>BSBN01001018.1:0-1284649 GCA_027924645.1 Cunninghamia lanceolata
TCTTCAGACTGCCTTCTGTAACTTCTTCACACTGGAAACAACTGCAACTTTGTCCTGTTGATTCTAACTTAAAATTTTACTTAAACTCTTCCAATCTATTACAGTTTATTGCACCTTGATTTATCTCCTCTGCAAATGGATTCAACCTTGGTGGCTTCTGTGATCTTCTTTTCTCCATAGCGATCTTTCAATTCTACTTTTGCCATGATCTTCTCTATGCCACGGCCTCTTTGTTGACTGGGGCTCTTTCTTAAAAAACAACAATTTCCCTTTACTGCATATTCTCCTCTGAAGTGTCTAACCACAGATCGCCAATTACACAAGGTTCAAATTTGGTCGATGAATGCTTGTTTTCACAGCATCTGGATAGATATTTGGGAGCTCTTGTCAAACAGATTTTTCCTTTATTGGCAGCAATCACTTCAAGCTATGGCTTTACTCATTTCTCTATGCCTGGCTTTGATCTTTAATAATGCATCTACAATATTCCAATGAAAGCTCTCCTTGACAGCAGCGGCGAGTTCTTTTTGGTGTGTTCTCCTATTTTGTAAACACACGATCTCTTGTATCAAAACACCTCCTTCAGTGATTTACAGATCTTCTTACAATCCTGTGATTGTCGGCTTCAGTGAATAAGGTTGGGATTTAGAAACCCTAGTGTAAATGGTGAACTCCTCTTTTTTTTTTATGGTTGGCTTCACTTACAATTCTCAGCGGCTTCCAATAAATTTTTGACACCTCCAATCTTTGATACCGATGACTTTTTCCTTTAATGAATTCCTTCTATGATTGCTGGCATCTAGTGATCGACCTGCAAGCTATGGCTCCAGATCTTAGACTCTTTTGTCTTTAAAACATACAAAACTCAGCTATCAATCTCTCAACAAATGCTGCGGCCTGCTTGCAAATCTCAATAGTTATGTGCCCTCTTTAAAGATTTCTCTATTCAATTTTAGCGGCTTGTTGTCTAATAGCAGTGCCTTCTCTAGATCTTCTACTTTTTGCAAACATAATTGTTTTTATCCTTTTCTTATGGCTCTGTTTGATGGACCGATCTCCTCAGATTGGTGGCTTATTCTTTCTGGCAGTTATGACTTTTAATAGCTCATGGAATTCACCTTCAACGGCTGTAATCAAACCCCAAATCTTCACATTAGATTGGTTCCTCAAGCTTCAGCAGCGATCTGACCTTTGGACTGTGGTGGCTTCAAACTCTTCTTAATAGCAAACCATCTTGAACAAACCCTAGATTTAACCAGCAAACATTGCAAACCCTTACGCATGCCCTAGCTCTGATACCACTATGGTGGTGGTGGATTACACATTAAAAATCAAACACAAAATATAATCTACAACTCTGTGCTGTTGCACATTACATTAACTTAAAACATGAATACATTACATATCACGAATGCTGCTGCATTCTGTTGATCACTTGATCATTACTTGACTTCATTTTGCTTACATTACATTATTCCTCTTTTATAGACGGCTTTGTGCATACTCTTGCGCTCTAGACTTTTCCATTCTATCTCTAGAAATATTATCCTCTAGAAGCTCTCATCTAGAACTCTCCTCTTTCTGGAAACCTCTGTCTTATCTAGAATCCTTTAGAAACTTTCTATTTTCCTCTTTTGTCTTTTTTCCTTTTTGTCTTTTTTCTCTTTTAATTAATTACAATTTTGTTTGTGAAAGAAATTACTCTTCAACATTAGCCACCTCCAACAACCATTTTTTTGTCTTTATCTTAGTAGGTGTAACAATTATTTTGGCATCTATCAAATAGGTGAAACTCCTGCCTATTCCTAGTAGTTGGAATTACTTTTTCTCTTGGATGCATGCCTCTATTTGAGCTATATATACAACACTCACCTCTCATATCTGCTAGTCAAATGGAGCAATGTGAAATATGCCTAAATTCTCTTACATTTGAATTTCTGGAATTCGCTCGTTTTAGGAAATTTCCTTCATTTTTCTATTGTGATCTTTGATCATTTTTCCACTGGAGTGCATGCGATCTATGACCAATGATAGATCTTTGTTTAGATTCTTATTTCTTATAAATTATAATATGGCATCAAAGCCTAGTTATCTAGTATAGTTATTTTATTTTTCTATTGTTTGAGAGAATTTAGGATAATTATTGCTAACATTTTTTCTCAAAAATTTACTACACTTTTCTCTTCCATCCTTGGAGAATTTGGAGAACCAAAATAGTTTAACAAAAAAATAAGTATCTTGTAATCAATATTGGTTTCAGTGATTTTAAGTATATACAACATTTTGTAATCCTAGAAACATTTAAAGCTATTTCATTGCATTCAAGAGGCTCAAGAAAGTAAAATCTAGCTTTTTTTTTCTCAAATCAAAGATGAAGAAGTGAGGCTTCATTTAGTTTTTTTGTTGTAAGAATTATAGGTAACATGATTTTCAAGGAATTCTAAGAAAAATCTAAATGCATCATATGATTAGTGACACAAAAAACATTAAAATTTGTAGAAAACCAAGATCATGGAAAAGATTAACAAGTACACAAATTGCAATGGAATCAACCATATTGTATTAGCAAATAAGGTGAGTATAAATAGAGTTCTGAGGTACCCGAATCTCCATGAAAAGAGGATAGGACTCCTCTATGTGAAGTTGTGGCAAGTAACATCCCATAAACATAGTGTGAGGTGTCAATGCAAGTCAACACCTCTCACAATAGCCCCAACTACTTTGACAAGTTGAAATAAACATGTGTCATATGCCTAAGTAGGCATAAATACAAGCGTGTATGCCTATAAATTAAAGGTATATACTAACACCCCCCCTTAAGCATAGCTTAGGTGAGTATTATGAAAAATGGTTCCTAGCTATAACCCTGGTGAGATACCCATGTACAAAGCAATAGAAAATGAGTCTCGACCATGTAGCTTGATAAGGTACTCAAGTACAATGCAAACTCTCAAAACAGGAGTAAGATAGAAAACCCAGTGGGAAAAAACTATCCTCCAAAAAGAGAGATTATATATGTGAAGAAGTACTACTTATTTCATTAAGTACAATAAAAGATTCCCGCCATAAGAGAGAAAATGATAGAAGGTCTATAAGACCCCCCTATAATACATGTCCTCTTGCAGTGGTGCTAGATAGTCGACGAATGATGCAGATGTAGATCCAAGAGCGTCGAATAATGTTCCTTCCCTTGGGAAGAAACAAAACCACCTGAAGATGTAAGATAACTTCCTATGCGAGAAGATGTATGTATGATCTTGAATCATGCTGAAGCTAATCCTACAATGATAGTGCCCATGTCGATGCCTTCAAAGAGTACTCAAGTGTCCCCATGTCGATACCGAATGATGCCATAATCAAATCAAGTGTATGCGCAATAGATGAGGATGATGGTGATCCAGAACCATGTGTAGGACAATATAGAGCATGAATATCTAAATAGGACAATGGAAATGTAGCTTCATCGAAACTATCATTGAAGAGAACACTGATGTCGTCAATGTGTTCTTCCATGTCAGTAGTGTGGGACTCTATAAGTAGACAAGTGATGTTAGGTACAAATCTATCCCAATTAGCAATGCTAGGAAGATTGATATACTATTGCAAAGAGGCACTGGAAGCTTTCAAAGAACTGACTTTGGAATCTAATGAAGAAAAAGTGAGTGATGACTTATTCTATGTCACTGGAACATTTTGTTTATGTATCATGATTAGGGATGAGAGTTGTGATCAAAGCAGGATCATGTGGGAATGGAGAAACATTCGAGTCTCCATATATCTCACACATATTGATCCATAATGTGTGTGGATAGTCAATATCCATGATGGCATACAAAGAGACTTCTAGAACATGTAAACGGATCAATCCAACAATGCTATCACAATGATTAAACCACTTAGACTTCTGAGATTGTTTACTAGATTCAGGGACAAGTCCATACAGATGGGGTATGAGATTGTGGAACCTAAGGTGTTTCAAGATGCCTTCACACTAAGACTTATAGTTTCCCTTGTTTAGGTTGATTACAGAAGAGTGAGTTTCATATCCCATGATTAGAACAAGTTAGTTTGAGACTAGACAATACAAATCAACACATTAGGCAACCCAGATTAGTGAGATCCCTAATTGAACTTTATGTAAAGAAGCACTTTATAAGTTGAGTTTGTGATTTTTCTTATTTTACCCCCTTAAATTGATACCTTATAAAGTTAGTATCTTGACAAAAATGAACACACAAGACCCCCCTTAATTATGTGTCCCCCCGCCCCAAATTTGGCACTTTATAAAAGGAGTGCTTTAGGTCACCCAAAAAGAGCATAAATAGGCACTGTTGTGATGTTCACAACATGCCCCATTATGCTCCTTAGCAAAATGGGGACCCCTACTGATGTTTGCTTTTTGCTTCTGCTTGTGTTTTTCTGCTTTTTGGCGGTTTGGTAAAAATGAAGGTCAGGTGCATCATCATCATGATATTGCATGAGGTTGGTCATCATCATGAGGTTAGTTTTTCAAAGTTCATATTTTGTTTCTGTGACCTCATATTTAGAAAGAGCTTGAAATTCCATGCAGGTTTGCCTTTTACTTCACTTGAAAATTTGTCCATATGCGAAAGTTATGCACAGTCAAAGTTTTAGTCAAACCTGATATTCACAGGAGGATCATCATATTTTTCTCCTCAGTCATGTTGTCAAGGTCATCATGATCTTGGTCTATCACCCGATAAAAATCATGCAGTCGCAATATCCGGACGTCAATCTTAGGTGGTAGTGCCCTTTACCCGTCAAAAGGCCTTATGCGCATCGTGAGCATCATGATTTTAGGAGGGTCATATTTTATAAACTCAGTTTTGCTGTATGAAGAACATCATCATCATATTTGAAGCGCCCCCCCCCCCCCCCCCCCGATAATATCCTGAGGTTCAAATATCCGGATATCATGATGACGTCAGCTTTAAGTCATAGTAAGTTTTCCCCGTCGAGCGGTCTTTTGTATTGCGAGCATCATCATGATATTTTAACATTACCTGATCTTATAATATCATGCTGATATTATAAGATCACCCTGACTTAAAAAATCCACCGTCGGCATATTTGCATGCGCATGTTATAATCCTATCGGAGGGTCATCATCATGATATTTGCTGAAATTCGCTAAGATGATGATGACGTCTTCATCCTCCTGATCTCTTTTTTGCAATATCATGATGATCACCCTATCTATTAAGAAGAAGGTGATATTCCATTCCTCAACAACATGATCATATTTTGAATATCACCCTAGCGCTAACCTGATGATGACTTCAACTCATCCTTATGCTCCGAAGACGAAATATGATGATGACGTCATCATGATAATTCGATGAGGAGGATCATCATATTTTTTATCCTGTCCTGTTGTCAAGATCATCATGATCTTGTTTGTTCACCCGACATTTCGTAAAGTCCTCCTGCCGAGAAATACAACCTTTTGCAAATATCCTGATGATCATCATCATCACATTTGCCCTTCGGCAGGATATTCTCCAAAGCACGATCCGGTTAGCGAAACATCCTGATGACGTCATGTTCTAAGTTTAACAAAGGCTCCGGATATCATGATGACGTCATCCCGATCTGATAAACGAAGAAGCAAATATCCTGATGATCATCATCATCACATTTCCCTTCGGCAGGATATTTCCCAAACACGATCCGGTTCCCGAATATGATGATGACGTCTTATTCTAAGTTCGACAAAAGCCCCAAATATCCTGATGATCA
This sequence comes from Cunninghamia lanceolata, assembly GCA_027924645.1. Taxonomy (NCBI): domain Eukaryota; kingdom Viridiplantae; phylum Streptophyta; class Pinopsida; order Cupressales; family Cupressaceae; genus Cunninghamia; species Cunninghamia lanceolata. The sequence continues at coordinate 5,761 of BSBN01001018.1, forward strand.
TCATCATCCTGATCTTTCGAGAGGGTTGCCTTGGCTGCAAAGGGGTCGTATTACATTCATCATCCTGATCATGCTCCTTAGGTGACCCGATATCACAATTATCCCCTGATCTTAACTGAACATGATGATGACGTCATTTTTTGCACTTTAATGAAGCCTGAATATGACGATGACGTCACCATCATCTTCCTTTCCTCAGCAGCAGGATTATATTCCATATCCTCCTATTCTCCTTCAACATGATGATGATGATGATGATGTTGTTCTTTTCCCCATTACACAGAAGCGAAACATCCTGATGACGTCATCTGGACCTTCAGAAGGGAGAGCATCATATTTCCAGAATATCATGCTGATGAAGTGAATATTGGCCAACATGTTTTTTGACACGCTGATAGCGATAGTCATGCCGATGGGCGGGAAATGAAGCGGTGGAGTTTTAAACCATTTTTTGGCGCCCGTGGCATTTTTTCGGTCAGCGATGGTTGACCCGATGGGCTTTAAGCGGTCGGAATGCGTTTTGAACGCATTTTGAGAGTATTCTGGATCCGATTTCCACAATTTTGTGCAGTCACCTGGGTTTAAACGATTATTTTAATTTCTTGCTATTTATGTGATAAATGAAATACTTATTGCTTGTCTTGTCTTGCAGGCTTGCAATTGAGGAAGCAGCTGGAAAGTCAACACAGTGACCTCATGGAGGAAGGAAATCTGATCTCAGGAGCAGGAAGATAAGGATGAAGTGCGAAAAGTCAAGGCCATTCAAGTAAAGAACAAGGTTGCAGCTGAAGGTATTACTACAACAGACAAACAGAAGTTATTACCCAGCTGCCGGAACTTCTCAGAAGGGGCAATATTTCACCCAGATTTGACACTGCTCAGAGATATTTTTGAGAGCTGGTTCACTTGTATTTATTGCTGTAACTAGGGGTTTGAACCAGGGGTTCAGTTAGGTTTTTCTATAGTGAGGACAATCAGAATGTCTTTATATTGTGCCTCTCTACACTGTAATACTTTACAACAGGGATTTTAGGAAAACAACAAGGGTTACAATAGGATTTTCTTTTAGGAACATATAGCAAGTTAGCATAGTTTAGGGGTAGAAGAAGGAGGTCGCCTGTTTGTCTGCAGTAAGGTGCACGTGGAATGTCTGGCTGCCTTACTGTATCTGTAAAGCTTGTAAGTTCTCTGTAGTATGATCAATGAAACTAAGAGTCATTCCTACATTGTAAATCATGTATGACTATTCGTTTCTAATACAATAGAATCTGGAGTTCTGCATCTATCTTCTGAGTGTTCTCCTGCCCTTCTTTGTGTTTTGAAATATCTTCTTTGAGAGCTTGCAATTTTAAATGTATGTTTGTGAAAATGCTCAGAACTTACATTTAAGGTTTTTACTATGGATTTGATCAAATTACTGTGGTATTTACATAGTGCATAACAGAAACAATTAGATCCTTCCATAGATTAAATGAGGTATAGATTAGATCTCTCTAACTTTTCCCAACCCATCTGAAATATTTAGCTGAAAACGTAGAAATCTAAAGGAAATTGTCTCAAATTTGAAGAAGCATGCATAACAGAGCTATAAGTAGACAGTTTTCATAAATAGATAAAGAAAAAAACTGCAAAAAATTCAAGTAAACCATCTAAAACTTGCAGCCCGGTAACACTTGTATGCAAATGAACAGAATACTTGTTGAAATCTATGACCTTTTTGCATATTCTTAGTCCAGTAAACCACCAAACAAACCTAAACTACGTAAGGCCCCTTGAACATTACAGCTTCACATTGACCAACTGAACTTGACCAACCGAACCATTGTAGACTTGGGATTAGTTGAATCTCAAATGATTCCTTCTTATCTTTCAAGTATAGTTTCAGTTCATTAAATGTGAATTTTAACTTATTGTTATGATTGCATCAAAACAGTCATCAACAGTTTTCTGGCGCTAGAAGGAGGGCCTGATTTGGTTTAGGGTTAAAATTAAAATTTTGAGTTTTAAATGTTATATTCTGAGATATGTTAGATCTCATAAAATTTCAAAGGCTTAAAAAGTTGAAAGAAGGTCCCATTTTTAATGGACTCATATGTGGACAGTTTTCAAGTTGACATTCCTTCATTTCAGAAAGCTTTGAATAACCAGCTTTATCCCAAAAATTTATATAGCTATGGTTTATTTGGAAGGTGTAGGATACATGAGTCCGCAGAGCATGGTGAGCTTAATTGTATAGCTTTCCTTACAAGATTAGATTTATATTTGAAAGGACTAATCTCTCTCTCAGATGTGTATAAGGCTGAAAGTTGGCAGGGAAATGAGGAGATTATTGAGCGACAGAAGGATGCAGCATCAACGGTCATTAAATGTGCAGAGGATACAAAGATGGAACCAATGCTAGGAATAAAGGATAATAAGATCTCTTGGCAGGAATCATGTAATGGTAAGAAAAAAAATCTGTCTTTTTGTCAGGATCTGGATGTGATTAAAGTTAGTGAAAAGTATAAATATCCTAAAAAATGCAGAGAAGAAATCACAGCTCATGTCCCTTTTCTAGATAATAAGCAAAAAGGATTTAATGAAAAGGAAAAGGAAAGTAAGGTTCATCTTGATACATTTGATAAATATATAGAACTACTAAGGAATATTTGTCAAGAAGAAACCTCTGGGTCTGACCTGAAAAGTTTTAACAAACATGATTTGGCAAAGAAATGTAAACAAGCATTGGCAAAATTAAAGTACACTGAAACTGATAAGATCCCTACTGTAGAAACTAGTGAACTCATAGAAAAGAAAGTAAATCCTAGTGTTACAACTGACTTCTTTGAATTAAATGATCAAAATCAAGATTGTTGCAGGTCAATAAGATTAGACTCTTCACTAAATGACAAATATGAGTCATCTGATGAGCAATTCTTGAAAAAAAAGGATACAGAGGATCATGTAGCTGCTGTGCACAATCAGACATCACCCCCATGCCATGTTGAAAATAAAACAGGGGAGTACTCCTGTCAATCAAAAGATGTTGTCCCACCTTTACTCTCAAGTGATTTAGAAATAATTAATTTCTGTATATCAGATTATGATGATCAAGATACTTACTTAAGTGCTGATGTGCAGGAAACTAATGAGAACATTGAGAGGTTTGCTAAATTTGAGGATAAACTGAACATCCAGAATGAAGGAACAAAGCTGGATGAAGATGAAGAAATGATACATCTAGAGTCATTCATCTTTCAACTTGAAAAAGGACTAGACATAGAGCTGGGCAATGAAAATGCAGAGCTAAATGAAGAGCCAGCTATCAATAAACAAGTGTGTTCCACAGAGCTAAGGGCACATCAGGTTGTCTCTTTCCTTTCCTTAGTAAATAATGATAAATGCTATTTTGATTATGGAAATTCAAGAGATAGGACATGCATATGGATTAATCATAAACCTGATGAGCTGCCTCAGTTACTAGTCATTAAGAGCTATTCTGATAAACACAATGAAGCTAGAATATCAGAATTTTTTTCAGAATTCAAAGATAAATCTGCTAGGATGAGGACCATAACTAGTACCCTGTTACTCCTGCACAACCTAAAGAAATATGCAAGTAGGGGTGTTTTTGGGTCTTTTTCCTGGGTTTCTAATTGCCTTGTAGAGGCTTGTATATAGTCTGGTAGGGTAGTTGTTTTTTGTTTTTTGTGTTCTTCTTTTGCTGTTTTCTTTTTAGGTTAGTTGTTTGTATAGCTTGTCCTCTATTTGTTTTTGCTTTTTATTTCTTTCTGTTTGTACAGTTTTTTCTTCTGTTGTTGTGTTGTTTGTACAACCTGTTTGTTTGGTTTGTTTGTTGTCTCCTCAGTAGGGATCTTTATTTTACTTTAGAGTATTAAGGAGAAAAACTAGCAACCATTCAAAACAGTATAAAATTTAGGATATTCAGGTTAACCATTTGCAATTTACACATAATTTGTCACTGTCATGAATGTAGAGAGTTGTTCATCTTCTGAAGTTTTGTATTCAATAAATGTGATTGAGAATTCGAAGCAGGTTTCTCACGATGACACACCTAAAATCCTTGGGTTTGTTGAACATACCAGTGTAGATATTAGGTGAAAAATCAGAGGTCACCCTTGCTACCATTACAATTCTCAGCTTAATTTCAGCAAGTGTCCACTCCTTGCATCATGAAGTTACAAATTGCTATATCTTATGAAATCTTTCAAAATTAGAAAACAAAAAAAATAAATAAATAAATAAATAAAGCGGATTATACTGAAAATCCAGATTAAGCCATCTAAATAACTCTACCGGGGCTATAGACGCTCGCTGGCAGTGGGGCTCTACTTAGGAGAATTGTAACGATAACCTTGTCGGGGCTATAGACGCTCGCTGGCAGCAAGGCTCTATCCGGTCGGCTATGAGGGAATATCCTCACCTACGTAGGCTAATGTTAGTCACTGGTTTGTTCAACCGATCTTTAAGATGAGGATAATTAATCACGTGCACACAACTAAACTGAAAATAGAAATTCATGCATCTTTATTGAATACTTTGAGTCTCAAGCTGAATAGTAATTTGCAGGAAAGATAGTTGGAAGTTATGAGTTCATTTCATCTAGTTTCCTTGAACACTCTGAATTTAATTGTTTTGTTTTGGTTGCTAGTTGTTGTGATGTTCACAACATGCCCCATTATGCTCCTTAGCAAAATGGGGACCCCTGCTGATGTTTGCTTTTTGCTTCTGCTTGTGTTTTTCTGCTTTTTGGCGGTTTGGTAAAAATGAAGGTCAGGTGCATCATCATCATGATATTGGATGAGGTTGGTCATCATCATGAGGTCAGTTTGTCAAAGTTCATATTTTGTTTCTGTGACCTCATATTTAGAAAGAGCTTGAAATTCCATGCAGGTTTGCCTTTTACTTCACTTGAAAATTCGTCCATATGCGAAAGTTATGCACAGTCAAAGTTTTAGTCAAACCTGATATTCACAGGAGGATCATCATATTTTTCTCCTCAGTCATGTTGTCAAGGTCATCATGATCTTGGTCTATCACCCGATAAAAATCATGCAGTCGCAATATCCGGACGTCAATCTTAGGTGGTAGTGCCCTTTACCCATCAAAAGGCCTTATGCGCATCGTGAGCATCATGATTTTAGGAGGGTCATATTTTATAAACTCGGTTTTGCTGTATGAAGAACATCATCATCATATTTGAAGCACCCCCCCCCCCCGATAATATCCTGAGGTTCAAATATCCGGATATCATGATGACGTCAGCTTTAAGTCATAGTAAGTTTTCCCTGTCGAGCGGTCTTTTGTATCGCGAGCATCATCATGATATTTTAACATTACCTGATCTTATAATATCATGCTGATATTATAAGATCACCCTGACTTAGAAAATCCACCGTCGGCATATTTGCATGCGCATGTTATAATCCTATCGGAGGGTCATCATCATGATATTTGCTGAAATTCGCTAAGATGATGATGACGTCTTCATCCTCCTGATCTCTTTTTTGCAATATCATGATGATCACCCTATCTATTAAGAAGAAGGTGATATTCCATTCCTCAACAGCATGATCATATTTTGAATATCACCCTAGCGCTAACCTGATGATGACTTCAACTCATCCTTATGCTCCGAAGACGAAATATGATGATGACGTCATCATGATAATTCGATGAGGAGGATCATCATATTTTTTATCCTGTCCTATTGTCAAGATCATCATGATCTTGTTTGTTCACCCGACATTTCGTAAAGTCCTCCTGCCGAGAAATACAACCTTTTGCAAATATCCTGATGATCATCATCATCACATTTGCCCTTCGGCAGGATATTCTCCAAAGCACGATCCGGTTAGCGAAACATCCTGATGACGTCATGTTCTAAGTTTAACAAAGGCTCCGGATATCATGATGACGTCATCCCAATCTGATAAACGAAGAAGCAAATATCCTGATGATCATCATCATCACATTTCCCTTCGGCAGGATATTTCCCAAACACGATCCGGTTCCCGAATATGATGATGACGTCTTATTCTAAGTTCGACAAAAGCCCCAAATATCCTGATGATCATCATCATCCTGATCTTTCGAGAGGGTTGCCTTGGCTGCAAAGGGGTCGTATTACATTCATCATCCTGATCATGCTCCTTAGGTGACCCGATATCACAATTATCCCCTGATCTTAACTGAACATGATGATGACGTCATTTTTTGCACTTTAATGAAGCCCGAATATGACGATGACGTCACCATCATCTTCCTTTTCTCAGCAGCAGGATTATATTCCATATCCTCCTATTCTCCTTCAACATGATGATGATGATGATGATGATGTTGTTCTTTTCCCCATTACACAGAAGCGAAACATCCTGATGACGTCATTTGGACCTTCAGAAGGGAGAGCATCATATTTCCAGAATATCATGCTGATGAAGTGAATATCGGCCAACATGTTTTTTGACACGTTGATAGCGATAGTCATGCCGATGGGTGGGAAATGAAGCGGTGGAGTTTTAAACCATTTTTTTGGCGCCCGTGGCATTTTTTCGGTCAGCGATGGTTGACCCGATGGGCTTTAAGCGGTCTGAATGCGTTTTGAACGCGTTTTGAGAGTATTCTGGATCTGATTTCCACAATTTTGCGCAGTCACCTGGGTTTAAACGATTATTTTAATTTCCTGCTGTTTATGTGATAAATGAAATACTTATTGCTTGTCTTGTCTTGCAGGCTTGCAGTTGAGGAAGCAGCTGGGAAGTCAACACAGTGACCTCATGGAGGAAGGAAATCTGATCTCAGGAGCAGGAAAATAAGGATGAAGTGTGAAAAGTCAAGGCCATTCAAGTAAAGAACAAGGTTGTAGCTGAAGGTATTACTGCAACAGACAAACAGAAGTTATTACCCAGCTGCCGGAACTTCTCAGAAGGGGCAATATTTCGCCCAGATTTGACACTGCTCAGAGATATTTTTGAGAGCTGGTTCACCTGTATTTATTGCTGTAACCAGGGGTTTGAATCAGGGGTTCAGTTAGGTTTTGCTATAGTGAGGACAATCAGAATGTCTTTATATTGTGCCTCTCTACACTGTAATACTTTACAACAAGGATTTTAGGAAAACAACAAGGGTTACAACAGGATTTTCTTTTAGGAACATATAGCAAGTTAGCATAGTTTAGGGGTAGAAGAAGGAGGTCGCCTGTTTGTCTGCAGTAAGGTGCGCGTGGAATGTCTGGCTGCCTTACTGTATCTGTAAAGCTTGTAAGTTCTCTGTAGTATGATCAATGAAACTAAGAGTCATTCCTACATTGTAAATCATGTATGACTATTCGTTTCTAATACAATAGAATCTGGAGTTCTGCATCTATCTTCTGAGTGTTCTCCTGCCCTTCTTTGTGTTTTGAAATATCTTCTTTGAGAGCTTGCAATTTTAAATGTATGTTTGTGAAAATGCTCAGAACTTACATTTAAGGTTTTTACTGTGGATTTGATCAAATTATTGTGGTATTTACATAGTGCATAACAGAAACAATTAGATCCTTCGGTAGATTAAATGAGGTATAGATTAGATCTCTCTAACTTTTCCCAACCCATCTGAAATATTTAGCTGAAAACGTAGAAATCTAAAGGAAATTGTCTCAAATTTGAAGAAGCATGCATAACAGAGCTATAAGTAGACAGTTTTAATAAATAGATAAAGAAGAAAGCTGTAAAAAATTCAAGTAAACCATCTAAAACTTGCAGCCCGGTAACACTTGTATGCAAATGAACAGAATACTTGTTGAAATCTATGACCTTTTTGCATATTCTTAGTCCAGTAAACCACCAAACAAACCTAAACTACGTAAGGCCCCTTGAACATTACAGCTTCACATTGACCAACTGAACTTGACCAACCGAACCATTGTAGACTTGGGATTAGTTGAATCTCAAATGATTCCTTCTTATCTTTCAAGTATAGTTTCAGTTCATTAAATGTGAATTTTAACTTATTGTTATGATTGCATCAAAACAGTCATCAACATGCACTTATAATGTTAGTGTGATTTTATGCTAGTTGGATCCATTATGATAAAACATTCACTTTTACAAAAGGAAGCACTTGATTCCGAGTTGATTTGCAAAAGTTAATGAAGTTGCAAGATTGGTGCAAATACAAAAAAAAATTCAGCTTTGAGAAAATAAAATTTGCATGCAAAATTTGTGAATGAGAAAAAAAAATGGAGGAAATTTGAGCCCCCTTGGGTTGTGCATGTCTAGGGGCTAAAACCCCATGTGAGGTCAGAGGCTAAAATTTTCAAATGGTCTCCCCTCCCCCGAGTTTCTTACCTTACCAATTTCATCTCTTGTTTGGATTAATAGTGACCTCATTTGTTGCAAGCAAATTGACATCCATCTCTCTTTGTTTGTTGTGGAAAACAAGGCAAAATGAGGTTGAGTAATAGAGGTGAACAAGGGTGTTCATAAGGCCTGTTGAGGCCGATTATAGGTGTCATTGTTGTCCCATGTATGGGTGTTTTGGGGCATTCAACCATGTAGAAAACCAAGATCATGGAATACACAAAGTGCAATGGAATTGACCAGATTGTATTAGCAAATAAGATGAGTATAAATATAGTTGTGAGGTACCTGAATCTCCATTAAAAGAGAATAGGACTCCTCTACATGGAGTGGTGGCCAATAACATCCCACAAACATAGTGTCAGGTGTCAGTGCAAGTTGACACCTCTGACAATAGCTCCAACTACTTTGACAAGTTCAAATGGACATGTGTCATGTGCCTAAGTAATCTTAAATACAAGTGTGTATGCCTATAGATTAAATGTATACACTAACACCCCGGGCCCTTAAGCATAGCTTAGATGAGTATTATGAAAATGGGTCCCAACTATAAGCCTAGTGAGGTACCCATGTACAAAGCAAGAGAAAATGAATCTTAGCCATGAAGCCTAATAAGGTACTCAAGTACAATGCAAACTCTAAAAATTGGAGTAAGATAGAAAACCTAGTGGGAAAAAACTATCCTTGAAAAAGAGAGATTATACAAGTGAAGAAGTACTACTTCTTTCACTAAGTGCAATAAAAGATTTCCCCCATAGGAGAGAAAATGATAGAAGGTCTTTAAGACACCCCCATAATACATGTCCTACTACAGTGACACTAGATAGTCAACAAAGGATGTAGATGTAGATCCAAGAGTGCCAAACAACGTTCCTTCCCTTGGGAAGAAAAGAAACCACTTGAAGATGCAAGATATCTTCCCATTCGAGAAGATGTATGTATGATCTTAAATCATGCTGAAGCTGATCCAAGGATGATGGTGCCCATGTTGATGCCTTCGAAGAGTGCTCAGGTGTCGCCATGTCGATGCTAAAGGATGTGATAATTGAATTAGGTGCATGGGCAATAGATGAGAATGATGATGATCTAGAACCATGTGTAGGACAATGTAGAGCATGAATATCTGAAGAGGACAATGGAGATGCAGCTTCATCGAAACTGTCATCAAAGAGAACACTGATGTCCTTAATGTGTGCTTCCATGTCAGCAATGCAGGACTCTAGAAATAGATAAGTGATGTCAAGTAGAAATCTATCCCAAACAACAATCCTAGAAAGACTGATCTCCTGTTGCAGAGAGGCACTAGAAGCTTTCAAAGAAGTGACTTTGGAATCTAATGAAGCAATAATAGGAGTGATGACTTCTCCTATGTCACTGGAACATTTTTTTTCTATGTCACGATTATGGATGAGAGTTGTGATCAAAGCAGGATCATGTGGGAATGGAGAAACATTTGAGTCTCCATATATCTATTAAAATGCACAAGACAATTAAGAGGGGGGTGAATCAACTTTGTAACTAATACTCAACTTCTTATAACCATCAGTTCACATCAGTTTACCACTTAATCAATATTATTATGATTTAACTATTAAAGCATTAAATTAGAAACTTAATCACATCCACACATTCAACACATGAGACGCCAGATTTTTATGTGGAAAACCCAATAAGGGAAAAACCATGGTGAGGATTAACTCACAATATAAAAGATATATCAAAATTGCAACAAGGCTCATTGCCGAAGGCTCACTGCAAAAAGAAGGGGCTCACTACTAGAGAAAGAGGCTCACAACCTGAAGTAGAAGAAGATAGAAGAAGATAGTTACAATGAGAACGGATCTGACATCAACCAGGGATCCACCACAAACTCAACTGAAACTATCACAACCTCTCTGTGTCAAAATATATTCTTTACTACTCAATGTCATACCATTAAGATCACACTTCCAAAAAATGATGCTTCTCATTCAGCCATTTCATCTATCTCAATTACTTCACTAAATTATCCATTCATTTAACTCATATTTATAGATTCACAATCTTGGAAACAATCTTCTAGGTCAACATAAACAACAAACTTAACCAATATTCAAATTAGGTCTGGAACTAAACATTCCCGCGGTGGAAAGGAATGAATGTAGACCACACCACACCTTATCAAGGACTCAAATGCAAACTTCCACATAACAATATATTGTCACAAACTCCAAAGTAGAACTAAAAGTAGTGAAAACAACGAGGTCAGCCAATACTGGGGTTAACACTAAGACCTTTAGGAACACATTTCAACCACGATCTGAATTATACTTTACAGACCAATCAAAGAGTAGGAACACAATCTAAAAACATCCACAAGCATGTTACAATCCCCAAGAACATCTGCACAACCTCCAAAAACTCTATCCAGAAGACTCTTCAAACTAAACCACTTAAACATTACTATCAACCACTGTCACAAAGAAAAGATCGCTTGTGGAGCACCAAATCATGAACCACTTCAACTAAAAAGACATCACATCACCCCAAACTTAATTCTAGAACCACAAACTATAAAACTTAAATGTGGAGAAATGCAGAGCATAATACATTCTCCTTGTCACCATTGAATACTCAGAAAAATAGTTTTTACTCTGGTGAATAGAACTCACTAAAATATTCACACCAGAGGCTCAAACTTGAGATATAGCAACTATAGACATCCCTTAACATAAATTTCAAACCGTAGACAAATATATTTAATCTATAGGATATGCAGAGCAAAACTATTACATCCCTCTTTTTGGAATTGATAACGCTATTTACTTTCTTGCAAATTTTTAGTTATATAATATGTTGTGGACGACATGGAAACTGGTGATATAATTAGACAAAGTTAGTTCTATGAAATTTTGGAATCTATTGATTATGATCAATGTGATATTATAAACTAAAATGCCTTTTTGTTAGGAGAAAATGATGTTTGGATATATTATGCTTTGATTTGCAATATGGGTGCTTTGACCACAAAAATTGTATGTGAGACTGTCGTTGTAGGAACAGGTAGACCATGTTCGATAGGAAGAGAAAGTATCTTTGAGAGAGAGTATAGACTCTGGAAATTAACCATGGGTGTTTGTCACTGAAAATGCAAGCAGGTAGGTAAACCTTGAAGCCTTCAATTTAGTCATGTTTATGACTAAGATAGTTTGAGACTAGATGTCGACGTCTGAAGATAAGGTTTAACACCTTTTCGTAAGTCATCATATAGAATTTTGGAAATTGACATTGTTGTCGCAAGTCCTCCAAAGTGAGTCGTCTTATATAGATGATTATTATTTCATTTGTAGGTAAATAAATAAACCTATTGTGGCAGATTTGTGAATCACGTCTCGTAGTCGAAAGATGTGAGAAGTCATTTTGTGCATCAAACGATTTAGAAAACTTGTTTTGCGTTATGCCCAATCCGTCGTGATTGCCGTAAAAATGCACTGATCTTGCATTGTGAATTTATTCCTTTTTGAAAATTGACGGAAGTTGAATTTGAAGTCAAGTTAACCTATAACTGTTTTGGTCATTATTTGGAAGGATATTCCAAAATTGCCTTAGTCATAACTTGGTTAACGGGAGGTATTTTTGTTAGTTTGCTTGATGTCAGTTTTCTCATCAAGTCAAGTTGGTTTACGTCCAAGTTCTATCATTTTGGACGTCTTCCTTTGCGAATATGTCTTTTCCCTTCGAGCTTAAGACTTGAGTTATCTTAAGTGAAACCTATACTTTCTTTATTAAGTCAGTTTTTTACTCCTCTCTTTTCGACCTTGGAGACTCAATAGGCATTTATTATTTACCACCTTGTAAGAACTTAGCTCCTTGAATCGTGTTAGTTTCTTTTTAGGAGGTTTAGAAGCTTTCTTGTGGAGAAAGTGGATGAGCTTGTTGTGCCACGTTGCCATTAAGAAGCCTCCATCTTGTAGTGGTCGCTGCAAGTAAGGAGTCAGGTAGCATATAGTTATATCGACCTCCTTTTGTTAAGGCATGGGATGGCAGTAGTTTAATGCCTTATCTCCCATCACCGTGGGTAGTCAGGTAGGAGGTTATTCTGTTGAGAATAAAGTGTAACCATGAGATAAATGCCAGATGCTCCATTGTCGTGGGGGTGTGAGGCATTAGTTTTCTATTGATTAGAAACTTGAAACCGTGAAGAAAAGATGATTCTTCTTCTCCACGGTGCGCGGCCTGAGCAATAGTCATCTGTGGTTTGGAGTCAAAGGAAACCATTTGGAGGATGTCATTGAGAGCTCGGTGAGGATGAGTTAGCAATAGCAGACCTCTTAGTCATCGACAGGTTTTTCCATTCTCTCTTTTGCGTAGTCTTTGAACAAAAATTGTGTCTCATTTCTGCAAGGATAGTGTAATAAGTTTACAATGTGTAGGATGTGACAATAATGGCTTTTTATTGAAAGTTCTGTGTGAGGTTATTTACAATGAATATGTATCATTGTAGTCTTCTTAGAATTCGAAATCATGGTTGTCATCTCAAAAATAATATCATTGCATATCATGAACGACACCATATGATAATAGAACACAGTCTTTCAAATGTGTACACACCAATGTTGATCAATGCATGATGCAAGATGTCAAACGGTATCCTACTAGCTGTCAGCCAGATGTATGCATTGAGTCGATCTTATATGACTGTAACTCAGTTTAAAACTATCTTGTGTGTTCTTGAAATGTTAGATTCTTAGTGAGAAGTCACATTGCACTACGTGCATATTGTTAAGGAATCTAAAACATCAGATTTAATGCATGTATTGACGTAGATTTTAGATTGTTTTGATAGCTGGATGGTGTGATTTCAACTGGCTGTGGTGTCGAGAGATAAAAACCAGAGGAGGACTAGGTTTTAAAATATCTCTCTGTCCAAATAGATAAAGATTCTGAAAACAAGACATTGAATGTCAACAAAAGAAATGAGCTAGTATCTTATTTTAGGTTTAGACCTTTAGTTAGAGATCGACAAATGTGAGTTGATCATCTCTAGTGTCTAAAGTTAGTTTCTAAGCCTTTTTAATATATTATTTTTATTACTCTTACCTCATTAAACCATATGAAACTATTTGATTTGGGAGGAGGTGTAGAGTTGAAGTACAAGTAATCTTTCTTGGTCGAAAACCGTTATGCTTTTGAAATTAAAAGATAAGGGTGGGAAACCCGCATTTTGTGTCTTAATTAAGTTGCATGCGATGATTCTTGTGTCACTATTACCTTGTAGACCCTTATGAGTCTAAAACTTTAATTTCTGGGCTTACAGGAAATTGTCTTATATACTTGAGTTTGTTGTATAAACATATGGGAACTGAATAGCCAAGTTTGAAACCACTTAGGAGTGGGTATTATTAAATGATGTTTTATATGATTATGGGATTATGAATTGCATTACAAATGCTATCCATATAAACAATGAAATAGAAAACCCATTGTACAATGTGTAAACACAGATGAATCCATAAAGTCGGGAATAGAGTAAACATTTGCGCCATGTGCTATTGCATGAGGAAATCTAAATACCTTGAGGTCATCGAGGTCAACATTTTTATAAACCTTACAATAGGAACACCGTAGGATTGCGATCAATTCAAGTTGAGTAGGGTGGGTGAACTATGTTCATGCGTTCATACAACGCTATTTAAAAACAAATCCTTTGGCCAAGGTGATGCACGATCCTCAAGTGCATTGAATGTTCACTATGACTAGATCGCATTTCTTGTGGATAGTCATGCATGACTAGAGGGTAGCTAGGGATCTGCATGATAACAAGACACGTAAGTTACAACACCAGAGCTTAGATGGCAAACACCGATGGTTATCCTAAGTCTATCCTCTTGAGTAGGGTAGGGCCACTTCTAGTTAGAAAGGAGTGCAGGAGACCGACGGTCTATGGTTGGAGGTTAAGCTCCTTGAAGATACTTTCTCTTCCAAATATTGAGGATTGCCGAGTCTTGAATGTGATGGGTTGACAATCGAGATGCGTTGATAATGGTATGTTTCTAATATTGTATTTGTTTCAAGAATATTTCAAATTGTGAGAAAACAAAATGTTTATGGTTTATTATTTCTTTCAGCTTTGTGAAAAATGAAATCATGATTATTGTTAAAGCAATGAATATTATACTTGATAGTAGTTAAATTCTTTTATATTTGATTACATAGAAAGAAAAAAAATATATACCTATGTTAAAACCTGGTTTTCAAGTAAAATCAGATATGGATGTTACAAAAACCCTACACTGTTATGGGAGATAGAACAATTCTGCAATTGCACTAACTTCTCAAACACTTGTTCAAACTCATGCAAACAACTTCCTTATATACTAACCATAGGTGTTGACATCAATGACAACACTTAATGCTCATACTTGCAACAATCTGCCCCTTTGTCATTGATGGCAACACATGATGTGAAAAACCATCAAGACAAACAAACTTGCTTTGCTTCTTTGCTCCCCCTTACTTTATGTTTTCTCTCGCTACAACTTTCTCCCTCTTTTGAAAACAATCAGAATCTCTCTCCTTCAATTTTTCACATGAACTTCTCTCCCCCTTTGACATCAATGGAAAAGGGTTCTAGAACTTCTCTCCCTCTTTATTTATCAAATCTCAACTCAGTTCTGACTACCACTACATTACTCCCCCTGTCAGCAACACTACAACACTTACTGCTCTTTATCAAGAACTCATATCAACAACACCTACCTACTCCTCCTGAGAGGTAACCTTAAAAATATCAATCCAAATAAAAAATGAGACTTTGGGCATCATTGGATTGATGCATTTCCTATGCATCTTAGTTTAGAGAAGGAGGGGTTGTTGGGATAAGTTGCCATTAACTTGCAATCCTAACCAATTCATGTGTTTCCAAAGTTCGTGGAATGTGTTCCCCAACACATATAGACTTTGAGAGATTAACTATTTATTAATTATATCACTTGAATTTTGCAATCAATTCCTAATTGATAAGTTTCAAACGTGGTCATCCATTTTTAGAGTTGGGGCCATAAAGACTTTGTTGAATTCTCCTAAGTCTATTTTGAGAGTTTGATAACTCCTAGTAAGTGGGAGTTAAATTTGGGTGTCCCCTTTCGATGGGGACTTATATTTAGACTTGGAGTTGTGCTTTTTTATGTACATGAGTGGATAATGTTGAGACACCTTGCATGGATATAATGTTGGAGTTAACTATAGTGTTAGAGATGCATGATTTAGATATTTCTTGCATGTGCTCAGAATAGCTTGCATGGACTTGCATGTTTTTTCATGTACTTGCATGTTGTTGCATGTTACTTGCATGTACTTGTATGTTGTTGCATGTTGATGCATGTTGTTACATGTTGCTTATATGGACTTGTATGTGCTTGCATGTTGTTGCATGTCACTCCTATGGGCTTGTATGACCTTGCATGTTGTTGCACATCACTTGCATGTTCTTGCATGTTGCTGCATGTCAATCCTATGGACTTGTATGACCTTGCATGTTCTTGCATGTCAATTATATGACCTTGCATATAGTTGTATGACAATTTTGTGAGATTACTTGTAGAACACTCCAACTCTAGAAACCTGCAGGATGGTACATCTCAGTGATTTAGGAAATGGGTATCAGTTGCATGTTGTTGAAAATGCTTGCATGTCATTTTTCATATATAACTTACAGGACACTCTAACTCCCTAAAGTTGTAGGATGGTACATCTCAGTGTTTCATGTAATGGGTATTAGTTGCATGTTGAATTTGTTGTTTGCATGTCACTTGGATGTATAGAACAAAGTAATTCAGAATAACATTGGGGACATCAATTGTGCAAGTTGTTGCATCAGAATTGGTGTGTCTTGATCACTTCAGTTAACTGAAATGGATTGGGCTAACTTGAACACCCAATCTTGGGACTTTCAGTTGTTGCTTTTATTTGGAAATATGTTTAATGCTGGCAAAGCAAATTTTGGCATACTTGTGTGCACACATCATGAAAGGGCTAGTTAACTCAAATCTTGGAGTTTGTTTGAGTTCAATCTTCTCAATTTAAGTGAGCTTGATTTTTGTTTGAGCTTTCGAAGCTATGTTCTCAATTGTAATTTATTATAATTTGAGTTTCAAGCTTTTGAATTAAGAAGCTTTTGAATTAAAAGAGGGTTTTTTATTTAATTGAAAAACCCCATACATTTTTCAGAGAGTTTTTTCGAGGAAAAAGACTTAGAAGATAAAAGAAAAAAGTTTTTCATAAAAGACTTAGACTAAAAAAGCAAAGATCTTTTTTGACTTAGAATAAAAAAGGAAGAATCTTTTTTTATTGAAGAAGTTTTTGAAGAAAAAAGAAAGAATCTTTTTTGAAGTTATTTATAGGTTTGAAGATTGAAGAAGCTTTTGAAGTGCATCAAGGACTTAGAGGAATTTCAGTATTGAATGTAATCTTTTTCTAAAGAGATTTAATATAGACAAGAAACATCTTTGAGTATGGATTTTTTTCCTGAAAAGGTTTCCCTACGTAAATAATGTGCAAGCTTTTTCTCTTCTCTTCTCTTCTCTTCTTTTCTACATTGGTTTGAAAGTGCATAAGAACTTGTTCATTAATTGTTACAAATTAATCTTTTTTTCAGCTTTGCATATACAAAATTTTAAATTTTATAGTAGCAATTCTACCTTCATCTTCAACATTTGGTATCAGAGCTAATGGTTGTGTAGAGTGAGGGATGCCCTTCTCTTAAATTGTTGAAGGTTTTTCGGCTGAAGTGAGAGCTTTGTTTTGTAGGTTTTGCAGATCTGTGAGATTGGAAGCCATTGTATTTTTTCTCTCATATAGATATTGTCAAAAGAATCTTTGTTGGGCTCTTGAAGCTTAAGGTTATGGATCTTTATGGAGTTGATCTTGTGATAGTGATTTGGAGCTCCATTTTGACAATATGTGTATATTCTCTAGATTGGTGATTTTATTCCTTTACCTTGTGGTCATGTGTAGTGAAAGGGTGTTTATGTTGGATGGTTACTTCTGGTACCTTAATCACATGGAAAAACACTCGTTTCTTGGACTACAGTTTGGAGTGCTTATGTTGGGTTAATGGTTTTAGTCCATGGTTACATGAAAGCACTAGATGTTTTATCATTGGTTGTATGGAGATTGTGGAGTTGGTATTTTTATGATATGGACACTCCTGAACAACCTGGATTCTCCTTTCTCATATTCATGATATTTAGAATATGTAGGTTTTCCCAGTTTTCCTATTTCAAAAGATTGTGGGTTTGTAGATTTGTGATATTCCATTATTTTTAGATGACATATTTGATGGTGTTTCATTGGTGTGAATGTTTGGATGATTAAGTGGTTTCAAATTTATAGTTATATGGTTTTGCAGGGTTTACATGTTAATCAAAATCTGTGGTTTGTCGATTTGTGGAAAATTGTGTTCATACACTTTCTAGATGGAAACAATTTTAGATTTGCAAGGCTTCTTGTTCAGTTCCTATGATCTATAGTTTCTCCTATGTGGATTTATTTGACAAATCAGATCTAGAGTTGATTCTGGTGTTTGAGTCTTGGAAATCTACATGTTATACCTGGTTACATTTGTTTTAAATGTTACTGATGTGGGGTTGAATCTATTTTTTAAATTATTAAAGGTTGGAGCACTGGTCATGTTTTTCTCCTATGAGATGTTACATGTGTGTAGATCTTGTGAATAAGTTGATGAGGGTTCTATTTGGTAGGCCTCTACTTGGTCACCTTAATTACATTGGTATTTTTTGTATTGAGACAAAATGGTAATTTGGAGTACCTGATTTAGTTATTCATTGGAATCTATAACAATAAGGTTATGTTGCATGAGAAGCTTTTTTCACTTTTAGTAGAGTTTTGGTAATGATGTTGATTATAATACCATGCATAACTTGGTATCTCTTTAAGTGGGAGTTTTGTGCAGCTACATAATGTGTTCTATCTTCTTTGTTTAAAGATATTGGTTCTAAACTGTTATTGTTGTAGTGTTGTGAGCCATACAAAATCTTTGATTAAAAGAAGGATGATCTTTTGCAATGGTTGTTGGTGTCACAAGAAGTTCTTAGATCATGCATTTAATTTTTAGTAAGGGTTCTTTGACATTTTTAGTTCTATTGACATACGATGCTAGATCTTCATGTTTTTTGAAGAGGTGTTGACATCTTGGTTTTCCATGGAGGACTCTTGGAGTTTTTGGTGAGGTGTTGAGTTTATAACTTATCAGTTTTGATATATGATCCTTGTTTTAGAGGATGTATAGTATTATGTCACGATGGACTCTTGATCATGAGTTAGAGTTTTTTGGCATAATATAGGTGCTCTTGGGAGTAAGATATGTTCATTGGAGCATATGATCTATTTTTTGAGAAGATGTTAGATCATGATGTCTTGATATGTTCTTGATTCTATAGTTGGAACTTTGACAATTGTTTGGTTAGTTCTCTTTAGTTTTGAAGTATTAATCATTTGCTTGAGGCTTCATGATTGTGCAGATTGCATTTGAGGTTAACATGGATTGATTGTTGGAAAATCATGGATACTAGAGAGATTTGGGTGAGCCTTGATATCTCTTGAACTTATAGATATGTGTTGCAAAGATTTCTCATTATGAGATGTCAACATAAAGACCAAGAAGCCTACATTTGGAAATGGATGTGAGTCCATTATAGACCTTATGAGAAGGTTGTCTTTATTATAAGCTTTTATTGCTTGGTGTTATATGCAAGGACAATCTTGTATCCCACTCTTGGTCTACTTGGCAGGTAAATGATCTAATAGGTGTTGCCCACCTATTTATTAGATGTATTCTTTATATGTATCTTGTCTTCTCTTTTACACTAGTCTTGAAAAGGATTGTTGAGAAGTAGATGCACAGGTTTATGGATTTCTATTGTTCTCATTATTATTTGATCTTGAGCTATGGAACTAGCTCTGAGGATTTGTTTTAGAGAGGTGCACAAATTGTTTGTAGTTTTTTAGCTAATTCCCTTTGTTGTGGGAATGTTTGGCTAGTTTGATCTACTTTCAGTGAGAGGGTAACATCTATTGCTGCCATGTTTTCATCATAACTTTGGGAGTGTTGAAAGAGATCTTACTTTACATAGTTTGGTACAAGTTAGTGTGGTATAAAGAAATGGTATGATTTTGCAGTTTCTCTCTTTCCTGGTATATTGTCTTCTTCTTAAAGGTTATCATGTTTATGGAGTTGAGGTTTGCATTGGAGTCAAGTGTTATTGTTGTTAACAATAATTTGGTAGCTCCTTGATCTTTTTCTTCATTAGTTAAGAGGACTTGGGAGAGTTATTCATAGATTGGTAAAGAGAGATGTTTTATGCATATCATTATATGTTTTGACACTATATGGTAGAGGAGTTAGCCACATCCTTTAAGAGAAGTGCTATAGGAGGATTTTTTAATGCCTTGATCTTATTTTCAGATTTGGCATTACCCATGCAGTGGGAGTTCTTGGATCTATATGCTCTTTATTGTCATGATATCTTCTTACTTGTCTCAGTTTTTAGGTTATTGATGTGAAGATGAATTTGCATGTTTCACTATTTGGATCTACGAGTTGTGTAGGTTTAGTGGGATGTCTTTACCCATTGGTTGCATGAAGACTTGGATGTGGACTGTCAATATCTATAGAACCATTTAGTGTCATTGCAGATTTTGTTTGTTGGGCTTGTCTTTGGTCATTTGTACATTAGTATGTTGCATTGAGATGAGAGGATGGATGATCAACATGATTGTTTTATAGGGACTTGATTACAGTTTTGGGTTGGTATGTTGATGGCATGGTGTTCTACTTATGATGGTTTATTTACCTTGGTTTTGAGGTATGGATATTTTGGATGAGCTAGCAACTTGTTGTGGTTGCTTTTCCATTTGGTATGAGTATGGTAAACACTCAGAGTCTTATGTTATCATATGATTTGATGCTTGTGTTCATGTTGAGATTGGTGCAGGTTTCAGTGACAATTGATATATTCCACCTTGGATTGTTTCTTATTTATCATGGGTAACATGATGTGAGGAGTTCTTGTTTGAGATGATGGTTATCATGGTTGCTTTTATAGGTATCTTGTTGGAGCACAAAAGTATGTTGAAGAATCAATGGTACATTCATGGCTAGGGATGTTTTTCCCTATGATTTAATGTTTGATTATATCATTTAGAGTTATTGTAATGTATAATGTCAAGTGGGAGAATGTTGGGATAAGTTGCCATTAACTTGCAATCCTAACCAATTCATGTGTCTCCAAAGTTCTTGGAATGTGTTTACTAACACATAAAGACTTTGAGAGATTAACTTTTTGTTAATTATATCACTTTGACTTTTGCAATCAATTCCTAATTGATAAGTTTCAAACTTGGGGATCTATTTTTAGAGTGGGGGCCATGAAGACTTTGTTGACTTCTTCTAAGTCTGTTCTGAGTGTTTGATAATTCCTAGTAAGTGGGAGTTAAATTTGGGTGTCCCCTTTTGATGGGGACTTATAGTTAGACTTGGAGTTGTGCTTTTTTATGTACATGAGTGGATAATGTTGAAACACCTGGCATGTATATAATGTTGGACTTAACTACAGTGTTAGAGATGCATGATTTGGATATTGCTTGCATGTGGTTAGAATAGCTTGCATGGACTTGCATATTTTTTGCATGTAGCTTGTATGTACTTGCATGTTGTTGCATGTTACTTACATGTACTTGTATGTTATTGCATGTTGCTCATATGGACTTGCATGTTATTGCATGTCACTTGCATGTGCTTGCATGTTATTGCATGTCACTAGCATGTGCTTGCATGTTGTTGCATGTCACTCCTATGGACTTGTATGGCCTTGCATGTTGTTGCATGTCACTTGCATGTGCTTCCATGTTGTTGCATGTCAGTCCTATGGACTTGTATGACCTTGCATATTCTTACATGTCAGTTATATGACCTTGCATGTAGTTGTACGTCAGTTTTGTGAAATTACTTGTAGAACACTCCAACTCCAGAAACTTGCAGGATGGTACATCTTAGTGATTCGAGAAATGGGTATCAGTTGCATATTGTTGAAAATACTTGAATGTCAGTTGTATGTCATTTTTAAGATATTACTTGTAGGACACTCCAACTCCCTAAAGTTGCAGGATGGTACATCTCAGTGTTTCATGTAATGGGTATTAGTTCCATGTTGAATTTGGTGTTTGCATGTCACTTGCATGTACAAAACAAGTTAATTCAGAATAACATTGGGGACATCAGTTGTGCAAGTTGTTACATTAGAATTGGTGTGTGTTGATCACTTTAATTGACTAAAATAGATTGGGCTAACTTGAGTACCCAATCTTGGAACTTTCAGTTGTTGATTTTATTTGGAAATATGTTTGATGTTGGCAAAGCTAATTTTGGCATACTTGTATGCACACATCATGAAAGGGGTAGTTAACTCAAAGCTTGGACTTTGTTTGAGTTCAGTCTTCTCAATTTAAGGGAGCTTGATTTTTGCATGAGCTTTGGAAGCTATGTTATCAATTGTAATTTATTATGAGTTTCAAGCTTTTGAACTAAGAAGCTTTTGAATTCAAAGAGGGCTTTTGATTTAATTGAAAAACCCCATAGATTTTCCAGAGAGTTTTTTGAGGAAAAAGAATTAGAAGATAAAAGCAAGAAGTTTTTCATAAAAGACTTAGAATAAAAAAGCAAAGAGCTTTTTTGACTTAGAATAAAAAAGGAAGAAGATTTTTTATTGAAGAATTTTTTGAAGAAAAAAGCAAGAAGCTTTTTTGAAGTTTTTTATAGGTTTGAAGATTGAAGAAGCTTTTGAAGTGCATCAAGGACTTAGAGAAATTTTAGTATTGAATGTAATCTTTTTCCAAAGAGATTTAATACAAACAAGAAACATTTTTGAGTGTGGAATTTTTTCTCGAAAGGGTTTCTCCACATAAATACTATGCAAGATTTTTCTCTTCTCTTCTGTTTGATTCTCTTCTACATTGGTTTGAAAGTGCATAAGCACTTGTTCATTAATTGCTACAGATTAATCGTTATTTCAAATTTGCATATACAAAATTTTAAAGTTTATAGCAGCAGTTCTACCTTCATTTTCAATGGGTGTAATAACCCCCAACTTCTCCCTGAGATACTCAAAAGTATCCTTAGGCAAAGGCTTTCTAAAAATATCTGCAATCTGATCCTTTGTGGACAGAAATTCCATCTTTACTTCATTCTTTGTTACCTTTTCTCTTAGGAAGTGATATATTATTGGTATAGGATTTTTTCTTGAGTGCATCACTAGATTCTTTGAAATGTTTATAGCACTTGTATTATCACAGAAGATTGAAATTGGTTCTCCATACACAACTCTTATATCCTTCAATATTTTCTTCATCCATAGCACTTGAGTTAAACAACATGCTGCAGAAATATATTTTGCTTCCATAGTAGACAAAGAAATTAAATCTTGCTTCTTTCTCAACCACGAAATCAATTTGTTACCCAAGAAGAAAGCACCTCCACTTGTACTTTTTCAATCATCAACATCTCCAGCCCAATTTGCATCTGTATAAGCACTAAGAGTGAAGTCGGTATCTTTAGGATACCATAATACATAGTCTAAAATGCCTTTTAAATATCTCATGATCCTCTTAACTGCCAACACATGTGACTCTTTAGGATCTTCTTGAAATCCTACCACAAGACAAAGTGCATGAATTATATATGGTCTAGTATAGGTTACATAAAGTAGTCCTCCAATCATAGACTTATACTTTTTCAGGACAGTGTTGGGTGATTCATCATTCTTGCTCAGCTTGCAACCAGTTGCCATAGGGGTACATACTAGCTTAGAATCCTCCATTCCAAACTTCTTCAACAACTCTTTCACATACTTGGACTGAGAAATAAAAATTCTTTTTTTCTAATTGAGTAATCTATAGTCTTGGAAAGAAATTCATTTCACCAAACATACACATCTCAAACTCCTTTTGTATTTCCTCTATAAATTTCTTACACATACCTTCATTGCCTCCAAAGATAATATCATCAACAAAGACTACAACAATCAAGATTTTATCATTATTAATTTTGAAATAGAGATTACTATTTGTAGTACCTTTACTAAACCCTAATTGCAACAAATACTTGTCCAACCTTACATACCAGGCTCTAGGAGCTTACTTTAGTCCATACAAGGCTTTGTTCAATCTACACACCATGTCACCTTGGTCTGATAACTGAAATCCTTCCAGATGTTCAATGTAAACCTCTTCTTCCAACTCTCCATTCAAGAATGCAGACTTCACATCCATCTGGTACACTTTGAAATCTGTGTGTTGAAAATGCCAAAAACATTCTTATTACTTCAATCCTTTCCATAGGAGAATAAGTTCAACCTTATAATATCCTTTGCATACCATTCTTTCTTTGTTCCTTACTACTTCTCCATTTTCATTCATCTTGTTTCTGAAAACCCATTTAGTTCCAATCACATTATTATCTCCATGTCTAGGAACCATTTCCCAATTTTGATTCTTCTCTATCTACATCAGCTCTTCTTCCATACACTTTATGTAATTTTCATCTTTGCAGGTTCCACTTACAGTTTTAGGTTCAACCTTTGAAAGTAAACAGTAGTTCACCTGTTCTTATGTAGTTCTTTTCCTTGTCAATACCCCTTTTTCTTTTGTCACCAATAATCTGATCTTCAAAATGATTAATCTTTACATACTTGGGAGTCATAACAACACTTTCTGAAGTCTTTTCTTCTTCAACTTGACTATCTTTTTGTTCAACTTTTTCTTCATTTATTATAACAACAAGTTCATCTAATTCATAGCCACTTAGATCTGATATTCTTTCCTTGTCTTCATCAACCTTCACATTAGCACTCTCAATGATCTTTCTTAATCTCTTATTATAGCACCAATAGGCCTTACTCTTAGTAGAGTATCTAAGGAAAATTCCTTCATCACACCTAGCATCAAACTTGCCTAACTCTTCTTCTCTTCTAATATAGCATTTGCTTCCAAAAAATTTGAAATATTTCACTGTAGGAACTCTTCCATACAACAATTCATAAGTAGTTTTAGTACCATTACCTTTGACTTGAACTCTATTTTGTATGTAGATAGTAGTATGTATAGCTTCTCTCAAATACACTTCCAGTAGGTTTGCTTCCTTCATCATTGACCTGGCAGCTTCTTCAACTATCTTGTTCTTTCTTTTAACAACTCCATTTTGCTAAGGATTCCTAGGAGAAGACAACTATATCTTTATCCCATGTTCTTCATAGAAAATATTGAATTCATTTGATGTAAACTCATCTCTTCTATCAAACCTTAAGTATTTTATCCTTAATTCTAACTCTTTCTCAACCATCACCTTGAAATATTTGTACTTGTCTAGGGCTTCTAATTTATCTTTTAAAAAAGTGACCCAAGTCATTCTAGAATAATCATCAATAAGTAACATAAAGTACATATCTCCTTGCAAACTTCTTGTCCTCGTAGGACAACACAAATCTGTATGCACTAGCTCAAGAAAAATATCAGAAAATTATTCTTTACTCTTGAAACTTGTCCTTGTTTGTTTCCCTAATTGACATTCATTGCAAATAGTATTAGCAGGCTTCACAAGCATAAGCAAATCTCTCACAACTTCTACTGAACTTATCTTCACCAAGTTGTCAAAATTGATATGACACATCCTTCTATGCCACAACCAACTCTCATCTATTGATCCAACAAACAACAATCATTAGTTCCTCTCAAGTGATAAACATTACCTTTAGTCTTCTTACCAGTTGCAATCATTGTTCCAAAGCTTTCCATGATCTTGCATCCATTATCCTTGAATCTTAGATCATATCCTTTGTCACACATCTAACCAACACTGAGCAGATTATACTTCAAACCCTTCACATATAAAACATCATCTGTATTGTGCTTACCATCAAAAGAAATAGATCCTCTTCCACAAATCTTACCAGCTACATCATCTCCAAACCTAACTAGTCCTCCATCATACTTTTCCAAACATACAAACTTACTTTTATCACTGGTCATGTGATGTGAACATCCAATGTCAATAATCCATTCATCCTTATCTTTCTCAACCTAGTAGAAAGACAAAGCACTTTCTTCAACTGCCTTTTCTTCCTTCACATAGCTAGCAGGATTAGTATACACAGGTTCTTCCTTGATAGCACTAAAGAAGGATTCATTTGCACTAGTATCATCAGAATCAACATACATTACACCATCATCATCATAATCTCTAACACACTTGTTGGCAATCAGGTTTGCACCCTTAGCAAAGATAAACTTAGTTATCATGTTGCAACATGAAAACACTCTCAGATTGTGGGTAATCTATGTTGAGAGTGAATCTCCAGAGTGAACTGGTTCTCCAAATGGTTTTCCTAAACTAAAAGGCTTTCTGTGAAAAGTGATAGAAGGATAATTGAAACTAAAACAAATAACTGAAATTAACTTCTAGGTGATGTACGAATACTTAAACTCCTACCAGATCATACTCACAATTAGTTCACAGAAACTAAAAATCTCACAACCCCTTGATTATGCTTAATTCATTAATATTTTACATGAAAGTTCATCAGAACACAACATGCAACCTGAATCAAATAATAAACTTGCATACCCATCACAAAATTCAAGAAAAAACAAAGGAGAAATAACTATCACAATGCAATATTAGATCAATTTTGTAAATAAGTTGACAAATGGGAAGGAAAACTACTACTCTATAATCTAGAGGGAATAATGAGTATAAAGAAACTGAAGTACAACTCTCTTAGTGTTAGAGGAAGACTCTGAAAATCTGAACTCTGGTCTCTAACTTTGACTCTTTCTGGAATTGCCAAGAAAGAAATAACTATCTGCTATATATCCCATGGAAAGACCTCCCTGAAAGGCTAGAAAAAAGCTCCTAATAATAGACATGCCAATACATTTTAAAGCTCCAAAGAAAAGCTAAAAAACGGGCCACCAAAATGCCTCCAAACTATGTGTGAAAGTTGCCAAAATCTTCTCCAAGGTAGCCCCCACCAGAAATTTGCTTTGTCTACCTAGAAAAAGCTCAATCCCTATCCATATATGCCCCAAAATAAAGAAAATCTAGAAAAGGATATTTGATTTTCTTTATTTGTTTTAACTACATAAAATAGTTTTAATTTTAAAGCAATTTATAAATCATTGCTTTAAAACAAAACCTTACATTGAGATTGTAGTTTAATACATATCCTTATTTGATTTGATTTTTTACAAAAATAATAATGATCATACATGGCATTTCGCCAAGCATATTACAATACATGATAATTGATTTTTCTATAAAAAATCATAAAAATATTTCAAGGCATATGGGAGTTTCATGAAAAATGAAAGGACTTTATGGCCTGCCCTCCAAACAGGTCTGCAAAACTCTAAGGACATGAGATCTGTCTCCAAAAGGGACCAAAGTGAGCTTAAGGTATCAAACCTTGGCATAGCATATGCAAGTGAACCTAAGGTTTATGATACCTCTCTACGTCTTAAGACTTAGGCACTAGGGCAACATGATACCACGGGGGTTATTACTTAGGCAATAAAAAATGAATGAAATGTGATAAAATCCAACATTCAAATAAGGGGAAAGGGAAACCCTAAAGCACAAAACACATTCGGGCTCATTTTGTCGTATGAAGTTTTGGAAAATGCTCTATGTAGCCACCATGAAACCCTAGGGTTCATAGCACAAAATTTCTATCTTCTGTTGTTACGAAGCATTTCTATGGAGTTTCCTATAGGAAAATGAAGGTATATTTCATCCCTGGTCTCGAATCATGACTTTCTCTTCATTTATGATACATTCTTGGTGTTTAAAATCATAGCTATCTATTTCCTATGATACTCTTTGCTATCTATGCTCCTTTGTTGCCTTCTCTTATGTTTTGGAGAGTGCTCTGTGTTGAGGCTGACACCATGATAGGGTTTGGATTGAAAGTAAAACTCGACTCCTCTGCATTATCTATGGATATCATATAGAAAATGAAGGTAAGGCATTGTTTGCAACAATTCTTACTTTCTTTTCATTTCCTCAGATGAAAATGGCTTCTCAAACCATCACCTCTGTATTGTTTATGATGGATTTGTGTGTGTTGTTTACTGTCATTTAGGACATCATGATTGCAACTATTTGGGCTCCATTTGAGAGCAAAATGAAACAAAAGAAAGGAAGAAGAACCCTTCAGCTTTGAGTATCTGCCAAGGTGAGTCTCATTTCTTGAACTCTTCATCATTTGAATCTTACATGTCATTCAAAGGCTACAACCATACATGATACCTTAGTATATTAAGTGTTTCCTAAACATTTCACAACTTCCATGGTAAAACACTTGATATCTTACTTATGGGTACTCACTGTACTTTTGGATTTGTAACTCTTCATCTCTCCCTGTATGTATTTTTATTTTGAAACTATGGCTTTGAATGAAAGTTTAGAACCCTAAGTAGGCTATTCCCTAACTAGCGACAACTTCAAAAGGTATTTTTACACTTTTTTGAGTCTTCTTCTGGCTATGTAGACTAGCAATCTTTCCATTCGATGTGCCTGTAGCTTGAAAACTTAAGCAAGTTTACCTCACTTTGGATGCAACTGTATATGAACTAGTTGCTTAGTTTCAATGTATTTGCATCATATGATGTCATGGCCTCGAATGATATTTTAAGCTTGAATGATCTCAAAAGTTTTATTTTCCTTTTGCATATGTAGCTTCCATTTCTTTCTCAAAACCCCAAGTGGGTTTGAGCACAAGATACAAAATGAGTTTGGTTCCTTTTAGTCATTTCCTTGTTGCAGGCCATGGCCATACTATTTTATTTTTGAGTACTTGGTGTTTATGTGAAATTTGAAAGATCATATACCTTCCTCTGTATTTGGGCTCAAACTCTTTTATTTTCCTCTATATACAATTTGAACAATCAAGCTTGATTCTGTGACATGGCATGTCACTTGACATGATGCTGCATTTGTTTACTGTACCATTCAAATACATTCTCTAATAGCTTCATTTGAATGATCATGACTCCATATTTCAGTGTAACATGGCATAAATGCTTGTAGTCTACTTCACTAAAATATATCAAATACACTTGTATATAAACCATTTTGAATGGTAAAGGCTTCTTTACTTCACTTTCTGTGTTTATTCCTTTATGAAAAGTTGTGGCTAGGCCCTATATTTATGAGCACCTTGTGACAAGACATTCTCTTTTGATGATCATCTATAGTAAAAAATATAAATGTTTCTTTGATGCTCTGTGACTGAATATGAACCTCTTTGTCATCATTGGTTGTATAATCTTTATTCCATCTATGGATGCTCCTTTCTATAGCATTTGAAAACACAAAAAATATATCTTGATAAAGTCACATATTTGATGCTTCAATGGATAGTTGTAGCACTTACTTCACTTGCATACACTTGATGACTGGTTTTCTCATTGTGATATATTTAAAAGATCTTTTATAACATGGCATTGGATACTTTTAGTTGAGCTAACTATATCTTCATGGCACTCATCTGATACTTGACTATCTCACTATGCATATGATAATACCTTTTGCATTTGTTATGTTATATTGGCATTGAATATGGAATCTTATACTCATATTTTTTGAAGCAACCCAATTATATGAAAGAGAATCTGTGATGATTTTTATCTCTGTTTACTTTTTATATGCATATACTTGATGCCCCAATTAAATCTATCTCATGGCATTGATTCTTGGCTCTTGATTCAATGTATCGTATCAAATGTAAATGTATATACATACCAAATTGAATTATTATAGCTCTTTCACTTTACCAGCATGAGTAACATATAGACACCACTTGCAACTGCATCTTGACTGTCAAAGCAATATGGACTGTGTACATCTTGTAATTATATCAATATGGTTGTCCATATGCACTCTTCATTTTGTTCAATCATGCATATATCTAATACTTATTCTCATGCTATCATGTGACTAAAATAGTTATACATCACTGAATGATGTTATCCATTGGCAACTATTTAACATACCAATGTTGGAATTGCACTTGATGTTCTTAATGCCTTGGCTGCATACAAATAATACGAAAGATACATAGATGGAAAATACCTATCATGTTGACATGATATGCTACTCCTTGATCAGCATAAGAGTGCTCTTGTCCTCTTGTAAGGGTAAATAGATGAATAATCTCTTTCATGTCTCTACTCTTGTTTTAGACAACATGAATAAGCTCAAAGATCACCTATGAATTTCACTTCCTCAATTGCTATTAAAGTAATAATGACAGTTGTTATTTATGCCTTAAATGTTGTCTTATATGAGTTCATTTCATTCTTATGGTTTCACTTCATTTTTCGAACAGTAATCATGAATATGTCCAATTCTTGAAACCAATGCACCTGATTGATTTGATACTCCTTCAGTTTAGTTATTCAATCTAAGCAATATGAATAATGTTCTCTATTCCTTCCCCTTTGAGAATTGGGGGGGGGGGGTGGGCAGCATGCTAAGCTCAACCCTTGTGGGAGCCCACTTGACACCACATGCTAATATGTCTTCAAATAGTTACATGAGTTATCCTATACCTACACATGAAGCAAATAGATTAGATAAAACAATGAAGTTTGATGATTATTTCATTTTTAGTTCCTTTGTATGTGCATTATATACATCTGATCTAGTGCATTATAGGGAATGTATTATGCCTCTTCTAATAGGGACATAGGGAACTCATAACTGGAGCTCTAACAGGGCTTTTTCCAATTTTGCAAGTTCTTTATCGGAGGTCAGCAACAAGGACAGAAGGCATCCTCAGAAACTGAAGAGACTAAAAGGCAATGATGGCTATGATCCTTCTCTCTTTTATCTTTATATGCATAATATATTTCGTATATTTGCACTTGTTTAGCTATTCCCATGGCTTGTGTGGGACATTTGATCTATCATATTTTCACTCGATGCAATGTTTATTTGTTTTATGTATTTCATTTGTAAAATGGATAAACATTGTAGTGAAATAAAATAACTTATCTCTTATGCATCCTTCTGCAAATGAATGATGATCTAAAATTCTTTTCTTTTATTGAGCAACTGAACTATACTATTACTAAAACATTCCAATTATGCAAATAACTTATAGAAGAAAATGTTAAAACTTTCTTAGGTAAAATGAACTGAATGCACTCCAACTCTACCAATTTGGGCTATAAGAAAAATTGGTAACATTTATAGTGACTTCTGCTATATGCTTGCCTACTAAGCATCATGACCAATTGCCTTAACTATCCATTGGGCATTGAGTCATACTCTGCTCTTCTCAAACTTAGAAAACAATGAAACTTAGTACTCCAACCAATCCAAATAGCAATAGAAAACAAAACAAACCATACTAAAAACAAACTAGAAGGCCTTGGTGGCTAGAAAAACTTGTGCAACAATACTTAGGGAAACAAAACTACTAAAAGTAAATATGCATGAAGCAATTATTAACTACAACACTACTCTGCTATGATAGAAGGTAGTACTTATCTTCAGAGGCAATGTTTGAGGTGGATTCCATTAACTGGGATAGACAACACCTCTCCACTTATCTTGGATAGCTAAAATGCATTGTTTTCTTTGCACTATGTGATTACATAAGGTCCATCCCAAATTGCATCAAACATGGAATGCTTTCTAGGTCTGCTTCTCAGTTCATTCCATTTGAAAACTAAATCACCAACAATGAAGCTTCTTGGTCTTGCTCTCTTATCAAAGGAATTCTTCATCTGAGCTTGATGGATTTCAAGCTTCCTCAAGGCTACTTTTCTGGTTTCCTCTAATTCCATAAGATGAGCTAGCCTTACTACTAAAGGTTGTTCCTCTAGCAGCTCAAGCTCTTTAATGAAATCCAAAGTTGGTAATTTTACTGAAATAGGTAGTTTAGTGTCTTTACCATAAGTAAGTACATATGGAGAACAACCAATAGCTCTCTTGGGAGTGATCCGATCAGCCCAAAGAGCTAACTTAAACTTCTCATGCCATGTCCTCTAGTTATCTTCAATAGTCTTTTTGATGATCATTATCATGTTCTTATTGGTAGATTCTACCTGCCCATTACCCTGTGGGTAATATTTAGAAGATGTATTAAAAAAGATGCTATTTTTAATAGACCAATCTGAAATCCTTAAACCAATAAAAGCTAAACCATTGTCAAAGATAATTGAATCTAGTGTACCAAATCTTGATACCAAATCATGATAGAAACTTAAAATAGTAGATTCATTTGCTTCTTTCAAAGAAATAGCCTCAGTACACATGGTAAAATAGTCTGTAACAGTCAAAAGCCACTTGTGGCTTGACTTGAAGGTGGGTTTATTGGTCCTATGAAATCAAGACCCCATTTTTCAAATGGTTGTTCAACTTTGATAGGATGCAGAGGTAAGGCTGCAAGCCTTTGCTTACCTGTAAATATTGAGCATTTTCACATCTTCTTATTGCATCCTTAAAAAGGTCTCGCTAGTAATAATCAGCTTGCATTATCTTCAAGGCAGTTCTCCTTACTACAAAGTGACCTCTTAAAGGTCCATTGTGAAACTCTTCTAATAGTCTATCAACTTGATCTGGTTCAATACATCTCAGAAATGCACCATTAAAATCTTTTCTATATAAAACACATTGAATAATAGCATAAGGAGTAGCTTGTAACCTGAAATACCTTCTTCCTACCCTATCAAAACCTTCAAGGCATTCACCAATCTATAAATAGTGCATCATTTGCTGCACACAGCTATTTGTAGGAGATGGTACAACAGCTAGTTCACTATTGTTCAACACTGTTTCTACATTCTCTTCATGTTCTTGGTTGTGCTCTTCATTTTCACCAAGCTGCTTGCATAAGCCCTTGCCCCTAATTAGCTTAGTTACCTTAATATCAACATCAAATTCCATAAATTTGGTTATCCAACCAGTCCTTTTATCATTCATATCTCTGTTAAGTAAAAAGCTCTTAACAATTGGGTGAGCAAGCATCAAATGAATTCTGTTATTAGATAGCATATGTCTAAACTTCTTGAGGCTTCTAACAACCACACAAACATACTTTTCAACAAAAGAATACTTAACCTCATAATCATGTAATACCTAGCTGAAAAATGCCATTGGTTGCTCCAAGCCTTAGTCATTTTGCTAGCATAACATTGCTGAAATGGTATGTATACCTCCAAAAGCATATAAAATAAAATCCCTCTAATAATTAGGATTAATGAGGGTAGGGGCAATTGCAAGAGCTTCTTTGATATGCTTGAAGCTTCCTTTTCCTTCCTTAGTCCAAGTGAAAGGTATGTTCTTCTTTAGCATGGCAATGAGAGGTTGTAATAAAACAACAATGTTTAGAATACATCTTCTCACAAAATTAATTCTTCTAAGAAATCTCTACAAGCCTTTCTTGTGTGTAGGCAGTGGTAAATATAGAATTGTAGACACTCTTTCAAGATCAATAGAAATACCATTCTTTGAAACAATATGGCCTAGGAGTTTACCTTCATGAATAGAAAATATGTACTTTTTTGGGTTCAAGGAAACTCCAAACTCTCTGCATCTCTAAAAAGATTTCTTCAAGTGGTCAAAATGAACTTTAGAATCTTTCAAAAAACTATTATGTCATCTAAATATACCATCACTATTTTATTCATAAGGCCATGGAAGGCCATATCCATTGCCCTCTAAAAGGTTACCCCTGCATTGGATAAACCAAATGGCATCTTCCTGTAGGCCATGTGGTGTCGTCATGGTAGGAGGGATCACAGAATGAACTATCTAGACTGTGCAGCAAGAGTAAACATAATTGAAAAAACTCAAAGATATGAAATAAACACATATTCAGTCATTCAGTATATAATAGAATTCAAATACAAGCTGGCTGGCATCATCTGGGGTTACAAGTAGGGCTCAAAGGCCTGATTACATAATATCAGAATATGTGCAAGATATAACTTTAAAGTCCCCTTCATGTAAAATCCAAACTATGAACTTATGCTAATGATCATAACTACTTTCATAGGGATCTATTACATCAATATATCATCTCTGGTACAAAAGATTCATTCACATCACCCAAGGAAGGTTACAAACTCCAATAAGGAGTTGTAATATGTGTACATGGATAGGTTAGACCTAACCATTTACAACACCTTTGCAAATGAATGGAATGATGTATAGATCTTGGGGAAGGTTGACCACAAACTAAAGATCATTGAATAATGTGTCATTAAGCTCCACGAGTTGAGGAATGCTCCGCAAGCCTTCCCCTTTAGCTGATTATCAGAGACTATCAAGATGCTTTGTTTTGAGAAAACACTCAATCTTCTGATAGTGATATATTTCCAGTACTTAATCCAAATGCTCTAAATTCTAGATATGATGTAGATGAATGAATCTAGATGCTAAGTCCGGCTTCGCAAGATGTGAAATGTAAATATGGTAGAATACAGACAAAAATATAGAAACTGCTACTGATTGAACTGGAAAATGAAAGAAAACAAATTAAATTGCAAAAAAACTGAAATGTAAATATTTTTGGTTGATGCAAGATTGCTCTTGAACTAGGGATGCTCCCACATTAGACATCTGGGGTTATTGAAAAAGTGAGTCTCTCACTTTGCTAGGGCTAGGAGAGAACCAAGACAATCCACCTCAACCTAAGAGATCCATGCTAAATCTTCTTGTGGTCTACCTTTCCACTTCACAAGATATTCTTTGTATTGTCTTCCTCTAGTGTTGCATCCAACTCTACAATCCAAAATGTCTTCAATCTTCTCTGTGCTTGTTGTGGTAAATGTGTCTTCAAGTCTTCTTCCATGCTGTCACTGAACTCTGCTTTATGATTTGATAAAGGTATGTAATGTTGAAAATAGGTGATATACCCAATGTCTCCAGTAACTCCAATTCATATGCATTTCTTGAATCAAATTTTCTAAGTATCTTAAAAGGTCCAAATTTCTTCATTTTCAACTTGTTATATGTCCCAACTGGAAATCTTTCTTTTCTCAAATATACCATTACTTCATCTCCCACTTCAAATTCCTTATGTCTTCTCTTCTCACCTACCTTTTCCTTATACTTACTATTCATATCCTCCAAATGCTTCTTCACCTGATTACGCACTATCTTCATGTAATCTACAAACTCCTCTGCTTCTACACTTCTCTTTTCTTCCATACCAATATTGTAAGGACCCGACTCATCCTAAATCAAATAACATTAAACTCTGAGTTCAAAAATACCAATGAATAAAAATTTTGATCTGACAGATGTAGGAAATGTGAAATTCTTCCAGAAGTGCTTAATATATGCTATAGCAATGCGATGAAACTTGAAATTTAGTTTTCTAGAATCATTAGGTTCTTAAAAGATCACCAATTTTAAATCTAGTGAAGAGAGAGTACATTACGAGAGAAGGTACATTATGGAAGATATTCTAGAAGAACAATGGATCAGTTCATACCTTAAGTCATGCATTACATCTTGCATTCATTTTTGATAGCTTGCTTCTTCTCTAGCAACTGTATCCTTATCATCTGCACAAAATTAACTTAACAATCTCATGTTAACACAACTCCGTAATCACTACTCAGAGAATTAAGATCACGATGCTAATTGTAGGACTCCCTACATCCAGGGGACCTGAGTACTGGGGGCATCCTTCGCCGTCTAGACTGCCTACATACCTTGTATCCACGGGATCAAGGCCCCCTCCTTCGGATGTGACTAACACGGGGAATATGAACATGTAGTTCTATTTTGCACTATGTTTGATGTAACTGTGAGTGGGTACCTAGCCCTTTCTAGGGTTATTCCCTACCCCAGACAGTTCTTCATCGCCTGCCACCCACTCGGTGAAACAAGGATGAAAGTTAGTCCACTACCACAAACACCTAAAGTCCTAGTGTGGAGGAATCCCTATAAGGTGTCTACCCATGAAATCTAGCTTACTCCCCCAAGCCAAATTAGGTAATTTTTGTGACTAAGTTCGTTCCCGATCCCCTAGTACTTTCACCACAATCTGTGAGGGTGAGGTGAGAGCACATGATAGATAGCATTTCTAGATAAGCCTAGTTGCCCTATCTAACATTTCACATGTCCTCCCCGATCTATACTCACATGTCAATAAACCTCGTTTTCTGTTAGTATGCTTGAAGTATTTTCCAAATGAGCATCATGGTAATCATTATTTAAATCATCATCTATATTTACCAACTTAATACACTAAAAGATGTATAATCTTAATTCTACTCATAACATGCATTATTACCTAATAAGTAACCCAATTCCATTATATTATTACAAGCCCTCATAGTGATCAAAGAAGTATACATCGTTCATGTATTTAGCTACTCATGTATACAAGGTAGTTTCTGCTATTTTCTTACGATGACACTGAGCTCACATAGGTTATTCGTAAAAACTATTTAGTTAGTGTATATAAAGTTATTCACTTAATGATTTACTAGCATGGTACTCTTACCGTATTTGAGTTTGTAGTTGTTTCTGTCTAGGTCTCTAATGCTCCACAACTGACACTCATTGGATTAGTCATATGCATTTATGTACATAACTAGAACTATCATAATGCACAAGAAATCACATCGAGTTCTACAATACACTATCTTAAGAGCTTAACCCATAGCTAATATTATCTAACTTAGTATAGAGGACACAAATAGATTCCATGGTCATAAGTATGATTTACAACTTAATTTAAAGGGTCATTGAAGTAGCACACTAACTAAAATATTTATGCAAAATAGACTAATTAGAGAAGATCATTTGGATTTATCTATATTAATTAAACATAGAGATCAATAACTTTCTCCCTACCAAACAAATCGCTAATCTTTTAAAGAAAATGACCATCCTTAATATGCCAAGTTTAATCCCATAAAATTGGTCAAGGTTGAACCCCTTGGAAAGGAAATCATAAGGTATGATTATGACTAATAATTATTTTCATAATGCTTCCAACATTGATCAATTAGATTAAAGAGATTAGAAATCCCACTATGTAAAAAAATTGTTGTGTACCTTGCATAAACACTCCATGAGTGCATAAAAAATGCATGAAGCTCAAAGTTGTCAAGTATAAAACATAGTCATCGATGTTGATATTGGCACATCAGTGATATAACATAATACCATAATATAGAGCCATGTGCTCGAATACCATTGGAAATATTAGTGTTATACTTAGTAAGTACATAAACATGTGTAAAGCGATCAAATAGGCACACAAGGTACAAAACAAATTTAGGGAGGTACTATTGTACTCTAATATGTAGGAGAGCTCAAGAGATAAGACTTCCTATGGATGTTGACATTGAAAGGTTTGTAGCCACTTAACTCTAATTTAAAAGAACAGTAAACATCACATTCACACAAGAACAAATAAGCTATTCTATAAAAGATACAAACAGTTATAAACACGAAAGAAAATAGAACAATATCAGTTAAACATCGATGTCTTGACAAATCATATTTGAAATGTACGTATTCTCCACAATACTCAGTCTCGATTAGATAACTATTTATATGTGGAAAAGAGAACTGTGGAGGGAACTCAGAATGCTAAACAAAGCTCCTCTTGCGTAAAATATCCATTAACAAACCCTTAAGGAACATCATAACTATATAAAAAAGCAGAAGCAGCAAAAAAGTAAAATATCCAAATCTTACGCATTCTTCA
This sequence comes from Cunninghamia lanceolata, assembly GCA_027924645.1. Taxonomy (NCBI): domain Eukaryota; kingdom Viridiplantae; phylum Streptophyta; class Pinopsida; order Cupressales; family Cupressaceae; genus Cunninghamia; species Cunninghamia lanceolata. The sequence continues at coordinate 42,893 of BSBN01001018.1, forward strand.
ACAGAAGAAACATTGGCTGCTACATTCTTCAAGGGCATAGAATGGAAGTTCTAAGAATGTTGTTTCTCATGTAAGAGGAAATTATAAGAAAAATATGCACATTATATTCATAAGTATACCTACTTTACAACTCTGTGTGCATTAAAGATCGGCAGCAATTAAGAGAAATCCACTGAATCTATAGGTTCACTTAGAGACTTGTAAAAACCCTTGAGCTTGTATATTCACAATTAATTGATAACAAGCAACTAATAATACCCAATATGCCAGGCAGTTACGAGGAGATAGAACTTAACTTCAGTTCCTAGTTCAAATCAATATAGTAAATACATTAGAAGGGGAAGAGGACTAGACATTAGTTTATGTCAAAAATCATCATGAGCTTTTACAGTTTCATGAAAGCCATACAAACATTTTGATGGTTTAAATGAGAGCCATACAAACATCCAGTCCAAAAAATTAGAAACAAGCTTCAAGAAAAATTGCCATAAGGATTTAGCTATAAAAATTATGGATTGTCTTGAATTCTATATTTCGAAGACCACTAGAATTGAAATGGTAACAGACAACTAAAAGTTGAAAGATCATTCAGTCCATCTATATGCTAATATTACGTTAGATAGCTACAAGTACAGGACAGTAAAAGAAAAGGATGATTAAAAATAGTAAAGAGAAACTGTAGCCAAGAAAAAAAACACAAAGTTAGAGAGTATTTGTGTAGCTCAACTGTAGCCAAATTCTAGAGTCCTCCTCAACACAAAATATGGGCATACTACTATACATATAGGTTTTACCTATTGTAACCAAATTGCTCACACAACTGCCATTTATTTTCGTATCCTTCACTCTAATAATGCATCCTCCACTCTGATAATGCATCCTCCACTCTAATAATGCATCCTCCACTCTTGTTTTTTAATGATAATGCATCTTCCACTCTTTTTAGTGGATTTGCAAATCTTATCCTCCATTTTTAAAGTGAAATCCATTGTTAAATTGTTTCTTATTTGTATTTTTAAATGAATATACATTTTATGTTTAGTTTTCAAATTTAGAGTTCAAAAATTGAGTTGTGACATCATTACAATAGTATTTCAATTTGAATTCAAAATTTAAATGTGGGTTGTGACATCCTTCTCCCCTAAATTTATGCATCGTCCTGATGCATGTTAGAAATAAGATCAAAACATATAGAAATAACTATACTTTCCTACTTTAAATTCCATCCTTCAACAAGGTAGGTTAAATAGTTTAACATAGATAAAGATAACAAGGAGTATTATCTAAGTAACTAATTTAGAAAGTCTCATGTAATGTTATGTCATCTTGGGGGTTGTGTACTTTAAGCAGAGTGTGCAGTGCATCTCTATATAATGCTGTGAGATTGAGATGAGCAGTGGATGACAATTGATTGAGCATATCCTTGCAGCTTGTCCTCAAGTCCAAAATGTTGAATGTTCATTTGAATTTTTCTGTGTCTAGAATAAACACTTGTAATTCCCTTTAAAATTTCCATCATCAAAGATAAATCAACTTTCTAAGTGCGGTAAATAAAAATTTAGGTTCATTGATTCTCCCTTGGTAATCTAGATCATTATCAAAAATTTTAGTTACATTTGAAGTTTACTCCAACATGTGCTAGAATCCAAGAGTAATGATGTACCATGGTAGATTAGAAAAATTATATTCTCTTAGTCAATCTGAGTACTCAGGAAATAGCCAATCTGGGCTAAAGTGTCCAAAACAGGACATACTGAAATAAAGCCAACCGGGCTCTTCTGTCCTTTGGGCAAATAGGTTCATATGGAACCAGGTCTAACGGACCTTATCGCTACCCAAAACGGGGTAGAACAAATGGTGGCAAAATGACCTGGTGGTCAAACGGACCAAAACTCTATCCAAAACGGGATAAGTAAACATGTAAAGACCAATTTCAGAACCTTACCAATATCTTTTGTTCCTCTCTTTGTTTCCAACAACTTTGAATTACACCTTTTGATTTTGCACAATTCACCAAAATAATGGCCAAACGGCCTACACTAGTCAAATAGATCAAATCTTTATCCAATAGGAAAACACAATAGCCATACGGGCTAAATAGGACAGGAATCATTATGCTCCAATCTGGGATGCATAAACATAATAGCCAAATGGGCTAAAGAGGACAGGAATCATTATGCTCCAATCCGGGATGCATAAACATAACATCCAAACAGGCTAAAGAGGACAAGAATCATTATGCTCTGGCCAGAGACTTTTGACTCCTTCGGGATCAATACGGGTCCATGAGTCACTTCCTGGAGACCACAGTTTGCCCAAGCACTGTGCTAAGGATGTCAACCAGGGAATACAATATTGACTTGTACATACCTCAATATTTGCAAAGCTGGTACAAGTAATCCACCCCGGGGATTCTTCTATGTACCAGTGACTTCCATTATTCTGATATCATATAGACATTACTCTTAAAATGAATTCAATCTCAAGCACACACATCAAGACTCAAGTGAAAGATAACAATTCTAGCTATCATGCATGCCTATTTATCAAAAACTCTTCCAAACTTTCCATCCATGTCTCTTCACAACTGTCACATCAATTAGTGCCACCTTAGGGCTTATTATCTAAAAGTAGTGCTAGCATCCCAAAATTAATAGTAGCTTCCCAAAATAGGAGTCCATGAATGTCATCAATTTCTCAAAAGTCGATAGCTGTCTCTAGTACTCATCATATAGTCTCACCTCCAAGGAAAACCAATATCATTGATATCTTAGTGACAAGTAACCAAGAACTAAAGATGGTTTTCAGGGCCCCCTCAAGAACCCCTCCACACGTTTCCTAATACCTTGCATTTGTTTAAGGTGTTATCCTCAAAGAGGGAGGTATGCAAGAAATAGACACATAGATCTAGGGGAATGGATGGAGTATGACTGTCCCATACCAATCCCATCCTCACAATAGAATCTCCCCAAGCCACCTACTCCCCCATACAATCTACCAGGGCCCTACCTATATATGGCAGTTTTACAGAAGTCACATTACTCCACACATGTGAGTAGTTGTAAAATTAAAAATGCCTCAAATCAAGAAGGATTAAGTGAAACAAGTCAATAATTTAAATCCTCAATAATAAAAAACAAGCCAAGAAGAAGTGAAGATCAAAGATAGCAACTATTGCAAAATCCCAAGTTCAACAAAGAACAAGTCCTTGAGGCAAAAAAGACCATCTCAAAATTTAAATAAAGAAATAAGACACTACGGCTTAACACTTAAGTAAAATCTTTATCACAAGAATAAATAATGCAACAATCTCATAAAATTTGCACATTACAATCACCATGTAGCCTTACAACAAGACCACCTAAGGGGAGTATGGAAACTAGGTAGACTTTTATCACTCGAATAACTAAATCGTACGATGGTCTCAAACCACATAGAGAACAATGATAATCGCCATGTCACGTTAAGCATTTGCCACAAAACTTGAAACAACCTTATCATACTTCTATATCGAAAATCCAAATGAATAGTCATATGACCCCATACAACCTAGGGCATGCCATTGTAAAAAGATTACAATGTGCCACAAGAGGAATTAGCCATGAAATATGATATTCACTTCACAAGTCTTACGGCTGTCATGTACCCAACTACTGTTGTCTCATTACACATACCATTACTGACATCAAGCTATCCACTTCACCTTCTACGGAGGGTTTACTTACGACCTTATCATTTCTTTTTCATGTTTCTATCGATGTTTATCATTAACTGGATGATCATTAGATCGCAAGAGGGGGAATACTATTAGTCTTATGTCTTAACTCTGACCATGCTTTAGGTTAGCAGACCTTCAAGCCTAGTGTCTGAACCAAAAGCTCTGATACCACATGTAAGGACCCGACTTATCCTAAATCAAATAACATTAAACTCTGATTTCAAAAATACCAATGAATAAATTTTTTGATCTGACAGATGTGGAAAATGTGAAATTCTTCTAGAAGTCCTTAATGTATGCTATAACAATGCGATGAAACTTGAAATTTAGTTTTCTACAATCATCAGGTTCTTAAAAGATCACCAATTTTAAATCTAGTGAAGAGAGAGTACATTACAAGAGAAGGTACATTATGGAAGATAATCTGTAAGAACAATAGATCGGTTCATACCTTAAGTCATGCATTACATCCTGCATTCATTTTCAATAGCTTGCTTCTTCTCTAGTAACTGTATCCTTATCATCTAGACAAAATTAACTTAACAATATCATGTTAACACAACTTCATAATCACTACTCAGAGAATTAAGATCACGATGCTAATTGTAGGACTCCCTACATCTAGGGGACCTGAGTATTGGGGGCATCCTTCACCGTCCAGACTGCCTACATACCTTGTATCCACGGGATCAAGGTCCCCTCCTTCAGATGTGACTAATGCGGGGAATGCGAACATGTAGTTCTATTTTGCACTATGTTTGATGTAATTGTGAGCGAGTGCCTAGCCCTTTCTAGGGTTATTCCCTACCCCAGACAGTTCTTCGTCGGCTGCTACCCACTCGATGAAACAAGGACAGAAGTTAGTCCACTACCACAAACACCTAAAGTCCTAGTGTGGAGGAATCCCTATAAGGTGTCTACCCATGAAATCTAGCTTACTCCCCCAAGCCAAATTAGGTAATTTTCGTGACTAAGTTCGTTCCTGATCCCCTAGTACTTTCACCACGATCTGCGAGGGTGAGGTGAGAGCACATGATAGATAGCATTTCTAGATCGGCCTAGTTGCCTTATCTGACATTTCACATGTCCTCCCCGATCTATACTCACATGTCAGTAAGCCTCATTTTCTGTTAGTATGCTTGAAGCATTTTCCAAATGAGCATCATGGTAATCATTATTTAAATCATCATCTATATTTACCAACTTAATACACTAAAAGATGTATAATCCTAATTCTACTCATAACATGCATTATTACCTAATAGGTAACCCAATTCCATTATATTGTTACAAGCCCTCATAGTGATCAAAGAAGCATACTTCATTCACCTATTTAGCTACTCACGTATACAAGGTAGTTTCCGCTATTTTCTTAAGATGACACTGAGCTCACATAGGTTATTCATAAAAACTATTTAGTTAGTGCATATAAAGTTATTTGCTTAATGAGTTACTAGGATGGTACTCTTACCGTAGTTGAGTATGTAGTTGTTTCTGTCTAGGTCTCTAATGCTCCATAACCGACACTCATTGGTTTAGTCATATGCATTTATGTACATAACTAGAACTATCATAATGCACAAGAAATCACATCAAGTTCTACAATACACTATCTTAAGAGCTTAACCCATAGCTGATATTATCTAACTTACTATGGAGGACACAAATAGATTCCATGGTCGTAAGTATGATTTACAACTTAATTTAAAGGGTCATTGAAGTAGCACACTAACTAAAATAGTTATGCAAAATGGACTAATAAGAGAAGATCATTTGGATTTATCTATATTAATTAAACATAGAGATCAATAACTTTCTCCCTACCAAACAAATAGCTAATCTTTTAAAGAAAATGACCATCCTTAATATGCCAAGTTTAATCCCATAAAATTGGTCAACGTTGAACCCCTTGGAAAGGAAATCATAAGGTATGACTATGACTAATAATTATTTTCACAATGCTTCCAACATTGATCAATTCGATTAAAGACATTAGAAATCCCACTATGTAAAAAAATTGTTGTGTAGCCTTGCATAAACACTCCATGAGTGCATAAAAAATGCATGAAGCTCAAAGTTGTCAAGTATAAAACATAGTCATCGATGTTGATATTGGCACATCAGTGATATCATATAATACCATAATACAGAGCCATGTGCTCGAATACCATTGGAAATATTAGTGTTATACTTAGTAAGTATATAAACATGTGTAAAGGGATCAAATAGGCACACAAGGTACAAAACAAATTTCGGGAGGTACTATTGTACTCTAATATGCAGGAGAGGTCAAGAGATAAGACTTCCTATGGATGTTGGCATTGAAAGGTTTGTAGCCACTTAACTCTAATTTAAAAGAATAGTAAACATCACATTCACACAACAACAAATAATCTATTCTATAAAAGATACAAACAATTATAAACATGAAAGAAAATAGAACAATATCAGTTAAACATCGATGTCTTGACAAATCATATTTGAAATGTACATATTCTCCACAATACTCAGTCCCGATTAGATAACTATCTATGTGTGGAAAAGAGAACTATGGAGGGAACTCAGAATGCTAAACAAAGATCCTCTTGCATAAAATATCCATTAACAAACCCTTAAGGAACATCATAAGTATATAAAAAAAGCAGAAGCAGCAAAAAAGTAAAATATCCAAATCTTACGCATTCTTCAACAGAAGAAACATTGGCTGCTACATTCTTCAAGGGCGTAGAATGGAAGTTCTAAGAATGTTGTTTCTCATGTAAGAGGAAATTATAAGAAAAATATGCACATTATATTCATAAGTATACCTACTTTACAACTCTGTGTGCATTAAATATCGGCAGCAATTAAGAGAAATCCACTGAATCTATAGGTTCACTTAGAGACTTGTAAAAACCCTTGAGCTTGTATATTCACAATTAATTGATAACAGGCAACTAACGATACCCAATATGCCAGGTAGTTACGAGGAGATAGAACTTAACTTTAGTTCCCAGTTCAAATCAATATAGTAAATACATTAGAAGGGGAAGAGGACCAGACATTAGTTTATGTCAAAAATCATCATGAGCTTTTATAGTTTCATGAAAACCATACAAACATTTTGACGGTTTAAATGAGAGCCATACAAACATGCAGTCCAAAAAATTAGAAACAAGCTTTAAGAAAAATTACCATAAGGATTTAGCTGTAAAGATTATGGATTTTCTTGAATTCTATATTTTGAAGACCACTAGAATTGAAATGGTAACAGACAACTAAAAGTTGAAAGATCATTCAGTCCATCTATATGCTAATATTATGTTAGATAGCTACAAGTACATGACAGTAAAAGAAAAGGATGATTAAAAAAAGTAAAGAGAAACTATAGCCAAGAAAAAAACACAAAGTTAGAGAGTATTTGTGTAGCTCATCTGTAGCCAAATTCTAGAGTCCTCCTCAACACAAAATATGGGCATACTACTTTACATATAGGTTTTTCCTGCTGCAACCAAATTGCTCACACAACTACCATTTATTTTCACAAGCATCTTATTTGTATATTTTTTTTCCTTGGTTATGGTGTGAATAACATGAACTATTGTATTCAGTCAAAGGCTGAACCAATTGAATAACTACCATCTCCGCATATAATCAGCTGTTTCGATTAACTGATTACGGGTCCATTGTGTTACGAGTTTTTTTTTTAATCCAAACATGCCACATAAAATGATGCATTGTACAAACCCCAAACATCAAAGCAAATAGTTGATATAAGCCATTATGTAAGCCCCAAACATCAAATCAATCTACTTATACTATCCTATAAATAAACTAACCCCACAGCATTACAATATCTCGTCATGAACTACAATAATACCCTTTAATGACAAACGCACTAGAATTCCAAGAGTGAGTGGAGGATTACGGTCATCGAGCACTGTGGAGGGGCAATATATATAACTGTGAAAGCATTGTTAGTAATGAATAAAGTCTGAAATATGTGGAGATGTCTCGATTCAGAAATAGGAATGCTTCTGAACATCGATGAAACAACATAGAAATTTAAAAAAGACATCAAACTATATTAGAAAGAAAATCTGCTACCTAATTTTGACTTGTTGAGAGTAAGGTGTTGAATTCTAAGGTGAATTAACCCTCACACTTACCCTCGCCGTCGCCGTTGCCCTCATCCAAAGAAGCGTATGAGGAGTCCCCTATTTTAGCAGTGGGATTGATGTTTTTATTGAAGCGGACGAGGAGTGAAATTGATGTTTAATGTAACCTCCTCCACTCTCTTTTTTTAAAGATAATGCATCCTCCACTCTCTTTTGTTTTTTAATGATAATGCATCCTCCACTCTGATAATGCATCCTGCACTCTTTTTAGTGGCTTTGCAAATCTTATCCTCCATTTTTAAAGTGAAATCCATTGTTAAATTATTTCTTATTTGTATTTTTAAATGAATATACATTTTATGTTTAGTTTTCAAATTTAGAATTCAAAAATTGAGTTGTGACATTACTACAATAGTATTTCAATTTGAATTCAAAATTCAAATGTGGGTTGTGACAAATATCTCTCAATTCAGCAACTCTAAGATTTACTCTGGTAATAATCTCAAACGGTGTTCTTCTAGTACTCCTATTTACAGAATTATTGTATGCAAACTTTGCCTATGAAAGAATCAAATCCCAACTTCCTATCTTTTCTCCAACCAAACATCTCAACAGGTTTGCCAAACTCCTATTCACTACCTTTGTCTATCCATCAGTCTGTGGATGAAAAGCTGAAATGAACTTCAAATCTATCTTCATCTTCTTCCAAAGTGTCTTCCAAAAGTATCTAACAAACTTTGTGTCTCTTTCTGAAACTATGCTCTTCAGTAATCCATGTAATCTCACAATCTCTTTGAAAAATAGGTTCGCTACATGCACTGCATCAGTTGTCTTCTTACAAGGTATGAAATGAGCCATCTTTGAAAATCTGTCAACCACTACAAATATTGAATCATGTCATCTCTGTGTCTTTTCCAATCCCATTACAAAATCTATGCTTATGTCTTCCCAAGGTCTCTCTAGTACTCTCAAAGGTCTATACAATCTAGTATTCTGACTACTCCATTTTGTAACTTGACAAATTCTACAACTCTGTACAAATTTCCTAAAATCCTTATGTATCTAAGGCCAAAAATAGTATTCTCTTACCAAAGCCGCTATCTTATCAATGCCAAAATGTCCTGCAAATCCACCACTGTGTTTCTCCTTGATGAAATTATCTCTCATTGAACTCTTAGGTATGCATAAATGTTTTCCTCTAAACAACATATCTTCTTGAATGAAATAATCCAACCACTTACTCCTATCTGTCACAACAGGTTCCTTACATGCTTTCCAAGGTTTTATAAATTTAGTGTCCCCCTCATACATGTTCTTCAATTCATCAAAACCCAACACTTCAACTCTCATTTCTGTCAGCAAGTTTCTTCTTCTACTCAATGCATCAACAACTTTGTTTGATTTTCCACTCCTATGCTTCAACACAAAAGTGTAACTCTGCATGAACTCTACCCATATCATATGTCTCTAATTCAACTTATCTTGACTATTCGAATACTACAAAGCTTCATGATCTGTATTTAGTACAAACTCCTTAGGCAACAGGTAATGTCTCCATTTCTTCAAGGCTTGAATTATGGCATAAAACTCTTGGTCATAAACTGAATATCTTCTCCTTGCATCATTCAAATTTTCACTGAAATATGCTATAGGTCTACCTTCTTGACTTAACACTGGTCCAATCGCATTTCCACTTGTATCAAAATCAACTTGAAATACCTTAGTGAAATCTGGTAATTCCAAAACAGGTTGTCCTATCACTTTCTACTTCAACAATTCAAAACTTTTATTTTCTCCAGATGTCCACGTAAAGTCTTTAATGTCACCTCTCATTGTCTCTATCATAGGGTTACATACTAAACTAAAATTTCTAATGAACTTTTAGTAGAAATTAGCCAATCCATGAAATGATCTAACCTCTCCAATGCTCTCTGGTTTAGGCCATTCAACAATTGCTTTCACTTTCTCAAGATCCATATTTAATCCTTCCACAGAAATCACAAATCCAAAATATACCAACTCTTCCTTCATGAAACTACAGTTCTTGATGTTTATCAACAATTTCTCTTCTCTCAACCTCTACAAAACTTGTCTAATATGCCACAAATGTTCCTCTTTTGTCTTACTGAAAATTAGAATTTCATCTAAGTATACAATCACAAACTTACCCAAGAATTTCTTCAAGACTTCATTCATCAATCTCATGAAAGTACTCAGTGCATTTGTCAATCCAAAGGGCATCACTAACCACTCATATAGTCCTTCATTTGTCTTAAAAGCAGTCTTTCATTCATCTCCTTCTTTGATTTTGATTTGATGGTATCCACTCTTCAAGTCTATCTTTGTGAAAGATCTTGCTCCACTCAAACAATCCATGATATCATCCATCTTAGGTAAAAGAAATCTATACTTAACTGTGATCTTGTTTATTGCTCTCGAGTTAGCACACATTGTCCATTCTCCATCTTTCTTAGGTGCTAGTAGTATAGGTACTGCACAAGGACTCAAACATTCTCTAATCAAACCTATCCTTAACAACTCCTTCATATATCTATTCAATTCTTCATTTTCTATCAGTGTCATGCTATGTGTTGCTTTGTTAGAAAAACTTGCTCCCAGTATAAGATCCATGTGATGACTCATACTCCTTATAGGTGGTAATCCTTTAGGTACATTATCTTATATGATGTCTTCATACTCTATCAATGGCTTTCTTATCTCCTTCGGTTGTTCTCTTCAAGTCTCTTTCTTCAATGTTTTAGGTTTCTTAGGAATCAAAGTATAACACATATTCTCATGTCGCAAACTATCAAGAAATTTTCTTCCATCTACCAAATAGATTCTAGCATTTCCACATACTTCGCTCTTAGGATCATCTAAAAGAATCAAAATAATTCTCTTTCCATTTGCTATTATAGTGTATGTATTCTTTCTTCCATCTTGTATAACTTTTCTATCATACTACCAAGGTCTACCCAACAAGATATGACAAACATCCATAGACATAATATCACACAAGACTTAATCATGATAAGATCCAATATGAAATTTCACCAAACATTGTTCACTCACTAGTACCTTATGATCATCCTGAATCTATGCTATCTAATAGCACTTAGGATGTTTCAATATTTCCAACTTAAACTTAGTCACCATCTCCTCTGAAACTAGGTTATCTAAACTACCACTATCAATCACAACTTTACAACACTTACCTCCTAATTTGCATCTTATTCTGAAAAAACTTTTCATCTGTGGTGGTTCCTCATTTGCTTCAACTTGAAATAGTGCTCTCCTCATCACCAATGATTCTCCATTCTCTAGCTTACCAACCGAACTAGGTGATCTAACAGGTTCTTCTTCAACATAGGCTTCTCTTCCATTGTTCTCTACCTTCTTACTTGTACTTCTCTGATTACATTTAAATGCTCTATGTCCTTCACCTCCACACTTGAAACAAGTACCTCTAAATGTTCTCTTATCAAATCCTCTTTTCTCTCTTTTGTATCCTTCATTCCAGTATGCACTAGGGTGTCCTCTCTGGTAAAAAATTTTGTCATCTCTCTGGTAAGCATTATTATCTCTTTCCTCCTTTCTGAATGTGCTGTCAAACTTATTCTACTCTGAATGTGATCTATCTCTTTTAGAAAATATTCTACCTCTCTAAAATTTGCCTCCTTTACCTTTCTATCTCAGATCATGTCTTTTATTCATCTTCTCTTCAGATTTAAGGGCAAACTAATATGCTTCTTCCAAATATGTCATCCTTACCAAGCTTAGTTCTTCATGAATGCTTAATCCCAATCTATTGATGTATCTAGCTACTTTCTCCTTACTTTCTTTACTATGTTATGTCCTTATAATAATCTTATGAAATTCTTTAGTATACTCCTTTATAGATTTCTCCTTCTATCTTAGGTTTTGCAATCTTTTCAATAGCTCCAACTCATAGTCAGCAGGTATGAATTGATTCTTCAATTTTGTCACCATCCTATCCCACTCTGTAATCTTTTCTTTTCCCCTTCTATTTCTTTCCAACTAAACTTCTTTCCACCATATAGGAGCATGTCCTTTCAATTTTGTCTTTGCAAATTTCACCTTGTCTAGATCTTCAATCTCTTCATACTCAAAGTATTCTTCCATGTAATTTATCCAGTCAATCAATTCTTCAAGGTTCAAATTACTAATATAGTTCGGCCAATCAACTCTAGTTCTTTTTCCAATCTTTGAAATATCTCACAAAATCTTTACTTAATCTGATTCTTCTTCTTCATCACCTCCTAGGGTTTCACCAATTTGTTTGCCGAATTGAAATTCTTCTTCATCATCACTTTCAACATTAGGTCTTGGTGTCAATCCTCTTCGTCTATCTTCTTCAACAACATCCAATTGAATTCACATTGTTTTCATCATCTCCATCATCTCATCCATTCTACTAGCCATTGTTCCAATAGAAACAACTCTCCTTGATGGTATTCTTCCTAGGATCAAGTGTAAACTACCGTAAGTTTGGTGATTGGGCTACCAGGTGACAATTGCCTCATGATTAGGAATTGGTTGTGACAAAAGTAACCTACCTCAGTTTGGTAATCTATCCACAATAAGATCTTATGGAATTCCCTCGCCAACTTTGCTCAACTAGCTCCCAAATATTTGAACTTTCACTCTAATACCACTTGGTGCAGACACGGTAGGAGGGTTCATAGAATGAACTATCCAAACTATGCAGCAAGAGTAAGCATAACGTAAACAACTCAAAGATATGAAAAAAACACAGATTTAGTCATTCAATATATAATAGAATTCAAATACAAGTTTTCCAGCATTGTGCAAGCTTACAAGTAGGGCTCAAAGGCCTAATTATAGAATATCAGAATATGCACAAGATATAGCTTTGAAGTCCCCTTCATGCAAAATCCAAACTATGAACTTATGCTAATGATCATAACTACTTTCCTAGGGATCTATTATATCAATATATCTCATCTTTGGTACAAAAGATTCCTCTGCATTAGCCAACGAAGGTCACAAACTCCAATGAGGAGCTATAATATGTGTACATGGATAGGTCAGACCTAATCATTTAGAACACCTTTGTAAATGAATGGAATGATGTACAGATCTTGAGAAAGGTCAGCCATGAACCAAAGATCATTGAATGATGTGTCATTAAGCTCCACAAGTTGAGGAATACTCCACAAGCCTTCTCCTTTAGCTAATTATGAGAGACTATTAGGATGGTCTATTCTGAGAAAATAGTTGATCTTTTGATAGTGATATATTTCTGGTACTTAATCCAAATTCTCTAAATTCTGGATATGATGTAGATGAATGAATCTAGATGCTAAGTCTAGCTCCACAAGATGTGAAATGCAACTGTAGTAGAATGCAAACCAAAATATAAAAATTGCTACTGACTGAACTAGAAAATGAAAGGAAACAAACTGAAATGCAAATGTTTTTGGTTGATGCAAGATTCCTCTTGAACTAGGGATGCTCCTAAATCACCATGGTACCCCACTTAGTTGTAAATGCATTTTTATATTGGTCCTATTCCGTCACCAAGATCTGGTTATAGCCTAAATAGCCATCTAACAAGGAAAATCTATCAGAACTAGAAATAGTTTACACAATTTGTTCCATTGAAGGAAGGGGTAGTGATCTTTTAATGAAGCCTGATTTAGATCATGAAAATTGACACAAAGTTGAATCTTCTCATTCTTCTTTTTGACTGGTACTAAGTTGGAGACCTAGGATGTATGCTTTATAGGGAATATTATGCTACTCTCAATCAACTTGTTTACCTCAGCTTTCATTAAATGCTCAAGTTTTGGACTAAGGGGTCTTTGCTTCTACCTAATAGGCTTGGCATTAGGCTTTAATTTAATGGTATGTTGGGCTAAACCAGGATCAAACCCCCTTAAATCCTTATATTCCCATGCAAAAACATTAGAAAACTCTTGACATAACTAAACAAAAGACTATTGTTCATCTTTAATACATACTTTTCTCAATTTTAGTAGTTTATCCTTGAATATCTCCACCACCTCATAGTACTCCTTCTTCACAGTCTTGCTACACTTATCTTTTCTAAATTGATCATATGAATTAAACACTAATTCCAATGTCACTATTCCCTTGGGAAGCTTGTTAGATCTTAGCTGCACAATCTGATTATCAAATTGCTGCTGGTACTTATGCTAATTATTAGCTGCAAATTCAACTTCTGCACTCAAAAAACTCAATATTTGTTCATCATTGTCGAAGACTTTCCAAGAAACATTGTTGTTAGGTACAAATGGTCTAAAAACCATTTTTGCATATGGTTATACCTCTGTGTTATGAATTTCATTTAGAATCTCAGTTAGCATGCCTATCTGCATGTTTATTTTGATTTCTGAGAATTGAAAACAAATTAAATGCATCAAAAAATTCAATTGATTCCCAAACTTGATGTTTGTACCTTTTGAGCAAGTCATTTTTAGTAACATTCAAGTTTCTAACTTGATTTACAATCAGCTCAGAATCACCATAAACTTGTAAACATTTTATACCAATTTTCCGAGCCCATTCTAAACCATGAATCAGACCCTCATATTTGGCCACATTGTTCATGCAGCTGAAAGTAAACCTTAATGCTGCATAGTATTTGTCTCCTTCAGGTGAAATCAACATAGTCCCTCCACCAACTCCTATTTTGTTCCTTGATCCATCAAAGTACAACTTCCAAAGATGATTTTCTTGTTGTTTAGATAGACTTTAGTCTTTAATCAGATTAAAAATCACTGCATTAGGTTCCTGCATCATATAAATGCCTAATCCTACCTCATCAGTGTGACAAAAAGGGTCATCTTGATAATCTTCAACTGCCCAGTCATCTAAATTTATATCTGCTATAGATGCACTAGGATCTAGGCTCATGGATTGATCCTGCTACCCATGGGTGATGTAGAGGTTAACATTTATTAGACTGGGGACATAGGACTCAACACGATCCTTTACAAGTGGTTCAAATTGTATGGTTACTTTCATACCATATCTTGCTCTAAAAAATAAGTGGGACCAATCAGAAGATAAAAACCCACCCAATTTAGTAGTAAATTCCCTAGAAAGGCAAATGGGAAAGTGAAGTGGCAAGTCTATGATATGAAGGTCCTGATGGATTGCAAAATTAGGATAGGCATGCAGTGTAAGTGGAAGATTTCTAATTATTCCTGCAGTATTAAGAACAGACCCGTCTAATTCGACCACTCCTTTTGAAAGTGGCTCATAAACTAATCCTAATGAATCAGCCAGACTCTTGGGCATGATGGAACTACTTTCTCTAGAATCTATCATGCAATTATGAATGAGTTTGTCACTAATAATCAGACTTAGGTAAAAAGGAGGCTTTACCTCATTGGTTGTCTATCCACTCTTAACTTCTGAGCTATTGGCAAGTACAACCATGGCCTTTTCTTGATTAGAATAATTAGAAATTGAAAGTTCAGCCAATGCCTCTTGTAGTAGGTTCTTTTGGCCAGGAATATGCAATGCATCCATTACTAACATGCTCAGTGTAGCTTTCTTAAGATGATCCACTATATTGAAAGAAACAGGATTTACCTTTTGCTGTCCTTTACAGCAACATCATCATTCTACCTTTGTGAAGGTTGTGATTGTACTTTGGAATGATCTTTTCCTAGTACAATTTGATCTCTTTGTAGATTTTGCACTTTTTATTGTGTTATAGGGACAACTTGTGAAGGAAAAGTTTGAAATTTATCTCTCACAGGCTGCTACTGCTATACAACTGCAGCTTGCTAGTTAAGATCTATAACCGTCTGCTTTGACCTTGTGTTGGCTGAAATAGGTGTATTTTTCTTATTTTGGCCTTTGGGATAACTTACATCATAGAAATTAGTTTCTTGCTAGTTCATTAAGGCCACATCAGAATTATTTTGCTGAGTTGAAACTTCACCAGAGACACTTTCCAAACTTGCATAATTATTTTATACCATAAGAGCCTGATTCCTGACACTGTTTGTACATGGGGTTGGTGACATGGACAACACCAATCACTATCTTGAACTATGTTGTCCTAAGTGGGTACAAGCTCCTTCGAAGTGTTGGTCGCATTAGAATTATAAGGGTTATAATTCCTTCTTTGGCCCTGTGAATCATCTTGGAAAGGTAGTTTGTTTGGCTGATTAGACTGATACAGGGCTTGGTAAGACTTAGATTCTTGACCAATCTGTTTCTTAATATTAACAAATACATTGCTAAAAGTCTTGCCTAAAGACTGTAGCATGCCCTTTAACTCTTGGATTTCTTGGGACTGAGTTGGGACAGTGGTTTCTTAGGATATGGATTGATGTCCTATTATTGGAACTGCTAGGACAATAGCTAAAGGAGGAACTACCATGGGCACAGGTGGCTGGATTTCTAGAAAAATGGGTAAGGGAGGCCTTAGGGCTATTTTCCCTACTTAAATAAGATAGTTTTCTACTCTAACAACAACTTCAAAAGAATCAGGAAGGGTGGTTCCACCCATAGATTGGATCATTAAAGAAATTTCATTGTTCAAAGCATTAAGATAAAATAAAAATGCACGCCTTGGCAGGGGTTTTACTGTTGTGGGAATCCTGTCCCAACTTCTCTGAAATTGGAAATTGAAATCTACCATGTGTTCATGGGGTGTCCTTTTGATGATGTTCAACTACTCTAGCAATGAGAGATGATCATATTTGCCTTCAAAGTGCTTGTCCAATCCATCTCCCAGTAGATTCCATGACATTATTGAATTCTCCGTAAGGCCTCTAAACTATTAAAAAGATTTACCCATTAATAATGGAGACAAGAGTCTGATTGCTACATTTTCTTGGGTAACATTATGCATTGAACACAGAGTTGCCACATCCTGAATGTACTTAATGATGGTGACTGATTGTCATTGATGCCAAAAGGTGTTGTGTTTTCAAGTTTCATGTCATATTGTTTATGCTTCATTCTTGTTCATCATGCTTTCAGGATATCATGGTGTTGGTGTTATGATGGTGTTGGGAAAGTAAAGAGTTGAGGAGATTTCAGATAAGTTTACATGCTTCATGATAAAAGGATATTCAAGTTCAAATTATATCTCATAAGTTTGTCAAGTTTCTATCAGGAGATTTGCATCATAATGATATCTTTATACCATTTTTCTTAGAGGTGATGGAGTTCATTTTCTTGATAACTTGTGTTGATCTCATAGTTCAAATTGTTCATGGGTTGTTGATCAAAACACCTGTCAGCTGTTACCCTTCATTGTTTAGGGGATGGTTGATCTGATATTCATCATGAACTTCATATGGTTAAGATAAATCAGGTTATTTATCAGGGTGTTACAATGTATATTTCAATGGATCTTGGTTTGACAATGATCACAATCAGATCAGGGTTTTATCTTGATATGGTTAATTGTCTTGGTTTAGTTGTATACAAGTTTATTCTTGACAGGATTGGCTCAATGGCAAGGTGAGGTATTCTCAGTCAAAGTTCTGATTATGAAGTGCAGATCTTAATCATTATTTCTTGAATGGGTTTGGTGTCTCATTCAACTTAAGATTTAAAACCTTGATTAGGAGCTATCATACAAAGGAGCCCTAAGTTGCCCATCATATACAAGTTCACCCCTTATTATGTTTTTGCTTTGACCTGCTATATCAAGTTGAGAGGGTTTTAAGTTATAACTTGAAGGGTCTTAGTGTCATGGGTGACCGACCCTTTTTCTAAGTGTGACTTATTGCTTCGGTCTCTTTCACAAGAGTTTGAGCGGTCAAATGTAATCAAAGGATAAAATTTAAATCTCAAGAAGTGCGCGAGGTAGAAATCTTTGAATAAGTCTTGAGCGCCAAATGTGCAGTATATGCCTTAAGCAAAATGGCCACGGGTTTAAGGAGAGCTTGATGAAAGTTTATTACTCTTCATTGAATTTTTTTATGGAAAAGACTTCCAAAAAAAAAAGAAATGCCATAACATGGACTAAATTGGTCTTAATTTTTTTTGAAAGGAAAAAGGCATATTTTTCGTTGCAATGTTTTAGTTATATAACGCATATGGGTGGCACGATTTATGCTTATCCTTAAAAGAATTTTTTTTAGGAAATTTGTTTAAATTTCTATTTTTTTAAAAGGCTTGAATTCATTATAGAATGTATATTGAGTTTTTCAAGGAGCCTTTATAGGAGATAGTTGATTTTTAAAAAGCAATATTTTTGGGAAACTATTTCTAAAATGCCATTGAAGAATTTAGTGAAGGTGAACGGTTTTCTGAGGAAGATTGACAAGATTGAATGATGTGAGAAAATCAAGGATTTTATTTTTTTTGTGAAAAATTGCAAAGAGAATATGAATTGTTTTTTTGTTTATACACAGATGTTTGCAGATTGAAGAGTCATGTTGAAAAGAAAATGAGGAAGATAAAGGTTAAAAAGGCAATTTTTTTGAAGAATCATTTGTACAGAAGATGAACAATTTTTTTGTTTTCTTGAAGGAGATTTTATTGGAGTTTACAAAATATGAAGAGTTGGAAGAAACTTGTTTTGTTTGGATCTGGATTTCTTGTAGGTGGATATCAAGAGAGATATTTTGTTACAAAAAGATTTGTGAAGATGAAGAGTTTTTTTTGTTTGTAGAGGAGTTGAAGATTTTATTGCAGGTTCTTCATGAAAAAGAAATTGAAAGGTTCCAAATATGGAAGATATTCTTTTATCTATGACAGGGGCAATATGATTTATTGAAGGTTAATTGATAGTTTTGCATAAGATTCTTTTGCAGGAATATGAAGGATCATGCAGAGTTTGAAGAAGAATTTGAAGAGATTATTGAAGAATTGATTAGGCACAGAGGAATATGAAAAGATTTTTCTTTGTAGGTGGAAGGACATTCAACTTCTATAAAATTATTTTTTAGATGCATTGATGAATGTGTCTTGTAAGACAGAGAAGAAACATATAGAATATGCAGTACACAAGATTGATTTTGAATATCTGAGTTTGTATATGATTTGGGTTGATAAAAAGAATGGCCATTTGATAGATACATGAGACAAAAGAAATGTTTTGTATTGAAACAAAGAAACCCTCTGAGTTCTTATTTTTAGTTTGTTCTGTTTTAGGGGTTGGTGCTCCTTGAAGCTGGTGCTTCTAAACATTGTTGCCAGTGAGGCGCACAGTATGCCAGTGAGGCTTGTAAGTCAGTAAGACCTTTCAATTGTCAGTGAGACATAATATTCAGCTAGTGAGGCTTTGTAAGAAGTTTTTAAAGTTAAGACAACGAGGCACTTCATGAGCGGTTTTTCTACCCCAAGAGGGTTTTCCACTCCAGAAATTTCTGTGTTATAATTTGTCTCTATGTGTGCATATTTGTGTTTTGTTGATAAGTTTTTGGTTCACATCTTTCACTATCAATCTTGTGCATATGAGCTCAATAGATCATTAATGTCTTTCTTTCTACTTGTCTTGTAAAGTTTGCAAAAAGTTAAGAATTTACACAACACTGATTCACCCCCTCTCAGTGTTGTCATTGACTCCTACAATTGGTATCAGAGCCTAGGTTCGCTTTTTGAAGTATAATATGCTCGGGTAGGTCCTAGTAGTGGAGTAAAATGGGTAAGAAGAATAGAATTAATATCTCAAATAGAGAAAAGAGATATGTTGATCAAAAGATGGTAAAACAAGCCTCAGTTATGCCTAGCATTGATTTGTTGAATATGTCATCCCTGATAATTGATAGAAAGAATGATTCAGTAATTGAGAATTTTGATAAAAAGGAAGAAATTAATGTGAATGATGAAGAAACAGGTCTCTTTGTGGATGAAGTTGATTGTGAAGTTGATTTTGAAGGAGAGCTTCTATGTGCCCTGGATACTATCAAGCAACATAGCAAAGAAAATAGGAGATTAAAAGACCAGCTTAAACACGAGAAAGAATTCAAGGACAAAGTTGTTTTAGATCTTGAAGATGCTAGAAACCTAATTATAGATTTGAGGAATCAAGAAAGTGAATCAGATAAATTAATCACCAGTTTGAAAACAGAGGTTGAGGAAGCTAAGAGAATAGCTAATGTAACAAAGTTAGATTTAGAAGCTAAATCAGTTGAATGTCAAAAGATTGAAAGAGAAATAGTTTCTTTGAAAAAAAATCTTGAGGATGTTAAGAAGCAATTAGAAAAGAATCTAAAATTTGAAGAGAGTACAAGCAAGTTACATGAGTTGTTGGGCAAACAGAAGCATCATAATGACACTACTGGTTTAGGATTTGAAGAAGGAGAATGTTCCAAAGCTAGAGAGACTCCTAGAAGGAAAATTGATTTTGCTGCCACAGAAGGTAAAAGGAAGAGTGAAGCTAAACAGAAAACTAGAAATGAATTTGTGTACAATCAAAGAAGGAATTTTAGATGAAATGCTCCTGTTAGACAAGCATACATGTACAGGTATAATTATTCTTTTAATGGTTATTGTTATGCTTGTAATCAATTTGGTCACAAAGCAATTATTTGCAAAAGGAATACTGACATTATTTGTTACAAGTGCAATAATGTTGGACATATACAAAGAAATTGTGAAAGATATGATTCTGCATGGAAGTTTAACATGAGTTCTCAAAGGCATTATCAGTCATTTGGTTATGATTATAACATAGTTTGTTATAATTGCAATTCTTTTGGTCATAAAGCTCATAGTTGCAGAAAAGCATCATCTAATTTGATAGGTTGGAAATGGAAAGAGGTAGAAAAAGTTTGGAGAAAGAAAGAACCTGTAAAAGTGTGGAAGCAAAAACAGAGTCATGAGAAGGCAAATCCTAAACTTGTGCATCCTACACAAGTTACATCATCAGTCGAATGATATATAGCATGATGTGAGGGGGAGTTGTTCTTGTTCTATCTTTTATCCCTTAGAAGTTATAGAAGGAGATCAGTTGATCTTGTTTTGTTTGTCTGATAATGTTTGAAATGAAGTTTCTGATGTTTTTAAGTTTCAAGTGTATGTCAGGTGTTAATGATCAGTGACATGTTTAGTGGATCATATTTGATTTTTACATGATTAAGTTGACATATGCTTCAGTTAAGGTGTTCTCAAGGAACTCTCATCTACATTTGGTGTTACAGGAAGTACTTGATGGTTAAATTAATTCATGTTGATTGCAATATATACTAGAATTGACATTGTTGTAAAGTGTTGTTACAAGAAGAGCTTGATGGTGAAAGTTGTGCAATCTTGATAAGCTGATTTGTATTATGGATCTTGGGTATTCTCAAGAAGTTCTCTTGAGATGTTAGCATGTGTTGGTTGAGGAAGGTTGATATATTGCTTCATGGCTAAGTCAGGAAGTGGATCAGTGCTGAGTTGAGTTGAGTTGTGTCAGTGATTACTAGTGGTATTTATGAGCAGTGATTTGTTTGTGAACTTTAATACAGGGGATGCAAATAGATTCATTGGAGATTTGTCATGTGGGTCAATAAGTGTTGTTGGAAGTGAGATTGTAAAGTTCAAATTCAATTAAGATGTTCTCAAGGTGCTTTTTCATATGTTTGAGCTAAGGAGGTTACAAAAGGAAGTAATCAAGGATCTCATTGCTATCAGTGTTTCATCTTCATCTACATATTTGTGTTGTGATAAGAAGTGATATATTGCAATCTATGGAAGTTAACAGTGGTTTGATGCTTTGGTTGGTGTCCCTTACATGATGTTTCTTTCAGGTCCTATGCTTCATGGTTTCTTATTACTCACAAGTTGAAAAGCTGTGTAGTATGCAGATGTGTATGAACAGAGCTTTCAGAATAACAGCAAATTGTAAATATGATTAGTGCCTTAAATTTTTAGAGGCTAGTGGTATTAAAGATTTAGGTAAGTGGTTCTCATTTTTTTTTGGTTGAAGATAACAAGATAACAAGAGTTTATATCTTCAAAGCCCTCATAATGCAATGTGTCTGTAAATGTTATGATCAAACTTTAACATCTTTTAGTGGAGTCATTTTTTTCAGGGGGAGATAAATAGTCTTTGTCATCAGATGTCAAAAAGGGGGAGAAAGAAAAATTGCCTCAGGTGGTTTTGGCATCAATGACAAAGGGGGAGATTGATGGTGACTGATTATCATTGATGCCAAAAGGTGTTGTGTTCTTAGGTTTGATGTCATATTGTTTATGCTTCATTCTTGTTCATCATGCTTTCAGGATATCATGGTGTTGGTGTTATGATGGTGTTGGGAAAGTAAAGAGTTGAGGAGATTTCAGATAAGTTTACAAGCTTCATGATAAAAGGATATTCAAGTTCAAATTATATCTCATAAGTTTGTCAAGTTTCTATCAGGAGATTTGCATCATAATGATATCTTTATATCATTTTTCTTAGAGGTGATGGAGTTCATTTTCTTGATAACTTGTGTTGATCTCATAGTTTAAATTGTTCATGGGTTGTTGATCAAAACACCTGTCAGTTGTTACCCTTCATTGTATAGGGGATGGTTGATCTGATATTCATCATGAACTTCATATGGTTAAGATAAATTAGATTATTTATCAGGGTGTTACAATGTATATTTCAATGGATCTTGGTTTGACAATGATCATAATTAGATCAAGGTTTTATCTTGATATGGTTAATTGTCTTGGTTCAGTTGTATACAAGTTTATTCTTGACAGGATTGGCTCAATGGCAAGGTGAGGTATTCTCAGTCAAAGTTCTGATTATGAAGTGCAGGTCTTAATCATTATTTCTTGAATGGGTTTGGTGTCTCATTACACTTAAGATTTAAAACCTTGATTAGGAGCTATCATGCAAAGGAGCCCTAAGTTGCCCATCATATACAAGTTCACCATTTATTATCTTTTTGCTTTGACCTGCTATATCAAGTCAAGAGGGTTTTAAGTTATAACTTGAAGGGTCTTAGTGTCATGGGTGATCGACCCTTTTTCTAAGTGTGACTTATTGCTTTAGTCTCTTTCACAAGAGTTTGAGCAGTCAAATGTAATCAAAGGATAAAATTTAAATCTCAAGAAGCGCGCGAGGTAGAAATCTTTGAATAAGTCTTGAGCGCCAAATGTGGAGTATATGCCTTAAGCAAAATGGCCACAGGTTTAAGGAGAGCTCGATGAAAGTTTATTACTCTTCATTGAAATTTTTTATGGAAAAGACTTCCAAAAAAAAAAGAAATGCCATAACATGGAGTAAATTGGTCTTAATTTTTTTTGAAAGGAAAAAGGCATATTTTTCATGGGAATGTTTTAGTTATATAAAGCATATGGGTGGCACGATTTATGCTTATCCTTAAAAGATTTTTTTTTAGGAAATTTGTTTAAATTTCTATTTTTTTAAAAGGCTTGAATTCATTATAGAATGTATATTGAGTTTTTCAAGGAGCCTTTATAGGAGATAGTTGATTTTTAAAAAGCAATATTTTTGGGAAAATATTTCTAAAATGTCATTGAAGAATTTAGTGAAGGTGAAAGGTTTTCTAAGGAAGATTGATAGGATTGAATGATGTGAGAAAATCAAGGATTTTATTTTTTGTGAAAAATTGCAAAGAGAATATGAATTGATTTTTTGTTTATACACAAATGTCTGCAAATTGAAGAGTCTGTTGAAAAGAAAATGAGGAAGATAAAGGTTAAAAAGGCAAATTTTTTGAAGAATCATTTGTATAGAAGATGAACTTTTTTTTTGTTTTCTTGAAGGAGATTTTATTGGAGTTCACAGAATATGAAGAGTTGGAAGAAACTTGTTTTGTTTGGATATGGATTTCTTGTAGGTGGATATCATGAGAGATATTTTGTTACAAAAAGATTTGTGAAGATGAAGATTTTTTTTTTGTTTGTAGAGTAGTTGAAGATTTTATTGCAGGTTCTTCATGAAAAAGAAATTGAAAGGTTCCAAATATGGAAGATATTCTTTTATCTGTGACAGGGGCAATATGATTTATTGAAGGTTAATTGATAGTTTTACATAAGATTCTTTTGTAGGAATATGAAGGATCATGCAAAGTTTGAAGAAGAATTTGAAGAGATTATTGAAGAATTGATTAGGTACAGAGGACTATGAAAAGATTTTTCTTTGTAAGTGGAAGGACATTCAACTTGTATAAAAATATTTTTTAGATGCATTGATGAATGTGTCTTGTAAGACAGAGAAGAAACATACAGAGTATGCAGTACACAGGATTGATTTTGAATATCTGAGTTTGTATATGATTTGGGTTGATAAAAAGAATGGCCATTTGATAGATACATGAGACAGAAGAAATGTTTTGTATTGAAATAGAGAAACCCTCTGAGTTCTTGTTTTCAGTTTGTTCTATTTTAGGGCTTGGTGCTCCTTGAAGCTGGTGCTTCTAAACATTGTTGCCAGTGAGGCACACAGTATGCCAGTGAGGCTTGTAGGTCAGTGAGACCTTTCAATTGTCAGTGAGACATAATATTCAGCCAGTGAGGCACTTCATGAGTGGTTTTTCTACCCCAAGAGGGTTTTCCACTCCAGAAATTTTTGTGTTATAATTTGTCTCTATGTGTGCATATTTTTGTTTTGTTGATAAGTTTTTGGTTCACATCTTTCACTATCAGTCTTGTGCATATGAGCTCAATAGATCATTAATGTCTTTCTTTCTACTTGTCTTGTAAAGTTTGCAAAAAGTTAAGAATTTACACAACACTGATTCACCCCCCCTCTCAGTGTTGTCATTGACTCCTACACTCAACAGCTATGGTGTGGTCTTCTCCAGTCAAATATGGTAGTCCTTTAACGGTTGCGACTGGAATATCATCACATTGGGCAAGTTGTAGTGGGTTGCCTCCATTAAAGGGTGCAAATGCGTACTACCTAGTCATTATGGGTGTTTGTACTATCAGCACTAGACTTCTACTTCTTTGTATTGGAGTTGGAAGACTGAGTCTCGAAGGTGTTGACTTTGACCTCTTTGATGAATCAACTGTTCTATTGGTTGTCCTACCCCTTCATCTTGGTGGAGACAACTACCGATAGTCTAATGAATTTAAACTATATCTAGTTTTCATAAGATGGAAACACTAATCTACATGTAAGACTAGAGAAAAATGAGTCACTAGGTATAATGTAAAAGCCTCCAAAGGCTGAAATATTGTTGCATATACTAGAACAACAACTTTGAGGATTTAAAAAACTTCTCTAAAAACACTTTTAGTGTCCCATTGGGTGTGCCAAAAATTGTTAGCTATCGGGATTGTACCCTTAGCAAAGATAAACTTAGCTATTCTGTTACAACATGGAAACACTCTCAGATTGTGGGTAATCTATGTTGAGAGTGAATCTCTAGAGTGAGTTGGTTCTCCAAATGGTTTTCCTAAACTAAAAGGCTTTCTGGGAAAAGAGATAGAATTATAGCTAAAAATAAAACAAATAACTAAAATTAACTTCTAAGTGATGCACCAATACTTAAACTCTTACCAGATCTTACTCACAATCAGTTCACAGAAAGTAAAACTCTCACAACCCCTTGATTATGCTTAATTCATTAATATTTCACACGAAGGTTCATCAAAACATAACTTTCAACCTCAATCAAATAATAAACTTGCATACCCATCACAAAATTCAAGACAAAACAAAGGATAAATAACTATCACAATGCAATATCAGATCAATTTTGCGAATAAGTAGACAAATGGGAAGGAAAATTGCTACTCTATTTAATGGAAGGAATAATGAGTACATAGAAACTAAAGTAAAACTCTCTCAGTGTGAGAGGAAGACTCTGAAAAATCTAAACTCTGACTGGAACTGCCAAGAAAGAACTAACTATTTGCCATATATCCTATGGAAAGATCTCCCTGAAAAGCAAGAAAAAACATCCTAATAATAGACATGCCAATCCATTTTTGAGTTCCTCAAAAAAGCCAAAAAAATGAGCCACCAAAATGCCTCCAAATTATGTGTGAAAGTTGCCAAAATCTTCTCCAAGGTAGCCCCCACCAAAAATTTGCTTTGTCTGCTGAGAAAAAGCTCAATCCCTATCCATATTTACCCCAAAATAAAGCAAATCCAAAAAAGGATATTTGATTTGCTTTATTTATCTTAACTACATAAAATAGTTTTAATTTTAAATCAATTTATAAATCATTGCTTTAAAACAAAACCTTACATTGAGATTGCAGTTTAATACATATCCTTATTCGATTTGATTTTTTACAAAAATGATAATGATCATACATGGCATTTCACCAAGCACATTACATTACATGGCAATTGGTTTTTCTATAAAAAGCCATAAAAATATTTCAAGGCATATGGGAGTTTCACAAAAAATGAAAGGCCTTTATGGCATACCCTCTAAACAGGCTGTAAAACTGTAAGGGCATGAGATCTGTCTCCAAAAGGGACCAAAGTGAGCTTAAGGTATCAAACCTTGGCATAGCATATGCAAGGGAACCTAAGGTTTATGATACCTCTCTAAGTCTTAAGACTTAGGCACTAGGACAACATGATACCATGAGGTATTACTTAGGATATAAAAAAAATGAATCAAATGTGATAAAATCCATCATTCAAATTAGGGTAAAGGGAAACCCTAAAACACAAAACACATTCACCCTATTCTTTCAGGCTCATTTTGCCTTATGAAGTTTTGGAAAATACTTTATGTGGCCATGATGAAACCCTATGGTTCATAGCATAAACTATCTTCCTTCTATTTTTACAAAGCATTTGTATGGAGTTTCCTATAGGGAAATGAAGGTATATTTTATCCTTTGTCTCGCATCATGACTTTTACTTCATTTCTGAGACATTCTTGGTATTTAAAATCATGGTTTTCTATTTCCTCTAACACTCTTTGCTATTTGTGCTCCTTTGTTGCCTTCTCTTATGTTTTCAAAAATGCTCTATGTTGAAGCTGACACCATGATAGAGTTTAGACTAAAAACAAAATGTGACTCCTCTGCATTGTCCATGGATATCATACAAAAAACAAAGGTAAGGCATTGTTTGCTACAATTCTTAATTTTTTTTCAATTCCTAATATGAAAACGGCTTCTCAAGCTATTTCCTCTGTATAATTTATGATGGATTTGTGTGTGTTGTTTACTATCATTTGGGACATCATGATTGCAACTATTTGAGCTCTATTCGACAGAAAAATGAAACAAAAGGAAGGAAGAAGAACCCTTTGGCTCTGAGTATCTAGCAAGGTGAGTCACATTTCTTGAACCCTTCATCATTTGAATCTTACAAGGCATTCAAAGGTTGCGGCCATATATGTTACCTTAGTCTATTAAGTGTTTGCTGAACATTTCACAACTTCCATGGTAAAACACTCAATATCTTACTTACGAGTACTCACTGTGATTTTGGATTTGTATCTCTTCATCTCTCCCAATATGTATTTTTATTTTGAAACTATGGCTTCGAATGAAAGTTTGGAACCCTAAGTAGGCTATTCCCTAACTAACTGCAGCTTCATAAGGTATTTTTAGACTTTTCTGAGTCTTCTTCTGGATATGTAGACTAGCAATCTTTCTGTTTGATGCGGCTATAGCTTGAAAACTTAAGCGGGTTTACCTCACTCTATCCGCAATTGTATATGAACTAGTTGCTTAGTTTCTATGTATTTACATCATTTGATGTTGCGGCATCTAATGATGTTATGTGCTTGAAAGATCTCAAAAGTCTTCTTTTCCTTCCACATATGTAGCTTCCATTTCTTTCTAAAAACCCCAAGTGGGTTCAAGCACAAGATACGAAATGAGTTCAGTTCTTTTTAATTGTTTCCCTGTTGCAAGCTGCGGCCATACTCTTTCATTTTTGAGTACTTGGTGTTTATGTGAACTTTGAAAGATCATATACCTTCCTCTATATTTGGGATCAAACTCTTTTATTTTCCTCTCTATACAATTTGAACAATCAAGCTTGATTCTGTGACATGGCATGTCACTTGACATGATGATGCATTTGTTTACTGTACCATTCAAAAAGTGTTCTCATACATTCTCTAATAGCTTCATTTGAATGATCATGACTCCGTATTTCAGTGTAACATGACATATATACTTGCAGTCTACTTCACTGAAATATATCAAATACACTTGCATACAAACCATTTTGAATGGTAGAGGTTTCTTTACTTCACTTTCTATGTTTATTCCTTTATGAAAAGTCACGGCTAGGCCATATACTTCTGAGCACCTTGTGACAACACATTCTCTTTTGATGATCATTTATAGTCAAAAATATAAATGTTTCTTTGATGCTCTATAACTGAAAATGAACCTCTTTGTCATCATTGGTTGTATACTCTTTATTCCATCTGTGGATGCTCCTTTCTGTAGCATTTGATAACACAAAAAATATGTCTTAATAAAGTCACATATGTGATGCTTCAATGGATAGTTGTAGAACTTACTTCACCTACATACACTTGATGACTGATTTTCCCATTGTGATGTATTTAAAAGGTCTTTTATAACATGGCATTGGATACTTTTAGTTGAGCTAACTGTATCTTCATGGCACTCATCTAATAGTTGACTGTCTCACTATGCATATGATAATACCTTTTACATTTGTTATGTTATATTGGCATTGAATATGCAATCTTATACTCATATTTGTGTGAGTGCAGGATCATGATGGGCCAAACACTATCCCTAAGTGGCAATGTAAATGTGAAAAACAGACTTAAGTAACTTCATGTCAAAAATTGAATGAGTTATCTAAACAATCTAGAAATAAGGTAGTAGTAAAAGTTGTAATAAATTGAAAGTAGTTTATGGGCTATTACTTAAAAAAAAATTAAAAATAGTTTGGTGAAAATTGGATATTTCAATGAAGCACTACTAAAATTTTTAGAAAAAACGTAAAATGTAGGTGTCATTCCGGCCAACCTTATTATGAGAAAAATATAATATTTTCCCTCCATGATTTGGATTTAAGTAAAAGACACTTGGGCGGATGTGACGCATATTTTTTTGAATTTTTTAAGTAAATAAATAATTATTTATTAATTTTTTACTGTGACTTTTTTAAAATAATAAAAATTAATTTTCTAGCCATCCTAACTTGGTCAAAAATATATGAAACTCAAAAAATTTAAATTTTAATGTATACCCAATAAATCCTAGAATGTGAAACATCTTTTGGATTTAGGAAAGGATTAATATGTTGAAAGTTATGGATATTTTTCAATATGTATATCTATGAGCAAATCAAACATAGCATATGTGGAAAATTAATAATAATTGCCTATTAAAATTATTGTGAGGCGTATATTAAATTTTTAGAATCTTAATAGCTTTCTCTATAAACCCTTTGCATTTGATTAAATTTAGTTATGAAAAAGTCTATCATCTTCAAGGATGAAATTGTGGAAAATTTTAGGATAACACTAAATGGGTGGTTTTGTAAGTTTTTTTGGCAATTTTTGGGACTCCCACTTGCTTAAATATGAGGTAATCCTAAGGGATTTTGGAGGGAATGCATATTTGAGCTAGAAATATTAACATCCCTTCCATAAAAATCTAAATATTAGTCTAAATGTTAGCACTTTTTAATCCAGCAAGTTTTTTTTCCATTGCCACTATTTGGCCCATCATGATCTCGTACTCACCCATTTCTCTGAAGCAGCCCAATTATATGAAAGAGAATCTATGATGATTTGTACCTCTATTTACTTTTGATATGTATATACTTGATGTCCCAATTAAATCTGTCTCATGGCATTGATTCTTGGATCTTGATTTAATGTATCATATCAAATGTAAATGTATATACATACCAAATTGAATTATTACAAATCTTTTACTTTACTAGCATGAGTAACATATAGACACCACTTGCAACTGCATCTTGATTGTCATAGCAATATACACTATGTACATCTTGCAATTATATCATTATGGTTGTCCATCTGCAATCTTTAGTTTGTTCAATCATGCATATATCTAATACTTATTCTCATGCTATCATGTGATTAAAACAGTCATACATCACTAAACGATGCTATCCATTGGCAACTATTTAACATACAAATGTTGGAATTGTACCTAATGTTCTTAATGCCTTAGCTGCATACAAATAATATGAAAGATACATAGATGGAAAATACCTATCATGTTGACATGATATGCTCCTCCTTGATCAGCTTAAGAGTGCTCTGGTCCTCTTATCACAACAAATAGATGAATAATCTATTTCATGCCTTTACACTTGTTTTAGACAACATGAATAAGCTCAAAGCTCACCTATGACTTTCACTTCCTCAATTGCTATTGAAGCAATAATGACAGTTGTTCTTGATGCATTGAATGTTGTCTTATATGAGTTCAGTTCATTCTTATGGTTTCACTTCATTTTTTGAACTACAACCATGAGTATGTCTTGTTCTCGAAACCAATGTACCTGATTGATTTGATACTCCTTTAGTTTAGTTATTCAATCTAAGTAATATGAGTAATATTCTCTATTCCATCCCCTTTGAGATTAAAGGGGGGAGAAGCATGCTGAGCTCAACCCTTGTGGAAGCCCACATGACACCACATGTCAATATGCTTCAAATAGTTACATGACTTATCCTATACCTACACATGAAGCAAATAGATTAGATAAAACAATGAAGTTTGATGATTGTTTCATTTTCAGTTCCTTTGTATGTGAATTATATACATCTGATCTAGTGCATTATAGGGAATGTATTATGCCTCTTCTAATAGGGACATAGGGAACTCATAACTGGAGCTCTAACAGGTCTTTTTCTAATTTTACAGGTTCTTTATCAGAGATCAGCAACAAGGACAGAAGGCATCCTCAGAAACTGAAGACACTAAAAGGCAATGATGGCTATGATCCTTCTCTCTTTTATCTTTAGATGCATAATATATTTCTTATATTTGCACTTGTTCATCTATTCCCACAGCTTGTGTGGGACATTTGATCTATCATCTTTTCACTCAATGCAATGTTTATTTGTTTTATGTATTTCATTTGTAAAATGGATAAACATTGTAGTGAAATAAAATAACTTATCTCTTATGCATCCTTCTACAAATGAGTGATGATCTGAAATTCTTTTCTTTTGTTGAGTAATTGAACCATACTATTACTAAAACATTCCAATTATGCAAATAACTTATAGCAGAAAATGTTAAAATTTTCTTAGCTAAAATGAATTGAATGCACTCCAGCTCTACCAATTTGGGCTATATGAAAAATTGGTAACAATAATAGCATTTCTTTATGATCCTAGATCTACTTTAAAATTTCTTCTTGACTTTCTCAATTCTCTCTAGACACTTGGAGGCATAGTGACCAATGTTACCACAAGTAAAGCATTTGAATAGTAATTTTCCTTTGAACTTACCGCTACCTCTTTGCATTCTATCCACAAAGTTGGCTTCAATCTCATCAAGGTCATCATCTAGTTCCACAACATACTTCTTAGATCTTAAAGTCTTCTCTGAAGTGCTAGCTTTGAAAGCAATCTCAATCTTTGGTAGAGCATCACTAAACTCTCTCACCTCAAAAGCAACAAACTTTCCAAGCAACTAATCCTTTGTAATCTTGTTCACACTCATAATTTTTTCAATTGTAGACACCTTCTGACTATAAGATTTAGGCAATGATCAAAGAATCTTCAACACAACCTCATTCTCATCAATAGTTCCTCCAAGACCTTTTATTCCATTGACAATTTCATCAACTTTTTGCACGTAAATCATTATGTTCTCATCATCAATCATCTTCAGAGCTTCATACCTCACCTTCAGGTTTTTTAATTTGGAATTCTTTACAGAATCATCTCCTTCATATAAAATTTTCAACTTATCCTAGATCTCATGAGTAGTTTTCAGATCCAAAATTTTCACTAACTCAGTGTTAGATAAGGCATTTAATAGAGCATCTCTAGGTTTTCCATTTAACTCATACTGTTCGACTTCATCTTTAGATGATGGACCATTTGGAGGAATAGTATACTTTGTATCTACTATCTTCCAAACACTATAACCAAGATAAATGAGATGACTTTTCATCCATACCTTCTAGAGAGCATAGTTTGTTACATCAAACAGTGAAGACTCCTTCTTGTGTGCGATCCTGGATCTACCTCAAGCTGTTAGGCTTTTTTTTCAAGGAACCTTGCACTGATACCAATTTTTGAAATGTACAAGACAACTGAGAGGGGGGTGAATTAGTTGTAATTAAAACTTAACTTCTTATAAGCATCAACACATCAACCACTTAATCATTGTTATTGTGATTTAACCATGAAAGCATGAAATCATAAACTTAAGCACATCCACACATTCAACACATGAGACACTAGATTTTTTTATGTGGAAAACCCAATGAGGGAAAAAACATGGTGAGGATTAACTCACAATATATATGATATGTCAAAATTACAACAAGGCTCACTGTCCAAAATGCTCACTATAAAAAGAAGGGGCTCACTGCTTAAAGTAGAAGTAGATAGAAGAAGATAGTTACAATGAGAATGGATCTCATAGCAACTGGAGATCCACCACAAACTCAAGTGAAACTATCACAACCTCTCTGCATCAAAATATATTCTTTACTGCTCACTATCATACCATTCAGATCACACCTGCAACAAATGATGCTTTTCATGTAGCCATTTCATCTATCTCAATTACTTCACTAAATTTCTTGATCATTTAACTCATATTTATGCATTCACAATCTTGGAAACAATCTTCTAGGTTAGCATAAAAAATAAACGTAACCAATATTCAAATTAGGTCTGGACCTAAACATTCCCACAGTGGAAAGGAATGAATGTGGACCACACCACACCTTAGCAGGGACTCAAATGTAAACTTCCATGTAACAACATGCTTTCACAAACTCTAAAGCATAACCGCAAGTAGTGAAAACAACCAGGTTAGCTAAAACTGGTGTTAACACTAAGACCTTTAGGAACACGCTTCAACCATGATCTGAATTATACTTTGTGGAGTAATCAAAAAGTAGGATCATGATCTAGAAATATCTACAAGCATGTTACAATCACCAAGAACTTCAGTACAACCTCCTAACACTCCATCTAGAAGATTATTCAAATCAAACCACTTAAACATTACTGTCAACCATTGTCATAAAGAAAAGATTGCTTGCAGAGTAGCAAATCATGAACCACTTCAACTAAAGACACATAACATCACCCTAAACTTAATTCTAGAACTACAAACTATAAAACTTAAATGTAGAGAAATGAGGAGTAGAATACATTCTCTTTCTCACCATTGAATACTTAGAAAAAAAAGTTTTTAATCTGCTGAAAAGAAGTCACTCAAATCTTCACACTAGAGGCTCAAACTTGAGATATAGAAACTACAGACATCCCTTAACATAACTTTCAAACCATAGACAAATATATTCAATCTATAGGATATGCGGAGCAAAACACTACACTGTTTTAGGAGATAAAACAATTTTGTAATTGCACTAACTTCTCAAACACTTGCTCAAACTCATCCAAACAACTTCCTTAGATGTTGACCATAGGTGTTGACATCAATGACAACACTTACTACTCATACTTGCAAAAATATCTTCCAAATTTTGACCCATAATGCATGTGGATAGTGTTGATAACTGAGAGGGGGGGTGAATCGGTTATCTTAATTATTTCAGCTTTCTGAACTTCCTTATCAATTAGTGCAATATTAAATTAAATAAGCAAACATAACCATGAAATGGAAACAACATCAATACACATGACACAATGATTTTGAGGTGGAAAACCCTGATAAGGGAAAAAACCATGGGGTGATTAACCCAAGAGTGTATTATCTATTAGAAGAATAAGATAGTACAAAATGGCAATTGCCAATTAGGGCTCACTGCCCGAGCACATTGTTCACAGGAGGCTCACTGCCTACAATAGTTTATACAAGGAAACTAGATACTTGAACTGATGAGAAGCATCCACATATGCTGAGGTTTAGTTCTGGTTAAGCCCAATAAACTGATCTACTGCACTTCATTCTTACTCTCTTAGGTGCTGCTGTCCTATTATATTTCAAACTTGTCTTACTGCCTTCACACTACTTTTCTACTTTTCTTTGCACCTCACAATACACCACACACACACCTTTATATCTAAATCCATTAGGTATATATATCCACACCAAGGATCTCATCCACTTTCTAGTTAGCATCTGAAATGGTTAATATTTTCCCAAAGTCTGATCTGTCGGCTAAATCTTTGCCTACCAAGTAATGCGGATCAAAGAGATGCTTATGGAAGTCATCAATCATGTTGTCCAGTCATGAATGATACCTTAGGAAGCTTGATCACCATCAATATCTCATCCGGATTCAGGTCTGATGCTCTATCGGTTAGTTCTTCCTCTGTCTACTCTACCAAACTGAAACCCAACACTCAAGTGTTCATGTCTCTTCACTCTTCCATCACCGGAGGCTTAATCCCTAGAATCTATCAGTAAATGTACTCCTATTGACTTCCCCAAATCTGTACTTTACTGAGATACTTCCTTTGAGAGATCCGAACCTGACTGTCAAACCCTGCTGCATGCTCTGTTCTTGCTTACCAGACCACAACACTTCTTCAATCTGACTTCTAGTATAGACACACCATGTTTTGTGGATGGATGGCATGAACTTTGTTGCCATCAATGACAACACTTATGAAGCCATATAGTGTCTCTGGCCAACAATCTCCCCCTTTGGCATTAATGGCAACACTTAGTGAAAAATGACTAAGTGTCACACTATACTCCCCCATGGCTGATGCTCTGTTCTTATGTACATTTTCTGGAGCTCCCCCTTAGCTGGATTCCTCATTTTTCACTATTCCTCACTCCCCCTTTGACATCAATGGCAAAGGGTGGGGTCGGTACACCAAAATTTCCAAAAAAAAAATCTATACTTGGCCATATAAAACATATATACATGTTTTACCTACATATACTGAAATATATCTGCAAAAGTGGTCTTTAGTTGTACCACTTTTGTCGCCCAACTCTGCTTCATCCTGTCCAAAATTGAGATGTGACCACTCAACAAGAATGCAAAAGCTTCTACCCTTTTTAGATCTATCGGATCATTGGTCCAGGCTGTAGTCTGAGCATCACTTAGAGCCTCATGCATGGCCTCTAACTTACGGATAATGATCCCTCTTAGTTCACTCAACCTACTTATTCTATTTTTTCTTCTCCTTCTCAAGCTTCTTAATTTCATTCAAGACTGCAATAGTCTGACATTCTTGATTTATTACAAGAGATGAGAGAGGATCAAAACTTTGAGACAAGCTTAGTAGTTTATCTTCTTGCTCTTTTACTTTCTTATCAACATCTTTGGTCACTTTGGGCCAGGATAAACAAAATTTATAAATATTTTGGCCATCTTTGAGAGCATTTTCTAAACTCTTTATCCCAATATCCATAACTCTCCTATCATTTGAGATTAGACCCTATACTTCAGAGAATCTCTTATCCAAAAATTCTTTCCTGACTTTCTCTTCTACTGCTTTCTCTAAAGAATCAAAATGAGTATTAACAGAATTTATAAGAGACTTTAGATTACCGGATGAGGAGGCTGTAGGATCCTTTTGGAAGGATGGCATGATCTTTTCCAATACACCGGATGTAGTTTCTATGAGCTCATAGTCTTCCATGTGAGACTTCAACATTTTTTCTTTTGCCTTTGCTTGAGTGAAGGAAGCTAGTTTCATGGTTTGAACCGGAGAGAGGGAATCAAAATTGAATTGTCCTTGAAGCAATTCTGGTTCATCAAATTCCATCATCTCTTTGGTCAAAAACTTTTTGACTGCTTCAGCTATGTCTCTTGCCAGAGATAGAATTTTCTCCCCTTCTGCAGCCTTACTACTGTCATCTTCTTTTTCCTTCTCCTCTGCTTCTTAACTAATCTTTTCTTCTACTCTTTCTTTTTCTTTGGATCCAGAGTCTGCAAGGGAAACCAGAGGAAAGATGTTTATTTGTTCATGGACCTCCTCTTCTAGAGAAAAGGAATCTAAGTCCTTACCTTTTTCTTCACCTGTCTCAATAGATTCTTTTTCAACATCTGTAGCCGAGGGATCATCACCTAAGTCCTCTATAATAGGAATGTTGAATCTTTTGTATGCATTCCAGAGGATCTCTTCTATCTCTTTTGCTACTTTGTTAGTTTCTCTGAGCATGAGCTGATTCATTCTAGCTTTGCTTCGGAACTCATCCTTACAATCTTTGAAGATCATATTCTTCTGCTTAGGAGTGATTGAAGGATATAGTTGAATAGCTATCTATTCTCGGATCTCAAGATCCTTTGCCATAGCATTATTCTTTCTTATTTCTAATTCCTTCTCTAAGCTTTTGGGAATGAGAGATATTATTTCAATAAAAGCCTTGTTGTAGATATTCAGATACCTGACTATGGCTTCTTGCAAGATCTTTTGGTTAGCTTCATTGTAATCATCATATAATTCAGCCATTGGTTGAAGGTTCCCATCCATAGTAACTAATTTTATAATGTCATCAATGCACAGAGTAGGCTTCTCAACAAATTCTTCTGTTACTTCTTCAGTAGAGGGTTCATCAGATGTTTTCCTCTTCTTCTTCATTTTCTTTACTTCCTCATCTGATTCTGTCTCTTCTTCATCCTTTTGGCTTGTGTAGGACCTTGTTGCCTTTTTCTTTGTTCTCTTTTCTCCTTTTCTAGCTGTATGAGCTTCCAGTTTTGAAGCCTTTCAACCCTTCGAAGTGGCAAATGCAGAGCTTTTGGTTGATCTGGTCCAAGAAGGGGCTTGCACCGGAGCACTTTTTTTTCTGCCTTTTCCTTTTCTGCCCTTTCCATCTTTTCTCTATTTGCATCTAGTGCCTCTTTTGAGATTCCATGCCTCTTGGTAAACTCTTCTACTTCCCTCCTCACTTTTCTTTTTATTTCCAGTTGTC
Source organism: Cunninghamia lanceolata (assembly GCA_027924645.1). Taxonomy (NCBI): domain Eukaryota; kingdom Viridiplantae; phylum Streptophyta; class Pinopsida; order Cupressales; family Cupressaceae; genus Cunninghamia; species Cunninghamia lanceolata. The sequence goes on from BSBN01001018.1 coordinate 79,616, forward strand.
TTAGCTCCACATGGATCTTCACACTTAATTCTTCAAAGGTTCCAAACCTTTCGGCTTTAGGATCCTTGGGTTGACTGAGCATGTGTTGAACATGTAGCTCAACAAATTTCTCATCTACTTAATACCCCATTGGCATGATCCAGACTATTCTTAGTTCTACTACCTCCATTAGACATTGATCAGTTTCTACCATAAAGCATTCCGTATCTTTATACTTTTCAACTAAGGATTGGGGGATTCTCTCTCTTACTTGCATCATGCTCTAGAAATTCTTGGAGTAGCCCCAGAGCCCTATATTATGTGCCTTGGCATCACCAAGCCCATGTATATAATCCCTGATTTGGATGGCTACTGATCTATCATTCTGCCATACCCAGCCACTAGATCTAGGAAGCTCATTCATGAAGTAGAAGAACAAGAACAGTAGCAGTCCACCATACTTGAAGGAGTTCTTCTTGTCCTTCTTTATCTTTTGTAGGTTTTCCATTAGTTGGTTCAGAAGGAGTTCACAAAGATCATAATCTGCATCTTTTCTCAACATTTCATAAGCAGTGTAAATTGCAGTTCTAGGTATTGAATTTTCCCTGCTAGAGTGATATATCTTATAACCGATGATCATGGAGGCAAACTTGACATCTGGATCAATGATGTCTTCTATTGTTATTGCTCTTTTGTCAAATTTTGATCCAGTAGCCTTACTCACAGTTTGATTCTTGATGGATTTGAGAACAGGAATCCCACCGGATGAGTACAATTCGGTTACTACCCTAATGGCATCCTTGGTTACCTTAAATGGTCCATTCAACCACATGAAGTTGTCATGTTCTTTGCTCAAAATATAACGGACCCATTCTTCTTCTATAAAATAGGGGAAATAAATGCATTATGCAAAATGCTTGTCCTGGATGGCTTTATACCGAGTTTTTAGTTCAAATGAGTCATCTATCAAATGCTTGTGATAGATATCAATTAGTTTAGATTCCCCAAAATCTTTAATATTCACATGAATATATGCCCTAACATCTTCTACATGCAGAACCCCATGCGGAATGCTTGAAAAGGCGCCTAGGGGATCAACTTCTAGGGATTTATATGGATGTTTCTTGAATTTAGGACACGGCGTATTAGTGATCTTTACAACATTTGGTGTAGTCATCTTCAAAGGATTTTACAGAGAAATATTCAATAACAGAAAATACCTTTTGCGCTTCTAGGGTTCACTGAATGAGCCAGATTAATTTGCTGGATGAATTGACTTCAACGATTGATCTTTTGAGAATTTGAGATAGTTTGTTGTAAAGCTCCTTTTCTCTTCTTCTTGAATGCAAATGTGCAAATGAAGAGCGAATGAACCTTTTTATCTCTGGGAAAACCCTAATTTCATATTGTAATAAATGCGCAACTCAAGTCATTCCAGTTGCCTAGTTTTTCTTATTTTGAGAAAGATCTTTTTCTGGATCACTGAGATATACTTAGAGAAGTCCTTGAAGATTAATAGAAAATTATCTTTCTTTCCCTAAACACTTGATCTATCACAGAACAAGATGCCTTGAATTAGAATCATACCAGATTTAACTGTGATAATCCTATTTTACCAGAAGACTATTAAACTGGATCAATCTTGGAAGATTAGACTCTTCAAATCTTCCTGTGGATCTTCCATATCTTTACCAAGATTTCTTTAGATGTTTCTCTAAGAAACCTTTTATTTCACAACTTCCCATGTGCCTATTTGAGGCACCAATTAACTAGCTGGGGGAAAATATTTTTCCTTGTGTCTTCCCCTGAGCCAAAGCTCACTTTTTAATTTCTGGAAGGAATATCACCACCAGATTCTGGTACGGATCCATCCCCTATATTCTCTATACTTCTCTTTACCCAAATTTTGTTCATTTCACTTTTCCTTTTCCTTTGTCTTGATTTTGATTATGATGCACCAGACCCCTTTTGTCCTGATTCTTGCTTCTACAGAATTTGGCAATGTGGCCGGATTTATTGCAATTGTGGAAAACAACATTTCTTTGCATATTTGAATGATATCCTCTAGATTTGCATTGATTAGCCATATGTCCCATTCTATTGCATGCAAAGCATCTACCATTGAATGAATTGTTCATTTGCATATTTTTGCATTCATGAGATTTGTGACCATACCTTTTGCAGTTGAAACATTTTCCAAAGAAGGATGTATTGGTCTGATTTATTCTCATTCTGCACTAATTAGCTTTATGACCAAAGTTATTGCAGTTGTGGCAGTATCCATTGAAGGATGGATATTTTTGAGCATTAGGTTGCCTTACTAGAGGTCTTCTAGGCCTCTTCCTTGGATTTTCTGATCCAAAATTCTTCTGACCGGATCTAGAGCTTTCACCTTTCTCATATCCCAAGCCATGCTTGTCGTCTACCCTCTTTTGGCTTTCAAGAAGAACTTCAAGTTGAGCAGAACTTATCTTGAATTTCTCTTTGTATTCATTTGTTGTTTGAAGATCCTTTTTAAGAGTGTCAATTTGATCCTCAAGTTTTTCTTCATTATCTCTAGCATCTTCAAGATCAGATTCTAGATGCCTGATTATTCTATCCATTTTGTGGCAATCTTCTAATTTCTCCTTGAGAGATTGTCTTAGATCATCTTCAGTTTTTCTTTTCTCTTCAATTTCTTGGGTGAATTTCATAACTCCTGATTCCATTTCATGTCTTACAATAATGACTTCTTTTGATAGCTTTTCACATATCTTGGTTTTCTCCTTCAGATCTTCATTTGTACCATTGTCTTCACTTTGATTTGCCAATTGCTAAAGTAGATCTTTTCTCTTTTTCATAGAGATACTTATTTTCCCTTTTAGTTCATTTATGAAATCATCAGCCTGTTTGAGTCTTTCCTTCAATTCATTGACTTCAGAGTTTGATTGCTCAAGATCATCTAGGGTAGACTAAAGTTGTTCCCTCATACCATATACATCCATTTGAGTTCCCAGATCTTCCTCAAGCTGTTAGGCTCTTTTGGAGGAACTTGGCTCTGATACCAATTGTTGATAACTGAGAGGGGGGGTGAATCAGTTATCTTAATTATTTCAGCTTTCTAAACTTCCTTATCAATTAGTGTAGTATCAAATTAAATAAGCAAACATAACCATGAAATGGAAATAACATCAATACACATGACACAATGATTTTGACGTGGAAAACCCAGTTAAGGGAAAAAACCATGGGGTGATTAACCCAAGAGTGTATTCTCTGTTAGAAGAATAAGATAGTACAAAATGTCACTTGCCAATTACGGCTCACTATCTGAGCACACTGCTCACAGGAGGCTCACTACCTACAATACTTTATAGAAGGAAACTAGATACTTGAGCTGATGAGAAGCATCCACACATGCTGAGGTTCGATTTCGGTTAACCCCAATAAACTAATCTACTGCACTTCATTCTTACTCTCTTAGGTGCTGCTGTCCTATTACATTCCGAAACCTATCTTACTGCCTTCACACTACTTTTCTGCTTTTCTTCACACCTCACAGTACACCACACACACACACCTTCATATCTAAATCCATTGGGTATATATATCCACACCAAGGGTCTCATCCACTTTCTAGTCAACATCCAGAATGCTTAATATTTTCCCAAACTCTAATCTGTCAGCTGAATCTTTGCCTACCAAGTAATGCAGATTAGAGAGATGCTTATAGAAGTCATCAATCATGTTGGCTAGTCATAAATGATACCTCAGGAAGCTTGATCATCATCAATATGTCATCCACATTTAGGTCTGATGCTCTACCGGTTAGTTCTTCCTCTCTCTACTCTGCCAAACAGAAACCCAACACTCAAGTGCTCATTTCTCTTCACTCTTCCATCACCGGAGGCTCAATCCCTAGAATATTAGTCAATGTACTCCTATTGACTTCCCCAAATCCACACTTTACTGAGACACTTCCTTTGAGAGATCCGGACCTGACTGTTAGACCCTGTTGCATGCTTTGTTCTTGCTTACCAGACCACAACACTTCTTCAATCTGACTTCCAGTATAGACACACCATGTTCTGCCGATGGGTGGGATGAACTTTGTTGCCATCAATGACAACACTTATGAAGCCATATAGTGTCTCTTGCCAACAGATAGTCAATATTTATGATGACATACAAAGTGACATCTGGAATATGTAAATTGATTAATCCCATAATGTGATCATGATGATTAAACCACTTAGACTTCTGTGATTATTTACCAAGTTTAGGGACAAGTCCATATAGACGGGGTATGAGATTATGGAACCTGAGGTGTTTCAGGATGCCTTCACACCAAGACTTATAGTTTTCCTTGTTTAGGTTGATTGCAAAAGAGTGAGTTTATATCCCATGATAAGAACAAGTTAGATTGACTAGATGATAGAAATCAACACATTAGGCAATCTAGATTAGTTAGATCCCTAATTAAACTTTATGTAAACTAGCACTTTATAAGTTAAGTGCATGATTTTTCTTATTTTACCCCATTAAAGTAATACTTTATAAAGTTAGTGTGTTAAGAAAAATGAACACATAAAAAGACACTTTAGAATGTCAATGTAATTTTTTGCTAGTTGGATCCATGATAAAAAAAAATTTACTTTTGTAAAAAGAAGCACTCGATTCTAAGTTGATTTGCAAAAGTTATTGAAGTTGCAAGATTGGTGCAATTACAAAAAAACCTTCTTTGAGCAAAAAAAATTTCAGATTTGAGAAAATAAAATTTGCATGCAAAATTTGTGAAGAGAATTTTTTTTTTGGACGAAATTTAAGCCCCCTTGGGCTGTGCACAAGTAGGGGCTAAAACCCCATGTGACTAGGGGCTAAAGTTTTCAAATGGTCTCCCTTCCCCCTTGCTGACATCACTCCCTAAGTTTCTTACCTCAGCAATTTCACCTATATTTTGGATGAATAGTAACCTCATTTTCTGCAAACAAATTGATAGCCATCTCTCTTTGTTTGATGTGGCAAACAAGGCAAAATGAGTTTGAGTAATAGAGGTGAATAGGGGCATCGATGAGGCCCATTGAGGGCAATTATAGGCAGTATCCCTAGCCCGTGTATGGGTGTTGTGGGGTAGTTGACTAGGCCCTTGTGAGGGCATTTGTAGGCACAGGTGAAGATGCATTTTGTTGGCTCATGTCGTCGTGTCTGGTGCAGGAAATGGGATGCCATGTGTGTGGTGGAGCAGCCTTCACAGATGACAAGGTGGTGTTTAGATGGGACCATGGGTCAGCCTTTGTGCAAACCACAGTTCTAATATAGGTGTTAAGCCTTTTCAACAGGTGTCTTCCATCCTCTTTAAAGCCCAAGCAAAAAACTCACACAGTTAATAAAAAATAATCAAACCAAACATAAAATAATGCCTCATAGTATGAGTCTTGGCATGAATGGGGGCGAGTAGCACAATAAGCAAAAACCAGTCTTGAAAACTAATCTAAGAAGCTCTGATACCATGTCGAAAACCAATATCATGGAAAAGATTAACAAGGACACGAATTGCAATAGAATCAACTAGATTGTATTAGCAAATAAGGCAAATATAAAAGAGTTGTGAGGTACCCGAATTCGCATTAAAAGATAATAGGATTCCTCTACATGGAGTTGTGGCAAGCAACCTCCCACAAACATAGCGCGAGGAGTCAATGCAAGTTGACAACTCTCACAATAGCTCCAACTAATTTGACAAGTTCAAATGAACATGTGTCATATGTTAGTGTAGGTTTTTATTTCCTAGTTGGGTTATTTATTTTTTCCTATATTCCTAGGTTTTTCCTACACTCTATTAATCTCACTTAGGTTAATAAAGCATGTCTTATTAGGTGAGTGGTTGTGAGGTGTCACCTTCCTACATGTGAGCATCCATTAGCTATCTTGGGAAGATACTTTGCTATCTTTAGTCTGATAGATGGTTGCTCCTCATTGGTCAGTGTTGCCACCTCCTCCCTCTCCCTAGTCTATATAAGCATGCTACCTTGCTTGTATTTAGTATCTTTTACTTTTGCATCCTCTTAATGCTATTTTGCTTCTAGTATTTGCATTACTCTCTTAGAGACTAACTCTATGTTGCTATTTTGATTTTGTATCATTTGCATTCATACTTTAAATATCTATTCATTTGCACTAGTTTTCTAGGTTATTAATCTTTCCAGATTCTAACATGGTATCAGAGCTATTCTATGTGTAAGAGTAGATTTTAGTTTTCATATTTAAGAGACTCGGGGGGCGGGGGGGGGGGGGGGGTGTGGGGGGGGGTTTAATGAATCTTATTACCATTTTTTAAAAAACCCAATATGTTCTTTTCTTGCATCTTCAGATGATCTTGAGAATCAGAAAAGTTTGACAAAAGCTTTTTTAATCTCTTGGATTTGCACATGTGTTTTTTAAAATCTGGGTGACTACAACATTTCGAGTTATACTGGTAGCATTTCTAGTTGTTCCAACGTGTCCAGGAGGCTTGAGAAAGTCAGATTTGGCTTTCGTTTCAGTAAAATCAAATATCGTCATACACAGTTGCAGAACTAAGGTTTTCAACCTCAAATCTGACAACCAACTTGCATATTTGGTGTTTTCAATCAATATTACAGGTTCCAGCATGCATTTTCTTGTCTTAGGTAGCTGATTCAGCCTTTGTAAACTATTTTTGGGTTGCTAGGGTCATTTTTTGTTGCTAAAGGCATCCTATTTACATTAGAACTACATCTTCTTTACATTAGGAAGAAAAATGCCTTCTGAGTTTTGTTCGCAGCATAGAAAAACCATTTGGGTATCTTTTAATTTTTACATACAATCTGTATATTTTGTAGAATTGAACTCAGAAAGCAACAACAATAGCCCTCTCTATTGGCAGTTTCAGTTTTGAAGGCAATTTTCAAATGCTTCGTTCTTACTCATACGGACTCCGTTTCCCACAATTTTTTTTATATTTTGGCTATTTTTTCGTGCTCTATGCACTAGTGCAGATGTTTTTTGATTTTGATGTAGATATTTTTCAGAAATTGCAGATTCTCAATCATGACACTGCATAGTTCTCATTTTGGGAACTTTGGAGGATCATAACTTTCACATATGACCTCGTATCGAGGCGATTCTTTTTTTGAAAGTGCAAATTTTTTTTAGTAGATCGCAATGATGCTATTTATTTCTTTGGATATTATGTGAAAGTTGTATTTTCAGCATATTCTCTTCATGAGGAGTTTGTAATCCATTGAAATCAAGACCACTTAGCATTTCTTGCTAGTGGAAGTTGTAAACACACTAATATAAAGTGCCAAATCATATTTTCTTGGTGGGGTTCTTTGATTGAGTGAAAAAGGGGGGTTGTCTTGGTTGGGTTCTCTTCTTTTCAGCATTTCTTCATCATGGATTAAAAAAATATGCCCATCCTAACTCCATACAATTACTTTGAGTGGAAATCACGCATAACAACTCACTTAAGGAAATCTGGACTAAATAGGATAACTATGGGATTTGAAACTGAACCTATTAAAGATGAAGATAAGCCTAAGTGGTTTAACAAATGTGATGAGGCATATGAAACATTGTGTTTGTCTATTTCTCCTGATTTGCTCTTTCACATTGAGTCTTTGAATACACCAAATGAAATTTGGACAAAGCTAGAAAAACTATTTGCCACACAAGATTCAATGATGGGTCATATGTTAGAAAATGAACTAATTAGTTTAAGTCCAGGCAATTTCAACACAATCCAAGATTTCTTCACTAAATTGAAATCACTAAGGCTGCAATTAAAACAATGTGGAATTGAAAAGAAAGATGAACAATTAATTCTTAGTATTCTCTCTAAGCTAAGTTTAGAATATTCTGTGTTTGTTTCTACCTTCTATGCTACTAAGGGTGCACTTGGTACTCAATACACCATGCCATCTTTAGATGATTTTACTATCAATTTCACTTGGGAATAGGACAAGCTAATCTAGATGGGCACTCTTAAGTCATGTGAGTCACATGCCTTGGCTGCCAACCAAGGCACAAAAGAATAGAAAGTACAAAGTAGTAACAACAATAGTAAGGATAAGAAATAGAAGAATAGCAAGGAGAAGAAGGATCAGATATCGGTTGCTTCAGAAGCAACTAATGAAACCCAATCTTCCAAGGACGACAAGCCTAAGAAAGAGAGGGTCCAATGTGCCTATTGTAAAAGACCCAGTCATGATGAACATAAATGTCTAAAGAAATAAATTGATCACTTGACACACATTTTTGAGAAGAATAATATCAATGTTCCTGAGTCTATCAAACATAGTTCTAATGAGGGGTCTAATAAGGCAAAAGAAAAAAACAAGGGGAAAGGAAAGGGTAAGGCCCTTGTTACAGTTGCTTCTTCACCATCCACTTGGGTCCTTGATTCAGGTGCTTCACACCACATGAGTTCATCTAAGGAAGAACTTGCATCTTTGGAGCCATGTACTATGCCTTCTATTTTAATGGGTGATGACACTCCTATTGAGGTGTGTGGGAGAGGGTCTGTTGATGTGGGGGATGGCACATTCCATGATGTTCTTTGTGTGCCCTCATTATCAACTAATCTCCTATCAGTATACCAGATCACTCGCACAGGTTCAGGCAAGCGGGTTGAGTTCACTCCTAATTTAGTGGAGATTCATGAGTTGCATAGTGGTTCTACAGTTGCAGTTGGGAGAGCAGATCATCAGTCATGGCTCTATCTATTTTCTCACTTTGTTCCTGATCCTCCTTTGACTATTTTTCTCAATCATTTTGATGATGTGAGTAGATTATGGCATGAGCAGTTTGGCCATCTTAACTTCCGCTACTTGCAGCAGCTTAACCAGCAAAGCATGGTCATAGGGTTGCCTTCAGTTCATTTTTTAGGTAGTGTTTGCCAAGGTTGCATTCTTGGTAAGCATCCTAAGGAAAAGTTTAACAAAGGTAAGGCATGGAGAGCTTCACAGATACTGGAGTTAGTTCATAGTGATTTGGCTAGTCCATTTTAGCATCCTTCTTTTAGTAGGGCTTGATATGTCCTAACATTCATTAATGACTTTTCTCGATATACTTGGGTGTACTTTCTCAAATAGAAGTCAAATGTATTTAATCATTTTCAAGACTTCAAAACTTTTGTAGAGAAGCAATTCGGGAAGGCATCAAAGTTTTGCGCACTGACAATGGTGTTGAGTATGTCAACCATTAGTTTGAGAGGTTTTGCACTTTAAAGGGGATTGATTTGTAGCATTTAGTTCCATACAATCCTCAGCAGAATGATGTTGCAGAGCAAAAGAATAGGTCCTTGAAGGAAATGGTAAACTGCATGATTCACTCTAGATCTCTTGCACCACAGTATTGGGCAGAGGCCATTAACTATGGTTGTTATATCCAGAACCATGTTCCTCACCGAGCCTTGAAGGGAGTCACTCCTTTTGAAGCTTGGAGCAGTCAGAAACCATCAGTTAAGCACTTTCAAGTTTTTGGTTCTCTTGCATGGGCCCACATTCTTGCAGAGAAATGCAAAGCCTTAGATCCACAGAGCAGACCTTGCATATTTATAGGTTATCCTTATGGTGTGAAGGGTTATCGGTTGCTCCACCCTACTACACATGAGTTGTTCATTGAGAGGAATGTTCAGTTTGAGGAGGGCTCTTCGAGCTCACTTTCTATAACTTAACCAACTCCTTCTACTTTGACATTGGAGGCACTTGGGATACATGACAGATCTTCTGATGAGTTAGATTCACATGAGTAGTCTTCTACCTCCACTTCTAATGCAGAGAGTGATTCATAGGACTCTCCTTCCTCTCCTAGTCATCATTCAAAGGTTGATGATTCTCCTCCAAATTCTCCATATTTTGATCCACTTTGGGCTAGACAAACCTTGTAGTCTATAGGTGATTGGGTTTGGGATCCATTAGACACAGGGTGGACTCGTTCATAGTTCTAGGATGCTCCACATGTCTTTATTGCTACTACCTCAGATCCACAGTCTTTTCATGAGGCTTCTGGTATTCCTAAGTTGGATACAGCTATGTAGGAGGAGTATAGTTCCTTGATGAGGAACCACACTTGGGATCTTGTCCCTCTTCTGAAGGGAAGAAAACTTGTTCGATGTAAGTGGATCTATCAGACAAAATTTGTAGCAGATGGGTTGGTTGACAAGGATAATGCTCGCTTGGTTGCTAAAGGTTTCTCCCAAGTTCCTGGGATTGACTACTCTGAGACTTTTACGCCAATTGCCCAAATGAATTCCATCCAACTTGTTCTTGCCATTGCTGCAGCTAACCATTGGAAAGTACACTAGATGGATGTGAAGAGTGCTTTTCTTCATGGTGACCTTTAGGAGGAGATCTAAATGGAGCAACCACAAGTGTTCCTTCAAGATTATTCTCTTGTGTGCCATCTACAGAAGTCTCTCTATGGCCTCAAACAGGCTCCTCGGGCTTGGTATGCCAATATGGACTCCTTCCTTCTATCATTTGGGTTCACTCGGTGTCATTTTGATCCCAATGTCTACATTCTACAACAGGATGATTCACTCCTATTTCTAGTTCTATATGTTGATGACTTGATGTTCACAGGGAAATCTTCATCCACCATTGGGGCAGTCAAAATTGCCCTTCATGACAGGTTTTTGATGACTGACTTGGGCTTGTCGCATTACTTTCTCGGGATTGAGATCTTTTAGTCTTCTTCTGGGATCACCATCACATAGTCCAAGTATGCTCTAGATTTTCTCTCGAGGTTTCATATGGCTGACGATAAGCCTGCTCTAACTCCCTTTCTTTTTGGAGTCAAATTTGAGGCTCAATGTTCTCCACTTGTTGATGGCATTTTGTACCGACAGCTTCTTGGGTGTCTCATTTATCTAACTCATACGAGACCTGACATTTCATATACTGTAGGCATGGTCTCTTGATTCATGCAGGAGCCTCATGAGTTGTACTGGAAAGTAGCCAAGCAGATCCTTCACTCCATTTAGGGTACTCACAGTTTTGGGATTCACTATGTAGCAGGCATTGAGCTTGACTTGGTGGGCTACACAGATTCAGATTTGGCGGGTGATTCTCAAGATCACAAGTCTACTTCAGGTTATGGCTTCTCACTTGGTTCAGGTCCTATTTGTTGGTCGAGCAAGAAGCAGTCTGCTATTGCTGTATCTTCTACTGAGGCTGAGTATCGGGGGGCTGTGAATGCCACCACTGAGGCCATTTGGCTTCAAAATCTTCTCACTGAGTTTGGTATCCAGATCAAATGGCCATCAGTCATATTTTGTGACAACTAAAGTGCCATTCAGATCTCACAGAATCTAGTCCATCATCAGTGGACCAAACACATAGAGGTCCACAAGCACTACATCCAGGAGCTCATCCATGGCCACGTCATTGACCTTCACTACTGTCTGACTTCTGAGCAAGTTGCTAATATCTTCACCAAACCCTTCACTTAGAGCAAGTTCCTTCATTTGTGAGCTTTGCTGGGGGTGTGGGATGCTTCATCTTTTGGGGGGCTTCTTCCTCTCACTCGGAGTCCTGACTCTCTCTATTTTTGGGGGGGTCTCTTCCCTCTCTATTTTGGAGGTGAATTTTATGTACATGGGTACCTCATCAGGCTTGATTTGTCAGGACCCATTTCTATATCCACCTAAGCTTTGCTTATGGGGAGGTGTTAGTGTAGGTTTTTATTTCCTAGTTGGGTTATTTATTTTTTCCTATATTCCTAGGTTTTTCCTACACTTCTGTTAATCTCACCTAGGTTAATAAAGCATGTCTTATTAGGTGAGTGGTTGCAAGGTGTCACCTTCCTACATGTGAGCATCCATTAGCTATCTTGGGAAGATACTTTTCTATCTTTAGTCTGATACATGGTTGCTCCTCATTGGTCGGTGTTACCACCCCCTCCCTCTCCCTGGTCTATATAAGCATGCTACCTGGCTTGTATTTAGTATCTTTTACTTTTGCATCCTCTTAATGCTATTTTGCTTCTAGCATTTGCATTACTCTCTTGGAGACTAACTCTATGTTGCTATTTTGATTTCGTATCATTTACATTCATAGTTTAAATATCTATTCATTTGCACTAGTTTTCTGGGTTATTAATCTTTTCAGATTCTATCATACACCTAAGTAAGCTTAAATACAAGTGCGTACACCTATAGATTAAAGGTATACACTAACAAAATTGATATACAATTTGTTAGTTTTTATGTCCATGGCCAAGAAGAGGTTGTTTTTTTTAGCTTGGATTTATTCATCCATATGGTCATATTGTCATACGTTCTATCCCTATGCATAGAGATATTTCTTATTTTGAAGTATTTAAGTCATTATATGAATTGTTGATGTCAACACTTCCAAAAGTGGTCTCTATTGGCTTTTTTTTCTTTTTCACCCTAACTTGGGAAGGCCATATCTTAGTCATTCAAATTCAAAATTAGGGGCATTTTTAAAATTTTGGGTATTGTTTCATTGGCTACATGCTGGTATGATCAATTTTCAAATTTAACTCCTCTATTTTCTAGAATTCAAGTTTTATTAGATATTTAACTATTCAGACATAGTTTTTAGAAATTAAAATTCTCATAATTTTGACAAATGAGCTCTTTTTAGCACCATTTTTTTTAAGTTGGCATTTTTCTAACTTCTACACAGTGGTCTAATCTTTTGTTCCTATTTTTTAAGAACATGTTACTTCCATCATTTTTCCACTTTATGCTTATAAAAGCTCTATTGATTTGGTAATTTGAAATGTAACATGCACTAAAATAAAGTGCCAAATATTGTAATCTATGAACAAGTCATTTCACATATAGTATTTAGGAGGTTTCTTGTGTTTTATTCTTGTTTTGTTCCATATCTCTTCTTTTTTTGCATTATGGATTCTTAAACACTAGTTCCAAGTCCAATAATAACAACATATAACTATTTGTATGGAATTCTAAAATGATGATTTTTCTAAAAAGGAAAAGGATACTACAAATATGTAATGGGAACTATATTTGAACCTACTATTGCAACTGAAAAAATTAAATGACACAATAAATATGAAGAGGTTGTTGGATATTTGTGTTTTCTTGTGTCTCCAAACTTGCTATTCCATGTTGAGTCCTTGAACATACCTATTGAAATATAGAATACTTTGTATAATTTGTTTCAAAAAATAGATGAAATGGGTGATCATCTCTTATAGAATGAACTCATAAGTATTATTGTCTACAATTTTGACATAATTCAATATTTCCTTACTAAGTTCAAAAGACTTGGAAAAGAGTTGTAGTGTGGGCTTGAGAAAGAGGACACATAAATGAATCTTTACACTTTATCTAAATTGGATCTTGATTGTTTTTAATTTTTTTTGTACTTTTCATGCTACGAAATGTGCCCAAGGCATAATATTTCACATGCCTACATATGATTAATTTATTGCCTCTCCCATAATCAAGCAAGAGAAATTCATTTATATGGGATCCCTTAAGAACTTCTAATTTACAAGCCTTGGTGACTCACAAAGTGATGCAGGAGCATCCAAGGTGTAAGAGCAATCTTGCATCAACCAAAAAACAAAATGTTGTTTCTTTTCCATAAGGGCTAAATTTGGTAGGGTTACTATTTTTAGTAAGTTTGCATTTGTGCACGGTTGGATACAAAATCTTACATGGACCTCCAGAATGGTGAATTGAAGCTAATAGTGAAGAAATCACTTCAATATCATTTGTCATTTGTGAGATATTTAAATTTCAAATTCCAAAAATCCTAGTGAAATATTAAAAGTCAAATTTGAGGCACTTAGAGGCTCCAAGTGGGCCTGAAATTTGGTGGGAAACCCAAGTAGTTTGCCTTTAGGTATTGCTTCTGCACAACCATCTTTTTGAGAGCTTTTCAAAAAGTTATTATAAATAAAAATCCAACAGTCGGATCAAAAGTTATGGCCCCGTGAAGTTGACCTATTTTTGGACGAAGATGCAAATTTCAAAATTAAGCTAGTGGCCACCAAAAAGGGCTATATATGACCTTTTTTGGAACCCTTGAGGTAGTGGAGTTAAGGGGGAAAGTATAGAGTCAAGAATAGGTGGGAAAATAGAAACCCTATCTAATTTGGGGTTACAAAAGGCAGATGTTCTAGAGTCTTGAGAGAGGGAGATGTAATGTGTTGCAGCCTATAGGGGATTCATCCTCTTATTGTATTTGAGCTTCTATAATGTAATGTTTTTCCCATATTAATAAAATATCATTTTATTTTCTGTGTGTAATTTCTTTTATTGTGTGTTTTATGATTTACCCCCTTCATCACAAAGACATAAGAGAATTGAAGACTATGAAAAATAAGGAGGAGAAACAAAAGAACAAGGACACAAAAGATCATTTTGAGGACAAGAATAAAAAAATATTTTAATACTCCTAAAAAAGATACATCCTCATCTAAGGATGACAAGGCTAAGAAAGAAAAGTATTATAATTGCAAGAGGCATGGACATGATGAACACAAGTATATGAAGAAATAGATTGATCACCTCACTTATCTTCTTGAGAAGAACAACATTAGGGTACCTAATTCTATCAAACAAAGTTTATCACATGAGGAGTGCTATAAGAAGAACAAGAATAAAGAAAGAAAATGGTAAGGCCCTTATTGCTATTGTATCTTCACCATCCACATGGATTGTTGACTCGGTTGCTCGACACCATATGGTGTCAAATCAAAATGATTTCACATCCTTGGAGCTAAGACACATGGTACATATTCTAATGGATGATAATACTTTAGTTGAGTTTTGGAGGAGAGGGTTTTGTTGAAATAGGTGACATAACATTTCAATATTTTCTCTATGTGCCTTTTTTGTCAACTAATCTCCTATTTGCTTACTAGATCACCTATAGGTTCAGGAAAAGGGGTTAAGTTTACTCTAGATTCTATAGTAATTATTTAATTACATAGTGGTTCCATGGTAGTGATTGGGAAGGAAAATCATTAATCTCAACTATATTACTTTACACATTTTATTTATAACTCTCCTTCAAATACTCTACTTACTTATTCTAATTAGGTAAGTAAGTTATGGCATGAATAGTTTTGTCATTTCAATTACTGCTATCCATAATACCTCAACCATTAAGGCATGGTAATGAAGTTTCCTTCTATGTACTTTTTTAATGGAGTTTGTGAGGGATGCATTCTTGGGAAATGCCTAGAAGATAAGTATGACAAAGGAAAAACATTGAGAGCTACTACAATACTAGAGATAATTCATAGTAATTTTATAGTCCATTTTTTAAGCCTTCATTTAGTAGGGCTAGATATGTTCTTACATTCATTGATGGATTCTCTCACTTCACATGATTGTATTTTCTTCAATTGAAGGTAAAAGTCCTTGAGTACTTTTAGGACCTCAAAGCACTTATAGTTATAGAGAAATAATCTATAATATCCATCAAGATTCTACACACTAACAATGGTGGCAAGTATGCCAACCATCAATTTGAACAATTCTATACTTCATAGGGCATAAAATTGTAACATATAGTTCTATATAGTCCTCAATAGAACAAATTGGTAGAATGTAAGAATGGATCCCTATAAGAAATGGAAAACTACATGATCCACTCTAGATCCCTTGCACCATAATTTTGGGTAGAAGTAGTTAACTATGCAAACAACATCCAAAATAGGCTTCCACATAAAGCCTTGAAAGGAGTTACTCCTTTTAAAGCTTGGAGTAATATTAAACCCATAGTAAATCACTTCAAAGTCTTTATATGTCTATCTTGAGCCCACATTATAGTAGAGAAATAGAAAACTATGGATCCCCAAAGTTGGCTATGTATCTCTGATGGTTATCCAAATAGTGTAAAAGGATACATGCTCTTTCATATAGATACTCATGATATATTCATCAAGATTATTTTTCTCTTTGAGGAAGGTTCTTTGAGTTGAACTACTAATATTATCCTTCTTTATTCACTTAGAAATACTTGGGATAGGTAATAGCTTCTTAGATGAGGCAAATCTAGTTGATCACAATTTTGGTGATGAGGATTCTTCATCCTCCACTTTAGATAATATGAGTTATGATGAGGATCATCCTCCCTCCTCTCCCAATCATCATTCTAATGATATACAATCTCCAATTTTTGGTCCACTTTGGACTAAATACACTTTACAATCTATAGGTGATTGGGTCAAAGATCCTTTAGACACTAGGTGAACCTAGTTACAGTTCCAAGCACCACCTCAAACTTTAATCACCTTCCTTTGATTCATAGTTCTTTTGGGAGGTACCACACATTACTAAATTGAAAGTAGTAATTCAAAATGAATAGAATTCCTTAATGGGGAATCATGCTTTGGATTTAATCCATCTTCCTAAGGGAAGAAAACTAGTCCAATGTAAGTGGATATAGTAGATCAATTTTGCACTAGATGGGTTGATTGAAAAGTTCAATGCTCAACTAGTCAGTAAGAGAATTTTTTATGAGTTCTTAGCATTTACCACACTGAGACCTCTAGCACTATTCCAAAGATGAACTCAATCTAACTCACCTTTCTATTGCTATAACATATCGATGGGAATTTCAACAAATGGATGTGAAGAGTGTCTTTCTTCATGGTGATCTTAAGAAGGAGATATATGTGAAGTGTTGAAAAGCACAATACAACTGAGAGGGGGGTGAATCAATTGTAACCAATATTTCAAAACCATTAACATATTAAACAATCAACATTGTGTTTGTAGTTTAATGATAAAAGCATGAAACAAAAACTTGAACACATTCACACATTCAACATAGGAGACACCAAATTTCTTATGTGGAAAACCCCATAGGTGAAAACCACAGTTAGTGTTAGCTCACAACATAATATGTTATAACAATACTGAAAATCAGAGGCTCCCTGCCTTAAGGCTCGCTGCCAAAATTGCTCACTACAAGAAGAGGTTCACTGCCAATGCGGTGACTCACTATCAGTGGGTGGCTCACTGCCAAAGTTGGTGAACTGAGATAATAACTTCTACATTATGCCAAGGTTCAGTTCCATTGAAACATAATAAGTATCCTCTACTCTGCTCTGCTTTTACACTTCATAGTTATCTTTTCATTTTTGCATCCTCATACAAATTCATGACTTCATTTTGGAATCTACATCAAAGCCGGCATTACAATCAGCAACCTTTGGAACAATCTCCAAGGTTGGCAAACATACATACATTAAGATAGGTCTGGACCTAAACAAAATTAGGAGAGAAAATAATGAATGTGAATCATGTCGAGGCTTAGCTAGGACTCAATTGCAATCATCCACATAGTAACATGCTTCCTGGTGCAGGAGCACCTACCTGACAGCTGGCCTCCATGAGGCAGATAGTTTGTTATAGGTCTGGTTAATGTTTCCAAGAAGGTCTTATAAGACCAATGCATGTAATAAGGTCATGTTGACCATACTTTACTATTTTTTTGATAGTTTGTTTGGACAGCTGTTATACTGTATGTCCGGTTGGATCTCCCAGCCACCTGGAGAGATTTCCTAGCCGCTTGGAAGCTCCCAGCCGCTTGGAGTCGAGTTGGTAGTACTCGCGAGAATTCCTATTTATGCATTAGGATCGGTTGGTTTTAGATATATTGAGGAGCTAGGTTGCACAGAGTGAGACAGAGAGAGAGAGACAGAATATTGTATTTGCATCTTTTGAAATCAATAAAGAGATCCTGTTTGTGTCCATTCTCTGTTTTGAATTCCATTGTGTAATCGAGTTGCTGTTCTGGTGGTTGCATGGATTCGCTGATCCATTCCACCGGTTGATTCGTTGAATCAGTGGAATGGCTATGTACAATAGTTTAGGATTTAGTTTGCATTTTCTATTTGTTCACATGTATGTTTGCAGGATCGCAGTCGAGATGTGCTGAGAACCCTAGCATGGGCATGTGCTAGGTCGTGCTGGTAGTTCGAGTCTGGAAAGTTGTCCAAGAAGCAGATCGGGTCACCTCAGGAGGTTCAGCGGATCGAAATTCGCTAAGGTTAAAAATTTGTCACAACGGCATCATCAGGATATTTCTGTGTATATCCTGCAGTTACTTCAGGCGTCATCCGAGTAGATGGAGGTGAGCATGATACAGTTGTTTGCATAAGGTGAATGCATTTCAAGGTGATCATCAGAGGGTGTTGCTGAGGAAGAGTATATCGGCATAAGTTAGTCGATCGGGTTGATAAAGTCATCGCGGGCTGATAATGTTAAGTTTGGCCGATAGCAGGATATTGAAGGAACTGCATATGACGTCATCGTCATCAGGACATTCCAAAATATCACCCGATAAAGGTTTATCCTGCTGACCATAAGTGTTTTGGTATCAGCATAAGGCATTGAGAAGTTAAGTGGATCGGGAGGAGGATATTCGGCAAAATATTCGTCATCAGTATAAAGTTCAGTATCATCATCAGGATGTTTCAATATGACCAGATAAGTCATATCATGATGCTGCTTGTTTAAGTAGGTCGGAGATCAGGGTGACGTAAGCGTCTAAAGGAAAGGTGCATGAGAGTGTCGTCATCAGGATATATGGGAGGAACCGGATATTTTATATCCTGCTGATGAAGATGATGTCGAACATCATGATGCTGCAGATAGAGGTTGGCGGTAAGATGAACAGTGATCGTCAGGAGGATGATTACGCTTGCTGAATATGATGAAGCTGCCGATAGCCGGATATGATGATGCTGCTGACAGGTGAAAGGTCGAAGGTTTGTCTGCAGGAGGATATCGGTCGGCAAGAGAAAATATGATGATGCTGACAATGTTAACAGAAAATATGATGATGATGATGGGTTGTAGACATACATGCTGTATGTCAAGGTTTTAGTGTGGATGCCTCTGTATCATAGTGGTATCAGAGCTCAGCAAAAGGTCTGGGCTGTTGTGTGTTGATTCTGTCACTGAAAAGACAGAGGTAGAGGAGTGAGAGGTTGACAAAATGCCTTCGAAAGGTAATGGTACTGCAAGGGAATTGCAAGAGATGAAGGAAAAACATGCCAGAGAGATGAGGAAGATGAAGGAGCTTGCTGAAGCACTTCAAGCCAGGCTTGTAGCCTTGGAGAAGAACAAAAAGAGGGAAGTGGATGACAGTGAATCAGAAGAAGATGAAGATGCTGTTGAAGAGTATGAAGAGGTAGCTGAAGATCTGGATGCTGAAGACTAGAGATTTGCAAAACTGTTAAAGGCAGTGCAGAGTGATAAACCTAAGGTAAAGGTTGATGTTTCCAAGTATAATGGAAGTTTGAATGAAGATGAGTTACTGGATTGGATTGCTGCACTTGATAATCACTTTGAATGTGAAGATGTTGCTGAGGATCAGAAGGTAAAGATTGCAAAGACCAAGTTAGGAGGTCATGCTTTGGTATGGTGGGATTATGTACAATCCGAGAGAAGGAAACAAGGAAGGTCAAAGATCACTTCATGGGATAAAATGGTAGCAAGGATCAAAGGTAAATTCTTGCCCAAGGATTATGAAATTTAGATGTTTAAGAAGCTGCAATTTTTAAGGCAGAAGGAAATGGATGTGAAGGCATATACTGAGGAGTTTTATAAGTTGAGTATGAGATCTAGTCATCATGAGAATGAGGTAGAAAAGGTGGCTAGGTACTTGGCTGGTTTGAGATTGAACATACAGGATGAGTTAGTTTTAGCTAACCCTAAGAGTGTGGAGGATTGTTACCAAATGGCAATCAGGATTGAAGAAAAGATGAATAGGAGACAAGATAAGTCCATGAGAGGAAGAGGCAACAATATGAGGGGAAGAGGATTAGCCCCTACAACAAGGCAAACCAATGAGGGTCAAGAAGACACTGGTAAAGGACAGGGACAGTCTGATTTCAAAGGTGGATGGAAAGGTAATAGAGGCAGATTTGGAAGTGGTAGAGGTTCTACTACATTTTCAGGAAAGTGTTACACCTATGGTGAGTTTGGTCATCCATTTTTCAAATGTCCAGAAAGCAAAGCTTCATCATCCAGAAATGATAGAATGAATGACAAGAGAGTACAACTTGTGCAAGAAGAGAAAGTAGAGGAATGTGTACAAAGTTTAAACACTTATCAAGATAGAGTTCCTGACAATTATGGATATCCTGAGGAGGGAGAAGCATTGATGCTAAGGAGAACTAGTTTGCAGACATCAAAGGATATGATGCAAAGAAGAGCTCTTTTCAAGACCACATGCAAGAGCAAAGGTAAAGTATGTAAGGTTGTCATTGATACTGGTTCAACAGATAACATGGTATCGCAGGAAATGGTGGATAAACTAAATTTGGAAAGGATTCCACACCAACACCCTTACAAGGCATCTTGGGTGAGTGATAGTCAATCACTTTTTGTCTATGAACAGGCATATGTTGATTTTCAGATTGAAGCATATCATGATAGAGTTTTGTGTGACATTTTGCCCATGGAATGTTGTCACCTACTGTTGGGTAGGCCATGGCAATTTGATAGGAGGGTACTCTATGATGGGTATGCTAATACCTACACCATCAAGAAAGATGGGAAAACTATTATGTTGATGCCATTATAGGAAGCAGCTGTAGTACAGAAGGCAGCAAAAATCATTTTAGTGGGAAAGAAGGAATTTGTGCAGAAGCCTATAGGAGCAGGCATAAAGGCAGTTGAGGACATTGCAGGGAAAGAAGTTGTTAAGGACAACAGTTTGAAGACAGTTTCAGTTTTGACTGACAGAGGTCAGCAGCAGGTTCAGCAACATGTTTGCAAACAGCAACCAGTTGAGAGGAATGACAAGGATGTTGTCATAGTTGGGACTATTGTTTGTCCTATAAAGGTTGAAAGAAAGACAGAGTTGAACATTACAGAAGTTCAAGAGGCAGTTCAGACAGAGGTTCTGGTCAAACAACCTGACAAACACAAGGTATGTGAGAGAAGGGCCTACATTGACAGGCATGAGGATTTACTTGCAAGAAAACAAGTTACAGTTTAGAAGTCTTGGAGCAGCTGAGAGCCAGCAGAGGACAAAGCTGGAACAGGTCAAGACACTGCAAAGGCAAAGTGTAAAGGTGGAGGACTTCCACAACCTAACTCATGGGACATGAGTTCTTTTCTGTTGGGGAGTATGGTGCAGGAGCACCTACCTGACAGCTGGCCTCCATGAGGCAGATAGTTTGTTATAGGTCTGGTTAATGTTTCCAAGAAGGTCTTATAAGACCAATGCGTGTAATAAGGTCATGTTGACCATACTTTACTATTTTTTTGATAGTTTGCTTGGACAGCTGTTATACTGTATGTCCGGTTGGATCTCCCAGCTGCCTGGAGAGATTTCCTAGCCGCTTGGAAGCTCCCAGCCGCTTGGAGTCGAGTTGGTAGTACTCGCGAGAATTCCTATTTATGCATTAGGATCGGTTGGTTTTAGATATATTGAGGAGCTAGGTTGCACAGAGTGAGACAGAGAGAGAGATAGAATATTGTATTTGCATCTTTTGAAATCAATAAAGAGATCCTGTTTGTGTCCATTCTCTATTTTGAATTCCATTGTGTAATCGAGTTGCTGTTCTGGTGGTTGCATGGATTCGCTGATCCATTCCACTGGTTGATTCGTCGAATCGGTGGAATGGCTATGTACAATAGTTTAGGATTTAGTTTGCATTTTCTATTTGTTCACATGTATGTTTGCAGGATCACAGTCGAGATGTGCTGAGAACCCTAGCATGGGCATGTGCTAGGTCGTGCTGGTAGTTCAAGTCTGGAAAGTTGTCCAGGAAGCAGATCGGGTCACCTCAGGAGGTTCGGCGGATCAAAATTCGCTAAGGTTAGAAATTCGTCACAACGGCATCATCAGGATATTTCTGTGTATATCCTGCAGTTACTTCGGGCGTCATCCGAGTAGATGGAGGTGAGCATGATACAGTTGTTTGCATAAGGTGAATGCATTTTGGGGTGATCATCACAGGGTGTTGCCGAGGAAGAGTATATCGGCATAAGTTAGTCGATCGGGTTGATAAAATCATCGCGGGCCGATAATGTTAAGTTTGGCTGACAGCAGGATATTGAAGGAACTGCATATGACATCATCGTCATCAGGATAATCGTCATCAGGACATTCTGAAATATCACCTGATAAAGGTTTATCCTGCTGACCATAAGTGTTTTGGTATCGGCATAAGGCATTGAGAAGTTAAGTGGATCGGGAGGAGGATATTCGGCAGAATATTCGTCATCAGTATAAAGTTGAGTATCATCATCAGGATGTTTCAATATGACCGGATAAGTCATATCATGATGCTGCTTGTTTAAGTAGGTCAGAGATCAGGGTGACGTAAGCGTCTAAAGGAAAGGTGCATGAGAGTGTCGTCATCAGGATATATGGGAGGAACCGGATAGTTTATATCCTGCTGATGAAGATGATGTCGAACATCATGATGCTGCAGATAGAGGTTGGCGGTAAGATGAACAGTGATCGTCAGGAGGATGATTGCACTTGCCGAATATGATGAAGCTGCCGATAGCCAGATATGATGATGCTGCTAACAGGTGAAAGGTCGAAGGTTTGTCTGCAGGAGGATATCGGTCGGCAAGAGAAAATATGATGATGCTGACAATGTTAACAGAAAATATGATGATGATGATGGGTTGTAGACATACATGCTGTATGTCAAGGTTTTAGTGTGGATGCCTCTGCATCACTTCCACAATCTTCAAATCATAACCGTAAGTAGTGAGAACAACCAAGTTGGCCAAGACTGGAGTTAACACTAAGGCTTTTAGGAACACGCTTCATGCACGATGATCTAGAGTATACTTTATAAACCAATCCAAAGATAGGAACATGATCTAGATACTACCATAAGCATGTTACAATCACCAAGAACATTCGCACAACCTCTAAACACTTTATTGATAAGATTCTTCAAACCAGAGGACTTGAACATTACTATCAGCCACTGTCATAAAGAAAAGATCACTTGCAAAGCACCAAATCATGAACCATTTGAGATGAAGGCACATAACATCATCATAAACTTAATTCCAGAACCACAGACTATGAAACTTAAATGCAGAGAAATGTGGTGCAGAATACATTCTCCCTGTCAGCATTAAATACATACTTTTTACTCTAGTGAACACAAATCACTCAAATCTTCACACCAGAGGCTCAAACTTGAAACATAACATCTATAGACATCCATTAACATTACTTCCAATCCA
The DNA here is from genome assembly GCA_027924645.1 of Cunninghamia lanceolata. Taxonomy (NCBI): domain Eukaryota; kingdom Viridiplantae; phylum Streptophyta; class Pinopsida; order Cupressales; family Cupressaceae; genus Cunninghamia; species Cunninghamia lanceolata. The sequence goes on from BSBN01001018.1 coordinate 102,786, forward strand.
CATGCAAAGGTATTCAATCTAGAAGATATGTGGAACAAAACACTGCACTTGTACTAATTCATTAGATACCTGTCAAATAACTTCCTTATGTGTTGACATCACTGACAACACTTACTGGTCATACTTGCAACAATCTCCCCCTTTGTCATTGATGTCAACACATGATGTGAAAAACCATCAAGACATTTAATTTTGCTTTGCTTCTTTGCTCCCCCTCACTTGATGCTTTCTCAGTCTACAATCTTCTTCTTAGGTTTTTCACATGAACTTTTCTCCCCCTTTGACACCAATGGCAAAGCATGTCAGACCTTTTCTTTTTTTTACTACACAACTCCCCCTATCAACAACACTGCAACACTTACTTCTCTTGATCAAAAACTTCTACCTACTCCCTCTAAGGAGTAGCCTTCAAAACATCAATCTAGATCAAAAGATGAAACATTAGACACCATTGGACTGATGCATTCCTTATGCATCTTAGTTTAGAGAAGAAGGGGTAATAACCCCTAACTTCTCCCTAACATACTCAAAAGTATCCTTAGGCAGTGGCTTAGTGAAAATATCTGCAATCTGATCCTTTGTAGACACATACTCCAACATTAATTCATTCTTTGTTACCTTTTCTCTCAGAAAGTGATGCCTTATTGATAAATGCTTTGTCCTTGAGTGCATCACTAGATTCTTTGAAATGTTTATAGCAGTTGTGTTGTCACAAATGATTGAAATTGGTTCTTCATATGCAACTCTTATGTCCTTCAATGTCTGCTTCTTCCAAAGTACTTGAGTGCAACAACATGCTGCAACAATATATTCTGCTTCTACAGTAGACAATGAAATTAATTCTTACTTTTTGCTCAGCCATGAAACCAATCTGTTACCCAACAAGAAAGTACCTCCACTTGTACTTTTTCTATCATCAGCATCTCCAGCCCAATCCACATCTATATAAGCACTAAGAGTGAAATCGGTATCTTTGGGATACCACAAACCATAGTCTAAAGTGCCTTTAAAGTATATCATGATCCTCTTGACTGCCATCACATGTGATTCTTTGGGATCTTCTTAAAATCTTGCCACAAGACATACTACATGCATTATGTTTGGTCTAGTCTAGGTTAGATAGAGTAGTCCTCCAATCATAGACCTATCTTTTTTCTGATTAGTCTTAGGTGATTCATCATTCTTGCTCAACTTGCAACTAGTTACCATAGGAGTACATACTGTCTTAGAATCCTCCATTCTAAACTTTTTCAACAATTATTTCACATACTTGGATAGAGAAATGAAAATTTCTTTTTCTGATTGAGTAATTTATAGTCCTAAAAAGAAATTCATTTCACCAAACATAGACATCTCAAATTCATTTTGCATTTCTTCTATAAATTTCTTAGACATACCTTGATTGCCTACAAAGATAATATCATCAACAAAGACTATGACAATCAAAATTTGATCATCATTGATTTTGAAGTAGAGATTACTATCTGCAATACCTTTGCTAAACCCTAACTGCATCAAACACTTTTCCAACCTTGCATACCAGCTCTAGGAGCTTGCTTTAGTCCATACACGGCTTTCTTCAATTTGCACACCATGTTACCTTGGTCTGATAACTGAAACCCTTCCGATTGTTCAATGTAAACTTCTTCTTCTAGCTCTCCATTCAAGAAGGTAGACTTCACATCCATCTAGTACACCTTGAAATCTTTGTGAGAAGTAAAATCCAAAAAACATTCTTATAGCTTCAATCCTTCCCATAGGAGCAAAAGTCTCTTCAAAATCTATGCCCTCAAACTGAGAATATACTTTGCATACTAGTCTTGCTTTGTTTCTTACCACTTCACCACTTTCATTCATTTTATTTTTTCTAAAAACCTATTTTTTTCCAATGACATTTTTATCATCAGGTCTATGAACCAATTCCTAAGTTTGATTTTTCTCTATCTACATCAACTCTTCTTCCATGGCTTTTACCCAACTTTCATCTTTGTAGGCTTCATTTACAGTTTTACATTCAATCTGTGAAAGCAAACAGTAGTTCACGTGTTCCTCTGTAGCTCTTTTCCTTGTCAACACTCCTTTACTTTTGTCACCAATAATTTGATCTTCAAAATGATTAATCCTTACATACCCAGGAGTCTTAGCAACACTTTCAGGAGCCTTTTCTTCTTCAACTTGACTATCCTTTTATTCCACCTTTTCTTCATTGATTGTAAAAACATGTTCATCTGATTCATAGCCACTTAGGTCTGAATTTATCTCCCTATCTTCATCGACCTTCACATTAGCACTCTCAATCATCTTTCTCAATCTCTTATTGTAGCATTATGTTACCCAAAATTTTGAACTTAGAAAATTTCAAATTTCTAGAATACCTGAACCCCTGAAACTGCCATATCATGAAAATAATTAAAATTGAAAGTCTGTAAGAGATGGTGTAAAATCCTTTCATAAACTTGTTCCTAACTGCATTTTACCCAATAGGCCCGGTTTTCATGCCTGAACACGTTGCCATTTGAAAGATTTTAAACTTCACATTTTCCTATCGGTGATTCGCAAATACAATTAAATTTTGATCCCCTAGTTACTAGAGCTTAAAAGGTTTCTAGGATTTGGTCAAAGGGTTCAATCATCCTACTTTCTAAATTTCATGCAAAATGAAGTTCTTGTTTGAAAGTTACGAAGTTTTTCGTCTTTATGGCCAAACCGTGGTTTCAAAGCTTCCAAGACGGAATATATTTTGAAAAGGTGCATAAATACATTGTTATAAAGTCCCACGACTTTATCAAAGTCATGCATTTTTATTGGCTCCAAAGTTTTATATGAAGTTTGAGAACTTTATAAACAACAAGCTCTTTATTGTTGGGAATTATAAGGATTTTTGAACCTCCCATAATGTAAAGTTGCAAAGTTGGGAAAAATGGCAATGCCCGACTCATCTCTCTTTCCAAGTTGAGGAGTCGAGAGTTTTTGGAACTCCCAAACTCTTAATTAAAGGTTCAAAAGTTCAAAAATATGCCGGTAACCTGACTCTTCTTGCCAAGTACGTTCTTCCTCTCAAAAAATTTAGGGTTCAGGAACACTAGTTGCCCCTGACAATGTATACGAAGGCAATAAACCGCCAGTGGAAAGTTTCACACCAGGGACCATTGTTGTGGGCATACAAATGCATATATGTAGAGAATGTTGTGACTACAAGATATATATACAAATGGATTTCTTCGAAAAGTTTTGGAATTTTTGAAGCAAATGAAATTGTTGAATGTAAAACCAGATTCCACAGTCGTTACCAGCATCCTCCAAGCCTGTGTCATAAGAAGAGTTTTAAAAGCAGAGTATGGATATTCTTCAAAGCATAATGAAATAGGACTATGGTTCAGAATGCTCTGGTAGATAAAAATGCAAAATGTGAAAGACTCGGTGCCTGAGTGGAGTGTCATGATTGTAGAAGAGGCTCGAAATGGAGTCTTGAAAAAATTTAAAATCTTTTGGCATAATTGAAGGCTAACTTTGTTAGATATTATAATTGGAAATGCTCTGATGGATGTCGTTGCAAAATGAGCATCCAAAAACAAGGTACGTGAAATGTTTGATAGTATGCCTCAAAGATGCATTGTCTCATTGAATTCAATGATTGCAGCCCATGACAACCTGAGGACTTTTGAGTAGGCTATGGACATCCATCGAAGGAGGTTTATTCTTAGAAATATGGTCTCATGGAATGCAATGAATGCATGATACACACAAAATGGTTTTGTTGAATGCACTTTATTAACTCTCAAGCAAATACATTTGCAGCTGCAATACTAAGATCTCCCTTAAAGCATAAAGAATAGAGGAATTTTGTTAAATGTAGCACTCAAAATGTGGTAGTCTATTCAATGCACATAAATGTTTGACAAAGTGGCCCATAGAAATGTAATCTCATGGACTGCAGTGGTTGCAGGATCTGTACCAAACAGATTTGTTGAAAAGTTTAAGAATTTTTTAAGAAAATGCTATTGGCTATGTAAATCCATTTCCACAGACCGTTGCCAGCATCCTTCCCACCCAAAGAAGCATAATACAAAGTGTATTTTATCAGATGTAGTAATAGTAATCATTCTGGCAGACATGTGTACAAACTGTGAAGCTTGAGTAAGGCGATGAAGCCATTTTAAAGAAGGCATCAAAGCAAAATGATCTCATGAACTACACACATGTAAGCATTATAATGCTCAGAAAATTGCCTCACACCATAAAGGATTCAAGTTGGAAGGATTTCTAAACCTATTAGTGGTTCCTAAAGGTGTATTCCTTGAATCTCCTATGCATGCAAGTACCAGTGTAGTTCAAAATGCTCTGGTAGACTTATAGACAAAGCACATGAACTATTTACAAAATGCCTCAAAGGGATTATAGCGGCAATTATTCTAGTAGTCAATTAAGAAATTCTAGGGAGATCCTCTACTGCTTCCAGAAATAGTAAAGATATTAATCCAAAATAAATTCTGGCTTTGGAGACTACTATTCAACGTGTCATTTTGAGTGAAGGAGGTGACTAAAGTTTGTATGTTCTCCCATTGGATGTCATTCCTCTTAGCATTGGTATCAAGGCTATTGGTATAGTAATTACTGAGCTTATTTCAAGGAAATCTTAAATCTTCACAATTTATCAAGACCCACAAACTCCTTTCTCAATTAAAGTGTGTGAAGGAGAGAAAAGTTTCGATCTGTTAGGAATCCCATTAGCCCTTCACAAATGTGTCACAGATTGAAGTCACCTATTGGGACTATAAGAACATAGTTTTAATGATGAGGAAATATATGTCAACTTTACTCTTTAAATTAAAGCATTTCTAATTAATGATGTTGGCTCTTTCATAGGCATTGAGTTCTAGTAGAATTAAGTGTGTTACCAAGGTTCGTGTTCTCAAAGAATTAAAGGACCTAGATGCAGCAGTTGAGAGTGTTCATTCAATGATTATGATCTCATACCTAGACATTCTAAAGGAAAAGGCAAAGTAATGCATGTCCCTGAACGATTGGAGGAAGTGGGACCGATTAGAGAGGGCGTTCAAGAATTATGGCAAAGTGGAGATTTTCCTTCTAAAGACCTACAATAACTTTGGTGAAGGCAGAAGTCTTATTGCATCAGCTAGATAGTACATCTATGCTCCATAATGTAACCACACAGTTCTGTGATGGAACCTTCAATTTTTGGGATAAAGATAGTAAACAAAGGCTAAAGACAATGGCGAGGGACAATCAACCAATTCCATGTGGCACATTCAATAATGATAATTCTTTATATGCTTATGTGGGAAGTGAAATTATAATTAAACCCCAATAGTCATTTTAAAAAGAATTTGTGAATTGTTTTAGGAGGGTAAGTATCTCAAGAAGCGGAAGGGGGAAAAGAAGATTCTCTTTTTTATAGAATCTTATTTTACAAGAGGTAGTTATGAAAGGAAAGAAATTTGTTTGTTATGATTTTCAAGAAATGGTTATGAATGAGGGAGTTATAAATTCCATAATTCCTATTTCTTAAGGATCTTTTTCCAGCTATTCAGGAACAGGGGAGTAGTTAGCTTTTCTTTCTGCACAGTTTTGATGGACATGGATGTCGAGTCTATGAACTCATATTTTGGCATTTGAGGAATAAAGAGGATATTTCTAAGTCTTTGAATATATTAATGTTTTCTTTTGATTGCAATGAATTGTGCTTCTTAGTAATTACTCTTCAGTGTTATTCTGTTATATCAGACTATGTATGTGTTTAACTCCGAGGCTTTGAATTTAGAGTAACTCATCCATTGAAAGGGGTTTGCTATTCTTTCTTTTCCTAAGTACTGTTCGTGGGTGTGGAATAGGTGGACTTTGTATCTTTTATTTGCATCCTTTTCATTTTAAGTTTAATCAATCACATCTCTTTTCATGGTTGTGGGTAGATGTTAGTTTGCCTTTTCTGCTTTTTGGTTAAAAGCATACCCTATTTTTATTTATTTTAAATCATTTGAAGGTAGTTGTGCCTTGTAAAATAAGAATAGAGCACTTGCAAATACCTTTGTAAGTGACTCAATTGTTGGTATGTTTGTCATTGGTGTGGGTGAGGGAGTATAAACTAATGTGACAAATCTACTAACCAACACACTGGTAGGCGTTACTCTTAGTATAGTATCCAAGAAAAATTCCTTCATCACACCTAGCATCAAACTTTCCTAACTCTTCATATCTTCTGATATAACATTTACTTCCAAAAACATTGAAATATTTCACTATGGGAACTCTTCCATACCACAATTCATAAGAAGTTTTAGTGCCATTACCTTTGACTTGGACTCTATTTTGAATGTAGACAGTAGTGTGTATAGCTTCTCTCCAATATACTCTTGGTAGGTTAGCCTCCATCATCATTGACCTAGCAGCCTCTTGAACTATCTCATTCTTTCTTTTAACAACTCTATTTTTCTTAGGAGTCCTAGGAGCAGACAACTATCTCTTTATCCCATGCTCTTCACATAAAATGTTAAATTCATTTGATGTAAACTCACCTCCTCTATCAAACCTTAAGCATTTGATCCTCAATTCTAACTCATTCTCAACCATTACCTTAAAAGATTTGAACTTGTCTAGTTCTTCTAATTTATCTTTTAAAAATGTGACCCAAGTCATTCTAGAATGATCATCAATAAGCAACATAAAGTGACTATCTCCTTGTAGACTTCTTCTTCTTGTAGGACCACATAGATCCATATGCACCAACTCAAGCAATCTAGCAAAAAATTGTTCTTTTCTCTTGAAACTTGTCTTTGTCTATTTTCCCAATTGACATTCCTTGCAAATAGTATTGGTAGGCTTCACCAGTTTAGACAAATCTCTCATAGCTTGTACTGAGCTTGTCTTCACCAAGTTATCAAAATTGATATGACACATCCTTCTATGCCACAACCAACTCTCATATGTTTGAGTCAATAAACAACAATTATCAATTCCCCTCAAGTGATAAATATTACCTCTAGTTTTCTTTCTAGTTGCAATAACTATTCCAGAGCTTTCCATGATCTTGCATGCATTCTCCTTGAATCTCAGATCATACCCTTTATCACACATATGACCAACACTTAAAATATTATGCTTTAGACATTTCACATAGAGAACATCATTTGTATTATGCTTGCCATCAAAAGAAATAGATCCTCTTCTGCAAATCTTACCAGTTGCATTATCTTCAAACCTAACCAATCCACCATCAAACTTTTCCAAACCTACAAACTTACTTTTGTCACTAGTCATGTGATGTGAACATCCATTATCAATGATCCATTCATCCTTACCCTTCTCAACCTAGACAGACAGAGCACTTTCTTCCACTAGTTTTCCTTCCTTCACACAACTAGTAGGATTAGTAGACACAATTTCTTACTTAATAGAAATAAACAAGCATTCATTTGCACTAGTACTATTATAATCAGACTCATCATCTATTACACCATCATCCTCAAGATCTCTAACATAATAGCATTTCTTGACAATTTTAGGTCTGCTTTCAAATTTCTTCTTACCTCTTTCAATTCTCTACAGACATTTGGATGCATAATGACCAATCTTATGACAAGAAAAGCATTTGAATGGTAATTTTCCATTGATCTTACTAAAACCTCTTTGTATTCTATCCACAAAGTTGCCTTCAACCTCATCTAGGTCATCATTGGATTCCACAACATATTTCTGAGCTCTTGAAGTCTTTTCTGAAGTGCTGGCTTTGAAAGCAATCTCAATCTTTGGCAGAGCATCACCAAATTCTCTCATTTCAAAACCTGTAAGTTTCCCAAGCAACTAATCCTTTAAACCTTTTGTATACTCATAAGCTCTTTAATTGCTGCCACCTTGTGACTATAGGATTTAGGCAATGACCTAATAATCTTCATTATAACCTCATCCTCATTTGTAGTACATCCAAGACCTTTGATTCTATTGACAATTTCATCAACTCTCTGCATGTAGATAGTTATGTTTTTATCTTCACTCATCTTCAAGGCTTCATACTTCACCTTCAGGTTTTGTAATTTGGCACTCTTCACAGAATCATCTCCTTCAAATAAAATTTTAAACTTATCCCAAATCTCATAAGTAGTCTCCAAATCCATAACTTTCACCAACTCATTGTTAGATAAGGCATTTAATAGAGCATCTTTATCTTCTCCATTAAATTCATACGGTTGTCTTTCATCATCATCTAATGGACCATTTTTAGGAATAGTATATTTTTCTTTGTTATCTTCTAGACATTATAACCTACAGAGATAAGATAACTTTTCATCCATACCTTCTAGAGGGCATAATTCATTCCATCGAATTGCGGTGACTCCCTCCTATGCGTCATCTCAGATCTATCTTGAGCCATTAGACTCATTACTGAGGAACCTTTTCTCTGATACCAATTGTTGAAAAGTGCAATACAACTGAGAGGTGGGTGAATCAGTTGTAACCAATATTTCAAAACCATTAACACATTAACCAATGAACACTGTGTTTGTATTTTAACCATAAAAGCATGAAACAAAAACTTGACATTCATACATTCAACATAATAGACACCAAATTTTTATGTGGAAAACCCCATAAGGGAAAAACCATGGTGAGTGTTAGCTCACAATATAATATGTTATAACAATACTAAAAATCAGAGGCTCACTACCAAAATTACTCACTACAAGAAGAGGCTGACTGCCAATGGGGTGGCTAACTACTAGTGGGTGGATCACTGCCAGTGGGTGGCTCACTACTGGTGGATGGCTCACTACGAAAGTTGGTGAACTGAGATAATAACATCTACATTATGCCAAGGTTCAATTCCATTGAAGCACAACAAGTATCCTCTACTCTTCTCTGCTTTTACACTTCATAATTATCTTTTCATTTTCACATCCTCATACAAATTCACAACTTTATTTCATGTTTTTATATAATTCATCAACCTTGGAATTTCCATCAAGGTCGGCATTACAATCATCAACCTTTGGAACAATCTGCAAGGTTAGTAAACATACATACATTAAGATAGGTCAGGACCTAAACAGAATTAGGAGAGAAAATAATGAATGTGAATAATGCCAAGGCTTAGCTAGGACTCAATTGCAATCATCAATGCAGCAACATGCTTCCACAATCTTCAAATCACAACTGCAAGTAGTGAGAACAACCAAGTCAGCCAAGACTGGAGTTAACACTAAGGCTTTTAGGAACACGCTTCATGCACAATTTAGATTATACTTTGCAGACCAATCCAAATATAGGAACACAATCTAGATACTCCCATGAGTACATTACAATCACCAATGGTGCAGTCATAGTAGGAGGGTTCACAGAATGAATTGTTAGGACCGTGCATCAAGAGTAAACATAGTGGAAACAACACAAGAATATAGAACAAATGCAGATTTAGTCATTTAGTATATCATAGAATTCAAAATAGAGATCCGCTGTCAACATGTGGGCTAACAAATTTAGCTCACATGCATGATTATATACATGCGCAAGATAAATCTTTGAGGCTCCCTTCACATAGAATCAAATCTAAGAATTATGAATCAACTGTTAACTATCAAGACTACTTTCCTAAGGATCTATTACATCAATATATATTATTTTTGAACCAATAGATTCCTCTGCGTCAGCTAAGGAGGATCACAAACTCTGATGAAGAGTTGTAATGTGTGAATATAGATAGGTTGGACCTAGATGCATAGAACACTTCCTCCAATGCATGAAATGATGTGTGGACCTCTGAAGAGGGTCATCCACGAACCAAGGAACATTGCAAAATGTATCATTAGGATCTACAAGTTAGCCAACGCTCCAAATCCTTCTCCTTCAGCTGATTACTCATGACTATAAAAAAGCTCTGCACTAGGAAAATAGAGGATCTTCTGATAGCGATTACTTTCTAGTAACTGATCCAAATGCTCTGAATTCTTGATATGATGTAGATGAATGAATTTAGATGCTAAGTCCAAATCCACGAGATGAAAAATGCCAAAACTAGACTACAAGTTGAATTGCTTTTGACTACACTGACTGAACTGAACTAAAAAAGAAACAAATTGAAATGCAAATGTTTTTGGTTGATACAAGATTGCTCTTGAACCAGGGATGCTCCCGCATCAAACATCCAGGGTTATTGAAAAAAAGTGAGTCCCTCACTTTGCCGAGGCTAGGAGAGAACCAAGATGGTCCACTTGAGCTTGAGAAATCAAAGGTGAATCTTCTTTCAATCTACCTTTCCACTTCACAAGATATTCTTTGTATTGTCTTCCTCTAGTGTTGTGTCCAACTCTACTATCCAAAATGTCTTCAATCTATTCTAGTGCTTTGTGTGGTAACTACTTCTTCAATTCTTCTTCCATGTTGTCACTGAACTCTACTTCATGATACTGATATAAGTTTGCAATGTTGAAAATAGGTGAAATACCCAATGTCTCCGGTAACTCTACTTCATATGCATTTCCTGAATCAAATTTTTTGAGTATCTTACAAGGTCCAAACTTCTTCATCTTCAACTTGTTATATGTCCCAACTTGAAATCTTTCTTTTCTCAAATATACCATTACTTCATCTCCCTCTTCAAACTCTTTGTGTCTTCTCTTCTCATATGCCTTTTCCTTATACTTACTGTTCATGTCTTCCAAATGCTTCTTTACCTAGTTATGCACTGTCTTCATATGATTTGCAAATTCCCCTGCTTCTACACTCCTCTTTTCTTCCATTCCAATTTCTCTCAATTCTACAACTCCTCTAGGATTCACTCCGGTAACAATCCCAAAAGGTGTTCTTCCAGTACTCTTATTGACTGAATTATTGTATGCAAACTCTTCTTGTGAAAGAATCAAATCCTAACTTCCAGTTTTCTCTCCAACCAAACATCTCAACAAGTTTCCCAAACTCCTATTCACTACCTCTATCTGTCCATCCATCTGTGAATGAAAAGTTGAACTGAACTTCAAATCTGTCTTCATCTTCTTCCAAAGTATCCAACAAACTTTGTATCTTTATCTGAAATTATACTCCTTGGTAATCCATGCAATCTCACAATCTCCTTGAAAAATAGATCATCCATGTGCACTGCATCAGTTGTCTTCTTACAAGGTATGAAATGAGCCATCTTTGAAAATCTATCAACCACTACAAAGATTGAATCATGTCCTCTCTATGTCTTAGGTAATCCCATTACAAAATCCATGCTTATGTCTTCCCAAGGTCTCTCCGGTACTGTCAAAGGTTTATACAATCTAGTGTTCTGACTACTCCCTTTTGCAACTTAACAAACTCTACAACTCTGTACAAATCTCCAAACATCCTTGTGTATCTGAAGCCAAAAATAGTTTTCACTTACCAAAGCCATTGTGTTATCAATGACAAAATGTCCCACCAATCCACCACTATGCTTTTCCTTGATCAAGTTATCTCTCATTGAACTTCTAGGTATGCAAAACTGACTTCCTTTGAACAACATATCTTCTTAAATGAAATAGTCCAACCACTTACTTCTATCTATCACAATAGGTTACTTACATGCTTTTCAAGGTTTTGCAAAATTAGTGTCTCTCTCATACATGTTCTTCAATTCATCAAAACCCAACACTTCAACTCTCATCTCTGTCAACAAGTTTCTTCTTCTACTAAATGCATCAGCAACTTTATTTGCTTTGCCACTCCTATGCTTCAACACATATGTATAACTCTGCATGAACTCTACCCATCTCATATGTCTCTGATTCAACTTACCTTGAAAAATCAAATACTACAAAGCTTGATGATCTGTATACAACACAAACTCCTTAGGCAACAAGTAATGTCTCCACTTCTTCAAGGCTTGAATTATGGCATAGAACTCTTGATTATAAAATGAATATCTTCTCCTTGCATCATTCAACTTCTCACTAAAATATTGTATAGGTCTACCTTCTTGACTTAACACTGCTCCAATTGCATTTCCACTTGCATCACAATCAACTTGAAATACCTTATTGAATTATAGTAATGCCAAAATAGGTTGGTCTGTCACTTTCTACTTCAACAACTCAAAACTTTTATCTACTCCTGATGTCTACTTGAAATCTTTTCTATCACCTCTCATTGTCTCTGTCATAGGGTTACAAACTGAACTGAAATTGTTGATGAACTTCCAGTTGAAACTAGCCAAACCATGAAATGATCTAACCTCTGCAATGCTCTCTAGTGTAGGCCATTCAATGATTACTCTTACTTTCTCAGGGTCCATCTTCAATCCTTTTGCAAAAATCACAAATCCTAAATATACCAACTCTTATTTAATGAAACCACACTTCTTGATGTTTATCAACAATTTTTCTTCTCTCAATCTCTACAAAACTTGTCTAATATGCCACAAATGTTTTTCTTTTGTCTTACTAAAAATTAGAATATCATCCCAGTACACAATAACAAACTTACCCAAGAATTTCTTTAGGACTTCATTCATCAATCTCATGAAAGTACTTGGTGCATTTGTTAATCCAAAAGGCATCACTAACCACTCATACAATCCTTCATTTGTCTTAAAAGTAGTCTTCCATTCATCACCTTCTTTGATTATGATATGATGGTATCCACTCTTCAAATCTATCTTTGTGAAATATCTTGCTCCACTCAAACAATCCATGATATCATCCATCTTAGGTAAAGCAAATCTATACTTAACTGTGATCTTGTTTATAGCTCTAGAGTCAGTACACATTCTCCATTCTCCATCCTTCTTAGGTGCCAAAACTACAGGTACTACACAAGGACTCAGACTTTCTTTGATCAAACCTTTTCTCAATAACTCTTGTATCTATCTATTCAATTCTGCATTCTCTACCGATGTCATCCTATGTGCTGCTTTGTTAGGCAAACTTGCTCCTGGTATAAGATCCATGTGATGAATGATACTCCTTATAGGTGGTAATCCTTCAAGCTCATTATCTGATATGATGTCTTCATACTCTATCAGCAACTCCTTTATCTCTTTCATTTGTGATTCTTCAGTTTCTTTCTTGAATATTTTGAGCTTCTTAGGAATCAAGGCATAACACATATTTTCATGTCTCAAACCATCCAGAAAGTTCCTTTCATTTACCAAATAGATTCTAGCATTCCCACATACTTCACTGTTAGGATCATCCTCCAAAGGAGTCAAAGTAATTCATTTTCCATTTATTGTTATAGTATATGTATTCTTTCTCCCATCATGTGTTTCTTTCCTATCATAATGCCAATGTCTACCCAATAAGATATGACAAACATCCATAGGCATAATATCACACAAGACTTCATCATGAGAAGATCCAATATGAAATTTCACCAAACATTGCTCACTCACTAGTACGTTATGATCATCCAGAATCCATGCTATTGATAGGGCTTAGGGTGTTTCAATCTCTCCAACTTTAGCTTAGTCAGCATCTCCTCTGAAACTAGGTTATCTGAACTACCACTATCAATCACAACTTTACAACACTTACCTCTGGATTTGCATCTGGTTTTGAATAGACTTTTCCTCTATGATGGTTCCTCACTTGTCTCTACTTGAAATAGTTCTCTCCTCATCACCACTGATTCTCCTTTCTCTAGATTGCCAATTGAACAAGGTGATTCAACAAGTTCTTATTCAACATAGGCTACTCTTCCACTATTTTATATCTTTTTACTTGTACTACCCTGATTACACTCAAATGCTCTATGTCCTTCACCTCCACACTTGAAACAAGTACCTCTCAATGTTCTCTTATCAAATCATCTTCCTTCTCTTATGTATCCTTCATTCTGGTATGCACTAGGGTTTCCTCTCTTGTAAATTTTTTTGTCATCTCTCTAGTTAGCAATTGTTATCTTTGTCATCCTTCTTCAATGGGCTATCAAACTTGTTCTACTGTGCAAATGATCTATCATATCTAGGAAATGATCTCCCTCTCTAAATTTTACCTCCTTTGTCTCTTTGTCTCTGATCACATGTCTATCTTATTCAATTTCTCTTCTACTTTTAGGGCAAACTAATATGCTTCTTCCAAAGATGTCATCCTTACCAAGATTAGCTCTTCTTAAATGTTCAATCTTAACCCATTGATGTATCTAACCACTTTCTCCTTGCTCGCTTCACTATGTCCTATTCTTATGATCATCTTATGAAATTCTTTAGTGTACTCCTTCATAAATTTCTCCTTTTGTCTTAGATTTTGCAATCTTTTCAATAGTTCCAACACATAGTCAGTAGGTATGAATTGATTCTTCAACTTTGTCACCATCTAGTCCCACTTTGTAATCTTTTCTTTTCCTCTTCTATTTCTTTCCAACTAAACTTGTTTCCACCATATAGTAGTATGTCCCTTCAACTTTGTCTTTGCAAATTTCACCTTCTCCGTGTTGAAGTCAAGGACAACACTGAGAGGGGGGGTGAATCAGTGTTGTGTAAATTCTTAACTTTTTACAAGCTTTATCTTACAAGACAAATAGAAAGGAAGACATTAATGATTTGTTGAGTTCATATGCACAAGACTGATAGTGAAAGATGTGAACCAAAAACTTATAAGCAAAACACAAATATGCACACATAGAGACAAATTATGACAGAAATTTCAGGAGTGGAAAACCCTCTCAAGGTAGAAAAACCACTCAAAGTTGGTCACTAGCTTATTCAAAACCTCACTAGTTACATGAAGGTCTTGACCAAAGAAGCTTCACTAGCTTTACAAGATGCCTCACTGGCACTTATAGAGGTCTCACTGACCACAAGCCTCATTGGCATAGGAAGGTCTCACTGACTTATTCAACTATCCTCATCAAAATAATGTGCAAGACATGATTTCTTTTCAATCTGATTTGCACCAATCTGCATACTAGTCTCATTAGCTCTATTCAATCAATTCACAATTCATTCACCTGATTATCTCTGCATAACAATTTCACCTGATACACCATCATTGTCTTCAAGGTTCAATTTGAAAATATGTTGCAACAAGGAGATTATCACTTTTGCATTATGGTCCTCACATAAACTCTCTTCAGCTCAATTTTCACTCTCTAATAAATATTTGATAACCTTGTCATTATTTGTATTTACTCCTGCAAAACATGATCTCATACAAAAATAATTTGTATCTTCTTAAGGATGTCTTCAATTCACACACAATGTGTACTTGTAAAAACATTATAAGCAATTTGAATATCCTTTCACATTCTCTGAAAACAAAGTTATCTTTTAAATTTCTCTTCTTCAATGATTTTCTTTATCCTCCTACAAAATAATAATTCATTCTCCTAAAAAGAAAAAACTTATATACAATGTTATGAAAATTTTCTTTCATATTCCCATTCAAAAAGATTTCATCTCCTTTCATCTTCTATTCACCTTCTTGTGAAAATCACTTCCAAACAAAATAAGATCATATAATATTAAATCCCATTCAAAAACTCTTCATATTCTCTTCTCTCTACAAAAATATCTTCAATATGCATATTAGACCTCCAAAAATCAAATCACAATGAAATGATATTTCATATTCCTCTTCATTCAAAAACCTTTCAATTTATTTTCATAAATCTTGTGCAAAATTTCTTGATCCAATATTTTCTACAAGCTCTTAAAAAAACTTCTCACCTTCTTTTCAATAAATTTCTTAAAAAAAATCTTCACTAATTACTTCAATGGCATGGGAGAGAAAATAGAAAGAATTTTCCTTAAAAAAATTGCTTTTAAAAAGCATCAACCATCTCCCTTAAAAGCTCCTTAAAAAACTCATATACTTCCCATATTCAATCTCATGCCCATTAAAAGGCAAATAAAATAGAAATTTAAAAAGTTTCTAAATTTTAGAAACAAAGCCATTTATGGCTAATTCACACTCCCTTAAAAAAGCAACCCTTCAAATTTATAAGTTCATTTAAATAAAGAAAAATCAATGGTCTTTCATGAATAAATCAAAGAATCTTCGAATGATGCTCTTTTTCATGACCAAAGTCATGGTCTTTGAATTGTATTTCGATGCCTTATGCTTTTCATACATATGTCGATGCTCATACATGAATCGGGCTCTTCTTTAATATGAACAATGCTCCTCTTTAAAAAAAATTGATGCATTTAATCTTTCTTTATATTTCCCATTCAAGCTCTTTAAGTGGTGACTAATGTAGCATGTAGAAGTAGGTGAAGGGGCTGGTTTTCATAACATGCTCACCTCCCTTTGACAGGTCACTTTAAGTTATAGACCTATGATATCAGGTCAACTTGATTTTATAACAAAAAACAATTTCTTTATGGCAGGTATGGAGGTAATACAAGAGTTTGCTATACTTTAACTTTGATATATGCATTTTAATGAATGACATTAGTGATTGACATTAAGGATCATAGACTCTTCTGCACCTTGAAAACCAACAGTAACCAACATCAATTTTTATGTCAACACAAACTCCTGTAGATGATGAATAACATCAACCTTTAATATCAATGATCCTATTCTGAGAATTCTAAGAAGAACAAGCAGCAAGATATCATATCGAAACACAAATCATCTTGATCAAATTCATCAACTCTACTAACCATCAATGAACATCATGATCCTGACATGATATTGCATGACATATAAAGCACTTGTTAACCTATCAAGAAATCATCTCCATAGGTGACTATGAAATAACCCACCAAGCATCCTGAGACATGAAGGATATGAAATATGACATGAAACACCTATCTTGAAGATCAAACCATCTTGTTCATGTGAACCTTCTTGTTGAAGCATGAACCCTTTGCATATGTTACCATGTAAACACCTCTGAAAGATCAACCTGAGAACTCTTATCATGAAGCAACAATTCCAAACTCAAATATGTGACAAGACGTTAAAACAAGAACACACACCAACTATGAGGATCAAAGCTCTGCATATCTTGTCAAGGCCAACTTAAAGCATGAAGTATGAACACCAAACCTTCTTATATGAACCCTTTGCATAAGAACAACTCTATCATGATCAACTACACTTTTAATGTCCTGATGACCCCAAAATGATTTGTGCATTAGACCCATGTGAATAACCTATAAACAACATAACTGCAAGAAACGACACTTTTTTAAAACAAACTTGCATCATCATAACATAGAGCATCATGTGTAAACATGTGACAAAATTAACTCTAGATCAAACATATCCTAATCAAATGAGATATCCTGACATATCTACATCATCATCAACTTAACACCTTTTTGACATCAATGACAATCAGTCACCATCACTCCGGATCTTCAATTTCTTCATATTCAAAGTATTATTCCATCTCATTTATCTAATCAATCAACTCTTTTGGATTCAAATTACCAGTATAGTTCGGCACATCAACTTTAGGTCATTTCTCAATCTTTGAAATAGTTAACATCTTTATTTGATCTGATTCTTCTTCTTTATGACCTTCTAGGGTTTCACCAGTTTGTTCAACAAATTGAAATTCTTCTTCATCATCACTTTCAACATTAGGTCTAAGTTTCAATCCTTTTTACCTATCTTCTTTAGTAGCATCCAAATGAATTCACATTGTTCTCATCAATTCCATCATCTCATCCATTCTATTAGCCATTGTACCAATAGGAAGAACTCTTCATGGCGACATCTTCCTAGGATCAAGTGCAAACTGCCTCAAGTTAGTGATCAGGGTACAAACGACAACTGCCTCTCAATCGACAATTAGTTATGCACCAGTAACCTACCTCAGATCAATGATCTACTTACAACAAGATCTTATAGAATATCGCTTGCCAATTTACTCCAAAGAATCAAACTTTTGCTTTGATACCACTTGGTGCAGTCACGGTAGGAACTATCTGGACCGTGCAACAAGAGTAAAAATAATGGAAACAACACAAGAATATAGAACAAATGTAGATTTAGTCATTTAGTATATCACAGAATTCAAAATAGAGATTCACAGGTAACATGTGGGCTTACAAATTTGGCTCACATGCCTGATTACATACATGTACAAGATAAATCT
Source organism: Cunninghamia lanceolata (assembly GCA_027924645.1). Taxonomy (NCBI): domain Eukaryota; kingdom Viridiplantae; phylum Streptophyta; class Pinopsida; order Cupressales; family Cupressaceae; genus Cunninghamia; species Cunninghamia lanceolata. Next base: position 120,807 of record BSBN01001018.1, read on the forward strand.
TTGAGGCTCCCTTCGCATAGAATCAAAAATAGGAATTATGAATCAACTGTTAACTATCAGGACTACTTTCCCAAGGATCTATTACATCAATATATATCATTTCTAGACCAATATATTCCACCATGTCGGCCAAGGAAGATCACAAACTCCAATGAAGAGCTGTAATGTGTGAATACATATAGGTTAGACCTAGATACATAGAACACTTCCTCCAATGCATGAAATGTGGTGCGAACCTTTGGAGAGGGTTGGCCACAAACCAAGTAACATTGCAGAATGTATCATTAGGATCCATAAGTCAGCCAACACTCCCAATCCTTCTCCTTCAGCTGATTACTCATGACTATCTAAAAGCTCTGCACTGGGAAAACATAGGATCTTCTGATAGTGATAACTTTCCAATAACTAATCTAAATGCTCTAAATTCTTGATATGATGTAGATGAATGAATTTAGATGCTAAGTCTAGATCCATGAGATGAGAAATGCCAAAACTGGACTACAAGCTGAACTGCTTCTAACTGCACTGACTGAACTGAACTGAAAAAGAAACAAACTGAAATGCAAATGTTTTTGGTTAATGTAAGATTGCTCTTGAACCAGGCATGCTCCTGCATCAACCAAGAGCATCTGCACAACCTCTAAACACTTTATCCATAAGATTCTTCAAACTGAAGCACTTGAACATTACTATCGGCCACTGTCATAAAGGAAAGATCATTTGTAGAGCACCAAATCATGAACCATTTGAGCTGAAGTCACATACCATCATCACAAACTTAATTCCAAAACTATAGATTGTGAAACTTAAATGTGGAGAAATGAGGAATAAAATGCATTCTCCCTGACACCATTAAATACATAGTTTTTACTCTGGTGAACACATCTCACTCAAATATTCACACTGGAGGCTAAAACTTGAAACATAGCATCTACATACATCCCTTAACATTACTTCCAATCTACAGGAAAAGATATTCAATCTATAGGATATGTGAAGCAAAACACTGAACTGTTCTTAATAGATAAAGTAATTTTGCACTTGTACTAATTCCTCAGATACTTGTCAAATAACTTCCTTATGTGTTGACATCAATGACAACACTTACTACTCATACTTGTAACATGGAGTAGCCATAGGGTTTTTACAAGACTCTTCTAAGGTACTACCATAGTAATGTGTCCCACTTATGGGACTGTTGGTTCCCAAAATAGATGCAACCTAAAACTCGAAAACATTCCTAAATCACGTAGGCTAGGGATTGTCATCAAGGTGATAGGAATTGGTTTATCAAGAAGTTGAGGGGCATTTTGGTTAGCTGACAGGAGTGGGTATACTCCTCTGCACTTCAGGCTCAGCTAGACCTATGTGGGATATTCATGGAGGAATGAAATAAAATACAAATAAACCAATAGATCCATGCACAATGTACATTTGACCCCCAAAGTTATCACTAGATCAAGATAAACTAGCATCATAGGCCTCTATACTAAGATGATTCAACTGTGCAAATGTACATGCATAAGAAATATGGTTTTTTCTCCTAAACCATAGGTGAATGATTTGTTTATTTTAAAATAGTGATTGATCCCTATTCAATATGGATCGGTACCTACTCCATTTGGCAATTGAGTCATAACCATTAAAGAGGGAAGAAAGAATTGAACCAACATCAACAGAAAACTAAAATGAATTTACATACATTTCTCATATTATACTTCATACATTGGACATACTTAATTATCCAGAACCAAACTACAATGACCCATTTGCAACAAAGAGATGACCCAACACAAAGCATGTGTTGACTTAAATGTTCTCACACATTATCAAATCTCTATTACAATCACACTAGCAAATGTGGTGAACGAAAACATACAACCGCAATTACACATTCCCTTGAATCACTACAAATGGCCATGGAGACATACCATTGCATAAAATATACATTATAATTCATTCCTATGCTACATCAAACACATTCTTCCATTTAATACCTTGACTAGATTGATTTGAAGCCATGAAATTATCCTGAGGCACTGCAGACCAGACAATTGGATCAGCAACCAACCCTGACAATGTCTTTCAAAGATATATATATAAATTTAGCTCTTTAGCATCAGAAAGCTAGTCAACAAGCAAACCCATTCTTACATTAAAGTTAGGCCCATGGACTCTATCAAAAGATTAGTGAACTTTTGGGCACCCATGTCCTGCATACTGATTGTGTGTCCTTAAAAGGACCTGTAGGAGACAACAATCACTAAAACATACCATCTTCATTAAAAATTAATTACCTGTGCACTATTCCAACCATTAACAAGGTACCCCTCTATGTAAAGTGCTTTCCAAGATCCTAAAATATTTCAAACAAAGTTTAAAATAATCTAGACTATTATATTATGATTTACATTTGATTTTATATTTTAATTTTGCCATATCGAAAATAACCTTCCACCACGAACTTCTGCATCATCACTCTTTTGCACACCTAGGCCCTTATCAACAAATTTAATTTTTCTTGAACTTTATCCTTGGCATACTTTTTCTTCTTTATCAACCCCTTAGTTAGAAAAAAGTGATTTTCCCAAACTAAACCACCTTTGCCCTTTATCGGCAAATCTTTAATGTGTTGAACCTCTACTATCTCTTTAGATGGTAAAACTTATTCTTTTCAAACTTTGTAGATTGGTGCATCCTTTTCTCTTTTTGGCAATTGTGCCCCATGTCAAACTATTTATCTTTTACCTTTGTTGGTAAATCTTCGATGTGGTGAACTTTCTACCTCATTCTCCTTGGTCAGCAAAAGTGACTTTTTTCAAACCATTTCACCTTGGTTATATATTGGAAAGAGACACTGTGTGGCTTCATGGATGTTGTCATTGATGGTAATAAAGTCCATCCCACACATCCGCAGGACATGGTGTGTCTATACCGAAAGTTAGATTGAAGAGTATTTTGGTCCTGTGACCAAGAACAGAGCATGCAGCAAGGTCTGACAATCAGGTCCGGATCTCTCAAAAGAAGTATCTCAGTAAAGTACAGACTTGGGGAAGTTAAGAGGAGTACCATGACTAATAAATTCTACAGATTGAGCCTTCAGTCATGTAAGAGTGAAAAGATATGAACACCTAAGTTTTGGGTTTCTATTTGGCAAAGTAGACTAAGGAAGAACTGACCAGTAGAGCTTCAGACCTTAATCCGGATGAGATATTGATGATGATCAAGTTTCTTAAGGGATCACTCATGATTGGCTGACATGATTGATGACTTCTATAAGAATCTCTTTGATATGCATCACTTGGTAAGCAAGGATTTAGCCGACAAACCAGAGTTTGGGAAAATATTGAGTATTTCGGATGCCGACTAGAAAGATGTTGAAATCCTTTGTGCGGATATATATACCAGATGGATTTCGATGAGAAGGAGTGTGTGGAATGTTGTGAAGTGCAAACAAAAGTAGAGAGCAGTGTGGAAGCAGTAATACAGGTCTGGTATGTGACAGGACAACAGCACCAAAGAAGAGGAAGAATGAAGTGCAGTAGATCAGTGTATTAATCCTAACCGGAATTGAACCTCAGCATATGTGGATGCTTCTCATCAGTTCAAGTATCTTGTTAATTTCTTTGTACCTTGTAGACAGTGAGTCTCTTGTAGGCAGTGAGCGCTAATTGGCAAGTGCCATTTTGTATTTCTATTCTTCTAACAGAGAATACAATCTTGGGTTAATCACCCTGTGGTTTTTCCCTTAATAGGGTTTTCCATGTCAAAATCATTGTGTTATGTGTATTGATTTTGTTTCTACTTTCATGGTTATGGATGCTTATTTGTTTTGATACTGCACTAATTGTTAAGAAGAAGAGAAAGTTAAATTAATTAAGATAACTGATTCACCCCCCCTCTCAGTTATGAATAATTGGTATCAATGCCAATTTCCTCCAAACAGAGCCATACAGCTTGAGGAAGATCTATGAATCTCAATGGATATGTATGGTATGAGGGAACAACTTTAGTCTACCATAGATGATCTTGAGCAATCTCACTCCGAAGTCAACAACTTAAAGGAAAGACTCAAATAGGTTGATGAATTCATAAATGAACTGAAAGAGAAACTGAGTATCTCTATGAAAAAGAGAAAGGAACTACCTCAACAATTAGCAAGTCAAAGTGAAGCCAATAATACTAATGAAGATCTGAATGAGAAGAACAAGTAATGTGAGAAGCTATCAAAAGAGGTCATTATGGTAAGACATGAAATGGAATCAAGGGTTATGAAATTCACCCAAGAAATTAAAGAGAAAAGAAAAATTGAAGATAATCTAAAACAATCTCTCAAGGAGAAGTCAGAAGACTACCACAACATGGATAGAATAATCAGGCATCTGGAATCTGATCTTGAAGAAGCTAGAGATAATGAAGAACAACTTGAGAATCAGATTGACACTCTAAAGAGGGATCTTCAAATAACAAATGAATACAAAGAGAAATTCAAGATAAGCTCTGCTCAGCTCGAAGTTCTTCTTGAAAGCCAAAAGAGGGTAGATGATAAGAAAGGCTTGGGATATGGGAAAGGTGAAATCTCCAGATCTGGTTAGAAGAACTCTAGATTAAAAAATCTAAGGAATAGGCCTAGAAGACCTCTAGTAAGGCAACCAAATGCTCACAGATATCCATCCTTCAATGGATACTGCCACAATTGCAATAATTTTGGTCATAAAGCAAATCAGTGTAGAAGAAGAATGAATTAGACTAATTCATCCTTCTCTGGACAGTGTTTTAATTGCAAAAGGTATGGTCACAAATCTCATGAGTGTAAAAATATGCAAATGAACAATTCGTTCAATGGTAGATGCTTTGCATTCAATAGAATGGGACATATGGCCAATCAATGTAGATCAAGAGGATACCAATCAAATATATAAGGAAATATTGTTTGCTACAATTGCAATAGATCCAGTCATATTGCCAAATTCTACAAAAGTAAGTTTCAGAACAAAAGGGGTCTGGTACATCAAAATCAAAGTCAAGACAAAGGAAAAGGAAAAATGAATGCGGATGAAATTCAAAGGGAGATGAACAAGATTTGGGTGAAGAGAAGTACAAAAAATGTTAGGGATGGATCCGCACCAAAATTAGGTGCTGATATTCCTTCGAAAAACTAAATAAGATGAGCTTTGGCTCAAGGGGAGTCAAAAAGGAAAACAAATTCCCCTAGCCAGTTAATTGGTGCCTAAAATTGGCACATGGAAAGTTGCAGATTAAAGGGTTCTCAGAGAAACATCTTAACAAGTCTTGGTAAAGATATGGAAGATCCAAAAGAAGTTTAGAAGAGGTTAATCTTCCAAGATTGATCCGGTTTAACAGTCATCCGGTAAGAAGCAGGATTTTCATAGTTAGATACAATATGATTCAAAATTGAGGAATCTTGATCTACAGATAGATGAAATGATTGGAGAAACAAAGATGGATTGTCAATAATCACTGAGAATAACTCTAAGTGCATCTTAGTGATCTGGAAAGATCTCTCCCAGAACAAGGAAAACAAGGCAACTAGAATAATTTAAGTTGTGCATTTATTGCAAATGGAATTAGGGTTTGCGCAAAAATTAAAGGGTTCTTTTGTTCATCATTTGCACATTTGCATTCGAGAAGAAGAGAGAAGGAGCTCTACAACAAAATTGTCTCAAGCCTCTCAAAGATCAACCGTAGAAGTTGATTCTTCCAGCAATCTGATCCGGCTCATATCGTAGAAGTGTAAAAGGCATTTTCTGCTCTTGAAATCCTCTCTCTGAATCTTTTGAAAGATGGCTACTCTGAATGTTGTGAAGATCATTGATAGGCCATGCCCTAAATTCAAGAAACATCCCTACAAGTCCCTAGAAGTTTATCCCCTAGGCACGTTTTCTAGCATTCCGCATGGGGTTTTGCATGTAGAAGATGTTAGGGCATACATTCATGCGAACATTAAAGAATTTGGAGAATCTAAGCTTATGGATATCTACCACAACCAATTAATAAATGAATCATTTGAACTCAAACTTCAGTATAAAGCCATCTGGGTTAAGCATTTCAGACATTGCATCCATTTCCCCTATTTTACAGAAGACGAATGGGTCTGGTATGTTCTGAGTAGAATACATGACAACTTTATATGGTTGATGAGGCCATTCAAGATAACCAAGGATGCAATTAGGGCGGTAACTGGATTACACTCATCCGATGGGTTACCTACTCTCAAATCCATCAAGAATCATACAGTGAGTGAGGCAACCGGATCAAATTTGATAAGAGAGCAATGACAATTGAAGATATCACTGATCTAGATATCAAGTTTGCCTCCATGTTAATTGGTTACAAGATATATCACTCCAGCAGGGAAAATTTAGTATCGGAATTACAATTTACACTGCTTATCAGATGTTAAGGGAGAATGCAGATTATGATCTTTTTAAGCTTCTTCTAAGCCAACTATTGGAAAACCTACAAAAGATCAAGAAGGACAAAAAGAATTCATTCAACTATGGTGGGCTAATACTGTGTTTGTTCTTTTACTTTATGAATGAGTTGTCTAGATCCAGTGGTTAGATATGGCAAAATGATAGACCAGTAGCCATACAAATCAGAGATTATTTGCATGGAATTGGTGATGCCAAGGCACAAAATGCAGCACTCTGGGGCTACTTCAAAAAAATTTAGAGTATGATGCAAGCTAGAGAGAGATTCCCCTAATCTCTAGTTGAAAAGTATAAGGACACAGTATGCTTTATGGTAGAAACTGATCAATGACTAATGGAGGCAATGGAGCCAAGGATAGTTTGGATCATGCCAATAGGGTATGAAGTTGATGAGAAAATTCTAGAACTACATATTCAACACCTGCTGAGTCAGCCCAAGGACCTTAAGGTAGAAAGGTTTGGAACCTTTGAAGAGTTGAGTGTGAAGATTCATGTAGAGCTAAGACAACCAGAAATAAAAAGAAAAGTGAGAAAAGAAGTAGAGAATGTTTCCAAAAGGTATGGCATTTCAAAAGAAGCACTTAATGCAAATAGAGAAAAACTTGAAAAGGCAGAGAAAGAGAAACAAGATGTACAAAAGGAAAGTGATCCAGTGCAAGCCACTTCCTGGACCAGATCCTCCAAGAGCTCTACACCTACCACCTCTAAGAACCAAAAGGCATAAAAAATGGATGCGCAGACATCCAGAAAGGGAGAGAAGAGAACAAAGAAAAAGGCAACAAGATCCTATACAAGTCAGAAGGATGATGAAGAAACTGAAACCGATGAGGAGGTCAAGAAAATGAAGAAGAAGAAGAAAGTATCCAGTGAATCCTCTACCAATCAAGGCAAGGAAGAAAAGGTAGAAGAATTTGTTGAAAAGCCTACTCTCTACATTGATGATATCATCAAATCAGTTACTATGGATGGAAACTTGCAACCTATGACTGAATTTTATGATGAATATAATGAAGCTGATTAGAAGATCTTGCAAGATGCCATAGTCAGGTATCTAAACATCTATAACAGAGCATTCATTGAAATTATATCTCTGATTCTTAAAAGTTTAGAAAAGGAACTTGAAATAAGAAAGAATAATGCCATGGAAAAAGACCTAGAAATTTGGGAGTAGATTGCTATCCAACTCTATCCCTCCATCACTCCAAAGAAAATAAGCACGATCTTCAAAGATTGCAAGGATGAGTTCTAGAGCAAAGCCAAAATGAATAAGCTTATGCTCAAAGAGACTGATCAGGTGGCTAAAGAGACTGAAGAGATCCTTTAGAATGCCTATAAAAGATTCAATATTCTTGTTATAGAGGACTTAGGTGATCCTACAGAGAAAACTATAGAAGAATCAAAGGAGGTAATTGAGGAGAAAACTAAGGATCTAGATTCCTCTGCTCTAAAAGAGGAAGTCCCATGAAGAAGCAAACATATCTCCTCTAGTTTCCTAGCAGATCTGGATCAAAAGGAGAAGAGAGAATAGAAGAAAAAAATTAGTCAAGAAGAAGAGGTAAAGGGAACAGAAGAAGATCAAACAAAGAAGACTCCAGGAGATAATTTTGAGGCTGTAGAAGGGAAGAAAAATCTGTCTTCGGCAAGAGACACTGCAGATGCAGTCAAAGACTTCTTGACAAAAGAAATGATGAAATTAGATGAACCGGAACTACTTCAAGGACCATTCAATTTTGATTCCCTCGCTCCTATTCAACCAATGAAGATAGCATCCTTTGCCCCAAGCAAAGGCAAAAGAGAAACTTCTAAAGTCTCACATGGAAGATTGTGAGCTAATAGAAATTGCATCCGGTGTGCTAGAGAAACTCATGCCATCCTTCCAAAAGGATCCTTCGGCCTCCACATCCAGTAATCTAAAGTCTCTTGTAAACTCTGTTAATACACATTTTGATTCTTTAGAGAAAGCAGAAGAAGAGAAAGTCCAGAAATAATTTTTGGGTAAGAGATTCTCTGAAGTACAAGGGCTAATAACAAATGATAGGAGAACTATGGATATTGGGATAAAAATCTTAGAAAATGCTCTGAAAGATGGCAGAGAAATATATAAATTTTTTTTATCCTGGTCTAAAGTGACAAAGGATATTGAGAAGAAAGTGAAAGAACAAGAGGGTAAACTGTCAAGTTTATCTCAAAGTTTTGATCCTCTCACCTCTTCCATAGTAAATCAAGAGTGTCAAACTATTGCAGTCATAAATGAAATAAAGAATCTTGAGGAGAAGAAAAATAGAATAAACAGGTAAAGTGAACTTGGAGGGATAATTATCCCTAAGTTAGAGGCCATGCATGAGGCCCCTAACTGATGCTCAGACCACATCCCGGACCAGTGATCTGACAGATCCAAAGAGGGCAGAAGCTTTTGCATTCTTGTTGAGTGGTCACATCTTAATTTTGGACAAGATGAAGAAAAGTTGGGCGAAAGAAGTGGTACAGTTGAAGACCACCTTTGCAGATATACATTAGTATATGTAAGTATAACATGTATATATACTTATGCAGCTAAGTATAGTTGAATTTTTTAAAATTTTGGTGTACGAAATCTACCCTTTTCCATTGATGTCAAAGGGGGAGTGAGGAGTAGTGAAAAATGTGGAATCTAGCTAAGGGGGAGCTATGGAAAAGTGTACCTTAGAATAGAGCATTAGCCAAGGGGGAGTATAGTGTGACACTTAGTCATTTTTCACTAAGTGTTGCCATCAATGCCAAAAGGGGAGATTGTTGGCAAGAGACACTGTGTGGCTTCATGGATGTTGTTATTGATGGCAACAAAGTCCATCCCACACATCTATAGGACATGGTGTGTCTATACTGGAAGTCAAATTGAAAAGTATTTTCGTCCGGTGACCAAGAACAAAGCATGTAGCAAGGTTCGATAATCAGGTCCGAATCTCTCAGAGGAAGTATCTCAGTAAAGTGCGGACTTGGGGAAGTCAAGAGGAGTACCATGAATAATATATTCTAGAGATTGAGCCTTCGGTCATGTAAAAGTGAACAGATATGAACACCTAAGTGTTGGGTTTCTATTTGGCAAAGTAGACTAAGGAAGAACTGACCAGCAGAGCTTCAGACCTTAATCCAGATGAGATACTGATGGTAATCAAGTTTCTTAAGGGATCACTCATGATTGGCCAACATGATTGATGACTTCTATAAGCATCTCTTTGATACGTATCACTTGGTAAGCAAGGATTCAACCGACAGACCAGAGTTTGGGAAAATATTGAGTATCCCAGATGCCGACTAGAAAGATGTTGAAATCCTTTGTGCGGATATATATACCAGTGGATTTCGATGAGAAGGTGTGTGGAATGTTGTGAAGTGTGAAGAAAAGTAGAGAGTAGTGTGGAAGCAGTAATATAGGTCCGGTATGTGACAGGACAGTAGCACCAAAGAAGAGGAAGATTGAAGTGCAGTAGATCAGTGTATTGAGCCTAACCGAAACTGAACCTCAACATATGTGGATGCTTCTCATCAGTTCAAGTATCTTGTTACTTTCTTTGTACCTTGTAGATAGTGAGTCTCTTGTAGGCAGTGAGCCTCTTGTGAGCAGTGTGCTCAGGGAGTGAGCCCTAATTGGCAAGTGCCATTTTGTGTTTCTATTCTTCTAATAGAGAATACAATCTTGGGTTAATCACCCCATGTTTTTTCCCTTAACAGGGTTTTCCACGTCAAAATCATTGTGTTATGTGTATTGATTTTGTTTCTGCTTTCATGGTTATGGATGCTTACTTGTTTTGATACTGCACTATTGTTAAGAAGAACAGAAAGTTAAATTAATTAAGATAACCGATTCACCCCCCCTCTCAGTTATCAACATTATCTTTTGCCTCCTTTTCCCTCTTTACTTTGTCGGCAAATTTATCTTATCAGCAAACTTTCAAAATTTTGAACCTTCTATCTAATTCGTCCTTTAGTTGATTCTCCAAATCAACCCCTTCGATATCTTTTCTTTGTTTTCCTTAGTTAAATTTTAGTTCTATTTATTTTTCTTATTAGAAAATATGACCTTTTTGTAAATTTCCACTTTTCACTATTCTTTCCATTTTGTTGGTGAATCCTCACATTTCAGAACCAAGCCTACTTCATCTTCTTTATTGTTGGCAATTTTGTTCTTTTACAAACTTTAAGCTAGTTGCTTGTTTTACTTTGTCAAAAATTCCACCTTTTGCCAAACTTCACCTATTTCATCACATTCAGACCTAATCGATGAATTTTTCTTTTACCAAACCAGCCAACTCATCCCTCCTTTTTCCTTTCCTTTACCCTTTCTTTTATCAACAAAGCCTGAAGAAACCAAACTTTTTTAAAGTTTGGGATGATTCCCCAACATAGCCCCTCCTTCATTTTTCCTTTACCAACTTTTGCTGTTTTTGATTTGCTTTGTCACTGAAAATAAATTTTCATGAACACCTTTAATTTGGATATCCTTGCCCTTATCGGTGAATTTGATCTTTCCCAAACCATGGGAAAGGTGCTACATTTCCTTATATTTTGCCTTCATCACTTTACTTCAGACTTTTCCCCCATTGCCTGTGCAGTCAGTGAACATAGCTATCAGTGAGCTCTCAAGTTTGCTAACTTAAAAATTTGCCAATAAAGGCCTTTATGTGCACCCTTTCCTCTACCTTAGACACTTTTTACAAGCCATGGCTGCCTCCTCTTTCATTTTTTTGGTGAAGTATATTGTTATGATATTTTTATTCTAGGGTTTAACTGGCAAAATATCAAACTTGCAAACAAGTTTGCAAGTTTAGGAATTTGTCGATTTGCCGACAAAGGGCAAAAATAGGAAAATTTTCTCTAAGGGAATTAAAAAAAGTTACATGGAGATTATACTGGGATAATTTTGAAATATAATCCCTAAAGGATTTCTCAGATCAGATTTAAATGGGGGTTTTAACTACAAGGGGAAAAGGGGACTTTTAATGTTTTTTTGGGCATTTTTTAGGGTTTTTTGGGGTAGAATAATGCATTTTGAGAGATGGTAGCTATGGGCACCAACACTAGCTTTGGTTGGGGATGTGTGACAAGAAGTGTCACATAGAGGATCTAGGATATCTCTAGACAGAGAAAAAACAAAAAAAAGAAGAGGGGAAACAACTAAAACATATTTAGAAAACAACATACAGTAAAAAATGATTATGTAAAAAATTTGGGGCATTGCAGGCCAACCCTATAGAAAGCTACCGCAACCACTTGCCTCTATCAAAGGAAAGTTGAATGAAGCAGTTGATCTCCTTCAAACCAAATTTACATATTTCACCCAACTACAATGAATGAAAACGATCCCAAACATGTGCTGATCTGCAACATATGCTTGTGGAGCCAAGGTTAGCTTCATCAATGAAATCACTACAAGAAGGCAACCATAAGAGATAGGTACTTTACCTATTCATATCCATATCATGCTTGTTTCAGGAAGCAAGGGGTACAAAACTAAAATTTAGGTCAGCAACAAAAGAAACAAATGAAGGTGAACTCCATTATCATGTTCCAAGCTGTCATACCTACTGACCTCTTCATACAATTTGAGAGAAAAAGAAAATATCTCCAATTCACATGGCAAAGAAAATTGTCCCTAAATGCACTTCTGATCCACAAGAGAAGGCACTTCCTCTTGTAGAGAAAACTAGAAAGACTCCAGCTCTATCATATCCTCAAGTTGGGCTGCAACATATTGAATCTTAGGCATAAATATGCCTCGCTACTCATTCACATCAATGTCCCATACAAAGGACTCAACCTCTACTGCAACACAAAAACATTCAAGAGATAACAAGTTTTTCATATCAAAGTGGAAGCATTCATATTCATTTGTAACCTCATCAAGCTCTTGAACAAAATTTTCATATGTGCTACCACAAATTTCAATTTCTGAATCATAATCATGACTCAAGATATAATTCAAAATATCAGCACATAAATCAATATCATGAGACACCTCAAATGAAGAACCATGTTCTTCGAATTGTCTCTATATTTCATTTTCACTTGGGCAACTTGTTGTGTCACATTCACTACCACAAATAGACTGATGACACATTTCTTCTTCCACACACATTCTTATTTTATTTTCATGTGGCTAATGTGAATCACAATCTATATGAGGAAGAGAACATACCTTCCACCACAAATATAGGTTCTCATATGCATCCACATGATCACCATCTTCAAAATCTAGGGCAAGCTCTTCACACTAAAACTCCATGGCTGCACCAACAATTGTCTCTAATAAGTTATCATCAAATGTAACCACCTCCACATCCACCTCATGTAGACAAGTACTAATTGCTTCCTCATCAAAAATAGGAACAAAGGAGGGTAGTACATCAAGCAAGAAACAAGTTCCTTTCTCACTATCTATTTCATTTACCTATTCACAATCTTCATAATCAACTTTACAAACTAATTCACCTTGCTGCTCACTCATGCACATTGTATCCTCATTGTTCAATGAGCCACAGACCTCATACTCAAGATTGAAATAATCATTAGATCCATCATTATTGCTTCATAAACTATCCAATAGAATGATAGTGCATTCACTACTTTCATCATTTGCATCACTATCATACATTACACCAACATAGGTCATTTACCCTCCTACACACACAATCATCACCTGACATTGTGTTTGAATCACATGAAGCTTTCATGTCTTTGTGGCCTACAACAACCTGTTCATTACCAACCATCTTTGCGTCTGACGATAAAGATTTTGCAATCATATCCCTCTTAACTCTATCAACATAATCAATGAACATGTATGCATGTTGCATACTTATTAGACTAAACTCTTCCCATATAGAAACTGAGCTTAAGGTACCATCATAAACAACCAAATACATGTCAATTATACAAATAGGAAAATCAGGTGTAAAATTCTATGGGATGTGAGAGAAGGAAACTGCAAATCTATGGCTGAGCTCCATGCTAGACTCTCCTTGCCTTCTAATATCTTCTAGTTCTTGGACAAGAAATATAGGGTCTAAACTATAAGCAAGATCCTCAAATGCAGCCACTAACTTATCTCAAGAAGTAAAATGCTAGTCAAGGAAACTAACTAGCAACTTCTATGCTACTCCACATAGAGATCTAACAAAAAATCTCATCCACATATCTTCATCTTCAAACTAGAACTTGTCCATGAAATATGAAAATGCCTCAATATGTGCCTTCCCATCATAAACCTCACACCCATCAAATAAAGGCATCTGATAGTAAATCTTGTTGGGCATGGACTGCTTCTCATAATTGACCCATGAAAGGTCCAATTGCTTGTATGTATTTTCATTGGCAATGAGAGGGGGCTAAAGAATAATGCAACTGGGAACAACAGGAGGGGGACTCGACTATGGCCTAGATTCTAGCAACCTAATTTGATTTTCTGTTTCTTCTTCTTGCTACAATAATGACTCTAACAACCGTTTGGCTTTTTCAATTTCATACTACTGAACTATTAAGTCATTATGATTTTGCATAGGTGCATATAGGTTTTGGTTTGCATAACATGTAGAGCCACAACTGGAATATGTATTTCTAAGATGGTCATGGGAATCCACTCCAATATAATTCCTAGGGTCTAAGACATATGAAGTCTCAAATAAAGGAGAAAACCTAGAATAATCATATTCATACCAACCCTCCATGACTAAAACATCCTATAATACTAGGTAGAAAGTATAGGTTTATAAAGTTGTTCCTTCAACATGATAGGAACAACAAACTTCAAAGGTTAGGAAGAAAACCATGTACCTTTATTTTCACCAGCTACTACATATTGAGATGAAGCATTCAGATCACCAAAAATAACCAAGGTACAACACTAAAAAACTTATATTCTTTGATAGCAGAGTCACCACCTCTTCTAAAGAGGAATTCCTTGAAGTGTGACTGATCTTCAAGGACACAATTGGTTTTGGGTTCATCTCACCAACAGTCTTCAATTGATTCTAACCCAGCAGTACATCCCTTGCAATGGTGCCAAAATGTTGGCATAAGTTGACAGGCTGCCAACTTACCCAAACATAGCACAACTAGAAACTGACTATTACAGGGGGCTTCAAACTGATCAACCTTCTGATTCACTCCCTGGTAATGTTACCAAAATTTTGGTGTAAGTTGATGGGATGCCAAACTTACCCAAACAAAATGTGCAACTACAAATTGATTGTTACAGGGGTCTTCAATATAATTTAAATTTTTAATCCTTCCCTAGAAATAGTGCCAAAATTTTGGTGTGAGTTGATGGGATGCCAACATCAACTCATAACAAACTATAAAATTACAAACTTACTGTTACAGGGCATGAGAATTTTCAAGTGGCCTAAAACCTGGCAATGGCTAAAGTAGCTTTTGTCCCTAGTAGCAACACCAAAATGTTGGCATAAGTTGACAGGTTACCAACTTACAAAAACACAGCAACAAACTACAAATTGATCATTACATGGTTCAATTTTTTTTGACCTTTCAAATCCTCCCTAGCAATGACACCAATCTTTTGGCATAAGTCGATGGGCTACCAACTTACACAAACACAATGTGCAAAATTGTAAATTGACTGTTATAAGGGCCTTTAGAATAATTCAGCCTTTTGTTTCATTCCCTGACAATGGCACTAAAATATTGGTGTAATTTGATGAGCTACCAACCTCAACACACAACAAATTGCACAACTGCAAACTTATTGTTATAGGGGCATGAAAATACTCAAGTTGCCTAAAATTCGGCAATGGCTAAAGTAACTTTTGTCCCCGGCAATGACATAAAAATGTTGGTTCCCAAAATATCTACAACCCAAAACTCTAAAACATTCCTAAATCACCTAGGCCAGGGATTGTCATCAAGGTTATAGGAAGAGGTTTATCAACAAGTTGACAGGGATTTTTGCCAATTGATAGTAATGGGTATAGTCCTCTATACTTCAGGCTCAACTAGAGCTAAGAAGGACATTCCTAGTGGCGTGAAATAAAATACAAATAAACCAACACAACACCTAATATATGCTTGACCCCCAAAGATATCACTAGATCAAGCAAACTGGCTGCACATGCCTCTATATAAAGCTGATTTAATTGTGCAAATGTACATGCACAAGAAATATGTTTTCTTCCCCTAAACTATAAGTGAATGATTTGTTTAATTTAAAATAGTGATTGGTCCCTCTCCAATATGGACTAGTTCCTACTCCATTGTACAACTAAGTCATAAGCATTAAAGAGGGAAGAAAGAACTGAACCAACATCAACAGAAAACTAAAATGTATTTACATACATTTCTTAGATTATATTTCATACATTGGATATACTTAATTATCTAGAACCAAACTACAATGACCCATTTGCAACAAAGAGATGACACAACATAAAGCATGCATTAAATTAATTACAGTCACATATTATAAAATCTCTATTACAATCACACCAACAAATGTGGTGAAGAAAAACATACAACTGTGATTATACATTCCTTTGAATCACTATAAATGGTCATGGAGACAAACCACTACATAAAATGTGCATTATAATTCATTCCTATGCTGTATCAAATACATTCTTCCATTTAATACATTGATTGTATTGATTTGAAGCCCTAAAATTATCCTGAGCTACTGTAGACTAGTCAATTGACTTAGTGACCAACCCTAAGAATGTCTTTCAAAGATATATATATATATATAGCAATTTAGCTCTTGGTATTGGAAAGCAAGTCAACAAGCAAACCCATGCTGCATTAAAGTCAGGCCCATGGCTTCTATTAGAAGATCAGTAAACTTTTGGGTGCACATGCTTTGCATACCGATTTTGTGTCCTTAAAAGGACCTGCAAGAGATAGTGATTACTAAAACACACCATCTTCATAAAAAATTGAGTACTTGTGCACTACTCCAACCATCAACAAGGGAGCCCTCTAAGTAAATCTCTCTACAACATCCTAAAATATTTCAGACAAAGTTTAAAATAATATAGACTATTATATTATGCTTTACATTTGATTTTATATTTTAATTTTGCCCTTTTAGTAAAAACCTTCCACCATGAACTTCTACATCATCACTCTTTTCCACATCTAGTCCCTTAGTTAGCAAAAAGTGATTTTCCTGAACTAAACCATCTTTGCCCTTTATCAACAAATCTTTAATTTGTCAAACCTCTATTATCACTTCAGTCGGCAAAACATTTTCTTTTCGAACTTCGCAACTTGGCGCATCCTTTTCTCTTGCAGCAACTATGCCCTATGGTGAATTATTTATTTATGCCTTTATCAGAAAAGATTCAATTTGCCAAACTTTCTACTTCTTTCTCCTTGGTCAAGAAAAGTGACCTTTTTTGAACCATTTTCACCTTGGTTATCTTCTGCCTCCTTTTCCATCTTTACTCTATCAACAAATTTGCCTTATTAGCAAACTTTCAAAATTCTGAACCTTCTAACTAGTTTGGCCTTTAGCTAATTCTCCAACCGAACCCCTTTGCTATCTTTTCTTTGTTTGCCCTAGTCAAATTTTAGTTCTATTTATTTGCCCTATTAGCAAATATGACATTTTACAAACTTCCACTTTTCACTGTTCTTCCCATCTTGTCGACCAATCTTGACATTCCAAAACCAAGCCTGCTCCATCTTTTTCTTCATTATTGGTAATTCTACACTTTTATGAACTAAGTTAGTTGCTTTTCTTACTTTGTCAGCAAATCCACCTTTTTCCAAACTTCACATTTTTCATCACATTCGACCCTCAGTTGACAAACTTTGCCTTTATCAAACCAGCCAGCTCATCCCTCCTTTTCCTTGTCTTTGCCCTTTCTATTTCTAGAAAATCCTAAAGAAACCAAACATTTCTAAAGTTTGAGACTTTGTGGATTCCCCGACAAAGCCCCTCCTTCATTCTACCTTTACAAACTTTTGCTCTTTTTGATTTTCTTTGTTGGTAAAAATGATTTTTCATGAACCTTTTACTTGGACATCACTGCCCTTATCAATGAATTTGATCTTTCCCGAACCATGGGAAAAGTTCTACATTTCCTTATATTTTGCCTTCACCACTTTAATTCAGCCTTTTCCCCATTTCCTGTAGTTAGTGAACATAGCTATTAGCGAACTCTCAAGTTTTCTAACTTGAAAATTCATTGACAAAGGCCTTTATGTGAGGCCTACTTTTTACACTACTGTTCATGAGACTATTTGCAGTGCTATTGTTATTATTTTTATGTTGAGAGATTATTGATCCTGGAATCTTGTTTGTTTATCCTAATTGATTTTAAGGAATAATTGTGCAATGATAATTAGATGTTGTTTTTAAGAAAATGATGAATGGTTAATATTGGAAATGGAGCTTTAATGTATTTTAGGATGTTATATGGTAGAATGTTTATGTATGCATGTATTTAAATTGCTTCGGCTATGATATCTCTATGTGTTATTGACTTCGAGTTTGAGTGTGCAGGTATTGCTAACGAAACCACATATACAGGAGATCATCCCATACCTATGTTGTATCCCTTGTGAGTCGATCTAGTTCCATGAGGAACTAAAATCAACCTCGTGTTTTGGAAAAATGTTGTAATGTTGTAATATGTTAAGGTTGCATGAGGTCAAGGGAATAAGGGCTATCTTCTGATTTACTTTTATTATGATAAGTGTTATAAGAAATGTTGTTTTAAATCTTGTTTAAACTTTATTTCTTTTTGACCTTCTTCTTATGTTTTTACTTGGCTCTGGGAGTCCTAACTAGGTTTAAATCAACCCTAGGTTATACCCTATGGGTCTAGGGACCTTTTTGACTAGGATAACCTTGGGATAACCTCCATATGGTCACTTCAACTTTGGGGTGAAGTTAAGTGACGAATTTAGAGGCATGGGGACAATGAGATGAGTGGAATCCACAATCAAGCCCACTTCCAAGTCATGGAGCAACTCCATAATCCCCTAATAATAGAGTGCTTGTCTCCTTGTGCCTCTTTTTTGGTGGGGTTCCCCTTAATGAGGGTGGTGTGTCACCCACTCTCTCTTATTTTAGTTTACTTATTGTATTTTATTTCTACATGTGGGCTATAATGGGGGACCTCTTGAGTGGGGTTAATTGTTTTAAGTCCATTAGGGATAATGGATAATGAGTGGGTTTATTTTATTAATTCCACTTGGGATAGTGGGGTTATTTAAATATTACAATCTTAAAACAATAAATTTTTAATTCATCCACTATGAATTTAAAATTCACAGATAATGTGAGCCCTTGATTTCAACTCTTGATCCTCACCTTCCATTCACTTCTCAAAAAATCTATAAATGAGACCCTTCTCTAAGCAATTGGGAGACATGATTTTGCAGGGGAACTTCATTTTTGTGCAGGGGAACTTCATTCTTGCAGGAGGGGACTTCATTTTTGCAGAGGGACTTCATTCTTGCATTCTTATCATGCCTAATTTCCTCTAGGAAATCTTCTTCTGGCATCCTCATAATGCCCAATTCTTTCTCTATTCTTCTCTTCATAGCCTCATAATGCCGAAATTATTCTAGCCATCCTATATCCTCCATTCATTATCCCTCGCTTGTGATCATAGAGAGATTATTTTTGGGGTTGGATTATTGAGGAAAGAAGGAGAATTTTGGAGGCTAGAGTGGATCATCAACTTTCATTCCATAATTGGGCTTTGGAAGGTTGGTGAATCAAGTCTACTCTTTTGTGTTTCTGTTGTTTTATATGTATGTTTGTTTCTTGCTTGTTGAATGAGTTTGCAAATGTCTTCTATGAGTATTCTGTTATTGTTTTGGGTTTTTGTGTGTTGGGTGTAGAAAGAGCTCCTTCCAGTTGGAAGGCAATGCTCATCTTGTATAGGGAAGGGAAGGTGTGACCCTCCTCGAGTGTCATCTTGGTTCTTGTTGTAAGAAATGTCTTGAGGGCATGTTGGTATTTTTTTAGCCTAGAGGGCTTATGGCTTTGAGAGCCTATTGGGAAATCCCAGGTAATTTGATTAATTGGAAGGCTTGAGGCCTTGTGGAAAGATAAATTGTTGGCTTGAGGCCTTGTGATAAAATATGATAAAATTGTAAAGGATGACACCTAGAGGTAGAGATGTCTACTTCCCTACCCTCCCTGAACTCACCTAAGCTGAGTCTTTGTATTCTGAGTCAAACCTTGAGGGTGTGTGTATTATTTGATTTGTTGTTGTTCAATGTTGTGATGTGTTTAATTCTATTCTACCCTAGGTATGTGGATGGTCTCCCTAGCTCGGGGGTGACCCTCTTGCGGGTCTACAGTAGGGAGGAGAGTAGCTTGTGTGGTGTTTCTTTCCTTGTGTGTTATGCAGGTTTTCTTGGAGCTTATTGTGAAGCTTGGAGAAGATTATTGGATCTTAGAAATATTTTATTTTCCTTAAGTCTTAAGGAGAGCCTGATCTTTTAATAGCTCCTTCCTTATCAATTTTCCAAAAGGAGAAAATTATCTCCCTATTGTTGTATAAATTGTTATTTTTGGAGTTGTGAGGCAATCCTCTCTGTTCTTGGGATGATAGTTGTAATTTTCTTGTTCATTAAGTTTTACCATTTATAAATAAGAAAAGGAAAAGAAAATTTGTTTTTAAAAGGATATTAAAATTATCTAGTTCCTTCTTCTTCTACTTGCAACGTTGTGAGTTAGTTGATGTTTTAATTAAGTTTGTAAAAGTGTTAAAAAATATCCCCACCATGAAATAAATAAAATTTGGGTTGCAGTATTACTTTTGAAATTACTGCCACCTTGAGGGTCTCATCCTAGGATGGGGACCTTTTCACTTTTACTATTCACTATTCACTTTTACTATTCACTATTCACTTTTACTATTCACTATTTACTTTTATTATTCACTTTTCACTATTCATTTGAAGGCAAACTATATGTAGTTTAAAACATTTGACTTGAGATAGAAATCTTAAATCAAGGAAAGTGGGATTTATGTATGCATAATGTATAATACGAATTGAATAGATGCTTAAACTCAGAGTTGCAATTCATAAATACATTGTTTATACAATTACAATTTAAAAAGAGCATAGGTAAATATAATTTAATTTTAAGGAAGAGTTTCTCAGAAGTTTTGACAATTATTCCAAATTAAATGACAGGAAAATGAAGAGGAAAGTATGATCCCTTCATTTACAAAGGACACTGAAAATAAACACAAACAAGCCATCATAGGCATTTCATGAGTGGCCATTTTAAACTCAACTATAGATTTAGAGAATAAACATTCAATTAAAACAGAAAAGAGATAAAGAACAGCTAACCTTAGAAAACAAAGAGGAGAAAATATGCATCATTTTCAAACAGGGCTAAGAGAACTAAGTAAGTTAACCTACTGTTAATCCTATTTAGGAACAGGTTAATTATTAAAATTAATTCAAACGTTGAACTAAAACCTAGAGCAGAACCCTAGGGGGACTGAGTCAAGTGAAGTTAACCAACCCTGTGTAAGTGATCTGGTTTACCAAGAAATTAGGAATAATGTAAAGGATGTAGTGTTATTACTATTCGATAAAGAACATAAAGAAAAAAAAAGAATAACATAAGAAGATCTTGCACAACGGGAAGGAGAATGAGATAGAAATACAATCAAAATTAAATTCCAACAAAAGGAAGAGAGGGCAAATGAATAGATGATCGTGCTTTGTTAAAAAATGATCTATCACCTAAAACAACTGTTGTTCAAATGTAAATCATGAGATTAACCTAAAGCAAAAACCATGCATTTTCTTGCGTAGGGTGTGCGTATATGTACTTGGTACCCCGCTGACAACTGTATTACTTTCGCCTTAAGCATGCACCACCAAGCACACTTATGTGTGCGAGGGGGTTTTCAAAGTAGTAAGGAAAAATTTTTGATAGTTCGTATCATGACCACATGGCGCATGTGGACATGACACGTGTGTAATGCGTGTTATAGCCGCATGAAAAAAGTGGGCATGACACTTTACACGCATCCTTTCCTCTACCCTAGACACTTTTTGAAAGCCATAGTTGCCTCCTCTTTCATTCTATCGGTGAGGTATATTGTTGGCAAACCGTCAAAATTTCAAACTTCCGAACAAGTTTGCAAGTTCCAGAATATGCCAATTTACCGACAAAGGACAAAAATGGGCAAAATTTCTCTAAGGGAATAAACCAAAAGGACACATAGACTTTTACTTAGAGAAATTTGAAATATAACCTCTGAAGGATTTCTCAGATCGGATTCAAATGGGGATTTAAATGCAAGAGCAAAATGGGGACTTTTAATGGGTTTATTGGGTTTTTTTGGTGCAAAATAATGCATTTTGAGAGCCAATAGCTATGGGCACCAATAGGGACATCCTAATTTTTGCCTAAAATCACATATTTTTTAGAAACAAATAATTATTTAAGTCTTGAGGCGTTCCGTCTAAAGGGGCTTAATTGAAAGGGGTTAGATAAAACCCCCTTAGATGAAACCCCCTTGGAAATAGCCCCCTAGTTTTAAATCAAACCCTTGATGGAGTCTCCTCCACACCTATCAAAATGCTGACAAAAAACTAATTTTTATTCACCTTTTTGGGATCAAATGAAGTCATTTAGAAATTATATTTTGTATGTAGCACTTAGTACAAGCTTTCCAAAATTATGATATTGAATATATTTCATTTGATTATTATATTTAGTTTACATTTCTAGTGAATATAGGTTTTTCATTGAACATCAAGGTCTCTATTCCACACACATGGAAAAATTAGAAATAGAGAAAAAACTTCTAAAAAATATTTACGCACTAGGTATTGATGTCTTTGTTTCAACCAAAAAAACAAGAAATTATAATTAATATCACTTCAAAAATTAATTATAGGAAAACATGTAAAATAAAAAATTATGAAAAAATATCTGCACACTAGATATTGGTGTTAAAACTCTATGTTAAAAAATTTATAATTTTGTTCTTTCTATAAAAAAAGTTATGTTGTATGGTATAAATGTCACTTTTTAAAAATGATGTTAACTATAAAAAATAAGTTATTAAAAGTTACATTAAAAATTTCAAAAAATATTTCTTAATTTAAAAAAAAAACATTTAGAATCTATACACAAAATCTCAAAAATTACTAGTTCACATCATCTCTAAATTCTTAATAGCTAAATTTCTATAGGTGTTAGAAAGTGAAATTTTGGTTTAAAATACAAATTTTAGTACTCCACTTTGGCCTAAAAGTACAATACATTATTGTGGGAAAACCCTCCTTTGACTTTCATATCAAGAAATCTATTTATGGTCTAAAGCAGACCCCTTGGGCCTACTATGCAAAAATGGATTCCTTATCATAGTTGGATTCATTCATTTCCACTCTGATATGAACATATATATCTTATTGTAGGATGAGTCTCTTACTCTTAGTTTTGTATTTTGATGACCTAATGATCATATGGAGCTCATCATCTTCCATTGTGGTAGTTAAAACTATCCTTCATGATAAATTTCTAATGATCAACTTTGGGTGGTTGCACTATTTTCTAAGGATTGAGATCTATCAGTCTTATTTTGGGATTACCATCACACAATCCAAGAATGCACTTGATTTTGTCTCATAATTTTATATGGCTAACTAAAAACCTATATTGACTTCCTTTCTATCTAGAGTCAAACTTGAGGCAATGTGTTCTATGTCTTTGGTTGATGCATCCTTGTACTAATAACTAATTGGAAGCCTCATTTATTTGACTCATATAATAATTGATATTTCCTATTCCATTGGCATGGTCTCTTAGTTTATGTAGGCAACACATAAACTGCATTAGAATCTAGCTAAGTGGATACTTCACTATGTTCAAAGAAATCATAGCCATGGGACTTAGTATATTGCAAACATTGATATTGAATTGGTTGGATACACAAATTTTGATTGGGTATGTGTTTCACAAGATTGAAATTGCACTTGTAGATATTGTTTTCACATGGTTCTAGTCATATATGTTGGTTGAGAAAGAAACAAAATGCTATTGCTCTTTCTCACATAGGCTAAGTATCTAGGAGTTATGAATACCACCACTAAGGTCATTTGGCTTCAACATATTATCACTTAGTTTAATATCTACTTTTGTAGTCCATCTATGATATTTTGTGATAACCAAAGTGTTATCTCAATCTCTCAGAACCCAATCAATTGTCACTTGACCAAACACATTGAACCTCATATGCATTGTATTTCAGAGATTATTCATGGATAGGTCATCAACCTATATTACTACATGACAATAGACATGGTAAATAAAATCTTTACTGAAACCTTCATAGAGAACTAATTTTCAGCTATGAACTTTATTAGGGTGTAAGAGTCTACATCTTGAGGTGCAGATAAATAGTCATTTATGTTCTCTCCTTTCTATTTCAGGGGCTACTCTCTCTTGTATTGGGGGATTCTTCACCTTAGGGAGATTTCAGTATTCATGGGTACCTCACCAACCTTCATTTGTTGGGACCCATATTTTCACCCACCTAATCCACACTTAAGGGTGAAGTTAGTATAGGTTATTTTATTTTCCTTATGTTTGATGGTATTTATTTTTCCTATAGATATTATTAATATTTCTTAGGTTAATTGGACATGGTTATTATGACAACACATGGAATAATCCATTAGTTACATGTGTCACTCTCACCTACTCTAAGTAGTTGAACCTCACACCCTCTTTTGGACTTATTACCCATGTCTCATGACCATTTACTTGTCATTATTTGAGTAGGTGAAAGAATGTATTTTGGCATACACCAATTAGGTTGAACTACCACCTATACTTAGAAGTTGGAGTTATTTCACCTCTTAGATGTATATTCCTCTATTTTAGCTATTTATACAATACTCACCTCTCATATGTACTAGTTAGATGGAGTAATGTGAGATTTTCCTAAATTCTCTTGCATTTTTATCTCATGAATTCTATCTTTTAAAAAGACTATCTCGATTCTAAATTTCAATCTTTAATCATTTTCTGATTGGAGTGTGTGATCTATAAATGAGAACATATCACATTTTAAATTATTTTTTTCTTGTAAAATCAAATACTATACACCTTCAAGCTCTTGAATTAGTCACAAATAGCATTAAATCTCAATAGAAATGATAGTATTTGTCAAACAACAATTTGATGTATCATAAATTGACATTAGCTGTAATTCAAATTTATCTAAATGACTAATCATTAGTAGAAATCATTTCTAATTACACCTCAAAAGATATTTAAAATAATCAAATTATCTTCCTAATCATTGAATAATAGTAAAATATTTAAATTAGGCAAAATAAATGGGATGTGACACATAGGTGCCATGGTTTGAGAGAATAGTTACACTAAAGTTGGGTACACCTTTGGTTTTAGGGTTCAAGTAAGAGACTTTACCAATCCAATGTAGTGCAAAAGGATAAAAATGGGTGGCCATTAAAAGGATGACTTCAAGAGTAGTAGTGTACCCACCTAGATTTTTTTGTGCCATTAGTTCAATGCCATGAGGTGTGGAAAGAAAAACTTTCACTAAACCAATTTGAAACATTTTTGCAACATTGTATTCCTCACCACTTCAAGAAAATGAATTTGAGTTGATAAAAATTGAGATAATATTTTGTTAGGTCTTAGTAGACTTAATATTCAGTTTTAGCTTTAGACAAAATTTTCTTAGGTACTATAGTTTGTCAGCCAAGGTGAGAGCCGGCGCCAACTCTATTAAATCCATTCATTTGGGAAATGGTCAGTTATGTACTGAGCAATCAGATATTCTCACCGCAGCCCAAAATTTCTTTGCAGATCTTCTTTCTAGCCCGCTTTACCAACAGGATAAAGGTTTACAGGTGTGTAATCTCATTCCTAAGTTAATTAAAGAGCATCATAATAAGAAACTTTTGAAACCATTTTCTTTAGAAGAAGTGAAGTCTGTGGTGTTCTCTTTGGCGGGAGAGAAAGCACCCGGCCTGGATGGATGGACGGGAATCTTCTTTCAGAAGTGCTGGGATACGGTTGGGAGGGATGTTTTTTTGGCTGTAGAAGAATCCCAAAAAGCCAAGAATGTGCTTAAGGAATTTAAATCGACCTGTTTAATGCTTATTCCCAAATCAAAATTTCCCCAAACTTTTGAAGACTTTAGGCCTATTTCTTTATGTAACTTCATCTATAAGATAATTTCAAAGGCTATAGTGCTCAGATTGTCACCCCTATTGAAGGAGTTGATTTCTAGTGAACAAGGGGGTTTTGTACCAGGAAAAGAGACCATGGAGGGCGCCATTCTTACCCATGAAATCTTGCATTCAGTAAACAAGGATAAGAAGAAAGCTATGGTTGTGAAATTAGATATGTCCAAGGCCTATGACAGAGTGAATTAGAGCTCCCTGCTTGCTATCATGATGCAAATGGGGTTTTCCAAAGAAGTGGTTAAATGGATTAAATCATGTCTCTCAGGGTCCCAAGCCTGAGTCCGGTTTCTTTGAACCATCGCAAGGCTTAAAACAAGGAGACCCTCTTTCTCCTTATCTCTTTATCATTATGACAAAAGCACTTACATGGTCCATAAAGGAAGCAAAGAGAAGGTCAGAATGGCAAGGTATCAAAATAAAAGGTATACAAGAGCCTTTCACTCATGCTTTGTTTGCTGATGATACATTACTTTTTGGTCAAGGAAGCCAGATCAATGATGAACACAGTCAACTCATATTGTTGTGTCTCAGGACAAGAAGTGAATTTCAGTAAATCTATGGTCTTTTTCCAAAATGTCCCATTGCTTCTCCAAAAGCTGATCCAAGTCACCCTTAATCTCGAAATTCAGGTTCTTCCAGGAAGCTATCTCAGCCTGCCCTTATTCATGGGCAGATATAAGAATAATTTATGGGGCAAGGTTATACATAACTTGAATACAAAACTGGCTAAATGGAAAGAAAGAATGCCAAAGTGTTAGTAGTTATTACATTTAGCAAGGACTCCCCTTTGGTTATGCTTGTTAGTAGATCCTGTAGATCTCAACTTAACTCAAGCTTAGGAGAGATTAAGTGTCTCTACTATTTTTGCCTACCAATAGTTTGCAAATTTATATGGCATTATAATGATAAAGACAACCAGTACCCACAAGTAGGTCAAGCATGCGTGTATAACAAACAATCAACTGTAGCAAAAATGTTATAAGGGTTGCTCAAGTGAATGAAGCATATATTAATATCTCTTCTTTAAATTGCACGGGCACATTCTTGTGCACATCCTGCTATCATTGTGACATTTCTTTGAGACATTTTGACAAATAAACTTCATCAAATCCATTGGTGCATACCCTACAATCATTGCTTCCTTGACATCTCTTTGAGGAATTCTATCAAACGGTTTGCGTACATTTTCAGTGCTTCACATTTTGCATACATGTCTACCCGAGGCTCGCTCTACACCTATCGAACACATTTGCTTGAAAGATACGCAAACCTTATTTTATTTAACTGGTCCATTTTGTGGATATCCTGCAATCAGTAAGAGATTTTTTTTTTGAGGCATTTTGACAAACTTGCTTCGTGCCCTGGCTGTGCTTTCACCTTGTCTGGAAGCATGATAGTATGCGATTTGATGGCTCTAGAAAATATCTTACAGATCTGTTAGAATACAGCGTCAATTATAGAACAAATTAATTACTATGAATTCTTCTTGCATGGTGTCTGATATTCTTTTATTCCTGCCATATATTGATGTTAAATATCCATGTTGATAACTGCCAACCATTAGAATTTATAGCATACTATTTTTATTTATTATACTCTGTGACTTCTGGATTTAATAAGTAATTAGTAGACATTAGATTTTTAGTGTTGATCTTCTTTAATTTTCATTAAGTCCATCTGCCTTATACTAGCGTGTGAATTTTTAGAATGTAACTTAAAATAAATGCATCTTATCCTTTCCTTAAAAACTTCTTATCATATCTTGAAAAAAAAATCTTTCTTAACTAATTCTTTTAGAATCTGTTCTTTCCTTAAAAAAAATTGGAATACTGTAAATATAGAGTTACTTTTTAGATATATAAAAATAATATATTTTTCTTTTAATAGGAAATTATGTTTTTTTTTTAATATATATATATATATAGAAAGAATATGTTTTTTTACAAAGTTATCTTGTCAATATATTATAAGAATTAATTTTTATTTAAATAAAAAGATTATGAATCTATATGATTTCATCTTATATATTTAATTGTCTTAATTCTTTAAATGTATTAGTAATAGTTTTATATTTTATTATTGTTTTATTATTTTACATAGATAAGTGTTAGTGTTATCCAAGATCGTCTCTCGAAAAATAAAATTTTAGTTAGATTAAATGTTAGATATGTGAAAATTCTATTGCAACTACTGATTATTAATTTCCTATCTTATATAGATTATTTGACTGCCAAAAAATTAATTCACAGCAAATAATTAAAAATAATACAACTGCAACTTCACAAATAATCACAGAGAACAAAATATGAACACAATATTTTTGGACAAATTGTCCCTGAAAAAACCCCGAAGGGAAAACCAGTCAGCACATAAGAATTTTATTCAGCTGCAGAAAATTAAGAGATACAAAATTGCTTGCCTCTTACTAGCAGAGCTCCGAAAATTTTCTTTCTAGAAATTTTCCTTCCCTCAATTGCTCCTGCTGAAATTGCTCCAGCAATATTTTATTATCCAGAAATATTTCTTTTCTCTGGAAATAATTTTTTTCTTCGGCAATTCCACTACTACTCTCCAACGCTATCACTGCGCCCTTTCTCTGCAAATGTTTCTCAGATCTGTGTTCTCCAAATGCCCATTGATCCTCTTTTATAATCCTCTCATTGAAAACCAATGGCCATGATTTAATTTAATCAATGGCTAAGATTAATTAGACTCTAACAAACCCTAAAGTCTAGAAGTCTCTTGAGAAATCAATTTTCTAGATATGGAGATAATTATTCCAGTTGTGTTTCTAGCCTCGTAATCACCACCCGAGACTAGAACACCTGTCTGAACTACATAACAATTAACACTCCCTCTTAGCGAGGAAGGTGTTTTGCATAACACCCAACTTATCTTTGAAGAAGATGAATTTCACCTTCCCCAATGCCTTTGTCAAAATCTCTGCTACCTACTGATCTGTAGGTACATACTATAGCTAAACAATCTTCCGCTGTACACAATTCCTGATGAAATGATACCTGATGTCTATATGCTTAGACCTATCATGAAACACTAGATTCTCAGATAATCTGATGCAACTCTGATTATCATAGTGTATCACCGTAGTCTCAACCCTCTAACCAAACAAGGCTAGCAACAACTTCCGAAGCCATATAGCCTCACACATTGCCATGCTAGCTACTATGTATTCTGCTTCTGCAGAACTCAGAGCCACAGACTTTTACTTCCTACTGTACCAAGAGATAACTCCTAATCCCAAACTAAAGCAGCACCCTGAAGTGTTTTTCTTATCCACTGTACTACCTGCCCAATCTGCATCAGTATAGCATATCAACTTAATACCATGACCTCAAGCATATTTGATCCCATACTCAATTGTACCATGCAAATACCGCAACACATGCTTTGCCACTGTCTAATGCACTCTCTTTGGCTCAACCATGAACTGACTAAGAGAGTTTACTGCCAAAGGATATATCTGGCCTAGTGTTGACCAAATACATGAGAGATCCAATCAACTACCTATATAAGGTGGGGTCTACATCCTTTTTCCTTGGATGAATCTACCTTCTTCCAATTCGTGATCATAGGTGTAGACATGGATCTGTAATCTTGCATCTCAAACCTCTTCAAGATTTTAATGCAATATTTCCCTTGTCCAAAGAAAATCTCTCCATCTGTCTGCCACACTTCCATGCCTAGAAAGTAGTGCATAAGCCCCAAATCCTTCATCTCAAACTCTGTTGCAAGGTCCCTCTTGCACTTCTCTATGAGCCCCAGTGAACTTGTTAAAAACAAGTCGTCCACATATAGAACAAGAATGAGAACTTCACCCCCAACCACCAAGTAGTAGAGGTTAGCATCTACCTCACTCTTCACAAATCCTATTCCCTACAAGTATCTATCAATGCACTCATGCCATGCCCTGGGAGCCTGCTTGAGTCCATACAAAGCTCTCTTCAATCTACACATGTGGGTTTCACTACTGTGTACTATAAAGCCCTCTGGTTGTTTTATGTATACCTCCTCTACCAATTCACCATTAAGAAATGCCGTCTTGACATCTATTTGATGGATCTGCCATCCCATATTTGCTGCAAGTGAGATTATAGCTCATATAGAAGTATACCTAGCCACTGGAGCAAATGTCTCATCATAGTCTATTCCATCCTTCTAAGAGAACCCCTTGGCCATGAACCTTGCCTTGTATTTCTTGATGCTAGCATCTGCACCATGCTTAATCTTATAGATCTAGCATGATCCAACCACTACCCTATCTGTTGGTCTAGGCACAATCTCCCACACATCGTTCTGCCCTATTGAGGTATATTCCTCAACCATTACATCTTGCCACACCTATTTCTATGTAGCCTCCTGATAGATGGAAGGGTCGCTATCTACCAACTGACTAACCAATGCCACATAGTCATTATACTTGCCTGGTTACTTCCACTGTCTACTACTCATCCTAGGAGCTCCCACAAACTCCTGAGTATCCCTATGTGTCTGTTAAACCTCATGGTTCCTCCTATCAACTATAGAGGATGAAATATCAAACTCCATATCTTCTTGATGCATCTCTTGAATTTGTTGTATCTGTTGCTCCATACTCTGCAAACTCTCAACACCTGAGCATGTGCTTGTACTAGTAACTATACTCGTGCTTCGCTGCCCCTGTTCTGTTTGAACAATTCTTGGAGCTTCTATTGGCTACTCATTCTGATCATCTGCTGGCAAATCTGTGGACCTCCTATATGCCTTGTCCTCCATGAATTTGACATCATGCCTAACTATAATCCTCCTGGTCCCTAGAATAAATATTCAATATGCCTTTGAGGTCTGTACCCCACAAAGTATCCTCTCTCTGTAGTCTGATCTAACTTGGAATGTGTAGGCCGTGGAATGTGACAAAATGCCAAACTCCCAAATATCCTGAAATGACTTACATCTGGCTTCTTCCCTAAGAGTGCCTCCTCTGGTGTCATCTTTCCCAATACCTTATGTGGAACCCTGTTCTGTATGTATACTATTGTACTGCATACCTCTGCCCATAAGTAACGTGGCATATCTTGGTCATACAACATAACCCTTGCTACCTTTGATACAAAATGATTCTTCCTCTCAGCAACCCCATTCTGCTGTGGGTTGTAAGGAACGGTCCACTCTCTCTTGATTCCTTCCCTAGTATAGAACTCCTGGAACTCTTTCCCTTTGTACTTGTCTCCATTGTCTAATCGAAGAACCTTTACCTTCCTTCTTGTCAAATTCTCCACAAGAGCTTTAAACTCCTAGAAGTGATTGAAGACCTCATCCTTGGTCTTTAAGAAGTATATCCAGGTCATCCTGGGGAAATCATCAATAAAAGTAACAAAGTACTCATATCCTCTGAGAGACTTCATTGACATTGGTCCACATATATCTAAATGTACTAGATCAAGAACCCCCTAGATCTAGTGTCACTCCTTGGAAAAGTTGCTTTCACAAACTTCCCCAACACACATCCCTTACATACATCATCATGCTCTGTGCTCAACTCCGGAACACTTGTCACTGTCTCACGAAGCAATTTAAGTGCTCCATGATGTATATGGCCCATCCTCCTATGCCATAGCTCTCCTTGATCTCTAGGATTACTACTGCTCACTAGTGCCTTAGGAATATCAAACTACAACCTATAAAGTCGGTCGCTCCTAACTCCAATAGCTATGGGTGATTTCCAATCTTTATGCTTGATTAAAACATGTGCCCCTCTAAAGAGTACATTGTAGCCTTTATCCTGAAGGACAAATAAGGAAATTAGATTCATACCCAAGCCTGGCACATGCAACACATCATGAATGGAAATAGGCTTGCCATTCTCCCTCTGAAATAGAACAGTCCCTCTCCCAACTGGATTGCACTTGGACTTGTTCCCCATCTAAATCTAGAATTTGATGTCCTCCTCCTTGTAACTGGAGAAGTACTCCCTAACTCCTGTCATATGAAATGATGCCCCACTATCTATATACCAAAAACCTTGTGAGGTTGAGCTAGTTAGGCAAGCTATGAGTGCAAACTCATCCTCCATTCTACTAGAAAGCTCATCTATGCTTGCTAAAGCTGTCGTCTGCTTCTTGCCTTTCTTTTCACTTTTCTTCTTTTATGGGCAATCGCTGACATAGTGGTCGAACTCATGAAAACCATAGCATTTGATCTTAGACAAGTCCTTCTTCTTCTCACTTTTTGGATTTGATCCTTTGCCAGACCCCTTCTTCGCTTTCCCTTTTCCTACTAGGGCAACGTTTTCCTATTCCACCTCACTTTTCTGACTATTACTGTCGGTTCCACTAACAAGACTTAGTCTAAGCTCCTCTAAAGTGAAGTCACTCCATAGTCGATCCCAACTTGGTAAGGTGTCTCATCCATTAATAACTTGAACAAAGACATCCCACTACTTAGTAAACACATTCAAGGCTATTCGTACTAGCTCGTCATCATTTGGTTTGTCTCCAACAACTGCCAACTCATCCTTGACAAGTCTAAGTCTGGTAGGTAACTTGTGACGTCTTCTCCCTTATTCATCCGGGTATTCCTGAACTTTTCTCTGAGAATCAACTTTCGGTTAGTGGTAGCATTCTGGTACAGATTCAGAATGGTGTCCCACATCGTCTTCGCTATATCTAACTTTGTAATATGCGGAACAATATGATCCTTAACACTGTCAAGAATCAGCCTCCTCGCCTTGGCATCTTCTTTCTTATATGCTAAGAGCTGTGTTGCATCTGTAGGTACAGGTACAATAGTGGTCACATAATCCTTGATACCATTCTCTTCCAGCAATAAAGAAATTCTGGCTTTCTAGACACCAAAATTTGAGTCTCCATCCAATCTGTCCTAATCTCTAAAACTTGCTGAGGCCATCTCAAAAGAAAATAATAATAATAACTTTGAAGAGGTCAAGCTAGGTTTTATAAACCCTAGATTTTTATTTATATATTTTTTCTTTCTCCCCGTGCTTTTTCTGCCCTTAGATATGCTCCGATACCATGTGAAAATTCTATTGCAGCTACTGATTATTAATTTCCTATCTTATATAGATTATTTGACTACCGAAAAATTAATTCACAACAAATAATAAAAAATAATACAGCTGCAACTTCACAAATAATCACGGAGAACAAAATATGAACACAATATTTTTGGACAAATTGTCCCTAGAAAAACCCTAAAGGGAAAACCAGTCAGTACATAAGAATTTTATTCAGCTGCAGAAAATTAAAAGATACAAAATTGCTTGCCTCTTACTGGCAGAGCTCCAGAAATTTTCTTTCCATAAATTTTCCTTCCCTCAATTGCTCCTGCTGAAATTGCTCTAGCAATATTTTATTATCAAGAAATATTTCCCTTCTTTGGAAATAATTTTTTTTCTACGCAATTCCACTACTACTCTCTAATGCTATCACTGCACCCTTGCTCTCACTGCAAATGTTTTTCAGATCTGTGTTCTCCAAATGCCCATTGATCCTCTTTTATAATCCTCTCATTGAAAACCAATGGCCATGATTTAATTTCAATCAATGGCTAAGATTAATTAGACTCTAACAAACTCTAATGTCTAGAAGTCTCTCGAGAAATCAATTTTCTAGGTATGGAGATAATTATTGCAGTTGTGTTTCTAGCCTCGTAATCACCACCTGAGACTAGAACACCTGTCCGAGTTACATAACAATTAACAAGATATACTAGTAGTTATATTTATTCTTTTATATGGATTCGTTTTACTATAATTCTTTAAAGAGTCATTCCTTATACGATTTTCTTTCATTTAGTTAAAATACCATTTAAATAGAGTAGTAAATTCGATGGTCTTATATAAGAGAACAATCATATTTACTAAGATAGTCGATGTTGTATTTACATTTTCTAATAGGATATATGAAGATGATTTAATTATAAGAGTTTGTTATTATAGTAGCATGCCTAGCTTGGCTTGATGGTATTGACTGGGTATGAGTTTGGTTTATAAGACTATAAATATTCATGAACTATTTAATAACATTTGTAGGAGTGATTCTCCATTGGTTATTTCTAACTTGAAGTAATACTATAATAATTTTAATCCTTAAAATTATTTAATTATGTGTGATTTGACTTAATGTCAATTAGTTGGAATTGTTTGGCTAAATTAATTATGAAATATTGTAAGATCTTGAGTTATAGGTTAAATTAAATAGGTACTTTAAGTGAATATTATAGACATAAATTTGAATCTATGAATGATTATTCCAGATTAGAATAGTATTAAATGCTTTCTATAAGGGAAACAAATCTTTAAGTTCTTGTGGGTTTATTTATTTAGATTAATAGATAGAAAAAATATTAATTGTACTTAAGAATTGATGATGTCCAAAAATGATTTATTAAGTTGTTAGATCTTTTAAAAAAATAGAGTAATGTGGAATAAATGTATAGTTTAAGAATGAAATCCTTGTAGCTAATTATGGTGGGTTTACAAGTCAAAGGTGCAAAGAAGAGTAGTTCAATTTGGTGAATTACTAACATTGATGATTATGGGAATTGTTATTGTGTCTATTTAGTTTATGAATAACATCGATAGAAATTATGTATCTCAGAAACATTATTGCTTTTGATTAAATAGTTTTACATGTTTGGAAAGCCAATTTAATTTCTTGTTTATTATATGAATTTGAATCTCTTGTATGTATGGATTATGTGACGGTGTTATGGTTAGAGCCTAATAACAAATGAGATAAACTTAAGGACCTTTATTTATGTGAATTGGATTACAAAGGAACTAGTGGTATTTATGTCTCTTGTAGAAAAGAGGTCTAAATTACATCTCAAAAGAACTTACTTAGACTTTTAATGAAGTTAGATAACTGTCATATTGTTTGTTAAGACTTGTTTTTTTGAAATGATGCATTTATTATAATGGCTTGTGTTGATGTTATAACTCCTACTATCAGTGTGTTTGGTTATGGGAACACATCGTTGGATGAACTGTATATGTTGTTTCTTGTATAAGTTCTTGAGATAATTAAGCTTCTGTTGTATATGTTAACCTAAGTTATAATTGTATGAATCCATCTTTTGGTTGTAAGTTCAAGTCTTCAAAATATGAAGTCTCTACTCTACGCGTACATAGGCAAGGCCATCATGAGCCCCCGAGACATTAGGTCAGCCCCTTAGGGCCTTAGGCTTTTCATTTGATGTAATTGATATTTGTACTATGTAATTGATAATCATGCAGAACTAATGTTTCTTTAGATATGCAGTTTGAGATCTATAAGCCATGGAGGAGTCTGGATCTAGGGAGGTACCTTTCCACTTGGTGATGACTATCTGGCAGTATTGGTAAATGTGTATAAATATGTGTAAATTTATTGAAGCATTTGTATCTTACATTTCAGTTTTGATGAATGTCGATATACTCTGAGTTTTGACTTGAGGTTACTAAGATAAGTTTTGTAATTTTTTATCTTATCATCTTGTTATGTTCATTATTGTTATTTACTAAGGTTTCTTGGGTAGACATTACTAATTGTGCATGTGTGTATTCTTTTGGTGCATTTGGAATTTAGAATAAATCATGGTTGTTAGTTAGATCATGTTAGTAATTAGTCATAATTTGAATGAGTTATGTATGTTGTGGAATATTGCTTAATTTCATTAATGCAGTCATGTTATCCCTGGAGATGTTAGTCAATTTGTTGTATCAGACTACATGTTATATCTTGTTATCATTAATTCTATTTAAAAAAAAAATCTGCCTTCTTAGTGCTTTAGTTGACTTAACTCTAGGGTTGCATGATGGGGCATTACATGATGCCATCACATGTGGAATACAAAATATCACTCCTAGCATCCTTTTACTAAACCAAATTAAACCATTTTGTAACATTGTATTTGTCACCTCCATAAGAAAATGCATTTGAATTGACTAAACTTTTTATGAGTTTTTCTAGGTGGAATTGATGCCACCTATAGGTTTAGATGAAACTTTCTTAGGTGCCACAATTTTAGAGAATAGTCATGCTAAATTTCGGCACTTTTTCAGTCTCAAGAGTCTTAAGAAATTTTATTGGTCCAATTTAGCCTAGAAGGATCAACATGAGTGGGTAGTAAAAGACACATATATTAGTAGTAACCCACCATCCCTAATGTGTTATAATCATTGGTTCTATGCCATGAAGTCCAAAATGTGAAATATTACTACTAGAACCCTTTCATTGAACCAAATTAAAGCATTTTGTAACATTAGATTTATCTCCACTATAAACAAATGAATTTCATTTGACCAAATCTAAGATATTTTTTATCGGTGGACCTAACATCCACTTATAGATTAAGGTAACACATTCCTAGGTGCCAAGGTTTGAGAGAATAGTCATGTCAATGTTGGGAATTTATTCAATCTCAAGGGTCATAAAAGACTTCACCAGTCTTATATATTCTAGAAGGATTAGTATGGGTGGGAAACAAATGGACACCTCTAGTAATAGTAACCCACCCTACTAGACATGTTAACACCATCAATTAGCTACCACAATGTGTGGAATATAAAATATCACTACTAGCACAAGTCTCTTTCCCTCTCCCCCCTCTCTTATTGTCTCTCTCTTGTTGTCTCCCTACCTCTCTATCTCTCTTCCTCTCCCTCTCATTCTATCCTGACCTCTCTTACTCTCAACCTCCTCTTCCTCTCTCTCACTCTCTCACTACCTTATACATAGAAAATTGAATATAAATTATAAATAATGAGCATTAAACACAAGCTAAACCATAAATTTTAAAACCTATGCCTTGACCCTTAAATGTTAAATAATAAAACTTATGATTGAAGCCTTTCTCTCTCCTCTCTCTATCTCTCTATCCCTTCTGCCCTCCTCTTCCCTCCTCTCTCCCTAAATAATAAACCTAGGCCTTGACCCTTGAACCCTAAAAAATGAGACTTATCATTGAACCATCTGTCTCTTCTTGTCTCTATCCTTTTTAACTCTTGTGAGATTGGATGAGAATCTAATTACACAAGGTTGAATCTAGGTGCATGAAGAAATTTACAATGGCTATAAGCACAAAACAAATAATTTAATATGCAAAAACACAAGATATTCAAAAAAATAAGAAATGAATTAAATCAACCAAATCAACCATCAAATGAATGTATGAAGTATTTATAAATAGGCTCAAGCATGCACAAGTCAATATGACAAGTGTCCTTGAGGAGAGTAGTAAACTAAATACTAACTCAACTATAAGACTAGAGGTGTCAAGTGAACTCATCTTGATGACCAAGTGAACTCACCTTGATGAGGGAGATATTGCATGTGCCATCAATCAAGGAGATGACATGTGCTCTTACTTACTATTTTACTCAAGTAAGTAAATAA
The DNA here is from genome assembly GCA_027924645.1 of Cunninghamia lanceolata. Lineage (NCBI taxonomy): Eukaryota > Viridiplantae > Streptophyta > Pinopsida > Cupressales > Cupressaceae > Cunninghamia > Cunninghamia lanceolata. Next base: position 157,864 of record BSBN01001018.1, read on the forward strand.
TAATTACCTAAGTAAACTTTATATAAGGTGCACTTAAACAATTACACCAACATCCCCCCTTAAGTGCAACTTAAGGAGAAATGTGAAAAGTAAAAAGGGTCCTGACAACTAGGCTTGATCAGGTAGGTACCCATGTACAATAAAAAATCTTGCAAAATAGAGAAAAAGGAGAAAACCTAGTTCGAAAAACTCCTCTCCAAAGAGAGAAATATGAATGAATCTGGAAGTTTCTTGTGTACCTTGATGTTGATGTTGAATTGTGACTAAAATTGATCTATAAGGCCAAGTGCCCTGAATATTAGAGAAGATTAGCCATAATGTATGTCTCTCAATTTGATATGTGATCCGATGTGATCAAGATGTGTCAATTCATAAACATGGTGTGGCAAAGAGAGAACTAGAGAATCCAGATGCAACTCAATGTGAGCTTTTATCAAGATGGAGGTGGGATCACAGTGCATGGCATTTGACTACACTCACAAATTACTTATTATGTCCTATTGTGTGAAAACACTAGAAACCTATGCATTGATAGGTTGTCGTTAAGTCCTAACACTTTAGTTAAAAATATATCAGTTATGTCCATTGGGTAGTGTCCAAGGCTATGTATAATATGGAATGGATTTGGACATCTCAACTTAGCAAAGCTTTTCTAAATTTCTGGAAAAGCTTTTAACAAAATAAATTTAAACTAGGAAGAAAACAATCCCAATTTATAAAGAATTTGAATTTTAATCTAGAAAGCATATAACTTCTAAACTAAGAATCAACACATCAACTTCTATCTAAGGATTCAAAAGAAATATGTTAATCTAAGAAAATAGGAAATTTCTTTAAATGTGAACATGCACTATCAACGGTAATGAATTTTTGTATTGAACAGGAGCTCCAAAAATTATAACACAACACATAGAACTTGACAGACATAACTAAGACAGTATCCTGCAGGGGTCACACAATACTTATTCTATCATAGCTTCATTCAATAGGAATCTAAACTAATCTAAAACATTCACAGAATAGAGTGTAAACAATACACATTCACAACATTTAAAATACTTATCTATTCCTATATCCTTCGAGTGGCCAGCTCTCAGAAGATCTTCTAGCAATTCAAATTACATGCATCATTTCAATAGCTCCAAAAGAATTCCATTCACGTTCCCATTATTCAGAATATATTGACTCAAAACAAAGCTCGATTGTATTCATTAAGAGCATAAAATCATATCACATAACATAACTACTAAACATCACCTCCACATTGTATATCATAACATAACATAATACAACATAACCATTGTTTTTAGGAATCATCCCATAATCTATACTACCAAAATCCTAGATTTTAGGTGGCATATTATTGCCACTGAAGAATTCTTCAACAAAAAAGTATACTTTTAACTAAACTAGATGTCTATTAAATTCACCATATTAAAGGCTCTGAGTAGAGCCATGAAATGTCTTAAGTGTTTTCAATAGAAAATAAAAGAAACTGTCAATAAAGTCCATGATCATGTATTACTAGATTTCTGGCACCCAAGATTTTGGCGCTGCTGAATTTAGTTGCTTCCACTAGGCTCTTCATAAAAACCTACATAAATACACAGACCTTTACACATGATCATGCCAACATTAATGGAAAACTGAGATTGTACATCATTCTATCAAATATAAACAAATATTGCTTATAAATTAATAAATTGGCATGGTTTGAGTGATTAGGTAACACATAAAGAGTTATATGGTTCATTATAGAAATGATGTTATTTATACCTCATCATGCATGAAGCCTCCCAAGATGGAACTTTTTTATAGTTATTGATTTAGAAAATACCCATGGGTAAGCCCCTAAAAAATGAGTATGTGATATGATGACACTTTATAAATTGAGTGAAATTGCATAAATACCCCCCAAAATAGCTCGATTTAGAAACCCTTGGCATTGTATTGATGATTGGAACTTTATAGACGAGTGCAGTTACAACATATAGTTGATTTTGTAGAGTTTTACAATGTCCAATATGGATGAAAAAACTTTCCTAGGTTGATTTTCTAGATTTTGATTAGGCATGGTTATTACACTTTCTTAGGTTAATCCATAGTGTTTTTGGAGGCATCACACATTCCTAAATGGAAAGTAGCACTTCAAAAGGAATATAATTCTGTAATGAGGAATCATACTTGGGATTTAGTCTCTCTTCCTAGGGGAAGAAAACTAGTCCAATGTAAGTGGCTATAGTAGACCAAATTTTCACTAGATGGGTCGACTGACAAGTTCAAGGCTCAACTAGTCACTAAGATAAATTTTTATGAGTTCTTAACATTGACTAAACTAAGACATTTGCACCTATTCCAAAGATGAACTTAATCTAACTCACCCTTTCTGTTGCTATAACATATTGATGGGAATTTCATCAAATGGATGTGAAGAGTTCATTTCTTGAAGGTGATCTTAAGAAGGAGACATACATGAAGTATCCATAGGTTTTTTTACAAGACTCTTCCTAGGTTATACCATAGTAGTGTGTCCCACTTATGGGACATCCTAATTTTTGTCTAAAATAACATATATTTTTAAAAAAATTAATCATTTAAGCCTTGAGGGGTTCCATCTAAAGGGTTTTAATTGAAGAGGGTTAGATTAAAAACCCCCGTAGGTTAAACCCCATTTGAAATAAACCCCCAGTCTTAAATCAAACCATCAATGGAGTCTCCTCCACACCTATCAAAATGTTGACAAAAAAACCAATTTTTCTTCACCTTTTGAGGGATCAAATGAAGTTGTTTAAAAATTATATTTTGTAAGTATGTAAAACTTAGTATAAGCTTTCCAAAAAGTATGATATTGAATATATTTCATTTGATTATTATATTTTTTTTGTATTTCTAGTGAATATATGTTTTCACCGAACATCGAGGTCTCTATTTGACACACGGAAAAATAAAAAATAGAGAAATTTTTTTTTGAAAATATCTAAACACTAGGTATTGATATCCTTGTTTCAACAAAAAAAGAAGATACTTTGGATACATACAAAAAAAGTTATGTTGTATGGTATAAACCTATGTCTGAATTATAATTAATCACACTTCAAAAATTAATTAAAACATATACAACAAAAAATATCAAAAAATATCTACACACTAGATGTTGGTGTTACAAATTTATATTTAAAAATTTATAATTTTGTCCTCTATATAAAAAAAGTTATCTTGTATGGTATAAATGTCACTTTTTTAAAAATGTTGTTAACTATAAAAAATAAGTTACTAAAAGTTACATTAAAACATTCACAAATTATTTCTTAAATTCTTTTTTAGAAAATACATTTAGAATCTACACATAAAATCTCAAAAATCACTAGTTTAGATCATCTCCAAATTCTTAACGGATTAGTTGCTATAGGTGTCTTAAAGTGAAATTTTGGTTAAAAATGCTAATCTTGATGATGGGGGTAAATCATGAAACACACAACAATAAAAATTGCACATAGAAAATAGAACTTTCTTTATTGATTTGGACAATTTATTACATTACAAAAGCTCAAATACAATCAAAAGAATCAACCCTCCACAGGCTGCAACACATTACAGCTTCGTCCCACAAGACTCTGGAATCATCTGCCTTCTATAACCCCAAGTTAGATAGGGTTTCCATTTTCCCACCTATTCCTAACTCTACACTTTCCCCTTTAACTCTACTACTTCCTAGGGTTCCCAAAAATGGTTATTAATAGCTTTTTTGGTGGTCAACAACCTAATTTTGAAATTTGCATCTCCCTCCAGAAATAGGTCAACTTCCGGGAGCCATAACTTTTGATCTGAGTGTCTGATTGATGAACCGTTTTATGTGTCAGAAAGCTCGCGGAGTGGTCTATGCTCTAAGAACTTGATTTTATGGTTCTAGCCATTTTTAGGCCTATATAGGGCCGTTTAATGCCTTAAACCTGAGTTTGAATAATTTTTAGGTATTTTTTTCGGAAATAGAAACTTTAATATCTTTTAGCTCGTAAATGATCTTTGCATGATTCCTTCACCAAAGGTCTCATTTTTTAGTTATGAAGCTTCCTATAAATTTTCTCTTTATTCCGTGTCCAAATGCAAACCTTCTAAAAATAGTAGGTTGTTATTTTTAGCAATGTAGAAAAACTAAAAGTTCTACATCATTATTTAAGCGATTATGGAACCAGAACCGCACATTTTGAAAAGAAATAGAAAGAACATCATAAATTTTGAAACACATCTTTTTGGGTGATGCAAGATTGCCCTTACACCACTGGATGCTCCTACATCAGACACCCACGGTAATTTGAGAAGTGACCATGTCACATGTCAGGTGTTGGTGTGAGGAAAACCCAAATGGTCAACCTTTGCCTTAGACAACCATGAAGAATCTTCAATAGGCCTTCCTTTCTATTTCACTAGGTATTCTTCATATTTCCTATTCTAAGTACTTCTTCCCACATGGCTATCCAAGATCTCTTCTATCTCCTCTGTTGAAGTAGATGCTGGAATACTGCATTGTTCTTCTGTTGGTCCATCCTCTGTTCCACCTTCATGATATTATGATAAATTAGCAATGTTGAAAATATGGGAGATGTTGATCCCACTTGGTAGCTCTACCTCATTTGCATTTCCTGAATCATGTTTCTTCAAAATTTTGCATGGTCCAAATTTCTTCATTTTTAACCTATTGTATGTTCCAATTGGGAACCTTTCTTTTCTCAAGTGAACCATGACTTCATCTCCTACCTAGAATTCCTTAAATCTCCTCTTCTGATCTACCTTAGCCTAATACTAAATATTCATCTTATTAATGTGCTTTTTCACCTCTTCATGCAAATTCTTCATGTGTTATGCAAAGTCTTCAGCCTCGGCACTTGTCTTTTCTCCTTTGTCCAGATTCCTTAACTCTGGTGATTTACCAGGACTCCTATTGACAGAATTGTTGTAAGCAAATTCTTCCTGTGGTAAAATCAAATCCCATCCCTTGGGCTTATCTCCTACTAAGCATTATACTAGGTTACCCAAACTCCTATTCACCACTTCAGTCTATCCATCAATCTGTGGATGGTGTGTAGAATTAAACTTCAAATCTGTCTTCAACTTCTTCGACAATGTCCTCCAGAAATAACCACCAAACTTGGTATCTTGATCTAAAACTATGCTCTTTGGTAGACCGTGTAATCTCACCACCTCCCTGAAAAATAACTCTGTAATATGAACATCATCATTAGTCTTCTTGTAAGGAATAAAATGTGCCATCTTTGAGAATCTATCCACCATCACAAGAATGGAATCATGCCCTCTATGTCCTTGGTAAACCAAGAACAAAATCCATACTGATATCATCCCATGGATTCTCTAGTACAAGTAATGGTTGATATAGCCCTATATTATGACTTGTTCCTTTTGCCATCTGACACAATCTGCAACTCTGCACATATTTCCTCACATCCTGCTATAACTATGGCCAATAATAATTTTCACCAATAATAGGAATGGTCTTATGTCAACCAAAGTATCTAGCCAATCCCCCACTATGCTTCTCCTTAATCATGTTCTCTCTCATGGAACTCCTCAAAATGCACAACTAGCTTCCCTTAAACAACATGCCATCTTGGATTATGAAATCCAACCATTTTGTCTTGTCGAAAGTAACATGTTCCAAATAAGATTTCCAGGCCTTTGCAAAATCTAGATCTTCAAGATACAAACTTTTGAGATCATTGAACCCAACAACCTCTATCTTCATTTATGTCAAGAAATTTTGCCTTCTGCTCAAGGCATCTGCAACTCTGTTGGACTTCCCACTCCTATGCATCTGCAACTCTGCAAAAACTCAACCCATTTTACATGCCTTTGGTTAAACTTTCCTTGACTATTAAGATACTGTAAAGCCTAATGATTAATATATAAAACAAACTCTTTTCTTCAAAGCCTGAACTATTGCATAAATTTTTTGATCATAAATAGAATATTTTTTCTTGGCATCATTAAGCTTCTCACTAAAATAGGCAATAGGATTACCTTCTTGGCTCAAAATAGCTCCTATAGCACTACCACTAGCATCACAATCTACCTAAAATAGCTTATTGAAATCTGGAAGTGCTAAGACAGGTTGCTCTATGACTTTTTACTTCAATGTATCAAAGCTTTTGTATGCTCCTTTAGTCCATCTAAATTGAATGATAGCCCTTACTTTTTCTTGGTCCATCTTAAGACCTTCCTCTGAGACAACAAATCCCAGGTATACCAACTCCTTCTTTGCAAAACTACATTTCTTTAGATTGATCAACAACTTCTCCTCCCTTAGCTTCTCCAAAACTCTTCTGATATGCATCATATGCTCATCCCAAGTCTTACTAAAAATCAAAATATCATCTAAATAAACAATAACAAAAATTTCTAAAAATTCTTTCAATACCTTATTCATGAGCTGCATGAATGTGCTCAGTGCATTGTTTAGCCCAAATGGCATGACTAACCACTGATACAAACCTTCCTTTGTCTTGAAGGTTGTCTTCCATTCATCTCCTTCCCTGGTACAGATCTAGTGATACCCACTCTTCAGGTCAATTTTTGTGAAGTACTTGGCTCCACTCAAATAGTCCATTATGTCATCCATTCTTGGCAATGCAAACCTGTACTTAATCATGATCTTATTTATGGCTCAAGAATCTATACACATTCTCCACTCTCCATCTTTTTTTGGTGCTAGTACTGTAGGTACCGCACATGGACTTAGGCTCTCCCTTATCAGTCCCTCCCTTAACAGCTCTTGAACTTGTATGTCCATCTCTTCACTCTCTGCAGGAGTCATTCTGTGGGCTGCCTTATTTGGAAAACTAGCTCTTGGTATCCAATCCATTTGATGACTTATCTTCCTCACCATTGGTAAACCTTCTGGTACATTATTAGAGACAATATCTTGAAATTATTCTAGCATTTTCTGAGACTTTTGCTGGTACATCTTCACATTTCTCTTGACTAATTTTAGAAATCAATGCAAACCAATGACACTCATGCTTCATACCCTCCAAAAATTTTCTACCATCTATGAAGCAAATTCTGGTAGTACCATGTACCTTTTCTTCCACCTCCTTCAAGGGCTTCAATTTATGACAAACTCCATCCTTTGTTAGGGAATATGTGTTTGCACGACCATCATCGATAGTGCTCCTATCATACTGCCACAACCTCTCCAACAACATATGGCATGCATCCATTGGTATGATATCACACAACACCTCATCATGGTAGTCTCCAATCTTGAACTTCACTAAACACTGCTCATTGACCAAGGCTCTATGGTCCTTTTGCAACCATGCAATCTAATATGGATGCGGATGCTTTCTTCTTGTTAACTTCAACTTGTCAACCATCTCCTCTGAAACAAGATTATTAGTGCTTCCACTATCAATAATAATATCACAACACTTACCTTCACATTTGTACCTCGTGTAAAATAAAGTCTTCCTCTGATTGGGTTCTTTCTCCTCATTCAACAAAGTTCTTGTAACAACTAGGGTTTCTCCCCTTTCAACAGCTTCAAAGTACTTAGATTGTTTATCTTCATCTACATGTGCAACTCATGCATTACTTTCAGGTCTTTTATTCATCCTTCCCTGATGTTGCAGAAATTTGTATGCTTAATGCCCTTCTTCTCCACATTAGAAATAGGTTCCTCTGAAACCTCCTTTTCTGAGTCCTTGCCTAGGTCTGCCTCATTCCTCTTCCTCTTTTCTCACCATTGTTCTAGTCATGAGGGCGGTATGCATTATCCCCTCTATGATTTTGACTGGTAGCAACTTCTTCACTTTTCTTTTGATCTTCATTATAGCCTCCATAGGGTCTTCCACTAGTCCTGCCTTGAACTCTTCCCCTTTGCTTGCTATTGAATCTTTTATTTAGCTTATCTTCCACCTTTAGGGAAAACTAGTACACATCTTCTATGGTGGTCATTTTGACCAGGCTTAACTCCTCTTGAATACTTGGCCTCAACCCATTAATGTAATGGGCCACCTTCTCCTTGTTGGGCTTTGCATGGCCTATCGTGATAGTAATTTTATAAAAATCTTTTGTATACTCCTTAATAGACTTGTTACCTTGCTTCAGTCCTTACAGCTTCTTCAAAAGCTCCATCTCATACTCCATAAGAATGAATTACTTCTTCAATTTCTCCACCATCCAATCCCATCTGGTGATCTTTCCTTTTCCTCTTCTATTCCTCTCTAATTAGACCTCCTTCCACCAAATACTAGTGTGGCCCTTCAACTTTGTTTTTGCAAACTTGACTCGATCTGGGTCCTCCACATCTTTATACTCAAAATATTCCTCCATGTCATTGATCCAATCAATAATCTGTTCTAGATTCAAATCTCAAGGATATGTAGAAACTTCAATCTTGGGCCTCTTTTTGATCTTCAAAATGGCCTCAACAACCTAACTTTTGCAGGATCTCTTGCAGCTTCTTGTTCTTTCTTAGATAGCTCTTCTTCAGCATTATCTTTGCTTTCTTTTCTTGTTCTTAGCCCAAAGCCTCTTCGTAGCGCCTCTTAAAATGCATCAATTTGGCTTTGCAAGGCTCTAAAACCATCTTCTGTCAAAGTATTCCTCCTAATATGATTTCTTTGTGTAGGCATCTTGATCTCTGTAGCAAACCCACAACCTCAAGTCCTAGTGTAAACTACCTCATGGTTGGCAATCTGTCTACACACTCAGGAAACCTAGCTCTAATACCACTTGATGAAGGGGATAAATCATAAAACACACAACAAAAGAAATTGCACACAGAAAATAGAACTTTCTTTATTAATTTGGACAACTTATTACATTACAAAAGCTCAAATACAATCAGAGGAATCAACCCTCCACAGGCTGCAACACATTACAGCTTTCTCCCACAAGACTCTGGAATCATCTACCTTCTGTAACCCCAAATCAGATAGGGTTTCTATTTTTGCACCTATTCCTACCTCTACACTTTCCCCCTTAACTCTACTACTACCTAGGGTTCCTAAAAATGGTTATTAATAGCCTTTTTGGTGGCCAACAACCTAATTTCGAAATTTGCATTTCCCTCCAAAAATAGGTCAACTTTCGAGAGCCATAACTTTTGATCTGGGTGTCTAATTGACAAATCATTTTATGTGTCAGAAACCCACTCTATCGGTTCTGACCATTTTTGGGTTTGCATGGGGCCATTTAGTGCCTCAAACCTAAGTTTGAATAATTTTTAGGCATTTTTCAGGAAATGAAAACTTTAATATCTTTTAGCTCATAAACGATCTTTGTGTGATTGCTTCACCAAAGGTCTTATTTTTTAGTTATGAAGCTTCTTATAAATTTTCACTTCATTCCATGGCCAAATGCAAACTTTCTAAAAATAGGAGGTTGCTATTTTTAGCAGTTTGGAAAAACTGAAAGTTTTACATCATTATTCAAGCGATTATGGAACCAGAACAACAAATTTTGAAAAGACCTAGAAAGAACATCAACAATTTTGAAACACATTTTTTTGGGTCATGCAAGATTGCCCTTACACCACTGGATGCTCCTGTATCAAATCTCAATGTCCCACTTTGGCCAAAAAGTGGGATATAGTATTGTGGCCTAACCCTCCATTGGACTTTCATATCAAGAAATCTATTTATTGTCTAAAGCAAGCCCCTTGGGCCTTCCTTCTTATAGTTGGATTCATTCATTTCCACTCTAATATGAACATATACATCTTATGGTAGGATGAGTCTCTCTTACTCTTAGTTTTTTATGTGGATGACCTATTGATGATAGGGAGCTCATCATCTTCCATTGTGGTAGTGAAAACTATCCTTCACAAAAAAATTATAATGATCAACTTTGGGTGGTTGTACTATTTTCTAAGGATTGAGATCTATTAGTCTTATTCTAGGATTACCATTACACAATCCAAGTATGCACTTGGTTTTCTCTCAAAAATTTATATGGTTGATTGAAAACCTATATTGAATTAATTTCTATCCAAAGTCAAACTTGAGGCAATGTGTTCTATGTCTTTGGTTGATGCATTGTTGTACTACTAACTAATTGGAAGCCTCATTTACTTGACTCATATAATACTTGAGATTTCCTATCTCATTGGCATGATCTCTTAGTTTATGTAGGCAACACATAAACTACATAAGAATCTAGCTAAGTGGATACTTCACTATGTTCAAACAAATCATAGCCATGTGACCTAGTACATTTCAAACATGGATATTGACTTGGTTGGATACACAGACTTTGATTGAATAGGTGATTTCTAGTCATATATGTTGATTGAAAAAGAAACAAAACTCTATTGCTCTTTCTTACAGAGGAAAAGTATCAAGGAGATATGAATACCATCACTAAGGCTATTTGGCTTCAACACATTCTCACCTAGTTTAATATTTGGTTTTGTAGTCCATCTATCATATTTTGTGATAAACAAAGTGTTATCTCAATCTCTAAAAACCCTATCCATCGTCACTTGATCAAACACAATGAACCTCATATGCATTATATTTTAGAGATTATTTATGGATAGGCCATCAATCTGCATTATTGTATGACAATAGAAGTGGTAACTAACATCTTCACCGAACCCTTCATAGAGAACTGATTTTCATCTATGAGCTTTATTAGGATGCAAGAGTCTACATCTTGAGGTGGAACTACATAGTCATTTATGTTCTTATTTTCTTTCTATTTGGGGGCCTACTCTCTCTTGTATTGGGGGATTCATCTCCTTAGCAAGATTTCATTATACATGGGTACCTCGTGACTGGGTTTCATTTGTTGGACCCATGTTTTCACCCACCTAAGCCACACTTAAGGTGGAAGTTAGTATAGGTTATTTTATTTTCCTTATGTTCAAGGGATTTATTTTTCCTATATATATTATTAATATTTTTAAGGTTAATTAGACATCGTTATTATATGAAAACACATGGCTTAATCCATTAGTTACATGTGTCACTCTCACCTACTCTAGGTAGTTGAGTCTCATACCCTCTTTTAGACGTATTACCAACCTCTCATAAACATTTACTTGTCTTTATTTGAGTAGGTGAAAGAATGTATTTTGGCATCCACCAAGTAGGTGGAACTCCACCCTCTTTTGGACTTATTGCCTACCTCTCATAACCATTTACTTGTCTTTATTTGAGTAGGTGAAATAATGTATTTTAGCATAAACCAAGTAGGTGGAACTCCCACCTATACCTAGAAGTTGGAGTTATTTCATTTCTTAGATGTATATTCTTCTCTTTTAGCTATTTATACAATACTCGCCTCTCATATGTACTAGTTAGATGGAGTAATGTGAGATTTTCCTAAATGCTCTTGCATTTTTATCTCATAAATTCTATCTTTTAAAAAGACTCTCTCTACTCTAAATTGCAATATTTAATTATTTTAGATTATGTTTTCTTGTAAAATCAGATACTATACACCTTCAAGCTCTTCAATCAATCACAAATAACTCCCAAGCTCAATAGAAATGATAGTATTTATCAAACCATAATTTGGTCTATCATAAATTGACATAAGTTGCAGTTAAAAATTATCTAAATGATTAATCGTTACTAGAAATCATTTCTAATTACACGTCAAAAGATAATTAACATAATCAATTTATCTTCCTAATCATTAAATATTATGGTATAGGTGCCATGGTTTGAGAGAATATTTACACCAAAGTGGGGTAGATTGTTGGTTTTAGGGCTCTTAAGAGACTTCATCAGTCCAATGTATTGCAAAAGGATCAAAATGGGTGGGTAATAAAAGTACACCTTCAATAGTAGTAACCTACCCACCTAGATGTTTTGGTGCCATTAGTTCAATGCCATGCTCAAGTGTAGAAATAAAAATTCACTCATAGCACCCTTTCACTAAACCAATTTGAAACATTTTTGAAACATTGTATTCATCACCACTTCAAGAAAATTAATTTGAGTTGACAAAAATTGAGACAAGATTTTGTAGTAGACCTAACCTTTACTTGTAAGTTTAGACAAAACTTTCTTAGCTGCACTTTTTTAGTCTTGGGGCTCCTAAGAGACTTTATGTGAGGCCTACTTTTCACTCCCTTATACTTAACTATTTATTTTATTGTTTATGATACATTTAGACTTGTGGGACTATTGATCCTGAATTCCTGAACTATTAGACTTTATATTGTATGTGGATTGTTATGCTTAGTATGTTTACGATATGTTTAGACTTGGATATTGCTTTAGTGATGATGTTAGATAGATGGTTTATATTATGATGTTATGGGAATACTAATTGGGTGATATTAGATAGAAAATTGTTATGTGATTCAATCTTGGGAATGGATGTTTGAAATGCAGAATTTAGAATCTAAATTGTAATGTGACTTCCTTGATGCTTATGTGAACTTGTGATATTTTATGCGAGTGTATGTTTTAATTTGCTTCTGCTATTATATATATGTGGAATTAACTTTGCAATTGAGTGTGCAGGTATTTCTAACAAGCCACAGAAATTGGAGATCATCCCACATATAATGTTGTTATCCCTTGTGACGCTGATCTAGTTCTATGAGGAACCAAGATTAACTCTATGCATGATGAAATTCTGTAATGTTGATTGCATGTCGTTAGTCGGGCTAAGTCTACCCCTCTTTTATTTTGACTTCTAATTGGTGTTGTAAGAATATTGTCCTTTGAATTTCATTTTTAAAATTTTAAATTTTGAGACCCCTTTTCATGTGCTTTAACTTAACCCTTGGTGCTCACAATGAGCTAAACTTGACCCTGGGTTGTACCCCTTGGGTCTAGGGACCTTTTTGGCTTGGGTAACCCAAGGTAAACCTCTATTTGGTCACTTTAACTTCACCCTAAAGTAAAGTGACGAAATTGGAGGCATGGGAGGGAGAGGATGAGTGAGTGAAACAATCAACCTCATCCTTACCTCTTCCCTAGATTGGGGATGACTCCAAGACCCCCCAATTGTGGAGGACTTTACTTCAAGTCTCTCTCACAATTGGTGAGTGTACCTTGGAGTTGTGTGGTCCCTCTTAGGAGGAAAGGAATGGGACACATGTGTCAACCATTCCCTCTTAAGCTCCACTTTTTTCTCCCACATGTTTGAGAGAGGACAAGTGGAGGGGAGAGAGACTTGGGGGTGGGTGAGTGACATGTGTCATCACCCATCCCATGGGCCTTGCTTGTAGTTGGGAGGAGTGAGGAGGTGACAAGTGTCACCTCCCCATTCCTCAAAACTCATGGGAAAAGCTTATTTTAATCCACTTGGAGAAGGGTATGGGTTGTTGAATTTTTGGAAAATTTTATTGTTTGGAATTTACTTTGGAGAAAAAGTTAGAGAGAGTTTTGTAGCTTATATTGTAGGAGGATTTGGAGAAGCTCTACATCAACCATCTACCAAATTTAGGCTTTTTAAGGTTGGTTTCAAGGCTAAAGCCTTCCCTTATGTATTTTTATTTGCTTGTATGGTGCTATGTGTGAGATCTATTTTCTTGAGTTTTTATTGTTATTGTGGGAAAAATTTGTAGGGTGTTGTAAGAGCCTCTCCCAATTGGGAGAACATGCTCAACAAGTGTGGGGTGGGGGAGGAGTGAACCTCCTCAGAGTCATTTCCTTGAGTTTGTGGTGTTGTAGTCTTGAGGGCAATATGAGATTTTGAGCAATATGTGAAATGGCTTGAGAGCCAAAATGGAAGCTTTGTGTAAATTGTGTTTAAAGTGTTGGCTTGAGGCCTTAAGAGGTATTTGTATTGGGATATTTGTAGGAGTGGCACTCTTGAGTTGAGTGTTGTCCACTCCCCTACCCCTTTTAAACTCATCTTGGTTGAGTTCTTGTGTTGTGTTATCCATGGGTGTAAAATTGTGTTTGGTTGTAGAATGTCTTGTTGTGATGTGGAATGAGTTCCCAAGTGTGTGGATGACCTCCCTATCTCAGGGGTGACCCTCTTGTGGGTCTATGGTAGGGATGTGTGGCTTCTTTCCCCTTGTTGTGATATGCAGGTTCATTGGAGCTAAGTTGTGAAGTTGAAAAAAAACACCTTGTTCTTGGAGTTGATATCCTATCTCTTTTAGCTCTTGAGAGAGAACTTGGCCTATTTAGGAGTTCAATCATTTGTTGGTTTTCAAAGAGGAAGACATTGTCCTCTCTCTTGTTGTAAAAGTATATGTTCTTAAGTTGTGTGTAAGCCATTTTCATTTGCAATAGAAAGTTAAAATTTGTTGATTTAATTCTCATCATTCAAGAAAAGTTGAAGAAGAAAATTTGTTTTAAAGTTATTTAGTTTATATGAAAATTTTAAATATATCAAATATGAAAGTTGTGGTTTTAATTTTGAGACAAACTAGAAATTTGTATTTTGTTTATTATGAAGAGAGAAATTAGTTGATGTTAAGTAATAGAAGTATTTACTTAATTGTATTTATTCTTTTCTTTAAAAATGAACATATTAGAAATACAATGAATATATTTTGGCAAAAGAATGAGTTCCTTGCCTTATACAATTTGATAGAAAGGAAAAGTAATGTATATGTCTTTCATTCATTGTTCTTATAAAAAAAATTGTAAGTGTAGAAGAAAAAAAATATATAGTTGAAAATATAAATTATATATATATAGATATATTTATTTATTTATTTATTATTTATTTATTTATATATATATATATATATAATTATATATATAATGTGTAGGGAATGAATGTATTATTATATGTTTTTAAAAAAAATACTGATTTTATCATTTGTCAAAAAAATTGAAACTACATTGTATATACAATAGTGTGTATATATATTATACATATTGTTATATTTTAAATTTTATCATAAACTATGATTTTGAATGAATTTGTGTTTTTCTATGTATATATATAATTACATATATATATATATATAACTTATTTAAAAAATTGTTGTGTAATAAAAAACCAGAGAAAAGACTGTGATTTCGGATTTTCAACCGAGGTTTATGTTTTTTTTAAATAAAATAAAATTACAAGTGGTGGGGGGAGTTTGAAACCCCCCCCCCCCCCCCACTATTTCATTTAGTTGAGGGTGTGGGGAGGGGGCGGAGCCCCCATCCACATCCCACTTAGTGGGATGTGGGTGGGGGCTCCGCCCCCTCCCACACCACCCATCTGCTACAGACTCACGGAACCCTCGTGACCACATCCCCTCTTCCCCCTCTGTCATTGTTCCCTTGAACGCCGCCGCCGCTGACCACTGTGCAGACCCACAGACCTCCACTCCCCTGCCACAGTACCCCTACTCTGCCGCCAACACCACTCCTCCACCATGTAGCCTCCATCTTACTCTGCTACCGCTAGTTTCCAATAGAGCTCCAATGTCATAAACAAAAAAAAAACCCTTAGGGTTTTTAGTATGAAATAAAAATAAAATATATTTTATAAAGAAAATCTAGTTTATTAGTAAACATAATATATATATATATATATATGAATTCCATCATATGCATTTCATATGAGGCCACCATTAAACCTACAAACAAAACCAAGAAGACAAAATGAGAGAGAGAAAGAGAAAGAAACGAGAAAATGAGAAATGAGAGAATAGGGTTAGGGTTTTTGTTTTTAAAAGATAATGCACCTGGTAAACTTTTAACGTGACTGGCGACACTGGTGTGACACGCCCACCGGCTCCACGTGAATGCTGCTTTTGCCTGGAGCAATGAACCGGTGAGGCCACAACTGGGGGACCTCATCCCTAGGAAGAACACTTCAAACCTGCGAGCTCATTGGCCCAGCAAAGGCATAAAGCCTTGCGAGCTCGTTGGCCCAGCGGGGTTTGAACTCTGGTGGCCACCACTACAACCGAGCGACTTAACCACCGAACCATGCCATCATCAGCAATAGGTTAGGGTTTTTACTCATAAGGAAAAATAATTTTTTAATTGAGAGGAATTTTAGGGCTTTGCATTTTAAATTTTCCCTTATATTCTTTTCCCATTCTCTTTATTTTTCCTCCTTATTGTTTTAACTTTTATCTTAGAATGGGGTATTGTGATTTTATTTAAGGGGGTAAACATTATTAACTTGTAGAATATTATTTTTATTTGTTAGTGGATGTTATTAAATAGATTAGATCATGATTAGAAGGAATTATATTTTATTGATTTTAATTTAATTTTGAAGAAAAAGATTTATTGTTTTTATTTAAATTTTACACAACCTAATTAGTTGAGAGGTATTTATTTTTAAACAATCAGGTTAAGAAAACCTAACTCTACAAGGTCAATTTAACTACATCATAATTTATTAAATTCTAATATTATTTTTAATCATGATGGGGCAATTTAATTAACAAATTTAAATTAGACATTGTTTCAAATCCAACTCAGGAACCTAGTAAACCTTTAAATGAAGTTAGTAAAACCTGTTTCTGAGATCTGATCTACAAGAAATCAGGAATAATGTAAATAATGCAGAGATAACTCTGATTGATCGAAAACGTGAAGGAGAACAAATTGATCAAACTTTGTTGAAAAATATTTTAAATTATAGAAAATGTGAAGGAAAACAAATTGATTGAACTTTGTTGAAAACATTTTAAGTTATAGAAAATGTGAAGGAGAACAAATTGATCGAGTTTTGATGAAAAACATTTTAAATTATAGAAAACCTGAAGGAGAACAAATTGACCAAGCTTTGTTGAAAAACATTTTTAAATTTTAGAAAATGTGAAGGAGAACAAATTGATCAGACTTTGTTGAAAAATGATCAATTAACTTAATCATTTGATCTACCATTTCAACTAGTGAGACGTAGGTAATATAAACCAAATCAATAAATCTTTTGATCAAAATTAGTTTTAGCACAATAAACCCTACTCATGCCCATGAGGCATTATGCGGCCAATTTTTTTTGGAATTTAGGGTTTAGCTAGGTTAGTGAAGTTTAACCTTGGTTGGGAATATAATATTGTTTTTTGCCAAGTATCATCATTTGATTTGTGTATTATATCTTACCCTCTCATGCACTTGAATTTTATTATTGGTTTTGACTTACATCAAAACTCCTTCATTCACATAGGTTATTTAGGGTTTTGATCATTGATCCTAACCCTATTGGCGATGTTAACCGTGTCACCTAGACCCCCTAGTTGGCCTTCACACTGAATGGTATGTGCACATGAATGCATTACCCTGCATTCATATGTCATGTTTACGCCTCAAACATATCGCTACCGAGCACGCTTATGCATGCGAGGGGGTTTCTAGGGAAGTGTGCAAATATTTTTTGATATCTTATGTCATGACCACATGACAAATGTGGACATGACACATGTGATGTGTGTCATGACTGCATGGAAAATGTGGGGCATGACACTATCAATCTAATGTAGCCAGAAATGATAAGGATGGATGGGTGATAAAAGGACACCTTTAATAGTAGTAACCCACTCATCCAAACATGTTGGAATCATTGATTTGGTGCCATAGGTGTGGAATGAAAAATATCACTCATAGCACCCTTTCACTAAACCAAATTGAAGCATTTTGCAACATTTCATTTGTCACCTTTATGAGAAAATGAATTTAAATTGACTAAACTTGAGATAGGTTTTTTGTAGGTGAAATTTATGCCACCTATAGGTTTAGATGAAACTTTCTTAGGTGCCACAATTTGAGAGAATAGTCATGCAAAATTTGGGCACTTTTTCAGTCTCAAGGCTCTTAAGAGACTTTGTTTGTCTAATTTAGCCTAGAAGGATCAACATGGGTGGGTAGAAAAGGACATGTATAGTAGTAGGTAAACCACCATCCCTAATGTGTTGGAATCATTTTTTCTATGCAATCAAGTCCAAAATGTGAAATATCACTACTAGCATCCTTTCATTGAACCAAATTGAAGCAATTTGTAACATTGGATTTATCACCACTATAGAATAATGAATTTAATTTGACAAAAACTAAGATAGGTTTTTTATAGGTGGACCTAATATCCACCTATATGTTAAGATAAAAAATTCCTAGGTGCCATGGTTTGAGAGAATAGTCATGCCAATGTTGGGCATTTATTCAATCTCAACAGTCGTAAGAGACTTCACTAGTCTTATATATTCTAGAAGGATTAGGATGGGTGGGAAGAAATGGACAGCTCAACTAATACTAACTCATGCTACTAGACATTTTAACACCATCAATTAATTTCGACAATGTGGCAGAACACAATATATCATTCCTAGCAAAAGTCTCTCTCTCTCTCTTATTGTTTGCTTACTCTCTATCTCTCTTCATCTCCCTCTCAATCTATCCCTACCTCTCTCTATCTCTATCTATATTCTCTCTTACTCTCTTACTCTCTTCCCCTCTTCCCATCTTTCTTTCTTTCTCTCTCACTACCCTTATACAAAGACAATTGAATATAAATTATATAATGAGCACTGAACGCAAACTATTAAATATTAATTCTAAACCCTAAAATTTTAAAAACCTAGGCCTTGACCCCTAAAAGTTAAATAATAAACTTAGGATTGAAGCATTTCTCTCTCCTCCTCTCTCTATCTCTCTATCCCTCCCCCTCCTCTTCCCTCCTCCTCCCTAAACCATAAATCCTAAATGATAAAAACTTGGCCTTGACCCTTGAAACCTAAACAATGAGACTTATCATTGAACCATCTCTCTTCCTCTCTCTATCCATTTTAACTCTTTTGAGATTGAATGAGACTCTAATTACACAAGGTCGAATCTAGGTGCATGAAGAATTCACAATGGATATAAGCACAAAACAAGTAATGCAATATGCAACAACACTAGCTATTCATTAATAGAGGAAATTAATTAAATCAACCAAATCAACCATCAAATGAATGGTTGAAGTATATGTAAATAGGCTCAAGCATGCACAAGTCAATATGATAAGTGTCCTTGAGGAGACTAGTAAACTAAAGACTAACTCAATATAAGATTAGAGGTGTTAAATGAACTCATAATGATGACCAAGTGAACTCACCTTGATGAGGGATATATTGCATGTGTCATAAATCAAAGGGATGACATGTGCTCTTATTTAATATTTTACTCAAGTAAATAAATAATAACTACCTAAGTTAATATAAGGTGCAATTAAATAATTACACAAACACGCCCTCTTAAGTGGCAAACTTAGGGAGAAATGTGAAAAGTAAAAAAGGGTCCCGAAAACTAGGCCTAATCATGTAGGTACCCATGTACAATAAAAAATCTCACAAAATAGAAACAAAGGAAAAAACCTAGTGGAAAAAATCTCTTCTCCAAAAGATATCTAAAGATGAATGAATCTGGAAGTTGCTTGTGTACCTTAATGTCAATGTTGAATCATGGCTAAAATTGATCTATAGGACCAAGTACCATGAAAATTAGAGAACATTAACTATAATATATGGCTCTCAATTTAATATGTGATTTGATTGTGAATCAAGATGTGTCAAGTCATAAGAATGATGTGGAAAAGAGAGAACTAGAGAATCTAGATGCAACTCAATGTGTAATTTCACCAAGATGGAGGTGGATCACAGTGCATGACATTCAACTACACTTACATCACTTATTATGTCCTATTGTGTGAAAACACTAGAAACCTAGGCATGAAGCCCCCCCAAGATGGAACTTTATTATAGTTCATGATTTACAAAATAAACATGTGCAAGCCCCTAAAAGATGAGTACATAATATGATGGCACTTTATAAATTAAGTGAGTTTTCATAAATACCCCCAAAAGAGCTCAATTTTAAAACCCTTAGCATATTATTGATGATTGACACTTTATAGATGAGTGCAATTACAAAATATAGCTGATTTTCTAGAGTTTTATAATGTCCAATATGGATGAAAAATCTAAAAGTAAAATCAATTAATAGAATGATAATAAAGAGCTAGCACCATAATGTAGTTCTCATAAAAATATTCACTTTCAAAAAAATGGGAATCAAATCCGAGTTTGTTTGTGAAAGTTATGAGCCTTGAAAGTCTAAAAAACTATGACTACAAAAAATTCTAAGAGAAAACTTATTTTCATAGAAAAATAGGAATCATGAGCATAAATTGATTAAATCAATGCAAAGAGGATAGGAAAATAGGCCATTTAAAAAATGTGATGAAAAACACCTCTGTATGATCGAGATATGGCCTCTCAAAGTTGTCTTCAAAAACTAAAAACTACATTAAAGAGGGGGCATGTCCTTGTTGGCTGTTGGGTGGCTGAATAGCTGAGTTGCCAGTGGAGGTGGCTGATAGCGACAAGATTTTATTTGTTTTTTAATTAAAAAACTTTTAAAAAATTGTTATTATTTTTAATTAAAAAAACTTTTTAAAAAAAGTATTAAGGGTGGGGCCCAAGAAACCTACCACCACCCATGTGTTTGGCATTGGGCCCAGAGGGCTCCCTTCATCCCCTTATAAAGGGAGATGGGGGAAGAGGACCCACACCTTGCTCATGAAAGGGTATGATTTCTATGGCAAGGTATGAGGTACCCTCCTATGTGTAGTGCTTTCAAGCACTTTTAAATTTTTTTTTTTTTTAATTTTTCTTTTGTTTATAAAGTAAAAAAAATAAAACCAAAATAAAAAACTAGATTTTTTTTTTCTATTTACCTGCACAATAAAACTTAAGGAGGCTATATCACATCCCTAAGTAGAAAAAAAATCTCTTTTCTTTAAATTTATCTGAAATGGATAAATTTTATATGGATCTATAGGTTTTTGGTCACTCTAGACGCAACGACATAATCTTTTTGTGCAAAAATGCTATGAAATTGAGCTCCACATTAGATTTGAAGGAAAAAGCACCCACTTTAAATCTATGTGAATTTGGCTACGGATGGCCAAATTTGATGAACAAAAGACAAATATAATTTTCTCGAGTACACTAGAAATGATGGTGGGCTCTGATATAATGTAGGAATCACTAATGTGAAGTTGCAGATCAACTATCTTTCCTTAATGGACAATAAAAACTCCAGACACTAACAAGGATTTTATACCATGTGAGATTCAATGAGAATCCAATTACACAAGAATAAATCTAGGTGCACGAAGAAAGTTATAATAGTTATAAGCACAAAACAAATCATGTGTAATATGAAACAACACAAGCTATTCAAAATTAGAGGAAATGAATTAAATCAACCATCAAATGAATGGATGAAGTACATATAAATAGGCCTTAAGCATGCACAAGTCAATGTGACAAGTGTCCCTGAGGAGATCATAAACTTAAGAATGACTCAACTGTAAGAGTAGAAATGTCAAGTGAAATAATTTTCATGACCAAGTGAACTCACCTTTATGAGGGAGATATTGCATGCTCTCTCTCTCTCTCAAACCTTAAACCCTAAATACTAAAACCTAGGCCTTGACCCTAAACCCTAAGTAATGAAACTTAGCATTAAACTCTCTCTCTCTCTCTCTCTCTCTCTCTCTCTCTCTCTCTCTCTCTCTCTCTCTCTCTCTCTCTCTCTCTCTCTCTCTCTCTCTCTCTCTCTCTCTCTCTCTCTCTCTCTCTCTCTCTCTCTCTCTCTCTCTCTCTCTCTCTCTCTCTCCTCTCTCTCTCTCTCTCTCTCTCTCTCTCTCTCTCTCTCTCTCTCTCTCTCTCTCTCTCTCTCTCTCTCTCTCTCTCTCTCTCTCTCTCTCTCTCTCTCTCTCTCTCTCTCTCTCTCTCTCTCTCTCTCTCTTCCTTAATGTTGAAAACTAAACCTAAAACTCTAAATATTGTCACTAAATCATTAAACACAAGCCACTAAATCTAAATGTTAAACATTACATGCTAAGAAACTATGTAAGTTCCTATAAGCTCATGGTCCTAAGTGAGCACATCATCAAAATCTAAATAGAAATACAATTGATCCATGAGGATGGAGAGTAATCTATGTCATGATCTTCTAGAGATCCTCCCCAAGTGAATCATTAATAATTTTTCAACTAGGATCTATGTTCTTCTCTTATTAAAAATGGCTTTAAACTCTACACATTATATCACCCAAGTTGTTTAAATATTCCATATAGAGGAAGCAAATTGATAAATAAGGAAAAATGTAGGGGGTTAGAGATCTTAAGCATTATCTAACAATAGATCTCTTTTCTAATTTTTACAATCCAAAAAAGACTAGCTTGTCTCAAATGAATGAAGGATAAATACAACAACCAAGCATACAAGTTAAAATAATATGCACTAAACTAGTTCATGAAAACTATTAAAGTGCTTACTAAGGTGCCAATTCACATTTTAAATTTGAAAAGTTTGAAGATTAGATCCACTATTGTAGAATTGACATATGTCAATTCTACATTTGTGGATCTAATCCAAGGTAGTGAAAAGTAGGTCTTAGGATCAAATCTCCAAGGATTAGTAATAAAAGGATTGGAATGTATAATGTCATAAGCCCAATCTCATAGAAGAATAGGCCAATTGTAATTAAGTATTAGATTTAAGACACTAATCAAATTGAGACCAAAAAATAAGGGAAAAAGGCATGGGTATACAATTTTCAACCATTACAATGATAAACTAATATTCTATTCTTTCCAATTCTTAATTTATTTGTTTAATGATTTATGGATTATTATTAAAGTAGGAAAAAAATCTTAGTAACCTAGGGTTTAAATTTGATTAAATAATAATTTTGAAAATTACATAGAATAAATAAACGAAGTCCTTTGTGTATAAACAAAATAAATGCATTTATAATTATAAATGATAAATGTAATTGTTACTTCCTTAGGTAAAATAATTATTTTTTTAAAATACTTAGATTATTTGTTTAATTATTTATTATATGTCCCTTAGAACAACAATGGATAATGGGGGACACACAAATAGGTTTGAGCCTTGTTCCTGTGATGGCGTCCATAGGTGGCCCATATGTGGAAAATCATGTAGGAAATGGGGGTTATCCCCCTCATGGAGAAGCTGTACGTCTCGGATCCTGTTGTTGCTAATATGTTTGGTAAAGGGTGGTGAGGAAGAAAAGTGAGAGCGTATGGCATTGAGATTGAAATCTCTAAAGAGTTTATTGCTAGGATAACGTGCCTGTCTGTGGAGGGAAGGAAGTTCTTTAGGGATAGGAAAGTCAGAGAAGAAGGGATGAAATCTTTCATCAAAGAAAATGAGAGGAATGTTCTTATTAAATTGAACACTGGTGGTTATGAGAGAAAATCTATCAAACCCATTTGGGGAGAAGTTGTTGAGATTCTCATGTGTTATATGATCTTGGAAGGTAGGTTCACTATTGTTTACAATTATCACTTCATACTTCTAAACCATTTCAGGCATTGTTTACTTGTGTCTTTTCCATTCTACCTATTATCATCGATGGAATTTACTATTATAGAACATCAGAGAAACCATATGACACTTATTATGCATGAGGGTTTAATATTACTCATCATGAAGCATATTAAATCCATGGCTCCTCTTATGTTGTAAAATGTCTCCCTAAGACTTTTACCTCCTAAGGTTTAGCTCTCGAGTCCCAAGTAGATGTAACCATGCATATTCATTTTAACTACCGATGCAAAATCCCTAAAAATCCATGTCAAATGGGGCTTAGGTGACAGTTTTGAACTTGATCCTACCTTAAAAATGAGGCCTAGGGCTTGGTTGCTCGTATCCTAGCCTTGCCCTATTTGGTTGGGACCTAAATTTCAAATGATGACAATGTGACCATTAAAGGTCCCCCTTGTCAACATCTCAAGTTTGAATTATGAAATTAAATTAGGAATGCATGTATAAGAATGTTTAGGGTTTCATTTTTAAACTGGAAGGTAATTAGAAGATTTTGGTGAACATATGATTGTAGAGCATTCAAAGTATTCATTGTGTTGCAGAGTAGACTTGTCTTGTTGTGTTTGTTATTGCAGATTGGCTTCATACTCTCATGATGTGAAGGATCTTCATGTTCATGCGATCTATACCTTTGAGGTGACATTTAATCAAGTGATTTGATTCATCTATTTCATCATTGCTTTTGAACCTGTCCTACAAGGACACACACTCTCTATCTAAAAATGGTGTTGGAAGGCTTGAATACAATTATGGGGTTTGACTAAGGCAAGCTCCTAAACACGACAATCCCCCACCCCATTCTTTGTGATTATAGGTGACAAGTGTCATATCTTACGAAGTGGAGTTGCAGAGGTTTGTGGTAGAGTGTGTAGAGCCTAGATGTGAGAAGAAAAGAACCACAAGGGATTGGGCACCTACACAAAATCCCTCTAGATATTCAAAATAGAAAATCTCTTGGATAGTGATGAATAGTAGTAGATAACTTCTAAAAATCCCTGAAGAAAACCCTACCTTGGGCTTGGTCATCTACTCTTTAGCCCCCAACATTTCCACATCCTAAATCTCAAAATCTGGTATGTATCCACTCTGAATATAACATCTGTATGTGTTAGCATTTGTCAAGATTTCTCTGTTTACTTACAATTTTGCATAATTAGGGTTTTGAGCATAATCAGGCTTAACTGATCACATCAATTAACAAATTCCAATTTTCCTCTTCATTCCAAGTGACAACCAACCTGTAGCTGAATCCTCTTGCAAAATAAGTGATGTAAAGCCCCGCCATGAACACCTTAGAGAACAACACATCTATGCCATGCAATGCAGAATATTTTTTTTAAAAAAACTAATAAGATAACAAAGTAATGTTAACATGTCTAAACACATCATTTGAACTAACGACTTGTCCTCTAAGATTTCATGGTTGCATTACTTGTCAAATCAATTAACATTTTTGTTTACATACATCATTAACTAACATCAGTAGCTCATTCTAAATCTATTAGATTAATGAATACACATATACATTTCCATTTCAAACATTAGTTAGATAATCAACTTGATAAAGATTACATGTGCATATACAAAAGATAATACATATGAGTACATCATTATGTAGTTTACATTATCACCATCCTAATTACATTTGAATACATACAATATGATATGAATGATACACAAGGCTAGTTCATGAATAAAAATCACTGCCTTCATAACTAGTACAAAATCTGATGCATGATACACAAGATATATCCTCCTCACACATGAACATCGGCAAGGGAAAAACTAATGGATAAAATCTCTTCCACCCAACCATGTGGAACCCTAAGGTCCACTCCCTGAGCTAGGAGTTAACATAAGGTCCCCATTACAACATACAGTCAGGTAGATAGAAGACTATAAGAACTCCAACAACACAAGTCAATATCAAAAACAACTTGTTGGGAACTAAGGTGTCTCAACCTTGGTAATTCTCTGCATTTGTAATGTTTGTATTTATTATTCAATTGCCTATGTTGTAAATAATTAGAAATTCCACTTTGTCATATTGTGGGATGTGGCACGGTGATGTGTCAATCCTACATGGATTATGACAACTTGTTATTTTGTCCTCACATGAGGACATAGGCATCCCACTTAGTGGTAGGAATATTCTACCATGTGTTGGCATCTTCTATGTTGTGTAAGGAATGTTTGACTGAAATAATTATGATGGATTCCTATGATGAATCTATGACATGTAAGAGTCGAGAATAGAAGTTTGTAAGATAGGTAATGACATGTGTCATGAAGCATCTTTGAATGAGGCATATTTGGGCACCCCAAGGTGGAATATGATGTGTTGTAAGAGAATATGTTATTTATAGCATGTGTATGATAGATTCTCTTACAGATATAAGTTGTAACCGCTATGACAGATTCTATGACGGTCGTAAGTGTCGTAAGAGCATCTGTCATAGCCCATTTTAGAAATAGGTGACCTCTTTGGGATGAGAGCTATGGACAAGTGTCAGACACATTCTACAATGTTGACCAAGTGTCCCTAGGCGTGGTTTTTGGTCCAAGATGCCATATTGGACACCCATTCCAAGAAAGGTCCAAAATTGCCTTGTATGTTCTATTTAAACAGGTGCTTGGAGATGGAGTTTGTATAACAGGTTTTAATGTTATGCTGCTAGATTGACTCTAGACATGAGTGTCGAAGACCATTGAAGCTTGCATTGCAAGTGTATTGTAAACATTCTTTCAGATTTGTTAATACATTGTGCAGGTTTCTGAGTGTGGGGTTTTTCACCTGATAAGGGTTTTCCCCACCATAAATCTCTGTCTCTCTTCTTCTATCCACATTCTGGTTCTTGTGTTTTGCTACAATATCTCATGTTAATGGTTTAATGTCACTGTAATAGTTAGGACAAATTTGAATTTGCATAGCTCTCTCCTCAATAGATTAGTGTACGAAGCATTTCCGCACACCTAGCTTCCTTTCAGTTGGTATCAGAGCTTGATCACCTTGGGTCCTAGTCGTTGGGTAGGGGTTTTTTGAGCTAATCTTAGGTTGAGTGGGAGTCTGTGTAGAGCATTCTGTATCTTATTGCAGCAAGGAGATGGCAAGCACATCAGGAAGGTTTGAAGTAGAGAAGTTCAACGGCAGTAATTTTGAGCTATGGAAGCTCAAGATGGAAGACATGTTAATTGACCAAGACCTTTGAGAAAGTGTGAATGGAACTAAATCAGCTATAATGACTCAAGATGAGTGGGATCTCAAGGATCAGGAGGCTAAGGGTCTCATAAGACTTAGTCTTGCCGATTCTGTGTTGTTAAATGTCCATGAGGAGGCTTCTGTAAAACTCCTTTGGAAGAAGTTGGGGGATATGTATCAAGCCAAATCCCTTGTCAATAAACTTTTCCTGAGAAAGAAGTTGTATTCTCTTCAAATGGAGGATGGAGGATTTGTCGCTGAGCATATGAATGCCTTTAACATGTTGTTTGTACAATTGACATCTATTGGTGTAAAGATGGAGGAGGAGGATCGGTGTATGACCCTGCTTTGTTCTCTGCCAGACTCATGGGATCATCTTATCATGGCAATTGGAAGCACCACATCTACATTCAAAATGAAAGAGGTGGTTTCTTTGCTATTGTCTAAAGAGATGCAAAGAAAGTCTTCTGAGGCAGCCAAAGAAGCCCTTGCAATTCATGGAAGACCCAAGGAGAAAGGAAGAAGAAGGACAAGAAAGCTAAGAAGGGTAGATCCAAATCCTATGGGAGACCCAAATCTCCTGGAAAGTACAAGGCTCTTTGTTGGAACTATGGCAAGACTGGGCATTTCCAAAAGGAATGTAAAAAGGAGAAGAAGAAAAAGAAGAAAGCTCCTAATTCAGATTCTGACAAATCACAAGATGACGGTGATGCCTTCATCGCAACCCTAGTAACCCATGCATCTGATGATGTGTGGCTAATTGACTTTGGTGCATCATTCCACATGACCTCGCATTGAGACTGGTTCACTAAGTATGAGGAGTTTGATGGTGGAAAGGTGTATCTGGGTGATGACTCTCATCTGAAGATCGTTGGTCATGGAAGAGTCTCTATCCGATTCCCTAATGGTCGAGTGAAGGGGATCTCTGGGGTTATGTACATCCCAAGTTTAGCACAGAACCTACTTTCTGTAAGTAGTTTGAATGATGTAGGTGTGCAGGTTGTCTTTTTGAAAGAAGGATGTAAGATGACTAGAGGATCTATGGTGCTTGCTAAGGGTACTCGGAGAGGTACTCTGTTTCAACTAGAAGCATGCATTGCACAATGCAATAGTTCTTCTAACTTAAGGAAGAGGGTAGTAGTCACTTCATCCCCACCATCTAAATGAGCAGTGAAGAAATCTGTTCTTTTTAGTTTTGATGGTTGTAATCGTGCATTGGAAGTTAAACTTCCTGCAGAAAAGACAATGTTATGGCATAAGAGATTTAGCCACATTGGTGAGAAGGGTCTGCGTACCCTGAAAAATAAGAACATCGTTGAGGGGTTAGATGATTGTAATCTTGAGTTTGACTTTTGCAAACATTGCATTTATGGAAAACAAAACCATGTACAGTTTTACTTGAGTTCTCATAAGTCTTCTGGCGTGTTGGACCTCATTCATTCTGATGTGTTTGGTCCTGTTAATGTTCCTTTGTTATCAAAATCTATATACTTTGTATCTTTTCTAGATGATTACAGTAGAAGGACATGGATTTATTTTCTCAGAAGCAAATCTGAAGTTTATAACAAGTTTAAGGAGTTTAAAGCCTTTGCTAAAAATTAGACTGGTAAAAAGATTAAATGTTTGAGAACTGACAATGGTGGTGAGTTTTGTTCTATAGAATTCAATAAGTATTGCAAGGAACTTGGGATTAAAAGACATAATACAAATCCATACACCTCACAGCAAAATGGAGTTGCAGAGAGGATAAGCAAGACACTGATGGAGAAGGCTAGGAGTATGCTTAGTGGAGCTGGTCTAGAACAAAAGTTTTGGGTTGAAGCTGTTGCCACTGCTTGCTATCTAGTGAACAGATCTCCTACATCAGCTCCTATTGGAAAGACACCCATGGAGGTGTGGTCTGGTAGAAATCCTTCAGTAAGGCATCTTCATGTTTTAGGTTGTGAGGCATATGCACATGTACCTAAGGAGAAGTGGTCAAAGTTAGAGAACAAAGCTGTTAAGTGTATCTTCATTGGCTATTCTGTTGGTGTGAAAGGATACAAGCTTTGGGACCCCGTGGCTGAAAAAGTGTTGTATAATAGAAGTGTCATCTTCAGAGAGCTTACACCTTCTTCCACTGTTTTGAAGCCAGAAGAAAAAGAAAAGAAAGAGGATGTTGTTCAGTTTCCCCTCACCCCTGAGAAGACTGAACAGAAAGACAATGTTAGACCTGATGATGAGGAGAGCTTTAGCAGCTCTGAAAGCTCAGAAGAAGAAGCTAAACCTCAACCTCATCTCTTGAGGAGGTCTACATGGATAAGGAAGAAACCTGAAAGGTTTGGTTTTACATTGCTTGATTCTAGTTGTGCTCATGCTTTGCTCACTAACAGTGATGAACCTAGAACTCTATCAGAGGCTTTGGATATGAAGGATGCAGGTTCCTGGAAGGAGGCCATGGAGGAAGAAATGGCCTCTTTGGAAAAGGATCAAACTTGGGACTTGGTGCCTTTGCCTCCTGGATGGAAACCCATTGGATGCAAATGGGTGTTCAAGAAGAAGATTGGTGCAGATGGCAGTATTAAGAAGAATAAGGCTAGCCTAGTTGCGAAGGGGTATTCACAAGTGGAGGGTATAGATTATGGTGAGATCTTCTCTCCCATTACAAAGTTGACATCCATTCGATTCCTGCCATCTCTCACAGTAGCTTATGACTTGGAGGTAGAACAGATGCATGTGAAGACAGCTTTCCTTCACGGTAACTTGGAGGAGGAAATCTACATGTCACAGCCAGAGCATTACATGGTAAAAGGTAAAGAAAATTTGGTTTACAAAATTAAGAAGTCTTTGTATGGTTTGAAGCAATCTCCTAGGAGATGGTACTTGAAGTTTGATGCCTTTGTGTTGTGAATTGGATTTGTGAGATCGAAATCAAATCACTGTGTTTGTTATAAATTTGATGGTGATCGTATTCTCATTGTTGCACTGTATGTTGATGATATGTTGCTCATTGGGAAGGGTAAGAATATGATTTCTAATTTTAAATCTCAGTTGTCAGCTCAGTTTGAAATGAAAGATTTAGGGGCAGCCAGGTACATTCTAGGAATGGAAATCAGAAGAGACAGAACCAACAAAAAACATTGGTTAAGTCAGAGTAAGTATGTTAAGACCGTGTTGGATAGATTCGGGATGGGAGATTGTAGACCATTGTGTGTTCATGTTTCTTTGGGGGTAAAGTTGTCTATTGAAGATTGTCCAAAATCTCCTAGTGCAGTGGAGGACATGAGCAAAGTACCTTATGCTAGTGTTGTTGGCAGTTTGATGTAAGCTATGGTCTACACAAGACTAGACATTGCCCAAGCAGTGGGAGTCCTTAGTCAATTTATGGCTAATCTTGGACAGGTTCATTGGGATGCAGTGAAGCGAGTGTTCATATATTTGAAGGGTACTTCTGAGTATTCCATTTGCTATCATGGTAATGTTTCAGGACCTCCACATTCTATTGATATTCATGGATTTGTGGATTCAGATTGGGCAGGTGACATTGACAGCAACAGATCCACCAGTGCTTATGTTTTTACACTATTTTGTGGTGCTATTAGTTGGATGAGTAAGCGACAACCTGTTGTTTCTTTGTCCATGATAGAAGTTGAGTATATGGCAGCAACTCATGCTTGTAAGGAAGCCATTTGGCTTAAGAGATTGTGTTCTGATATTGGTGTTGATGTGGGTCAGATCACGATCAGTTGTGATAGTCAGAGTGCAATTTTCCTTGCAAAGAATCTAACTTTCCATGCTAGAACCAAGCATATTGATGTTCAGTTTCACTTCGTGAGGGACATGGTTGAGGATGGAAAGGTAAATTTAGAGAAGGTAGACACTTTGAAGAATGTTACAGATGTGTTGACAAAGCTAGTGGGCACAGAGAAGTTTAGATGGTGTTCAGAGTCTATCAGCCTCTCAGCCTATAGTAGTTAAATCCTATTTTTCTATTGGCTCTTACAAGGTGTTCAACAAGTGGGAGAATGTTTGGAATTAAGGTGTCTCAACCTTGGTGATTCTTTGCATTTGTAATGTTTGTATTTATTATTCAATTGCCTATGTTGTAAATAATTGGAAATTCTACTTTGTCATATTGTGAGATGTGGCACAGTGATGTGTCAATCCTACATGGATTATGACAAATTGTTATTTTGTCCTCACATGAGGAGATAGGCATCCCACTTAGTGGGAGGAATATTTTTCCATGTGTCGGCATCTTCTATGTTGTCTAAGGAATGTTTGACCAAAACGGTTATGACAGATTCCTATGATGAATCTATGACATGTAAGAGTCGAGAATAGAAGTTTGTAAGACAGGTAATGACAGTTGTCATGAAGCATCTTTGAATGAGCCATATTTGGGCACCCCAAGGTGGAATATGATATGTTGTAAGAGAATATGTTATTTATAGCATGTGTATGACAAATTCTCTTACAGCTGTAAGTTGTAACCGCTATGATAGATTCTATGATGGTCGTAAGTGTCGTAAGAGCATCTGTCATAGCCCATTTTGGAAATAGGTGACCTCTTTGGGATGGGAGCTATGGACAAGTGTCAGACACATTCTACAATGTTGACCAAGTGTCCCTAGGTTTGGTCCAAGATGCCATATTGGATGCCCATTCCAAGAAAGGTCTAAAATTGCCTTGTATGTTCTATTTAAACAGGTACTTGGAGATGGAGTTTGTATCATAGGTTTACAGGTACTATTATGCTGTCGGATTGACTCCAGACATGAGTGTCGAAGACCATTGAAGCTTGCATTGTAAGTGTATTGTATACATTCTTTCAGATTTGTTAATACATTGTGCAGGTTTCTGAGTGTGGGTTTTTTCATGTGATAAGGGTTTTCCCCACCGTAAATCTCTGTCTCTCTTCTTCTATCTACATTTTGGTTCTTGTGTTTTGCTACAATATCTCATGGTAATGGTTTAACATAGCTGTAATAGTTAGGATAAATTTAAATTTACATAGCTCCCTCCTCAATAGATTAGTGTAGGAAGTGTTTCCATACACCTAGCTTCCTTTCACAACTCAACATCACTTCCAGAGGCAAACGCATAACAAATGGGGAGTGTACAGCTAGGGAATGCTAGGCTGCAGTAGGAAGAGTGTCATCACATAGCTTGTCATGGGTTGTTCTGGTAAGCCTTCCTAGGCCCAAGCCCCCATCCTGAGTTGTCCTGGCAGCCACTCCTAACTCATAGCCCCCATACAATGCTCATGCAGAATCAACATACATTTCATGAGGACAATGTAGTTGATCTTTCCATTCTAGGCCTTCTCGTCTCATCTCAAGCCTAAACGAGCACTTGAGCCATGAGTGAGGCATCCACTTATCTTGTCTAGTGTGATTAACTACCCAACCCCCTAATTCATTAATTAGGTTATTACTGTGTTAACAAACTCCCACATGGGTTGTCCTGGATGCCACTTTGGGCTCCAGTCCCCATTGAGAGCCACTCCCCTACCTACATCTAGAAACCCTAACCATCAAGCAAGGGCATTTAACATTATAACAATAATTATACATGAACTTTGCAAGGCATTTACCATCTTGTAAACCAACTTAATCACATGGACAATTTCACAATACATTGTCCATAGCTTCCAAGTGAAGCAATCCAAAAATAATATAATCCTTTTACATTTCCCGGTGTCTCCCCATTCGCAAAATCCAACTCAAAACCCAGTACAAGATAAATATAATTAAATGGTCAATAAATCATCCACAAGGGAATTATTACATCCCCAAGGTATATTCACAACTTAGATAATGCATCATTCACATTATCTTTTACCTCATACATAACTAGAGGCAACATGTCTTAACAACCCAATAACTCATGACACTTACCAACATATTACATAAACACAAGACACAAACAACCTTTGCCACTGAAACACTATATCTCGACCACGTGACCCTATTACGACCAGTGAACCAACTCACACAATTTAATTTACATTTTATAATTAAATTTCAAACAAACCAATTGACCAAGAACAAAACATACGAGTTAAATCTCAAACACATTGTTTATTAATCTAATTTTCAACCCTTAATCAATTTTCTACTTGACAATTCCATTACAAAGGAATTGTAGTAAAAACCAATATTAAATTCATCTACATAAATTTATAACCATATCTGTTTCCATTTTCATATTTAGCTTAATAAATTCAATCATATAAATTTCAATATCTTGATCTAAATAATCAAATAACTTAGCTATAATATTTAATCTATATTTGAGTTTAGTATCAAATACAATTTTTTAAAGATAATAATAATAATAATAATAGTAATGATGATGATGATGATGATGATACCAAGGATCATTGGATAGTAAATATTTTTCATCCCCGACACGTAAATAAACATTGTAAATTTTATTATCTGACAAAACTAATTTTGAAACACTTTATATGAGATGACTCAATTGAGAATGAAAAATAGCCCATAGAGATATACTTTACATCTATTTCCTACTGTAGATATAATAATATGTCTTACATCTTATAGTTCTAAAATTATTTAAAGGAAATCCCTATAAGAAAACACTATTGTTTATAAGAGAAATGAGGGAAATGCCCATTGACGTAATAACGAAATAATTGTAATCCCTTGAAGAGGCCTATCGTAAGAACACAGAGAGACCTTGATGGAGGATTTACAAACAAATATAAGACAACCACTGTCCAACCCAACTATCTGTTGACTCTGAGTGCTCCCTCTACATATCTTCAATTATTGCAGACCTGCACTCTCAAGAATGAGCTTTCATAATAGAATTCACTCCTTCATCATTGTCAGGTGATTGCGTTTACTACCACACCCAATGTTTCAAAATAATCTTATTAAAATGTAGGTTAAGTGTGGCATTTGGTAAATAGAGGCAACATGTTTGACCATAAGGAAGAATGAAACAGCGTCTTATGGGATGCAATGATTGCAGGGTATGTACAAAATGAACTCGTTGAAAAGGCTTTAGGAATCTTTCAAGCAAGCAAAATTGGCGGCTAAAAAAACCAGGCTCTACAACTTTCACCATATCCTCCTAGTTTAAGCACGCCATAATATAATCAATCAGCTTAAGTTGTACATGTCATTGTCCATCAAGAAAGCAAGTTCTAAGGAAGGCAGTTTGATAAGTTCTCAAATAAAAATTGTTTTAATATCTTATAATACTTCAATTATAAGCATTTCTACTACAACTATAACATCGAGGCTAGATATGTAGAGGTAGCTAGAAACATATATCAGATAGAAAGCTACGGTGAGAGTAACTATGACAACTATCGCAGCAGCAATATTAATTTGTATCTGGATACAATGAAAAGAGAACAAGTTGATTTAAACGTTGCAACATAACCTTTATTCCTTAACAACTATCTGGTGTTATCAATAATGAATGGCGATTAAAGAAAGACTAGACTCTACAAAACTTATGCCAGCTTCCAGCCAACGTGCTAGGTAGGTGCTTGCACTGTTAGGGAAGCTTTTAAAGGGAGCTGCTTTAGCGGTTTGACCTTGGATTTTCCTAAGGGATATATGAAGTGAATTCGCTTCAGCAGAAATAGCTTCTCTAGTCTCCTGAGACTCAACTCTGAGTGAGTCAGCAATTTTAATCTGAGAAGTTGTTAGAGAATGAACTTCCTCAGATATCTCTTGTAACCTTTGTCCAGTATGACGGATCTGGACATTTGTTGTACCCAACTGTGAATTAAGAACTTCACAGTCTGCCTTTATCTCTTCTCTGACCCTTAGCAACAAATCTCTTTGTCTCTCCATGGCTGCTTCTCTCTCAATTTTCCAGATTTCAGCTTTAACTCTGAAATCCTGATATAGAATTTTTAATTCCTGGAGTGCATTCTCAACCTTTTCTTTCCACTCCTGGGTGAGTCTTTGCTCAATTCTTTCTAAGAGAGCAATAGCAGTATGATTATTAGAATGAATAGTCTGATAATGTTTTTCATATTTTATAGCTTCAAGATCTTGCCAAATCCTACGATCTTCCTGAAGCAGGAGAGATTTTCTTATACACAGATTTGTCCAATTTAATAAATAACTTTGGCTAGGGGCATTGTCACCTAATGGTGTTACATGCAAAGGCCAGCATTTTGCTTTAAACTTTCCTGTGGTGTCTAACAACATGAAATCTTTAAAAGGCGGTATTCTACCGGGAATAGTATTGGCACCACCGGGATTGTTTACTACTTGGGTATCAATAACGGATATAGGGGCATCCGGCAAAGCTACTTCATAATCTGCAAACATTTCTTTAGTAGTCATCATTCTAAACTTGGCTGACTTAGGTGGGAACACAAAGGAACAATGTTCACACTGATACAGACCATCTTGTAATATAGAATACTTGGAGTGACTACAAGCAGGATCAATTGATCTATTTTGGAATGAAGTTTGCCGTGTAGTGGAAGGTATCCTAAACAAATTTTCAAAACCCTGAGAGGGTTGTAACCTTACACTGTGTGATTTTGGTAACACAGATGGAACATGCTCATTGTAATTGAAAGGTATATCCCTATCAATAGGATCCTTCCTTGTGGATGTTATTGTTCTAGAGGGTGGACGACTAGACCTTACATCAGTAGAACCAAACTTTATCACATCCTGATCATCTATTTCTTCCAGTGAGATTCCTCTCAACTGTGGATTTCGCTCTTGCTCAATTTCAGCAATATTATCTTTTTCCCATAGTTCAGTAACCCACTCTTCGGGCATCTGAATATCTTTATGCCTGACAACTTTAGGGGCTGTTAACTTTGTGGTATTACTAGAAGAAATCCAGATGGTAGATAAACCTTCTAGACCTCTTTCGTGCGGATTCTTTGGATTTATCATTAAAGGAATGACTTTATCATACAACCTGTAATGAACTAAGAAGACCAGTGAATGATCAACTGAGTCCTTTTTCATGAATAAGTTCATTGTTTTAAACTTATATTCTAGGACATCTTTGAGGTTTCCATCTAACAGACTGACTGGGTAGTCTAAAAGACAGTCAACAAAGATAGGACCTTTGGCCATTGAATCACATCCTGCGCCTAGTAATGAATGGGATAACTTATAGAACCTTGCATCTTTAAGCATCATTAATGCTATAATAGGTAATCCTTTTCTGTAGTGTCCACAGATACCTATTCTGATATATGAAAGATGCATGAACTGAGGGTTCTTTTTACTTTCAAGAGCTTTCTTACGGAATTTCTTAACTAGCTCATCTGTAAAAATATTTAACTTTCCTTCATTACCTCCTTTTACAACATGGGAAAGTTTTGCAACATGACAATTTTGGGAGGACTTATAACCGAACCAGTCTTTCAAACCAATAGACTTATTATTAAACATGTCTACTAGACTCTTAGGTACATCCTTATAAATCTCATGAGAGGGAATTCTAGGAACCCGAAAGGGCTTTTCCTCTTTAGGAGATATAGCATAATTATCTATATCATCTATGCAATTACCTAACTCAGACACTGTACTGAAACAACTTTCATTATTAGCAAAGAAGTTGGTAAACCTAACCTCTGAGTTACGCTCTGCAGTCATGTCAGAACGACTGTTGTCCTTCGCTTGGGAAGAAGAAGAAGAGGGATTCATCTGCGCTCGAACTTCGCTCTAACCTGCGCTCGAAAGGTCCGATCACTGCCCTTACTGCCCTTACGCCTGCTTCGGCTTCGACAAGACTTACTCACAGGGTCTTATGACTATCAAGACGGCCTGAGACCATACAGGGAGTCAATAAAGGAGCTTTACAGATATTGAGGAAGGAAGGGAGTTAACGTTAGACAACAACGTAAACAACAGACAGCAATATCGTCCCCTGAGGCTCTGATACCAAATCTAAGCTGCAATAGACAAACACAATGCGCAACTGTATATCTAGCTCTAATATGAATAGTGGAACTATTTTCAGTTAAAACATGCAGGAAGCTAACAGATATGTTCATCTCTTTCAATGCTTGCTATTATATTCATCACATAGATATTACAGAGTACAAAGCTATAAGCTTTTACAACACTTTAAAACTCTTATTGAGTCACTGACATTACAGGACTTGACTCAGAACTTACTACTAAAGACTTAAGACTATAGACTCAAAGACTGGAATTCTTCGCATTCAATTCACTCACCAAGAATTGCTTGAAGAATGCAAGCGGCCCGGTCACCCTTTTATAGGGAAGAGCAGGCAGATCTTTTAACCCTGACTTCATAATTCCGTGAGATCCATCAATGAGAAGAGGACACGACACACGATCTTATCCGGAGAGCATCCCAAGAGGTGGGACCCAATTACTCGTGAACAAGATAAGATAAACACGACCAACACAAACTGGACAGCTGTACAGGACTTTCCTTTTGAAAGCAAGTGGGAATAACTTGCCCTCACGATAAGGTTGTGAGATAACCCCTTTACAACGTGGTAGGGTCCACGCCTTATCATAAATCACGAGGAGATAAGATTCCCCGATAAGTGACAAGCCCACTTATTAGCTAAGACCCCGTGCTGTCACTATTAAGATCACTGTTATGGAACCAGGCACATAGTTCACAAAATGCTTTATCAGGATGATTACAAGGTGATGGTTCCGTCGTTTGAGCTGGAGGGACCCTTGGATCATCTTCAGAGTGATCTTCACAATTATAACAAGTCTGAGTGGAAGCATGTGGAATACAGCCTGTCATGAGCTGTGGGGAGCCTTCTTTCCACATGATGGTCATTACCTTTAATTTGTATGGCCCGTAGATTCCTCTTGTCATTGAGAGAGGGGTGGCTTCATTCATTCTGTAGGTCTTTACATGAATCCAGATGGGGACCTGATGAGCATAGAAATATCTAATTCTATTTTTTACTGTCCAATGCTCAAATACGGATTCAGGTCCACAAGGTCCATAATGCTGAGCAATATACCTACTTAAGGTAGAGTCTTCACCAGAGTTAAAGGTTAGACGAAAAATACAACCAGTATAGGCTGTTGTATTTTG
Organism: Cunninghamia lanceolata; assembly: GCA_027924645.1. Taxonomy (NCBI): domain Eukaryota; kingdom Viridiplantae; phylum Streptophyta; class Pinopsida; order Cupressales; family Cupressaceae; genus Cunninghamia; species Cunninghamia lanceolata. Next base: position 195,393 of record BSBN01001018.1, read on the forward strand.
GAAGTTCTTATTGTCAGCAGGAGGATATGGTCCAGAGAACAAATCTCTAATTAAATCTTTACCTTCTTCAAAATTCAACCATTCCTCTGGTTTACTAATTGCTGGATTATTAAATTGAAGTGGCAGACTAAAATCCCTGCACCAGTTATTAAGGATATGTCCTATATCCGGATCCACTGGTTCTGCTTCTACACTGAACTGAAAGAAAGGGGTTTCTGACCACAGACCTGGAGATGTTAATAACAATTTAGCCTTTAACATCTTATAACGATCATAAAGGAAATCGTTGGCCATTCTGAAATTATGAAGATCCCTTCTAGGAAAGGGATTGGTGCTCCACTCTGTTCTGCTGAGTTCATGCCATCTTTGCTCTCTAATACTAATATGCATGACTCTTACCTTGCCTTTTACCTGTCGGTTGGAGGCTTCAACTGCTTTATCATGTTGATCATCTTCAACATCATCTGAATGATGTCCTTCTCTCGATACAAAATCAGCTACAATATTTTCAGCTCCTGGAATATGCACACAATCAAATTCATAAGTACATAAGAGCTGTGCCCACCTTAATAATCTTCCTCTTACCACTTTGTTACGAGATTCCTTCTTGAAGAAACCTCTGAGATTCTGCAGATCACTTTTTAACAAAAACCTCTTATCAGCAATAAACATTTGAAAAGCCTGAAAGGTGTTTACTACTGCAAGAATCTCCTTATGTGTGCTATGGTAATCTTTCTCTAAAGCATGAAAACTTCCTGAGACAGTTCTAACAATCTGTCCTTTATCCTTAGGGTCGAACTGTGTAGTTTTCTGTTCTCTAAGGACTCCTGCCCATGCATACTCGCTGGCATCTGTTTCTACAATTTTATACCCTGGACCAGGTAGCTTCAAAGGTGGTAATTTGGCACACTTATCCTTGATATTTTGAATTAATCTGTCATGAAGAGGACTCCATGGTGGTGGTTTCTTGCCTAAGAGTTTATTCAACTCCAGACGGTCTTCAGCTAATTTGTAGTAAAAACCTGAGATATAGTTTACTAAACCCAAAAACCTCTGCAATTCTTTGACAGTTGTAACAGGCAAATTGCGGATTCTGGTTAAAATGTGTTCTTATACCTCCATTCTCCCCCCCGGAAGAAGCTTGATCTCGATAAAAACTAATTTAGGAACGACAATACGAGACTTGGATGGATTGACAGCTAGACCGTTCCGTTGGCAGACAGATAGAAATATTCTGAGGTGATCAAGATGAGATGACATATTTTGGCTGAACACAAGGATATCATCTATGTATGGCTGAATAAACTTGGCATGAGGCCAGAAAAGGATATCCATAGCTTGTTGGAATATTGAGGGAGCGGTTTTAATACCAAAGGGTAAAACAGTCCATTCATACAAGCCTTGAGGTACTGAGAAGGCTGTTTTATAATAATTGGCTGTTTTCAAACTAATTTGCCAATAACCCTTGGTGAGATCAAATTTTGAATAAACATGGCTTCCCTGAATTATTTGCCAAATATGGTCTTTACTGGGGATTGGATGTCTATGATCAACCAGACAATCATTGAGGGGTTTGTAATTAACCACTAATCTTTTTTCAGGAAGTTCAACTCCTCTTTCATCTACTTTAGGAACGTACATAGCATGACATGAAAAAGGGGAGTCTGAAACCTGAATCAAACCTAAGGCTTCTAGTTCCTGAACTTCTTTAGCACAAATTTCAACTTCAGAAGAACTCATTAAGAAATAGTTTGCTTTTGCTTTGGGTAGAATTTCCTTACCTTCAGCATCTCTTTTGAGTGGCAAATTGCAGGTTAAAGATCTTCGGAACTTGCCCAAATCTTTTGTCATCACTGTGGTGGCAAACATTTCTTTTATTTGTTGGAGTTCCTCATTGCGCTCTTGGAACTGCTGATGAAGCCAAACCTGATTAATAGGCTTTTTCTTCTTTTCATCCTTCTGTATCCTGGAAAAGGATGTACGATGGTGTATCCTGGGTAACTGATATAACCCTTTAAAGGTTAAGAAATCTTGATCTACGATGAATGGTTGCCATTCACTCAAAGTGTTGCTACCTATTACTCCATCATAATCTTCAACTTCATAATGAACAAACAAAGTATTCTGAGGTTTTTCCTCAAAACCTAGTTGAATGGGAGCAATACAAAACAAATGGCTATATGACCTTTCATTGTTTCCAAAGGTAATATCAGTTTTACCTTCTCTCCATGCATCTTCTGGAAACGCATTCTTTCTTGCAATGTTTAAGTCAGCACCAGTATCAACAAGAAATGCCAGAGGATAAGCCTGAATACCTGGAAACTTGATTAACAGAACTGCGCCGGGGCAGTGCGTTGTGGCTTTGGAAGCTTGAAACATTTGTTTGGTATTCTGAATCACACTGAATCGTCCTCTGCTATTTTGACCTTTATCAACAGGATCATCCGGAATCGGGATGACTTCTCGTGCTGGACTGCCTTCAAAGGCGGCTGAAGAAAGATACTGCATGGGATCTTCTAGTTGTTCTGTCTTCATAGATTGAAGACTTTGACTTACATATGGAAGGTAAGACTTTTCTTGACATATGAGAGCGGCTTCTCCACTGGTGACTTGATCCGACATCTTTACACCAGATACAAGATTAAACTTATTAATATACAACTGGAGCTCTCTTTGAGATTCTTCGGCATGCTGCTCCTCAGCTTCTTCTGTTGTAAGAATCTCCACTTCCTCTGTTGCTTGAGAAAGCACTTTGTCAAGAAACTCAAGACGATGGCGACGCCATAATCTTCTGGCCATGCTTCCTGGACTGGGAGCTTCAAGAAGTCCTTTCTGCTCAATAGGAGTGGTATTGACAACCACTGAGTCTACCGGACCCGATTCTCTGAGGGTCGCTACTGAAGCTCTAGGCTGGTTATACCAGGGAGATGGTTGGTAACCATGAGAAACAGGAGGCTTTGTAGTCCTTGGTGGCCTGATAGGAATGAAACTTCTTCCTCGAACTTGATACGGCCTTGGATCTAAGGATTCCATGGTTTCCCATTCTTCCTCTTCCTCATCTCTGACGGAACTTGATGCTTACTGAGTAGCCTTATGGTTGAATGGTCGCGTCGTATCTTTGGGCTTTAGCAAGTAATACTTGCGAGACTTTAACTGCTCAAGACGGGCTTTCAATTTTTTCCACGTCTCGGGACCCATATACATCTCCTTGAGCTGCTGCTCAATATTCAGAATTTCACCAATAATTTGGTCTAACTCTGAGGAGGAAGAAATCTTCATCATTCTGTAATAGAATGAAACTTCAGAGGCGTTTGAATCTCCTTCACTTGAATTCTCACTAGGCTGGGGATCAGCCTTCATCAACTGAACTTTAGCCTGCTCTTCGCGGGCTGACTAATATTCTTCTTCTGACTCTGAGTCGGAGATTTCTGGATTGGACACAACTATATCTTCTGAATCAGAAGGATATGCATTTATATACTCATATTCATCTGTCGTGACACCGGCACTTCGGGCGGCTCGCATCTTTGCTTTACCTCTTTTCTTATCTTTCTTAGGACACTTGTTGGCAAAGTGATCACCTTTACAGATGTAACACACTGGCTTTCGCTTTGAGCTACCTTTCCTTCTTTTGTCTTTCTTACGAAAGAATCCTCTTTTCTTTGGCTTGAAGCGATCTTTCTGCTTTTTCTTGGAATATTTTCTTTTGTATGGCTTACAATCCACACAATCTTCATCATTATCTTTCGCCAGTCGATAGCATACAGCTGCTGACAAGATAGGCTGAATCTTCTTTTCCTCTTTCCTATCCTTGACGTCATTGCAGATGTCAGTGTTTATCTGTTCCAGAAATTGAACTAACTGTGGGAATGTCAGTTCCTTCATATCAGTCTTTTCATGCAACATATTTTCTAAAACTTTTCTATGATAATATGAACCGATAGGCTCACCAAAACTTTTCAGAAAAGTTGTATACATTACTTCATGATTTTGTTCCTGACCTGAGAAATAGAAATGTTCATATTGTTTCTTACAATATTCTTTGAAATTTCTCAAATCCTTGCATTTTCCTTTTATAAACTTTTGGTAAGAAAGCTGTTCCAAAACATCACGCTTTCCTACAAACATTCTTGCTAGCTGAGCACAAACTTGATCTGTGCCACTGTCTAGCAGAGTTTCTCTAAACTCATCATCTAACCTATCCCATACAATCCTGGCCATGCCTGTCATAGAATTCAGGGCTTTCTTGATGACTTCTTTCTCGTCTGCATCAGGATTGGTTGAGGTGTAATTTGTGATCCATGATCTCATTGCATCAATTCCTCTAGCATTTTCCACTTCTTCAAATTTGGCAAAATTAACTAAGGGTGGTGTATTAGCTTTAAAGGATTGAATATTTTTAAATGGATCATTTATGGAATAAGGAAATGCACCATTCCCCCGGGCCATTAACACAGTACCCTGAGTTGGAGGACTACCAGTATCAACAAGAAATGCCTCAGAGAATCGGGTCCGGTAGACTCAGTGGTTGTCAATACCACTCCTATTGAGCAGAAAGGACTTCTTGAAGCTCCCAGTCCAGGAAGCATGGCCAGAAGATTATGGCATCGCCATCGTCTCAAGTTTCTTGACAAAGTGCTTTCTCAAGCAACAGAGGAAGTGGAGATTCTTACAACAGAAGAAGCTGAGGAGCAGCATGCCGAAGAATCTCAAAGAGAGCTCCAGTTGTATATTAATAAGTTTAATCTTGTATCTAGTGTAAAGATGTCGGATCAAGTCACCAGTGGAGAAGCCGCTCTCATATGTCAAGAAAAGTCTTACCTTCCATATGTAAGTCAAAGTCTTCAATCTGTGAAGACAGAACAACTAGAAGATCCCATGCAGTATCTTTCTTCAGCCGCCTTTGAAGGCAGTCCAGCACGAGAAGTCATCCCGATTCCGGATGATCCTGTTGATAAAGGTCAAAATAGCAGAGGACGATTCAGTGTGATTCAGAATACCAAACAAGTGTTTCGAGCTTCCAAAGCCACAACGCACAGCCTCGACGCAGTTCTGTTAATCAAGTTTCCAGGTATTCAGGCTTATCCTCTGGCATTTCTTGTTGATACTGGTGCTGACTTAAACATTGCAAGAAATAATGCGTTTCCAGAAGATGCATGGAGAGAAGGTAAAACTGATATTACCTTTGGAAACAATGAAAGGTCATATAGCCATTTGTTTTGTATTGCTCCCATTCAACTAGGTTTTGAGGAAAAACCTCAGAATACTTTGTTTGTTCATTATGAAGTTGAAGATTATGATGGAGTAATAGGTAGCAACACTTTGAGTGAATGGCAGCCATTCATCGTAGATCAAGATTTCTTAACCTTTAAAGGGTTATATCAGTTACCCAGGATACACCATCGTACATCCTTTTCCAGGATACAGAAGGATGAAAAGAAGAAAAAGCCTGTTAATCAGGTTTGGCTTCATCAGCAGTTCCAAGAGCGCAATGAGGAACTCCAACAAATCAAAGAAATGTTTGCCACCACAGTGATGACAAAAGATTTGGGCAAGTTCCAAAGATCTTTAACCTGCAATTTGCCACTCAAAAGAGATGCTGAAGGTAAGGAAATTCTACCCAAAGCAAAAGCAAACTATTTCTTAATGAGTTCTTCTGAAGTTGAAATTTGTGCTAAAGAAGTTCAGGAACTAGAAGCCTTAGGTTTGATTCAGGTTTCAGACTCCCCTTTTTCATGTCATGCTATGTACATTCCTAAAGTAGATGAAAGAGGAGTTGAACTTCCTGAAAAAAGATTAGTGGTTAATTACAAACCCCTCAATGATTGTCTGGTTGATCATAGACATCCAATCCCCAGTAAAGACCATATTTGGCAAATAATTCAGGGAAGCCATGTTTATTCAAAATTTGATCTCACCAAGGGTTATTGGCAAATTAGTTTGAAAACAGCCGATTATTATAAAACAGCCTTCTCAGTACCTCAAGGCTTGTATGAATGGACTGTTTTACCCTTTGGTATTAAAACCGCTCCCTCAATATTCCAACAAGCTATGGATATCCTTTTCCAGCCTCATGCCAAGTTTATTCAGCCATACATAGATGATATCCTTGTGTTCAGCCAAAATATGTCGTCTCATCTTGATCACCTCAGAATATTTCTATCTGTCTGCCAACGGAACGGTCTAGCTGTCAATCCATCCAAGTCTTGTATTGCCGTTCCTGAATTAGTTTTTATCGGGATCAAGCTTCTTCTGGGGGGGAGAATGGAGGTACAAGAACACATTTTAACCAAAATCCGCAATTTGCCTGTTACAACTGTCAAAGAATTGCAGAGGTTTTTGGGTTTAGTAAACTATATCTCAGGTTTTTACTACAAATTAGCTGAAGACCGTCTGGAGTTGAATAAACTCTTAGGCAAGAAACCACCACCATGGAGTCCTCTTCATGACAGATTAATTCAAAATATCAAGGATAAGTGTGCCAAATTACCACCTTTGAAGCTACTTGGTCCAGGGTATAAAATTGTAGAAACAGATGCCAGCGAGTATGCATGGGCAGGAGTCCTTAGAGAACAGAAAACTACACAGTTCGACCCTAAGGATAAAGGACAGATTGTTAGAACTGTCTCAGGAAGTTTTCATGCTTCAGAGAAAGATTACCATAGCACACATAAGGAGATTCTTGCAGTAGTAAACACCTTTCAGGCTTTTCAAATGTTTATTGCTGATAAGAGGTTTTTGTTAAAAAGTGATCTGCAGAATCTCAGAGGTTTCTTCAAGAAGGAATCTCGTAACAAAGTGGTAAGAGGAAGATTATTAAGGTGGGCACAGCTCTTATGTACTTATGAATTTGATTGTGTGCATATTCCAGGAGCTGAAAATATTGTAGCTGATTTTGTATCGAGAGAAGGACATCATTCAGATGATGTTGAAGATGATCAACATGATAAAGCAGTTGAAGCCTCCAACCGACAGGTAAAAGGCAAGGTAAGAGTCATGCATATTAGAATTAGAGAGCAAAGATGGCATGAACTCAGCAGAACAGAGTGGAGCACCAATCCCTTTCCTAGAAGGGATCTTCATAATTTCAGAATGGCCAACGATTTCCTTTATGATCGTTATAAGATGTTAAAGGCTAAATTGTTATTAACATCTCCAGGTCTATGGTCAGAAACCCCTTTCTTTCAGTTCAGTGTAGAAGCAGATCCAGTGGATCCGGATATAGGACATATCCTTAATAACTGGTGCGGGGATTTTAGTCTGCCACTTCAATTTAATAATCTAGCAATTGGTAAACCAGAGGAATAGTTGAATTTCGAAGAAGGTAAAGATTTAATTAGAGATTTGTTCTCTGGACCATATCCTCCTGCTAACAATATGAACTTCCAAAATACAACAGCCTATACTGGTTGTATTTTTCGTCTAACCTTTAACTCTGGTGAAGACTCTACCTTAAGTAGGTATATTGCTCAGCATTATGGACCTTGCAGACCTGAATCCGTATTTGAGCATTGGACAGTAAAAAATAGAATTAGATATTTCTATGCTCATCAGGTCCCCATCTGGATTCATGTAAAGACCTACAAAATGAATGAAGCCACCCCTCTCTCAATGACAAGAGGAATCTACGGGCCATACAAATTAAAGGTAATGACCATCATGTGGAAAGAAGGCTCCCCACAGCTCATGACAGGCTGTATTCCACATCCTTCCACTCAGACTTGTTATAATTGTGAAGATCACTCTGAAGATGATCCAAGGGTCCCTCCAGCTCAAATGACGGAACCATCACCTTGTAATCATCCTGATAAAGCATTTTGTGAACTATGTGCCTGGTTCCATAACAGTGATCTTAATAGTGACAGCACGGGGTCTTAGCTAATAAGTGGGCTTGTCACTTATCGGGGAATCTTATCTCCTCGTGATTTATGATAAGGCGTGGACCCTACCACGTTGTAAAGGGGTTATCTCACAACCTTATCGTGAGGGCAAGTTATTCCCACTTGCTTTCAAAAGGAAAGTCCTGTACAGCTGTCCGGTTTGTGTCGGTCGTGTTTATCTTATCTCGTTCACGAGTAATTGGGTCCCACCTCTTGGGATGCTCTCCAGATAAGATCATGTGCCGTGTCCTCTTCTCATTGATGGATCTCACGAAATTATGAAGTCGGGGTTAAAAGATCTGCCTGCTCTTCCCTATAAAAGGGTGACCGGGCCGCCTGCATTCTTCAAGCAATTCTTGGCGAGTGAATTGAATGCGAAGAATTCCAGTCTTTGAGTCGATAGTCTTAAGTCTTTAGTAGTAAGTTCTGAGTCAAGTCCTGTAATGTCAGTGACTCAATAAGAGTTTTAAAGTGTTGTAAAAGCTTATAGCTTTGTACTCTGTAATATCTATGTGATGAATATAATAGCGAGCATTGAAAGAGATGAACATATCTGTTAGCTTCCTGCATGTTTTAACTGAAAATAGTTCCACTATTCATATTAGAGCTAGATATACAGTTGTGCATTGTGTTTGTCTATTGCAGCTTAGATTTGGTATACTGAGTTGGAGGACTACAGGTTGGAACAACTGGGACTTCAACAGTAGGGGGCTGGGTTGAAACCAATTGAGCACTAGTAGGATCATATCATAGAGGTTCATTAGTAGTTGGAACTTGAACCTTGAGGGTAGGACCTCCGGCATATTGAGCTGCTAGGTAGGTGCTTGCACTGTTAGGGAAGCTTTTAAAGGGAGCTGCTTTAGCGGTTTGACCTTGGATTTTCCTAAGGGATATATGAAGTGAATTCGCTTCAGCAGAAATAGCTTATCCATTTAAAAATATTCAATCCTTTAAAGCTGATACACCACCCTTAGTTAATTTTGACAAATTTGAAGAAGTGGAAAATGCTAGAAGAATTGATGCAATGAGATCATGGATCACAAATTACACCTCAACAAATCCTGATGCAGACGAGAAAGAAGTCATCAAGCAAGCCCTAAATTCTATGACAGGCATGGCCAGGATTGTATGGGATAAGTTAGATGATGAGTTTAGAGAAACTCTGCTAGACAGTGGCACAGATCAAGTTTGTGCTCAGCTAGCAAGAATGTTTGTAGGAAAGCGTGATGTTTTGGAACAGCTTTCTTACCAAAAGTTTATAAAAGGAAAATGCAAGGATTTGAGAAATTTCAAAGAATATTGTAAGAAACACTATGAACATTTCTATTTCTCAGGTCAGGAACAAAATCATGAAGTAATGTATACAACTTTTCTATATCAGGAATTAAAAATTCTATATCAGGATTTCAGAGTTAAAGCTGAAATCTGGAAAATTGAGAGAGAAGCAGCCATGGAGAGACAAAGAGATTTGTTGCTAAGGGTCAGAGAAGAGATAAAGGCAGACTGTGAAGTTCTTAATTCACAGTTGGGTACAACAAATGTCCAGATCCGTCATACTGGACAAAGGTTACAAGAGATATCTGAGGAAGTTCATTCTCTAACAACTTCTCAGATTAAAATTGCTGACTCACTCAGAGTTGAGTCTTAGGAGACTAGAGAAGCTATTTCTGCTGAAGCGAATTCACTTCATATATCCCTTAGGAAAATCCAAGGTCAAACCGCTAAAGCAGCTCCCTTTAAAAGCTTCCCTAACAGTGCAAGCACCTACCTAGCAGCTCAATATGCCGGAGGTCCTACCCTAAAGGTTCAAGTTCCAACTACTAATGAACCTCTACGATATGATCCTGCTAGTGGTCAATTGGTTTCAACCCAGCCCCCTACTGTTGAAGTCCCAGTTGTTCCAACCTGTAGTCCTCCAACTCAGGGTACTGTGTTAATGGCCCGGGGGAATGGTGCATTTCCTTGTTCCATAAATGATCCATTTAAAAATATTCAATCCTTTAAAGCTGATACACCACCCTTAGTTAATTTTGCCAAATTTGAAGAAGTGGAAAATGCTAGAGGAATTGATGCAATGAGATCATGGATCACAAATTACACCTCAACCAATCCTAATGCAGATGAGAAAGAAGTCATCAAGCAAGCCCTGAATTCTATGACAGGCATGGCCAGGATTGTATGGGATAAGTTAGATGATGAGTTTAGAGAAACTCTGCTAGACAGTGGCACAGATCAAGTTTGTGCTCAGCTAGCAAGAATGTTTGTAGGAAAGCGTGATGTTTTGGAACAGCTTTCTTACCAAAAGTTTATAAAAGGAAAATGCAAGGATTTGAGAAATTTCAAAGAATATTGTAAGAAACAATATGAACATTTCTATTTCTTAGGTCAGGAACAAAATCATGAAGTAATGTATACAACTTTTCTATATCAGGAATTAAAAATTCTATATCAGGATTTCAGAGTTAAAGCTGAAATCTGGAAAATTGAGAGAGAAGCAGCCATGGAGAGACAAAGAGATTTGTTGCTAAGGGTCAGAGAAGAGATAAAGGCAGACTGTGAAGTTCTTAATTCACAGTTGGGTACAACAAATGTCCAGATCCGTCATACTGGACAAAGGTTACAAGAGATATCTGAGGAAGTTCATTCTCTAACAACTTCTTAGATTAAAATTACTGACTCACTCAGAGTTGAGTCTCAGGAGACTAGAGAAGCTATTTCTGCTGAAGCGAATTCACTTCATATATCCCTTAGGAAAATCCAAGGTCAAACCGCTAAAGCAGCTCCCTTTAAAAGCTTCCCTAACAGTGCAAGCACCTACCTAGCAGCTCAATATGCCGGAGGTCCTACCCTCAAGGTTCAAGTTCCAACTACTAATGAACCTCTACGATATGATCCTGCTAGTGGTCAATTGGTTTCAACCCAGCCCCCTACTGTTGAAGTCCCAGTTGTTCCAACCTGTAGTCCTCCAACTCAGGGTACTGTGTTAATGGCCCGGGGGACCATTTAGTGGCTAAGAGTTGTACATACTTGGACCACATTTGAGATCCTTATTGCATACATCTATAATGGTAATTATATGTGCATGGTTGACTATCTTGCCCATTCTGGCAATCCAGGAGACAGCCTAGACTTTGTCGTTATGATACAAGATAAAACCTGTGTTGGCTACATGGATGAATGATAGATCACATATGTACCTAATTTGTTTTATTGTTGAAAAGTCTTTAGAAATGAACCAGCAAATGCAATTGGTAGATAAAATATATATACAACTCTGGACAAAGACAATGCCCAACTGTATATTCAATGTAACGTCTAAGCGCATAGACCAGGTTTGTGAATTGTTTGATAGTCACCTCAAGAGATGTCATCTCATTGATTGAATGATTGCAGAATCTGAATAAAATGAACTCGTTAAGGGGGTCTCATTCACAGATTCTTGACATTGGTTCGACAAGTAAGGTGTCTGCCACATCAAGAGATTAACAACACCCACAGAGGAAAAAGGATGCCATCTCAGCAAAACTTGATTCACAATTCACAAGCGTCAGCAAACACTTGAATCAGATCTGAGTTGAGCATTGTTCATTGGGTATAGCATTGGAAGTGCATGAATGTGGGAGATGAGGAAGTCTCTAAGTGCCTCCATCATCTTACACCAGTCAATAACTTTTGGCAGAAGGAAATCCTCATAAGGTATTACCAAGCGTACATCGCCATATAGAAAAGTCATTGACAATGATTGGATACACATCCCATAAATCCACACGTCCTACTAAATATGAAAGTTAGTGAAAGACCCAACTTGACGAAGGGATAGAGTTTTGGCTGAGTCAAAAGATTCTTATGGAGTAGCTAACTGGAATAGCTCTTGTTTTCAACTGACCACCATCTCATGAAATCTCATTCATATTAAAATATTGCATGATCTCATCATAGTAAAGGTGAATATAACACCACTGATTGCTACTTACAAGACATCGGTCAGGGAAATCTAGCGGTGTAAGGACCCGACTCATTCCAAATCAAATAACATTAAACTCTGATTTCAAAAATACCAATGAATAAAAATTTTGATCTGACAGATGAAGGAAATGTGAAATTCTTCCAGAAGTGCTTAATGTATGCTAAAGCAATGCGATGAAACTTGAAATTTAGTTTCCTAGAATCATCAGGTTCTTAAAAAATCACCAATTTTAAATCTAGTGAAGAGAGAGTATATTACGAGAGAAGGTACATTATGTAAGATAAGCTAGAAGAACAACGGATCAATTCATACCTTAAGTCATGCATTACATCCTGCATTCATTTCTGATAGCTTGCTTCTCTTCTAGTAACTGTATCCTTATCATGTGCACAAAATTAACTAAACAATCTTATGTTAACACAACTCAGTAATCACTACTCAAAGAATTAAGATCACGATGCTAATTGTAGGACTCTCTATATCTAGGGGACCTGAGTACTGGGGGCATCCTTCGCCATCTAGACTGCCTACATACCCTATATCCACGGGATCAAGGCCCCCTCCTTAGGATGTGACTAACGCGGGGAATGCAAACATGTAGTTCTATTTTGCACTATGTTTGATGTAACTGTGAGCGACTACCCAGCCCTTTCTAGGGTTATTCCCTGCCCCAGACAGTTCTTCGTTGGCTGCCACCCACTCGGTGAAACAGGGATAGAAGTTAGTCCACTACCACAAACACCTAAATGGGTGTTTGTCAGTTAGTCCTAGTGTGGAGGAATCCCTATAAGGTATCTACCCATGAAATCTAATTTGCTTTCCCCAAGCCAAATTAGATAATTATCGTGACTAAGTCCATTCCTGATCCCCTAGTACTTTCACCATGATCTACGAGGGTGAGGTGAAAGCACATGATAGATAGTGTTTCTAGATCGGCCTACTTGCCCTATCTAACATTTCACATGTCCTTCCCGATCTATACTCACATGTCAGTAAGTCTCATTTTCTGTTAGTATGCTTGAAGTATTTTCCAAATGAGCATCATGGTAATCATTATTTAAATCATCATCTATATTTACCAACTTAATACACAAAAAGATGTATAATCTTAATTCTACTCATAACATGCATTATTACCTAATAAATAACCCAATTCCATTATATTGTTACAAGCCCTCATAGTAATCAAAGAAGCATACTTCGTTCACCTATTTAGCTACTCACATATACAAGGTAGTTTCTGCTATTTTCTTAAGATGACATTGAGCTCACATAGGTTATTCGTAAAACTATTTAGTTAGTGCATATAAAGTTATTCGCTTAATGAGTTACTAGCATGGTACTCTTATTGTAGTTGAGTATGTAGTTGTTTCTGTCTAGGTCTCTAATGCTCCACAACCGACACTCATTGGATTAGTCATATGCATTTATGTACATAACTAGAACTATCATAATGCACAAGAAATCACATCGAGTTCTACAATACACTATCTTAAGACCATAACCCATAGCTGATATTATCTAAGATACTATGGAGGACACAAATAGATTCCATGGTCGTAAGATTTACAACTTAATTAAAGGGGTCGTTGAAGTAGCACACTAACTGAAATATTTATGCAAAATGGACTAATTAGAGAAGATCATTTGGATTTATCTATAACTTTCTCCCTCCCAAACAATTCGCTAATCTTTTTAAGAAAATGACCATCCTTAATATGCCAAGTTTAATCCCATAAAATTGGTCAGTGTTGAACCCCCTTTGGAAAGGAAATCATAAGGTATGCCTATCACTATAACGAATAATTATTTTCTCAATGCTTCCAACATTGAATAAAAGTCAAGGGAATAAAACAAGTCAACGCTTAATGGCTTTAAACACTGCATTTTTCTCTCTCAAAAAGGCAAGAAAAAGTATAATTTGTAAATACACCATTCACTAGATTCATATATTATTCAAGTCCATTTATAATTAAGAACCAATGTTTTACCATTACCTATTTAATTATATATCTTCCCAAGACTTGTGTGTCAATATTTTATAATGTAATTCCATAAAAGAGTTACTGAATATGGCATCTCCTTGATTCATGCAAGCAAGAGGCCTATAATTTTTGTATGCTATCATTTGTATTGTATCTTTTTGTTTTCAATATTAGAAAAGTAGTTATTTGTATTCTACATCGTTTGTGTGTTTACGTGCAACTACCATTTTATTCTAATTCTTTAACAGACATTGAGTGAAGTGTATTGAATTTTACAACTTTATTACTTGAAAAACAAATAGTGGAATGTCTTTTCCTTAGGAGGACTTTGGAAGTAGAGGAACGAGCCTCCCCTCCACTTATTCTATTAAGATTATAGAACCCTAGTTTAGTAAGAGTAGTTGTAGAATAAACTTGTGTGATCAACAATTTGCTCATGGCAACCTTTTCTTTTTTAAAAAAATTACATGTTCTTTATAGTCAATTGTAAGAGGAACTTCTTAATGAAAATGAATAATGTGTAAAATCAAATATTGTTTAGCATTTGCTTTCCAAAAATTATACATGACTTCTTGAGTTTAAGGACTACCATATTAATTTATGCATTTGATTAACAAGGGTTGAAAGGTATGTTCAATTTAAAAGTAAAGCATGTTCTTTCTAAGCTCTTCCATTTAAACTATTTTTTTTTAGAGATATACTCTCTACTTTTCTCTCTATTGTTTTGAGAAGAGAATCCTAGGTGGCATTTAAATTGTACACAGGTAAGAAGTTCAATAAAAGAAGGTCGCAAGAGAATGACATGGTAAATTGCAAAAATTGGTTAGAAGCTATTCAAATAATTTCTACCAAAATGAAATCATGCTACAATAATTAGTTAAATGTTAACATCTCTTTTGCCTGCAATGCAAAGACGACAACTCATATTATTACAGGAACCTTCTTGAGAGTGGAGCAATGGAAGTTAAACAGAAGCACAGATTTTTTTTTTAGAGGTTATAATTGAAGTGTTCCAGTAGATAAGTATGTAAACAGGGCATCATAGTCAAAGCATGTGTACTATTTGTCCAAATGCCTCAAAGAAGTGTGGTATCATGAAATGTAATAATTGAAGGATGCGAAAAAATCAAGTGTAGCAGAGGTTTTAAAAATCTTCAAAAAGCAATCGGCATGAGTAAAACTAGACTTGGCAACCGTTGCCAGCATCTTCCCAGTCTGTGTGAAGATGGGGGGTTTCAGACATGTATTCAAAATGTGCGAGCATAGACAAGTCATGAAATATGTTTGACAAAATAACCCAAACAAATGTGATCTCATGGGACACCATGATGGCAGGGGCATTCTAAATGGCTTTGCTGAAGAGGCCTTAGAAATTTTTAAGCAAATGCAACTGGCGAGTGTAAAGCCAAACTCCTCAAACATTGCTAACATTCTCCCTGCCTGTGCTTGTGCGGGCCCTAGAATAGGGTAGGGACATTCATCAAAACATAATTGAAGAAGGGTTTTTTGGTCAGATGTTATACATTGATGAAGGAAGCATTGACCAAATGACTCATGGGAGTGCGATTTCATGGAATCGCCATGGTAGCAGGACAAAATTCCAAAAATATACGACCTTTGCCAGTATCTGCTTTGTCTGAGCCTACGTGGGGGCTTTAGAACAGGGTATAGACCTACATCAGAGCATAGAGGAAATACAAATTTCCCAGATGTTGTAGTTACAAATGCCCCAACACGTGCGGGCACATGAGCTGTTTGACAAAATCCCTCAAAGAAATGTTGTCTCATGGCTTCAACGACTGCAGGACCTACATAAGATGGATTTGAGGATTGATGAAAAGGCTTTAAAAACTTTCAAGCAAAAGCAATTGGCGAATGTAAAGCTAGGCTCCTCAACCTTTGCAATGGTCCTCCCTGCCTAAACCTGCATGGGCCCTAGAACAAGGTGTGGACAGCCATCAAAGCATAAAAGGAGGAATTTTTTTCTTACTGCGGTTGCAAGTGCCCCAGTAGTAATGCCTACAAAACATGGAAGCATAGACTAGGAACGTGAACTGTTCAATATAATGTCTCAAGAGACTGTCATCTCATGGGATGCAAGATTGCAGGGTTTAAGCAAATGATGTTGGCAGGTGTAAAGTTGAATTCCTCAACCAATGCTAGATTTACCCCCTGCCTATGTTAATGACGTGGAATAGGTCATGGACATCCATCAAAGCACATAAGAGTGTGTATTCAGGTAAATTCAATTGACAGATGTAAGGTCAAATTCTACAACCTTCCTAGAATCCTCCCTAGCCCACGCCAATATGGGAGTTTTTAGATCATGGTATAGTTCTATATACCTCCGTGTGTGTGTATTCAAACAAATACAATAGTAAAGATAAATTTTAAAAATAGTTACCATTCATTGAAGCTTATACATAGTTTGAAACATACGATCCAAATAAAACTTCATCCAAAAACCCAAATAAATTTTCAACAGAAAGAAAGCAAATTGAGGAGAGGAGAGTTCTTACAGTTTACTCCAACCCTTCAAACTAGAGATCCATTCGTTCTTCCTTACAATTCTAGGCATTTTATAGAAAAGTCCATTATCCATCTCTTTTTTTTAATGATCCTCCACTCTCTTTGTTTAATGGTAATGCATCCTCCACTTTCTTTGTTTAATGATAATGCATCCTCCACCTTCTTTGTTTAATGATAATGCATCATCCACTCTTGTTATTTTAATGATAATCTTCTCCTCAATTTTTTAATGGTGTCCATATTATTTGTATTTTTAATTTTCAAATTAGAATGCAAAAATTGAGTTGTGACAAGCGGCCAAGGATTTAGTGGACAATTCAATTGGAAATGGGAGATCTTAAGAGTTTTCTCTCAAATTTTGCAAAGGTTCTAGAGGTCCATCTTGAGATACGTGAGAGCTTAAATGCTACAAGCTATATCTAATCTTTGCAAGGGCAGACAACGAAGGCTTTGGAAAATTTATGATAGGTGACTCGCTTGGATCCACGTGACACCCCATGCATCATAAATTTTTCTAGTTAAGGAGGAATGATAATGGATTTATTGAAAAGGTTAATTTTCAATCACATAGAAACCCTTATTACATTACACCTACGGGTAAACATCTTGTGTGCATAGCCTACCATCTTGTCTTCTTGAAGTCACTCTAAACTTTATAATAACAATTACACCTGCGGTGATTTAGTGGATGTGTTTTCTTGGTGCTTGTAGATTACATATGAATATAGGCTTAGAAGGATTAATAGCAATGCTGATATTTTTTCTTTTTGATTTGGATCTAAAAATTGTTGCACAATTTCTGTTCTTCTCTCAAACATCTATGCAGAAATGGCAGTTATGATAGGGTTCAAAATGGTTATCGAGAAGGACGAAGGATAAAGGAATTCATCAGATTGTGCAGTTGCAATTGCTCTACTAAACAGAAATAAGAAATGCAATGCAATGATTGCAGTCTCTACGCAACCGGGTCTGTAGCAAGGCCTTAGAAACATTTAAGCAAATGCAGTATGAAGAAATAAATCCAGATCTAAACTTTTAGACAAATGTAAATCAGAAGGTGCAAGAAAATATAATTTATAGGTTAAAAGACAAATTCATTCAATTAAAGACAATCATGGAAGATGACAATGGAGATTGGATCCCTACGGAATAATGTTGCTCAAGATCCCCACTTGCAGCTATCAGCTTCCTCCAAGAGCCTCCCGTTTTTTCTCCCCCTTTTCTCCTTTCTCCCATTTTAATTTAACCACCAAAACCTTAATTTTCCATTCTCCAATTTTTTTGGAGATATGCATAGGACCCAATGCCCAAAATCTGTTAACGACAACCATTTCAACTTTTTTTCTCCCTCCAAATTTGCTATTTATTAAGTTTCTAACATTACAAAAATAACTTTGTATTTTACAACCTTTAATATAGTTTTATTTTATTTATTTTAATATTTTATTTACTAATAATTAATTGTAATTAGTCATTATCAAATTTATTAACATTTTAATTTATTATAACTTATAATTTTCATTTTATTTATTTTAATATTTTATATATCAACTCATAAATTTATTATTTTATTTAATCATTTATTAAATTTATTTACTTCCATGTTTTTTTTTTTTTTAAAACAAAGGGGTAAAAACTTTATTAGAAATCAGAAAAGAGCATTACAATAATAACCAAGGGACCCAGCGCCAGAAAACAAGGTGAAAACCCCACAGCCTAAACAACATCAACTATCCTCATGTATCCTCCTATCCTCCTCCAAAAACTGGTCTAAATCCAGATGCAGCTCAGGGTTAACCTGATCCCAATCCTCAACTTTCCAACCACTATCATGCTCAGAGGCCCATTTGGCCAAGCAGTCGGCAGCTTGATTCCACTCCCTCGGGATGTGAACAAAGGATGCCTCCTCCAACCGAGAACTAACCTGAAGAATCCGCTGAACAACCGAAGCCAACTGCCAATTAATATCAGATATCTTTCGCTCATTCAAGAGATTAATCAAAATCTGTGAATCAGCTTCACATATAACTTTTCTCCAGCCCAAAGCAAGGGCCCTCTCAATAGCATGTAGAATTGCCAGACCCTCCATGAAGTTAACAGTCTTCACCCCCTCATGTATAGAGAACAGGAAAATCACCGACCCAGCTGAGTCCCTACCAACTCCACCAATTCTAGCAGGCCCAGGATTGCCCCTAGAAGAACCATCAGTATTGATCTTTAAAAATCCATTGGGAGGAGGTAACCACCTTCCAACCCGTTGAACCCTCTTTTTCCCTTGCCTACAGTTCCTAGAACTGACAAAAGAAGAATGAATTTCTTGAAGACCCAGTCTGGCCACCAACTCATCATCACCTCTCTCCAAGGGAAAAACCAAATCACATTTAGCTGAAACTGACTCCTGCACCATTCCTAGCATACGCAGCCAAACTTGCCGACCCACCAACTTCTGATCACGAAAAATTCGGCAGTTCCACTCCAGCCAAATCTGCCAAAGCAGAAAGGTAGGACCCACGAACCAAACTTCCTGCAAAAAGGAAGCCATAGAAGGCGGTCTTCCCATACTATCCCAGAATTCAACCAAAGAGCATGCATGAATACAAGGAAGCTTCCAAACCTCCCACCACCAATGCCAAAGCTGCACAACAAAGGGGCACCGGAAGAACAAATGCGAAGAATCCTCTTCTACTCCCCCACACAAAACACAAATTGAAGGTCCTTGAAATCCCCGTTTACGAATGTTATCCCAGGTCAAACACCTATTCTAAGCCAAAGTCCAAACAAAGCAATTGCATTTAGGCCATGAGAGTTTATTCCACACCCTTTTCCACCGATGAACATCTACCCCAGTTAGCTTCTAAGCTAATAACACCTGATAACTAGAAGCAACAGAGTAAACCCCCTTAGGATTATGGGTCCAAGCAAGAATATCCTCTTCCAGAAGAGAACTACAACTCCTACTATGAAGAATCTTGTGAAGCTCAGCACTATCTTCCACAAGTCCCAAATCTGGCCACACTGCGGGATCCTTCCAATGACCTACCTCCAACTGACCAAAAGAAGCAACAGACTTGAAGTCACTCACCCTAGCCTAGCCAGCCTTGAGAAATCTTTGGCACAAAGGAAGAAGGTTGGGGAACTGAGAAGTAAGTGGAGGGAATCCATCCCAAGAATCCGACTAGAAGAGAGCTTCAGTTCCCCGTCTACAAATCCAAAATAAACCTTCCTTGATAAGCTTTGCACCCTTCTGAAGAGTATTCCAAATCACTGAACCTTTCCCCTCAAGAGGGTAACGAGGGAGATCCTGCCGTGGAATCCCCAGGAAATATTTATGAGATAATATCTGAGTGCACGGCTAATCCGGTTCCACACACCATCTCCAAAAAAGCTTAGCAGCCACAGCCACTCCAGATAACGCAGATTGTCGAAGACCAAGACCACCAAATTGCTTTGGGCTACACACAACATCCCACCTGACCAGGCTCCACTTGGAGGATGACAAACTTCCCGCCCATAAGAACTGCCTCGCAAGAGAATCCAACTCCCTCAGAAAACCCATTGGAGCCACCTGAAGCATACATTGGTAGGTAGGAAGAGCCTGCACCACTGACTTGAGAAGCTGAACCTGCCCCGCAAAAGACAACCATTTGTGGGTCCAATGATTAACTTTTGCACGGAGCTTATCAATAATATTCTGCCAAGAACCCTTGGGAAGATGGCAAACAGAAATTAGGAAACCCAGATATGTCAAAGGGAGAACCCCTATCTGAAACCTCAAGATATTAGCAATTCTTCTCTAAATGGGGGTCGGCGTATTGAAGAAGAATATGGATGACTTCTCCTCATTAATCAATTGTCCTGAAGCAACAAGATATATGTCCAACACCTGCCTCAAGTTAGTAGCTTCCCTAACAGTAGCCATCCCCATCAAGGCAGTATCATCAACAAACTGTAAATGAGATTGCGGAGGCAAGTCTCCACCCCATCGCCAACCTTGAATGGTGCCAAGCTCCACCCTTCTTTTCAGCAAATGTCCAAGGCCTTCCACAAGAAGCAGAAAAAGATACGGAGAAAGAGGATCCCCTTGGCACAAGCCCCTTGAGGCACCAAAAAGTTCAGAATGATCTCCATTTATCAAAACTGAGAAGGAAACAAACATGACACAACTCATGACCCATTGGATCCACTCCTCACCAAAACCAAAAGAAACAAGGATCTTCTGCAAAAAAGACCATCTAACCCTGTCATAAGCCTTAGCCATATCCAGCTTAATGAACATAGCCTTCTCGTGGGAGTTGTCCATGGAGTGGATGGTCTCCATAGCAATGACAACCCCATCAAGAATATGTCGACCCGCCACAAATCCACTCTGTTCCTCTAAAATCAGCACTTTAAGCCACTTCTTCAATCTCTCAGCCAATAACTTAGAAATGATTTTGTAAGCCACATTGCAAAGAGAGATAGGCCAGAACTGAGATAACCTATCAGCCCCTTCACACTTGGGTATGAGATCAAGGAAGGTGGAATTCAGAGCACAAAGCATTTGCTTATTCCTCTGGGACTCAAGGACAACCGCCAGAAGATCCAACTTTATGATATCCTAGAATTCCTGAAAAAATTCAATCGGGAAACCATCGGGACCAGGAGCTTTACCCTTCTTCATCTGAAACACAATCTCCTCCAGCTCATCAAGAGAGATATCTTTCATCAGATACTCATTCGCCTCCCTGGAGACCAACTGAGGAATACAAGAAAGAACATGTGCTTCCTCAATAGAGCCCCCTCGAAAATCCTCCCTAAATAAAGTAGCAAAATACTAAGATGCCTCAGCAGAGATTTCCTGAAATGAGGCAAGATGTTCACCCCTATCATTCACCAAAAAAGGAATGGAATTACCATGCCTCCTGTCCTTCACAGAATTGAAGAAGAAGGCGGTGTTTTTATCACCTTCCTGTAACCATTCAACACGGGCCTTTTGCTTCCAATAGATTTCTTCCCGCAATTCAATTCCTCAACCACTTTCAAAGTCTTAGCCTCCTCCCTTAGAAGATCCTCAGAGGCCCCATTCTCACGAATCAACCGCATAATATTATTCAACTCCTCCTGGGTAGCAACCTTAGCATGAAAGATATTACCAAAACATCGCCGATTCCACCTTTTAAGCTAATATTTGACAAACTGAAGAAGCTTGGAGAATGTGTACATTGCCGTACCAAAAGTTGGTCTACCAATCCGCCACCACTCAGCCACAAGTTCATGAAGAGTAGGATCCCGTAACCACATAATCTAGAACTTGAATGAGGGAGAACGAGGCCCTCGAGCAGAGATAATACTAAGCTTAATAGGCCAATGATCAGAGCCTCTCCAATCAAGAATTTCAGATCGAGTGGACCATAAGTCTCCAACCCAATAACAGGAAACCAAGAATCGATCAAGCCTCTCAGCAACACAACTCTCACCAATTCTCCTATTATTCCAAGTGAAGCGACCATTACTTGGCAGAACATCAATAAGATTTAATTCAGAAATGCTATCTCTGAATAACAGAGCAGAAGGCTCCAACCTAGGAATACCACCTCTTTTCTCAGACAACTCCACGATAGCATTAAAATCGCCAGCCATAACCCATGGATGGTAAGGATCTAAGCTACGAACAAAATGAAGATGGGACCATAGAAGTTGTTTACCTAGAAACTCAACAGGAGCATACACATTAGAGAGGAGAATACACTCACCAGTCTCATACCAAGAGGCGACTAGGGATATAGAGGATCTAGAGGACATCCACCAGAGAGGGAAAATCTTCTGAGGGTTCCAAAAACAAGCCACCCCTCCAGAAGCACCAACATCTGGCATTCACCATATTTCCACAACTTAGGAGCCATGGCCAACATATTATCTATAGATAATTTAGTCTCCTGAAGAAAAAGAACATCTGGAGAATGATTCCTAACCAAATCACGAACAGCTTTTTGTCGAGGGCCACTATTCAAGCCCCTTACATTCCATGAGAGAACAATCATTTATGGGGGCATGAAAAATGTGAATCCAGAGTCTTGACTGACCCTGACTCCACCAAAGTTTCCCCAGTTAATTTAATCTTCTCCATATCCTTCTTCCTTCCCAGCTTGGAAGTCCTGTCACCAATCCCTTTCTTCAGTTCAATTTACTGAATACCCAAAAGAGGGGAGGCCAAAGAGCTCTTCCCCACAGTCTTGCCTCCTTTCAGGGGCAATGGGGAAACACCTCCACCACTCTTCGAAGCTCGAATAGAAGATTCTTGTTCAGTCTGGACACTCAAATGTTGATCTGTATCCATCTGCCCAACCCCAATCTCTTGCACAACCTGCATGGCCTCCAATGGTGGCCCATCCTGTCCTTACTCAAAGTTCCCTGATCCAAGTTCAGCAACCCTGGATTCACTTCCCCCTGGCTGAGATCATCTAGCACCTCAAACCTATTAAAAGTTTCATCAACCTACCTCTCCCTCAAGGTCCGCTTCTGGCCCCGATTCCTATTGCGAGCCTTGACAGGGACATAGCCATCATCTCCATTACCATCACCCAGAATAGGCTCCTTACCATTATCAGCCCTAGGTGGATTAAGAGAAGGCTGGGAAGGTTGGGGCACCACAGGCTTAGCCCTAGGGCACCTACGCTGCAAGTGACCATATTCATGACAAAGACGACACCGAAAAGGTAGGGTTTCGTAATCTAGCTATTGCACCCAAGTATATGATCCAGCACTCACTTCAATAGAATCTAGTAGTGGCTTGCTTAAATCAATTTCTACGCAGATACGAGCAAAAGTCATTACCTTTTTATACTGCGTCTGTTGTGAAGACCCAACAGGTTTACCGAGCATTGAAGCCACCAAATGCAACACGTCATCCCGCCAACACTCAACTGGAAACCATAGCAACTGAACCCAAACTGGGATCCGACTTGGTAGTGCCTTAGTCAGGTTGAAGCCAGCATACCATGGCTTGATAAATAAACCCACTTGGTTATAAAAATAGGGGCCACCCTCGAAGACCTTATTCCGATCTGCCATGCAATCAAAAGAGACCATAAAAAAGTTGTTCACAAGGAGCCTAATCTCCATCTCCCCCTCTGGCATCCAAGTCCGCTGAGCCCAGGATTCCAAAAATTGCAGCGAGACTCTCAAACCCATGAACTTGCAATAAAAAGAGTGCCTTGAATAGTATTCAATATCATCTGCAAGAATTTCCATTGGGATAATCAACTTCGGTCGCTCTTTGTATTTTCTAAACACCCATTAATCTTCGTTATTCGGGAACCACTAACCGATCCTAGATCATTCATCTCCATCTCTAAAGAAAATAGCGTATTATCAAAAACATTCACTCCATGTACCGAAGGCTTCGAACCAACTGCAGATCAAAAATCCAATTTGGGGCTAGCCCCAAATGTTTCCCCACCCTGCATAGCAAAAAACAAGAACCCCAGTAGGCATGCAAACCCCCAGGACATGTTTGCAAGAAATGGAAAAAGACAAAACCCCAAGGGAAGGATCAAAACCCTTCCACCCACAAGCCACCCAAACGGCAGTAAGAAGGCCTCCAGAAAAGAAAAAAACCCACCACCACCACCCCGAAAGCTTCAAAAACCCCCCCCCACAATGCAGAAGCGAGCAACAAACAGAGAACGAGCTAGGGCACGATCGCCCTAGCTCGGCTTGCAGAGCACGTGAATGTCATCTTCTGAAATCCTTAATCTTATTTACTTCCATGTTAATTTTACCAATTATAAATAATTAAATTATTTATAATTAGTAAACAACACATAATTTCCCCTTATAAATATTTATTTAACTTTACCTTGAAATTAACCTTGTTTTAATGAAGTACTAACTAGATTTAAATCAACACTTCAAATTGGATAAATCCAACTTAGAGAATGACACCTGACCTTCATACAAAACTACAAGACATGATGATAGAAAATGATGACAAACAGTTCAACTGACAGTGACAACTGGATACAATTCTGGACACTTATCCTCTTCGAGGATGTTGACTGAGTAGGGAACCTTATGTTAACTCTAATCAACAACTCCATTGGCTAGGGCATGCTCAGACCTAGTAGTTCTAGTGGAGTTGATGCCCGATACCTGTAGCCTACAACAAACAACAAGGTTGAACATATATATATATATAAACATGCAGTCATAAACACAATGAACAGAAGTTGCAGTGTGGCAGGGTACTCCAACACGAGTAATGCGACACTGTTCCGTTCATGTAAACACATCATTAAATAACTACATCCATTACCAATAATGCATCATAATCATAATCAAATAACACATTAAACTTAAAATAATATTAATATATAACATTAGATATGTCCATCAAACTGTGAAAACATAAAAATACCTATAGTTAAAACATCAAAAGATGTCATCATAATAACAGGTCCATAAACAAATAGCATATTAACAGAGAGTCCATCATCCACTAGAGTGTCATAGTGTCTAATCCTACTAGGATGAGTATCAGTTCGATAGAAGACAAGGTGAGGGGCACTACATCCTCCCCCCTAAGATCAGGCTTACTCCTGTAAGCCTGCAAGAAATATGAATGAAATTGATTAAGTTTGGATAGATTCCACACCCTATGCAAACATGGGAGCATATTCTGTGCATGTGATCTATTAACAGAAAAATCTTCATATAATGATTTTACACCTTTATAATAATGGAACCACAATTTATCATTTTATAAGTACTATATTCATGATCTAACACACATTCTTCATATGCACACAAATACACATTACTGGGAATCACATCTCAAGGCTACACAGGGGTCCATCTGGACATCGGAAAACAACCTACTAGTCCATGACACAAGATCCATGAGCCAAGAGCCAACATCTATCTCACACAATCCATACCACACACACATGGTGAGACCATCCAAACAAGACCACAATGACCTATCTTCTATTGTATAAGGTGGTTAGCCTCCATGAGATTGTCCTCACATATAGGTGGGTAGTGTGTCCTAGCCTAACCATCCTCAAGGTTCCCTACATCTACTTCCTCGTATACACTCACCAAGTCTGCCTCATACGTCCTTGGAGAGGAATCACAATACGACATATAGCCGACATAAAATAAATAAAAAGAAACTAGTTTAGCCAGCAAAGTCATAAACAAATATCAAATAAAAATTCAATTTTAGCAATAACGCAAGAAATGCGTGCAAGTCAACACTGAATCAAATGTAACTGTCACAACTCAATTTTTGCATTCTAATTTGAAAATTAAAAATACAAATAATATGGACACCATTAAAAATTTGAGGATAAGATTATCATTAAAATAACAAGAGTGGATGATGCATTATCATTAAACAAAGAAGGTGGAGGATGCATTATCATTAAACAAAGAAGGTGGAGGATGCATTATCATTAAACAAAGAAAGTGGAGGATGCATTATCATTAAACAAAGAGAGTGGAGGATCATTAAAAAATAGAGATGGAGAATGGAATTTTTCTATAAAATGCCTAGAATTGTAAGGAAGAGGGGATTCATCTCTTGTTTCAAGGGCTGGAGTAAACTGTAAGAACTCTCCTCTCCCCAATCTCGATTCCTTTCCTTTGAATTCTTTTTTTTTATTAAGATGAATTGTTGTACTAGTATGCTTGTTGTTTATAGTAGTCTAGTAAGACAGAATTGATGCATAATTTTAATTGTGATGGTTGATACTTTATGAAGTTGTCATTTTGGTTCATACAAGTCACGTGCTTTCCATACACCTTTACATTGCATGTGTTTTACATCTGATAAAGCTTGTGTTTCTTACATACCTTGTTCTGAAGCTCTCACATAGGCCAGGGCACTTGTAATTACCTCTTCTCACCAAAAGCCCTCCCGTTATGCTTGGATAGACATCCATACCCTGTTTTGAGTGCCATTTTGGGCATAGTACGCTGTCCAAGGTTTTGCTTTCTAATTTTACACCTGCCAAATCCATTAGCTTGAAAGTCCCTTACTTTGTTTCAATGAATCCATTTTGTGTGGTCCTGTAATCATTGTATTTTAGAAGGCAACACTTCTTGAGGGATTTCGTCTAACGGTTCACATATCCCTTGATCATTGTAGTCTATGAGACCGTAATTTCTTTTAGGCGTTTTGTCGAATAGTTAGAGTGCAATGTCTATACTTTTCCATTTCACATGCAGGTCTACCAAGTCACTCTCAATGACAAGATCTGACAAAGATCTCCTTTCTATCATGATTGATGTAGGCAGGTCGTGGAATCCAATTGAATGTTTCTAAAGCATTTTTATCAAATCCATATTGTGCATATCCTGTGATCATACTTCTTTTAGGGATCCCACGTGCTCTGCCTATACTTCCACGATATTTTTATTGGTCCTCTAGAGCAATTTCAATCATGATATCTGAAAAGAATTTCCCCTTCCATCATGCTTTGACAGAAGTCCATACCCTGTTCTTAATCACCCATTCGGCACAGGAAGGGAAGACTTTGGCATAGGTTTTGGTTTTTGGCCTTACACCGGCTAATTGTGTTTGCTTGAAAGTTTTAAAATCCTTTTTCAAACCATCTTGTGAAATCCTGCAATCATTGCATTCCCTGAGGTGACAGTTCTTTGAAGGATTTTGACGTGCTAGCCAAAATCGCCCCTTCTATTATGCTCTAAACCCATACTCTGTTCTTAAGCACCATTTTGGCACAGGCAGGGAAGATGTTGGCACAGGGTGCTCACCAAGGTTGAGGAGTTGGTCTTTACACAGCCAGTCACGCCATTTTGGCATGGGGTGGGAGCACGCTGGCAAATGTGAATTGAACGGGTTGGAGGCTCGTTCATTGCATTTGGTGAAACACTGTATGAGATTTTGTCAAATGTGAAACACTTAATATTTTTCATCTAATAACCTGTATTTTCAAGAACGCAATTTCATAAAGTAAAAAAAAAAGTCCACTCTTTCATCCCTCACAGGCAATTTGCATTTGCCACAGGCACTAAGCATATTAACATGTATGTCAAGCGCAGAAGTTTGATATATGCTCATAAAGTGTTTGACTACATGAAAGAATGATATATATATAGAGTTTGTGGGTAAAGAAGAAGCATCAAAAGCTAAAATATATATATTTACTACAATCCTTTAGAATTTATAGTATACTGAAAATTCTCCCTTCCATTTCATTCAGCCTTAAAAAAAAATGATTTTATTTTATTTTAAAAAAATTGTGCACGGCCATATGACTTATATTAAAGCCCATGCAGAGCTGATGCACAGTGTACATGTTCACATGGTGTACATCCATGCCGGTTTGATTGTGGCTACATGCGTGTGTGTGTCCTACACATGTCACACATGAATGCATGTAGATACGTGGGGAAATTTGTGGCAGTTTCTAAAATACTCTAGGAAGTATTATATTTTTATATATATCTAGTGTATGATGTTTCTCTCTTTAACCATGATATTTCTTAGCATTTGAAGGCTAGATTTGAATGGATTACTTTAAGGGAATAAAAGTGTATATCTTGTATTGCTTTAGCACTTGAGTTGACCTATTTGATACATGAACCAACTTCTACCCAGCATCCATCAACAATTTTCTACTTTCAGTCATTACAAACTTAACAAAAACTTATGCACAAATTATCTCTTGAATGATTTCAAATTGTGATAAATTTTCTTTGTAGCTTAGGGAAGAGGATCCAGTAGTGGTACACCCTAACTTCACGCCTCTCAAAATCAATTTTGAATCACTACAAAATTTTTACAGTAGCTTACTTGGCAATGCCCTTGCTTATAACTATTCTTTTGTGGATCTCTAAGCGATAATTTACCATCTAGTTCATAAATAAATTTTCTCAATGTCAATGGTATTGGTGGAATTGATTTACTTCTCCATCACAAGCAATCCTTACATCCTCAACAAATAGACCCTATCTATTGTACTTGTCATCTAGGGGCTTCTCATCATGTCTATATGTGAGATCTTTAACCTTTTTTTTAAAGGAGGAATTATTACCTTATCCTCCCTTTAGTATCATAACATCTATGAGGTGTTTTAACTTAATCATGTTACCAATTGTAGGGATTGACATGAAACTGTAATTTTCACCTATGAGTTTTAATAGGTTAGATAGAATTCTCCCTATCTTTTACTTAATATTGATGTAATGAATTAGACCATTGAAAATATATTTCATATGGAAGCACATCCTTTGAAATAATGTGGGAATCAATTATTGTACCTTCAACTTATATGAGAGTTTTCTTTGAATATAGCTCTGAGTTATCTGCTGGCATCAAGTGCAAATGAACCGTGTGTTTCTTGTGAATTCTATTATGCTATAGGGTACACTTACCACTACAATTACACTATCATAATTATTGTCATGAAGCTCTCTAAAAGTAATGTGTAGTGAGATTGTAGAGTGAGTCTCTAATTTGTAAGGGGAGGAGGAAAACTCATGGTCACACAAATAGCATTGGTGAAGTATGATACCATGTAAAAGTTCCCTTTGACTTGACCCTTGAAAACTATTGTTTCAATGTTGCTATTTAGTCATGTCCCAATAATTTGGGATAACCTCCTTTTCCATAATCATGAGTAGGGTAACCTCAGATGCATTCAAATCTTAATAGCATCTTTCTCACAAATAGGTTCCATATTAAAAATCATTTCTTAATTATCATATCATCTTAGATTGAAAGCTTAAGTATCCTTTCCAGTTTATGTTTACGAATAACTTGAAGTGAATTATTTGTATGAATAATTGGGAATGTGAAAGTATGAGTGAGTAATTTGGTTTGTGAATGTATGCAAAGATGCTGCATGGTTGAGTCTTGTTTCTACTCTATAAATTGTTAGAAGAATCCTAAGAATTTGATAAATATTATTATGTGGGATTAGAATTCTAAGTATTAAATATAAAATTTGCTTGAGCTGCCTTGGTGAATAACACTCTTTTCATAATATAAAATTATATAGATAATATCTGATTTATGAATTAGCAAGGTTGTTAAATTTATCTGTTCATCAAAAGTCATATTGCTTCCCAAGGATTATTCAGAATTTGTTCATATTGTATTTGGAATTGTATTTGAAGAACAAAGTTATCAGTTAACCCTAATTTTATGAGTGGTCTTAACACTATTAGTTTTGTATATGTACTATTATGTTTATATTGTTCTATATCAGAAAATGAGGTTTATTGACACACGAGTATAGATCGGGGAGGACATGTGAAATGTCAGATAGGACAACTAGGCTGATCCACAAACGCTATCTATCATATGCTTTCACTTCGCCTTCGCAGATCATGGTGAAAGTACTAGGGGATCAGGAACAGACTTAGTCACGATAATTATCTAATTTGGCTTGGGGAAGCAAATTAGATTTCATGGGTAGATACCTTATAGGGATTCCTCCACACTAGGACTAACTGACAAACACCCCTTTAGGTGTTTGTGGTAGTAGACTAACGCTTGTCCCTGTTTCACTGAGTGGGTGGCAGCCGACAAAGAATTGTCTGGGGTAGGGAATAACCCCAGAAAGGGCTAAGTACCTGCTCATAGTTACATCAAACATAGTGCAAAATAGAACTACATGTTTGCATTCCCCGCGTTAGTCACATCCTAAGGAGGGGGCCTTGATCCCGTGGATATAGGGTATGTAGGCAGTCTGGACGGCGAAGGATGCCCCCAGTACTCAGGTCCCCTAGATGTAGGGTGTACTACAATTAGCATTGTGATCTTAATTCTCTAAGTAGTGATTATTGAGTTGCGTTAACATGAGATTGTTAAGTTAATTTTGTGTAGATGATAAGGATATAGTTATAAAATTGGTAATCTTTTAAGAACTTGATGATTCTAGAAAACTAAATTTCAAGTTTCATCACATTGCTATAGCATACATTAAGCACTTCTAGAAGAATTTCACATTTCCTACATCTGTCAGATCAAAAATTTTATTCATTGGTATTTTTGAAATCAGAGTTTAATGTTATTTGATTTAGAATGAGTCGGGTCCTTACAATAACCATGAGGGTTACACACAAATGACAATCACAAGGTGTGGCTAAACCATCACAATCAAATAAAAAAAAAGTGGCAGCCTTTTCAATTAATATAAAATGATCAATAATTATAAAGAAAATATGCAATCTTTGAATTTGCACTATACAACACTACGTGACTAGATACTAGCCACCAAACGAGGAAGGAGGGAACATCGTCAGGCTATCCTCAACATTTTATTCCACACAATAAGGACTCTACATAAGCACCAAGAATTACTAAATACATCCAAGAATTCATACTCAACAAGAAGATGCAAAAGCATCTAGTCCTCTACCTATCAACTCCTCTAACTACAACCAAAGCTCCTTAAGGATAGGATGATTGTCGAGGAACACCTCTTGGCTCTCCCCTAACTCCAAATTGTTAACCATCATACAAATAACAACCTTGATGCATACATATCTTCAACTACACAACAGAAATCATACGTAGGGAGATGGATCTCTACATTCCAACTACCCCTACCTCGACCTCTAGGCATCTATCTATGTAGACACCGCCAAGGGAAAACCTCAAATTGTTAGGCGAGGATGAAAAAATAAATGAGCATAATCTTCAAAGTTTAAGCAACTAGTACAACCTAATGGGCTCATATAAAACCAGAGTACCTGATGTTTAAACCTTGCTCTGATACCAGATGTAAAGCCCCGCCATGAACACCTTAGAGAACAACACATCTATGCTATGTAATGCAGAATAATTTTTTTTTAAATGAATAATATAACAAACTAATGTTAACATATCTAAACACATCATTTGAACTAACGACTTGTCCTCTAAGATTTCATGGTTGCATTACTTATCAAATCAATTAACAATTTTTTTTTTACATACATCATTAACTAACATCAATAGCTCATTCTAAATCTATTGCATTAATGAATACACATATACATCTCCATTTCATGACATCAGTTAGATAATCAACTTGATCAAAATTACATGTGCATATACAAAAGCCTATACATATGCGTACATTATTATGTAGTTTACATTATCACCATTCTGATTACATCTAAATACATACAATATGATACGATTGATACATAAGGCTAGTACATGAATATAAATCACTGCCTTCATAATTGGTACAAAATATGATGCCTGATACACAAAATATATCCTCCTCGCACATGAACATCGGCAAGGTAAAAACCAATGGATAAAAGCTCTTCCACTCGACCATGTGGAACCCTAAGCTCCACCCCCGAGCTAGGAGTTAACATAAGGTCCCCACTACAACATATAGTCAGGTAGATAGAAGACTATAAGAATAAAGACAACACATTACTCCAACAACACAAGTCAATATCACAAACAACTCAACATCACTTCCAGAGGCAAACACATAACAAATGGGGAGAGTACAACTAGGGAATGCTAGGCTATAGTAGGAAGAGTGTCATCAAATAGCTTGTCATGGGTTGTCCTGGTAAGCCTTCCTAGGCCTCAACCCCCATCCTAGGTTGTCTTGGTAGCCTCTCCCGACTCCTAACCCCCATACAACGCTCATGCGGGATCAACATACCTTTCATGAGGACAATGTAGTTGATCTTGCCATTCCAGGCCTTCTCATCTCATCTCAAGCCTAAACGAGCACTTGAGCCATGAGTGAGGCATCCACTTATCTTGTTTAGTGTGATTAACTACCCAACCCCCTAATTCATTAATTAGCTTATCACTGAGTTAACAAACTCCCACACGGGTTGTCCTGGATGCCACTTCGAGCTCTGGCCCCCATTGAGAGCCACTACCCTACCTGCATCTAGAAACCCTAACCATCAAGCAAGGGCATTTAACATTATAACAATAATTATACATGAACTTTGCAAGGCATTTACCATCTTGCAAACCAACTTAATCACAAGGACTATTTCACAATACATTGTCCATAGCTTCCAAGTGAAGCAATCCAAAAATAACATAATCCTTTTTCATTTCCCGATGTCTCCCCATTCACAAAATCCAACTTAAAACCCATTACAAGATAAATAAAATTAAATGGTCAACAAATCATCCACAAGGGAATTATTACCTCCCCAAGGTACATTCACAACTCAGATAATGCATCATTCACATTATCTTTTACCTCATACATAACTGGAGGCAACATGTCGTAACAACCCAATAACTCATGACACTTACCAACACATTACATAAACACAAGACACAAACAACCTTTGCCTCTGAAACACTAAATCTCGACCACCTGACCCTATTACAACTAGTGAACAAACTCACACAATTTCATTTACATTTTATAATTAAACTTACAACAAACCAATTGACCAAGAACAAAACTTACAAGTTAAATCTCAAACACATTGTTTATTAATCTAATTTTCAACCCTGAATCAATTTTCTACTTGACAATTTCATTACAAAGGAATTGTTGTAAAAACCAATATTAAATTCATCTACATAAGTTTATAACCATATATGTTTCCATTTTCATATTTAGCTTAAGAAATCCAATCATATAAATTTCAATATCTTGATTTAAATAATCAAATGACTTAGCTATAACATTTAATCTATATATGAGTTTAGTATCCAATACAATTTTTTTAAGATGATGATGATGATGATGATGACGACGACAATATAAATACCAAGGATCATTGGATAGTAAATATTTTTCATCCCAGATAGGTAAATCAACATTTTAAATTTTATTATCTGACAAAACTAATTTTGAAACACTTTATATGAGATGACTCAATTGAAAGTGGAAAATAGCCCATAGAGATATACTCTACATCTATTTCCTACTGTAGATATAACAATATGGTTTACATCTTATAGCTCTAAAATTATTTAAAGGAAATCCTTATAAGAAAACACCATTGTTTATAAGGGAAATGCCCATTGACGTAATAACGAAATAATTCTAATCCCTTAAAGAGGCCTATTGTAAGAACATAGAGAGACCTTGATGGAGGATTTACAAACAAATATAAGACAACCACTGTCCAACCCAGCTACCTGTTGACTCCCAATGCTCCCTCTACATATCTTCAATTATTGTGGACCTGCATTCTCAAGAATGAGATTTCATAATAGAATTCACTCCTTCATCATTCTCAGGTGATTGCATTTACTACCACACACAATGTTTCAAATTTATCTTATTAACATGTAGGTCAAGTGTGGCGTTTGGTAAATAGAGGCAACATGTTTGACCATAAGGAAGAATAAGACAGCGTCTTATGGGATGCAATGATTGCAGGGTATGTACAAAATGGACTCGTTGAAAAGGCTTTAGGAATCTTTCAAGCAAGTGGAATTGGCGGCTAAAAAAGCCAGGCTCTACAACTTTCACCATATCCTCCTAGTTTGAGCACGCCATAATATAATCAATCAGTTTAAGTTGTACATGTCATTGTCCATCAAACAAGCAAGTTTTAAGGAAGGCAGTTTGATAAGTTCTCAAATAAAAATTATTTTAACAGCTTATAATACTTCAATTATAAGCATTTCTACAACAACTATAACATCAAGGCTAGATATGTAAAGGTAGCTAGAAACATATATCAAATAGAAAGCTACGGCGAGAGTAACTATGACAACTATCACATCAACAATATTAATTTGCATATGGATACAATGAAAAGAGAACAAGTTGATTTAAATGTTGCAACATAACCTTTATTCCTTAACAACTATCTAATGTTATCAATAATGAATGGCGATTAAAGAAAGACTAGACTCTACAAAACTTATGCCAGCTTCCAGCCAGCGGGGTGCACGGCCATTTAGTGGCTGAGAGTTGTACATACTTCGACCATATTTGAGATCCTTATTGCATACACCTATAATGGTCATTATATGTGCATGGTTGACTATCTTGCCCATTCTGGCAATCCAGGAGACACCCTAGACTTTGTCTTTATGATACTAGATAAAACCTGTGTTGGCTACATGGATGAATGATAGATCACGTATGTACCTAATTTGTTTTATTGTTGAAAAGTCTTTAGAAATGAAGCAAAAAATGCAATTGGTAGATAAAATATATATACAGCTCTGGACACAGACAATGCCCAACTGTATATTCAATGTAACATCTAAGTGCATAGACCAGGTTTGTGAATTGTTTGAAAGTCGCCTCAAGAGACGTCGTCTCATTGATTTAATGATTATAGAATCTCAAAAAAATGAACTCGTTAAGGGGGTCTCATTCACAGATTCTTGACATTGGTTCGACAAGTAAGGTGTCTACCACATCAAGATATTAACACCCACAGAGGAAAAAGGATGCCATCTCAGCAAAACATGATTCGCAATTCACAAGCGTCAACACACACTTGAATCAGATCTGAGTTGAGCATTGTTCCTTGGGCACAGCATTGCAAGCGCATGAATGTGGGAGATGAGGAAGTCTCTAAGCGCCACTATCATCTTACACCAGTCGATAACTTTATGTGGCAGAAGGAAATCCTCATAAGGTATTACCAAGCTTACATCGCCATAGGGAAAAGTCATTGACAAAGATTGGATACACATCCCATAAATCCACGCATCCTACTAAATACGGAAGTCAGCGAAAGACCCAACTTGAGGAAGCGACAGAGTTTTGGCTGAGTCAAAATATTGTTATGAAACAACTGACTGGAATAGCTCTTTTTTTCAACTAACCACCCTCTCATGAAATCTCATTCATATTAAAATCTTGTACGATCTTGAATATAACACCACCGATTGCTACTTACAAGACATCGGTCAGGGAAAGCTAGCAGACACAGGATTTGGTGGATGATTTAATTGGAAATGGGAGATCTTAAGAGTTCTCTCTCAAATTTTGCAAAGGTTCTAGAGATTCATCTTGAGATCCATGAGAGCTTAAATGTTGCATGCTATATATGATCTCTGCAAGGGCAGACAACGAAGGCTTTGGAAAATTTAAGATAGGCAACTCGCTTGGACCCATGTGACACCCCATGCATCCTAATTTTTTCTAGTTAAGGAGGAATGATAATGGATTTAATGAAAAGGTTAATTTTCAATCACATAGCAACCCTTATTACATTACGCCTATAGTTAAACATCTTGTGTGCATAGCCTACCATCTTGTCTTCTTGTAGTCACTCTAAACTTTATAATAACAATTACACCTGCGGTGATTTAGTGGATGTGTTTTCTTGGTGCTTGTAGATTACATATGAATATAGGCTTAGAAGGATTAACAGCAATGCTAATATTTTTTTTTATTTGGATCTAAAAATTGTTGCACAATTTCTGTTCTTCTCTCAAACATCTATGCGGAAATGGCAGTTATGATGGGGTTCAAAACAGTTATGGAGAAGGATGAAGGATAAAGGAATTCATCAGATTGTGCAATTACAATTGCTCTACTAAACAGAAATAAGAAATGGAATGCAATGATTGCAGTCTCTGCTCAACCGGGTCTGTAGAAAGGCCTTAGAAACATTTAAGCAAATGCAGTATGAAGAAATAAAGCCAGATCTAAACTTTTAGACGAATGTAAATCAGAAGGTGCAAGCAAATATAATTTACAGGTTAAAAGACAAATTCATTCAATTAAAGACAATCATGTTAGATGATAATGGAACCTGGATCCCTACGGAATAATGTTGCTCAAGATCCCCACTTGTAGCTATCGGCTTCCTCCAAGAGCCTCCCATATATTCTCCCCCTTTTCTCCTTTCTCCCCTTTCAATTTAACCACCAAAATCTTAATTTTCCATTCTTCATTTTTTTTTGGAGATATGCACATGATCCAATGCCAAAAATTTGTCAACAACAACCATTTCCACTTATTTTTTCTCCCTCCAAATTTGTTATTTATTAAGTTTATAATATTACAAAAATATCTTTTTATTTTATAACCTTTAATATAGTTATATTTTATTTATTTTAATATTCTATATACTCATAATTAATTGTAATTAGTCATTATCAAATTTATTAACATTTTAATTTATTATAACTTATAATTTTCATTTTATTTATTTTAATATTTTATATATCAACTCATAAATTTATTTACTTCCATGTTAATTTTACCAATTATAAACAATTAAATTGTTTATAATTAGTAAATAACACATAATTTCCCCTTATAAATATTTATTTAACTTTAACTTGAAATTAACCTTGTTTTAATGAAGTACTAACCAGATTTAAATCAACACTTCAAATTGGATAAATCCAACTTAAAGAAGGACACCTGACCTTCATGCAAAACCACAAGACATGATGACAGAAAATGACGACTAACAGTTCAATTGATAGTGATGACTGGATACAATTTTAGATATTTATTGTCTTCGAGGATGTTGACTGAGAAAGGGAACCTTATGTTAACTCTGATGAACAACTCCATTGGCTACGGCATGCTCAGACCTAGTAGTTCATGTGGAGTTGATGCCCAGTACATGTAGCCTGCAACAAACAACAAGGTTGAACATATATATATATAAACATGCATTCATAAACATAATTAACAGAAGTCACAGTGTGGTAGGGTACTCGAACATGAGTAATGCGACACTATTCTATTCATGTAAACACGTCATTAAATAACTAGATCCATTACCAGTAATGCATCATAATCAAATAACACATTAAACTTAAAATAACATTAATCTATAATATCAGATACGTCCATCAAACTGTGAAAACATAAAATACCAATAGTTAAAACATCAACAGATATCATCATAACAATAGGTCCATAAACAACTAGCATATTAATAGAGAGTCCATCATCCAATAGAGTGTCATAGTGTCTAATCCTACTAGGATGACTATCAGTTTGATATAAGACAAGGTGAGGGGCATTACAAGTGATTCTCCTTAGTTGAATGTCCTTGAATGTATGTAGTGCAAGGAGGATCTAACCTAATCATACATTGAATTATCAAACCTTCTTTTTCTACATTATAGCTCCTACAGTGGAGCTGAAGGGAAGTACTAAGAAAAAAGGTAATGTTCCCATTATTGATTACTCTTCATCCATAGAAGGTTAGACTAGGGGAGATGATAATAAGCCTGATTGGATTGGGGAGGAGGACTCTATGGAGGTCATCTTCACTCCTCATTCCTTTGAAGTAGTTTAGAAGGGTAACCTTAAAAAATGTAAGAGGACCTATGAGAAGAAAACTCCAACCCAACAAGGAAAAATTGTTGAAATGCACTAAACAACTAAGAGGGGGGGTGAATCAATTATCTTAAAAAATTTAACCACTTATGAACATTAACACTGTTGGTGCCTGCATGAATAGTCAGGTTTCAAGCATTTAAATCTACAGGCACCCTCCCAAAAAATCTAAAAAATTCTAAGTCTTTGGGCCCCCTCAGCGTGTTTCAGCCTAACCTGATATTCTTGGGGGGTGTCATCATATTTTCAAATATCGACCTGATTTTTTGGTGGGGTCATCATGTTTCTAACATCAATCATCTTAGTTACGATCACCCTGATGCTACTACAAGGTTTCAATATGACTCGATATTCTCCGGGGGGGATCATATTCTAAATATCAGGTGATGCAGTCAAGTGATTTTTCTTATCGGGGTGATTTTCCAATAAGGGTGATATTTCGCATCAGGGTGATGTGAAATATCACGGTGATATTTCACATCAGGGTGATATGAAATATCGGGTGATGTTTCCCACAAGGTGATGTGAAATATCGAGGTGATATTTCATATCAGGATATCATGCAGGAGGATCATGATGAGGTATATGCTGGCGCTGTCAGGAGTAAAATCACCGACATCATATATGCTCACAGTGTAGCTTATAAAGTATTGAGGAGGTCGCTGTGGGATGAATGTGGGATAATTTGTTCTCACATAATTTGAATAATCAGGGTTATGAATCTTGGCAGGAAAATTTCAAAGGTGCACAGTCTACTGCATTCCCAAGGCCATGGGTTGGTATGTCATTAATGGTGGATGTTACAGGGTATGGGCGAAGGCATGGATGGCTCATGTACCTGATTGAAGATGTGAATCCCCAGGCGGTGGCGTAGGGCTTGAGTCCAACCACTCCCTACCTCCTCTCCCACCTACTGCATTCAATGTTTGAGCGCCATTTCTCATGATGTGATGTATCTGGTGAAAGTTTGAGTCAACGATGTGATTAGTGCTAAGTACACCTTCCTTTCTATATATAGAAGATGGTGTTAATCATTTGTTGTTGTTGAAGACCTGGGCATTTTTGTGTGAATAATGAAAAATAGGGCATTTCCTTACTGTTTTATCTCATTTTGGAGTTTATGAGTTGCATTCTGAATGTACATTGCAGATATTTTCAGTTTCATTGTTATTTTATATGAAAAATGGTCTCATGCATGTGTTTAGCTACTTGTCTCCATGTGTTGCATGCTTTTCCTTCTTTTGAATATGGATGCTAAGGGTTTCTCAGGTTCTAGGGTATAGATTTCTATATCACATGTTTCATCTCTAACTTCCATTCAAGGAGTGGATTAAATTGTTTTAGGTGAAGTATGGAGAAGGTTGTATGTCAGCCAAGATATATGTAAGTAGAGGCAGCTAAATGCCCATCCCTGGGTGATGTTTGTAAGGCAAGCATCAATATAACCCCTTGAAACTTGAATGCTAAATGCAATCCATTCTTTTGTATATGTCTAGTTGACTCCTTGCCCTAAGATAGGCAACAGTCTGCTCCTGGGTTAGTAGTTATGACCCAAAACCCCCTATCTTGCATCCAAAACATAAAATCCATCTTTTCATAAATTCCATTATGTTAGTCTGTAGGAGTAGGATTTGGACTCCTGTATACTCTCATCCACAACCAGACAAATATGTCCAAGAATGTTGCCAACCTTGTGATGTATCATGCACATCTTGGTCCACACATGAGAGTATTCTACCTGTTGTTGTGAAGCTTAATCTTTCTATCATTGGGCTAGTCAATGTTACATCTTTAGCTATAGGGACACTCCCCTTGGTGTGACAGAACTAGAAGTGAAGGGGAGGCAGCTCTCGCAACCTCCTGTATTAGTTGGTTGAATCCTCTACATTGGAACTGGCAAACCCTCTGCTGATTCAAAAGAAAAATCCAACAAAATCGTGACTCAGCTAGGGAGTTGATGTAAAGTGGTATCTAGTGGCCCATCTAAGTCACCAATAAAATGGCAACTCTGTTGGGGAGTTAATGTAAAGTGGTATCTAGTGGCCCATCCAAGTCACCAACAAAATGGTGACTCTGGTAGGGAGTTGATGTGGTCTTTCATGTGAATATGGTGCTCTGCTAGTGGAATGAACTCAGAAAAATATTTGATGAGCTTTCTATTGTTTAAAAATTTTGTATCCTCTCTGGAGAGGTGGCGACTCTACAAAAAAGTTTTAGTGCACATGACAGGCTGATGTATGTTGTTGAGATAAAAGAGTTTCCTGTTCATGGTTTCAGCATCAGGATGAGAAAAGCTACCTAGCTCCTTCCCATTTATATTTGTTGTTTTATTGCATAAGTTAGATGCCGAGGGAAGCCTTACGTCTTAGGTAGACATAGGATGTCTAAGATTGAAAATTTTATGAATCCAAATATGTATTCACCCATACTCAGTCAAGAGGGGGATGAAATGTTGAGTAATAGAATTGAAGAGATAAAGAATAGGTTGATATCCTTAGAGGCTAGGCAAGCTCAGTTAAATAGTAATAACCCTGTTGTGTCTGCCAGTCAGAAGGCTAAACCTCTTGTCAGCCCTTTTGATCCTTTGTATGACCAACTAGATTTGTCATGGGTTGACTATGAAGTTGAAAGTATGCCTACTCAGATCTATAATCAGATGCCTAGATTTAGTGGACACAGTGTGTGTGATGGGGGTGCACATATCCAAAATTTTCATAACTTTATGGAGCGACACTCATTTAGAGATAAGGATATGTGGATGAGGTTTTTTGTTAGATCCTTTGATGCTAAAGCTAGAGATTGGTATTTGAGCTTTCCAAAGAGATCCTTTGCCTGTTGGGATGAACTTGTTGACTGTTTTGGAAAGGAATTTGCAAGAGAACCTGCTAATTTTGTTGCAAGATTAATGGATATTAGAAGACAAGGTGAAAAGCCTAGTATTGATTTTAGTCATAGATTTGTAGCAGCCCTTTCACAAATCCCTGAAGCCTTTAGACTTGATATTTCATCCTGTGTTGGCATATACTTTGAAGCTTTTGAGGAGGGCTCTAGTGCATTATTGAGGGAATTCAAGATAACAAGTATGTAGATGGCATACAAGTTTTTAGAAAATATAAAAAAATGAGAAATGAGCATATGCAGAATTCCTTGTCCACAGGCTTTGGTATGAATAACAATTGTATGGCTACAAATGACCAAGTGATCATGGCATCATGTGAAGATAAAAATGAAAGTGAAAAGATAGATGTAAAGGATGCCAATGAAAGGATCAATGATGACTCCCATTTCAGGGCTGAGGTATCTGGTTCTGAAAACAATGATGTGGTTATGGACAGTAATGAGTACTTGTTTGAATGGGTTTGTGGAGATGATTGTGAGTATTGTGCTCAGGATAGAGAAGAGATAAGTAAACAGAGGAGTAATCCCATGTTTGAATGACTACCTTTTATTCAGACACATGGAGATGATGAAGAGTAATCAGGGATTGAAACAAGTGCTAGTGCTAAGCATGATTGTTCTTTGTTTGATTTTAGTTTTGCTTATGACACACAGGATGATACTCCTCCACAAAGGGAATCCATTGGTAATGAAAATGCATGTTCTGCTGCCCATGAACCAGTGGCATACCATAATGAAGTTGAAACACCTAGATCAACCTTTTTTGACACATATAGTGATGAGGATCAGTTTGAGTATGGTGAAAATCAAGGCACTGTTGTTGATATGGATTCTAGTTCTCATCCTAATGAAAGAGAAGCCAACATACATCATGAAGGTTATTGCAAAGAGGTGCCTAAGTCTAATCTTTTTCAGTTTGGTGCTGCTGATGGTTGTGTGCATGATGTACACAAATATGAGTTTGAAATATTTTTCTTTGATATGCCAGCTTATGATAAGATGAGCCCTGATGTTCCTAGCTACATGGTGGACTTTGAGTTCTTCTAGTTTTCAGTCTAGCTAGGAGATCATTTTACAATGCATATTGCTGATATAGATGATGACAAGTTTTATATGCCATATGAATATGCATTGTTTAACAAATATAACATGCACATGTTGCCTGATGCTGAAGGTTGTTTGCATAAGGATGACAGTGGCAAGCTAGATAAGAGGGTTGAATATACAAATGACAAGGTTTTTTTATGGATAAATCATGTTAGCATCTTCAGGCTTGATCTAGTGATATCAGATGAAAATAAGGTATTTGACAAGGGGAGATACAGGTTTTTCCTTTCTTGGTGGCCTTTGGCCACCAAGTGTGATTGGTGATGCAAATAAGTATTTGACTCTATGCCAAATGGATAAGGGACTGGTCTGCATCCCAGAGATCTATGGTTCTCGCCATGCCTGTAAGAGCCATGTGCCGCAGACAGAGCCACTATTGGTGCTTGCATGAATAGACAAGTTTCAAGCATTTAAATCTGTAGGCACCCTCCAAAAAAATCTAAAAAAATCTAAGTCTCTGGGCCCACTCAGCATGTTTCGGCCTAACATGATATTCTTGGGGGGGTCATCATATTATCATGTTTCTAACATCAGTCATCTTAGTTATGATCACCACGATGTTGTTGTAATGTTTCAATATGACCCGATATTCCATGGGAGGGGTCATATTCTAAATATCAGGTGATGCAGTCAGGTGATTTTTCTTATCGGGGTGATTTTCTGATAAGGGTGATATTTCACATCAGGGTGATGTGAAATATCGGGTGATGTTTCCCGCAAGGTGATATTTCATATCAGGGTGATGTGAAATATCAAGGTGATATTTCATATCAGTGTGATGTGAAATATCGGGATGATATTTCATATCAGGATATCATGCAGGAGGATCATGATGAGGTATATGCTGGCGTCGTCGGGAGCAAAATCACCGACATCATATATGCTCACAGCCTAGCTTATAAACTATTGAGGTCACTGCGGGATGAATGTGGGATAATTTGTTCTCACATAATTTGAATAAATAGGGTTATGAATCTTGGTGGGAAAATTTCAAAGGTGCACAGTCTACTGCATTCCCAAGGCCGCAGGTCAGTACGTCATTAATGGCAGATGTTATAAGGTATGGGCGAAGGCATGGATGACTCATGTACCTGATTGAAGATGTGAATCCCTAGGCAGCGGCATAGGGCTCGAGTCCAACCACTCCCTGCCTCCTCTCTTACCTGCAGCATTCAATGTTTGAGCACCATTTCTCATGATGCAATGTATCTAGTGAAATTTTGAGTTAACAATGTGATTAGTGCTAAGTACACCTTCCTTGTTGTATATAGCAGAAGGTGTTACTCATTTGTTGTTGTTGAAGACCTGGGCATTTTTGTGTGAATAACAAAAAATAGGGCATTTCCTTGTTGTTTTATTTAATTTTGGAGTTTATGAGTTGCATTCTGAATGTACATTGCAGATATTTTTAGTTTCATTGTTGTTCTATATGAAAAATGCTCTCATGCATGTGTTTAGCTGCTTATCTCCATGTGTTACATGCTTTTCCTTCTTTTGAATTTGGCTTCTAAAGGTTTCTCAGGTTCTAAGGCATGGATTTCTGTATCACATGCTTCATCTCTAACTTCCACTCAAGGAGTGGATTAAATTGTTTTAGGTGAAGTATGGAGAAGGTTGTATGTCAGCCAGGATATATGTAAGTAGAGGCAGCTAAATACCCATCCCTGGGTGATAGTTGTAAGGTAGGCATCAATATAATCCCTTGAAACTTGAATGCTAAATGCAATCCATTCTTTTGTATATGTCTAGCTGACGCCTTGCCCTGAGATAGGCACTGGTCTACTCTTGGGTTATTAGTTATGACCCAAAACCCTCTGTCTTGCATCAAAAACATAAAATCCATCTTTTCATAACTTCCATCCTATTAGTCTGTAGGAGTAGGATTTGAACCCCTACATACTCTCATCCACAACCAGAGAAATATGTCCAAGAATGTTGCCAACCTTGTGATGTATCATGCACATCCTGGTCCACACATAAGAGTATTCTACATGTTGTTGTCAAGCTTAATCTTTCTGTCATTAGGCTAGTCAATGTTACATCTTTAGCTATAGGGACACCCCCCTTGGTGCAGCAGAACTAGAAGTGAAGGGGAGGCAGCTCTTGCAACCTCCTGTATTAGTTGGTTGTATCTGCCTG
Source organism: Cunninghamia lanceolata (assembly GCA_027924645.1). Taxonomy (NCBI): domain Eukaryota; kingdom Viridiplantae; phylum Streptophyta; class Pinopsida; order Cupressales; family Cupressaceae; genus Cunninghamia; species Cunninghamia lanceolata. The sequence goes on from BSBN01001018.1 coordinate 239,119, forward strand.
TGCATTGGAACTGGCAAACCCTCTGTTGATTTAGAAGAAAAAACCAACAAACACATCAAACACTTATTCACTGTTATTCAAATTTAATCATGAAAGCATGAAATAAGAAATTCAACACATGAGACACTAGATTTTTTATGTGGAAAACCCTAAAAGGGAAAAACCACGGTGGGTATTAGCCCACAGAAATAAATAAGTTATAACAATACCAAAAAATAGAGGCTCAAATTGACTTAGGGCTCACTTCCCAATGTGCTCACTACAAATATTGAGGCTCACTACCAAGATTGGCTCACTGTCAAGAGATGGCTCATTGCTAAGAGGTGGCTCACTGCCAAGGATTGGTGAACTAATTTGATAGCATCCACTCCATGCCTAGGTTTAGTTCCATTGAAGTACAATATAACTTCTCCACTCCACTCTTCTTACACCTTCACACTTATCTTCTAATTTTCGCACTACAACAACATTTTTGCAACTACATTACATGTTTTTATACAATTCATCAACCTTGGAATGTACATCAAGGTCGACATTACATTCATCAAAAATTTTAACAATCCCCAAGGTTAGCATTACAAACATACATAAAAATAGGTCTGGACCTAAACAAAATTTACTAAGTTAAAGATGTATGTGGATCATGTTATGCCTTACTTGGGACTCAAATGCAATCTTCCACATCACGACACACTTCCTCAATCTTCAATGTAACTCCGCAAGCAATGAAAATAATCAAGTCAGCCAAGACTAGTGTTAACATTAAGTCTTCTAAAAATAGTCTTGATCCACGATCCAAATTTCTCCTTGTGGACCAATCCAAAGGTAGGAGCACAATCAAGAGACATCCACAAGAACATTATAATCACCAGGAACAACTACATGATCTCTAACCACTCTGTCAAGAAGATTTGTGAGACCAGAGCACAAGAACAACACTGTCAGCTACTGTCATAAAGAAAGGATAGCTTGCAAACCACCAAATCATGAACCATTGGAGTTGAAGGCACTTATCATCACTTCAGACTTAACTCTAGAACCACAGATCATAATACTTCAATGCAAAGGAATGCGGAGAAAAATACATTCTCCCTATCACTAGTGAATACTCAAAAAAGGTAATTTACACTCTGGTGATCATAACTCAGTTAATTCTTCATACTAGAGGCTGAAACTTGGAGCATAGCATTTTCAGATATGTATCTAAATAACTGCCAATCCACAGACAAGAATATTCATTCTACAGGAAATGCAGAGCAATCTACCAAAATTTTCTATTGTATTAGAAATACTTATTATCTTCAACACTTAACTCAAGCAACAAAACAAGAGCACAGTTGACACTAGTGACAACATAGATATGTTGACATCAATGACAACACTGGTTAAGTACATACTTGCAACAATCTCCCCCTTTTTCATTGATGGCAACATATGATGTGAAAAACTGTAATGACCATCAAGACAAGATACATTCCCTTTCTTTTTACACATCTGCACTCTTTCTCCCCTTGAGTTTTTCACATGATTTCTCTCCCCTTTGACATCAATGGCAAAGGGAACATACTTGCACCATGCTAATCTAATCAAATTTCTCTTTTCTAAATATTATAACTCTTACTACTCTTTGTCAGGAACACATATCAGGAACACCTGCTACTCCCCCTGAGAGGTAGCTCTCAAAACATCAATCTAGATCAAAGAGTGAGAGTTTGGATATCACTAGATTGATGCATTCTTATGCATCCTAGTTTAGAGCAGGAGGGGTAATAACCCCTAAATTTTCTTTGAGATACTCAGAAGTATCCTTAGGTAGAGGCTTAGTGAAAATATCTACAATCTAATCCTTTGTGGACACATATTCCATCTTTACTTCATTTTCTGTCACCTTCTCTCTCAAAAAGTGATACCTTATTGATATATGTTTTGTTTTTTAGTACATCACTAGATTCTTTGAAATGTTTATGGCACTTGTATTGTCACAGAAGATTGCAATTGGATCTTCATACATAACTCTTATATCCTTCAAAGTCTCTTCATCCACAACACTTGAGTGCAACAACATACTACTGTAATATACTCCACTTCTATAGTAGACAACGAGATCAAATCTTGTTTCTTACTCAGCCATGAAACCAATCTATTACCCAAGAAGAAAGCACCTCCACTTGTACTCTTTCTATCATCAACATCTTTGGCCCAATCTACATCTATATAATCATTGATAGAGAAATAATTATTCTTTAGATACCATAAGCCATGATTTGGTGTGCCCTTCAAATACCTCAAGATTCTCTCGACTGCCATTACATGTGATTCTCTAGGATCTTCTTGAAATCTTGCCACAAGACATAATGCATGCATTATGTCAGGTCTGCTTTGAGTTAGATAAAGTAATCCTCCAATCATAGATCTATACCTTTTCTAATCAATCTTAGGTGATTGATTAGTTTTACTTAATTTGTAGCCACTCACCATGGGAGTACATACTAGTTTGGAGTCTTCCATTCTAAATTTCTTCAATAACTCTTTCACATGCTTAGAGTGAGAAATAAAGATTTCTTTATCTGATTGAATAATTTGCAAACCTAGAAAGAAATTCATTTCACCAAACATAGATATCTCAAATTCATGTTTCATTTCTCCTACAAACTTCATGCACATACCTTCATTTCCTCCAAAGATAATGTCATCAACAAAGACTTCAACAATCAAGATTTGATTATTATTGGTTTTAAAATAGAGATTGTTGTCAGCAGTGCCTTTATTGAACCCTAATTGCAACAAATATTTGTCTAACCTTGCATACCAAACTCTGGGGCTTGCTTCAGTCCATACAATGTCTTCTTCAATCTGCACACCATATCACTTTTTTTATAACTGAAACTATTTCGGTTGCTCAATGTAGACTTCTTCTTCCAATTCACCATTCAAGAATGTGGACTTCACATCCATCTGATACACTTTGAAATCTTTGTGAGTTGCAAATACCAAAAATGTTTTGATTGCTTCAATCCTAGGCACTAGAGAAAAAGTTTCTTCAAAATCTATTCCTTCAATTTAAGAATATCCTTTGCACACAAGCCTTGCTTTATTTCTTACAACTTCTCCATTTTCATTCAGCTTATTCTTGAAAACCCATTTAGTTCCAATGAAATTTTTATTAGCAAGTCTAGGAACCAATTCCCAAGTTTGATTCTTCTCTATCTGCATTAGTTCTTCTTCCATGGCTTTTACCCAGTTCTCATCACTGCAGGATTCATTCACAATTATTGGTTCAACTTTTGAAAGCAAAAAGTAATTCACCTATTCTTCTATAGCTCTTTTCCTTGTCAACACCCCTTTGTTTTTGTCACCTATAATCTAATCTTTAGAATGATTAATCCTTACATACCTTGGAGTCTTGACAACACTTTCTGGAGCCTCTTCTTCATCCTGACTACCTTCTTGCTCAACTTTTTCTTCATTTACTATAATCACAGGTTCATCTGGTTCATAGCAACTCAGATTTGATAATCTTTCCTTGCTTTCATCCACCTTCACATTAGCACTCTCAACAATCTTATTCAGTCTCTTATTGTAGCACCAGTAGGCCTTACTCTTAGTAGAGTAACCAAGAAAAATTCCTTCATCACATCTAGCATCAAACTTGCCTAGTTCTTCATCTCTTCTGATATAACATTTTCTTTGAAAAACTTTAAAATATTTCATTGTAGGAATTCTTCCATACCATAATTCAAAATGAGTTTTAGAGTTGTTACCTTTGACTTGAACTCTATTTAGGATGTACACAATAGTATGTATTTCTTCTCTCCAGTATACTTCCGGTAGGTTAGCTTCCTTTAACATAGTCCTGATAGCTTCTTGAACTGTCCTATTTTCTTTCAACAACTCCATTCTGCTAAGGAGTCCTAGGTGTAGACAACTATCTCTTTATCCCTTGTTCTTCACATAAAATATTGAATTCATTTGATGTGAACTCACCTCCTCTATCAAACCTTAAGCATTTGATTCTCAACTCTAACTCATTCTCAACCATTGCCTTGAAAACATTGAAATCGTCTAGGGCTTCAATTTTTTCTTTTAGAAAAGTGACCCAAGTCATTCTAGAAATGTCATCAATAAGCAACATAAAATACATGTCACCTTGGAGACTTCTTGTTCTTGTGGGACCATACAAGTCTGTATGTACTAGCCCCAACAATCCAACAAAAAATTGCTCTTTTCTTTTGAAACTTGTTTATATTTGTTTCCCAAATTGACACTCCTTGCAAATGGTGTTGGTTGGCTTCACAAGTTTAGGTAGATCTCTTAAAGCCTGTGTAGAACTTATCTTCACCAAATTGTCAAATTGATATGACATATCCTTCTATGCCACAACTAACTCTCATCTATTTGAGCCAATAAACAATAATCATTAGTTCCTCTTAATTGGTAAATGTTATCTCTAGTCTTCTTACCGGTAGTAATCACTGTTCTAGACCTTTCCATGATCTTACACCCATTGTCTTTGAATCTCATATCATAACCTTTGTCACACATCTGACCAACATTCAAAAGGTTATCCTTCAAACCCTTCACATAAAGGACATTATCAGTATTGTGCTTTCCATAAAAAGAAATAGATCATTTTCCACAAATCTTGCCAACTGCATTATCTCCAAACCTAACCAGTCCTCCATCATACTTTTCCAAACTCACAAACTTACTTTTGTCACCATTCATGTGATGTGGCATCCACTATCAATAATCCATTCATCCTTATCTTTCTCACCCTAAATAGCCAAAGCACTTTCTTCCACTAGTTTTTCTTCCTTCACACAACTAGTAGGATTAGTAGACACAAGTTCTTCTTTAATTGCAATAAACAAGCACTCATTTGCACTAGTACTAGCATCATCAGATTCATCATCTGTCACACCTTCATCATCAAGATCTCTAAAATAGTAGCATTTATTTGGAATCCTAGGTCTATTCTCAAATCTTTTTATATTGCTTTCAATTCTTTTAGGACATCTAGAAGCATAGTGACCAACCTTACCACATGAAAAATATTTGAAAGATAATTTTACTTTGAACTTACCAGAACCAAATTGTAGTCTGTCAACAAAGGTTGCTTCAATTTCATCAAGCTCATCATCAGGTTCCACCTTGTATTTTTCATCTCTTGAGATCTTTTCTAAAGTACTAGCTTTGAAAGAAATCTCAATCTTTGGCAGAGTATCACCAAGCTCTCTCATCTGAAAAGTTGTAAGATTTCCTAGAAACTAATCCATGGTGACATCTTTCACAGTCATTACTTCTTCAATTGTCACTACTTTGTGACTATAGGATTTAGGTAATGACCTAAGAATTTTCATCACAACTTCCTTCGCTTTAATAGTTCCTCCCATACCTTTTATTCCATTGACAATTTCATAAACTTTTTGCATTTAGGTTGTTATGTTTTCATCTTCACTCATCTTTAAACCCTCATATTTCACTTTCAGAGCCTGCAATTTGGTGCTTTTAACAAACTCATCTCCTTCATACAGATTTTTTAGATTTTCCTAGACTTTGTTAGCATTTTCCAGACCCGTGACCTTTATCAACTCAATATCTGACAAGGCACTTAACAGAGCATCTCTAGCTTTTATGTTTAACTCATATTCTTTTATTTCATCTTCAGTTCACAAACCATTTTGAGGCAAGGTATACTTTGTCTCTGTTGCTTTCCACATTTTATAACCAAGACAAATGAGGTGGCTTTTCATTCAAACCTTCTAGAGAGCATAATTCATTCCATCAAACTGCAGAGCTTCCTTTCTGTAAGACATCCTAGATCTTCCTCAAGCGGTTAGGCTTTCTTCTGAGGAACCCACTCTGATACCAATTGTTGAAATGCACCAAACAAGTGAGAGGGGGGGTGGTGGATCAGTTGTCTTCAAAACTTTAACCACTTATGAACATTAACACATCAAACATTTGTTCACTGTTATTCAAATTTAATCATGAAAGCATGAAATAAGAAATTCAACACAACAACATTATCAACACATGAGACACTAGGTTTTTTATGTGGAAAACCCTAAGAGGGAAATACCACAATGGGTGTTAGCCCAAAGAAATAAATAGGTTATAACAATACCAAAAAAACAAAGGCTCACTACCTTAGAGCTCACTACCCAATATGCTCACTACAAATATTAAGGCTCACTGCCAAGATCAGCTCACTACCAAGAGATGACTCACTACCAAGGGGTGGCTCATTGCGAAGAATTGGTGAACTAATTTGATAGAATCTACTCCATGCCAGGGTTTAGTTCCATTGAAGCACAATATAACTCCTCTGCTCTGCTTTTCTTACACCTTCACACTTATCTTCTTACTTTCGCACTACAACATTTTCACAACTACATTACATGCTTTTATACAATTCATCAACCTTGGAATATACATCAAGGTTAGAATTACATTCATCAACCATTGGAGTAATCTCCAAGGTCGGCATTACAAACATACATAGAAATAGTTTTGGACCTAAACAAAATTTGCTAAGTTAAAGATGTATGCAGATCATGTTATGACTTTCCTGGGACTCAAATGCAATCTTCCACATCACAACATGCTTCCTCAATCTTCAATGTATCTCCGTAAGCAATGAAAACTACCAAGTCGACCAAGACTGGTGTTAACATTAAGTCTTCTAAAAATAGTTTTCATCCACAATCGAAATATCTCCTTGCAGACCAATCCAAATGTAGGAGCATGATCAAGAGACATCCACAAGCACATTATACAATCACCAAGAACATCAAGATCTCTAACGACTCTGTCAAGAAGATTTGTCAAACCAGACCACAAGAACAACACTGTCAGCTACTGTAATAAAGAAATGATAGCTTACGGACCACCAAATCATGAACCATTGGAGTTTAAGGCACTTATCATCATTTCAGACTTAACTCTAGAACCACAGATCATAATACTTTAATGCAGAGTAAAATATATTCTCCTTGTCACCAATGCATACTCAGAAAAAGTAGTTATCACTATGGTGATCATAACTCAATCAATTCTTCATACCGAAGGCTCAAAATTTGAGTATAGCTTCTTCGGACATGTATCTAAATAACTTCCAATCCACAAACAAGAAGATTCATTCTACATGAGATACAGAGCAATCTATGGAACTGTCTTGCTATATCAGAAATAATTATTATCTTCAACACTTAACTCAAGCGTCAAAACAAGAGCATAGTTGATACTAATGACAACACATGTATCTTTACATAATGACAACACCGATTAGGCACATACTTGCAACAAAAATAGAGGAAACTCCTAGTCTACTAATTATACTAGGGAGGAAGCTGGAGATGAAGGATTAATGGAGAAGAATGGGGGGAAATCAAAAGAAGGGAAAAAAGAAGAAGGCCAAGCAGAGCTGGGATGATATGGAGAATGTTGAGAAGAAGAACACTAGTGAGACAGGTAAGAAAATTCACAAACTAAATTTGAAAATGGGGAGGGATGAGAACCCTAAATGTGATCAAGTCAAGGGTTTGGTTATGGAGGATCCTAGGATTGGTGTCCCTTTTCCTCCTATTCTAGATCCCTATAGTAAGCTCCCCAAGAACTTCTAGTTCCTTGTGTATTTTGTCTCAAACAAAGAAGAGCTATCTGATGCTCTAGATATGGTGAAGGAGGTTGTTAATGACCAACACAGGTTAACTAAATAGTTTTTTATCGAGATAAATAGGATCAATATCAGGTTAATCGCTATTCAGCAAAGGATGGGGAGGGGAGTTGAGAGAGATGATAAAATGCATGAGGAAATTTAGATGTCTTGTGAGGCCATTCTAAAGGTCAACCAATTGGAGAAGGATCTGGTGTCTTGTTGCCAAGATCTTGATACCCGCTTCAGCAAGGTGGAAACTAAAATGAATGATGTTAAGAAAAACCTAGAAAGAATGCTAGAAATTAGTAAGTGCACCATACAAAATAGCGCAAAAGGCATTCGGATTCTTACAGAGAAGCTTAAGGAGCTGAAGGAGGAAGACATGATTGGTAAGGGGGATGAAACGAATGTTGAAGGTAAGCAACAGAATATCGGTAACAAAGAAAAATAGGGCAAGAGCACTGAGCAGAGGGGCATGAGTTCTAGAACTAGAGACAGTAAAAATAAGACATTCCAGGAGGAAAAGAATGAGCTACTTGGCTTTGCTAAACTTCACAAAGAATTCTATGAGCAGAAACTAGTTGCCCCAGAAACTCTTAAGAGTATGTGATCATGCTAACAGGTATTGGGCAGATGGGTGGATGGTAGGCTATAGTATGTTTGTTGTTAGTATAGTTTATTACTATATCTAGGCTCTTTTGCTTTCTACTATGTTTTTTTATGCTTGGCTTCTATCCTACCATGTATAATCTTTGGGGCAACTCCCTTCAAAACTCATTTTACCCCTTTAGTCCAAAACAAAGGATAATTCTTAGTGATTTAGGATTTAAATATGGTTAGGTATATGATTAGTTAATGATTTATGAGGACTAGGTTATTATATAAAATAAATGAACTAATTGTATATAGTTTTGTTTAAATATCAATTAGTTTGATGGCTAAATAGTCAATATAAATTAAACATTTCATCCACACTAAAAGTGGTATATAGTTATGAATTTTAAAAAAATTATGATGAAATTTTTAAATCATTTTTTTTTTAACAACAAATTTACAATAAATTACCATAAAACATTAACTCTTATTAAAAATCTTCCACATACAATTCATACAATTTTTTATCATCAAAGTTTTAAATCATACAATTTTTTAAATAATAAGTTGTTAAGAAATTGCCACAACACATTTACTCTTATTTAAAATCTTCCACATATTTTAAAAAATAAAATAAAAAAATAATCATTAAAAAAATGGCCAAGTTTAATGGCATTACAAAGTTTAATGGCATTACGAAATAGAAATGGATCCTTTTATAGTCTACCATGTTGAGCTGCCTATTTTTAGGTCTACAATAAGACAAAACTAACAAGAAGCTGTAAGAAGGTAAAAAACAGGACTCGAAATCCCTTCTTTCCTATTCTGGATTAAAGTGTCCTATTCTAGATTACTTTAATCCAGTAAGAAAAAGTTAAGCGGCAGTTTAAAAAACTTTTTTGTTGACTCCATTTTAATTTTGATGGATGAAGAGTTATGGGGACACTGGAGGTGCAGCCGTAATGTCAAAAAGAGAGGCCATGGTGGTTGGTGCATCTGCTTCAGCAAGGGAAAAGGTCTTGAGAGTTGGCGCAGGTGCAGTCTCGAACATCATTCGCCTACTTCGTGTTTTGTGAGCCTCGCACAGGTGAGGTAAATATATTCCTGCAATCATTATTCTTCTTACCATCTGTTTTTTTAATAAAATCACAACGTTATCCTCAGAAGGAATGAATAAAAAATAATGAGGCAATTACCTTCTCCTGCAGCCAGATTGAAGTATAGATCCATAATGTTAGGGCAACTGTTTTGGCACTTATCTGAGCACAACTTGGAAGTGAAATGATAATTGCTGTTCAGATCATCAGATGACATGCCCACAACCATTCTCTGCAAACCGCAAGACTCCAGACACTCTTCGCTCTCTATCCATTCAATCATCTTCTCTACCATGACAGCAGAGGACTGCAATGCAAATCCACATTATCACAAAATCAATAACTAAACTCGCATGTTTATATATCTGAATAACAATCACGTAAATCTGTAATTCTCTTGAAAGCCTTTTTGATACTTGTTAGTAATACAATTCTCTTTGGTTGCTACCTAAATCTCAATTTGATTAGATGGGCTTTTAAGTGAAATTATAACCTGACATTCGTATTGGGGTGATGTGGAGGAGTATTTCTTCTCAAGCACACAGCGAATTCCTGAGGATGACACTGAAAAAGCACACATTTCCACTGGGAACTTTTCACATTCCAAACCTTCACCTGCACAACATGAACACTTATAATAAAATGCTCCACCCCATCAACAAAATCATCTGCGCACGGTCTAATTGAAGTAGATTTGACGATGCAATTCTAGTCATTATATATAACAAACCAAACAAAAACTAAGAATTTCCTGTAAAAAAGTGCACTGACTGACAAAGGAAAATAATAAATAACAAGAGAGGGAGACCCATACCGAGAACCAGCAATAAGTGCATTGTTGAAAGTGCGAAAACAATAGTGACTGCAACTACCTTTCCAGAAGCCATTTGTGAGAGAGGAGGAAAACTAATGTTGCAACAAGTTTGATAGTTGGTGATACTATTCTGTTTGTGTTTTAGGTATTGGAGGTAGCTATTTATTGGCATGGCACATCCTGGCATTTCTGAGTGTTCGTACACCTGTCCTGCCAATACGAGTTTGGGATCCGCAGCAGCTTCAAAAATGTAAGCGAAATTCTATAATTGAATGGTCGAAGTTCAAAATGGATCTCCTCCGCCTCTATTTCCGTTGTGGTTGCAACCATATTCAGTTAATTTTACAAGTGATTTTTATAAGCGATTGCTGCTTTCATTCACCTTGTTTGCAATGTCAGGATAGGGTTATTAAAGTGACAAGATTTATGAGGCATCAAAGTATATGATTTGTTTTTATATATGCTTTACAGTTATGCTTATGCTTCCATTTCTTATTTTTCATTGTAATTTTATAGTCCCATGGTCTAATTGTAGCTACTCATGGACATTAATATCATTATCATTATTGAGATTTCAATGAAGAAGATTTCAACCTTGAATGCAAAGAAGATTTCAACAAAGAACAATGTGAAATTTTCAGAAGTGGGGGAGAAACACTTTCACTTCTTATGGTTCAAGGCCAGGACATACTTCTTATAGGGATTTGTCAGATAAGGGAAATAGTTTTTCTTGCTCTTATGTGGAACCTCACTCTCGTAGAGGAAACACAGGAAAGAGAGTCAGTTTCTCCAACATACATTATGTTCAGAAGAGAACCCCATTACCCCCATAGGAAGAAAAGTTTCAAGAATCACAGAGGTCACCGAGGAATACAAACTCCTTAAGCACTCATGGTAAGAGTGTTTTGAATCATGATTTCAGTCACAGAAGATTTAAAAGGCAAAAGAGTTTTAGGAGATCAAAGGGTAGAGCTTGGCAGTGGAAGTATGGGCATAGGCGCACAAAAAATCTTGAAGGGAGCGGGGGAAAAAGAAAAACTAGGTATATAAGCCCATACAAAACATCCCACAAGTTACCAGAAGGAAAGTTGTGTCAGTACATATCCAAATTCCAAGAGAAGCATTGGAGGACCGATTAGCTGATTTGAGCAAGCGAGCGCTAATAGGTAAGATCTTATCTGTTCAATACTCCTCTTTAGATTTTCTTGAATAGATCGAGAATACCTGGGGACAAATGGAGGAAGTGGAGTATTTGGGAAATAATTTTTTTGCTTTCAGGTGTGTTAGTCAGGAAGAGAGAAATAAAATTTTAAATAAATCTTTATGGAAGTTTGGAGACTTTTGTCTTCTGTCAACCTTGGAAAGCTAACTTCCCCATGGTTAAAGAAACAATCACATTCCTTCCTTTGTGGGTCCAAATCCCAAACCTGCACCTATTGAATATAGGACTCAAGAGATCTTGAGAAATATTGGAAGTTCTTTGGGGGAATGCCAAAAGATTGAATCTAGTAGGGAACTGGGATGGCTCTCCACTATCAGATTGCATATTCCTATGAAGGTTGATGAAGAACTTCCTAAAAAGATTCATATAGGAACTCTAGAAGGAGTATGGGAGCAGGATATTTTTATCGAAGCAACAAAAGTTCTGGAGCAATCAACAATAGCTCTCTTGCTGGAGAAAGAAGCTAGGCAAGAGAGAGAGCTAGAAATGACACAAGGGCGGGGTGCTGATCAGTCTCAAGAGGAAATGAGAGTAAAGGATCCCTATTTTTTGAAACTCACGATACTACTAATAATGGAGAAGTGTCAAAGGAGGTTGATCAAGTCATTCCATGTATTGTCCTCTCTCCACTAGTGGGTGACCAGGACAATATCCAGACTCAGGGTGCTATGTTGCAAGATACCACAAAAGTTTTGTCACCTTGCATTTCAGAGAAAGAAACATCTAAGGTGGATAAGGTGCAAGTAGAAGACAAGGATGATAGGACAAAAATATAGTGTGACTTCTTCTTGACAAAGGATTGAGTTATAGAAGAACAAAATTTTGAAAGCCCAGGAAGCTTTGATGTCAGATTACAAGAACTATTTGAGCAAGTTCTATTGAAAGTTGCAAGCATTATTTGCGATGACCTAGAGGATGAAGTCCTCTAAGAGGAAGTGACTGATAGAAATATTCCCTCTATGGGTATTTTGCAGACTCCTATTGAGCAGAAGAGTACTAGAAGTACTCTAGCTAGAAGAAGCTCTAGATAGAAGAAACTTAAGTCTCAAGGAGAGCTTTCAGAAGGGACCTAGAGCACTATTAACAAATTCCTAAAGGAGAGGGGAGCACACAGCTCCCCTCAGGAGTAATGAAAATCATAATGTGGAATGTTAGGGGCATTAATACCCGTAACAAAAGTGCCTCATCAACTTGAGGGGGCAAGAGCGGACATCATTTTGCTGCAAGAAACAAAACTAGATGCAGGTCATGGAGATACATGTTTTAGCAAATGGAAACATTGGGAAGTAGAATTTCATCCTTCTTGTGGTGCTTTGGGGGGCTTGGCAATGTTATGGAAGAATCATCTTCCCAGATTCGAGGTAGTAGGAAACAGAGATCATTAGATTTTAGGCAAGTTCCCAAGAATCCTAAATGGCAAATATGTATGGATTATGTGTGTTTATGGACCCATGAGCACAACCCAAAATTTTTAGCTCTGAAGTCACTTAAGTAGATTATTGAAACTTCTGAAGAAAAAAATCATGGTTCTAGGAGGAGATTTTAATGTAATTTTAGATGACTCAGAGAAATCGGGTGGTATATCGGTCCCCTCACAAGTGCAAAAGGAATTCAAAGAGTTTGTAAACAATAATAATCTTTTAGATTACAATCCATCCAATGGAATTTTCACATGGACTAATAGGAGACTTAAAGCTAGTTGAAAGATTGGATAGGTTCCTCATATCCTCTTAGTGCTTGTTGGGAAATTTGATTTCTAATATGGTTATATTACTATTTATAGGATCAAATCATTTGCTGATGAGTCTCACAATTGGAAAAACCACAAGATCCTAGAGGAGGTACTTTCAATTCCAAGAAATGTGGTTTAGGAATCTAGAATTCATACCTCCAATTTAGAAATGGTGGCTTTCTGCACCATTTATCAAGGGGTCTAGGATGTTCTGGTTGTCAAACAAACTTTAGTTTGTAAAGAAATATATCGTAGTATGGAATAGATCCCATTTTAAGAATATTTTCTTTGAAAAAGACAGAATCATTTGGGAACTAGATGTCATTGAGCAAGAAGTAATTCAGTTTGGTATGGATGCAGACAGATTCAAGAAGGAAAAGTTGTTGGAAAAGGAACTTGAGGAAGCTCTCCTCAGGGAAGAGATTTTCTGGCAGCATAAGTTTAAGGAATCTTGGGTCAAGGAGGGAGACTATAACATGACTTTCATCCACCTTTCTACTAAGATCTGCAGGTAGGCCAACTCAATTATCTGTTTAAGGAGAGAAGATGGGTCGATAAATAGTGACTTGAGTATGATCAAAGGTGAAGCAAGAGATTTTTTATGAAACTCCTTTCATGAGAAGGGCCCCAAGAATGAACCAACTTTGGCAATTTTAGATTACCTCAAAGGGTATCAACAGATCATAATAGAGAGCTTATGAAAGAATTTTCACTAGAAGAGGTCAAATCTGTGGTGTTTGCGATGGAAGGAGAGAAGGCTTTGGGCCTGGATGGTTGGACTAGTTCATTTTTCAAAAGTGTTGGGATATTGTGGGTAGAGATGGTCTTTTAGTAGTGGAAGAATAAAGAGAATTTAGTAATGTGTTGAAAGATTTTAATAAAACTAATATTGTTCTCATTCCAAAGGTCAAAACACCTACCACTGTTGAGGAATTTAGAACAATTTCTCTATGTAATTTCATTTACAAGGTAATCTCAAAGGTGGTTATGTCAAGGCTAGATTCTATTCTTGTAGATATCATCTCAAAGGAACAAGGAGGTTTTCTTCCAAGAAAAGAAATAGCTGAAGGGCCCATATTGACCCATGAGATTCTTCGCTCAATTAAGCAAGTAAAGAAGTCAAGCATGGTAATAAAACTAGATATGCCTAAACCTTATGATAGGGTGGATTGGGATTTCTTGTTTCATGTTTTCAAATTGTTAGGGTTCTCACCACAATGCATCAAATGTATTTCTTCTTATGTTTCAGGTGTAAGATGCTCGGTCCTAGTCAACAGATCAGAAACTATCCCTTTTGTGGTTTTGAGGGGTCTTAGACAAGGAGACCCCATTTCTCCTTATCTCTTCATCTTAATGGTTGAAGCCCTCATGTGGTCTATCAAAGAAGCAAGAGTCCTCAAAAGATTGAAGGGACTAAAATTGAATTCTTCAAAGGAGGCTATGACTCATGCACTATTTGCAAATGACACTATCCTTTTTGGTAGAGACATTAAAAAAAGAGTATGCAATCAAGCAAGTTTTGGTTTCCTACAATGATGCATCAATCCAGAAAATCAATGAGCACACATCTAAAATCTATCTTTTCAACATCAGAGAGGAAAGGAAGAAAGTGTCTGCAGGCTCTTCAATTTCAAGGTTGAATCTCTCCCAGGTAAATATTTAGTTATTCCTCTTTTCAACTGTCGACATAAGAAAGTTCTATGGAATGGGATTATTGAAAATATAGCCCATAAAATCAATGCATGGAAAGGGAAGTGGTTATCATTAGCTGGCAAAATTACACTACTTAAAGCAATCCTACGTGTGGTCCCCACTTATATGATGTCTAGTTTATAGATCTTCCAAAAGGTATTGCAGTTGAAATACGAAAGTTATGCAAGAATTTCTTATGGCAAGGAGCTTCAAAGACAAAGAAGATACATGTCATATCATGGGAAAAGGTGTGTAAACCTAAACAACAAGGAGGGCCAGGCGTGCTTAATCAGGAATTGCAAAATGCAACTTTAGGGGCTAAATTGGATTGGAAAATGTACAAAAGTCTGAAAACAAAATGGGTCAAGCTAATTTGCAAAGAAAATATTTTGGTAGTCAAGCACTACAAAGAATTTTTGCAGTAGCCAACCTACCACGAGGCTCTTCAGTATGGAATTTCATTGTGAAAAGTAGAGAAGTCATTCTTCCAAAGTTGTCATGGATAGTTTACAACGACAGGAGAGCTAACTTCTGGGATGACTCTTGGAATGGGTGGTCAAAGTTAACTTCTAGGGGGGATTTGATAGAGGCCAAAATCTATCTTAAAAGGTTTTGGGGCCACAAGGTTTGCAATTATTTTATAGTAAATTCAAATGTATTCCCAACGCATGTAATCTGGAAAGGCTTCGATAATTGTAACTTCCCCCACAATAAAAAAATAATCCTAAAGAACTTACTAGATGAGAGAATCATATACTTCTCTCAAATATAGGATGAATTGATATGGAATGAGAATGGAATAGGAGATTATATGATCAACCAAAGCTACAAGCTTCTATCCAAAGGGGATAAGGTGGATTGGCCTATACATCTTTGTTGGGCAGATGTAATCCTACCAAAAGCTGGCATAGTCACATGGTTAGCTATGAACAAGAGAATTCTCATAAGTGAAAGCATCATGAAGTTGGAATTGGGGTCTAATTTCAAATGTGTGTTATGTGGAGAAGTAGATGAAACAAATGACTATCTATTGCTTCAGTGTGGGTACAACCAACAATTTTGGAAATGACTTATGAGAAAGTTAAATTGATACTCACCTCTACCAAACAACTTAGTACATCTATTAAAAAGTTGACCTTCGCTGAATTAGGAAGCAACATTCAAAGAATTATGGACCATTAGTCTTTGGAACCTTTGGAAGGAAAGGAATTTTAGAATTTTTAGAAGTAAATTGAAGTCAATTGAAGAGGTTTGCAGTGAGCTAGAGAAATCAATCTTTGAAATTATGTCTACCAAATTAAGAAGGTCCCAAAACAAGGATGTTAAGTGGACAAATTGGGATGATCTAATGGTAAAAAAATAGAAGAGTTTAGATATTAAATATTGTGGAATGGTGTTTCATATTAAACCATAGAAAGTGGAGAGGTCCATCATCAAATGGTGCTTCCTAGATGGCTCTTTTGTTAAAATTAACTTTGATGGAGCATGCCATCGAAATCTAGGCCCATCATGTTTGGGGTGTGTTATTAGATGCAGTGAAGGGAAACTTAGACTTAAAGCGAAAACTGTTAAACTAACTGACGAGCCAAACAACATAGCTGAGGCTTACGCTCTCATCCATGGTCTTCAACTAGCTATTGAAAAAGGTTTTAAGAAGGTGCAGATCGAAGGGGATTCAAAGATTATTATCACAACCATTCAAAGAAGGTGGTTAGAAAATTGGAGTATTAGATACATCCTTAAATAGGCTTGGAAAGCCTTGGAGAACTTTGATTCTCTCTAGATATCTTATTGTTATCGAAAAGGCAATAGGGTAGTGGATTGGCTAGAAAATATTGCCATTAACAAAGCAAAGCAAGAAGTCTTGTTTGAGCTTGATCTTCTTCCAATTGGCCTGAAACCTTGACCTCTATCATTTCATGTGATTTTGATGTCCAATCGACCTGCTTAGATGAGGGGATGGAGAGTAATTAAAGATGGTGGAATTTCACTTCCTTTGGCTAAATGTTGGTAGGGTGATGGTGGGTGCACAACCAATTAACCTGGTTAATTGTTCCATGGTTTAAACTAACTTTCTATATACTTAAAATTCCAAAGTTAAAGCACCAATGGTCATATAAATGTCTTCTCATCAGATCTATTAACCACTAAATGGAGAGGGTGTAAGCAAGTACTGGAAACCATTTTTAGCTTCCAATGTTAGGTGAAACACATCTTAGTGTGGGTTACACAATGCTCTCTTTGCCCATCTCAAAATCTCGTTAGACCTATTTGAAGTTTAAAGGTGGTGTGGCATGAGTATTTATTTCTATGGAATGGCTAGTTTGTTGATGGGGAGTTGTTGACACGTAAGCCTAGATGGGATCTGCCAATGGCATAATTAACACTCTTGTTCAAGTGTCAATAGATGGATACATCCCTCCTGTAAAGGGGTATGTGTTCATATTACCCCAATATTCATAGATGGGATGTGATTTGTACTCCATTTATTAGACACCATCTCTAGCCTCAGGAGGGGGATTTTCTTGTCAGTTGGCCATACTTCTTTTTATTGTAGATGTGACTAGTGGTTATTTTGTAATCTCCTTAGAGTTATTCCTTCCCTGAATTTCCCTCCTCCCTTGATCCTTTCATATCTTAGCTGGGATAAAAGTGATGGTTTCTATTGAATAAAGGTGGAAAACATCATTTCTACATGCAGACATCTATCATGATCATCAATTCACACCCTAGTGCCTTAATTAGAAGATGTGCATCCTTGTTTATTTAAGGACATCTATAGGATGTTTTTTTCAAAATCTATCAACCAACGCATTGTATTCTCCTCCTAGGTCAAGTGCCATAGCTGAATTTGAGCCCATTTCTATTATATATTTCTTACATTTTGTTTAATTGTGTACAGGTACAAAGCTAACATGGAGAGTGAAGCCACAAATCAAAGAATCGTGTTCCAACCCTATTCATGGGAACCAGTTATTAGGGGAAAAGTGAATATACTAGATTTGAACCAAATTTTTGAGATAGACTATATGCTATCTCAGTTTACCATAAGGAGCATTTGCAATCAAAGGTGGCACGATGGCTTAGAGGATCATGAAATGAGGGAGTCCAATGTGATTTTAGTTTTTCTTTCCAACCTGATCGACATTGTGCTTGACGCCAACTATATTCTTCCAATTGTAATGGGTCTGATTAACAAAAGATTGTTTACCATGGATCAATGGAATGCAACCTTATAGAATTATGACATTCTGGTAGGGGATGTGATGGTTGGGGAATCTTCATGCCGCATCAACTACATTCCATTAAGGCTTATGAATGCATTTACAAAACTATGTAGAGGGGTCTCATGTGTGGCTGCATAAACAAGCTTGAACAAGAAATCAAAGGGCACAACATCACGATGTCAAAACAACTTAGAGTCCGACGCAAAGAGGTTTTTGTTGCTATCAAGTTCTTTCGTTTATATGCTACAGACCAAGCACCGCATCTTCCCAGAAATCTAGACACCCTAGATGCTAACTCAGACATGGAGGAGGACCTGGAGTAGAATGATACAGTTAAACTAGTTGCAGAGGCTAGCGGTGTGGTTGGCCTGATGATGCTGGGTGATGTTTAGGTGGCTCCTTGGTGGTATGGTTAGGAGGTTGTAGTTTTTTGTTGTTTAAATATTTCATTATTTTTTCTTGGTTGTGGATATGTCGTGAGTTTGATCGGCTTTGTCTTTATCTCTTTTTGGTCATTTCAAGGGGTCGTATGTTTACCCCCATTTCATATATTTGATATCTTATTTTATATTAATATATGTCTGAGGGCTCTACCTTCTTTTCATTATAAAGAAAATATATCAATTATCATTATTATTGAAAAAGAAAACAAAACAACCTTTTCTAATATTCTATAATATTCTAAGTTAAATAAATAATCAAGAGAAAATGATCAATTAATGCTATAAAGTTAATCAGTATGAACTAAATTAAGGTACTAAAATAAATGCTAATAAATCAAATAAGCAAAACAATGATATTTAGCTCAAAACTTGATAAAGACATTGTCATGCTAGAAGTCAAAAATTTATTCACTAATGTATTATAGCCCTATGTGATGTTAGGCAATTCCCTTTGTATTAATAAATCTTATGTTTGATGCTCTAGTTCACTTTTGCAATTGGAACTAACTTTTGCATTTGTGGATCTAAACCTAGCCCACAAATCTAAATTTTGTTAATTTTTATGTACAAAACTTGTTCACCTTAATGTCCTCTACTTACTTTTGAAAGCAATTGTGTTGTAGATACCATTTAGAAGATTTCTCGTTAATAAATGTTATCCTTTAGTCAAGAAATTGTTATTGATTTAACAATACAATGAAAAGGATCCAAGACAAAGATATTGAGTTACATATTCTTTTGTTTTAATGAGGTCTTCTTAGTAACTGTTCTTACTTAGCCACTTTAATCTAGTTAGATAGATTTGAGTACTTTCAATACTCTAAATCTTATTGATCATTAATTATAGTTCATTATACCAGATATAATTTAACTAAATCATTTTCCAAAATATTATATATAAAATCATATGGTTTAGAATAATTATGCGAAAATTTTAATTGATTATATCCTAGTCCAATCTTGTCTTTAACATAATATTAACCAATCATCTTATTCTATTTAATAACTATTAATTAATTATATATATATATATATATATATATATCCTTGTATTGATAACTCTAACTCATCTATTAGTTTGTGTTGAAAGGTTTGTTTTATTTTGCTAGCAAGTTTTGTATTTTTGGAGCTACAACATATTGCAAAGGCAAATTGATTCATTTTTATTTGTTGTTTATTTGAGATATTTTAGTGTATTTACTCAAGTCTAGTATATTGGTATTGTTCATGCAATCTATTGCTACATTTTTTGAGAATTGTTGTTTATTTAAATAAAATATATAAAATAATTATTCATGCACCATATTTTCTCACCTCACTCTCATACCTAATCTTGGTGATTAAAAAAGTGTTGAATAATTTATATTTATTCATTGTACATGCTCTCACCCAAATAAATCACTTCCTAATAATTATGATAAAAAATCCTTTTGCCAATTTGGCCAAACACTAAGACATGACACCAAACAATGCATGCATCTCAAGCACATTGTGTAGGACCTCGTCATTTCTAATACTATCTAGGTATTTAGAGAAGGTGAATAGGGGAACAAATCTATGGCCAAGCCTAACCAAAATCTTCAAATTTATATAGATCCATTTCCCTGCACTCTTCCAACTTCATAGATGTGGATGCTCCATCGCCTAAGCTGGAAGAAGAGGCTTGCTCATCTACTTCACATTTTCATACTATAATTAGAGTAGTAGATGCCCAACCTTTGAGACATCAAGAAAAATCCACTGATGGGACCATTATCACATTCTCCCCAACTGACATTGTTCCAAACAACCCTCTCTATATTGCACCTCGGGTTAATTAGAAAGTTGTTAATGGTTCTTTGATTGACCTTGCCAATGCTATTAACATCATCACTAAGGAGTTCCTTTATGTCAATCAACTTCATAGGGATACCTATGACCCTTCTAACATCTCTATTAGAAACCATGACAATATGTGCCTTCCCACCTTGGAATCAATCATGTTGTCAGTCTAGGTAAAACCCATATCCCTAGATGTTTTGTTTGTTATCATTCCTACAAAAAACCATGTTTGAGTCTTGCTAGGTCATCCTTGGCTCATAAAGATTCAATTGGTCTCTTCATCAATCCATAAATGCCTAAAATTCCTATATGGAAGAATCATATACACAGCTCCCCATATCAATTTCTAACCCCACCAGAAGTGGGGAAATTTCTCCTTGGATTTTTTTAGCCGACTCTTATTGAGCCACATTGACCTCATATAGATATTGTGTTTAAACACTACTCATGATATAATAAGAGTAGAGTTAGTTTTAGTGTTCCCCTACATCCAAACCTAGCCCTTCCACTTCGAAGTCTACACTTTCTAGGCTTCTCACTCTGAAGGTCACCTAGCTTATGATAGTTGCTCATATTCCTTCCCTACCTTATCGATAGTGAAAGGAAACAAACCCACATTCAATGACCCTCCTCATCCTAAAATTCTTTCCAATATTCAATTGTCCTACCCTTGCTTCCTATACCATGGTTAGGGGAAAATTGTCATTGTTTCAAAAATCTACTTCAACTTTTGAAATGACCTAACCTTTAGTCACTACTTTTGATCCTCCCACCATTTCTATGATGGTTGGAGAAAAGTAGCCTATTTAGTTACACCCTACTAAGCCCTCTACCCACACTAGGTGTAACTAGCTTTCATGAGCACATAAGAATCACCGATGTGTTGTGGCTAGAGCTTAGGCTAGTGATTCCAGATCTCATGATTCACCCCAAGACCCAGGTCAGACTAGCACCCAAAAGTTCCAAGTTATCATGGATCCTTCTTGTGACCCTATGATTATTCTTATAACACAAAACATATTTCCCTTCTCTAGGCCACATTATCTACCTAATTTTTTCATCATACCTAAAGAAACATTAGATGATTTGAAGCCATTTCAATGCACTCTCCATTAGGTTTTCCCAAATGTTCTATATCCAGCCACAACACAAAAATACATCCCACGCTAGCAACCCAAGTGTAAGAAAAAGTTCTACCCTACTCTGTCATATCGTAGATCCAAAACTAATATTCCCCTTGCATCCTTGAAGGGTCTTCCTCATATAGTCCTAATTCAGTGGAGGCTCCTCCTCCACCTGCCCCTATTACTGCTTTAGACCCTATCGCTAATATTAGTGCTAAGAAGCAGTAGCAAACTATCCTTTATGACAAGACTATTTTGGCACCTTCCTCTACCAAGGAGTTTGTGACTATTGTTGACATTCCCTCACTGTCATCAAATTTTACAAGATCATTGACCCTCACCTCACCTAAGGCTGTTAAGAAGGACATTGCTCTAGCAACCATCCTTCCATTTTTTAGTCATGGGTCTTCACCTAGTGTCACCCTAGTTGTTGCCTCGCTAGCTTCTCAGCCTCATCCCACCATAGTGATGAAGATTAGGAAAAGGATGATGTTCTAGTTTTTGACCCTGACTAGTAGTACCTTCATATCATTTTTTGTTATGTATATGGCTTGCCTTGTTGTTTTATTATCCCTGTGTGCTTTCTTGGTGTGTACTTGTTAGTTTCTCTTGGAGGACCCATTCTTCCCCAATAGGGACATGGATACAAGGGAAACAAAAATGTTGTAAAATTATTCTATATGTATTTGAATTCTTCTATCTATCATAACTATATTTTTTATTGATATTTTGACCCAAAATATCTTTTTACATTTTTTTCATATGTTCCCAACTTGTATTATTTTTCCCCAACTCCATCAGGATCCTACTTTGTGTATTTGTTGTTGAACCCATCATTTATATTTGATCTAAGACTATTTTGAATGGGTTCCCTCCATGAAGTTTCTAAGTGTTTGCCTATTGAAATGAAAGAAACCCTAAAAAATAGCTACATGTCTAAGAGATTCTTGGCTTTTTCCTTGTGTTTGTTTCCTATTTTGGAGCTTCAAAGTTTTAGGGTTTTGTCTTTCATCATGCCATTCCTGTCAGTTCTGACTTTCCCCTTGGTAATTCATAAATCACCTAAGTGTTTTAGGCATCAGAGGTCAGGGTGGTGGCCTTCAATTTCTTCCATGATTTAGGTAGAAGTCCTGATCACCAAAGCGAACCAAGGCTTCAAATGTTTCTAAGTGTTTTGGATCACCAAATGTTGGAGTGGTGATCTTTTGTCTTCTTTTCAGAAGCTAGAAGGGTGAGGGCCCGATGGCTGAAGTTTGACCAAGCTTTAATTCTTCTAAGTCTTTCAATTGGTGGCAAGTAGGAGGTTTCTTTTCTTCCTCCCCTTTTGTAGTCTATTAATGAAAGGCTCAATCACTAAGGTCTAAAAAGGTTTCGAAAGAGTTTCTAGGTATTGTGCATGTTGGCAACTAGGGGGTTTCTCTTCCTCTTTTCTTTTTAAAGATGGAAGGTCCGATCACTGAAGTCCAACAAGATTCAATTTTTTTCTAATTGTTTCAAGATCAGGTGGTTCCTTTCTTCTCGTCCAAAATGAACAATGTATGGTGAAGGCCCGATCTCCAAAGGCCAATGGTTTCCCTTTTTTTCTTTTAGACTTTGGAGATTAAGGCTTCCTTCTTCACTGTTTCAAAGATTAATTGCCTGAATGAAGGATTATTTGTCAGGGCCCAACTATTTTGCCTTCCCTCCCCCTCCCACTGCCTAGGAATGCACAAACAACCTCCAAGATCATTATTAATGCAAAATGCGTAGTTTAAATTAATGTTTGTATTGTAGTTGGTGGGGTTTCTAGGGGTTTTCCCACCCATTTCATCCTCGAATCTAAGTTGTGAAGGATATAGTTTAAGGAAGATTGAAACTAATCTAAAGGGTTGGTTGTTGAACCAACTATCTGGTTCGGAAAGCCTAAGGGAGATTTTAGGGCATCAAGTAGAGCATAAGGTCTAAACTGGGAATGAAGGGATGCATCCAAAAGAAGAGAGGAAAGACTCCTTCATTGAATATTCTCATATCATGGTATGTCTCTAGGATACTCTATAATGATTTAGGGGATATTGAATCGTAGTTTTGTATTCCCCTTTGCCACATTTCTTGGCATGAGTGTAACAGAAGTTGGATACTCTATGACAACATTTAAATCATGTAAACCTTTTGTATTGGTCTTTCCTCTTTTATGTGTGGATCATTGTAGTTGTATTTGGGATAAATAAGTATGTCCATTCTATGAAATATATTTCAGATTTGCATGTATGCAACTCATGATTTTATTGATACTTTGTTGGGTGTGTTTCTTTCCATTTGTTGTTCATGACTCAATTGCCTATTGGATTAGGCACTAGTCCATATTGGTGATGGATCAATCACCATTTTAATCAAACCCTCATCCTGTTAGTTGTAGGAGTAGGTGTAGGTTTAGTTTAGGGTTTCTCATGATGTTCATGGTTTAGTGCAATAACCAGGGATAGATTTGAAATGATGCAAACTTGTTTTAATCTTTTTGAATCATGTACATGTATACCTGCACTATGTATATTGTGTATGTGAATTTAAATGGAGCCATCTTAAGGAATCTAATATTGCCATGTTTGGGTGCAAATGCATAGTGCAACAATTAGCTTAATCAGAGGCATGTGTAGCTAGTTTGTCTTGACCTAGTGACATCTTTGGGGGTTAGGTGTACATTGGGTATGGTTGTATTTCTTTGCTTGTATTATATTTCATGCCTCTAGGAATATCCCTACAAAGTCTGGTTGATTTTGAAGTCCAAAGGATTTTACCCACTCCTATTAGTTGGCCAAAATCACCCTTCACCTATTAATAAACCTCTTTCAATCACCTTGATGACACCTATTGTCACATAGATTTTCACCCAGTGTTGAAGGATTTTAGGGATCCAACAATCTAGTGAAACATTAAGATGACCTCTAGGTATGGGACCCTACAAGGAGGTCAAATATTCAGAGAGAGGCTAGTTCCTTTCCTGAATAAGAGATTCAGTGATCCTAAGACTAAACCTAATCTATCCACTATTTATAAAATGAAGAAGAGGGATGGACTAAAAGTAAAAGGAGGTGATAAACTAGGTTTGAATGTGAAATCTCTTACAAAACTCAAAAAATGCACAACATAATCAAATATAACTATTAAACATACATAGATCTAGCAGGTCTTAATAGATGTAAAGAGCAAGAAAGGGTTAAGAGGAATGAAACATTCATAGACAAGCCATCCTCATATTACACAGAGTTAAAAACCAGCATATATTCAATCAAAAGGTATGGCTACAACAGAGAGCGCTATGTTTGAATACAAAATGAATAAGTATCCAACCCTCAATACATCTTACAAGGATGCGTATATAGAACTTGATTACAATTGACCTAAGTCCTTTGTTACAATTAATTCGGACCCATGGGTTGTTAGAAGAAAATTCATGCCAAAAAGGATGTCTATCTATAAGACTTCAATGTCAAAAAATATCTGGATGTAGGAGTAGATGGAAGATACTTGTGTCATTAATGGAAGTAGTTGACTTATCAACCTGCATCAATCAATGCAAAATATCTGCTTTATAAATCCTTTACAACACTTCAATTCGATCTCTGAATCTTGAATTCTAGATCAAAATTTGCAAAATATCTACTTTATAAATCCATGTCCATATTTGGATCTTGAATTCTAGATCAAAATTTTAAATGGTGGATTTCCCTCAAAAAGATTACCAATGATAGAGGATGAAATTCTAAGCAGGTTTGCCTTTTGGATCATGTGAAAATTCCCTAGAATGAAAAAGATATTCGTGGTCAAAGTTGTGTTCAATAGTTATATGGATATCCATGCATACCTTCAAGGTCTTTGCATTTGCAAATATCCAAATGAGATATCCCAACCGAAAAGAAGAGTCTCAATATCCTAACATCCGGGTGCACCCATCAAATTTACCTCAACGATATAGAGAAGCTATCATCTGCATGGATATTTGATGTCTAGATGTTAACTTTTAAAATGCCACCCCTGAATATCTTGATGATGTCATCAGCATAAGTGCTTCTTTGGAAATGGATCTGGATGACGTCATCAGGATATGCACATTGAAGAATAATATGCCAGTGATTGAATGTCCTCATGATGTCATCATCATATGCACTTCTTTTGGGAGGGGACTGGATGACATCATTAGGATATGCACTTAAGAATCTAGACATTGGGAAGGATCTAGACATTTAGGAAACATCTGGATATTGGGAAAATATCTAGGTCTGTATGTTAAGAAAATATCTAGATCTTAGCTAAGATCTAGATGTTAATATCTAGATCTTAGCTAAGGTCTAGATGTTAAGAAATTATCTGGATCTTAGCTAAGGTCCAGATGTTAAGAAAATATCCTGATATCTAGACAATAGATATCCATACCAAGAAACAACTAAATATGAAGATGGAAATCTTTTCAAAGGCAAACCTTGAAGTCTTTAGGTTTCTAGGTTTTTTGTAAGGATTCTCTAGATGAATTTTTAGGGATTTTTGCAAGGTAGAACACTATAATTTGAAGGATCTAAGTCCTATAGATTTATATTCCAAGGGATTTCATCAAGATTTTCAAGGTAGGCCATTTGACTTTGGGCAGAAAAAAAAATTGGTCAACATTTTGGCAACCTCTTAAGAATGTTTGCCTGCTAAACAAATAGACTAGTGGCCTTAAGCATCCATTGGGAATGGAGTCCAAAACTAGACTGCAATAGGTCAAAACAACTGAAACCTACCTCCCAAAACACACCAAAAAGAAAGCCCTGCATTCTCCTAATGACAATGCAGCCTATGCAAAAGTACTTAGGGAAAGTAAACCTAAAACTGAAATAAACTAAAATAGTATGTACAAAATATCATACCCACCTTAATGATAGGGTTTGAGATGGATCCCATTGACTAAGATCAGTAGAACTTCACCATCCAACCTTGAGAGAATGAAGGCATTTGCTTGCTAATAATGATGATGTAAGGCCCACTCCAAAGTGCATAAAGGACAAGATCCTTCTCATAATTCGGGTTAATGAGAGTGGGTGTGTGAGCAATTTCTTCCTTGATCTTCTCAAAACCATCTTTCCCTTCCTTAGTCCATATGAAGACTACATCTTTTTTAAGCATAAGGGTTAGAGGCTTTACCAAGCCATAATAGTTAGGAATGAATTTCCTAACAAAGTTGATCTCCCCTAAAATAATTGTAAGGCTTTTTTATGAGTAGGTAAGGGAAGAGAAAAGAGAGAAGATGTCCTTTTAGGGTCTATGGATATCCCATGCTTAGACACTATATGGCCCAGAAGCTTACCTTGGGCAATAGAAAAAATGCATTTCTTGGGGTTCAAAGACACCCCAAACTCTCTGCATCTCTGGAAGACTTTCACCAGATGCTCCATATGATTTTCTCCCTTCCTAGAGAAAACTGTAATGTCATCCAAATAAATTAGGATGAATCTATTTATAAATCCCTTGAAGGCAATATTTATTGCCCTCTGGAATGTGGCACCACGATTAGACAGACCAAATGGCATTTTTGCATATGCCATCATTCCACATTTTTTTGTAAATGTTGTTATGAATCTATCTTCTTCTTTGACAAAGATCTGGTTGTAGCTAGAGAAGCCATCCAATAATGAAAACCTCTCTGCCCCTGTAATGGCTTACATAATTTGATCCATAGAGGGTAAAGGGTAATGATCTTTTAAAGAATCCTTATTCAAGTCTCTAAAATCTACACATAGCCTAATCTCTTCATTTTTCTTTCTCATAGGCACTAGATCAACCCAAGTGGAATACTTAATGGGGAAGATAATCCTTGCCTGTATGAGATTTGCAAGCTCTTTTCCCATGAGTGGCTTGATCCTTTTATTTATGGGCTGCTACCTCTGGAGGAATGGCTTGCAATTAGGATCTAGATCAATGTCATGCTGAGTCACATCTAGGTTGAACCCTTTAAGATCCTCATATGTCCATGCCAAGATGTCATTGTATTTCTAGGTGAGCTATATATATTCTTGTTTCTCAGTGTCACCACATACCTTTCCTAGCAATAACTACTTGTCCTGGGAAATGATTACCTTCTGGTAATCCTCTTACTTGAATGTCATATTATTTCTTTCACCACTGAACTCATCAGCACAGCTAAAAATGGCCTCTAGGGTCACTAAACCTTTCGGCAACTTGTTAGTTTTGTGCTGGATGATCTGATACCATAGCATTCCTACAACCTAGGTTGCACCGTGGAGGAAAACTCTGCTTCATTCTAAATGAAGCTTACAATCTGCTCATTGCTATCAAAGATTTTGTAATGCATATAATTATCAAGAATAGAGAGCTTGATTACCATTTTGACATGCTAATCAGAACCTTGAAACAAGTCTATAGGTGGAGAAAATTGAGTCCCATTGTTGCCAATTGATAAGCCTCTAAATTTAATTTCCTTGGGATTTCCTGTAGGTTAAGAGCATCGAAACTCTCAAACAGGTCTCAAAATCTATGTCTATAAGCTCTTAGAAGCTAGTTTTTTGTTGCACATCTCTCTCTGATTTGGTGGACTACCAATTCATTATCACCAAATATCTCCAAATGCTTGATTTTATTCTTTTCTACTAACAGTAGGCCATGGACCAATGCTTCATATTCTTCTACATTATTGGTGCAAGAAAATTATAATCTATGAGCAAAATGCAACTTCTTACCAGTTAGAGAGACTAGTAAAACCCCTGCACCAACTCTATTTCTACTCTTTGCACCATCAAAAAAACATCTTCCACAACCCATTGGAGTCATCATCTGGCTTAAGTAACAAGGGGACTGAAGAATCCCCTTCATGGATCATGTAGGTGCCCAAATGAGTTGCCTCAGTAGTATCATAAGGATCAAAATTAGAATGATCCCTTGCCTATTCATCGAGAAATAGATCAAGGGTTGGAAGAGTTAAAAATTCTACCTCAATAGGTTCTGAGTTGTGCACTTCCTCACCCTGAATTATAACGTGCGGGTTGACCAAGCTGTGGTCATAGTTCTCCACATGATAATTCAAAATTGGTTCAGCCTTGATGGTGAACCTTGTGCCATATTTGGTCCTCAGTAGCATATGAGACTAGTCAGAAGAAAGGTAGCCACCTACCTTGGCTATGAAATCCCTTGACAAATATATAGCAAAGAAAGGTTCAGACATGCATGTAGAGTCAAGTCCAGTCCCTTTATCACTCCTATAATGTTTACAAAGGTGCCATCCAATTGTAATACTCTTGATGAAATAGGGGTATACTTGATGCCTAATACATCCACTATCTTCTTGGGCATGACTAAAACACTAGCCCCTAAATCGATCATACAGTTGTGCACTAAAAAGTTGTCAATGATCAAAGACAAGTAGAAGGTCGAATGCTTCTTAACTACACTTACTTGTCTCTCACCTGGCTGCACAAGACTGATAGTGCCCTTTTCCTTTTCTTAGCTAATAAGTCCGTTGGGGAGTGCCTCAAGGCTTCTTGCAAAAGGTCCCTTTGAGAAGGGATTGACATCATTTCCCACATTGAGAAACTGATATATGTTTTCTTCATCTATTCCACAGTATTTAGTGGAATAGACAGTGTCTTATACATGGAGGGAACCCATGTTACCTTCCTTAATTGTTCAGCAGGGTGCTTGCAAGCACCTTTAAACCTAATGGAATTTCTTTTGTACTAACAGATTTGCTACTCTGAATTAGAACTGTGGCACTGGTCACTTTTTCCTTTAGAACAAGCTCCTTTTGTAACATAGTAGGCATAGGGCTAGCCTCCAAATTTCTCTTTTTTAACCTGATGTTGTCTACAATGGGCATAACAATGCCAACCATGGGCCGATCGATAGCACAAAAATCCTCTGCAATCCATATCGTCATATTGACATTAGAGGTAGTCTCATTTGAGACTTTAGGATTGTTGTTGGCCGCCTCTAATAATGATGTTTGTTGGGTATGAAATTTTTGCACCATTAAAGCTCTTTTGTTTGCTCCAAAAGCACAATTGGACTGATTATAAGGCTAGTTGCAGGGGTAGTACCAATCTGCCTCTTGGGCTAAATTATTTTGAGTAGAGACTAAGCCCTAACTGGATTTGTAGCTGGTATTTGTTGGATAGGCTGAATTGTTTGCAAAGGCTGAGAAGGGTTAGGATTTTGATATCTATTTTGTTGGTAACCCTGATTTCTATTGGGATTGTACCCTTGGTTCTAATTTTGGTTAGATGATTGCCCCAGATTATAATTTTGATGAGGTTTTGGGGTAGTTTGAATAGATATACTATTCACCTTGTTGGTCAAATTAGACATTAGGTTCTTAAGATCATTCTCTTCTTGAGAAGGAGAGGATGTTGAAGCTTTATCCTCTGGGATAGGAGCAACAATGGGTTGCTAGGATGATGAAGGTAACTCTAGAAAAAGGGGGATAGTTGGCTTGGGAGCAGTTTTCCTAGCCTGATTAAGACAAATTTTATCTTTTAGAGTCATCTCATAACCCTCTGGTAGGGTTTTAGCACCCATAGATTGCATCATCACTACAATGTTAGAATTCAAAGTTCTTAAAAATACAAGAAATCACCTTGTGGAGATGGCATGAGGGTTGCTAGAATTCTCTCCCACATCCTCTAGAATCTAAAGTAAAAATCTACCAACATCTCACTTGGGGCTCTTTTTATTGTTGTCAACTTCTCTAGCAATGAAACATTATCTACCCTCTCTCCAAATTGTTTGTAAAGGGCCTGACCTAGCTCATCCCAGTCATGTATGGATGTGGGGATCAGGCTCATGAACCATTGAAGAGCTCTCCCTTTAAAATATGAAACTAAGAGTCTGACTGCAACATCCTCATGCTAGATATGATGAACTGAGCATACACTAGATATATCTTTGATGTGCTCAAAAGGGGTTATTGAACCATCACCCATAAAGGGTGATACACTTTTCAGGGCTATAGTTTGTATATCATTGTAAGCAACCAAATCTAAAGGACTACCTCTATTAAAGGTCACAAAAGGAAAATTCCTTGCCATGATGGGGATATACAAATTCAAAATAGGAATATGCGAGCCTCTATTTGTGTGTTGAGACCTAACAGGAGGAGGTGTAGATTGAGCTCTTAGATGAGGTAAAACATAATTGTTATTCATTCTCATAGGAGAAATAGATAACCTAGACATTCTCATTAAAGTAGAAGCAGATAGTTTAGTGAATTGGAAATTACCTCTTGAAGATGCCCTAGTTTGGATAGGCATAAAATATGGTGTTGATTAGAACCAAAAGCATGTAGAGTCAGCAGGTGCATGAAAAGTCTACCAAAATGTAGAATACTAAGAAGAACACTAGATTCTCAGCTTGATTCAGATTGTTTCATGTCTATTGTCCCATTGGGCATGCCAAAAAGTATTGTCACATAGATTTTCACCGAGTGTTGAAGACTTTTAGGGCTCCAACAATCTAGTGAAATATTGAGATGACCTCTAGGTGTGGGACCCTAGAAGGAGGTCAAATCTACAGAGAGAGGCTAGTTCCTTTGTTGAATAAGAGATTTAGCGATCCTAAGACTAAACCTAATCTATCCACCATTTATGAAAAGAAGAAGAGGAATGGACTGAAAGTAAAAGGAGGTCATAGACCAGGTTTGAATGTGAAAGGTCTCACAGAATTGAGAAAATACACAACATAATTAGATATAGCTGATAAATATACACAGATCTAGCAGGTATCAATAGAGGTAAAGAGCAAGAAAGGGTTGAGAGGAACTAAACATTCACAAACAAACCATCCTTAGATTACATAGAGTTAAAAACTAGCATAAAGAGGTAAGAATAACCAGCATATATTCAATCAAAAGGCATGGTTACAACAGAGAGGGCTCTATTTGAATACAAAATGAATAAGCATCTAACTCTCAATACATCTTACAAGGATGCATATATAGAACTTGATTACAATTGACCTAAGTCATCTATTACAATTAATTTACCTCCATGGGCTATCAAAAAATTTTCATGGGGTAAAAGCACAAAGTTGTGTCACACTTTGGGCCAACAAAACAGTTCAGAGTGAGTCACTTTTGGGCAAGTTTGAATCACCCAAGCTAATTTTCCCCAAAAACACATGGTCGTTGCATGGCACATATGAGGCAAGCTATTTTTAGGTGAGTTGATATTGGGTGAGAATGTTTTGTCTAAAATCATGCAGTTAAAAACAAAAAAAAATGAAATTGCCACATTTCATGGTGGCCATTTTCCAATAGCAACAGTGGTAGGGTTTGAAAGTTTTTCTCGCAAAGGGCATCCCCACCACCTTCTGCATCAGTCTCGTCACCTTGAACCAAGTATGCCATCTTCACCTTGGCATTTTCTATCAAACATTTTGTATGGCATGATGTATAGAAGTGTTTGAAATAAACCTGTACCTTATATGATTGAATGCAAGTAAAATGGGTTTGTATGCCTTTGATTTCAATCTGCAAAATGGGTAAAATTTGTTTAAGATTTGTGAATGGGTACAAAATTTGATAGATGTTGTAGTTGCAACAACCCTGCTAGACATGTATGCAAAATGTGGAAGCGTAGAGAAGGCACCTAAACTGTTTGACAAAATACCTCAAAAAATTGCAAGATATGCACAAAGGAGTTTAGGCATCATGTCTATGCTTCCGTATTTTTTATATAGGTCTGCCAGGGTGCTTGCAACTAATACATCTAACAAAAACCCACAAGATATGCACAAAATGTGGTCTCATGGACTGCAATGATTGTAGGATATGCACAAAATGGATTTGTTGAAAAGTCTTTAGAAATTTTAAAGAAAATGCAATTGACTGGTGTAACGTCAAATGCCACAACCTTTGCTAGCATCCTCCCTCATATCCATCAATACATCTATGAATCTGAATGGATATGAAGGAGTTAATAGAGCCTGACCTACCCTATACCATGATGCAATAGGAAACTACAAGGAACATCAAATATCATCCACACAATATAAGCTAAAAAAATCAAAATTTGAAATCATTCCAGAGAGAATTTTTGCATAAATTCTTCTTTATTGAATTTTGTGCATAAGTTTTTATCAAGGTTGTCGTGATGGAAAATTAATCATAATTTGAAACCATTCAAGAAGGAATTTGTGCATAAGTTATTGGAAAGGTTGTGGTGATTAGAAGTTGTAAGTGGCTGATGGTTGCTAGGTGGGAGTTAGTTCACACATAAAATAGGTCAAATCAATTGCTACAGCAATGCAGGACATGCACTTTTATCCCTTGTAAGGTTATCCATTCAAATTTGCCCATCAAATGCTAGGGAATAACATGGTTAAAGAAGGAAATAACATACACTAGATATATATACATATGTAATACTCTAGAATGTTAAATAGAGTCTGCCTTTTCTAGATTGTCGAATGTTATTTTTCTAGATTGGAAATATACCTTATTATGACTCCAACTACTATAGGGTACCTCATCTTTGAGATGTCTTTTTTTTAAAAAATTTACAGGTTTCCCCCTTGCAAGAGCTTATACATCTCTTGAAAATATTCAACTTGTGCATACTCATCATACGCTTCATTGACAAATAGTTCAAGATAAGTTATTGTTCCCAAAGCTGAAATCAAAAGATGATCTAGACAACATATCAACCTCCTTGTTAGTAAAATGGAATTTTTCTTAAAATCCATCCATTTGTAATAACTTGCTTGCTACATCTTTGATTGTGCTTGGAAGTATTGAAGAAGTTGGTGATCTGTGTGAACAAAGGTTTATGTACCCATCATATAGTGATTCTATATATATATTGCTTAAACTAGTGCGTGCAATTCTTTATTATATGTAAGATACATCAAATCTGCTCTATGGAAAAGGTTTAAAATGATAGCAATCCAACTGAGCTACATGCAATAGAACAATCCCTATAGCATAATCTCTTGCATCAATTTCTAACTCAAATGGTAGCTGTGAGTTAGGTGGTGCCAAAAATGGGTGCATTGTTGGGTTTATGCATCAATTTGTCAAAAGCATGATTGTTATGAGCCAAATTAGAATCCAAAATTTTGAAACTTACAGTTCTAGAAATGAAAATGTACCTAAAAGACTAAGATATTATTTTTAGGATTCAAAATAGAATTTGTTTTTATGGTAGAATGAAGGCATTTAAACTCTGATCTAATTACAACCAACAATAAAAATGGCCCAAGCTCACAGGTTAGCCATTTTCAATTTCAAAGATAGCCATTCTTTAATTAAGTGTAAAATAGCATAATTTCATTCCAACTAATCATCTACAAGATCTTTCAATTGCACCAAATATTCAGTAAGAACTTGATTCCTTAGCCTTCTATCAAAAATCTATCTCTATCTAGAGGTCACTTATCTTCAACATGAAAACCAGATTGGATTGTTGATAGAATGATGTAATCTTCATCTACTTGTCCAATTACATGAAAAACAATGGATGAGTTCTTTAGTAGTATCACACAAATGGATGAGAGAATATATAGTGTAAATTAGATCTGCTCCTATGTTCTTATCAAATCATTACTTGTTTATTTTTAAGCTACTAATCTTCATGTTGAGATGCTTCTGTTCCTTTTTAATCATCATCATTGCTTGATGGTTGTGACAGGTGCACTTGATCTGCAATTGTGTTAATTCTAATTGCTAGTGCTTTTTTTTATGCTTCAGAATTTGAAGCAACAAATGTGAGCCTAAATCTCTTGGTGCAAGAATTGCATTTTGTTCGTATTATATAGCCTTCAAATTTATTTGTACGATGATTGATTGGATTTGACTTCCCTCAACCTGCATAGTTTGTTAAATTTCTTAAGAAAACATAACTTGAACATATGATTCTTCATTGATGGAGAACTAATATACCATTTCTATGAGTTTTTTCAATTTTACAAACTAAAGTTGTGATGTTTGTTGCTAAAATTTCTCATGTACCATATACTGCTCCAAGATAGATGACTTTTCTATTTCTTTCTTGTTAGGGTTAGCCGATAGAAGATATCAATTAAATGCAAATAAAGATTAAATAGAGGAATGGAAATACATAGAAATAATAACAATGAGAGACAAGTTTTAACGTGGTTCACCCAAACTCGGGCTACATCCACCAACAGAGAGTCCAATATTATTATCTAGTAAATCAAAACTAATTACAACTAGTAATCCTTACAACTAAATACCACTACAAAATGCTACAATACATCAACAAAAATCTTAACCCTTAGCCGCTTTTATCAAGCCTTATGTTAGTTACAAAAATAGATTTTTTTTATGTCAACCAATAGAAAAATAACTTCCGATGCCTTAATAAAATAATAAAAAAATTGTTGGAGGTTTAGAGGGAACTGCCCCTTGACCCCGTTAAATAATTTGGGGGGAAACTGTAGTGATAAAAGTGGGGTAAATTTAACCTCCGAGTCTGATTAGGCTCCATATAACAACATTTCTGTCCAACTGTAATTTTTGTTGTTTCAACATGATGGGCAATAAAAACTATATTATGATGAATTGATGCATTCTGTTTGATAGTAACCTCATTATCTTGAATCCTGTGGATTGGAGGACATTGATGTGACTTAAAAGGAAAGTTACTTTTTGCTCTACTCCAATGGCTTTGAATTATGATAAAATCTAATTTATATAAATTCCTATGGCTGTCATGTCAACATGCTACATGCTACATGTGACTTCAAATTTGGAGTTTCTATGCATTCATAGTTCTTATGGTTGATTCAGATTTGGTTGATAGGCCTATTATTTATGTATTTGCAAGCATGTAAGGTTAAGGTTTATTTGAGAAGCACATGTGCAATTATATCATGGATTTTTTGAAGATGTATGTAGTAGTTGGAAAATTTATATGCAAGTTTATTTACATCATGACATACAATATGTTTGACAGAAAATTTAATTATCATGCT
This sequence comes from Cunninghamia lanceolata, assembly GCA_027924645.1. Taxonomy (NCBI): domain Eukaryota; kingdom Viridiplantae; phylum Streptophyta; class Pinopsida; order Cupressales; family Cupressaceae; genus Cunninghamia; species Cunninghamia lanceolata. Next base: position 274,498 of record BSBN01001018.1, read on the forward strand.
GCAGATAAATTTAGACACATGGATGACCAATCTTCACATTAGTCACATTAGTCAGGTCAATCTCACAATCGTGATAATTCTATGTTCTATACTGAGACCATTCAGGGGTTTGAAAAAGCTTTGGATGAACTCAATAGTACAATACACAATACAATGAACCTATCAAATAGAGACAGGTTGGTTAGGATTAGAGATGAGATAACATGTATGATCAAAGTTGTTCGATCATACAATCCCTATGATGAGATTAGTGTTGACAAGTTCTATGCATCTTTTTCTTAGAGTGTTGTTGGCCAGGAGAAATGGCTATCTATTTCTAGGATGGTTTCAGTAGATAATGTTCTCAGCATGTTCCCTTCTTATAGGGGAAAAGAGAGAGTGAGAGGCTATTCTCCCACCAAGTGTGTGGATGCAGTTGTTTGTCCTTTCACTTATCCTAGGTTTTTGGCGGCTCACCACAAATGGCCAAACAATGATGAGTTGCCATTATATTTTTGCAAACAATTATATGCAAAGTTCCATTTACATTTATATGTTGATTATACATCATTCCCTAAACATGTTGGTCAAGTGAAAAGGGAGGTTTGTAGAGAGGCCTAAGTATAGAAGACTAGATCTGCCACCTCTTAAGAACAAGAGGTACTTAGTTGGCCCACACCTTTTGGTTTTTCCAAAATGTGTGAAACTAGTAAATGTTGCCTGACCAGCATTGACCCCCTAAAGATGCACAATTTTTGAGAGCATGACACCTATTGTCACTGAGGTTGATCAATTGTCATCTAATTGTGTTGGTAGATATTTGCTGTGCTCGAGGATTGACATTCCATCCACTGAGGTCACATCGACCAGTTGTTCAGATCATTACATTCATGCTGATATACCATCGCCACATGATGTGGCACAGATTAGTGGAGAGAGTGCTTTGTGGAATATGACTAGATGCGTGGCCAGTGATTTTTTAGATTCATACTAGTTCATTAGGAATGAGTTTGGGATCCCACTTGATGCTATATCCTCACATCTCGAGTGATTTTTTGGTAGATGGAGGAGCCATGGTGAGTCAAGTTCATAGGGTTTAGGGGGATATCAGGATGTTCCAGTTGGTCCTACAAGTTTTGCCCCTCCACATGTTCTAGTCGGTCCTGAGGTTGAGGTTACTGCACATGATGTTATGGGAGGTGAGTATAGCAGGCTTCTTTTTAGCACTGAGACTGCACCATCTACACGTGTATCTTTTTCTCTCCATTATTCTAACTTCAATGGGATCGGGAGGGCCTTTGCTAGTGTAGTTGAGGTATAATTTATTTAAAAATTATAATCTAAATTCATAAATTATATATTTAAAAATTATAAGTTCAATTTTAAATTAAATCACATACATTGAAGCTCTGACTCTTGATTGCAATCTTAAATGCACATGTGTATTAGACACAAGCTCTTGTTTTACAACCTGGCTATGGAGATTTGTATCATGCTGGCGATCCTAGTCATCATCAAGATGTATTTAAAAACCAGGTCTATATATCACATGTACATATAAGTTTGATTTAAATGTACACGTATATCAAGTTAACTTTCTACATACAAACATCAAGTGTACACGTTTTCTAACTAAATACATATATGCTTATATATTGTATGAGCACATGTCATATATAGGTTGCAAGATTAGGTCATGCTTCTATTGAGACTCCTATACATGATGTAGACTGTGTATGTCAGGTAATTTAGATTTTTCAAGTATTATTTATTTATTTAAATTCAAAATAAATTATATTTGTGTGTATATATATATATAATTTGAAAATTTTATGGTGTTTCATGTGCAGACCCCGACCCACAACTCAGCACAACGCTCGAGTCACGAATCAATCAAGAGCTCCAATCAGGGATCAGGACATAGCTCGAGACAGAGTAAGGCTCAATCCACTCATAGAGAGAGACATTTATGAGTTGTTATTATGATTCAAATGTTTTATATTTGTACATTTGGACATTATGAGTTACATGTTATTATATTTTATCTAGACATTTTTATGAGTCACATGAACTTTTATATCTAGACATTGTTAATATGAGTCACATGTTTTATATTTAAACATTATATACACTTGTGTTTTATATCTTAGAGATGTTCTTATTATGAGTCACATGATTTATATTTACATTTTAAAATTTATATTATGAGTTACATGCTTTATATTAATTATTTGGACATTTGGATGTCCATTGTTTATTTTGTGAAGAAATTTAATTACTTTCCCCTTTATGAATAAATTTAATGCATTGATGTAATATAGATATAATTGCTTGGTATTATTCAATCTAAGGATAGCCAAGTGCCATGTTTAATCTACTTGATGTTGGTATGATATGAAACAATGTAGGATCCTCCCTTGTAAATGACATAATGTTTTCAATGGTTGAATAGGTATCAAACTAATCACATTGTCCCCTAAAATAGAAGATTAAGTTCACAATATTTCACATGAAAAAATAAATCTATAAATGATGCATAATGTTGGTGTGAATGGGAAAAGGTAAAATACTTATTTTTATGTGGTAAATTATTTTCAATTACCTACCCTACTATTCCACTATAAATCTAACATAAAAAGAGTTTTATTTAGTTAAAGCAAACATAAGTAACTACTCTACCCAATAGGTTAGTGTTATTTTTCCTTTTATCTAAATTTTCAAATGAGTCCTAATTAGACTATATTCCTAATCTAAAATAAGATTAAGTTGGGAAATAGAAAATGGATATAGGAAGATATCTAAGCAAATGAAGTAGTACATAGCAAATTAAGATATCTCAATGCTTAAATATTTTAAGTAATAAATTAAATGTAATCAAATATTAAAGAAATTTGTACATATTTTAAAAAGATAAGAGCATATAAATACCATTAAGATCTACCTTTAAACTTTAGTTATAATAACAATCATCATGTTAAAATCCAAAATATAAAAGAACTCTTAGAAGATTACTCATAAGTACATCATCTTTGAACATGTAAAATATGAAATAGATAGATCTATCTAATGTAGGTTTGTTATGTTTTGAAAACCCTCGATAAACCCTAATATACTAATTGAGGTTCCTTCAAAATTTTCTTAGTTATGGCCTTCTTTTCTTCACAATCCCTCATGTTATTTCTTTTGCCTAGGTTGAAATTGGGTTTTTTTGTTTTGTTTTGCTTATATTTGTGGTCCTATCTTGTCACATGATATCTTTTCAAAATTTTAGAAAAGATGGAAAAAATAATGATACACAAAGACTTCTTACCTCACTACACTATCAGACTGTGATGTGGTATAACAAGAAATTTTAACGTGTGTATTATCTTATATAGATACATAGACTGGAAGGAAGGAGGAAGTTGTACAACCAACCAATTGCCCCAGAAACAATGGTCAAATTTATTCCCATATAGTAGGAATATAGCTAAAGTCCTTGATGGGAGGACTAGCCCACCAATTAATTTGCCACCTAGTGGGAACACCCAACTTGGCCTACGACTTAAAAGCTACATCATAATTTCCATGGAAAAGAACACTAGAAAAAACACTAAATCCTAATTTTTTTTATGTCCCACTGATGGAAGAATCAATAACAACCTTGCATTATCAATGAAAAATGTGCAAGAATATCCAGAACATGAAGTGACTATATCATGGCAAGAGGTGACACTATCTCTGATAATATGTACTATATTTTGAAATGAAACCCAAAATAAATAAACAAATAAATAATTATATAAGCCATAAGAAAGCTTCTAATAGGGTCATCATTGTTTGACAATGACATGAGCTAAAGTGCAAATCAGTGGGGCTTTTCATAATGGCGACCCATGTCCAAGTCCCCATGTTACATGCTTAAATGTACAAATCATGGGCTGATGGCATCTAAGTGGAATGGTGAAGATATTATTCCTATGAAAAAAAATGCAAAATCATTCTCAAAAGTTTGCTTGCCTAGACTTCAACCACCTGACCAAATCTTACATTCAACAGCCACTCACAGTGAAAATATTACTAATGGGTAAAAGGAAAGGCAAATGGGTAAAAGAAATTCATTTAAGGCAAAGAATAAGGAACAAGAAAAAAGAAGTAATGAATGTGCATACATCCGCATACATATTTTGGTAGTGTAAGTAATACCCTTAAGCTAACAATTCTAGTTATCTTCACATTCAATCATGTTGCCTCTGTAAAGCTCACCACTCTTTAGCTCCACTGTCACAACATGACCTGCCACTTTGTGTAGTAGCTTCATCAGAATCCCCAAACTTCTGCTCATCTTTTTCCAACCTCATGAAATCTCAAACCCTCAATAAACCCTAATGTACTAATTGAGGTTCCTTCAAAATTTTCTTTGTTATGGCCTTCTTTTCTTCAACACCCCTCACATTATTTCTTTCACCTGGCTTGAAATTGGGTTCTTTGTTTTGTTTTGTTTTGCTAGGGTTTTACTGGATATGACCAAGGGATTATATTATTTGAATATATTGTAAATGGTTTATAGCTAGCTATTCGAGGGAAATCAAAACTTAAATGCAACCTGCGATCACATGAAAAGCTCTATGTATTGATATTTGATCCCTAAAGGTTCTTTTTAGTATTTGCCTTCCTCGTTATTATTACAAACATCACATAATGAAAATAAATTGGGTTTTTTGTTTTATTTTGATTATATTTGTGGGCCTATTCTATCATGTGATGTCTTTTCCAAAATTTAGAAAAGTTGGCAAAAATAATGATACACGAAGACTTCTTTCCTCACTACACTATCAGACCATGATGTTGTATAAAAAGAAATTTTAAGGCATGTATTATCTAGTACAGATACAGAGACTAGAAGGAAGGAGGAAACTATACAGCCAACCAATTGCCCTAGAAACAATGGTCAAATTTATTCCCATATAGTAGGAATATTGTTGTTGTCCTTGATGGGAGGACTAGCCTGCCAATTAATCTACTGCCTGGTGGGAACACCCAACTTGGCCTATGACTTAAAAGATACAATAGAATTTCCATGGAAAAGAACACTACACAAAGTACTAAATCATAAATACTTTTATGTCCAATAGATGGAACAATCAATAACAACATTGCATTATCTATATTTTTTTTTCAAAGAATATCCAGAACATGAAGTGACTATATCATAGCAAGAGGTGACACTATCTCTAGTAATATGCACTATATTTTAAAATGAAACATAAAAGAAATAAAGAAATAAACAATTATATAAGTCAAAAGAAAGTTTCAAATAGGGTCGTCATTGCTTGACAATCACATGAGTTGAAGTGGAAACTAGTGGGGCTTTTCATAATGGAGACCTGTGTCCAAGTCCCCATGTTACATGCTTAAATGTAAAAATCCTTGGGTTCTAGACTCTAAGATAAAGGGTGAAGATATTATTCCTATGAAAAAAATGCAAAGTCATTCACAAAAGTTTTCTCAACTAGACTTCAACCTCCTAACCAAATCTTGCATTCGTCAACCACTCACAGTGCAAATATTACTACTTACAAAACATAATAATTTTTCAAAAACACAAACCTAAAAGTTTTAGAAGGTGCATAATTACAGAAGCCCTAAACAATCCAATAGTTAAATTTAAAGTCTTAGAAAAGAAAAGTCGAAAAGGGTAAAAGAAAGTCATTTAAGGAAAAGAATAAGGAACAAGAAAAAAGAAGTAATGAATGTGCATATAGCCACATACATACCTTGGTGGTGTAAGTAATGCCCTCAAGCTTGTAATTCTAGTTATCTTCACATTGAATCATGTTGCCTCTGTAAATCTTTCTGCTCTTGAGCTCCACTGTCACAATGTGACATGCCACTTCATGCAACAGCTTCACGGGAATCCCCAAGCTTCTACTCATCTTTTTCTAATCTCACAAAATCTTCAAGACCCCTACATGATAAGGATACAAAAAAAATAGCTTCCCTTAGCTTCGAGAAATAGTTATTCTATACTAACAATGCCAACCACGTGAAGATGGAAGCTCAGTGGCCTCACCTAAGACCTAACACACCTAAGACCTAACACACCTAAAACCTAAGACCTAGAACACAACTAAAACCTAGAAGACACTTTTAAGACACTTAAGACATGTACATTAAGACACCTAAGACCTTTAAGACACTTAAGACATACACTAAGACACCTAAGACCTTTAAGATACTTAGAAGACATACCTACTTGACACATTTAAGACACCTAGACACCTAAGTCTTAAAACACCTAAGAAACCTAAGACCTATAAGACACCTATACACCTCTAAAACACCTAACAATTAAGACTTATCTAAGACACCTAAGAAACTTAAGACATACAGTAAGACACCTAAGACCTTTAAGATACTTACTTGACATATCTACTTGACACATTTAAGACACCTAGACACCTAAGACACATAAAACACCTAAGAAAGGTCTAAGATGCCTAATCTACCTTTAAGACACTTAAGACATATATCTAAGACACGTAAGACCTAAGATAGGTCTAGAAGACATATTTAAGACACATTTAAGGCACCTAGGCACCTAAGACCTAAAAAACCTAAGAAATTGTAAGACCTAAGACACCTAAGACTGTATATATAGTTTAGAGATCTTACCTACACAACACGAAGTTCAATTTTATAACTTGAAATACTTATAGGCATAGACCTACATAATTTGAGAAATAAAAATCTATGTAAATAGATTTATAGCTCGTTTGTAGCTTGATCATGTTTGATTATAATAATATTTGAACTACAAACCATTGAAATTAAAATTTGAAAGGAAAGAACTATAAAGAATCATGTACATTTTAAAATAAATCAATTGATCAATAGATAATTCAAGTGTATATACCTTCATACCATGTATCGATTGGTTCAACTTGCTCTTCAATAATGTAGTTAGAGCTCTTGGTATATATAATCTAGATCTTCTCTATCTTTTATTATCTCTAAAACTTTTTCATGATCTTCAATAGATAACCTCCACTTTTTTTGGCCATTTCTTCTTTTTCATTAAGTTTCCAAACTTAATCTTGTTCCTATAACTAAGTGACTATACTATAGAACTTTTGTCCTAGCATATAATCAATAAATATAACACCATTTTTATCTATGTTTACTTGTTGATAATAGGTGCCTTCAACAATAAACGATCTAATGGGATATGATTGTCCATCACCATCTGCCATTGATTCTAACAATTTTGATTTTTCTTGTGAGCATCTTAATAGATAGTAATCTACACCTTTTGTATTGTCAGGATCTGCAACCACAGCAAAAATATCTCCTATACATATCACAAGCAAACATGTTTGTACATTTGAGTTGAACAATATAAATCAAATGTTCAAAACTTTATTACAATCTAGAATATAAATCAATTATGTAACCTACCTATAACAACTAAATCTGATACACATTCATAATCAGCCAAATATATAGGATCATAGACATCTATAATATCACTATCTTCAAAAGGAGGCATTGATACTATTTTTTTCATTTCCCATTGTGAAACATATCCATCCCTTACATTAGGACATTGTAGGATATTTGCATTGTTCTCAATGCAATCAACACAAAAACAAGATTTTTCTCACTTGAATAGCAAGAGGCTTGCTATGTCTTGTAGTCATGACTTGATGCAAACTTCTAACACCATTAATTGCTTGATAATTATATGGATTCCATCGATCAATATTTGCACGTATGAACAAATTCTTGAGCATCTCAATTAAAATTAAAATTTATTTAAATCACATGTGTACTTAAATTTAAATATTAAAATTTTCAAATAACATAAATTCAATTAAGATACCTTTAACTTCCCAAAAATAGCATTTATTGTATATTGAGTCACAGGCACCAAAATGGCTTTTACACCATTCAACAACTTGATTTGCATTTCGTATGGTGTTAACTACAATTTCATGTTGGTGAAGTACCCAAGTAAGAGGTAAGAATTTAAAAAAATTCACATGTACATCCAACTATTACAATACATGTAGATCAATTACATAAATCATTGTAAAAGTATTCAACAATTTTAAATTTTGTAAATTCTGTATCTAATACATTACCTGCAAGTTCATATTGGCAAAGTGCATGCTTTACACATGCTCCTACTCCATCATTCTCTCCTTTTCCATGTCCACTCTCAAAAAAAATCCATAAACACTTTATGCCAAATCTAGCATGTTGTTGCATTAACCAATTAAATGCTTTTGTAGACTTAAATTGTCCTGTATAAATAGTTATATATAATCAATGATTTGGAAACCAAAATTTAGTTAAAAATTCAAGTATTAAAATTTTATAAATTTTTAAATTAAAAATTAAAAATAAAATCAACACTTACCAACACATCCATCAGACCATATCTAGTGTTGTAATGTAATAATAGCACGTTGTCTCAAATCTTCAAAAAACATTTGAAAGCAATGTGCTACATAACTTCTATCATGACCCATATCATCACTAATATAAAAGTAAACCTCCTTGATGATAATTTGTTCATCTTCGGTACTCTCTACCTCATCTACAAATAACTCAGCATGTCTATAGCAAACATGTACAAAGATTGTGACTTGCTCTGAATGATAATATTGACTTTGAATCTCAGTTTGAGGACTAAATGTATAATTTTTAGAAAAATCTACAATAGAGAGAATACAACCCGGTGGAAAACAATTCTTTGAGTCACAAAATTGCTTAGCCTACCATCTTGCACCATGACAATGTTGGATATGTCGGTATACAATGTTACAAAATTTGTTCATAAACTTGTTATAGGGCAATTCACTCTCTCTCAAAAAAAATTTTGGATTCAGCTCCTGACTTCATTGAGTATTTCTCATATTCAAATCTCTTCCAAACAACTGACATTGATTGATCAATATTCTCAAATCGTAAAAATTTCTTCAAATTTCCACAATCTACACATATATTTCTTATACACTATACATTGAATTCATCTGAATCTTGTGATTTTTCACGTATGATAGACTTTACAAATTGTGTTGTACTTCCATGGATGGCTACATTTGGATTAACTATTGCCATAAGTTTCTTATATGACTGTAGGTGTAGATGAAATTTAACATGATTTTGACAAGTTTCACGTACTTTATTTATACATACAAAATATGGTCATAAATTCTCAAACATCTTTTGAGAAATCTTCACTTTTGAAAATTCTTCTTGAATGCTTCAAAAAATTCACTTTGTGTTGTATCTATAAAATGCTTTGGATGGGAAATGTTTTTACCATCTTTGTCTTTTATTTGTATAGTGTCCTTTCTATTGGAAGAAACATGGGAGTGCTTGGTCCAATATCCAATTACTTTTTGTTCTACATCTTCTAAAATTCTATCTCTCCAAGGAACTTGACAAATATTTACCCAATTATTTTCAATGTTTTCATCTAATCTATTTCTCTTCTTGATATATCTTTGAACAGTTCTCCTAGATACATTTACTAATTGGGCAATTGCTTTAACTTGTCTTCTATGTGATAATTTCTTCCTAGAAATTACACTCATCAATGCTCTACGTGTAGCACTTAAATCAGAACTTTAACTCTTTGTTTGAATACAATCCAATGCTGTTTACAAGTTTTCAATTACTGCCTGATTTACTAAATTTGAAATTTTTTTTCTTATTATCAACTCCTAACAACTCCAAAACAAGGGTCATTTCTTTTCACCTAAATAACTTTGCACATAATTGTGCTCTTCCAATTAGAGATTTATCATCAAAAAATTCATCCCAAATTCTTTTAGAGTGCAATTTTATCATGCTTTCAGGTAACATATGTTCTAGTGAAATGTTTTTGAAAAGAGCATCCTCATCCATCTTCATAAGATTTTTCATTCCATGCAAAAAATTTCTATCACTACTACCAACTTCATCTTGTACTTGTTCATTAACATGCCCTTCAACTTGTTCATCAATAATTTCAATGGGTTGTTCTTGACTAGATGTTCCTAGTGTAGTGCCCCCTCATTTTTGGCTTTTCGATGTACTGTTAGTTAGAGCCTTATGGTTAGACTCGATGGTATATTCTGATGGTTTCATTTTGAGGACTGTTGATGACATTTATTTATACTCTCTATGATGAGGTTTCTGATGGCTATGTTAGTGTAAAATGCTTATGTTATGATTAATCATGTGTTTCACTAATTGGGTAAAACTATGTTTCATGAGATTATCTGACATTTGATTGTTGCTCTGATGATGATGTTATATAAACCAATGTTTAATGTTTATGTCTTGTTTAGATTTAATGAGCAATGTAGATATTGTGTTATGTTTGTTTGTGAAGGGACGGTGTAGCATTACTCTCGAAGAGCACCCTGCTACGCTGCGATTTCCTGTCACAGTGTGTGTTTTGATGATGATATATGTATATGTGCTCGACCTCTGGTTGTGCAAGTTGCAGGTACTAGGCATCGACTCCACCTGATTTAGCAGGTCTGAGCGTGCCTCAACCAATGGAAATCGTTGTGTGGAGATAACGAAAGGTCCCTATCTGATTTGTCACCTACCTAGTAAAGGATGGGTATCATGTCTAGAGTCCAGTCATTTTGGTTGGGTTGGGTGAGTCTATGTCTCTGTAGTATGATCTTGTGTGGATGTCGGTATTGCCTTGCCGGTGGGATCTTATGCTTTTGGTGTGATCTTGTTGGGAGTAATTGTTTGGTCTATAAGTGAAATGGTTATTCCTTTCTTTCCTTGTTGACAAATTATTATAAAATGTTTAAGGGCTATTATTTGGAGATATTAATGTCTTTTCGGATAGCTTTGTGAATAAATAGGATATCTTTGTGAATAAATAGATTTTCTAGATTGGATATTATTTATGTTTTTCTGGTCGTGAATAATAAAGGCATTGTTTTGGTTCTATTTTGGGAAAAATCCCCTGTAAATGAAGAACTACTACATTTATGGGTAAAGAGTGGGAATTTATGAGGAGAATCTACTTCTGTCCAGAGGTGTTTTTAGGAGGAAAAAAAAAGGGTCTTGGTTGGGGGGGTTTTTTTGGGAAAGGAGGTTATGATTGTAGGAGGAAAAAGCAACACCAGGAAGGGGGAAAAAGAAAAGAAAAATTGTCTAATCATGGGTATGTGTTGTTACAACCCTTTATGATTTAAAATCTCAGTTCTTGATAATGCATGAATATATGGTTGTATTGACTGGAAAACTAATTTGGTACTATATGCTATACCATTATTAACCTTCAGAGAAGTTCCCTGAATTGTTTGTGTGTTATTTCTATAAACTTCTTCAGTGTGGGATCCTTTTTCTCCTTGAGGTGTGTTTCTTCACAACATCTTCTTTGACTCTCGTGTTTAGTTTGTACCCTTATCAATCTGACTTGGGGTCGACACTATAGATCCCTTCAAGGCTCCTTTGAGCAATTCTAGTGACTACATGCTTGCTCTGCTCTAGTGTTCTAGTTGCAGCCTTTTGGCTCTGCCAATAAGCCAAATGCGACATTTACAAAGTGGTCTTATACCTTTAACATCATATTTATGTCTGGAGGAACCAAGCTCATCTTCAAATAATCCCTCCAAGCTTCCATTGTCAAATGGGAAGGTTTGGGCCTACCATTGGAGGAAGTCTCTTCCTCTCCATCCATCAGTCAAGGCAGTGTAGTATCCATCCTACATCCAAATGTGTGTGTCAATAAAACACTATCGACCTTAGGGTTTAGCTCCTTCATCAGTATCCCATTAGTCTGCACATTGGAGAATAGATTCAAGGCATGCAAATGCATGGAAATAAAGTCTCAGCACTCTTTAAGACAACACTCGTATACCCAAGGATTCATCCCAAGTCAGCCAAGGCCACATAACCTGCCGTTTGCATCAATAAATGTTCATACGCATTCAAGTTTATCAAGAAGGAAAAGACAACCATGTTAATGGGACCAAATGCATAAAAAGGCACCGTCCTAAGTTCCTTACCACACCGAGAAACTCATATCTTAGTGGCATTATACCTCTGTACCAAAATTGAGCATAAGTAAGGAAATCACCAGATGATGGTACACCATTCTTTCCTTCCTCTGCAGCTCCTTGTCTCTGCCTGCACTTCTACCAGAGCACTTATTTCTGCTTTAGAGAGCAATGAATGGAAAGTCTTGTTTGTATCGTTTTGATAAGGACCTAAATGGCATGCTCTCCTAGTCTCGCTCTCCAACTGCTGTTCAGTTCTCCTAACATCACTATTTTCTTTTGAGTTGAGACTCTTCGCTCCTCAGCCATCATCGCCCTGATGAAGTCGGCTCCTTGAAACCTTTTCCTTCTTCGCAGTGCTTTGCTTGGTTGACATGTCTGCCAGAGCCCTTACTTGATGCCTTCAAGCAATCTATAGAAGCCTTCATAGTATCTAATTGGGTTTGGAGATGCCGGCATATCTTGCTAACTTATTCTTTACACGACTGTAGTCTCTCTCTCTCCTCTGTCGTCGCTGGTACTACAGCTCTTTTCACTGTCACGCTGTGCATTTTCTTTCTTTGTTTTTTTTATCTTGAAGTGTCTGTGGTAGTTGACTGCAGCCCTAGTGCGCTAAGGAGTAGCTTTAGTGCAGTTGCTAATTGTATTCTTCCAGTCTAGTCAAAGATAATAGTTTGGGTCGGTGTCCTCACTTTTTGCTCTTGGCTAGACCGATGTCCTAAGATGTGGCAGGTCCAATGTTCGGCAAATATGAAAGTTACCTATTAGAGTTTTGGCTAGAACATTTAGTTTATAAAGTAGTATTAGTATTGGCTTCCAATCAAGGTTCCACATTTGAACTGTAGAGCGTGATCCTTATAGGGAGTAGAGAAGCACCGTTGGGTTATGCTTTCTTTAGGTCGTGCCTTTTATGTGAATTGTAGTTTATGCCTAATGGTTAGCTCTTCGGTTCCAATGGTAGTAATGTTCTTAAATGTTAATATTCGATAGTCGGTGAGTCAGTTTTAGAAATGTTTTGACCCCCCTTAGTGTCTCCATACTTCTTGTACCGATTACATTAAGACTTTAAGTTTTAAATTATTTAACCCTTTAAAGTTTTAGTAATGGATTTAAGCTTTAGCTAGAGCCTTGTTATTTTTTTTTGGTTTCAGGATTATAAGTTTTAAAATTATTCATGGGGAAATGTAAATCTATTTTATTTTATTATTTTCCTGTTACTATTGTATGGGAACTATCTTATAATTTGGAATTAAGTTAAGTTGATTTGGGTTACCATTCTTTTACTTGTAAGAGTTGTGTAAATTTAAACTCAAAGTAGTTTTCTTTCAAGAAGCTTGTGTTGTTGATAATCCTCTATATTTCGGGCTTTAGGGGTAAGTCTTGCTTTCAGGTAGTCTATTGACCTCACTTAGGGGAAGGATTATTTATTTAAGATTTATTTTTATGAGGTCTTAATGATGTCTGCATTTGAGAGTAAAGGTTGTACTGAGTCGTCGATGGAGGTTGTGATCTGTATCATATGGTGTTGAAGTCTTATTGCATTCATATAGATCGATCTTAGTTATCTTGTCTTGGAACCTAAATTGTTTTAATGTAATTAGTACTTTTCTTCAAATTAATATCCCTCTTGTGATTGTTTTAAAATGTGTCTTGTTTTGCATTGGGAAAGTCGTGTCCATGATTCTGGTTGTCAAGAAGTTCTTCCAGAGGCATAGTTGGTTAGGATGTGACCTCCTGTTGATTGTTATATCGTAAGGGTCCGAGTGGTGTTAGCGGAGTCCTCCTTGATCTTTGTGTTTTCTTACCATTGTTATGTGGGCTTTGTGTTTTGAGTGGAATCTTAAGACTTCTGGGATGCTTTGATCCATTTTGTTATCGTGGGAATAATGAAAGGATTGGTATTGGTTCTTGTAATAGTCTTGTGATGGGAACCATGGTCATTTTGTGTGGAAGTGGCTTTTTGAGCTAGTGGTAATGCAAGAAAGGGTTTTATGCTCTCATGGTAATTGGATGGTTATTCCTTCTATGTGTTGTGAGTGGGGTTGCTAAGATGCAGTTAGGGGAGTGGCTCTTGATGGGGGCCAGAGCCCAAAGTGGCGTCTAGGACAACCCATACGAGAGTGCCTTAAATAAGTGATAACCAGAAAAATAAAAACCAGGGGTTTTGGGTAGTTAGTACACACTAATTAAGATAAGTGAATGCCTCACTCATGACTCAAGTGCTGGGTTAGGCTTGAGATGAGATGGGAAGGCCTGGAATGGCAAAGTCAAACGACCTTGTCCCCACGAAAGGTATGGTTGATTTCCGCATAAGTTTGCATGGGGGCCGGAAGTCGGGAGAGGTTACCAGGACAACCCAGGATGGGGGCCGGGGCCTAGGAAGACTTGCCAGGACAACTCATGACAAGCTATGTAATGACACTTCTCCCTTCTGCAGTCTGACATCCCTAAGTTGTATTCTTTCCTTTTGTTCATTGGTTGCCTCTGGATGTGTCGTTAAGTTGCTTGTGGTATCGTTGTGGTCTAGGTTGTTGGAGTTGTGTGTTGTCCTCTTTTCTTCTAGTTTGTCCACCTAACTATCCAGGTCATGGGATCTTATCGTTATCTCCTAGCACGGGGGGTGGGCCTCAGGGTCCCACATGGTCGGGTGGATGTGCTATTTCCATTGGTCACTTTTCTGCTGTTCGTTTGCGTGGAGAACTTATCTTGTAGAAGATCTTGATCTTGTTCCGCTTGAGAGGCAGACAGTTGTGTTCTATTTCAGCTTTGTTTATCTGTTGCAACCTTGTAATATTTATTAATGCATATCTTTAAATGTAAACTAGCAACAGTAATGTAATCTTGTAATGATGTATCTTATTGCAATGAAATTGTAATCTTTTATGCTTATCTTGATGTCGTCATCTAATGTCTTATTAATGAAGGTAGATATGTGTTGACTCTCTTATGCTCTTGATTTCAATTTGATTCATGAATGTTGATTTGGTTATATTAGTTCTAGTGGTGCAGTCCTGTGTACACTAGAGTATAAAGTTTAACCTGCATGGTTGGCTATATTGATTACATTGTGTTGTTATAGCTTTAAAAAAAAAAAAATGTTGCCGTTATAATGCATAGTTAAGCTTTTCTCTAGGGTTCTGGGATGGGGCATTACATTTGGTATCAGAGCCAGGTTTTCAAACACTGGGTACTCCGGGTGTGTTTAAGCCTATTTTACTTTCCTAGTTGCGTAGACTCTGAGAGGTGTGTGTTCTCTTTTTTTTCCTTGTCTGTTAGCCTGAGGTTGTCTTGTTGCTTAATGTAGGAGATACCTAGAGGTCGAGGTTGAGGTCGAGGTCGAGATCGAGGTCGGGGTCGAGGTAGAGGACATGGAAGGGGTGGTGGCGATACACCCCCTCCTAGTTCCCCTCATGGGAGTGCTCGAGAAGGTGAGGGTCAAAATATGGAAGGTCAGGGGCAATCAGAGGGAGCTCAGTTGCGCCAGTTGCTTGAGGAGGTTCTTGCTCGTATGGGCCCTAGACATGAGGTGGATCAGTCAGGGGCTAGGGAAAGAGAGAGGTCTCCTCGAAGGAGAGAAATGATAGCAGAATAGGAGGCCACCCTAGCTAGTCACATGAGAGACCTTCTGAGGGCATGTCCTCCCACCTTCGACAGATCTAGTAGTGGCCTAGAGGTAGAGACCTGGTTATTAGATTTGGGTAGGTGCTTTGCCATGCATCCATATGGTAGCAACACTAAGGCCAGATGTGTGATACTGCATCTCAGAGGTTTTTCCTCTACCTGGTGGCGTTTAGAGGAGCAGAAGCTACACTTGGACATTAGTATTGTTTCTTGGGAGTTGTTCTTAGAGAGGTTCCGAGCTTGCTTCCTGTCAGATCACTGGAAGCAGCATCGCGCAGATGAGTTCCATGAGCTTAGGCAGATGGCCATGTCTGTTGAGCAGTATGAGCGTAGATTTTACGAGCTCAAACAGTATGCAGGTATTGGTGACGATGAGGCTATGTTAGTACAACACTTTATTAGGGGCTTAAATGCCTGGATCAGTGGAGGGGTTCGTGTCTTCGAACCCAAGTCTATGGAGGTAGCCATAGAGAAAGCCCGTCTGGTTGAGGAAAATTTGGCTATGGCCCTTGGTGGCCATACAGGTGTGCAGATTGGTAGCGCACCCCCGACAGGTGCTAAACCTCATGGCGGTCAGGCAGCCAACTCTTCAAGAAACCATGGTGCACCCACTAAAGGTGGGCCACAGCAACAGCAACAGTCTTTCCAATCGAAGTCAAAACATCAGGAAGGTGGTGGCGCTCAGTCAAGAAAAGATCGTAATTGGCGGCGGGCCAAGAGTTATCATCCCACTCAGTCCACAGTCAATAGAGATGTGTTCCAGCAGCCCAATACTAACTCAGGTGGCAGAGATTACGGTAGAGGTTCAGGATGCTTCTCTTGTGGCCAGCAGGGTCACATAGCTAGGCAATGTCCACAGGGAAGTGCGGCAGGATTTGGTCAGAGGCCGGCAGCTTCAGAGCCAACTGTAGGTGATGCGGGGAGGTCACATCGGGCATTCGCAGCAATTAATCACCACCAATCAGAGCATCAGGGGACAGTTTCAGAGACCGCAGGTAGAGGTCAGGCAGCTTTCTTTGGAGCACACACGCGATCTTCAGCATCAGGGTTTGATCCTCGAGGTTAGGGGGCCTTGAAACAGTAGAGACAGTCAGTTTGCTTGCAGGCTTCCAGGAGTAAGCCTAATCCTAGGGGGGGAGGATGTAGTGCCCCCTCATTTTTGGCTTTCCGATGTACTGTTAGTTAGAGCCTTATGGTTAGACTCGATGGTATATTCTGATGGTTTCATTTTGAGGACTGTTGATGACATTTATTTATACTCTCTATGATGACGTTTCTGATGGCTATGTTAGTGTAAAATGCTTATGTTATGATTAATCATGTGTTTCACTAATTGGGTAAAACTATGTTTCATGAGATTATCTGAAATTTGATTGTTGCTCTGATGATGATGTTATATAAACCAATGTTTAATGTTTATGTCTTGTTTAGATTTAATGAGCAATGTAGATATTGTGTTATGTTTGTTTGTGAAGGGACGGTGTAGCATTACTCTCGAAGAGCACCCTGCTACGCTGCGATTTCCTATCACAGTGTGTGTTTTGATGATGATATATGTATATGTGCTCGACATCTAGTTGTGCAGGTTGCAGGTACCAGGCATCGACTCCACCTGATTTAGCAGGTCTGAGTGTGCCTCAACCAATGGAAATCGTTGTGTGGAGATAACGAAAGGTCCCTATCTGATCTGTCACCTACCTAGTAAAGGATGGGTATCATGTCTAGAGTCCAGTCATTTTGGTCAGGTTGGGTGAGTCTATGTCTCTGTAGTATGATCTTGTGTGGATGTCGGTATTGCCTTGCCGGTGGGATCTTATGCTTTTGGTGTGATCTTGTTGGGAGTAATTGTTTGGTCTATAAGTGAAATGGTTATTCCTTTCTTTCCTTGTTGACAAATTATTATAAAATGTTTAAGGGCTATTATTTGGAGATATTAATGTCTTTTCGGATAGCTTTGTGAATAAATAGGACATCTTTGTGAATAAATAGATTTTCTAGATTGGATATTATTTATGTTTTTCTGGTCGTGAATAATAAAGGCATTGTTTTGGTTCTATTTTGGGAAAAATCCCCTGTAAATGAAGAACTACTGCATTTATGGGTAAAGAGTGGGAATTTATGAGGAGAATCTACTTCTGTCCAGAGGTGTTTTTAGGAGGAAAAAAAAAGGGTCTTGGTTGGGGGGGTTTTTTTGGGAAAGGAGGTTATGATTGTAGGAGGAAAAAGCAACACCAGGAAGGGGGAAAAAGAAAAGAAAAATTGTCTAATCATGGGTATGTGTTGTTACAGCCCTTTATGATTTAAAATCTCAGTTCTTGATAATGCATGAATATATGGTTGTATTGACTGGAAAACTAATTTGGTACTATATGCTATACCATTATTAACCTTCAGAGAAGTTCCCTGAATTGTTTGTGTGTTATTTCTATAAACTTCTTCAGTGTGGGATCCTTTTTCTCCTTGAGGTGTGTTTCTTCACAATATCTTCTTTGACTCTCGTGTTTGGTTTGTACCCTTATCAATCTGACTTGGGGTCGACACTATAGATCCCTTCAAGGCTCCTTTGAGCAATTCTAATGACTGCATGCTTGCTCTACTCTAGTGTTCTAGTTGCAGCCTTTTGGCTCTGCCAATAAGCCAAATGCGACATTTACAAAGTGGTCTTATACCTTTAACATCATATTTATGTCTGGAGGAACCAAGCTCATCTTCAAATAATCCCTCCAAGCTTCCATTGTCAAATGGGAAGGTTTGGGCCTACCATTGGAGGAAGTCTCTTCCTCTCCATCCATCAGTCAAGGCAGTGTAGTATCTGTCCTACATCCAAATGTGTGTGTCAATAAAACACTATCGACCTTAGGGTTTAGCTCCTTCATCAGTATCCCATTAGTCTGCACATTGGAGCATAGATTCAAGGCATGCAAATGCATGGAAATAAAGTCTCAGCACTCTTTAAGACAACACTCGTATACCCAAGGATTCATCCCAAGTCAGCCAAGGCCACATAACCTGCCGTTTGCATCAATAAATGTTCATATGCATTCAAGTTTATCAAGAAGGAAAAGAAAACCATGTTAATGGGACCAAATGCATAAAAAGGCACCGTCCTAAGTTCCTTACCACACCGAGAAACTCATATCTTAGTGGCATTATACCTCTGTACCAAAATCGAGCATAAGTAAGGAAATCACCAGATGATGGTACACCATTCTTTCCTTCCTCTGCAGCTCCTTGTCTCCGCCTGCACTTCTACCAGAGCACTTATTTCTTCTTTAGAGAGCAATGAATGGAAAGTCTTGTTTGTATCGTTTTGATAAGTAAGGAAATCACCAGATGATGGTACACCATTCTTTCCTTCCTCTGTAGCTCCTTGTCTCCGCCTGCACTTCTACCAGAGCACTTATTTCTTCTTTAGAGAGCAATGAATGGAAAGTCTTGTTTGTATCGTTTTGATAAGGACCTAAATGGCATGCTCTCCTAGTCTCGCTCTCCAACTGCTGTTCAGTTCCCCTAACGTCACTGTTTTCTTTTGAGTCGAGACTCTTTGCTCCTCAGCCATCATCGCCCTGATGAAGTCGGCTCCTTGAAAGCTTTTCCTTCTTCGCAGTGCTTTGCTTGGTTGACATGTCTGCCAGAGCCCTTACTTGATGCCTTCGAGCAATCTATAGAAGCCTTCATAGTATCTAATTGGGTTTGGAGATGCCGGCGTATCTTGCTAACTTATTCTTTACACGACTGTAGTCTCTCTCTCTCCTCTGTCATCGCTGGTACTGCAGCTCTTTTCGCTGTCACGCTGTGGGTTTTCTTTCTTTGTTTTTTTAATCTTGAAGTGTCTGTGGTAGTTGACTGCAGCCCTGGTGCGCTAAGGAGTAGCTTTAGTGCAGTTGCTAATTGTATTCTTCCAGTCTAGTTGAAGATAATAGTTTGGGTCGGTGTCCTCACTTTTTGCTCTTGTCTAGACTGACGTCCTAAGATGTGGCAGGTCCAATGTTCGGCAAATACGAAAGTTACCTATTAGAGTTTTGGCTGGAACATTTAGTTTATAAAGTAGTATTAGTATTGGCTTCCAATCAAGGTTCCACATTCGAACTGTAGAGCGTGATCCTTATAGGGAGTAGAGAAGCACCGTTGGGTTATGCTTTCTTTAGGTCGTGCCTTTTATGTGAATTGTAGTTTATGCCTAATGGTTAGCTCTTCGGTTCCAATGGTAGTAATGTTCTTAAATGTTAATATTCGATAGTCAGTGAGTTAGTTTTAGAAATGTTTTGACCCCCCTTAGTGTCTCCATACTTCTTGTACTGATTACATTAAGACTTTAAGTTTTAAATTATTTAACCCTTTAAAGTTTTAGTAGTGGATTTAAGCTTTAGCTAGAGCCTTGTTTTTTTTTTTTTTGGTTTCAGGATTATAAGTTTTAAAATTATTCATGGGGAAATGTAAATCTATTTTATTTTATTATTTTCCTGTTACTATTGTATGGGAACTATCTTATAATTTGGAATTAAGTTAAGTTGATTTGGGTTACCATTCTTTTACTTGTAAGAGTTGTGTAAATTTAAACTCAAAGTAGTTTTCTTTCAAGAAGCTTGTGTTGTTGATAATCCTCTATATTTCGGGCTTTAGGGGTAAGTCTTGCTTTCGGGTAGTCTATTGACCTCACTTAGGGGAAGGATTATTTATTTAAGATTTTTTTTTTATGAGGTCTTAATGCTGTCTGCATTTGAGAGTAAAGGTTGTACTGAGTCGTCGATGGAGGTTGTGATCTGTGTCATATGGTGTTGAAGTCTTATTGCATTCATATAGATCGATCTTAGTTATCTTGTCTTGGAACCTAAATTGTTTTAATGTAATTAGTACTTTTCTTCAAATTAATATCCCTCTTGTGATTGTTTTAAAATGTGTCTTGTTTTCCATTGGGAAAGTCGTGTCCACGATTCTGGTTGTCGAGAAGTTCTTCCAGAGGCATAGTTGGTTAGGATGTGACCTCCTGTTGATTGTTATATCATAAGGGTCCGAGTGGTGTTAGCGGAGTCCTCCTTGATCTTTGTGTTTTCTTACCATTGTTATGTGGGCTTTGTGTTTTAAGTGGAATCTTAAGACTTCTGGGATGCTTTGATCCATTTTGTTATCGTGGGAATAACGAAAGGATTGGTATTGGTTCTTGTAATAGTCTTGTGATGGGAACCATGGTCATTTTGTGCGGAAGTGGCTTTTTGAGCTAGTGGTAATGCAAGAAAGGGTTTTATGCTCTCATGGTAATTGGATGGTTATTCCTTCTATGTGTTGTGAGTGGGGTTGCTAAGATACAGTTAGGGGAGTGGCTCTTGATGGGGGCCAGAGCCCAAAGTGGCGTCTAGGACAACCCATACGAGAGTGCCTTAAATAAGTGATAACCAAAAAAATAAAAACCAGGGGTTTTGGGTAGTTAGTACACACTAATCAAGATAAGTGAATGCCTCACTCATGACTCAAGTGCTGGGTTAGGCTTGAGATGAGATGGGAAGGCCTGGAATGGCAAAGTCAAACGACCTTGTCCCCATGAAAGGTATGGTTGATTTCCGCATAAGTTTGCATGGGGGCCAGATGTCAGGAGAGATTACTAGGACAACCCAGGATGGGGGCTGGGGCCTAGGAAGACTTGCCAGGACAACTCATGACAAGCTATGTGATGACACTTCTCCCTTCTGCAGTCTGACATCCCCAAGTTGTATTCTTTCCTTTTGTTCATTGGTTGCCTCTGGATGTGTCGTTAAGTTGCTTGTGGTATCGTTGTGGTCTAGGTTGTTGGAGTTGTGTGTTGTCATCTTTTCTTCTAGTTTGTCCACCTAACTATCCAGGTCATGGGATCTTATCGTTATCTCCTAGCACGGGGGGTGGGCCTCAGGGTCCCACATGGTCGAGTGGATGTGCTATTTCCATTGGTCACTTTTCTGCTGTTCGTTTGCGTGGAGAACTTATCTTGTAGAAGATCTTGATCTTGTTCCGCTTGAGAGGCAGACAGTTGTGTTCTATTTCAGCTTTGTTTATCTGTTGCAACCTTGTAATATTTATTAATGCATATCTTTAAATGTAAACTAGCGACAGTAATGTAATCTTGTAATGATGTATCTTATTGCAATGAAATTGTAATCTTTTATGATTATCTTGATGTCGTCATCTAATGTCTTATTAATGAAGGTAGATATGTGTTGACTCTCTTATGCTCTTGATTTCAATTTGATTCATGAATGTTGATTTGGTTATATTAGTTCTAGTGGTGCAGTCTTGTGTACCCTAGAGTATAAAGTTTAACTTGCATGGTTGGCTATATTGATTACATTGTGTTGTTATAGCTTTAAAAAAAAAAAATGTTGCCGTTATAATGCATAGTTAAGCTTTTCTCTAGGGTTCTGGGATGGGGCATTACACCTAGGGTTTTTCATCTCTTTTTTGGTCATACAACCTTGATCTAGTTCTTTTATTCCCCATCACAAATTGCTTGTTTTAATTCACCTACACACACATATACATCCTAATAAATAACTCATGAAGTTCAATTTCTACATGGTAAAATGAGTAAATAATTTGGGAGTCATGTTACGCACCTGAAAATTTGTAGCCTCTCTTGCCTAAAAAACTCCTTTTGTGTGGTTTCTCTAAATTCTTGAATTGAAAAAAAATTTAAAAATAAATTTTAGCCTCTATTGCAAAAAAATTTGCTTCTTCTATTTTCTCCTTGATGGTTGAATTGAGAGAAAACACAAAAAATAAAGCCATATATATATATAAGTTTAAAAAAAACACTATCGACCAGTGGTGGTCACTATAATTATATGATTTTGAGTGGTTTGATCTCGCCCTAATTCGATCTGGGTGACTCAAACTCGGGCAAGTTTGATTTGCCTGAAACTGTCTATGTGGCATTCCACTTGGCAGCAACCTCCTCATTTTCTAGGGTTTTCTAAAATTCTCAACTTAAATTGAATATTTCTTCAATTAGAATGGATTATTTCAAAAAAAAAAAAACCTTTTGTAGAGAGCTCTAAGTCTAGAATCCAAATATGATTTTTTTAATATTTTGATTAGTTTTAATATGTTTTTTTTTTAAATTATTGCAATTAGGTTGTTAAAATTAGTGATGACACTAATTAGATTTTTTTTTTTAAATGTCAAAACACATCCAATTTTTTTCAAAATTATATGGTGCGATAGATGAAAGAGTCCTCTCCAGAAGGGTATAATTAGTTTTGTGAAAATGATAAAAAAATTATACAAAAGTTGACGTGGAATGAAAACTATTAGATTCTATAAAGTTTGACTTTAAAATGATATTATGAAGAAAATATGCATTGAAAACTAATTTTTTTTTCTCCATGCACTAGATATTGAACTCATCTATTTGGGAAAAAAATTAGGGAAAAATAAGATTGTTTGCTCTTTTTTTATGATGTGGACTCAAAGTCACTTTTTCATGAAATTTTCAGCTATTCAAAATTTGCTCTTCAATTTATAAAAAAATGTCAAAATAATTTTTTAAATTTTTTGAAAAATTACAAGCATAAAATTCACCAAGAGATCTACATTCCATTAGTTTACATCATTTTGAAATTCAAAACATAAATGTCACTTTTATGAGGTCGAAGTTGAAACTTTTTGCTTGTGTTGGCTGATTCCTTTATAAAAGTGTGACACGGCTTTGTGCTTTTACCCCACGCTATAAAGGACACCTATCTGCGAGACTTCAATGCAGAAAAATATCTAGATCTAGGAGGAGATGGTAGATATTTGTGCCATTAATGAAAGTAGTTGACTTATCAACCTGCAACGATCAATGCAAAATTTCTTCTTTACAAAGCCTTTACAATACTTCAATTCGGCCTGTGATATGTCATGTCAGCCAAACCTACATATTTTCTTCAGTCGACAATGTATCTGGACATCCATATGTGCATGTCTATATATGGTTTTTGAATTTTGGATCAAAATTTCAAAGTGTGGATTTCTCTCAAAGCCTGCCAAATGATAGATGATGAAATTCTAAGAAGGTTTGCCTTTTGGATCATGTGGAAATTCCCCATAATGAAAAAGATATTCAGGGTCAAAGTTGTGGTTAATGGTTATACGGATATCTATGCATACCTTCAAGGTCTTCACATTTGTAAATATCTGGATGAGATATCCTGATCGAAAACAAGAGTCTCAATATCTCAACATACGTGTGCACCCGTCAAATTTAACTTGGTGGTATGGAGAAGTCATCATCCACATGGATATTTGATGTCTAGATGTTAACTTTTAAAATGGCACCCCTAAATATCCTAATGATGTCAATGGCATAAGTGCTTCTTTGGAAATGGATCTGGATGATGTCATCAGGATATGCACATTGAAGGATATTATGTCGATGATGGAATGCCCTGATGATGTCATCATTATATGCACTTCTTTAGGGAGGGGACTAGATGATGTTATCAAGATACGCACTTAAGGATCTAGACATTTCTAGATATTGGGAAAATATCTAGATATTAGCTAAGGTTTGAATGTTAAGACAATATCTGGATCTTAGATAAGGTCTAGATGTTAAGAAAATATTTGAATCTTAGCTAAGGTTTGGATGTTAAGAAAATATCTGGATCTTAGCTAAGGTCTAGATGTTAAGAAAATACCCGGTTATCTAGATAGCAGATATCCACACCAAGAAACAACTAAATATGAAGATGGAAATCTCTGCAAAGGCAAACATTGAAGTCTTTAGGTTTCTAGGTTTTTCTAGGTTTTTTGCAAGGATTCTCCAGATGAATTTTTGGGGATTTTTGCAAGGAAAAACATTAGAATTTGAAGGATTTAAGGCCTGCAGAGTGAGATTCCAAGGGATTTCAACAAGATTTTCAAGGTAGGCCATTTGACTCTAGGTAGAAAAAAATAGGTCAACAACACCCTTGGCCTAGGTGATTGTGAAATATTTGAGGGTTTTGGGTTGTAGTAATTTTAGGAAGCAACATTCTAGTGTCATTGTCAGGGATGGATTATTGTCAAGGGTTGGAAAGAGTTTGATGACTCTACTAGTTGGAGAACCCAAAATTTTTTTGCAACCTTGAATATTAGTCACACTTCAAGGATTTCCTCTTTGGAAGAGGTGGTGACTCTACTGTCAAAGAATAGAAGTTTGTTACTACTTCCCCTCGGTTTCTATTGGTGATTTGAAGACCCCATCTCAAGGTGTAGTAGCTGGTGAAAAAAATGTACACACGGTTTTCTTCCTACCTTTAAGGATTGTTGTTCTTGTCATGTTGAAGCAACAAATTTGTATGCCTCTTGCTTCTCTACCCTGCATTGTGGAATTCTTTAGTCATTTCCAATTGGTATGGACATGGATATCATAGGGTTACTCCTTCCTATGCATCTTCTTATGTTGTAGACCCTAGAAATTATCTGACTTTTTACCATCCTAACAATACATATTCTAGTCATGGCTCTACATGTTATACAAACCCAAAATTATATGCACCCATGCAAAATCAAAATGACTCAGCAATGCAACAATGTGAAATTTACAAGAAGAAATCATTGCTAGAGTCCTTATGGTAGCGAGAAGAAGAAATAGAAAATCAAATCAGGCTGCTAGAGTCTAGGGTGCAGTCCAATGCATTCCCTACTACCCCAAGAAATCAAATTGATCAGTCCCTTGGTCCTCCCTTAGATCCAGCATATAGTTAGCTAGACCTCTCATGGTTTTACTACAAAACATGAGGCATGCCAACCAAGGTCTATAGCCAGTCGTCCAAGTTTCATGGGTACAATATTTGAGAAGGGGACACACATCTTGATTTATTCTTAGAATTCATGGAAGAACATTAGTTTGAGGATGAGGATCTGTACATGAGATATTTTGTTAGGTCATTACATGGAAAGGCAAAATAAAGGTTCCAAAATTCCGCAAGGTATCCCTTTTTGTGGAATGAACTTGTGGTAGCATTTGAAAATGAATTTGCCAAAGGTCTTGACTTGGCTGATCTTGTCATAGAGATAGAAAAAATTAAAAGACAAGAGGGAAAGTCAAGAAAGGATTTTGGTCATAAGTTTTTTGTTGCTCTTTATCATATTCCTAAAGGTTTCAGTCCTAACATTGCCCCTTGCATTAATATGTTTTTCAAAGCATACGAAACTAGACTAAGTTATGTGTGGGAAGATTTCAAAATAATGAGTATGCAATAGGCATATTTGTCCCTAGACTCCATGGAGAAAATGAGAGATGACTACATAAAGGGTTTGTTATCCACAATTGGTTGCTGGTAATCAACTTGCTAATCTAAATAGAAGTAGTGTGGATATAGGTAATCAAGTGAATGCAACATCATATGATGATGATTGTGTAGTCAGGAAGGTAGAAAGTGAAGGTGGTGCACTATATAATAGTGATGTGGATGATGAAAGTAGTGTACGAACCTACCTTCAATTGGATAGCTCATCAAATAAAAATGATGATGATAGATCCAATGATAAATCCCAATCTAATGTTGAGGTATGTGGCCCAATGAACAATAAGGATGTTGTGTATAGGGATGAACAGTTAATGGTATCAGCTCACGAGATTGATCATGGTGAGTGTACATAGGTATGTGAAGCAGGAGATGAAAAAGAAACTTATTTCTTGTTTGATATGCTGCCCTCTTTTGTTCATTTTTGTGATGATGAAGTAGATAGTGTTTGTTTGCATGAGGATCACATGGAGGTGGCTACATTTGATGATAAATGATTAGAGATAAATGTTGGTGTAGCGATGAAGTTTTAGAGTGAAGATCTTGCCCTGGATTGTGAAGATGGTGATCATGTGGATGCATATGAGAACTTGTTTCTTTGGTGGAAGGTATGTTGTCTTCCTCATGCAGAGTGTGCTTCATCTAAGCCACTCGGAGATGAAATAGAAATGGAGGAAGAAGATTTGTGTCAGCAATCTATTTGTAGCAGTGAGTATGACACAACAGATTATTAGAGTTGACTTGAAACAGAGAGACAATTTGAAGAACATGGTTTTTCACATGAGGTGTCTCATGGTATTGATTTGTGTGTTGATGGTTTGGATTGGTGCCTGAGTCATAATTATAATTTAGAAATTGAAAGTTTTAGCAGCACATATGAAAGTTGTGTTCAAGATCTTGGTGGAAATGCAAATGAATATGAGTCTTTCCACTTTGGTGTGGAATTTTTACCAGCTCCTGAATGTGTTAGTTTTTCAATAGAGGTTGAGTCCTTTGTATGGGACATTGATGTGAATGAGTAGCAAGGCATGTGTATGCCCAAACTTCAATAGATGGCATCCCAACTTGAATGTGTACCCAAGATGGAGTCTTTCCAATTTGCTCTCCAAGATCAAGTGTCTTCTCTTGTGGATCAATAGTGCATTCAGGCATAGCTCTCCTTGCCATGTGAATTTGATGTATTCTCCTTTTCCCTCAATTTGTGTGAAGAGGTTAGCAGGTATAACAATGTGGCAGTTGATGATCGATGGTTCCTTCAATTTGTCTCTTTTGGTGCTGACTTGGTCCTATATTCTTCATCCCTTTCTACTAGGAACAAACATGATGTGGATTGAATAGGTCAAGCACCTATTTTTATGGTTGCCCTACAACAGTAATTTCATTGGTGGAGCTAGCCTTGTCTTCACAAGCAGTAATTGTAGATTGGTGTATGTCGATGAAAAACTTTAATTGTTCCAACCAAGTGAAAAGTGTAGATTTGGTTTGAGGGAGATCAACTCCTTCATTCAACTTGTCCTTAGCAAAGGCAAGTAGTCTTGGTCATCTTGTTCATTTTTTTCCTTTTGGTCTGCCCAAAGATAAATGGTTCTCATTGTGCCACTACTTGGCACATGTACCCAACTAGAGCCAGTATTGGGACCTAAAAAAACCCAGTTCCCAACTTGCATTACCTTGCCCCAACTCTATTAGGATCCTACTTTATGCATTTTTGTTGAAGCCATCATTTATATTCAATTTGAGACTATTTTGAATTGGTTCCCTCCATGAAGTTTCTAAGTGTTTTTCTTTTGAAATGCAAGGAAGAAACCATGAAAAATAGATAAGGTCCTAAGAGATTCATGGATTTTTCCTTGCATTTTTTGCCTATTTCAAAGCTTCAGAGCTTTGGAGTTCTATCTTCCATCATGTCTTTCCTGTCGACTCCAAATTCCCCCTAGTAATTTGTAAATCGCCTAAGTGTTTCAAGCATGGGAGGTCAGGGTGGTAGCCTTTAGTCTTCTTTTGAGCATGCATTAGGTGAAAGGCCTGATTAATGAAGTGAGCCAAGGCTTAAAATTTTTCTAAGTGTTGTTGATCACCGGATGTCGATTTGTCTTCTTCTGGGAAGGTGAAAGGGTGAGGGCCCAATGGCTGAAGTCTGATGGAGCCTTAATTCTTTTAAGTCTTTCAAGAGATGGCAAGTGAGAGGTTTTTTTCTCCTCCTCCCCTTTTGCAGGCTATTGGTGGAAGGCTTGATTTTTGAGGTACGAAAAGATTTCAAAAGAGTTTCTAAGTGTTGCAACCATCCATGACTAGAGGGTTTCTCTTCCTCTTTTATTTTTAAACATGGAAGGTGGAAGGTCCAATCACTGAAGTCTAGGGAGCTTCAAAATTTTTCTAAGTGTTTTGGGATCAAGCGGTTCCTTTCTTCTCTTCCAAAATGAATGACGTATGGTGAAGGCCCAATCTCTAAAGCCCAATGGTTTCCCTTTGTTCCTTTCAGACTTTTGAGATCAGGGCTTCCTTCTTCAACTTTTCAAAGGTTGATTGCATGGAGGAAGCCTAATTTGTCATGACTTGACTGTTTTACCTTCCCTGCTCCTCCCATTGCTTGGAAACACATTAACAACCTCTAGGATAGCCATTAATGTGAAATGGGTAGTTGAAATTAATGTTTTTATTGCATTTGGTGGGGTTTTGGGGGGTTTTCCCTTCCATTACATCCTCGGATCCAAGTTGTGAAGGCTATAAAAGGATGATTGAAACTCATCTAAAGGGTTGCTCACTGAACCAATTATCTAGTTTGGAAAGCCTAAGGGAGATTTTAGGGAATCAAGCAAAGCATAAGGTCTAAAGTGGGAATGAAGGGATGCATCTAGAAAAAGGGGGGAAAGGTCTTCATTGAATATTCTCATATCATGGTATGTCTCTAGGATACTTTGTAATGATTCAAGGAGGATATTGAATGACAATTTTGTATTCTCCTTTGCCACATTGTCTGGCATGAATGTAACATAAGTTGGATAATCTATGACAACATTCAAATAATGCAAACCTTTTGTATGGGTCTTTTCTCTATTATGTGAGGATCATTGTAGTTTAATTTGGGATAAATAAGTATGTCCATTCTATGAAATATATTTTAGATTTGCATGTGTGCAACTCATGTTTCTGTTGATATTTATTGGGTGTGTTTCTTTCCATTTTTTATTCATGATTAGTTGCCCAATGGAGTAGGCACCAGTCCATATTGGGGATGGATCAATCACCATTTTAATAAAACCCTCATTTTGTTAGTTGTAGGAGTAGGTGTAGTTCTAGTTTAGGGTTTCTCATGTTGTTCATGATTTAGTGCAATAACCAAGGATAGATATGAAGTGATACAAAACTATTTTAATCTTTTTGAATCATGTACATGTATTCCTGCACTATGTATCTTGTGTATGTGAAGTTAAATAGAGTCATGTCTTAAGAAATGTAATATTGCTATGTTTGGGTACAAATGCATAGTCAAACAATTAGCTTAATCAGACGCATGTACAACTAGTTTTTCTTGGCCTAGTGATAGCTTTAGGGGTCAAGTGTACATTGAGTATGGTTGTGTTTCTTTTTTCGTATTCTATTTCATGCCTCTATGAATATCCCTCCTAAGTCTAACTAAGTCTGAAGTCCAAAGGAGTTTACCCACTCCTATCAATTGGCCAAAATCACCCTTGACTTGTTGATAAACCTCTTTCAATCACCTTGATGACACCCTTGGCCTGGGTGATTGTGAAATTTTTTAGGGTTTTGGGTTGTAGTGATTTGGGAACCAACATGACCATTCTTGGAAAACTCCTTAGCAGTCCCAAACTTCTTTTCAACCCTATCAAAAGTAGGTCACTTGATGGAGGCCAAACACGTGGAGGTTTGGTTAAGGTTTCTTGTCAATATTTTAATAAATTAATCATTTTATCTCTGTATTTCTATTTATCATCTAGATATTACGCTTGTGTTTCCTTCTATTTTTTCTTTGAAAGATTATCAAGAAACCTCAAAGGTTGAACAAGAAGTCTTTGAGGAAGTGTAGACTGAAGTACCTAGATCCTATTGTCTATATTGCTCCATATAGACAACAATGTGATGCACTAACATCTGTACTATGCATTAGCATCCTTCACCAAGGCTCCATCATTTTGGTGGAAGGTTCTTCTATTAGTTTTGTTTCTAGTTCTAATTCCTATTTCTTGAAATATCCTCTGATTTTCTAAAAATAACATTTCTTTCTTATTTGATTACTACTTTTATCTTAGAAACATGTGTCTTATAGTCAATAGCATTCATATCTAGTCTGTATTTGTAGAATTCATATTAATCCTATGAGGCGTTAATTTAGTGTACAAATTAGCTTTGATTTTAGAGTAAATTGAATTAGAGTAGTGTTCTCTTTTTCATTATCACACCTTGAACCCTAAACAATGAAACTTATCACTAGACCCTCTATCTCTCTTTTATTTTCCCTACCTCTCTCACTTCGTCCCTCTCTCTCTCACTCTCCCTAACTCTCTATTTCTATTATAGTGTTTTGATTTTTCTTGACCTTTTCTATTATGAAACTTATCATTGAACCCTCTATGCCCCTCCATCTCTCTTTCTGTCTCCATCTCTCTCTGTAACTCTCTCTATCATGTTCTATCCCTACCTATCTCTCCCTAACTCTCTCCTCTCTACCAAACTCTCTCCCTCCCTCCCTCCCTAACTCTCTCCTTCCATCCCCTAACTCTCTATATCTCTCTCTTTCTTCCTATCTCTCACTCTCTCCCTAGTAAATCTTAGTTTAGTATCTCTCTCTCAATGTTGAAAACTAAACCCAAAACTCTAAATATTGACACCAAATGATTATACACAAACCACTAAATCTTAATGTTAAACATTACATGTTGAGAAACTATGTAAGTTCCTTTAAGCTCATGGCCCTAGGTGAGAACATCATCAACATCTAAAGAGTAACACAGTTAATCCATGAGGATGGAGAGTAAGATGTCATGATCTTATAGAGATCCTCCCCCAAGAGAATCATTGATAATTTTCCAACTAGGATATATGTTCTGCTCTCATCAGAAGTGTCTTTAAACTCTACAACATTATATTATCCAAGTTGTTTAAATATTTCATATAGAGGAAGAAAAGTGGGAAATAAGGAAAAATTTAGGGGCTAGAGGTCTTAAGCATTATTTAAGAATAGAGCTCTTTTTCCATATTTGACAATCCAAAAAGCTCAACTTTTCTCAAATAAATGAATGAGTGTTTATAAATACAACCAAGCATACAAATTAACACAATATGCACTAACTTGGCTCACAACAACTATTAAAGTGGTTAGCAAGGTTTCAATTCACATTTTAAATTTTAAAAGTTTGAATATTAGATCCACTATTGTAGAAGTGACCTATATCAATTCTAGATCTATGGATCTAATGCAAGGTAGTGAATGATAGGCCTTAGGATCAAATCGCCCAGCATTAGTAATAAAAGGATTGGAATGTATAATGTAATATAAGCCAATTTCATAGAAGAATAGGCCACTTGTAAATTAAGAATTATGTTTAAGAGACTCTAATCGAAATGAGACCAAAACATTAGGGAAAAGGGCATGGATATACAATTTTCACCATTACAATGATAAAGTAATGTTCTATTTTGCAAATTCTTAATTTTTTCTGTTTAATTATTTATGGATTGTTCTTAAAGTAGGAAACAAAAAAAATCTTAGTAATTTAGGGTTTAAATTTGATTCAATAATAATTTTGAGAATTGCCTAGAATAAATAATTGAAGTCCTTTGTGTATCAACAAAATAAATGCATTTATAGTTATACATGTAAATGATAGAAGAGAAAACGAATTGTAGAAAAATAGAGTAATGAACAGAGCATAAACAAACGAGACACCATATTTTTGGTGGTTCACCAAATTTGGCTACATCCACAGTGAGCAGAGGAATTTATTATTGCTAAAAGAATATTTTTTACAATGAGATAAGTAGCATATATATTGTGTTAAACCACAACACAAGATGAATGTGAAGAGTCAACAATTGGAGGGAAAACAGAATGTGTCTATTGGTCTTCATTTCTTAACAATCTCCCACTTGAAGGCCAATGGATGTTGCAACTTGCCAAACATTCCCCTACTCTAAACTTACAGTCACTTCTTTTTAACCAAACCAAGAGATGTTCTAGCACATTCAAACTTCTCTTTGGGAATAACCTTGGTCAAAATATCTACTAGATTGACCTTTGTGTCAATTTTTGCAACTTATAACTTGCCCTCTTAAACACATGACAAATGAAATGATCATGTATGTTGATATGTTTAGAACGACACTGAGATGAATGGTTGTGAACCATAAAAATGGCACTACAAGTATCACTAAACAAAATATAATCACTTTGTTGATATCTCAAATAACTAAACAATCATTGTAACCAAAGCATCTCCCTAGCCCCTTCAAAAAGAGACATATAATTAGTTTTGGTAGAAGAAAGAGCAACAGAATGTTGTAGCCTCGAGACCCAACTAATGGTAGCTCCAGGAAACATGAAAACATAGCCAATAGTAGATCAATTTATCTAAATCTCTAGCAAGATCAGAATCAGTGAAACCTCATAGTTGTACATTATTGCCATCAAAATATAAAGCATAATCAGAAGTACCTTTAAGAATCTTAATATCCATTTGACAGCTTCCCAATGAGGCTTACTGGGATTGCTCATGAACCTACTCGCAACTCCCACTGCATGAGTAATATCAGGACGAGTGGAGACCATAGCATACATAATGCTGCCAATAGCTGATGTATAAGGGACACCTTGCATAAACTCCTTATCCTCTTGTGTTTTCAGACACAAATTAGAAGATAAATTAAAATGGACAAAAAGAGGAGTAGAAACAACCTTTGCATTAGCCATACCAAATCTGTCTACAACCTTGTCAATGTATGCCTTTTGTGATAACATGATCTCCTTCTTTTGTCTATCCCTAGTGATGGTCATTCCGAGAACCTCTTAGCTGATTGAGCCTTCAATTTAGAAACAATCCTCATACTTGTACCAGCTACCAACATGTCATCAACATAGAGAAAGAGAATGACAAACTCACCATTAGGAAGCTACTTATAATAGACACAAGGATCTAATTCACATCTTAAGAAGTTTTGCTCAAGCATGAAGCGATCAAACTTGAGATACCATTGTCATGGGGCTTGCTTGAGCCCATACAAGCTGCACTTCAACCTACAATAAAGATGTTCCAGTCCCTATTTTTTAAATCCTTCTAGCTGCTCCATGTATAGATCTTCATCAACATCACCATGTAAAAAGGTTGTCTTGACATCCAACTGATTAATTTCAAGATCCCAAACTGCAACCAATCCCAAAAATGCCCAGATTATGGTCATTCTCACAACTGGTGAGAAAATCTCATTAAAATCTATACCTTTCTATTGATCATACCCTTTGACAACTAGTCTAGCATGATAATGTTTATTGCCCCCATCTTTCTCTTTCAACTTGTATACCCAACGATTCTTCAAGGGTCTTCGATTAGGTGGATGTGGCACTAAATCCCAAGTGTTATTAGCTTGCCATGAACTCGTTTCATCTTGCATCACCTCTTGCCATTTCAAAGAGTCAATTGTCTTACAAGCCTATTTATAAGTAGATGGTTTAGGTTGATCAAAAACCAAAAGTTTAGGCTCTGCCTCTTTTGAATATAACAATTCATAATCTAAAAATTTGGAAGGTCATCTCCTTAAGTGAGGACCCTCCTGTTGCAAATTATTATCCAGACTTAGTTTATGTTGTTGATTCTAGACATCAGCTAGATTTCAGATTGTAAATTTTGTCCAATAGCTTGAGTATGCACCTCAAAACTCCCCTATTCCTGCACATTTCCAATGTTTTAGTGAGCAGGACCTCCATATTCCATCTAGGTAGGAGGCTGCTATGAATGTGTTAACTATTGAGTTGGGCATTCAAGAGGTAGCGTATGAATCATATGAGGCTGTGATGCATATAGCAAAGGCAACAATTGTGTTTGAAGAGGCTGCGAGTGTGTAAGAGGAGGAATCTATTGGAATAGCTATGAATCACAATGTAAAGGCTGTGTGGCATTTAGGGAGGGTAGCGGTGAAAACATAGACTACATTTGAACTAACATGGGTTGTGTTTGAATAGGGAATAGAGGCAACATTGGATGTGAAGGAAGATTTGTTGGTAGCAATGACATCATAGAAGACTGCGAGTGGGCAAATGAAGGTTGCAATTCAAATAAAGGCAATGAATTCACATTTGTGGGCAATGATCTATCGAAAGGAGGCTACATTGACAGCACAGATGGATGTGTAGAATATGCAGGGGTCTGGGAGCCAATTAAAGGTTGTGTGGAAGGATGTGAGTGTGCCTTCTATGTGGGAGTATGAGGAGACAACGAGCAAGTGGTAGGAGGCTATATAGAAACACAAGAAGGCTGGAAACTAACAGAGGAAGTATTTCCCTATTTATGAACCATATTATTTCCATTATCAAACAAATCAACTGATATGTAATCTTTTGAAGATGTATTTTCTTTGTGCAAACCTGGGAAAACTTTTTTGTTGAAGATGACATCCCGACTGCAAGTGATCTTTTTGGTGATGAGATCCCACAGCCTGAATCCATACTCATCCTCGCCATACCCAACAAAAATACACTTGTGCAATTTGGGATCCAATTTGGATAATTTCTCCTAGGGAATAAGAGCAAATGCTTCACATCCAAACACCCATAGATGATTATAAGAAATACATTTGCCCAACCACCATTCCTTGGGAATGTCAAGATTTAACCGAGATGAAGGAGCTCAATTAATGAGATAAACTATTGTGTTGCAATCTTCTGCCTAGAACTCTTTTCCCAATCCAGCATTAGAAAGCATACATCGTGCTTTTTCCAAAATTGTTCTATTTAACCTCTCCGCAGCCCCATTTTCTTACAGTGTAAAAGGAACAATTTTGATTCTTCGAATACCATTTTTAGCACAAAAATTATTAAACTCTAGTGAACAAAATTTGCCACCATTATTCATTTGCTAACATTTGATGTTATGCCCACTTTGATTTTCAACTAGAGCTTTAAAAATTCTAAATTTACTAAACACTTCATATTTTCTATTAAGCATTAAAATCCAAACTTCTCTAGTGCAGTCATCAAGGAAAGTCAAAAAATAATTAGAACCTCCAAGAGAAGTTACCTCGGTTGGCCCAAAGACATCCGAATAAACAAGCTCCAAAGGTGAGGTATTCTTCTCATGACCCGTGTTCAAGAAGTTGATCCACTTTTGCTTGCCATAAAGACAATGTTGGAAAAATTCCAAATCCATAGATTTCAATTCCGGTAATTGTTCTCTTTTGATCATCACTTCAAGACCTTTCCTACTCATATGTCCAAGCCATTGGTGCCAAATCTCAGTTTCATTGTTCGTCACT
The DNA here is from genome assembly GCA_027924645.1 of Cunninghamia lanceolata. Classification (NCBI taxonomy): domain Eukaryota; kingdom Viridiplantae; phylum Streptophyta; class Pinopsida; order Cupressales; family Cupressaceae; genus Cunninghamia; species Cunninghamia lanceolata. The sequence goes on from BSBN01001018.1 coordinate 309,824, forward strand.
ATCATAGAAGCTCCCACTTGAGAGTCATTCTCAGAAACATATAAACTACCCTCTCTATTTCCTTTGGCAATCAGTAGGACACCTTTAGTAACCTTCCATGAATCTGGAAAGAAGGTAGTATTACAGCCTTGTGAAAAAAGTTGGGTTATAGAAATTAGATTCTTCTTAAGTTTTGAAATGTGTCTAACATCTTACAAAAGCCATTTGCTTTCATTCTAGGCTTGTTGGAGAACATCACCTTTACCAATTATTTCCAATCAATTGTTATCCGCCAAGTAAACTTTCTTGAACTGTCCTTCTTGATAATTAGAGAAGACATCCGTCCAAGAGGTGGCATGAAAAGATGCACCCGAATCTAGAACCCACAAATCTAAAGTTGTTTCACTTACAGATAAAAGCAAAACACTATCATCCTTGTCATAAACAACATTAACCTCGCTGTCATTGACCTTCTCTTGTGCCTTCTTATAGGAATAACAACTTTTTTTGGTGTGACCAGGCTTACCACAAAACCAACAGTCGCCAACTCTACCTCTAGATTTTGACCTCTTCACATTAAACAATACATTGCTGGACAGCGAAAGGAAAATCATAGCTCTTGCCTTCCTATCCATCTTCTTCCACTCTTCATCCGTCATCGAACTTGGCTTCTTTGGTTTCCCATCAAGTGCGAATGAGAGGTCTTGTTTTATCAACAATGACTCCATTTGCACCTTCCACAAATGAAAATTCTGACCTGAGAATTTCTCAATCTTTGGTTCCTCCATGACTCGAAAATCCAACACCAATTTTTGCAATCAGTTATACCGTCACCATACAATTCTGATACCAATTGTAAATGATAGAAGAGTAAATGAATTGCAGAAAAATAGAGTAATGAACAGAACATAAATAGATTAGAAAGCATAAACAAACAAGACACCAGATTTATCGTGGTTCACCAAATTTGGCTACATCCACACTAAGCATAGGAATTTATTATTGCTAAAAGAATGTTTTTTACAATGAGATACACAGCATATGTATTGTGTTAAACCACACCACAAGATGAATGTGAAGAGTCAACAATTGGAGGGAAAACAGAATGTATCCGCTGGTCTTCATTTCTTAACAATACATGTATGATAATGCAACTGTTCTTCCTTGGTAATATTATGCTTTTTAAAATACTTAAATTATTTGTTTAATTATTTGCTATATGTCCTTAGAACAACAAAGAAAAATTCTTAGTGATTTAGGATTTAAATATGGTTAGTTATATGATTAGTTAATGACTCATGAGCTTGTTATATAAAATAAATGAAATTATTATATATAGTTCTATTTAAATATCAATTCATTTAATGGCTAAATAGTCAATAAAAAAAATACATTTCATCCACACTAAAAAGTGGTAAATAGTTATGAACTTTAAAAAACTTATGATCAAAGGTTTAAATCATATTTTTTTAAAAAATAAATTGCCATAACACATTTACTGTTATTTAAAATCTTCCACATACAATTTTTTTAAATTGTTCAAAATAATCAGTTTATTAAAAAATGGCCAAGTTTATTGGCATTATATCAGAAAAATAATGGCCAAGTTTATTGGCATTACATCACAAAAATAATGGCCAAGTTTATTGGCATTACAATGGTTAAGACAGGTATAAGTATGAGGCTAAGAAGGCAAAACCAACAATAAGCTGTAATAAGGTAAAAAGGAGCACGAGAAATCCATTCTTCAACTAGTCTAGAGCACTTCAATCCAGTAAGAAAATGTTGAGTGGCAGTTTAATAGACTTTTTTGCTGACTCCATTTATTTTTGATGGATGAAGAATTATGGGGACAATTGAGGTGCAGCTGTAATCTCAAAAAGAGAGGCCGTGGCGGTTGGTGCATCTGCTTCACCAACGGAAAAGGTATTCAGACTTGGTGCATATGCAGTCTCGAACATCATTCGCCTGCTTCGTGTTTTGTGAGCCTCGCAAAGGTGAGGTAAATAGATTCCTGCAATCATTAATCTTCTTGTTACCATATGAATTTTTTTAATAAACTCATATCGTTATCCTCAGAAGGAATTAATAAAAATTAATGAGGTACTTACCTTCTCCTGCAGCCAGATTGAAGTATAGATCCATAATGTTAGGGCAACTGTTTTGGCACTTATCTGAGCACAACTTGGAAGTGAAATGATAATTGGTGTTGAGATCATCAGATGACATGCCCACAAACATTCTCTGCAAACCGCAAGACTCCAGACACTCTTCGCTCTCTATCCATTCCATCATCTTCTCTACCATGACACCAGAGGACTGCAATGCAAATCCACATTATCACAAAATCAATAACTAAACTCGCATGTTTATATATCTGAATAACATCACATTTAAATCTGTAATTCTCTTGAAATTGAAAAAATGTAATTGGGTTGTGGGGTGAATAGCTGACCAGTTAGTTTTTCTAATGATAGAATATGATTAAAGAGAATTCCATTATTTCAAAAAAAAAAAAAAAATTAAAAGCGTTTTTCATACTTGTTATTATCACAATTCTCTTTGGTTGCTCACTAAATCTCAGTTTGATATTAATATATTATGATGCTATATGCATCCTTACTGATGGAAAAAAAAACTAAATCTCAGTTTGATTAGATGGGGTTTTAAGTGAAATTACAACCTGACATTCGTATTGAGGTGATGTGGAGGAGTATTTCTTCTCAAGCACACAGCGAATTCCTGAGGATGACACTGCAAAAGCACACATCTCTACTGGGAGCTTCTCACATTCCAAACCTTCACCTGCACAATATGAAAACTTATAATAAAATGCTCTGCTCCATCTTAAGGATTTATATTAAGATTATGATTGGGTATTTTGATAGACTATAAAACATTTATACAATTTATTTTTTAATCCTAATCATTTATAATTATTAAAATTAATATACAAAATAAAATTGTTATAAATTGTGATTAAATTTTAAATATTTATTTTAAGAGTTTTTTTTTTAAATGGTAAGATTGTGGAAATCTTAGATATCTTAATTATTTATTCTGTCTCTACTTAAATATCATTTATTAGTGAAACAATCAATAGTAATTTTACACCTCATTCACAATAAAAAGTGGTAAATTATTTTTGTCCTATTTTTATTGGTCAAGTTTAACCTTTGACTATTGAACTGAATGATATTTAAAAATAACTATTTATTTCTAATATTTTGTTTAGATTTTAATAAAATAAAAAATATTCTGCAATTTAACTTAAAAAAACCTTACTATTTGAATGTGTGCTTTTATACAGTGGGAAAAAAATAGGATAAAAAAATCAAATCTATCATACTTTTTTTTAACTTACTTACAATGAATTGAGACTGTAATAAGATAAAATTTCGAGGAAAAAAGAAAGGAAAAAAGAGCCCAGAACAATGAAACCTAACTATGAAGCTCGTTAGTTACTTGAGCTTTCCAGATAACTTCAATGGTAGAGAAAGGACAAAATGATTCTATTAGATAAGCAGCCAAGCATAACCATCCATCAGATTAGAAAAAAGTGATTTCAGATCAGAGAAATATCAATTTCATAAAAATTCAAGCAATCTACAGAATGACTGAGGAAATGTTAAAAAAAATCAAATCTGGTCATCTGGGCAAGGTCTAATTGAACTAAATTCGATAATGCAATTGTACTAAATGAATTAAATTCTTGTGGCCTTAACTAATTCAATATAACCCTTTGTTAAATTCTTGTGGCCTTAACTAATTCAATATAACCCTTTTGTTAGGATAATTCATGGTAAAGAAAGAAAAGACATATAAGCATGTGGCCAGCAGTGTAATAACATGCTATTAAATTTACTTTTTAGGATTCATAACTTCAGTTAAAAGCGCTTATTTAATCAAAAACAAGCTATCAAACTTCAAACACCTGAATTGCTGTCTTAAATATTTTTGCAGGCATAGAGCTGAGATCTTTTACTCTGATCTCCTCAATTTTAATCAATATAATAAAATAATATAACAAATCAAATAAAAACAATTAAAATGATCAATGACTGACAAAAAAATAATAAGATAACAAGTGAGGGAGATGTATACCGAGAACCAGCAGTGCATGCATGGTTGAAAGAGCAAAAACAATAGTGACTCCAACTACCTTCAGAGAAGCCATTTTGTGAGAGGAGGAAAACTAATGTTTCAAACAAGTCTGTTACTTGGTGTTAGTATTCTGTATGTGTATGATATCTATTAGGCATTGAAGGTAGCTATTTATTGGCATGGCACATCCTAACATTTCTGAGTGTTCGTACACCTGTCCTGCCAATACGAGTTTGGAATCCGCACAAGCTTAAAAAAGCTAAAACCAAATTTTAGAAATCAACGAGTGATTATCAAGAGAAATATCCTCTGCACACGTTGCAATTACTTAGTGAATGGTTGAAGTTGAAGATTGCTCTCTACCTCCACCATTTCGGTTATGGTTGCAACCATATTCAGTTAATTTAGTTCACCTAGTTTACAAGAAATTACAATGCTTGGACAGCATACGTTAGAAAGTTAAATATTTATTTTAATTTACTTGTAAATCATTACTTTTTACACTGGGACTCTTTAGGGTAAATATTAAACAGCTGGCATGTTGTAAACTAGTTCAGTCATCCAAATTTTATCCATAGTTCACTTTGTCTAAGTGGAAAGTGGTGGTTGAACAGGTTAGTGGGAAAAGTCAAGATTGAACAAGATCCAGTTTTTTTAAAAGAGTGGACATGACAATGTGGCTGTTTATGTGAGGTGACTCTTTAGAAGATCAAAGGTATAATTAAGGTAGCAATTTTTGTATCAAATATTTTATATTATAAATTTAAAATATTAAAATTAGTAAAAGCATTTAAAAGTGCTATCAAATGGTTGATAGGTGTAGATATATATTTTTGAATGGTTATATGTATTCCTTAGCAAACAAAGTTATAAATATATGTGTCTATCAACCATTTGATAGCACTCTGAGTGTTGTTTATAGTGTCTTAAGACTTTCTCAAATATGATAATTTAAGAGATTTGGGATGAGTTTATAAGAAGAAATCAATTTTGAATTATTTACTATCATTGATATTATTTCAAAAGATATTCAAGAGCTAACAATAAATACTAACCATAAGAACTTAGATAAATTTATAATTATATTTTTTAGTCAATTCAGTGGGGGATAGAAGGTCATCAATCTTTTGTTTAAATACAAGGGTTCCATTTTTAATGTGGTTGGTACTTCTTTTTAGTGTTGAGAGGGTCTACTTAGTCTATATTTCAATATCATATTAAAATTATGTTGATTTTAATTATAGGAACAAAGTGGAAATATATATTAATGAATTAGTTCTATATGGAGATCAGGAGTTTCAACATTAAAATGGAAATTATTACTAAGAAGAGTAGTGGGGAAAGCCAAGTGCTTTTGAAGAAAGAAAGAAAAACAATTCAAAATTGGGAAGTCATCCCCTTTGTCAATAACCTTCAGTCTGACCTATCCAATTAGAAAGAAAAATTGATAATCATGAAAGAGGATATAAGCAAAGGTCAGGGACAACAGGAGGAAAGAATGGTGGCCTTGGAACAAGAGCTCAAAAACTGGAAAGAGAACTTCAACAGGTTTATGAAGGTTAATGCAAGGGATATAAAAAATGTAAATGACAAGATCAACAAGGATAGATCCAAGGACACTGAAGAGAAGAAGGTTGTTGCAAGTACATGTCCCAATACCAAAACTAGGAGCTTAAAGAAGTAGGACAAGGATGGGAACAAAAACTCCAAAGAGCTCTAAATCTTGGAGGATGAATTGAAAGATCTTGGAGCTGCTAACACCTTGAAGGACCTATAATTTGTTTTATCTATTATTTCTTTTGGTTTATGCTTTAGGTTGTTGTTTGGGGTTTTTTTTGGGTCAATTGTTTTTACCTCCTTTTTAATTAAAAAACAAAGTGGAAACATTTTGTGTGAGTTGACTCCCTAAATTTACATATAGATCCTATTTAAAAATAAAAATTAGCCACATTCATCACATCTACCATTTCTAATAATATTGGTTCTCATTGCATATGTTGTAAAGAATTAATAATAAATAGAGTGCAATATTACTTCTCCAAATATATTATGTCATTTTTCATTTTCTAATTTAAATTTTTCTATGTTGTAAGATTGATTATTTTCATGTTATAGATTTAACCATCTTTCAAGCCAAAATGATAGTGATAGAAGTTTTAGAAGATACAAATTCTTTTTCAAGTTTATAAGTTTAACAAACATTATAAGTTCTAAACCACTACATCTAGAGAAAAAGAATGTATCAATTTTATAAGGAAAAATACCTAATATATGCCTCCAACATTGTAAGATTTTATTAAAAAAATTATTAGTACAAGTGCACACAACTATGCACATAAAGTGGAATTATGATACAGATTTATTTCCCACATTAACACTTAGAGGAAAGTAGTGCAAATCTTAGATCTAAGTAAGTTTCAGCAACATAATGACATGTAAATTAACATGTCTAAGAACAAGAATAGAAGAGAAAGAACACCAATATACATGGGAAAAACCCTTTCAAGTATAAAACCCCACCCTCTAAAGCATCAAACGAATGTATTATCTAGCAACAATAGACATGTTACAATACACTAGCAGGCCAAAATATCAACATCAAAGATCTACATCCTACTCCTTTAGAGGAAATCTAACAACATAACCCTGCAATAAAAACTCTTCACCTCTCCTCTCCTAAAGCTTTAATATATAGTCAAATGTGTCTAGGAAAACTATAAATGGTTTCCCAATACCATTAGCTAAAACCATGAGCTAAGTAGTCAACAATAAAAGAGACCTCATTGTGGTCCAAGAGTTACAAACATCTTTTTAAAAGCTTCATGATCTTTCTCATGAACCTAGGCATCCAACTTCACTAGAGGATAAAAACAACCCACAAGAGGACAAAATAACAACTCACAGAGTTTAAAAAGACAACCCAATTCTTACACATCATCAAAAATACTTTCTTACACCTCTTACAATGTCATAAATGCTTAGATTACACATCATAATGAAATTCAAGATTCTTAATCCACTTTATAACTCCATGTAGTTATGCTCCTACATGTATCATAGAATCTGTCATAAGTAACTCCCACATCTTACAATATCATAATGACATTAGATGCTCTTACTACTTCTTACACATAGCATACAAAGGCATCCACACAACATAATGACCAAGTCATAAGTGGGACACCCCATTTCCCAAATGAGACAAAAATAGTAAATAAATATAATAAAATAATTAATCCAAACATTATGATTTGCAAGGTGTATAATGCACCTAACCACAACATTCTATGCTCTTTGATCCAACTACATCTAGTTTTTTTTTTCAACATAGCATTGAAGTATTTACAACCCACATATCTAGTAAACATATTTGGTTGCATGCTAGTAAAAGACAAGTAGAGTTTACATAGTCAAGTTATGTTCAAGAGTATTCCATTAGTTTAAAGAGCTTGAAAGCATTCTTGCAAAAGCCATATTGGGCATATCCTTTGGTGATAGTAATCTATGAGATCACATTTCCTTGAGATAGCTTATCAAATAGTTGACATGCCTTGTGTATGCTTCCACATTTTTTATACATGTCTATTAGGGCATAACTACAAAATCTGACAAAAATTCACTTCCAATGATTTTTGATGAATATTGATACCGTTTTCTAAAGCTCTCATTTTGGCATAGGTTGGGAGGATGCTAGAAAATCTTGTGGAGTTAGGCTTTACACCTACCAATTTCACTTTCTTAAAAGTTTCTAAGGTCCTTTCATTAAAATATTTTGTGCATATCTTGCAATCATTCTAGTCCATGAGACCACATCTATTTGAGAGATTTTGTCTAATAGTTCCAATACGTTATATAGATCTTCCAAATTTTGTATACATATGCAACAAGGCATTTGCAACAACATGGAACAAAAATGTGGTTTTCATTATTCTTTTATTGAAGTCCATCCTTTATTCTAAGTCTCCCATTTTGGCACAGGCGGGGAGGATGTTGACAAAGGTTGTGGAATCTAGCTTTATGCCTTGTAATTACATTTTCTTAAAGGTTTCCAACAATTTTGATAAAAAACCATTTTTATAATATCCTACAATCATTTTAGTCCATGAAACCATGCTCTACTGAAGTATTTTGTCAAACAATTTGCATGCCTTGTGCATGCCTCCACATTTTGCATGCATATTTACCAAGGCACTTGCAACTACTATGTTAGATAAAAATCCCTTTTTAATTATGATTTGATGGATATCCATACCCTATTCTAAATGTTCATTTTTTCATAGGCATGGAGGATACTAGAAAATGTTATGCAAACTAGGCTTATACCTCTCTATTGCTTTTTCTTAAAATTTTCCAAGGCCTTTTCAACTAAGCCATTATGCACACATACGTCAATCATCAAATTCCATGATACTACATTTCTCTAAGGCATTTCATTGAACATCCTTAAAGCCTTATCAAGAACATCATTTCGTGCATATCATAAAATCATGGCATTTCATGAGACCATAATTTTTTGAGGCATTTATCAAATAGTTCACATGTCTTTTGCATTCTCCCACAATTCAAATACATATCTACCAAGGAATTTTCATCTATAATATTTGACAAAAATCTACTTTCCATTATGCTTTCATGGATGTCTATACCCTATTCTAAAACTCCCATTTTTGCATCTAAGGCTAGTAGGATAATTGTAAAGATATTGGAATTTGGCAATAAACATACCCTTCGCATTTGTTCAATTTTTTATACCTTTTCAACAAACCAATTTTTTGCATATCCTACAATCATTGCACTCTAGAAAACCATATCTCTTTAAGACATACTTTATAATAGTTTGATTGCCTTCTGTATTCTTTGACATTTTGAGTACATATCTACAAAATGAAGAAAAGAATAAAAAAATATGTATTTTGTAATGTTCTTCTTGTATCAACTGCATAGTTAAGGAAATAGATTAAAAAAATGCAATTGAGAAATTTAAAATATTGGAACCTAATTAAACAATCTTGTTGATCTAAAAAGAATAATGCAATTTAGATACCTTGCAAGAAAACCACTATAAAATTGAAGAAAAAGTATGTTATGAATAAAGAATGATGAAATTAAATAATATAGTGCTACATACTTATTGTTATGAAAAAATAATGCTTAATATACATAATTAATACATGTTTTACACATATTTGATGGATGCTAATAACCTATTCTGAAGCTCCCATTTTGGCACAAGCTAGGAGGATGCTCACAAAGGTTGTGGAGTCAAGTCTTACACCTACTAATTGCATTTTGTTAAAAGTATCCAAGGACTTTTTATTAAACCCATTTTATTCATATCCTACAATCATTCTAGTCCATGAGACCACATCTCTTTGAGACATTTTCTCAAACATTCACATGCCTTGTGTATGCTTCAAAATTTTGCAAACATGTCTACCAGGGCACTTGCAACAATAAGGGACAAAAAATCTAGTTTTGATTATTCTTTTTGGCACATGTAGGGAGGATGTTGGCAAAGGTTGTGAAATATAGACTTATGTGTTCTAATTACATTTCCATGAAAGTTTCTAAGATATTTTGATAAACCCATTTTTGTATATCTTGCGATCATTGGAGTCCATGAAACCTTGTTCTTTTGAGGTATTTTTCTAACAAATTCACATTCCTTGTGTATTCTTCCATATTTTACATATATTAGGGAATTTGCAACTACTATGTTAGAAAAAGTTCCCCTTTCTAGTATGATTTGATGGATGTCCAACCCAATTCTAAATGGTCATTTTTGCACAATATTGGAAGATGTTGACAAATGTTATGGAGACTTGTATACCTCCTAATTGCATTTTCTTAAAAAACTATAAAAAGGTATCATCACACCACCTATAATAACCCTAGAAAGAGGGGAGATTGTTATTATTATTGGGAAAAATGTCCCACCCATTAAGTTGTTGAAGATCACAAACCTCCCATCCACTGTTCCTAAAATTATTATTTGAAGAAGAAGTGTTCTTAACCAAGTAAATCATGATTGCTAAAGTAGAGAATTTTTAATAGTGCACTGGAAACAAGCCCTTAACTTAAGAATTTAATGTGGTTGGGTAGTGATGGTTAACAATTTTCCCACAAGACTACCTAGAAGGACTTCTATGTGACAATCTAGATCAATATTCTTTTGGATGCAAATATTTTATCTGAATAGAAATAAAATTGGCATAAGTAATAACATAATTAGAGATTTATCTTCAAATTACTTGTCATAAGATTTAGTGCTTGAATTTGTTTCATTATTCCCTTAGCTCCCTTGAAACCTACATGTTGATGGCTATTTTAGCACATCAATACTATGTAGAATGAATGATACTCTACATCTCCTAAAAGGAAACCTAATGATATTATGATTAACCCAAGGTCCCTGTAGAATGGGTCACAACAGTGTTGGAGTATCTGATTGGACAATGTAATTTTTTGTTCAAGGGGCCTATGCTAGTAAAATTAACTTGAATTCTGATAATCTCTAAACGATAGACATTTCTCTAGTCCTAAAACCTATTACTAACTATGTTTATAAAAAAAAGGAAAAAAAGGGGTTAAGGTTTAGAGAGAAAAGAACATGAATAATCAGACAACTTTTGTACCTCGCTTTTCACTTCATATGATAAAGTTAATAAGATCAAATTAAACATGCAATGGATGACCAGTATTCCACACAATCATTTACACTACAAGTGGAAGATTCTAAGGAAAGGAAAGTATAAGAATAAAGGTGTGAAAACCCCATATTGCATGCATAGATTTCAAACCCTATTCATCTACTTGATTCAATACTTAACAAATCGACACAAGATCCATCAACATAAACCATATGCAAGTAAAAGAAAATGCAGATACATTACCACCAATGGTCAGAAACATAGAAATGGACAAGATATCTTTTATTAATTGGTAATAACATGGTATATTACAAATGAACAAGATTTACCACACCCCAAAAGCATATCAAATTTTCCCTTTACATGCCATCAAATTTACAAAATTGCTTGCACAAGTGCAAGTACTCTATATTCTGCCCTCAAATTCCTTTTGTATGAAATTCCTGATTTGATCATGTATTTCTAACTTTTAATTCCTAGTGCTCATCTCTAAGTGGAGTTCATATGATTAGGATACTTGTTACTTACCAAATATTGAACTATGACTCGATACCAAGGATCTATGGTTATACTTTCCATTGAATAGTGATGACAACTAATATTCGGATCTAGTTTTTACCAAGGCTTTAGAAAATCCTTGGCCTCTAACCAACTTCATTAAATGTATTTCCAAATTGAACTCTTGTAGGGCCATCCTCTATTTACCTCTCCTTTCTCCCAGCTCATTTTACATCAGCATAGATTTAACAACTAGGTCTGGGACAATATCTAGAACTTCTCTCCTTAATATGTAGTGTCTGAATTTCTTCACTACTTTGATCAGTGTTACATCCCAAAATTTGACCTTAACTGTTACTTTTCATGTGATTAACTAGATAAGTAATCATAGGTTAATGATTTGGCATTTGGGGAAAATGTCAGGATAAATCATTGGTTTTATGGATTATGATTAATGCTTAGAATTAGACATGAGATTACAAGTTATTGAGATTATTTTAGCATGATGCATAATAATTTATTGATAATAAATTGATCGTGGTGAATGGTTTTGAGTGTAACCAGGAAAAGAGATTTCCAATTCCAAGAAGGGAAGGAAAGTATCACCCGGGAGAAGGAAATAGATGTTATGGAAAAAGTTAGGTTGCCATCTGTGTTCCAAAGTTATTCTTCACATGAAAATTTGCAAGATAGGGTATGTATTAGTCATCTTCCCTTGTTTAGTCGATTTCAAATTGACTATTGTAATTTTGCCAATTAAGAGAATTTTGACATCATCTATGTTGGTTTGACTAATTAATGTTCACAGAACATTATTATTCGTTAGAGTTAACCTTTGGTTTTTGTCTGAGATTCCCTATATATCTATATATTAATTTTTGTGCATATCAATTTAATAATTCTAGCAATAGTATAATATTGCAAAGTGGGGGAGTAAGCCTCGACCCTATGTTCATATTTTGATGCTTGTTTGATGCTAACACCATATTTATGGTAATTTTATTATGGTGACAACATAGATTACTTTATTATTCTTGTAATATACATATATGATGTATAATATATAATGTGGGATATAATTATTTATCCACATTTTCCTGTGTCGAGCACCCTCTGATCTTCCATCATTAAGTACTTGTAGTGAAACCATACCCCATATCCCACAGGGTGGAGTGAGTGGGAGAAGTGTTGATGGTTCAACATAACCATATCATGAATATAGCACTTTGTGTGATGCATGCTCTCGAGGAGAGGGTTTGTAGTGAGGTGGAGTATATATTCCCATGGGGAGAATTTGACAAGAAAAGATTATTGTCAACCTTCAGCTAGAGGGCGGTCTTTGTGTTTTTTTGTGTGTTATGTTTGGTGAGAGCTCTGAGTCGAGCATTTAGAAAGGAATAGAAGAAGTCAAGGAGAAATCCTTAAGGAGAGTAGAGAAAAGAATGTTGAGGAAAAACACTACGTCGAACTTAAGCTCTATGGTGGTGCACATACATTTAGGTATATCAAATATAACACCGTCATGTGTGGTGTAAACTACACTAATGTTTCTTATTATTGTAATTGATATGCACATAATTTTATATATCACTGATTGGTGTATTATGTATATATATATATGATAGCATCAAATTATTCTACTAAGCTCTATTGAAGGCCTTTAAGGCCGGAGTCTTTTGAACATTGTTGTATTAATTTGATAGCTCTATCGAAGCCAATAAGGTCGAGGACTTGGGAATATTGTTGTAGCAGCATGTTAATAAATTTGAGGCCATGGTTCAGCCAACACCTTATTTTCTTTGTCTATAGACTATAAAGCCTTCCTACTTTAATTATATCGAAGGATAAATACTAACCATGCTTTATGAGTAACGAAAGATTGTTTATATGGTTGATAACTAGCTGAGATCCATGTTATACTAAATAATAAGTCATTCTTGAAGGAAACTATTGTAGGCAAAACTTTTATTTTGGCAAGTATAGTTATATAGAAGGGTATTATTTTTATACGACCCACAAATTGCTATGTGTTGCAACAAGACAACCAACCTTTATTACCAAAACAACTATGGCTTCAAGTCACATGAAATAGGATTTGTGATATAAAGATTGTTTTCTTTATGCACCTTTGGGTTATTCTTTGATAAAGAATGAGTAGTAGCCTCCTTATTATCTATTGAAGTAAAACTAGGATGATATTGCTATCATTACTACACTATGAGTGCATGTTTAGCCCTTGAACACAAGGTAAGATGCATATATATAACCTTGCTTTATTCATGAATAGAAAACAAAAGAGCTTGGTAGCTTGATAACTTAGTTATCATTTTTGGTTATTTACTTATAAAGATGGTTCTAACTATCTCTTAATTTAGTAATGATGAGAAGGTATCAGAACTTTTCAGGTATCTAGTAGAATAAGAATTTTACTATGATATAAGATGATATTCTTTTTATCTTTTGATAACTAAAGATTATATAATGATGTCAGGACTAGAGAAGATAGATCTCTAAGTGTGTCCTAGACGTGTTTTGGCAAATGTGAAACTTTTCATATTATCCAATCAAGTAGGATATGTTTTAGTTGACAAGGATTAGATGGGGATCCTTAAACCAACTAAATATTTTAATCCATCTCATGGAAATGTTATCCAAAACTGATCTTGTTGTTGGAAACCAATGACTTATGTACTTTGGAATAAGGAATATAATAGCAGGGAGTCACATATTCCATGTTACAAATTCAACAAGAGACCTTTGAAATTTACTCCAGAAAATGTTGTTGGAAGTCCAAGATGGAAGGACTAAATGGGAAATTTAAATAAGTCATTTCATGACCAGGAATGGTTAACCAAAAACACTATAGGATGAGATAACTTCTAAGTTGAGCTAGAGGTGTGTAAACATTCAACTATGTTCATTGTGAAATGATTATTTATATAAAATCTTTGGCCAAAGTATTGCATCTATCTTTTCTTGCATTAGTTGGTTCATTGTGCTCCAAATGTCATAACCTTCCAGTAGTGTCATACATAGTTAGAGTGGATCTATAGTTGTATGACCATGATGAGTTATGAAGGACACAACACTAGAAACTCAGATCAAAAACCTAATGGTTCCTTATGGCCACTTGTAGGAAGGAAGTGGTGCGGGGAACCACTGGTCTCTGGTTGGATGAAAAGCACTCAAGAGTTGCTCTACTTCCCAACAAGATGACAAGCTGATACTTATGAAGATATACATCAAAACTCTAGATGTAGTATATTCTATTATATGACTTGACAGTCAATTCTATGTAAATTTATCATTGTTTCCATGAGCAAAACATTGTGATTCTAAAGTGAAGGAACTCACTAGCATGCTATCTTTGAATAAGTTGTAAATTTTCAATTTTCAAAATAATTAAGAAAAGATATGCTTTTTGTATAATGATTATGCAAATGATTATTGATAAGCAAAATATGAATATGATGATCATGATTATTTACTTGATGGTAAATTGGGAATGTTAATCCAAGTAATATGAGATGACATGTTACATATGGTATCAGAGCTACTAGGTTCAATACATGGACCTATGAGCTCACTATATGAAAACTTCTTCAAACATTAATAGTTGCTAATGTTTGGATGTTATTTTTCCAAAATAGTAAGAACAAGAGTGACACAAAGGAAGAAGGTAATGGGAAATGGATGTTACCTAAAGGCTATGAGGGAGCAAGACTAAAGAATGAAAATCCTAGGCCAAACTAGTTACCTAGAAGGTGCATGGTTATCTATTACTAAAACACTCACTGATGCTATTAAACACATCAAGAAGGAGAAGGACAAAGTAGTTAAGGCTATTGTTCCTACCTCTAGAAGTGAATTAGTGAAACACTCTGCACCTAAGGACTTACCATTTGGAAGTGGTCCTAATGCTCCTATTATCACTCAGGAGGTCATAGATGAGTACCTGCGAGTACATCCACCTCCTAAGTCTGATTTGGTAAACCTCAAGGATGAGGATAAGCCTAGGAGGACTTGAAAATGACCTGCAGTTGCAAGATATGAAAATTTGTAATAAATGATGGAGTTTATGTGATCCATGGATACTATAATGCAATTTTGAAATTTTGGAAAAACATTCCTTTCTTGTTTAAGATTGTATAAATGAGAATGGATTTATGTTTATGAATGAATTTAATAGTATGAAAAAATAATTGAATGCTTAACCTAAAATCTTTAGGAGAAGTAGATTTCAGCATGGTTCGGACAAGAACCAACATTGGGGGTAGCCAAGAGGAAGGGAAAACTTCTGGCTACTCCAATTCCAAACTTGACTAGATCCTTTCTATGCTCCATGAGACATGGGCAAGAATTGGAACTTTAGAGCAAGAGGTCAGGGGTAAGAATGGACCCATGCAGGAACCCTTCCATGGGGTGACGATGAGGAACATCATGAAAACACCACCCAAAGTGGATGTGGAGAGAATAACTCCCAAATAAGACAAGATGAGGATAAAAGAAGTGGCTTGAATCTAGAATTATCTAGAGATATGAAAAAGATTGTACCTCCTAAATTTGATGCGACTGTAAGCAGAGATGCTGCGGAGGTATGACTTACAGAAATGGAGAAATACTTTGAAATAAAAAGCTATTTTGAAATCACCAAAGTAGTATGGGAAGCATACCAATTAGTAGAAGAAGCATCCACTTGGTCAATGAACAAGAAGAAAGAGTTAAAATTGAACTCCTTGAGTCTAACTTGGATAAGGTTTGTGGAACATTTTAGCCAAAGATGGTTGCCTCAGTTGTATTTTGATCAGAATTTTATAGACTTCCAAAACCTAAGACATGGTGACTCATCTGTGAATGAGTATTGGCAGAAATTAACTCATCTCCTCAAATATGTACCACAATATCAACAACATAGAGATTTTGTATCTGAAAATTCATCACAGGCTTGAATGGCCAAATTGGAGATGAAGTTGATGTGCATGGTCCCTGTATACGTCTAAAAATGACACAAATCATCCTAAATAAATATTCTAAATATTTATTCTATTCTTCTACCAATTAAATAAATATTCTAAATTTATTTAATCAATTCACTGTTCCATAATTAAATAAATTCAATTTATTTAGTTAAAATTCTTCTAAATGTCCTACACAATTAAATAATCATAAATTATTTAATTAATCCAAATTCCTCTATCCTAAGTTCTAAATTCAAAAATCCACCTCACCTTTACACCTCACCTTTTCCACCTCATCAGGTTGCACATGTAATTAAATATATTTAATATTTAATTACCTATTTTTCTCTCACCCACATGGCCTATTTCTTCTCAAATCAGAAGTTAGTTAACTAATCAATCAAATCTGTTAACTAATTAGTCAATTGAGTTCACTGGTCAATCTATTCTATTGACTCCTCAATCAACCCAGTTCACTGGTCAATCAATTCAGTCAATCCCATAATCCACTCTTCTAACTGATCAATCAAGTCTGTTAACTGTTTAGTCAATGGAGTTAACTCTCCAATCAATTTTTTCACATCCCCTCTTTCATGATGGAGCTAGGACACTTGTCACATTTCTACTGGTTGCACATTCCTCAACCATCCTCAGCCGTTGATCTTCATATCTCCTCTCAACCATTGATTCCCATTCTTCCAAGTCTATAAAAGAAGCTTCATCCCTCCATTCTAATCATCCAAACTATCTATATTCTTACTCTGTAGAAATTCACCAGCGTGCCTTTGGCACCCTCTTACCATTCACTAGCTTGAGATCACATACTTGCTTTGGAGCTCATCTTCATTGCATATCACAACAGCCATTTAATATCGACTTCCTCAAACACAGCTTAAGGAGTGCACTCTCTGAGGGCCTACTTCATCTATAAAAGGACGGTTGTAATAGGCGGACAACAGAAGCATCGATTCAAGGAAGGTTTGCTTTGTGTTATTCATTGCTCTTTTCATTCAATCTTTCCTACTCATTTATTCTGTTGATGTTTGGGTCTTATAAAATTCAATTTGATTGATCCACATTTTACCCTTACATTTTTGGCGCCCACCGTGGGGCCTTTGCCCCTTTATCTCATCAAAATCTGAGCTTTTTTGAAGGCAGGTTCCGTACTGGTCACGTACAGACACGCACAGGTTATTTCGGCGCATTTGAACATTTCTACGACGCATATACCCATTTCTGCAATGCTTCCATTCCTTCTGCACTTCTGTGTATTCTTACTGCACTTTTGCGCACTGTTACAACACTTCTATTATTATCACACATCTGTTCATTTGTGCTGCGCATTTATTCTTTTTCATAGCGCATATGTGTAATGTTATGGCGCATTCATAGTTGCTGCGCTTCTGTTGATTATTTCTACGCTTCTGTAATAGACTGAGGTTTTAGTACTTTTATAGGGGAATTTGCTAACACTAACCTTTTCGCAAGTGTTTGCTGGAGCTATTTTGCATGATAGGTTTGGGTTTAGTTCCATGTAGTTGCATCTAAATAGTTCACATTTCACTTTCTAAGGGATAGTAAAATTGATATTCATTCAAATCCTCATCTAGCTCTAATTAGGGAGAAAGTAATTGGATTATTTCTTGCTTGCATTGCAACACCTTCCAAGTTATTGCTATCTAAGATTAAAATTGAACTCATCAATGATCTTGAGGTTAAAATGAACTATTGCTATATCGTGAGAACAAAACTTCTAAGTTAACTATCTTGTGCTACGTGGTTTAAAACTGAACTCACCATTGATCTTGAGGTTAAAATGAACTATTGCTATATCGTGAGACCAAAACTTCAAAGTTAACTAGCTTGTGCTATGCGGATTTAAAACTAAACTCACCATTGCTTTCTGGGGTTAAAACTAAACCAGTGCTATCTTGCTAAAATCACTTTAAAGTTCTGTGCTTGAGTAGATTAGCCCATTTAGTTTTTCACTTTTAACTAGGTTGGATTAATCAGTGTATTCTGTGCTTGATGAATGACAATAGGTTTATGCTCTCCCCTCTTCTGGGTGATCAGAGTGCCAGACTTGTCATGCTGTTTGTTTAACCTTTAGGAGGGGCCTGCCCTTGGATGCACGCTTGTCCAAGTGGGAACGACCCTGAGTGGTAACAGGCTAAAGCCAAGCCCTACCAAGCCACTTAAAATAAATTGTGCTTGAGGTGAAAACTTCCTACAACAAGTGTTGTTATGTTACACCGATGGCCAACCTCCCCCAAAACCCTCTCAGGTGCAACCCTTTGAGGTTGGGAGACTCCATAACGAAGAGTAGTGCTGCCGCATGTGTAACCACTTGAATGGTTGCCCACATTAAATACCTCTTGTTCTAGTGGCCCAAATCCCTTATAATCCATTTCTCACCTAGGATCTTTGTGCTTGCTTTTGTTCAGTTTAGTCCAAAATAGAGTCAGAAAACTACAAAAACAATGAAAAACTATAAAATATTCTTTGTGCTTGCGGTGTTTTCTTGCTGTTAAATCACAAAATCAGATAGAGAAGGCCTTTTTCCAGCCAAGGATACCAAAAAAATTCATAAAAATCCAAAATTTTGCAAAAAAAACCAGAACTGCGCATATTCTCCTTTCTGCCGCACATTTGCAATGACTTGCCGCGCATGCATATCGACTTTTTGCACATATACACTATTGCTGCGCATATACATACTATTGCTATGCATTTGTACTTCACCAGAGCTGTGCATATACCATGACTTACGGTGCATTTGTTCATTCCTGCTGCACATTTGTTTCGGCGCATATATGATAGTGAGCACTTACCCTATTTTTGAGAAAATATTTTCACTTGATTGAAGCACCCATTTCAGCGTAGTTTCACTTTCTGAGATCGTATTCAACCTTGCCATCAGTCTTCATCCGTTTCACCCAAATCTCTCTCTTTCTTCCATCGTCCCATTCACTTTCTATCCAAGCGCCTCTTGTCCCAAAGTCAATCTATCCCATACCGGTTTGAAATAGATCCTTCTTCATTTCATTAGTGAATTCACGTAAGCCTAGTAGGTCACAGTACCTTTGCTAGTAGTCTTGTTGAATGACTAAGCCCTACATAGTAAGACTGGTATCGACTACCCTTACTAGTGGCTAGTGTCTTGTGTCAACCGTCTTACTTGAAGTCATTGAGCGAGAAAATCCTTTGTCCAAGTCTTGTCCTAGATATCCCATTCACAACAGTCTCAGTCGGCACCTTGCCAAAATTTCTAATCCTAGTCCACTTCATCCCACCTCACCTTGCATGGTTCTTACTCGATCCCAGTACAACAAGCAAATAGAAATGGCCGACTCATCCAATCACCTCGTCCCACCACATGACGATGACGAAGAAATTTCTCTTGAAGAATTAGTAGCGCACATCCAAGATAGAAAATTCCAACGCCTAGTACAGAAGGTGCTCCTTGAAGACCCCCATAAATACTTCCATCATCTTGCTAGTCTCAGAATCAAACTCCCCGCAAACTTTGACATAAGCTCCATCATGGAAAATGTAGACAATGATCATGAGCGGAGGTGTGATGATCATGAGAGAGGCACGAATGACACAGTCCTGCATGTAAATGATAGAGGAAAGAATCTCATAGATCAAAATGCTCCTATGGAGGACGTGAGACAACAAATCGAAAGTCTAAAGCAAGAAATATCCAACCTTAAGATCGGTACAAGTTCCAAGCACTAGTCTTTAGAAGATATAGCTTCATATCCTTTTGACAAAAGTTTGGTCATGAAACCCTTCCCTTATTAGTTCGGAGTCCCAAAGTTTGACAAATACAAAGGGAAGGGGGACCCTAGAGATCATATCCGGGAATTCAATGCCGCATGTTTAGAAGTAGCTCACAATGAGACCTACTTGATGAGACTGTTCCCAAGATCTTTAGGTGGTCAAGCTATGGAGTGGTTCTCGTGCCTCCCACCAGGAATCAAAACTTTTGATGAACTTGTCAATAAATTTATAACACACTTCTCTTATGACATAGAACACGAGGTATCTATGCTAGATCTATGCAACACCAAACAAAAGAGTGGTGAGTCATTCACCACCTTCTTACAACGATGGAGACAGCTAGCTAGTAAGTGTTCTTATGATATACCTGAGAAGCAACTATTGGAAATGTTTGTCCACAATTTGAATATTGATCTTAGCTATCAAATTCAGATACAATGCCCTACATCATTCTCAAAAGTCATCGAAATGGGCTTATTCATCGAAAAGGCTATGATCACTAAAGGAGCTATCAAGCTATACAAGGACATGCTTAATTCCAATTACACAATGGATAAATCCAAGTTTTGGACCAAGAACAAGAATGTGGTCAACGATGGGGTAGTTGACGCCAAGGCGGCACCTCCTAAACAACAACCCATATTCACTCTTAAGGGGAAACAAACAATGGTGCACTCAACAAACCACCCTCTCAGGAGCCTAGACCTTGGTTCAATTCAAATCCAAGGAGAAAATTCACACCGTTGGGTGAGTCTCAAGAATCTGCACTAAGGAAGTTGTTGGCTAACAACAAAATTTTTCTACCGCCAACAAGTGCTTACGAGCCTATAGTCAAACCTCCCTACTGGAAGGACATAGACTATTGTGAATATCATCAAGGAAGGGGGCATACAACTAACAACTGTATCCACCTCAAAAATGTCATACAGGATATACTGGATCAGAATCAGGGAGGGACACAACAACATACCTCCAATGAAACTCATGTGGCCTACAGGGATCCACTTCTAGATCATAATAGGCCATATAACAACCATGGCCACAACAACAACGGCAACAACAGTAACGACAACATTAATCACAACCGGTCAAATCAGAACAGCGGGATGAGTAATGCTAACTATGCAAGTGTTCCATTTGATTACACCATAAACTACATTTCTGAGCATATTCCATAGGTCAATGTCATCTCACCCAACCAACAACCAGGACCTAACCGAACTGGTTGTAGTATAATTACCCACAGTGGTAAATTCACGCTCAATACTATTCCTCCGAGGTTGTCACCATCTCCATCCACCTTCCGTCAGTACAATGTCATCGACCAGTTACAGAAAACTCTGGCTCACATTTCCATATTGGAGCCATTGCGTCTATCTCCTTCTCATAAGGAGATTCTTGAGAAAGCCTTAGTGGAAACCACTGTCCCCACTAACTTGGCTCAAGAGAAGTTCCAGACCATGGTAGGCAATCTGACATCCTCCAATTCCATATCTTTTACTGAGCAAGATGACCTTTATGTATCTCAACCCCACAACACTCCTCTGCACATTGTCGCATTCATACACAAGCACCACATCAAGAAGGTTCTCATTGATGGGGGTGCTGGTTTAAATATTTACAGATTGAAGCTAGTCCTTGCACTGGGGTTCTCCAAACAGGCAGTTGATCCAAGGAGGAAAATTACCATCAAAGCATATGACGAGGAAGAAAGAACCACAAAGGGAACGGTTGTCCTACCCATTCAAGTGGGACTAGTAATCAAAGATGTGGTGTGCCAAGTCCTCGATCGAGAGCTTGCTTATAATATCCTACTAGGGAGACCATGGATCCATGCCATGAAGGTTGTCCCCTCAACCTATCATCAATGCATTAAGTTCTCACACAATGGCAAGCAGGTCACCATTCAAGGCGACCCCGACCCCTACCAGCACTGCAATTCTTTCCATGCAAAAACCTGAATGTGTCATACCCACCAACAGAGCATACATTTCCCCAACCTTGCACCGGGACCATACCGCTGAAGCTTCTTCCTCAAGACCCAAAGCCCAGAAGGTTACCATAAAAGAAACCGGAGTGGGAGAATACTCAATTGAGCACAGTCTCAATCTTGCCACGTTGCCTTTATCTCCTAAATCTTTTGGCCAACCGAGACATTTTCCAAAGCCATCTACTCCTCCCAAAACCCCTGCAACTCCCTTTGTAAAATGGGGGACCTTATCCGACAAATCGAAGGAACGAGATCTCCTGCAATGGCTTTATGATGAAGAAGAAAACACACCCCAAGCCCTGCCTAGACTTCCAACAGAACTCTATGGATGAGGTGAGACTATTCTGCATAGAATGGGGTACGAAGGACAAGGCCCCATTGGCCTCAGAAAAGAAGGAATCACTGAACCTATTCAACCTTCTTCATCTTCATCGGCTAGAAACACAACTGGCCTAGGGTACAAAGGCAAGGGTAAAGCCAAGGAAAATGCCTGTCTTATGGATACAATCCAAACACTCCAAATGGATAGTGACACGGATTCAAATGAGTATGAGTGGGACGAGCTAACAAAGCACTCCTATGATGACAAAGAAGTTGACACCATCCAAACTCTTAGCCCCTACCATGAGGGACAAACACAACGGGACAGACCACTAGAGTCTGATTTGCCCCTCCCTAAGATTATGGCTTTCGAGGAAAGTTTAAATTCTATTGCAATAAACAACTTGGAGGAAAGTACCACCCGAAACACTACCCCCACCAATGCTCCTAACATTTCCATTCACACCATTAATGAATTAGGTCTCTCATCCAGCTCCCTTCCCCTCTCACACCCTGAGCTTATTGACTGGGATCTGCAAGGAACCCCCAATTAGATATGTTCCAGAATGATGATGCTTACATTGATTATATGGAACTTAGGGACCACTTGCCAAAGGGAGATCATAAAGTTGGTTTTGCTATCGAACTGAATACCGTGGCTTACTTTGAGGAGGGTGCCAAGCCTTCCAGTCGCAAAAACATCAAGATCAAAAATGGATCTGACAGTGAAAACCACCTTGCGGCAGTGTCAGATCATAAAACAGTAAAAAGAAAGGACGCATCCGAAGGTGAAAACCCAACTATGGCACCTGATGATGGAATGCTTGACACTCTCCCTAGTGATATGTACCAGGAAAGCTCACAAATTGTCGTGGAGCCGACAGAGCCCGTGAATATTGGAACAGAAGAGCAGCCCAAGATTATCCACTTTGCCAAATCTCTTACACCACCAAAGAAAACTAGGTTTGTACTGTTCTTTAAGAAGAAGAGAGGCAGCTTTGCTTGGTCATATGCAGACATGCCAGGTTTAGACCCAAACCTGATTCTACATCATTTGCCATTGGATCCAGGAGTAAAACCAGTAAAGCAAAAGCTGAGAAAAATGCATCCTCACATAGCACTTTTGGTCAAAGAAGAACTCAAAAAATTGTTAGATGTGGGGTTCATCAGAGCCATAGATTACCCAGAATGGATATCCAACATTGTGCCAATGTCTAAACTGGATGGCCAGGTTCAACTATGCAATGATTTTTGAGACTTAAACAAAGCATGCCGCAAGGATGACTTTCCATTGCCAAACATCGATATCATAGTCAACCTAACTGCAGGACATACAATGCTATCACTCATGGACGGATTCTCAGGGTATAATCAAATCAAAATAGCACCAGAGGATCAACACAAAACAACTTTTTTCTTGCCCATGGGGTACCTTTTGCTGGAATGTCATGCCTTTTGGGCTGAAAAACGTAGGTGCTACATATCAGCGAGCCATGACAACTATATTCCATGACATGATGCATGTAACTATGGAGGACTATGTTGACGATATCTTAGCAAAATCTCTCACAAGGGACTCACACCTGGATGTCCTAGAAAAAGTCTTTCGACGGTTGGACCAATTCCAAGTCAAACTGAACCTGAAGAAATGTGTGTTTGGGGTAACTTCAGGCAAACTGCTAGGCTTCATCGTGTCGGCAAATGGAATAGAGGTAGACCCTGCCAAGGTCAAAGCTATAATGGACATGCCACCGCCCAAGACTCTAACTTAGTTGAGATCCCTACAAGGCAAGCTGTAGGCCATCTGCAAGTTCATATCACAGCTAGCAGACAAGTGCCAACCTTTTAGCCACCTCCTGCATAAGAACATTCCATTTAAATGGGATGAGCGGTGCAAAGAAGCATTCAACAAGCTAAAGGAGTATCTTATGAATCCACCCATACTCATGCCTCCGATCCAAGGAAAACCTTTAATTCTCTACATATCTGCTACACCCACTTCTCTTGGAGCTCTTCTAGCACAGCAAGACTACGAGAACAAGGAGAGAGCTATATACTACATTAGTCGAACCTTAGTGGGCTACGAGTTGCAATACTCACAAGTAGAAAGATCATGCCTTGCGGTGGTTTTTGCTTCACAAAAACTCTAACATTACATGCTGGCACATCCTGTCAAACTCATTGCAAAAATTGACCCATTGAAGTATCTCCTCAGCAAAGCAGCTCTCATAGGTCGACTAGCAAGTGGGTTATGCTTCTCAGTGAATATGACATAGAGTATGTGGACAGAAAAGCCATCAAGGGACAAATCATCGCTGACCAAATAGCTAATGCACCATTATAAGACACCTCACCAATGCAGTTTGAGTTTCCTAATGAGTCTTTATTCACTCTATCAACATCTCCTTGGAAACTCTACTTCGACGGGTCTTACACCAACCATGGATCGGGGGCAGGTATCCTGTTTATCACCCCCCCAGGTGACACAATTCTAAAGTCCTACCGGTTGTTATTTCTATGCACAAACAACATAGCAGAATATGAAGCCTTGGTCATTGGTCTCAAGATGGCCACTGAGTGGAAAATCCAAGCACTATATGTTTACGGTGATTCTCAGCTTATCATCAATCAAGTCAACGATGAGTATCAAACCAAAGATGAAAAGCTCATCCTGTAGAAATGGATGGTCGATGACTTCAAAGAACACTTTGGGACCATCTCCTTCAAGCAAATACCCAGGATAGAGAACAAAGTAGCAGATACAATGGCTACCATAGCCTCTCTTCTAGAAATACCTGAATATGAGTCATGGTATGAGTTCTTAGTGGAAACCATCCGGCAACCGGTTTATGATCTCCTTGAGACCCATTCCATCTACCTTCTAGTCGGATCTGATTCACCTTGGTACGATAAGACTTACACTTACCTCAAGGACAACCTTCTCCCACTTGACCTCTCTTCCAACCAAAAGTGAACTTTCATACAACAAACCTCTCATTACACCATCATAGCCGATACCCTTTACCGATGTGGTCTGGATGGTACTTTACTCTGTTGTTTAGAACAAGAAGAATCCATAACTGCCTTGCGAGATGTACACGAAGGGATCTACGGAACACACTCCAGCGGTCCCTCCTTAGCCAAGAAACTCATGTGTTTGGGCTATTACTCGCTAAACATGGAAATGGATTCATACCAGTTCGTCAAAAAGTGCAAATAGTGCCAAATACACGAGACCCTGATCCATGCACCTGCTCAAGAGTTGAGACCTTTAACGACACCCTGGCCCTTTTGCCAGTGGGGACTTGACCTTGTGGGAAAGATTCATCCACCCTCTTTCAACGGCCACAAATTCATCATAACTGCCACTGAGTATTTCACAAAGTGGATTGAGGCCATTCCCCTAACCACCATCACAAGTAAGCAAATTTCCTCTTTCATTCTGAATTACATCATCTGCAGATATGGTATTCCTTCATCTATTATTACAGATAATGGAAGACCATTCAAAATTTAGGATGTCCAAGAACTCTATGAGCGTTTCACAATCCAACATCGTTTCTCCACTCCATACTACCCCCAAGGTAACGGCCAAGCTAAGGCATCGAACAAAACCATTCTGAAAATCCTAAAGAAGACCATCAATGAGGTTGGTCACGATTGGCATGTCCAACTCAATCCTGCTCTATGGGCCTACAGAACCAGTATGCACACTCCCACAAGTGCTACACTCTACACCCTTGTCTATGGTTCAGAAGCCATCCTTCCCATTGAGGTTGAACTACCATCTCTTAGGGTGTCATTGAAAGGTCTCATATTAGACAAAGAATACAGAGTCTCCAGGTTACAAGAACTAGAGCTGCTAGAAGAAGGCACCAGAAAGCCTTCGACAATCTCAAAGCCTATCAACAAATGATGTCGAGAAGCTATAACCACAAGGTTTGCCCACGATGCTTCAAGGTTGGGGACCTAGTTCTCAAAGAGAATCCTCACAATCAACAAGACAGAGAAAAGAAAGGCAAGTTCGAACCTAACTGGGTTGGGCCCTATGTGATTGTAGCTACTTACGGATCGGGGGCATATCAGTTGGCCACATCAGAGGGTGAGTTGTTTGATGATCCAATCAACAGCATGCACCTTCGTCGATTCTATACCTAGGAGAACCCCAATGCAAGAGGGCACAATAAAATCAAAAATCAAAAAATCAAAAAAGTTGAAAAGAGAAAATTCAAAAAAATCATAAAAAAATAGAAAGCGTACAAAAAAATCATCCTTTGGTGAAAAGCTGGCAAACAGGCATCATGTTTACTTCCTAGCTTCTCATGCAAATAAAACCAAGTGATGAAAACCTGGTAACAGGCGTTACTTGTGATAAACCGCCTTCTCCATCTTTGGGAATCCAATCACCTTGTGTCCATTCTTTCTCCATTTTGCCCCATTCGACCCATATCTATCCCACAAATAAACACTTGACAGTTACCTATCATGGCTTGATACTCTCCTTGTGGCCTTGTCAACCAAGGTTTTGTCCCATACCGTCTCCTCAATGTGAGCCTAACATAGGGTCTCTTGTCAGTGTCCATGGTCCAAGTTCGTGAACTACGTTGCCTCTGCGCTGTCACGTAGGCAAGGCCATTATTCTAATGCGCCCCTGAGGCTTCCATTTCTTCCTTTTCTCCCATTCACCCCTTTCTTGTCTTCATTCTTGTCATCTTTCTTCTAGTCCATCCATGGTCCATTAGGGTTTACCCCAAACTACGTTGCCTCTGTGTCGTCACGTAGGCAAGGCCATTTAGCAATGCACCCCCAAGGCACTAGGTCAGTCCCTTAGGGTCCGTCTCCCCAATAAGGATTGTGCAATCTTCTCACCAAGTAAGCAAATGCAAGCAGAACCCGTGTCTCAAGTAGAAATCTTGACTATGAGCATCTTAACCTATCCAATGCAAAGTAAATACCCAAGGTCTTCTAAATGATTTTATGCAAATTAAGGCAAGAACTAAACACATATCAACACAAATATGCTTTGTAGATCAAAAACATGGTTAACATTTCGAGTCTTGATTTTTGCTATCATACCTTCCTATGCTACTCGAGGATGCCAAAAGCTAGAGATGCTATGATGGGGGCATGATGACTTTCTTTGTTTGATGTTTGTGGATTAAACTTTAGTAATGTGAAGCCTTGTCTAAGGACATGATCGGCAAAAGATCATCGAGGATATCAAAGGTATAACATGAACGGGGGCAATCCTTGTTTGTTGAAATGCAAGAAGTACTCAGGTCATCTCAATTCAATTATACCTTGATGCTTGTATTAACTTGCTAAATCACAATCCATGTAAGCGATACTCAGGTCATCTCGATTCAATTATACCTCGATGCTTGTATTCACTTACAACATTTCAGAAAAGTACCACAAAAAATAATGCCCAATGATGAAATAAAGCACTCTAATAGAAAAGCATCCATCCTATATCCATTTATGCATCCATACCATACCCCATGCAATAAAGATCCAACAATGCAAAGTATCAATACAAATAAAAGCTTGTGAGTTCTTCTATCAAGTCTTTCTTCTATAAATCAGATTTCTATCTATCATCATATATTTCATCCTTGTCCAGTCAGTCTAAGCAATGATCCAAATGCAAGCTCCATCCTTAATCCATACCAATCAAATCAAGTCAATCTTGCACAAATGGTCCAATCACAATTAGTGATCTTGATCCTTGTCTGGTCGTAAGCCAACTCGATCAGTTAATCAATCCATTGTCTTATACGGGATGTTGCATTGTCGAAATCAGACCAATACACGCGTCTTACACGACATGCTTCATTTCCTGAAACCAGACACTATCATGCTCTAGGGATCTAGGGATCTATCATTCCCCACCATGACAACACGCCTGCTGTGTTGGTCTAGGGATATATCGTTCCCCACCATGACAGCATTGTTGTATATCGTTATCAGTATATCGTTGGTTTACTGCTTGACAAGGGCAATACCTTGTTTGTTCTTGTATCATTTGTGCATACTTGCTCGCTTGCTTGTGTGTGTCATCATTGTTCTTGCATCACGTATCATTCGACTCTTTTCTTCATCCCTTTTCCTCCAACCTATCCTAACCCCTTCATCTTCATGAGATTGTCTGTCTCCGAATCTTTCCCCCTTTTCCCGTCCAATCTCCCGAAGGGGCATCCTATCATCATTAAACTTGTACCAGGGGCAAACTGGGGCATGTATCACTATCAGACTATCGACTTCTTTGAAGCAACGCTATAAATTGCATTGCATCAAAGAGGGGCAAAATGTATACGTC
Organism: Cunninghamia lanceolata; assembly: GCA_027924645.1. Taxonomy (NCBI): domain Eukaryota; kingdom Viridiplantae; phylum Streptophyta; class Pinopsida; order Cupressales; family Cupressaceae; genus Cunninghamia; species Cunninghamia lanceolata. The sequence continues at coordinate 338,429 of BSBN01001018.1, forward strand.
TAAAAATGACACAAATCATCCTAAATAAATATTCTAAATATTTATTCTATTATTCTACCAATTAAATAAATATTCTAAATTTATTTAATCGATTCACTGTTTCATAATTAAATAAATTCAATTTATTTAATTAAAATTCTTCTAAATGTCCTACACAATTAAATAATCATAAATTATTTAATTAATCTAAATTCCTCTATCCTAAGTTCTAAATTCAAAAATCCACCTCACCTTTTCCACCTCACCTTGTCCACCTCATTAGGTTGCACATGTAATTAAATATATTTAATATTTAATTACCTATTTTTCTCTCACCCACATGGCCTATTTCTTCTCAAATCAGAAGTTAGTTAACTAATCAATCAAATCTATTAACTAATTAGTCAATTGAGTTCACTGGTCAATCTATTCTATTGACTCCTCAATCAACCCAGTTCACTGGTCAATCAATTCAGTCAATCCCATAATCCACTCTTCTAACTGATCAATCAAGTCTGTTAACTGTTTAGTCAATGGAGTTAACTCTCCAATCAATTTTTTCACATCCCCTCTTTCATGATGGAGCTAGGACACTTGTCACATTTCTACTGGTTGCACATTCCTCAACCATCCTTAGCCGTTGATCTTCATATCTCCTCTCAACTGTTGATTCCCATTCTTCCAAGTCTATAAAAGAAGTTTCATCCCTCCATTCTAATCATCCAAGCTATCTATATTGTTACTCTGCAGAAATTCACCAGTGCGCCTTTGGCACCCTCTTACCATTCACTAGCTTGAGATCACATACTTGCTTTGGAGCTCATCTTCATTGCATATCACAACAGCCATTTACTATCGACTTCCTCGAACATAGCTTAAGGAGTGCACTCTCTGAGGGCCTACTTCATCTGCAAAAGGACGGTTGTAATAGGCGGACAATAGAAGCGTTGATTCAGGGAAGGTTTGCTTTGTGTTATTCATTGCTCTTTTCATTCAATCTTTCCTGCTCATTTATTCTATTGATGTTTGGGTCTTATAAAATTCAATTTGATTGATCCACGTTTTACCCTTACAGTCCCACTACAATGGACCAAATTAATGAGAAAGCTATCAAACAGGAACAAAAGTTGAAATCCATGTTTGCATACCGAGAAAGGAACCGTAAAATGTTCATTTGGTTCCAATCCTCCCAGTCATTTAAGAAGAAGGGCAATAAGCAAAAATTTAATAAGAAAGGTGACAAAGAATTCAAGGATAATTAGAATGAATCCAAGGGTAAAAAGAAAAACAATAATAACTCCAAGAAAAATGGACATAATTTAGGAAAGCTTTATGAAAGGTGAGGACCCGTGGGAGGGTGTTATTAATGTGGTGGAGACCATTATGCCAATTAGTATCCCAATAAGACCCAAGGGCTTCAACCATGAGGAAATCCTTTACCCTCACAACAACTAGCTTTCCAATAGTGAATACATGCATCATTTGACAATAGGCAAGCTGAGTATCAAATCACTCCAATTGAAACCACATGTATTTTATCTGGTATACCAATTTTAGTTTTGATAGATATTGGTGCTACATAATGTTTTATTTCTTCAAAAGTTTTCAATAAGATTTCTAGAAAAGATGGTTACATGGCAAATACCTGGTCAGTTGAATATACTAATCAGACCATGGCTCAGGTAGAGAAATATTTTTTTGAGGCTAAGGTTGAAATTTTGAGTTTCTCCACTAAAGTGAACCTTTATGTAGCCCTATTAGGCTCATATGATGTCATCCTTGGAATAAATTGGTTATGGAGACATAGGGCTAAGGTGGATTGTTTTTCTAAAACAATAGAATGCCTAGATAACCTTGGGAATAAATTTTTCCTATAAGACATTGCTAGAGAGGTTAATTGGAGGCAAATATCTGCCCTACAAATGAAAAGATCCCAGAGAAAAGGGTGTCAACTCTTTGCTATTAAAATGGAGAAAATAAATAGTCACAAGAAATCTATTTTCCAAGATGATTTGATGTATTATGAATCTCAAAAACTCCTAGGAGTTGAAGAAAGAGAATCCATAGATCAAAAGAGATCAGATATGGATAGATACCCCTTTCTTTGAGATTTTGAAGATGTATTTCTGGATGAATTACTGGGATTACCTCCTAAGAGAGATTTTGATTTTTTAATAGATATAATTCATGGGTCAGAACCTATATCTAAAACTCCTTATAGAATCACTACAACAGAGTTAATGGAGCTAAAATCTCAGTTGCAACAATTGTTAGAAAAAGGATTAATAAGACCTAGTGTTTCACCCTGGGGAGCACCAGTAATTTTTGTTAAAAAGAAATATGGTACATTATAGATATGCGTTGATTACCATATGCTAAATAAGGCAACTATAAATAACAAGTATCCATTGCCATGTACATTGATGATCTCTTTGATCAAATGCAAGGGGCAACTGTATTTTCAAAGATTGATCTTCAATTAGGATACCATCAATCGAGGTTAAAAGATCGGGATATTCATAAGATGACCTTTTGAACAAGGCATGGGCACTATGGCTTTGCTATCCTACCCTTTGGATTAACAAATGCACGTGCAACATTTATGAACTTAATGAATAGTGTGTCTAGAGATTGTTTGGACAAGTTTGTCCTTATTTTTCTCGATGATATTTTGATCTACTCTAAAAATGAGGAAGAACACCTTTAGCACCTAAGGATTGTTCTTCAAGGATTAGATGGATATCCTTAAACCAACTAAATATTTTAACCCACCTCATGGAGATGTTATCTAAAATTGATCTTGTTGTTGGAAACCAAGCACTTATGCACATTGGATTAAGGAATAGAGTGGTGGGGAGTCACAAATTCCATGTCACAAATGCAACAAGAGACCTTTGAAATGTACTACAAGAAACAAAGTTGGATGTCCAAGATGGATGGACTAAATTGGAAATTTAAATAAGTCATTCCATGACTAGGAATGGTCAACCAAAAACACTATAGGATGAGATGACTTCTAAGTTGAGTTATATGTGTGTGAACATTCGACAACATTCATTGCAAAATGTTTATTTATAAGGAAATATTTGGCCAAAGTAATACATCCATCTTTGCATGCATTAGTCAGTTTACTATGCTCTAGATGGCATAACCATCTAGTAGTGGCATACATAGTTAGAGTGGATCTATAGTCAAGTATGACTGTAATGAGTATTGAAGGACACAACACTAGAAACTCAGATCGAAAACCTAATGGTTCCTTATATCTACTCCCTTTGTGAAGGCCACTTCCAGGAAGGAAGTTGTGTGGGGGACCGTCGGTCTATGGTTAGAGGAAAAGCACCTGGGTGATACTCTCATTCCCAAGTAAATGAAAAACTGAGACTTATGAAGACATATATCAAAATGGCAAATGTAGTATATTCTATTACATGACTTCATAGTCAATTCTATGTAAATTTATCATTATTTCCATGAGCAAAATATTGAGATTGTAAAGTGAAGGAACTCACTAGAATGCTATCTTTGAATAAGTTGTAAATTTTTAGTTTTGAAATTATTTAGAAAAGATATGATTTTTGTATAATGATTATGTAAATGATTATTGATAAACAAAATATGATTTTGATGATCATGATTATTTAATTGATGGTAAATTGGGAATGTTAATTTGAGTAATATGAGATGACATGTTACAATCAGGGCATATGCCTGTTTCTCCATATATGGCTACCTGACATTTGCATCCCTGAAAGGGGTGCTCATAAATAAAATGGGCCTTTCATCCACTTCTCCTTTCTTTGGAGTTAGAATAGCTACACAAGAGACTTCGATTGCAAAAGAGTAAATGTAAAAGGGAAGTGTATAATCATGACTAGTTAACATAGGAGCATGGAAAATAGACTCCTTGATTTTAGAAAAGGCTTGTTTGGCTTCAACAACCCATTCAACCTTAGCATCTTTATTAAGAATATCATTCAAAGGTCTAACTATCTCAACAAACCTTGTGATAAATTTTATGACAAATTTGATTTTACCAAAGTAGGATTTAAGTTCTTTTTTACTACTTGGTAAGGGAATCCTTTAAATAATATCAATCCATTCAGGATTAATGCAGATTCCTCTTTCAAATATGATATGTCCCAGGAATTTTCCTTCTATTACCCCAAATATACATTTTTTAGGGTTCAACGAGATCGCATATTGTCTACAACTGTGGAGTATTTTCCTTAAATCACTCATGTGGTCAGCTTGGTTCTTAGAAAAGATAGTCAAATCATCCATGTAGATGACAATACATTTTCCAACAAAACCTTTAAAAGAAATATCCATAGCTCTCTAGAAAGTGGTACCTGCATTGATTAAGCCAAACAATATCCTCCTGTAAGTATAATTACCCTACTTACAAGTGAGAGTGATTTTTATTCAGTCCTCTTCTTCAATCATAACCTGATTATATCCTAAAAATCCATCAAGAAAGTACATCATATGGGAGCCATTGACGATTTGTAGAACTTCATCTAGCGAAGGGAGTGGATAATTTTTTTTCAAAATCCTTACTCAAGTTTTAGAAATCAACATGGAGCCTTACCTCTGCATTATTCTTTATGACTAGAACCAAGTTAGCCAACTAAGTAGAGTGTTTGATAGGGAAGATGATCCTAGAAGATAGTAGTTTCTATAATTCATTGTATATCAGAGGTTCTAGCAAGGCATTAATAGGCCTAAGTTTCTACCTAAATGGCTTGGAGTTAGGTTTTAATGGAATAGTATACTAGAATATTGATGTATCAAAGGTATTAAGATCTTCATATCTCCATGCTATTACATCTATGAATTCCTTCAGTACTCAAATGATTCCTTCTCTTTGTTCATGTTAGCAATCCTTCCCAATAAAAACATTCTTAACTTGATGTTCATTTCCATGATTGATAGTGTCATACTTACTGCCTTCTAAATTGTCCCATGTTCTTTTCTTTGATATCTGGTCCATGTCAAACAACCTTTCCAATGTTACCAGTCCTTTGGGAATGTTATTAGTCTTTAGATTGATGATTTCACTTTCATCTATCTTGAAGGGATCTGTCACTCTTATCAATGATTTGTGTTTCAAAGACACCAGTGTTAGTAATGAAATCAAGGATATGTTTATCACCTTCAAATACCTAAAAGTGTCTAACATTGTCCAGAACTATTGGGCAAGGAACCAATTCTACTAAAAACTTCTTCAATTTTGAACATTTCATAGGTTCTAGGGTGTTGGCCACTACTGACAGTGAGTTTGTTGTTTGATTCTTTCATCTAGGTATAGATCTTATGTCAAAAGCATCAAAATCCTTGATGAGATCCCAAACTCTATTTCTATATGCAACTAACCTCCTTTCATGATAGGCATATCTACTCCTTACTTGCTTGATCACTAGCTAGGAATCTCCTTGTACCTGTAGCATTTTTGCTCCCTTTTGGTGGGCTAGAAGTAATCCTCTAACTAGGCTTCATACTTGGACATGTTGTTGGTTCAAGGAAAATGTAGTCTATAGGATGCAAAAAAGTCTTACCTTTTGGATTCACCAATTCAATCCCTGTAACCTTGCTTGCATTTCGAACCATCAAACCTAAGGGTCCATATGTCATCGTTGTGGGAAGGGTATGCTTTCTTGATAGACATTGTATGAAGAGGTCTTTCTTCAACCTTCTCAATCATCTTTTCCACCTCACTATGTAGGATTTTTATTGTTTCCTTTGGGGAGTCCAAAGGCATCTCTATTTATCTAATTCCATTATCCTCAGTTTTTCCATCTACTTCTATTCCAGTTCAATGATGCTAACCATTTTGAGGCAGTCATGAAAAGATAATTTAGAATGGGAGTCTTTATGCACACTGCACCAATTTGGCAGTAAGATTTCAATTGTTTGAGTATGTAGACCTATGAACTTTTAATCCTAGGATAGCCTTTGTATAAATTCTTGTAGGTGGCTCTTGTCAATCTTCTCAATAGTGAGCCTCATTAAGATCTCTCGGTACACACCTAAGGCAACATCTGCGAAAATCACTTCATTAGGAGCATTATATTTAGTGATCACATGATTTAACCTAGGCTCACTAAGGACCTAAATCTGGTTAGAATTTCCCTTCCAAGGAACCCACATATGAGAAAAGTTTGTAGCAAAGTATCCCTTCAAACTATTTGTCCAATCCCTGCTTAATAGCATACCACATACTTCAAGGATGTTCACCACCTGGATATCAATGACTTTGGATGCAAGGGTCTGATACTAACTGAATGTGAACATCTTTGACCTCTCCCATAACCCTTATATTTGTTTTATCAAGTTGTACCACTTTTTTTTTAGTTTAAGTGAGGGTGAGGCCAAGCTTCTAATAGATAGAATAGGGCATGACATTCCCACAAGCTCCAAAATTAACTAAACAATTGTGTAGATTCTTTCTAGCCATCCTGACACTCAATAGGAATGGTGGTGCATCTATCCTTTCTTTATATGGCGTTGATAAAACATCTTCAGTAGCAACACTGCCATCTTCACTTTCCTACATAGGATGACCCATTTCCTATAGCACCTTAAGTAATGCTTCCCTCTGAGTATGGAATTCCTAGACTACATCCAACATTAACATATTAGCTTTATTTTTTTTCATGTCATCGATGAGATCATGTTTGGAATTGGTTGAACCCTTCCTATTATAATGGTTGGCTTTGAAAGACCGATACGTTAGCCCTATCAGGGGGTTGGGTTGTTGTCTACATTAGGGTTAGGTGGATCACAATTATAATTTGGGGGAATGGATGTAGTGAGGGGTTCTTTTCCCTTATTTCTTAAATAGTAATTTCTCTTAACTTGTTGATAGGCCTAAACTTTAGTCTTAGGCTCATTATCTTCCTCATAAGGGGACACATAAGTGTCAAACTACATAGTAGTCCCTATGTCTCCAAAGTGTGAGTCATTTTCCACTTGTTCTATCTACTTGTCAGCCTAAAAAAGAGGAGTCATCTTATTCATTTAAAGTAAATTAAGCTTAGAATGATCAGAAGTATCATGGGATATACACTAGTGTGGTAAAGGTTTTATTTTAGTGCATTTTATTAAGTTTGCTTGTCCAAAAGAATCTAAAGGGGATGGTACCCGCCATTATTTGGCCTTGTATTCCATGGTCTATTCTATCTTTGGGAATTGAAATTGATGTTGTGACCATTATTTTGATGATGTTGGTTAGTCTAATTTTGGTGAGAATTCCCTTGGTTATATATTTGCTTGGGGTTGACCTTTAACCTAGTGAGTTCATTAGTAACTTGGGCTAGTACCTTCTTTATGGCTTCTAACTCATAGGTCAAATGCAAAGTTTGAGTTGAGCAGGGTAGTGATACCCCTATAGATGTACCAGCCTGATGGGCATACTCAAAACTAATTATATTTGCCTAATTTTCCATAAGTTGCTTGAAGTAGGAGCTCCCTGCATACTTGGGAGAAATCTAGTTGTTATAGGTATGTCCAACACCTAGCAACATGGGATTTGGCAAAATCTAGTTTAAAGGCTAAGTATGATTGATTTGTGGTCCTCCCTATAGATTACTACCTAGAACTAGGTTCATCAAAGGTGTATTGTTGATAAGGGCATTGTTTATACTAGGAATCAGGTTTAGAAATCTAGGGAAACCTATAGAATGCAAGTTCTTAAATGGTCCTCCAATTACAGGATACATATCCCTATGTAATTTAAGGGCTTCTATATAAATAGTTGCAAGAGAACTCTTATTTTGTTGAGTCCTACTAATGAATACTGTTGTAAAAAGATCAATAGCCCTAAGGTAAACCTAAATAGTGGTTGCCTCATCAACCACATAGGGTTGAACAAGACTTTTGTAAAGTTTGTGAAATTGAGTGTTAAACATGGTTAAAGGCTCATTTGGTTGTATCTTGCGAGTGGAAAACTGTTGGTATATGGTACTAGGATCTGTGTATACCCTAAATTATTCTAGAAAAGAAGTTTCTAAATGTTTCCATGTGACGATGGATCGTGAGGGTAAACTTAAATACCACGAATAAGAAACTATCCTAGGGAGTATGAGTAGAGTCTCAAGACTACATGTAGATGAGGGATATCAACTCTACTAATGGATTCTTTAAAAGCCTTAATGTGCTCTTTTACACTCCTGCTCTCTCCATAAATATACTTAGGGAAGAATTTATCAAGGTTTTTAGGCATATCATGGAGGGATCCTAGAAGTTGTAGGGGTCAATGGTTTTCTCCAAAGAAGGTAGCCATGGATGCCTGAGGTGGTTCCTTAGGGAAGGCTTCTAGGTCTTTCGATCTAGTAGGGCTAGCTGACCTAGTTTTTAACCTTCTCCTTCTACCACAATCACTCCTAATTTTTTGGTGGTATTGGAGCTCTTGAAATTTAGTTTCTCCAATTGATCTAGATCTAGTCAATCTTCTTCCTTAGGAAGTTGAAGGAAACCTAGGAAAATCTGGATTGATCTACCCCTCCATCTAAAACCAATTTTGTTGATGGTTGTTTTGGCATATCAACACTAAGTAGAATGAATGATACTATACTTCTCCTAAAAGGAAACCTAATGATATTATGATTAACCCAAGGTTCCTATAGTTTGGGTCACAATAGTGTTGCAGTAGCTGAGTGGACAATGTAATTGTGTGTTCAAGGGGCTTGCGCTAGTAAAATCAACTTGAATTTTTTTATCATCTCTAACTGATAGACATTCCTCTAGTGTCCTAAAACCTATTACTAACTTTGTATATATAAAAAAGAAAAAAAGAAAAAAAGGGGGTTAAGGTTTAGAGAGAAAAGAACATGAATAATCAGACAACTTCTATACCTAGACTTTCACTTCATATGTTAAAGTTAATGAGATCAAATTAAACAAGCAATGGATGACTAGTATTCCACACAATCATTTACACTACAAGTGAAAGATTCTAAGGAAAGGAAATTATAAGAATAAAGGTATGAAAACACCATATTACATGTGTAGAATTTAAACCATATTTATCTACTTGATTCAAGAATAAAAAATTAGATACAAGAACCATCAACATAAACCATATGCAAGGAAAATAAAATGTAGATACATTACCACCAATGGGCAGGAACACAGAAATGGCCAAGATATCCTCTATTAATTGGCAATAACATGTTAGCAAATAGGATTTCCCACACCCTAAATGCATATCAAAATTGCCCTTTACATGCCATCAAATTTATGAAATTGCTTACACAAGTACAAATACTCTATATTCCCCATCCTTTATAAATGACATAGCTATCCCTTTTTATAGGGAGCTTCATAAAATTACACTTTGAAATAGGTTCAAGTCGGCCTACGACCTTCTTTGTGAGTCAGCCTCAAAATGGAAAAAAAAAATCTTTTTTGTACAAAGAAAAGCAATATCAATTCCCTTTCGGTACATAAGCTCAAAAATTTTGAATGCTAGTAGTGATTTCTCTTGTATTAGTTCCTTGATGATACTTATCCTTAATTATAATAGAAAGATGGGACTTCCTAATTTTATCCTACAGCTTTTTCATCTTAGTCAATTGGTCCTAGAATCCCACAAATGGGGCCTTCACCTTAATTAGGTTATCAATCCCATGTTCAATAAAGGGTTGTTGTAACAATCCTTGAAACTCATTAATTATATGAGAAGAAGGGAAAAATGGAGGATAGCTCTTTGAAGGCACATGGGATAGATGTGATCAATGATTCCACCTTGATCAACCTCTCCCTAGTTGCCTCCTTCCTAGCCTTTAACTTCTCTTTACATCTTCTTAACACCTTAGTCCTATGTTTTCTTGCCTGCAACCATTGATTGGATAACCCCAGAATATTACTACTGGCAATGCCCACCTAAATGAGTTGTGTAGAAGTGGTGCCTTGTATCTTCTGCAAAATGGGAAGGTGTTGCCCCTTGTATTTAATTCATTATCAATGGATCTTTCTAAGGCTATCATCTCCTCAATCTCTACATTAGTGTACGATAGGCCTTCATGGGCTTCTTTATTATATCCACGCCCAAGGTTTCCAATGAACTTTTCCATGTGGTGGCTATAGGAAAATTCCTTAGGGGTCAACAGGATATTGATCCTTATTGAGTGCCTCCAACAAGGCTAGTGTAGAGGGTCTGGAATTGGTAAGCCCAACCAGGTGTTTGATATAATAAATTAGTTGAGCAATTTGTCCCTTGAGCTCCTCTTTGGTGTTTTCATCCTTCTTCATTCTAGCCAAGATGGCCAAGACAGACTGAGTAAGTGCATATCCCTGGTTTGGTGCCCCAAAACCACTTGTTATACATTCTAGCTATATGCATTGTCCTAACAACCGGCTGATCAATTGTGACATGGGATAGGATCCGAGCCTTCTTCTTCTTTAGCTTCTCTTGAAGTACTTCTGTAATAGTGGCTAGGTCTTCATCATTAATGTGTACTTTCATCCTCTTTTCCACCACCATATTCAACCAAGTGGGGATACCTTGACCTGTGTTGTCAATTGGTGAAGAAGACACTTGGGTTGGAGACCTAGTTGGTGATGCACTCAACACCATTGTCTTTCTTGATTCCTCATATACCTCACCTTTTGGTGGAGAAGAGGTGGCTATCTCGACAATCTTGTCTAGATTTAACACATTCTAGAGCTCCTCTTTTTGTGACGGTAAATATGACACCTTCTGACCACCACCCTCTTGTGTCTATAGTTTTGCATCTGATGTGGGAGGTGGTCCTTGGGAAGGAGCAGTCATAGAAGGAGATGAAGGATGAGGTGAAGCTTGGTGAGTATTCTGTCGAGGGGCAGATGGAGTGGTCTACTTGACTATAGAGGTAGAGGCAATGATTACTCCTTGAGTGGAGGGTTGGACCCTCCCTCCAAACTTTTGTGCCAAAGGAGCGTGGTCACCCTCCTTAGTATCACTAGAGTCTGTTAATATTACCTTGTTTTTCTCTTTTTCTTTAGTAACATCCACAACTCTGGTATTTCATTTCTCCTTTGGAATGGGAGGAACTACCTTGGTATCCTTGGTAGCTTGTGAGGACTCACCCTAACCTACCTTCTTGTATTTGTCTTTCATTTTTTCCTAGGAGGGATAAGGATCCATCATAGGATATTGTTTGAGCAACCACTTCTTAGTTCTCACAAGGACTGCTATGGACCTATCTTCGAAAGATGCTGCCCCCAATTTACATCATCTAAAGGCTAGTTGTAGACTTGGTTTTGTTCATAAACTGGGTCCAAAACCCTTCCATCTTCCTTCATTCCTTTAGGGATCTTTGGGAGGTTGACAAAATTTTAACTTTTTACCAAATGTAAATCCAACCTAAAATAATCTCTCAATCAGACCTCATGATCATCTAGGGCATCTGCCTAATGATATTCAACAACATCCTCATGTTTGAACCAAGTTCCAATGAGAGGGCTGACCTAACCAATCAAATCAAACGTTGCTCTAGAAATATCAAATAAATCTAAGGCCCATGTGGCCATCACAAACTCTATAAACTTGGCATGTATGATGATTTGGCAAGTATAGCCTCCTATCTTAATAGGGAACTTAAAACTGGGTTTATGTTTGCTAACAATAAGTTTATACACTTCAGATAATTGTCTACAATTTTCTAATAGTACAACTTTTTCACTAGGATACCTAGGGAGTTTGTATGAAGGCTTTGAGCAGCCCATCACCCTAACGTATGAGAAAGTCTTGAACTATATGTACCAATGCCCCTAGTTGGCCATTTCACTCTAAGGTTTTGAAGACAATCTCTTGGAGAAGTCATTCTCCAATCCTCTAATAATGGCATAGATGAAGGTGTCATTGAATACTTTGTAATGTTTTTGGCTCTCAAGGAGTTCTAACTATGGAAAGTGTTAGTAGATCAATACCCCCCCTTTCTGAAGAGATCCAATTTGCTACAGTCCTGGGAAACTAGCATGACAAACTAATAAATAGACAATATAAAAGGTCATGTAAAATTCTCTTGTCTTCTCCACTATGGATAATTGGTCATCTAATTTGTTTCTGATGAAGGACCCCCAATCAATATGCTTCACTTCAATTATCTTCATGCAAAAGTAACACATCTAGGGGTGCCACTTATCTAAAGAGGGGAGGCCAAATACTTGACTAAGGAGTGAAATAAATTATTTTCTATCTTCTCTAAACTCACCCCTCGGTTGCACTGCAACCATGTTCATGGGATGTTGTCTATATCCTACAAGCAATTGTTGATTGATGTAGCTAGTGGAAGTCTTGGGTTTCCTAGAGTAGAAAGTCTTAGTTGAAGTGAGTGGTATCTTCTCATATTGCTCAAAAATTGGGATCCCGAAGACCAAATCAATCATCTCATAAGTAATGTCTAGAATAACTTGACCTGTTGGTCTAATAATCCTATTGCTTCCAAATTTGTAAGCCTTGGAACATACTTTAACTAGTTCCAGGGGTTGGAGAGATAGGGAATACTTTTTCTTGGATCAACTCAAAGATAGCCATCTACTGGGCTTGGAAGGATCTTCCTTCCACCATGTTGATCTTGTTTAGAAAACTATGTACATCAGGAACCCCCATGTCTGTATCCCCGATTTTAGAAAATTGACTGAGCATTTTGGATGGTGGGAGGTACCATTTGTAATCATGCTTGAGCTCTTTGACTCATGCATCTTCCTCCATGATTGTAGTTTTGAAAGAGAAATAAAAGAAAGCTGATAGTCAGATTTTACAATTAGCTTCCATCAAATAAACTTGTTTTAATTGGAAAAAATATTATATCAGGGCTCAGGTGTTGGACTTGACCCCTTCCTCATTTTCAAAGATAGTACTAGGGATACTAGAAGCATCGACATCATGATCTTGGTAGGAGGTGTTCAAGTAAGGAAGAACCCAGAGGTGTGATCCTTAGGATAACTATACATTCAAAGTCAGCGGAGGGGTGTAGAGAAGTTTCACAATCCTTGCCAATCTTAAGTAAAAGCTCTGCCAATCTATCCCTTTGATAGTTAGATGTATAGGAGGAGTTGGGCAGCGAGGGTCAAGGATGATGTGGTACTCTTGACTTTTGATCCATAAATGAGTAAATGGAAACCCTATGAACCTGACCCCTATAGAGTTATACAAGGCAAAGCTCATGGATCAAGGGTCAGGGATGACTCCTAAATCATGACCCTTGGAAACATATTTTACTAAATAAAATGGCATGAGGCCGATCCTGACAAAGATAAAGGCAAGGATAAATAGGGATCATGGGTTGGGGCCTTGACCGTACTAATGAATAGTGCATCATTCTCACTCAATTAACTCAAAACGTGACAAATTTTGATCAAGACCTATGGATTTTTCAAAAGATTTCAACCCAATATTGTACTATTGAATCAAGAACACAAAATAGGTTGTATCTAAGGGATATCACAAAGGTCACTCTTGCATTCTATATGGTAACCTTTGAATAGAAAGAGAATGGGGAAAGCATGAGGGGACTCGACCAAACTTTAGGTAAGGAGCACCAAAAAAAATCAATGTTCAAAAAAATGCAAAAAGAATTGGATTTTAGCTAGGTTAGTGTAAAAATTTAAAAAATGACTGAAAACCTAGGACCTAGTTGAAAGAAAACAACAAACTGGAATGCGACAACTAGGGAATTCATTTTGTAGAAAAGCATCCTGTAATGCATATGGTATGTTCCTATAGATGAAATCTCCTAGCAAATGTTTGTATTGGGGATTCAAACTTTAGTATAAGCCTTAGAGGGGAGCTTGAATCACAAAATTCAAGGAGTAGAATGAGAAAATGGGTGAACCAAATGCAATAAAACCCCCTTCTAACACGCGGGAGTCCATCTATAAATGTGTTGCTAGGGGTAGGTAGGGCACAGGTTAGATCTTTCTCTAGGGACAACCCTCGAGATTGCACCCCCGATCAGGCTGGGAGGATAAATGCCTTGGCCCCAACACTGGTGACACAAAGCATGACACCTATTGTCCCTTAGGGTGGGATGTTAGGAAGTCCTTTACTGTCATACTAGTATGACTAACCTGATGGGCCGATCAACACCATGTAGAAGGGTTATCATACTTCCAAGGATGTTTCTACTAACATTCCAGAATGACAAACCCTGTAGGACCAATGGGTGGGCATATTTTAGATCTTTAAGGAAATGAAATAAAAATTCATCAAATTAGAAGCATGTAGAAGCCCAAAAAGTAAAGTAGGGGCTCCCTATTTGCCTATGCCCAAATGCCCAATGTGTTGTGAAAAAAAGCACAACACTACACATAACTTCAAGTATTAAAAATGGCTACCTATTTTCTTAAAAAATATCCCATCTTCCATTTTTGAAGTGTTTATGTATTATCTCACTATCATTGAGTTTTTTTTCTCTGCATTAATCGTTGCCTTTTTGTTGAACTATTATAAGCCTTTAGTTACAATTACTACAAGTAGGTTATTGGTTGTATGTAAAGATTAAAAATAATATTTGGATGACCAATTTTTTTTTAAATGATGAAAAGGATGACAAAAATTTGGTAGTTACCAAGAAAGTTCACATAATAATGGCCTATCAACCAAAGAAAAATAATTCATTTAGAAAATTTGAAAAAAATAATTATATAAGTGATCAATGAATTGTGGGTAGTGATCTGTTTTATAACAATAGCACAAAAAAAATGTTAGGGGGAACTTTTATAAAAGTTTCTTTGTGCAAATCTATGGCCATTTCCCATTAACGTAAATACCAAACCAACTTGATCCTATACCCTTAGACCAATCTCCCCCTTGTTTCTATGGGAGCAAAGAATCATGCTATGCAAATCATTATCTTTTGGAAGAAACTTTTTTCTTTTGTAGTATAGTCCAATCACTATTAATAGTGGTAATACAACCAACAATGATGAATTTAGAAAAAACCTAACTTGAATCTTGAGGGGGATATGATTCAAGTTATTGGAGTACAAGACAACACTGAGAGGGGGGGTGAATCAGTGTTTTCTAATTTTTAAAATCTTTTCACACATTTTAATTTACAAGACAAAGAGAGAGAAAGATATCAATAAACTACCAAATTCATATGCACAAGTATGATGATGACTAGATAGAATAGGACCTTATGTGTAAAACTTTATAAAACACACACATAGAGGCAAATCATAACACAAGGTTTACTAGAGTGGAAAACCCTCATGGGGTAGAAAAACCATTCAAAATTGCCTCACTGGCTTATTCAAAACCTCACTAGTTACAACAAGTTGTCTCACTAACAATTAATGATGCCTCACTAGCATACAAAGCCTCACTAACATAAATCTACCTCACTGGCAAATACAATCACCATTATCAAAACATAATGTGTAAGAAATCATTGCAAGTCACTCTAATTTGCATCATCACATACCTTGTGATTCACCACTCACACAAAGATTCAGATCAATCTCTTAAATCATCTTTTCTTAGTTTGGAGATCAATTGCTCTAAATTTTTTCTTCATAATGTCTTCTCACAATGGTCTTGAGTCACCTACAATATCATCTCATGATATTGTCACTCTCTGTATTTACCCTTGCAAAACCATGATCTCATACATCTCCCAAGTCACATAAAAAATCTTCACAAAAATGTCTTCATCACATCATATCTCAGACCTCCAAAATCCATAACTCACTACACCTGCAATGAAATTATAAATGAAATAAAGAATCCTTTCATATTCCTCTTCTTTCCTCTTTCAATACATCTGCAGAAATAAGATAATTTCACTTCTCTATATGACCATTTCCATTCATGAAGAATTTGCAAAAAAAAATCATATATCTTTGTTCATTTGCATAAAGTCTTTTCATATTCTTCTTCCCATTTATCTTTATCTTCCCTTCTCATAAAAAAATCCTTTACAAACTCCAATCTGCAACAAATAATCTTCAATCTGCAAGAATATCATCTGCAAATAAAGTCTTTAAAGAATTTTAATCATTTTGCCCCTGTGAGAAAAAATAAAATAATCTCTCCTCAAATCCACTTTTCAACTCTATGAGAATAGAAAAAGAACATTAAAAACATCCTTATCTTCATAAAGAATATAAGACTCCACAAAAAAAAAGATGTTGATTATAAAAAAACAAAAACTTCCTCCTTTACTGTTTTCGATGCCTTGGAAGTCACACTGATGAAATCTAAAAAATAGCAAGAAATCTCCAAACAAAAATTGCTTTTAATTCCCTCAAAAAAAAATTCTTTTAAGACTGTCTAAAAATAGTCTTTTTACTGCAGTCTTGTGTTATTGATGGCATGATGCACATCAATTGATGAGCATGTAGGAGATAGACAAGTTTTGAATATCATTCATTGATCTTATATTGTGCGCTCAGCAAAATTCAAAATATACATTGTTTATAGTTGTTTGGCATCCATTGCACTTGGAAGCAGACTGGTACCATTGGTAATGCTAGGTGAAGGGGTCAGTTGCCCCATGGTGTTGATCACCTTAAGTTGTCACTAAAGTGACATGTAACCTGCAATAGGGAGTCAGATGGTTTAAAACAAAAGTGCACTCTGTCAATGACGGTCTGTATAAGGATTTTTGTTAGATGTTTAATTATTTAAGACACATTTAAACTTTGAAAGACATGATCCCTTTTGTGAAACCATTACCTTGACTCATGACATTAGTCATTGATCATTGAACACTTCTGCCAAGAACATTTTAATCTCTGCCATTGTAATCAGCAAGCACCTTTTTTTCACTAAAAATCATTTCACCATGTCTTTGGTAATTGTGACATATACTTGAACATTTGACTCCTGTGAAAACACCAAACACTTTACATGAAGCATATGAAGGATATAGACTGATGAAGCATGAGAACTTTCAACTATCAACTATAAACTTCACCTCAGCCAACATGATATGAAACAATGATATGACATCGTTTCCATGGATCCACCAATTTGTGCAACCTGAAGAATTTCAACTTCTTTGATCATGAAAGAACCAAGTAAGATTTGATACCACAACACATGAACATGTATCATGTATGATGATGAATGTGTAATAATGAATACATCAAAGCACATCCTTTAATGAAACTAAACTCTATGACAAGATATCAACTGATCAACTTAACTCTTGCCAAGAAGTCCTGATATCATACTTTACAAGACAAGATCATACTGATGTTTAAGACTCAAAGTGCCAACTTCCACTTAGAATCAATTCAAATTAATCTCCCAACAAAAATCATTACCAACCATGTATTGAGGCCCAATATATTTTGCCAAGTTGTCATGACTTATGTCATGACTTGAATGAATGATTCTTTATGACCACTAAAGAAACATCAAATGAACTTCACAATGAACACCATGATCAACATGATAACCCACATTTGCATATATGACTACACTGATCATCAACTCAATCCCTCAATAAACATTTTGACATAAAGCAATGCACATCCTAATATAAGGACATTTGAGATGAGGACATAAGCATCATGAAACAACTCCTTAAGATGAGAAATCAAACCTTCACATATGAAGAATGATCATCACGATATGAACAAACAAAAAGCAACTTCATCGAGCATGTTCACTAAGTGAACTCTTGTGAGCTCCTAAAAGCATGATCTACATCATGTCATATGAAGATCAATTAACTCGAACTAAGATCACCATGAATGATCTAACTTTCACTGTGATGTATCTGCATCATCAACTCAACACCATTTTGACATCAATGACAATCAATCTCCATAAATCTCCCCCTTTGTCATTGATGGTAAAACTGCATGATGTATTTTCTCTCTCACCCCCTTTTTGACATCTGATAATAGAGGCTAAGATACTCCCCCTGTCATTTAACTCCACTAAATGATGTTAAAGCTTGATCATAACTGTTACTAATTTTTTGTTCACACTTAAAAATTAGTTGGACCTAAGTGTAGTTGTTTAGAAGGAATAATAGAAAACCTCAAAGTTATGCATTCATTGAATAGTTGATGCCTTGACAAAGCAAAGAATGGTATCCAGTTGTCAGGATAACACATAAATCCAATCAGGACTGATAAGTTGTCATGACAAGAGAATTGATTATCAAGAAATCAAAGATTCAAGAAATATAGTTGTTCTACCCAGTTTAATCTTTCAGGAGTTCTAAGTTAAATTGATTATTCAGTTAATTAGTTTTGAATAAAAGAGAGAAAGATATTGTATTACACTGTTATTTCTTGTCATGTTTTGAACATATATCCAAGTATATGTTACTTTATCTCATGCATTGATTGAAAAGGAAATACACATACATCATATGCATCAGAGAAACTAACTGATCATGTTTAAAGAAGTGTTCAAATGTGTCCCACACAAGTCGTGGGAGTAACTAGACTAAGCAATTGTAGACATGCAAGCTATGTATCTATTTGATAAAAGAAAAGAGAAATGAACATATGATAAATCTAAACATCCATCATTGCCTGATGATGGAGGTTGTTGTTAAAGCTGGCCTTCAAGTCTTCAATCTTCATTCTTCACTCCAAGCCATCATCAAGTTGAAACCTACAAATTTTTTGGGACAACCCTGTTAGTGCTCTACATGTTTACAGTTATCACATGCTTTTATCAAACAGAGACATCTACTTATCACATCATGCATTAAGATGAGAAA
This sequence comes from Cunninghamia lanceolata, assembly GCA_027924645.1. NCBI lineage: Eukaryota > Viridiplantae > Streptophyta > Pinopsida > Cupressales > Cupressaceae > Cunninghamia > Cunninghamia lanceolata. Next base: position 357,085 of record BSBN01001018.1, read on the forward strand.
TCAAATTAGATAATGACACAAAACAGGGAGAAATCATGAAGAAAATCAATCAATGCTATCAAGTACTTTTTTATGCTAACTTGTTTGTTCACTGTGCAGGTATAGGACAAGTTTTGTTGCTGATTTGAAGACAAATAAACATGTGGATTAAATGTGGCTCCCACAAGGGTTTGAGCCCAGCATGTTTCTTTTCATTTCTTGAAAAGACTATCAAAAAAGAAAAGATGCATCATTCTGAGCTATATCATGCATCATCTAATCAACTTGCAGAAAGGATATGTCATCTTGGCATTATTACAGTTGATTAGAGCAAATTAGATTAACATGACTGAATGCAAAAAATTAGATTGCAGTCATCCGGGCTACAGGAGCCATCTAAGGTATAGTATCATTATGAACGCATGTATTTACTTCATCACAGCTAATAAAGAGCAACTGATAGAGTGCATTCATTATACAAGGATATGATACAAGTTTTCAGATTAATGTGCATGATAAAGAGATGAAAGACAACATAGAGAAAGAGAGAAGTTATGCCTTTAAAGAGACAAATCAAAACAACAAGGCATTATTAGCTCTAGGTTGATATATGGCAGTGTGAAAATGCAGTCATGAATATATCATTATCTTGGACCAATAGCTAAGCAGTCATTAATACCTTGAAGCTTCAAAACCATCAGGATACATGGATATACAGTGAAACGGTTCAAACTGGAGCAGATAGCACTTAGTTTTCAAAGATGAGGCAACACTCTACACCAGGTATTTCTCATATTACCTATATTATCAAAGATGTTCAGAGTTTAACATTTGTATCACATTTAAGTTGCAAGTATGCCATAGAGATAGTCAACCAAGATGCTACATGGAATAGCAGATGAGACAACATCTAAGACAAGACATAACAAGAGTATATGAGATGAGTGTAGCAGTCACATGCTAGAGGCAAAGATGCAAATAATAGATACATCCAACATGCTCTCTGAAGAGTATTCATCCAAATGATAAAGATTGTCACTTAGTACCAGAGAAATTATAAGAAGAACAAAATAGGAGCATACATGTATCACCACTAACATGACAGTCCAATACAAAGTCCAAAGCAAGAGACAATCATGTCTAGAGCAAAGAAGGATTTAAATATAGTAAGCACAGTGGAGTATTACGAGTGCTATAGTCCAAAGATAATAAGGTGGTTTCACATGCCTAAGCTATAGTGATGCAATGGTACAATCAACATAAAGCCATCAAGAAAGATACATTGCAAGTAAAATATAGTTATAGTCATCCCAGTTATAAACAGTCAAGATAGTGATCAACAAAGTGGCTTGTATAAGCAAGAGACAGTCAGAGCATATGACAGTTACCATGTCCATCTATAGGAGTAAGTCAATGATGAAGGAGAAACAGCAGATGAAGAAGAACATGATACATTCCAAATGCTATAGATGGTGGTTGATAATTCACAAGGTTAGTAGTCTCTTTCTTTTATGCCATTTGTTCTATGAATGCGTAGTCACAATAAATAGACAGCTAAGAAAAATGCATGATACATATAATGCAATAGACAGCTAAGAAGAGATAAGAAAATGTTATCAATTCTACATGTGCATTTTAAGAATGCCACAGACATTTGAGGAGAAGATAACATGATCTCTATGCCATGGTTGAATTCAGTTGTAGTAGAAAGACAGTATGATAGTGAAGAGATTATGCCACAGTCACACATTCTCAGTGACTACAGTTAGCAAAGCTGAAGAGATATATCAAATATAAATAAGCTAAATAAACTATTTATGCTATAGGAGAGCCTTCATTTTCCAAAAATATCAAAGTACAGTTATAAGATACAGATGGAGGTAAATGATAATAGTCATTCATATAGAATATCAAAAGGCTTGTTATCATACCTAAGAGCTACAGTGGAGGGCAAATAAAGGAAAGATGTATCATCATTCATGAGTCACAAGGAGCGGGAGGAAAAGGTACTGTGTAAAGCAAAGAAAAACTCCATTTATTAATACTTCAAACCCTTAATGCTTTTTCCTACAGAAAAATCAATGAATGCCATAGGAGGATGGTCATGACAGATACAAGCCTTGAAAGTACAAAATGAACAAATCCTTGATAGAGGTTTTAAACCCTTGTTTTCTTTTCTTAATTTATAGTCAATAGTGAAAGAGATAACAGTGAAGAAGCATGGGCATGACAAAGTGGAGGCCTTAAAGGTGTAGTAAGGTAACAAACCCTCATTTCAAGATCTCAAACCCCTGTTGCTTTTCATCTACAGACAAGTCAGAAAAGAAAGAAATAACAGTAAAGACCATGCATGGCCGTGACATTATGAAGAGATATAGTGCAAGAAGGGTTGAAACCCTAACTTCAAAGTTCAGTAAAACCTCAACAATTGCAATATTTGATGCCTATCTTCAAAGGAGCATGACCATAATAGGTGAAGTTTTGAAAAATGGAGAAAAGATGTCAAAACCCTCATTTCAAAACTTTAAACCCTCTGAGTTTCTTGATGATACAAGCATATCAGGGCAAAAGGAAGCTAGATATAGTCATGGCCGACAGTGAGATAGCATTTTTTTCTATAAAATGCAATACCCATGTCGAACAATGGACTTGTCATGCTGCAAAGAGTAAAACCAAAGACAAAATGGAGCTACAAAAATGAAGATGACCAAGTCCTTACCTATTTTTTCTGACAAAGAGAATATTTCCATGGCCTCATGGTGGCCTTAAACTTTCAAGAGCAGAGGAAGACCATGAAGAAAAAAAGAACACGAAAACAAGGAGGGAAAGTATTAAAAAATACATAGCTAATGGAGAGACATAGATGAAGAAGGCCAGAGCCAAGAAGAAGAAAGCTATAGATTAAATAAAATCCTTAGGTAAAGCTCAAGTAGTATTACCTTTTCCTTATAATGCAGAGTTGCATGGTTGCAGTCAAGAAGAGCCATTGAAGGGAGAAAGACCAAAGCCATAATGGAGAGTTTCAAACCGTAAGGCCGGCATAGTGCAGTTGCAGAGCTCTAAGGAAAGAAAACCAAATGAAGAATAAACAAAATTAGGGTTGTTTCCTTACTTTTATTCAAAGGTTATTTTACCAAGTGTTTTTTTGACTTGTAAAAACAAATAATTACATTATCCAAAGGAGTGTCGTGGTCAAGACCTTTTGTCTTGAAAATCCTAGCCATCATAACATGAAGAGGTCGACAAGCAAAGCTCAGTGCTTAATTTGATGAAGCCAACAGGTTTAATGTGATGTGAGGAAAGGCTCAATGCCTTATAATAAACATTTTAAGGATTCCTTGGTGGTCAGTTATTGCATGGAATAAACAATGATACACATGCTTGGGGTTCTTTGTCTCCATTCAAAACATTACAAGGTAAGGATACCTCCATTATGCATAGTGGCTAATAAAGCCAAGAGGGTGTGTTTTCATACATGGCATGCATGTGACTGAGATGGAGTTTTCCAAGGTAAATGGTTATGCATGGTGAAAGTATAATGATGTAGATATAATGGAGCATTTTGATGCATTGAGTTCTTATGCATTATAGAGTTGTAATATTCCTTGATGGAGATATAAGGTTGATATTATTTTTCCCCTTAGTGCATGTGGAGTGATAAGGATATTTTTTCCTTAATGTATATTCAAATCATGCAAAATGGGGTTATTTTTCCCACATAGAGGTATAAGGAGTTTTCTTTTTCTCCTAAGTCCTATTTTTTGCTCATATCATGCAAAATGTAATTGGAGTGATAAGGAGTGTTATTTTCTCTTCTAGTCATGTACAATTTTACAAAATTATTAATTGTAAATAAGTAATAAAGTAATATTTTCTAAATTACTTTATTATTTTTCACAAGTGGTAAAATCAAAAATAGAAAAAATTGTAACCAATAATAAAGTAATTATTCTATTACTTTATTATTTACTCACAATCAATTTTACTCATGCAAAATCATGCAAATTGATTAGTGGAGTTAACTAGGCCACCTAGGAGGTTTTGCATGACTTTTAGGAGTATTTTTAGGGTCCTTGGTCAACTTTTTGGTCAACCATACGGAGAGGCCCAAATTGAAGCTATTTTTACTCAATTTGTGGCAATTTTAGGCCCTAATTTTGAGGATTTTTGAGGTTTCTCAGAAATGAGTATTTTTTAGAGGTAGTTATCTGCAAGTCCATTTTTTTGCATGCTTCTTAGAGAGAGCAGACCTATATATTGTAAAGAAAAAGTTTGTTTTTGCTAGTTCTTGATTCTCTTTCTGATTCAGATAGATTGGAGAATTTTGTAGCTCACTTTTGATAGTTTTATTGAGAGATCAATAGGTTACAGGTTATATTTTTGTCTTCCTTGTAGAGTTTACTTTGTTTATTTGAGATCAATTTAGTTACCTTTCCATTTAGTGTTGATTATTGAAGTGATGTTGATAAAATTTTGTTGTGTTTAACCATTAAACCTTTAAAATTATTGGCTCACTTCCTTGCTTGCAGCACTAAGCATATATTAATCATAGGTCTTAGCTTGTGTTAACCAGAAATAGTCTTTTTGTGCTATGCAAAAACCATTTTCTTCATAAAAACCTATTTTCAAACCTTACTTAGAATCACTTTTGTGGTATTTATGTCAAGTCTAGATTTTGTAGAACTTAGTTTTCTAAGCAAACATTATGGATCAGATTGCATTATCTATACCCAAATCAGGCACATCACCATTTTATCTTTTATATTCTTTTAGTTCCTTCTTCCCTTTTCCAAAATAGCAAAAACATACTTCTCAATAGAACTTTTGAAGGGACCTAACCCATAATCTAGAGGTCTAATCTTGTCATAGGGCACCCACAACCTGAGATTAGTCACATGTTACATGGAATTGCAGTGCTTCACTAGCCTTACATAATGGTACAATTCCCAGTGATAATAGTTTTTGGCATGCTCGGTGGGACTTTGAACTGATTTTCAGTTCAAAAGGACTTATTTATTTTTGTTATTTTTGGTATGAGTAGCAGAATTTCATCCTTTTAGAGGTTCACTATCAAGTACATGGCGACTCTAATACTTTGGTTTTTTCAGATCAGATCTTGCAACCTATGAAAAAATATCAAACAAGGTCAAGCAAAATTTTTGAAAAGAAGCATAATCAGTTATCTCCACCAAAGAGGAAAATAAAAGAAAAAAAAGAGGCCAATACAATAGATTTATCAGTTGGTACAGATCTGCCTAGTACACATGCTGAGTTTGCTTCACATCAGAATCCATTGTTTGTAAGTACATCATCAGAAATTTTTAGTTCTCCACCAGCAAGCCCAAGAGAGTAGATTCCTATTTTTCAAGAGAAACCTCTTCTTCTTGAGTTTACAAAGGAAGAACTTGTGTTACAAGAAATTTTCCAAGTAGTGTCAATCCAAACACCAGCTCAAGTTCTAGCCACTCCAATGTCTTTACTAGGAGGGGGAGGAGTATTACCACCTCCTGGTGGAGGAGGTGGAGGAGTGTTACCACCACCTAGAGGTGGTGGAGGAGGTGGAAGAAATCCACCACCACCTCGAAATCAACATTTTGTGTCATTTAATGAAGGTAGCCCTTTGAATCTGAATTAGCATAATGACATACTGATGGCTGCATTGAAATGTTTACCAAGTTTTATAGGAGAAGATGGGACTACACCCATTAAACATATCAGAGATGTGGCTTCTTTATGTGTTGTTCACGACATCACCGAAGAGAACATTACAATCAGGTTGTTGGTAGCATCACTAAAAGATAAAGCTCTTCAATGGTTTAGAGGCTTAAGAGTCAATTCAACTAAATCTTAGGATGAATTAGGTGCTGCTTTGAATAGGCAAGTTTAAGACAAATCTGATAATTTATCATTAGTTGAACAAATGACTACTATTAAGAGGGCTCCACAAGAGTAAATGATAGATTTTAATTTCAGATTTTAGAAAACATGGAATAGAATCCCTGAAACAGTGAAACCATCACCAGAGCATGTTTTTTTGTATTATTTAAGGGCATTAAATTCTGATATTGTTGTTATAATACAATCCATGGGAGGAGTAACTTTACCAACTGCTTTTGATATTGCAATTAGGGTAGAAAATAGTTTAATACAAGCTGGTAAGATAGCACCTAGGCCCCTGATGCCAATCTTTCCAGATATACAGCCTTTAATACCAATTTTAGCCCCAAATATTTTAGCAATACCATCTTTTGTTATTCAGCAAATACACAAAATAGTACAGATCCTATTCATTCTAAATTTTGAGAGTTCAAAGAAAACCAACAAAGTATAGTAAAAATACTGCAAACTTTGAGTAATGACTTAGTGAGTCTAAAAATTCAAATAAATCATAATAATAGACCTTACCAAGCAGCCTGTTACTAAGCAAATAGACTCGGTTATCAGGCAGATTATCAGGGTCAAAGGAGAAATTACAATAATAGGCCAAATCAGCAGTACAATCCAAATGTTGTCAGTATATCAAAATAAATAGTGCCTATATAGAACAACATGGTTCAAGACTATGCATGGTATTATCCCTATAATCAACCTCATAATCAAGCCACTTGCCCAAATGGAATAGTAAATCAAGCTTTGATGGTACAGAATAACTATGCTGCTGTTGAAAATTTAGCAAGTGGTGTAAACAACTAGCCAGACATTCAGACTCAGTATGTTAATCCTAATGTAGCTTTAATGAATTGGTAGGCTAATGAATTTTGTTGTGTAAATTAGTTGCTAGGTCCAAAGTAATCTTTCACTAATATTGCAGCAAACACAAGATTGAAAAAGAGAGCTATTGACTTGCAACAATAGTCTGGAAATACAAATCAACAAGCTGAAACTAGTAAACAACAAGCTGGAAATGTATCACAACAAGATGATAAAGGAAAAAATATATTTTCTATAGCTCAGAAAGAACAGAATCAAGCCTCTACATCAAAGGATTTGTACATTTTGTCAAGACAACCAACTACTGAAAATAAACAACCAGCAAAAGAGCAACCAAAGGTTGTTGTCCCAAAAGTACAGCAAAAGGTTATTGGCCCTATTTTTAATATTTTAGATCATATGAAAAAGACAACAGTAAGCATGTCTATTTTAGATGCTTTACACATTCCAAGACAAAAGGATTTTTTACAAAATGCTTTATCTCAGTTGCCTTTGTCAAATGAAGTACAAAAATCATATCAACCTCATTATGATTGCAAATGAGACAGAAAAAAGAATAGAATAGCTTAAACCAGTAGGCAAACCTCCACCATTTTATGTCACTTTAATTGTAGGTGACTATTTAGTACATAATTGCATGATAGATTCAGGAGCCAGCAGTTTAGTTATGCCAAAATAGTTAGCTGATAAGTTAGGTCTGAAATATGAACCTATTGTTAGAGATGTTGTACAAATGGATGGAACTAAAGTAAGTACAGTTGGAATATTTAAAAATTTTGGCCTTACTTTACATGCTTATCCAAACTTTGTTATATACCAGGACATTTATGTCATTGATCTGCCACCTACCTTTGCCATTTACTTATCCAGAGATTTTTATAGCAAGGTTAGGTGGGTATTTATCATTTGATTGGACACATTTATTCTTTAGATCTAGATATGGAACCAAGGTTACAATCAAGTCTGAACCACTAGGAAAAGATCATTTAGAACCTTACACACCTAGTTCTATAAATACAAATCTTCCCATTTTTTATCAAGAGGATCTGATTCCTGTCCAAGATCCAAACACACCTTTAGAGGGAATTCCAGATATGGTTTTAGAACGATGGGTAGTAGAAAATCATGAAACAAATCCATTTCAGAAAATGGATGAGATTGGCCTTGGTGTGTACATGATTCAAGAAAACAATACAATTATTCCAAATCTGATTAAAGAGGAAAAATAGCAAACTGTAGAGTCTGGAAATAATGTTTGGGAACTATATTCTGATTGTTCTAGAAGCAAAGTAGGAGCTAGAGGAGGTGTTGTTTTAGTTTCTCCCATAGGTGAGAAATATTATTCATCTTTTAGATTTTCTTTCAGCTGTTCTAACAACTCAGCTGAATATGAGGCTTTAGTTCATGGACTAGAATGGGCAAGGAAAAGAAAAATTAGGTGTTTAAAAGTTTTTGGAGATAATGAGTTAGTGGTTAAATAGGTCAGAAACCTTGCTACTACAAAAAATGACTTGCTAAAATTATACAAACATAGAGTTTGGGAAATGATAGAAGAGTTTGATGCATTTAATTGGATATCTATACCTAGAACTGATAATAAGCAAGCTGACAAACTAGCTGCTATAGGAGCTGACAAACTAGCTGGTATAGGAGCTGAGTATGATATTCCTACTGAGATGAAGAATATTCACTCTCCTTTATATGTTAAAGTTGTTGTTAGACCATCTGTTCTAGATAATAATGCCAGTTGACAAGTGTTTGACAATGATGAACAGATTGTAAATTTCTTAATGGAAGAAGCTAAATTTTTTGCAAGTAATTAGTAGAAATTTATACAACAATATGATGATCAAATACTTCAGTTAAGATTAAATAAGCTTCCTAAGGGCTTAGTGACCTTGGAATCCATCTTTAATACTGATGATTGAGTAAGAAAAGACAATGCCAGCTTGTCAATAAAGTAAGAACATTATGAACCTATTGAGATCTTTAAAGGAAAGTTGCTCAAGCTAGGAAAGACATGTACAAAACAAGAACAACAAGCATTCATCCAGCTTTGTCAAGAGTTTAGTGAAGTTTTTGCATAGGAATATGGTGATATGAAAGGTTTCAACCCTGAGTTAGCTCAACACACAATAGAGCTGGAACCCAAAGCTAAACCTATCAGACAGAAGTAGAGGCCATTGAATCCCAAACTGGAAGTGCTCATGAAAATAGAACTCAATAAACTCATTGAAGGTAATATCATTTTTCCTATCAAACATACTTCATGGGTTTCTAATGTGGTTCCTGTCATAAAGAAAAATGGAGAAATCAGATTATGTATTGATTTCCGTGATTTAAATAGAGCATCTTTAAAGGATCATTATCCTTAACTATCTATGGAATAGATATTGTAGGTTGTTTCTGGATCAAAGATATTTTTTTTATTGGATAGTTATATAGGTTATAACCAAATTCTTGTAAAAGGGAAAGATCAATACAAGATAACTTTTACTACAAAGTGGGGCACACTACCATATAGAAAGATGTCATTTGGCTTATCAAATGTAGGTGTAACATTTTAGAGAGCAATGGACATGGCTTTTCAAGGCCTGATTTATAAAATTGTACTTGTATACTTAGATGATGTGACTATTTTTTCTAAAAAAGCTAAAGATCATTTTCATCATTTAAGACTAATCTTTGAAAGATGTAGAGAATTTGGGGTATCATTAAACCCAAAGAAGAGTATTTTCTCTATTCATGAAGGCAAACTATTGGGACACATTGTGTCTAAGGATGGAATATTAATTGATCCTGAAAGAATTACTGCAATATTGGCATTGCCTCTTCTTGCACACAAGAAAGGTTTATAGAGCTTTCTGGGAAGAATTAACTTTGTAAGAAGGTTTATTCCAAACATAGCAGAACTTTTACAACCTCTTACAACAATGCTGAAGAAGAATATTCCCTTCAGCTGGTCCAAAGAAGGAAAGCAAAGTTTTGAAGAGATAAAAGAAGCACTTGTTGCTGTTCCAACTTTGATAAATCCATATTTTGATAAAGACTTCATTCTATATGCATTTGGCAGTGTGGATACTATATCAACTATGCTTTGTTAGCAAAACAATGAAGGAATGGAACAACCTCTGGCATTTTTTAGCTAGGTTCTGCATGACTATGAGGTAAGATATTCTTTTGTTGAGAAGCATGTATTGGCTGTTATCACAAGCTTAAATAAATTCAAACATATGCTTTCAAATAATAGAATTCAGTTAATGGTTGCTCACGCAATAGTGAAAGAATTTTTCCTCAGTAAAGATTTAAATGATAAGAGAGTAGGGTGGATAACAAAGGTCATAGAATATGACATACAAATTAAGGTAACAAAGCTGGTCTGAGGCAAAGGACTGTGTGAACAACTTGTAGAAAATGAAGGATACAGCAAGGAACTTGAAGAAGAGGCTGAGACAGTGCTTCAAAACAGATGCTATCCCAGACCCCCTGCAAGTTGGGTGCATGATATGATTCATTATCTACACACTGGTGATTGTCCACAAGGCCTAGATAGATCTAAAAGAAGATATTATAGATTATAGGCAATCCCTTATACTATAATTGATGGAATTCTGCACAAGAGAGATTTTAACAATGTTTTACTAAGATGTGTACAGCTAGATCAGACTCAAAGGATTCTAGAAAAATTTCATGCACCTATTGGAGGTCATTTTGTAGCTAAAATAACTCTAAAAATTATGAGAGTTGGTTACTATTGGCTTGACACGTTCAAGGATGCTCATGAATGGGTAAAGAAATGTCTAAAATGTTCAGTTTTTGCAGGTAAACAAAGGCTGCCAGCAATGCCCTTGCATCCAATTCAAGTGGAACAACCATTTAGCAAGTGGGGATTGTACTTCATTGGTCCTATCAACCCACCTTCAAGCCAAGGACACAAGTGGATTTTGACTACTACTAATTATTTCACTAAGTGGACTAAAACAATTTCTTTGAAAGATGCTAATGAAACATCAAAAATTTTACCAAGATCTAGTGTCCAGGTTTGGAACTCCTGACTCAATTATTTCAGATAATGCTTTAGCCTTTATTAGATTAAGAATATCTGATTGGTCTATCAAAAACAACATATTCCTAAATACTTCATCAAATTATTACCCTCAAGGTAATGGACAAGCTGAATCAACTAACAAAAATTTGATTAAGATCATAAACAAAATAGTTGATGAGAATCAGAGATCTTGGCATGATAAGTTAAAGTTAGCATTGTGGACTGATAGGGTTACACCTAAAAGATCAACAGGTAATTCACCCTATGTGTTTACATATGGAAAGGAAGCCAAGTTACTAATAATAGTGGAGTTACCAACACTTGGCTATATAAAAGAGCTTGAGTTACTTGAACAACAGCTAATGGAAATCAATCTTGCACAACTGATTGAACTTGAAGAGATCAGAAAAGAGGCCTTAAAAACATTGGAAGTACACCAGACCCAAATGAAAAGGACTTTTAATAAAAGAGTAGTACAAAGAATTTATAAAGAAGGAGATCTAGTTTTGAAGTGGAATAAATTGAAAAGCAGACCAGGACATCATACAAAGTTTGATGCAATGTGGGATGGACCATATATAATCACAGAATGTAAGCAACATAGTACATTTCAGCTTGCTAAGTTAGATGGTGAGGTGTTGCCAATCCCAGTTAATGGGATTCACCTCAAGATATGTTACTAAGTAAGGCAGCCTTATGCTGCAAATAAGTGCTTTTGCACAGTTAGCTTCATTTTTGTTGTTTTGTTTCCAAGAAGTGCTTTCATACATGTTGCTGATTTTGTTTTACACAAATCAGTTTTAGTTTTAGTTTTTAGTTAGTTGTTGCCATTCTATTTAGTTAGTGTGAGTTGCAGAATTTCTCTAAATTCAAGGCAGAAAAAACTCTATGCCCAATGAGAAGGCAAGGCTACTAGCTATGAACTATTTAGCAGGCAAACACCCCTGAGAGGTCACAAGAAATGTTAATAATTTTTTGTTCACACTTAAAAATTAGTTGGACCTAAGTGTAGTTGTTCAGAAGGAATAATAGAAACTTCAAATTTATGCATTCATTGAATAGTTGATGCCTTGACAAAGCAGAGAATGATATCTAGTTGTCAGGATAACCCATCAATCCAATCAACACTGATAAGTTATCATGACAAGAGAATTGATTGTCGAGAAATCAAAGATTCAAGAAATACAGTTGTTTTACATAGTTTGATCTTTTAGGAGTTATAAGTTAAATTGATTATTCAGTTAATCAGTTTTGAATAAAAGAGAGAAATATATTGTATTACACTATTATTTCATGTCATGTTTTGAACATACATCCAAGTATCTTTTACTTTATCTCATGCATTGATTGAAAAGGAAATACACATACATCATACGCATCAGAGAAATTAACTGATCATGTTTAAAAGAAGTGTTTAAATGTGTCCCACACAAGCTGTGGGAGTAACTAGACTGAGCAATTACAGAGATGCAAGCTATGTATTTGTTTGATAAAAGAAAAGAGAAATGAACATATAATAAATCTAAACATCCATCATTGCCTGATGATGGAGTTGTTGTTGAAGCTGGCCTTCAAGTCTTTAGTCTACATTCTTCACTCCAAGCCATCATCAAGTTGAAACCTACAAAATTTTTGGGACAACCCTGTTAGTGCTTCGGATGTTTATAGTTATCACATGCTTTTATCAAATAGAGACACCTACTTATCACATCATGCATTCAGATGAGAAATCAAATCAGATAATGACACAAAATAGGGAGAAATCATGAAGAAAATCAATCAATGCTATCAGGTACTTTTTTATGCTAACTTGTTTGTTCACAGTGTAGGTATAGGACAAGTTTTGTTTCTAATTTGAAGAAAAATAAACATGTGGATTAAATGTGGCTCCCACAAGGGTTTGAGCCTAGAATGTCTCTTTTCATTTTTTGAAAAGAGTATTAGAAAAGACAGGATGCATCATTCTAAGCTATATCATACATCATCTAATCAACTTGCAGAAAGGATATGTCATCATGGTATTATCACAATTGATTAGAGAAAATCAGATGAACATGACTTAATGCAAAAAATTAGATTACAGTCATCTAGGCTATAGGAGCCATCTAAGATATAGTATCATTATGAATGCATGTATTTATTTCATCACAGCTAATAAAGAGCAACTGACATAGTGCATTCATAGTACAAGGATATGATATAAGTTTTTAGATTAATGTGCCTAATAAAGAGATGAAAGACAACATAGAGAAAGATACAAGTTATGCCTTTAAAGAGACAAATCAAAATAGCAAGGCATTATTAGCTCTAGGCTGATATATCGCAGTGCAAAAATGTAGTCATGAATATATGATTGTCTTGGACCAATAGCTAAGAATTCATCAATGCCTTGAAGCTTCAAAACCATTAGGATACATGGATATATAGTGAAATAGTTCAAACTGGAGCAGATAGGACTTAGTTTTCAAAGATGAGGCAACACTCTACACCAAGTCTTTCTCATATTACCTCATATTGTGAAAGATGTTCAATGTTTAATAGTTATATCACATTCAAGTTGCAAGTGTGTCATAGAGACAAACAAAAAAGATGCTATATGGAACAACATATGAGATAGAATCCAAGACAAAACACAAGTATATGAGATGAGTGTAGAAGTCACATGCTAGAGGCAAAGATGCAAATAATAGATACATCAAACATGCTCTCTAAAGAGTATTCATCCAAATGATAAAGATTGTCACTTAGTACCAGAGATCTTATAAGAAGAACAAAATTGGAGCAGCAAACATGTATCACCATTGACATGACAGTCAGATACAAAGTCCAAAGCAAGAGATAATCATGTCTAGAGCAAAGAAGGATTTAAATATAGTAAGCACAGTGGAGTGTTAAGAGTGTTGCAGTCCAAAGATAATAAGGTGGTTTCAATGCATCTTATCAACTATTTTTATCTAACAAGCTTTATCTCACATGCCTAAACTACAGTGATGTCATGGTACAGTCAACAGAAGGCCATCAAGAAAGGTACATTGCAAACAAAATACAGATACAGTCATCCCCACTATAGATAGTCAAGACAGTGATCAACAAGGTGGCTTATATAAGCAAGAGACAGTTAGAGCATATGACAATTACCATATCCATCTACAGGAGTAAGTCAATGATGAAGGAGAGATAGTAGATGAAGAAGAACATGATACATGCCAAATGCTACAGATGGTGGTTGATAATTCACAAGGTTAGCAGTCTCTTTCTTATATGCCATTTGTTCTATCAATGCACAGTCATAATAAATAGACAGCTAAGAAAAATGCATGATACATATAATGCAATAGATAGCTAAGAAGAGATAAGAGCATGTTATCAATTCTACAGGTGTATTTTAAGAATGCCATAGACATTTGAGGACAAGATAACATGATCTCTGTGCCATGGTTGAATTCAGTTGTACTAGAAAGATAGTATGACAATCAAGAGATTATGCTACAGTCACACATTCCCAATGACTATAGTTAGAAAAGCCGAAGAGATATATCAAATATAAATAAGCTAAATAAACTATTTATGCTACAGGAGAGCCTTCATTTTCTAGAAATATCAAAGAATAGTTATAAGATACAGATGGAGGTAAAAGATAACAATCATTCATACAGAATATCAAAAGGCTTGTTATCATACCCAAGAGCTACAGTGGAGGGCAAACAAAGGAAAGATGTATCATCATTCATGATAGTCACGAGGAGTAATAGGAAAAGGTGCTGGGTAAAGCAAAAAAAAGCTCCATTTATTATTACTTCAAACCCTTAATGCTTTTGCCTATAGAAAAAGCAATGAGTGCCACATGAGGATGGCCATGACAGATACAAGCCTTGAAAGTACAAAATGAACAAACCATTGACAGAGGTTTTAAACCATTTTTTTCTTTTCTTCATTTATAGTTGATAATGAAAGAGATAATAGTGAAGAAGCATGGCCATGACAAAGTGGAGGCCTTAAAGGTGCAGTAAGGTAACAAACCCTCATTTTAAGATCTCAAACCCTTTTTGTTTTTCATCTACAGACAAGTCAAAAAAGAAAGAAATAACAATAAAGACCATTCATGGCCGTGACATTATGAAGACATATAGTGCAAGAAGGGTTGAAACCATAACTTCAAAGTTCACCAAAACCTCAACAGTTGCACTATTTGATGCCTATCTTCAAAGGAGCATGACCATAATAGGTGAAGTTTTGAAAAATGGAGAAAAAATGTCAAAACCTTCATTTCAAAACTTTAAACCTTCCAAGTTTCTGCATGATACAAATAGATCAGGGGAAAAGGAAGGTAGATATAGTCATGACCGATAGTGACATAGCATTTTTTGCTATAAAATGCAATGCCCATGTTGAACAATGGACTTGTAATACTGCAAAGAGTAAAACCAAAGACAAAATGGAGCTACAAAGATGAAGATGACCAAGTCCTTACCTTTTTTACTAACAGAGAGAATCTTTCCATGGCCTTACAGTGGCCTTAAACTTTCAAGAGCAAAAGAAGACCATGAAGAAAAAAAGCACACAGAAACAAGGAGGGAAAGTATTAAAAAATGCATAGCTAATCGAGAGACATAGATGAAGAACGTTGTAGCCAAGAAGAAGAAAGCTACAGATTAAATAAAATCCTCAGATAAAGTTCAAACAGTGTTACCTTTTCCTTATAATGCAGAGTTCCATGGTTCTAGTCGAAAAGAGCCATTGAAGGGAGAAAGACCAAAGCCACGATGGAGAGTTTCAAACCCTAAGGCTAGCATAGTTTAGTTGCAGAGCTCCAAGGAAAGAAAACCAAATGAAGAATGAACAAAATTAGGGTTGTTTCCTTACTTTTCTTCAAAGGTTCTTTTGCCAAGTGTGTTTTTGACTTGTAGAAACAAATAATTACATTATCCAAAGGAGTGTCATCATCAAGAACTTTTGTCTTGAAGATCCTAGCCATCATAACATGGAGTGGCTGACAATCAAAGCTTAGTGCTTAATTTTATGAAGTCAAGAGGTTTGATGTGATGTGAGGAAAGGCTCAATGCCTTATAAACTTTTTAAGGATTCCTTGGTTGTCCATTATTGCATGGAATAAACAATGATACACATGATTGGGGTTCTTTGTCTCCATTCAAAACATTACAAGGTAAGGATACCTCCATTATTCATAGTGGCTAACAAAGCCAAGAGGGTGTGTTTTCAGACATGGCATGCATGAGACTGAGATGGAGTTTTCCAAGGTAAATGGTTATGTATGGTGATAGTATAATGATGTAGATATAATGGAGCAATTTGATGAATGGATTTTTTATGCATTATGGAGTTGTAATATTCCTTGATGGAGCTATAAGTGTGATATTATTTTTCCCCTTAGTGCATGTGGAGTGATAAGGATATTTTTGCCTTAATGTATATTCAAATCATGCAAAATGGGGTTATTTTTCCCACATGGAGGTATAAGGAGTTTTATTTTTCTCCTAGGTCCTATTTTTTGCTCATATCATGCAAAATAGGCAAATGTAATTGGAGTGATAAGGAGTGTTATTTTCTCTTCTATTCATGCACGATTTTACAAAATTATTATTTGTAAATAATTAATAAAGTAATATTTTCCAAATTACTTAATTATTTTTTACAAGTGGTAAAATAAAAAATAGAACAAATTGTAACCAATAATAAAGTAATTATTCTATTACTTTATTATTTACTCACAATCAATTTTGCTCATGCAAAATCATGCAAATTGATTAGTGGAGTTAACTAGGCTACCTAGGCGGTTTTGCATGACTTTTAGGAGTATTTTTAGGGTCCTTGGTCAACTATTTGGTCAAGCATATGGAGAGGCCCAAATTGAAGCTTTTTTTGCTCAATTTGTGGTAGTTTTAGGCCCTAATTTTGAAGATTTTTGAGGTTTCTCGGGAATGAGTATTTTTTAGACGTAGTTATCTACAAGTCCATATTTTTTGCATGCCTCTTGGAGAGAGCAGACCCATATATTGTAAAGAAAAAGTTTGTTTTTTCTAGTTCTTGATTCTCTATCATGTCCCCTTTCCAAAAATAAAATTTTCTATTTTTAGTAAGTCCCTCCTATCCAAAAACTACAAGTCACTTTACAAGGCAGCTTGGAGGGAAATTAATTATTTAATATTATGTTTGTTCCGATGCATTTTCAAATATTAAAGGACAAATAAATATTAAATAAAATATATTTAGAGGTCAAATATTCCCTTTGGGCGTTTGGATTTGAGAGGGAATATTTTTTGGAGATTTTGGGCATATTTATGAAGAGATTTGCTAAAAATAAGGACTGCACCTTTGACAAGTGGACGATGGGCATTGTTTGAAGCATCCAAGTAGCATATGGGAGTTGTAACTCTCAAGATTTAGGCATGGGATATCTTCGATGCCCAAGATGGCCTTTCACATCATAAAATAATGTAACATTTCATTTTGGGAGGCTAATGACATTTTCTCACTCTTTCTTGTAGAGCAGATGCTTGTGCAGCTTCAGTGGACAAGGAAACCATTGAAGACAAAGCTTGTGGCCAGTGGACATGAGTTTCTAGTAACCTCAAGGTGGTGTTCTTGGGTTAATACAGTAATCTTATCTTAGAGATTGCATTTGTGCAAACAAGACTCAGTAGTACAATGTTCTTGTGTTGCTGTAGGGTTTTGTAGTGATTCTATAGTGTGTTTAGAAGTTGTTTGTGTTGTTGTTCGCATTTTCTATTGTATGGGGTTTGGTTTACTGTGTGTGCTTTTGTAATACATTATCTACAGTGTCATTCTACATCCATATCAGTTCTGGGTGTGAATCTAAGAGTTTGGAGGCTTTGTAGTGAGTTATTTTATGTATATTTTAGCATTTTGCTTAATGGGTTGTGGCTAAAATTACAGATTTGTTGTGATAGTTTACTGCTGGGTAAATATTATGTATCAGACTTGCACATATGTGTTTCCATCAAAAAATAATAATAAAATTGGTTTGGAATTGTGTTGTAATATTTTGGATGGTTTATTGTGCAAACTAGTCACTAGTTTCTAGAAATTGTGATGCATAGTTGTGTTGTTAATGCAAAGTCACTTTTAGATTTTGTGGGGTTTTAATAAAAATCAGATTGGGGACATTTCAATGGTATCAGATCATGATCTTACCATCCTATAGGGTTTCTTGATTCATTCTTTTGAGTGAAAGAGATCTCAGAGCTTGGAGAAGAGAGCAAAAAAAGTTAACAGGTAACAGAGAAACTAAAGAAGTTCAAATAATGGCTAAGGATAGTGGTAAAAGTAACGGAGAGGAAGAAGGTGAAATATTTTTAGCCACTGTGGATATATTGGCTATCATTGTTAAATAAATATGAACATATCAGAGTAAGAAAAATGGAAAAGATGCTATTGGTGAAGGAAGCACTTCTGGAGGAAGAAAGGCAACAACTATGTCAAGGAAGAAAGAACCCATATTTCTACCTGAGAATGGAGGAGGAGAAGTTGCAACTAATGTTAACCTAGAGGCCGTCACTATTGAGGCAATAGCTAAGTGGTTTGAGGAGTATTCCAAGCAATCACAAGCCTATAAAACAACCATTTCATTTGACAGATTTTTGGAGATCTTTGGTAAGGAACATAGGAGGAGGGAACAAGATAGAGGAGAAAGAGAACTTAAAACTAAACTAAACAAACTTGTAGCACCTACTTTTGATGGTAGTGACAAAATCTCAGCTAGAGCATGGTTACAAAAAATACAAACATACCTCACCATCAATCCTATGACTGAAAAAGATGCTATTCAGTTTGCAATTCTACATCTGGAAGGGAATGCTTATGAGTGGTGGTATCATGGGACCATTACCCAAGATCATGATCAGGTGAATACATTTGCAGATTTTAGCCAGAGGCTATTATACCATTTTGAACTCAGAGATGAAGAGTATTTCAAATAACTTTCAAAGATTAAACAAAAGACTACAGTGAGTGAGTATGTGGATGAGTTTCAGAAAATTGTTGTTATGGTGCCTGACATATTAGAAAAAATGATTGTTTACCTCTTCTTGGAAGGACTTGAAGATCCTTTAGGAGGGCTTATCAAAACCTTTTCACCTACCACACTCCAAGAAGCAATTAGAAGAAGCTTGTAACTTGAACCCACTTTTCCCAAGAAGACTTTGGCACAACCGTCTAAGGGATTCTTTTCAGGACAGCAAAAGAGTGGTTTCCAAAATAAAACTTTCCCAGCCCCTATACAAAAGATTGCATCACCTATACCACCTGCAACCCCTAAGAAGATAGACCTCAATGACAGGAAGGAGCTTAGGAGGAGGAACCTTTGCTTCAATTACAAAGAACCATGGGACCCTAGCCATTGATGCCTTGGTAAGGGAAAGGTACATTTCATTGAAGTATCTTCAGTCTCTAAGTCTGAGGAGAATGAAGAATTTCATGACTCTATAGACCCTAGTTTTGAAGGAGTGGAAGTTGAAAACAACAAAGAGGGTTCCTTGGCAGCCCTATCAAGAGTGCCTAGATATCATCCATTCCAGGTTCAAGGAGTCCTAGCAGGACAAAGGATGACTATGTTGATTGATAGTGGGGCTACCCACAATTTCATTGATGAAGGATATGTGATGAAGAGGGGATTGAAAACTAAGGGATTTAATGTCATAGTTACTGATGGTTTTACAATGCCTCACAAGAAAGTGATTCAGCAATTCAACATTACTATGGGAGATTATAATCTAAGTGATGATTTCTATGTGGTGGGTATTGGTGAAATAGATCTGGTGTTGGGTGTGCAATGGCTATACTCCATTGGAGGTTATTACCAAAACTACCAAACTATGGAATTCAAATTCCATTTAGATGGAAGAGAAATTGTTCTAAGAGGCCTTTTGAGTGGAGCACCAAGAGTAGTAACTGCAAAGAAGATGGAGAGGACTTTTAGGTGAGGGCAAGTAGCTTGGGCTATAACATGCTTGATATATCCTTCGAGTTCCCCACAAGAAAAAGGTAAATTTCATTTTGAGATTTAAGAAATTTTGGATAAACGTAGTATTGTTTTCAATGATCCACCTCCAGGTTTACCTCCAAATAGAGGATTTCAGCATGTGGTTGAGTTGGAACAGGGTGCAAAACCTATTATTACAACTCCTTACAGACACCCAAGAGGTTATAAGGAGGAGATAGACAAGACTATTAGAGAGCTCTTGGATATGGGTTTCATCAGGCCTAGTTCTAGCCCATTTGCTTCATCAGTGGTGCTTGTGAAAAAGAAAGATGGCACTCTTAGGATGTGTATAGATTACAGAGCATTAAATAAGAAAACAATCAAGAATAGATACCCCATTCCAAGAATAGATGAACTCATAGATGAGTTACATGGAGCAGTTTATTTTTCAAAGATTGACTTAAGGTCAGGATACCATCAGATTCGCATGAGGGAGAAAGATATAGAAAAGATAGCTTTCAGGTGTCACTATGGGCACTTTGAGTTCTTAGTCATGCCTTTTGGCCTCACCAATGCTCCAACTACTTTCCAATCTTTCATGAACTAGGTATTTAGTAAGCAACTCCGAAAATTTGTGCTAGTCTTTTTTGATGATATTTTGATATACAACAAAACATGGAAAGAACATTTGGAGCACCTAGATATAGTTTTGGGGATTTTAGAACAGCAATCTTTCTATGCCAAAATGTCCAAATGTGAGTTTGGGCTGACTAAAATTTTATATCTGGGGTATGTCATAAGTACTGAAGGAGTCAAGGTAGATCAGCAAAAAATTCAAGCCATCCTAGATTGGCCACCACCTACTAATCTCACACAACTAAAGGGTTTCTTCGAACTATGTTGTTACTACAAAAGGTTTGTGAAAGGCTTTTCACAACTTGTTCAATTAACTCATTTGACAAAGAAAGGAGCATTCATGTGGACAGAAGAAGCACAAAAAACTTTGATAATTTCAAAGAGGTAATGAGCTCTTGCCCTGGCTTGCAATTCTAGATTTTTCTCTTCCATTCGTAGTAGAATGGGATGCATCAGGGGAGGGTGTAGGGGTTGTCCTCACTCAGAATAAGTATCCCATAGATTTTGAGAGAAGAAAATTGAGTAAGTTAGAAAGAGGATACTCTATTTATGATAAAGAAATGTTGGCAATAATGCATGCACTGGAAAAGTTTAGACAATGCCTAGTCTGTGGGAAGTTTATAGTAAAGACAAATCATAATAGTCTTAAGTTCTTTATGGAGAAAAAGAACTCAAATGACTGACAATAGAAGTGGGTAAGTAAATTACAAGCATATGATTTTGAGATTGAGTATATGAAAGGGAAGAATAATGTGGTGGCAGATGCACTTTCTAGGAAGCCTACTTTATGCTCTTTGTCAACTATTTCAGCTGATTGGAAGATGTCCATCATTGCTAAGTATGCAAAAAACCCCTTTGCTACTAACATCTTGGATGAATTGGTCAAGGATCATAGGTTTGTGGTGATGGATGGGCTAATCTATTACAAAAATCGGATCTATTTGGTGCCCAAATCCAAGGTTAAAGAGAAGATCATAAGGGCCTTTCATGACATACCACTTGCGGGTCATCAAGGATATTACAAGACTTATAAGCAAATCCGTGAGAGATTTTCTTGGAAAGGGCTGAAGGAGTATGTGCATAGACACATTAAG
Organism: Cunninghamia lanceolata; assembly: GCA_027924645.1. NCBI lineage: Eukaryota > Viridiplantae > Streptophyta > Pinopsida > Cupressales > Cupressaceae > Cunninghamia > Cunninghamia lanceolata. The sequence continues at coordinate 378,512 of BSBN01001018.1, forward strand.
GAGTGCATGGTATCTTAGCAGAATAAGAGTGAACAACTTTATCTTGCAGGGCTTCTACAACCACTACCCATACCCCAACAGAAATGGGAGAGAATCTCCATAGATTTCATTACAGGTTTACCCAAGGGGCAAGGTAAGGATTGTATTTATGTGGTTGTAGATAGATTGAAAAAATATTCTTATTTCTTCCCTATTATAGCTGAATTTAAAGCACCACAAGTAGTGAAATTATTTTTTAGAGAAGTTTTCAAATTGCATGGGCTACCCAGAAACATAGTTAGTGACAGAGATAGCAGATTTCTCATCTCTTTTTGGAAGGAGCTCTTTCACTTAATAGGTACTGAACTCACATCCAGTACAAGCTACCATCCACAAACTGATGGACAAACTGAAATAGTGAACAAGTGGATAGAGGGATACCTAAGAAATTATGTTTTAGATCAGCAACATGCTTGGGTGAAATGGTTGCATCTAGGGGAATATTGTTACAACACTTCTATTCATATGTCTATAGGTATGACTCCTTTTCAAGCACTTTATGGGTATGATGCACTTTCCTTTTCTGATTTACTATTTTTAGATAGTCATGTACCAGGAGCAAGTGATCTAATAAATAAAAGTCAGGAGATTTTGAGGTCACTTAAAGATAACTTACAGCATGCACAAAATCAACAAAAAATTTATGCAGATAGGAAGAGGATAGAGAGAGTATTTGAGGTTGGGCACTTGGTCTTTGTGAGATTGCAGCCATATAAATAGAGTACATTGAAGAAGAATGGGCTGAGAAACTCAAGACCAAATACTATGGTCCATACAAAATCATCCAAAGGATCAGAGAAGTGGCTTGAGTTGGAGCTTCCTTCAGGTAGTAAAATTCATAATGTTTTCCATGTTTCATGCTTGAAGAAAGTGGTAGGATAGCAAGTTGTTACTTCACATGATTTACCACCTTTCGATGATGAAGAGAAATTAATTTTGATTCTAGAAAGAGTGCTGGAAACAAGGGAGAAGAAACTTAGAAACAAGTGCATCACAGAATATTTGATCAAATGGAAGAACTTGCCAATTGAGGATGCATCATGGGAGGAACCTAAGACACTTGAGCATCCTAATCTCCATTGCTTGAGGACAAGAAAATTCTACAAGGGAGAACTTGTCATGTCCCCTTTCAAAAAATAACATTTTCTATTTTTAGTAAGTCCCTCCTATCCGAAAATTACAAGTCACTTTACATGACAGCTTGGAGGGAAATTAATTATTTAATATTATGTTTGTTCCGATGCATTTTCAAATATTAAAGGACAAATAAATATTAAATAAAATGTATTGAGAGCTCAAATATTCCCTTTGGACATTTGAATTTGAGAGGGAATATTTTCTAGAGATTTGGGGCAGATTTGTGAAGAGATTTGCTAAAAATAAGGATTGCACCTTTGACAAGTGGACGGTAGGCATTGTTTGAAGAATCCAAGTGGCATATGAGAGTTGTAACTCCCAAGATTCAAGCATGGGAGATCTTGGATGCCCAAGATGGCCTCTCACATCATAAAATAATGTAACATTTCATTTTGGGAGGCTAATGACATTTTCTCACTCTTTCTTGCATAGCAGATGCTTCTGCGGCTTCAGTGGACAGGGAAACCATTGAAGACGAAGCTTGTGGCCAGTGGACATGAGTTTCCAGTAACTTGAGGGTGGTGTTCTTGGGTTGATACATCAATCTTATCTCAGAGATTGCATTTGTACAGACAAGATTCAGTAGTACAATGTTCTTGTGTTGTTGTAGGGTTTTGTAGTGATTCTATATTGTGTTTAGAAGTTGTTTGTGTTGTTGTTTGCATTTGTTGTTGTATGGGGTTTGGTTTACTATGTGTGCTTCTGTAATACATTATCTACAGCATAATTCTATAGTCATATCAGTTCTGGGTGTGAATCTAAGAGTTTGGAGGCTTTGTAGTGAGTTATTTTATGTATATTTCAGCATTTTGCTTAATGGGTTGTGGCTGAAATTACAGATTTGTTGTGATAGTTTGCTGCTGGGTAAATATTATGTATCATACCTGGACATATGTGTTTCCATCAGAAAATAATAACAAAATTGGTTTGGAGTTGTGTTGCAATATTTTGGATGGTTTATTGTGCAAACTAGTCACTAGTTTCTAGAAATTGTGATGCATAGTTGTGTTGTTAATGCAAAGTCACTTTCAAATTTTGTGGGGTTTTAATAAAAATTAGATTGGGGATATTTCATTCTCATTCTGATTCAAATAGATTGGAGAATTTCGTAGCTCACTTTTGACAGTTTTATTGAGAGATCAACAAGTTACAGGTTATATTTTTGTCTTCCTTGCAGAGTTTCCTTTGTTTATTTGAGATCAATTTAGTTACCTTTCCATTTAGTGATGATGAAATTTTTCTATGTTTAACCATTAAACCTTTAAAATTATTGTCTCACTTCCTTTCTTGCAGCATTAAGCATATATTGATCATAGGTCTTAGGTTATGTTAACCAGAAATAGTCTTTTTGTGCTGTGAAAAAACCATTTCCTTCATAAAAACTTGTTTTCCAACCTTCCTTAGAAACACATTTGTGGTATTTATGCCATGTTTGGATTGTGTAGAAGTTAGTATTCTAAGAAAACATTATGGATCAGATTTCATTATCTTTACCCAAATCAAGTACATCACCATTTTATCTTTTATATTCTTTTAGTTCCTTCTTCCCTTTTCCAAAATAGTAAAAACATACTTTTCAATAGAACTTTTGAAGGGAACCAACCCATAATCTAGAGGTCTAATCTCATCATGGGGCACCCACAACCTGAGATTAGTCCCATGTTACATGGAATTGTAGTGCTTCACCAACCTTATATACGGGTGCAATTCTCAATGATAACAATAACATTTACAATCATATTGCAATATGAAGATTTTGAAGCATGACATAATAATGAAGACATAAACTCTTGTTATCCTATTATCATCCCCTTTGAACTTGTGATGATCTATGATGACAAAAATAATAATCCTAAAGCAAGCATATGACAAACCATGTTAACAATACCTAAAAACAACTCTTCAACTTGAGAGCAACAAGTCACCATGAAGCACACATCTGAAGTCATACATTCTAAAGGATAGGACCTGAGAGCAACATCATGAGAGGTACACCAAACAAAGCATCAAACTACTATTATAAACTGCCTATAGACTGTACCATATCATTAATACAATGCCACTTCTTGTCACAACACCAATATGAAGATGAAGATGGAAACTGACATATCTTATATCAAACTCCTAATGACATCACTTGTGGTTGCAAAACAAACTTTTCATGAAAAACAATTATTTCACAATCATCAACCCTTTTTGACTTGAATGACAATCTCCAAGATCTCCTAAAGCATTGAGAATGATGTATTATTATGGTGGCATAAAAATGACTCCTTTGACATGACACGTATGAACTTGAACACCATGCAAAGATATCATTAACACTTAAATATCCATAAACACCAATATGAAGACTAATCATCACACAATTCACATCTCATGATGACATGATGACCACACAAGAAATGATCTTGCAAAGACTTCCATGATAGTGACAACAAGATGGACAATCATCCTATAGTCAATCTACTTCTACACACATTTTTGACACATGTGATAACAAATGAACACCATCTGTAAAAAAATGAATATCATCCACCTGTTCCTACACAAGACATTTTTTAAAACACAATGTCAAATCTAATATATGCAAAGCCACATATGAAACATATTGCAATCAACAATAACTATTGCCTCTTGATTTTATCATTCAAATCAGCCCATCAAGTCTACACACCAACAAACTCTTTGTGCATTGAACCCCTAAACATCTTATCAACATGAACCACTGATCACCTGTATCACTATCATACACTGAAGATCAACATAGTTATCAACATCATTAAGAACTTCATTTTACAAGAATGATATGAATAACATATTATCAAGCATGAATCCAAAAACATAATAAACAAAACAAGATCATCAAATTGACAAACATCAAATGATCTCTTCCTGAAACTTCTTCGGGATAGGTGATAGAACATTGAACAACTCCCCCTCACTTCATGCTATATGTTATGCAATTGATGATGTTACTTGTGCAAAATGCACAAGTTTAGGATTCATCTTCTCTTGAACTTGTTTCTTCCTCCAAACTTTCATAGGTTCTTTCTTCTATTTAGGTTTCTCCTTCCAAACCTTTTCAACCTTTTTCTTTTTCCAACCTTTCAAACCAGGTGATGTAATTCTTTCATACATTCTGCAACTATATGCTTTGTGATGAGGAGAGTTACACTTGAAATACACAAGATTATTATTCCTTATTGAAGCAAATTGACTTCTTCTGCAATCAACTGCTTTGTGTCCAAAATAATTACAAGTATAACAATAACCATTAAATGAATAATTATACTTGTAATATATGCTTGTCTTACTGGAGCAGTTCTTTTGAAATTTCTTCTTTGATTGTACATTTTTACAAATTCATCTTTGGTCTTTATTTCAGCTTCAATCTTCTTTTTACCTTCAAGAGCAGCAACATGATAACTCAGATCAATTTTCTTTCTAGGTGACTTTTGAACACTCTCCTTCTTCATAACCTAGACCAGTAGTGTCCTTATGATACTTTTATTTTCCCAACATTTCATGCAACTTGTTTGAGCTCTCTTCAAATTTTAGATTATTTTCCAACTACTTCCTAACATCCTCAAGATCTTTTCTTAAAGAAACTATTTCTCCTTCAAGATTTTAACATTCAATTGTTTTAGCTTCTAACTCAGACTTTGTTACATCAGCCATCCTCTTAGCTTCCTCAACCTTTGTCTTCAGATTAATAATTAATTTATTTGATTCATTAATTTGTGTCCTTAAATTTATAATCTGAAATCTTGCTTCTTCAAGATCAGAAGATACTCTTTCAAAATCTGAAATTACTTTGTCTTTGGATTCTTTTTCCTATTGTAGCTGCAACTCTAATATGTGATTCTCCTTTTTATATTTCTTGATCTCACTCAGAGCACATATTAGTTCTCCTTCTATGTCAATCTCACAATCATTTTCATCAAACTCATGTCCATCTTCATCCATGAAGAGGTCTTCTTCTTTCAAATCTGATTCAGTCTCATCTCCTTCATCTGAATGACTTTCATCATTGTTACACTTATCAGATAACAAGATGTCCTCTCCTTCAAGTGCATCACCTTGATGGATTATTATCAATTCTTTCCACACATCCTGAGCTATTTCACAATGCATAACTTTACAAGAAACTTCATTCGATAAACTAGATAGAATAGCCTTCTTTGCTATATGATTCCATTCATAAGCTTCTTTGTTATTTGTAGTATTAGGTGATTGAGAGGAAGCACAATACCCATTCTCAACTGACATCCAAACACCATACCCTAAAGAGGATAGATAAACTTGCATTCTAATGCACCAAATAGAGAAATCTAAACCATCAAAGAAAGGAACTCCTGACTCAACTTTCTCTAATTTAATACCTATCTCAACTTGTGAGACATTTCTATCAACAAATTATATATCAACATTTGAATTTGATAAGGGTGGTGCCTTTTGATCAATAGAAGACTTGACATTTTTCTTTTCTCTAATTCTTTTGCACTTACCCATTGAATTCCACACTCAGGACCTACCCAAGTTGATTAGACTTCTATAGGGAACCTATGCTCTAATACCACTTGTTGGAGTTCAGGACAACACTAAGTTGGGGGGGTGAATTAGTGCTATCTAATTTTTAAAATCTTTTGACACCTTTTAATTTACAAGACAAAGAGAGAAAGACATCAATAAACTATCAAATTCATATGCACAAGTATGATGATGAATAGAGTGAACATGATCATATGTGTAAAATATTATAAACATGCACATAGAGGCAAATCATAACACAAGGTTTACTAGATTGGAAAATCCTCATGGGGTAGAAAAACCACTCAAAATTGTCTCATTGGCTTATTCATAACCTCACTGGTTACAACAAGTTGTCTCACTAACAATTAACCATACCTCACTATCATACAAAGCCTCACTGGCAAATACAATCACCATTATCAAAAAATAGTGTGCAAGAAATGATTGCAAATCAATATGATTTGCACCATTACATACCCTATGATTCACCACTCACACAAAGATTTAGATCAATCTCTTAAATCATCTTTTCTTAATTTGGAAATCAATTGCTCTAAATTTGTGCTTCATAATGTCTTCTCACATTGTTCTTGAGTCACCTGCAATATCATCTCATGATCTTGTCACTCTCTATATTTACCCTTGCAAAACCATGATCTCATACATCTCTCAAATCACATAAACAATCTTCACAAAAATGTCTTCATCACATCATATCTCAGACCTCCAAAATCCGTAACTCAATGGACCTGCAATGAAATTATAAATGAAATAAAGAAGCCTTTCATATTCCTCTTCTTTCCTATTTCAATACATCTAGAAAAATAAGATAATTTCACTTCTCTATATGACCATTTCCATTCATGAAGAATTTGCAAAAATAAAATCATATCTCTCTATTCATCTGCATAAATTATTTTCATATTATTCTTCCCATTTATCTTCATTTTCCCTTCTCATAAAAAAAATCATCTACAAACTCCAATCTGCAACACATAATCTTCAATCTGTAAGAATATCATCTACAAATAAAGTCTTTAAAGAATTTTAATCATTTTGCCCTTGTGAAAAAATAAAACAATCTCTCCTTGGATCCACTTTTCAAATCTATGAGGATAGAAAAAGAACATTAAAAACATCCCTATCTTCATAAAGAATATAAGACTCCACAAAAAAAAGATGCTCATTATAAAAAACAAAAACTTCCTCGTTTATTGTTTTCAATGCCTTAGAAGTCACACTGATGAAATCTTAAAAATGGCAAGAAATCTCCAAATAAAAATTGCTTTTAATTCCGTCAAAAAAATATACTTTTAAGACAATCTAAAAATAGTCTTTTTACTACAATCTTGTGTTACTGACGGCCTAATGCACATCAATTGATGAGCATGTAGGAGATAGATGAGGTTTAAATATCATTTATTGATCTTATATTATTTACTCACCAAAATTCAAATATACACCATTGATAGTTGTTTGGTACCCATCGCACTTGGAAGCAAACTGGTGCCATTGGTAATGCTAGGTGAAGGGGCCGGTTGTCCCATGGTGATGATCACCTTAAGTTGTCACTAAAGTGACATGTAACCTAAAATAGGGAGTCATCAATGGTTTAAAATAAAAGTGCACTCTATCAATGACGGTCTGTATAAAGATTTTTATTAGATGTTTAATTATTTAAGACACATTTAAACATTGAAAGACATGATCCTTTTTGTGAAACCATTTCCCTGACTTATGACATTAGTCATTGATCATTGAACACTTTGTTAGGGATTGCATGCAAAAGATATCAATTAAATGCAAATAAAGATTAAATAGAGGAATGGAAATACACAGAAATAATAATAGCAAGAGACAAGTTTTAACGTGGTTCACCCAAACCCAGGCTACATCCACCAACAAAGAGTCCAATATTATTATCTAGTAAATCAAACTAATTACAACCAACAATCCTTACAACTCAATACCGCTGCAAAATACTACAATGCATCAATGAAAACCCTCACCCTTAGCCACTTTTATCAAGCCTTATACTAGTTACAAAAATAGGGGTGCTACCCCTTGACCCCATCGTGGGGGCACTGCCCCTAAACTCTTGCAAGGGGCGTTGTCCCTTGATCCCATTAAATAACTTGGTGAAAACCACACCAATAAAAGTGGGGTAAATTTAACCTCTGAGTCTGATTAGGCTCCATACAACAGCAATCTCCCACTTGGCGACTAATCAGACTCCACACCACATCATCTCCTACTTGGAGACTGATCATAACACTGCTGACCCTATAGCTCCCACTGGAAATAAGCACCCTAGATTTTGTTGTTCTATTTTTATTTTTTTTTCAGTCTTGAAGACCAAATGAAGCTAAAGAGGAGCTTAGCTTCTCCCTTGTCGTTGCCTTTGTAAATATATTTACTAGATTTTTATCTATATGTATATTTTCTAGCCATAACTATCCATCATCTAACACCGACCGGATGAAGTGATACCTGAGTTGTATGTGTTTGGTCTTTGAATGCAAGGCAGAATTCTTTGCAAGATGTATGGAACTCTAACTGTCTGTATACAAAGAACTGTTAGCCTATTGTTTTCACAATTCTTCCATGAAAGATTGCAACCGTATCATCTCCTTGCTTGCCTCTGCTATAGCTAAATACTCTGCCTTTGTGGTGGATAAAGCAACCACCTTTTGCAACTTAGAGATCCAACTCACCTCCGTCCCACCTACAGTAAAGACATAACCTGTAGTACTCTACCTGGTATCAATATCCCCTACCAAATCTGACTCCACATAGCCTGCTAAATCAATATTAGAGTCCCCAAAACATAAGTGTTTATTGGATGTACCTCTCAAATATCTGAGAATCTATTTTACCACATTCCAATGCTCCAATCTGGGATGACTCATATACCCACTTACGACTCCTACAACATGTGTAATATCTAGTCTTGTACATACCATGGCATATAGTAAACTTTGTACAGCTGAAGTATATGGTACCTTGGACATTTTGTCTTCCTCCTCTTGTGTCTTTGGACACATCTCCTTAGTTAATTTCAGATGACTAGGCAAATGTGTACTAAAAGCTTTTGCATTCTCTATATGGAATCTCTGCAACACCTTTTCAACATAATTAGCCTAAGATAAAGTCAATTTTCTATTCTTCCTATCTCTACAAATTTTCCTACCAAGGATTTGTTTTTTTGCACCCAAATCCTTCATAACAAATGATTGTGCTAACTGTTATTTTAGCTCTCTTATGTGATCCATGTTAGACCCTACTACAAGAATGTCATCAACATATAAACATAAAATAATGTAGCAATCAGTATCCAACCTCTTAAAATAAACACAATGGTCAGAATTACACCGTTTGTAGCCTTGGTCAGCCATAAAACTATCAAATTTCAAATACCATTGTCGAGGTGCTTGCTTTAGGACATACAAACTCTTCTGCAGTATACACACTTGTTTCTCCTTACCTTTGAACTCAAATCCTTAGGGTTGTTCCATATATATCTCCTCCTCCAAATCACCATGGAGAAAGGTAGTTTTCACATCTAGTTATTCCAAATACAAATCTTCAGGAGCCACAATACTTAAAATAGTATGAATAGAAGTCATCTTAACAGTCGGAGAAAAAATCTCATCAAAATCAATGCCCTTTTTATGTGAAAATCCTTTTACAACTAACCCAGCTTTAAATCTTTTCTTACCTGCATCTTCCTCTTTCAGCCTAAAAGCCCATTTGTTTGGTAAATCCTTTTTACCTGGAGGCAACTTACATAATTCCCAAGTCTAATTTTTCAGCAAGGAGTCCATTTCTTCTTTCATTGTAAGCTCCCACTAAATAGGTTTGTATCCACCTGCATAGCTTCATCATACCCTTCAAATTCACTAGCATCTGTTAACAAAATAGAATACAAAGAGGGAGAAAACCTTTTAGAAGGTCTACTTAGCCTTTTTTAATATCTAACATTCACTGGAGTTTGTGGTATTACTTGTTGTTGCAGAGCATGAGGAACCACGGGAACATCATTATTTGGAGTATCATCTAGCACTACATAATCTTTTTCTTTCTTCTCATGCTACTACAACTAATCTGTGTACAACACCTTCTCATTGAATACATCCCTGCTTCTCACAATTTTCTAATTTTCAACATCCCAAAGCCTATAACTAAATTCATCAATGCCATATCCAACAAAGATACGCTTTTTTGATTTTACATCCAGCTTGGTTCTATTTTCAGAATCTACATGTGCAAGTGCTTCACATCTAAAGGTTTTGAGAAAAGAATAACTCACCTTCTTGCATGTCCATGCTTCCTCTAGAATACCACAACCGAAAGGAACTGAAAGACCTCTGTTAATTTAATATACAATAGTGTTGACAGCCTCTGCCAACATGTTTAAAGGCAGCCCAACAGGCAATCTCATGGTCCTTACACACTCCATTATTGTCATATTCATGCATTCAGCCACTCCATTCTCCTGTGGAGTCCCTAGAACCATTTTCTGCCTACGAATTCCATTAAAGGAACTATAATCCTTAAATTATTTGTTGTAATACTCACCACCATTATTAGATCTAAGACATTTTAATCTTTTACCTGTCTCATTCTCAACCAAGTTTCTCCATTTCTTAAATGTTTCAAATACATCAGATTTCTACCTAAGGAAATAAATACAAACCTTCATAGTTGCATCATCTATGAATGTAGCATAATACCAAGAGCCACTGAGAGAAGATACTTGAGCTGGTCCCCATACATCTGTATGCACAAGATCCAACTTTTCTTTCTTTTGCTTCCCATCCTTGAGAAAACTGACTCTCTTTTATTTTCCATACACACAACTTTCACAAAAATCCATATTAATACATTTCAGACCTGGTAAAACTTTCCTAGAATGAAGTACCTTCATACCTTTTCCACTCATATGCACAAGTCTATTATGCCACAGTGTTGTCTCAAAACCTGTAGGAACTATTTCAGTCTCATCATGTGAACCTCCAGCAATTATTCCTGAACCTGTTTGTTTTTTCTCTGCAACAGCTAAAATAGAAGGAATAGTATGACCTGTACAAAGATATAAGGTGCCTACCCCACAGGTCCCAGGATCAGAACCTAGCTCTAATACCACTTGTTAGGGATTGCATGCCGAAGATATCAATTAAATGCAAATGAAGATTAAACAGAGGAATAAAAATACACACAAATAATAACAGTGAGAGACAAGTTTTAACGCAGTTCACTCAAACCCAGGCTACATCCACCAATAGAGAGTCCAATATTATTATCATGTAAATCAAACTAATTACAACCGTAATCCTTGCAACTCAATACCACTGCAAAATGCTACAATACATCAACAAAAACCCTAACCCTTAGCCACTTTTATAAAGCTTTATGTCAGTTAGAAAAATAGGGTTTTTTTTATGTCGGCCAATAGAAAAAATATAACTCCCAATGCCTTTATAAAATAATAAAAAATCATTGGAGGTTTCAGGGAGAGCGCCAGGGGAATTGCCCCTTAGACCCTGCAAGGGGCACTGCCCCTTGACCCTATCTTGGGGGTGCTACCCCCAAACCCCCGCAAGGGATGCTGCCCCTTGACTCCATTAAATAACTTGGGGGAAAACCACGTTGATAAAAGTGGGGTAAATTTAACCACCGAGTCTGATTAGGCTCCATATAACAACACACTTCTGCCAAGAACATTTTAATCTCTGCCATTGTAATCTGCAAGCACCTTTTTTCACTAAAAATCATTTCAACATGTCTTTGGTAATTGTGACATATACTTGAACATTTGACTCCTATGAAAGCACCAAACACCTTACATGAACCATATGAAGGATATAGACTAACGAAGCATGAGAACTTTCAACTATCAACTATAACCTTCACCTCAACCAACATAATATGAAACAATGATATGACATCATTTCCATGGATCCACCAATTTATGTAACCTAGAGAATTTCAACTTCTTTGATTATGAAAGAACCAAGTAAGATTTGATCCCTCAACACATGAACATGTATCATTTATGATGATGAATGTGTAATAATGAACACATCAGATAACATCCTTTAATGAAACCAAACTCTATGACAAGATATCAACTGATCAACTTAACTCTTGTTAAGAAGTCTTGATATCATACTTTACAAGACAAGATCATATTAATGTTTAAGACTTAAATTGCCAACTTCCACTTAGAATCAACTCAAACTAATCTCCCAACAAAAATCATTATCAACCATGTCTTGAGGCCCAATATATTCTGCCAAGTTGTCATGACTTGTCATGACTTGAATGAATGATTCTTTATGACCCCTAATGAAACATCAAATGAACTTCACAATGAACACAATGATCAACATGATAATCCACATTTGCATATATGACTACACTGATCATCAACTCAAACCCTCAATAAACATTTTGACATAAAGCAATGCAGATCCTAATATAAGGACATCATATTGTGTGAACTCTTGAGATGAGAACATAAGCATCATGAAACAACAACTCCTTAAGATGAGAAATCAAAGCTTCACATATGAAGCATGATCATCAAGATATGAACAAACATAAAGAAACTTCATCAAGCATGTTCACTAAGTAAACTCTTGCATGAACTTCTGAAAGCATGATCCACATCATGTCATATAAAGACCAATCGACTCGAATGAAGATCACCATGAATGATCTAACTTTCACTATGATGTATCTACATCATCAACTCAACAAATTTTTGACATCAATGACAATCAGTCTCCATCATCAAACTCTATTACTTCTGGAGTATGACCAATTGTGTGAAGAGCACTATTTATTACTTTTATCAATGAAAAACTCACTTGAGTCCCTGTTGTCCTATTTTGCCTTCAGGTGAAATAGCCCAAGGATCCATGATATTCATTATTTTCCCTTTTGAAGTACAAGGAAAAAAACCCTAAAAATGGCTAAGTCTAAAATCCCAAGTGTTTTCCTTGAGTTTTCTACCCTTTCAGAGTTTCATAGTTTGGATTTCCCTTCCTCGTCATGCCATTCTTATCGGCTCCAAAATCCACTTTGTTTCCTTTGTAAATTGCCTACGTGTTTCAGGCACTAAAGGTTGGGAGATTCCTCTTCCTCCTTCTTCCTTTCGAAAGGCGAAAGATGGAAGGTTTGCTTGCCAAAGCCCAATGAGAAACAATATTTCTAAGCATTTCAAGTGCCAGAGGGTCAGAATTCTTTCTTTCTCTGAGAAACAATATTTCTAAGCATTTCAAGTGCCAGAGGGTCAGAATTCTTTCTTTCTCCTTTTCCTTTTTGCAAATTGGAAGGCAGAAAGCTCAATGGCCGAGGTCTGCCAATTTCAAATGTTTCTAAGTATTGCGGATATTGGAGGCCAGGGTTGAAAGGAATTTAAGTGTGCAAAAATCACTTCCTACACTAATCTAAAGAGGAGAGATGAGTGCAAATTCTTTTTAACCTTTACAATTACAGTGTTATTAACCCAACAACACAGATATTTCAGCAATACACATACACATAGAAAGTAGACAGAAGAGAGAGAGATAGAGAGAGAGAGAGATAAGATATACCTAGGGAAAACCCTTATGGGTGAAAAACCCCACACTCCAAAACACAGCTCAAATATATTATAGTAAACAATCAAGTTTACAATATACTTTTAGAGCAAATGATCTTGCAAGAGTCTTCAACACTCATATCTAGAGATATTCTAGCAGCATAACAGTACCTATCAATCATATAATGCATCTCCTCTCCAAGCATCTATTTATAAAGAAGTTACAAGGCAAAATTAGACCTTTCTTGGAATGGGCGTCTAACTTGGCTTCATGGCCCAAAAAACACACCTAGGGACACTTGTCCAACACTGTAGCATGGTCATGAGACTTGTAACATCACTCCATCCCAATATGGGCACCTATTCCAAAGTTGGGCAATGACAGATGCTCTTATGCACATTACAGTTGTCATAGAATCTGTCATAATTGATAGCTCTTACAACTATAAGAGAATTTGTCATAACTACCTAAAAATAACATATTCTACTTACAACACATCATCACCCTTCTTGGAGCACCCAAAGATGCCTTCTTCCAAGATGTTCTTTGACACATGTCTTCACCTGTCATAGAACCTTCTATTTCTGACTATTACATGTCATAGACTATCATAGGAATCTATCATAACTATTTCAGTCAATATTCACTTACACACTAGTCAAGATATTGAAAGATGGCAAAATTGCTCTACCACTAAATGAAATGCCTATCTCCTCATGTGAGAATTGTTATCAATCAGATATGCACCCTATGCTAAGCTACCAACTTAGCCATCTATTGACATGTGGGAACACTCCTAGGCCTGTGGGTTGCCTAAACTTGGAGTGAACCTCCAGAGCAGGCTAGTTCCCTTGGTAAACCACCTAATCTAAATGATTTTCTGAGAAAAGGGATAGAAAGTTAACTGTAATTCAAATCCTAAACACTAATAGGTGATGCACCAGAACTCTATCTATTCACTCACAATCAGCCTCACAAAGACTTTTAACCCTCACAAATCCACTAAAATTAATGCAATACATTAGTGATTTGTATGGAAGTTAGAAAAGCTAGAGGTTTTTGAAGGACAAATATGAATTTTATCACAACTTTAACCTACTAAGCAAGCTAAACACAACATACAACCTATATCACATGAAACTCCCACACTCAATTTTGTAATAATGAGACATAGAAAAGGACTCAGAACTGAATCATAATTGAATATCAAATCATTTTCTACAAAATAAAATAGAAAGTATGGAAAAGGAGAACAATGTTGCTCTATTGAAACTGAAAGGAGTAGAAAAGAGTACAAAAATGTTTACAAGCTCTCTGCAAGTGAACAAGAGAGAAGAAACAATAATCTGAACTCCTGGGAAATAACTAGCTTTCTCCCATGTATGCTTGCAAAATGATCTCTCTACAAAAGTTGGGAAAAGCTCCTAAAAATAGTTATCCTGATCGATTTTCAAGCTCCATAAAGAAACCTTGAAAACTGCCACCAAACTATTCCAAACTGAAGAAAGAAACTACCAAAAAGCCCTCCAAGGTGGTGCCACCAAAAAATATGCTTTATCTACCCAATAAAGACTCCAATTTTGTCCATATCCTCCCAAAATAAATCAAACTTAAAAAAGAAAGATATTGTTTGCTTTACTTGCTTTAACTGCATAAATAATGAATATTTAAAAGCAATTTATAAGATATTGCTTAAAATATCATTTTACATGGATCTACAGCTTTATTTTCCTAATTTATCTCAATTTGAATCTATTGGAAAAATACAAGGCTTTATATGACTATCTTGCCAAGTATATTACATTTCATTTGGCATATGATTTTCTATAAAAATCATGAAAATTATGAAGGCATATTAGATGGTTTTGCAAAAAATAAAAGCCTATAAGGCTTATTTTCTATCTGGCTTGCAAAAAATTTTGAAGGGCATATGTGGTTTTGAAAAAAATAAAAGCCCCTAGGCTCAACCTCCACTCAATCTGCATATTAAAGGCATCATGAAAATGTTTTGAAATTACCTTCAAAATGGTAAAAAAGGAACCATTGGGGTTTCAAGGCATATAGCCTAGGCATCAAACATTGTCATCAAGGATTTAATACCCCTGTGGGTATTAGTTGAGCTTGGAAAATAAGAATTGATGTGATAAAAAATCACCATCAATTTAGGGCATCAATAAAACCCTAATCACAAAACACCCTTGCCCTAGAATCTCGGGCTCATTTCACACTTTTCAACTTTTGAGAGGAGGCTCTCTATGCACCGCCATGGGGTAGGGTTTGACTAGAAAAGTTGATTTCTCAGTGCTTCTGAGCATGTTTTCTTGAAGGATCCAACATATAATAGAAGGTAAGGCCATGACGACACATCTATCATCATTTGATTGATTTCTTTTTTCATTTCCTGAGATAAAATTTGGCTTCTCAAGCCACGGTTGTATTTCTTTGATGCATTTTTGTGTGTTCTCTGTATACTTTGTTTGTCACCACACTCTGTCTCTATGCCACAGGCCCACCATGAATGACTAGAATTCAAAGAAGAAACCCTCAAATCTCTGTAATTTTGTTGAACAAAAACTCTATGATTCTTTCATAGGAACAAAGTAAATGTTTACAGTCAATTTTAAACCCGTTCTTTGTATTTTCATCACTAATATATAGGCTCATGGCCACAATCATAGAACTCTTCTGATGCAATTTTATCTTGCTACTTTCTTTTGTTTTCTCCTTCTCTGTTTGGGGTAGCCATTGTTGGCTGGGGCAAGCTCTCTTGAAGGAAACAAAAATGGGTAAAACCCACAGTTTCATGCACATGTTGCTTCTCAAAACAAGGTTAGTTTGTTGACTTAAAATCTGCATACATTCCTTTTTATCTTTCCTGTAGCTAAAGGATTGATAAGGGCATTTGGAAGTTGTGACTATAGTTGCATTTCTTTTTGTACCAAAGTCACAACTGGAATATGCATTTCTTAGCATTTTGAGAATGAAACCCTAGGTGGGTTTGAGCAAAAAGAGTTTTATTTTATCATTTCCTTCTGAATATGCAATTTATAGTTGAAACCCCAAAAATGGTTGTGGGAGACTTAAACACTAGCTGTGACTTCTCTCTGGCATCATGGAAGGTTGTTACTTACTATGGTTGTTTATTTGTCTTTATTTCCTGAATATTGTTCTTGAAACCCTAAAATAAACACTGCACTAGACCGCGGCTGTCAAGAACATGAACTAGGTTTCCCTTTATCCTGGAAATGCAAAACATGATTTTATAAGCTCAAACCTTCATTTTCATTTGTAGATGACCTTCCCTCTATCTTCTAACAGTATATACACATATGATGTTCATTACAAAATGAGATAAACATGTAAATGTTTTTTTTTTCTCAATCCTTCTATAGCTGAATATAAACACTGAGATGACAAAGTGTATCTTGATATTTACATAATTATACCCCTGTGATGCTCTACTTGATGGATGTGACACCTTCACTCTTTCTCATGGATATTTGGCTTCATTATTGATTCTGTAGCAACATTTATATGAAAACAAAACATGATGAATAATCACTTCCATTTGATTATCCACTGTAGCATGACATTACTATTCTATTTCATTTATGAGGATCTCATTTCTTGCTACTCCATCTAAATTTTATAATGATGACATTCATGTGTTTCTCTCTCTTCTATATCACTGTAGATGTTGTCTTAACCTCATACAGCCATGCATCTGTGCATACTTCATTTGATGATATATACTTATGTTGTCTTGTTCCATTTGATGACTGGTATTTCTGTTTACATTTGGTATACATATATGCTAAATGTTCCAATTAGATTTGTCTTATGGCATACATACTTGGCATATAGTTCACTGTATCATATCAAATGTAGTTATCTACATACCACATTGAATTGTTGAAACTCCTCCACTTTACTGGCATGAATATATTTGAACATACATTCTTCATCTATATCTTCATGGCATCAACTTGACTATTCTGTAACCTCTAATGTCTTGGGTGGTCACCATGCGTATACTAGTTCTTTTTGCATCTACTTATGATGACATTATGAAAGATATTTGGATGAACATAATTATAATGTACTTATCATATTGGTATTGAATACTTCATTTCTTGATCAACATAAGAGTGTTGTCCTCTTCATATGAACATTTGTAGGCTTTATTCTATCACTATCTTTATTGTACTATTTCTTCATATGCAAGACTACATGATAAAACTGGACTACAGTCTCTGGTTTCCTTGAATGCATTCAAATCATATTGTAACAGCAAATAGATGTATAATCTTGTCAATGTCTTTACTCTGTTTTAGACATTATTGAGCTATCTTGAATGAGCTCAATGCTCACTTATGACTCTCACTTCATGTTTGAACTGATAGTCATAGATGGGTAATGAGATTGAAGCTCTTACACTTAGTTAATGGAATAGTAGAATATGTCTTGATTTCCATATATATACTTGTATTCCACCCCCCTAAGAATTAGGGCCAGCATGCTAGGTTCAATCCTTGTGGGAGCCCAATTTACACCACATGTTGAAATGGTCTTCAAAAAGCAACATGATTTCACCTATACCTGCATAGGAAACAAACATGTTAGATAGAAACAATGAAGCTCAATGTTGTTGTGATACCTTATTTTTTAGGCTCTCTAATGTTTGTTATCTAATTTCTATTCAACTGATCCAATACATCATGGCAATTTACTATATTCTATAGATAGAGCACATAGTGAAACACATATTTGGAACTCTAACCAACTCTTCATATCATGACGCATGTTCACCCAAGGATCGAGAGCGAGGAGGAGCAAACTACAAATTGAAGACTAACACCCAACACCAATAGGCAATGATGAATATGTCCTTCATTATATGCTTCTTTTCATTTATTCATTTTTAGTTGTATTGTCCATTCTCTATGATGTGTCGGTTTAGCTATTACCACGTCTTGTGTGGGACATTTGATCTGTCATGTTTTCATTCAATGCAATGGTTATTCCATTTATGTACCTCATTTATGAAATTGAATAAGCACTGTAATGAAATGAAACATCTTATCTCTCATGCAACCTTCTGCAATGCAAATGAATGATTAACTGAATCCTTTTTCTTTGTTATAACAATGCATCACAACTAAATCTTTCAAGCACTCCAACTATGCAAAACAAGATAACATGCAAATGTTAAAAACTTTCTCATCTAAAATGAACTGAATGCACTCTAGCTCTGCCAATTTGAGTTGTAGAGAAAAATTGGTAACATTTTTGGCAACTTCTGCTACATGCTTGTCTGCTAAGCATCAGGGCCAGTTGCCTTAACTATCCATTGGGAATAGAGTCAGGGTCTGCTTATCTCAAACTCAAAAAACTAAAACTCAACACTTTGTACTACTCCAAATAGCAGCAGAAATCTAAACCAAACCAAACTAAAAGCAAACTAAAAGGCCCTGGTGGCCAAAAAATATGTGCAGCAGCACTTAGGGGAAAAAAATACTGAAAGGAAATGTGAATGAAGCACTTATTAACTGAAAAGACTAACTCTAACCTACTCTAACTAGCCAAAGAAGCTGGTCAAACAAAACCATTCACTGATTGGGTGGAATAAGTCCCCCTCCTAACCAACCGAGGATGCCTCTCATACTTACAAACTAACAATAAGGAGTGAAAAGAAAGAACATGCCATATAAATTGTTGTACTGCAACCTGAAGATTAAAACCAAAGGTTTGAATCCCTTGATTCTGTTCAAACATACCTCTAGTTTGCCATGAATGGGCAAGTTGGATCTGCTACTCCTCAACTACAATCTCATTCTTAGGGGTATTGAAAATTCTTTGAAACTTGTTGATCACTTCATTGGCTAAATCTCTAATGGGGCATGCACTTGAAAGGATGAACCTTAAACTTTTATTACTAGTTCCTCTCTTGTCAACTACCTCCTCAACCATTACTTTGTGCTCCTCCACAACCAATCTATCCTCATTTATTTGCTCATGGATCAGTCCCTTGTCTGAATAGCTTTCATCATTTTATTGCTCAGAACTTGGTAACTTTGTTAGTTCAGATGTATTTTCTTCATCAATACTAACAAACAAAGGAAGTTCAGTAAATAAATCAGTCAAAACCTGAGTTCCAACACTCTCTTTTAGCTCTTCACCTTGTTGTTCCACACATTCCCCTTCAAAAGATGATCATTTGACATCTAAATTTGAAACAAAAATCTCAAGATCATCCCAAAACAGCAAGGTGAAGAGCTAAAAGAGAGTCATTCCCCTTCAAAAGATGATCATTTGACATCTAAATTTGAAACAAAAATCTCAAGATCATCCCAAAACATGTCTTCATTATCATTTTCATTTTTTGGTGAAGGGGAACTGCTTATTACCTTGTGACCATTCTCAACCAACTATGTAGGTTGTATAATAGGCTTACCTTCATGCTTCCTTACTTGATCCAAGACCCCATTGTCAGGTTGCTCAGCTTCAATAAGCAACTCATTAGATTGTTGAGGATCCTCATGCTATTATGAAATTGTTGTTCTTGGTATGTGCATGCTTTCCTTATCTGGCTCTACAAAATCAGGTAACTGTTCAAATAAACAAGTTGATTCTTCCTCCCTTTTATCTGGTGCTTTCTCTAATGAAACTAGGGCATTCTATCTTTGCAACCAAAGACTTTCGCCTTGCGACCTCTGTACCCTACTTTCATGCATCTTATGAAAAACATTAGAAAATTTTTCAAATGAATCAAAATTTAAAGGGTTTGGTGTCAGGTTTGAATCAACTTCCTCTACACATGAATTATGCTCATATTTAGCTAGGGATGCAGCACAAACAACAACAACCTCTTGCTTCACATTTGGTTTTTTCTGACTGATCATCTTCAACAAAACAAGGAGGATCATTAGTGAAAACATTGGAAGACTCTTCAAGAGAAATCTCTTCTTGCTCGATCTTCTGCTACTGCAAACGGTAAACTTCCAAAGCTGAACGCAGCAGGTTTACCTTTTTAAGTTCCTCGATGAAGAGTAAGGTATTCTGATCAAAGGATTCACCCTTAGATTCCTCAGGTGGGGAAACTTGGGAGCTTCTTGAATTCCTTGTGAGAAAAAATGTTGCTCCAGGGGATAATCTACAACTATACTAGGCTGAACATGATTATTTTCCTCAACTTGCAAGGGGTGAGGGCTTCTAAAACTAGGTATTTTAAGAATAAGATGTTGGCTTGAGGAATCAAGGATTTTATTCTTCCTAAAACTTGAAATCTCTACTTTAGGAGCATTAAGAGGCTCATTTGGTCTAAAACTTGGAAATTTATACTTACGAACCTCTTCTTGAGTTGGCTATTATGGAACAACAGGAGCTGCTTGGGCTTATGCAAGCAAAAGCTTTGTTTGTGTAGCTACCTCCCTCTCAAGATTCTCTTCAAATTGTCTCCTTCATGTTTCCAACTCCTGGTCAGAACTAAAGGTCTCACAGAGTGGTTTCTCTAGCTATTGGAGGTAAGCTTGGTGATCTTACTCTTGTTTCTGCAAATTACACTCTTCATATTGCCTTCCTTGAAATTCCTCTTCATGTTGGTACTGATAACCTGAGAAAGCCCATTCTTCCTACTGTAAGTTATACTCATGTTGTCTCTTAATCTCCTCTACCTATTTTGTGAAGTCATGCATGAAATCAAACAAAATACCCTTTATGCTTGCAATTCCTCCTTTTCACTATCTATGAGCTAGTTTCAAGTGCATGAAGGCTGAGATGGATATTGGACAGGAATGGTTATCTAGTAATCATCCTGAGGATTTGGACTAAAACCAACATTATGACTACTTGTGTATGGCTTGTAAGGAGGCTAAACAGTGGTGGGTGTGTGGCAATTATGTTGAGCATGTTGATTCTGAAAAGACATGGAATTAGAAATAGCAGCATAATTAGTGTGATATGGCTGACATGGAGATAGATAAGTGGTATTTTCATAGTATGGTTGTGGATATTCATACTAACTAAAAATATGACATTTTTACTCATATAAAAGCTAGAAAATGGAGTGAATTGATGATTTTTGTAACATACCAACACTTGATCATACTGAAACTAGTAAGATTGAGCTTGGAGTCACTAGATGTGTTGTTTCCTTGCCTCTAAAGGCAGAGATCACTGACATACACACCAAATATTAGTGATGAATGATCAAACTTTGGATTGAAAAAGTCCAACTTTATCCCAATCTGGTTTTCATAAGTTGAATGCACTAGTTTTGCATGTAAGACCAAAAGGAATAGGTCACCAATTATATTATATGAAACCTCCAAAGGATAGAACACTGTTGTATATACCTAAACATCAACTTTAAGAGTTGAAAAACTTCTCTGAAAATAATTTTAGAGTCCCATTGAGTGTTCCAAAAACTATTATCAATCAAATATGCACCCTATGCTAAGCTACTAACTTAGCTATCTATTGACACATGGGAAGACTCCTAGGCCTATGGGTTGCCTAAACTTGGAGTGAACCTCCAGAGTGGGCTGGTTCCTCTAGTAAACCACCTAATCTAAATGATTTTCTAAGAAAAGGGATAGAAAGTTAACTATAATTGAAATCCTAAACTCTAATAGGTGATGCACCAAAACTCTATCTATTCACTCATAATTAGCCTCACAAAGACTTTTAACCCTCACAATTCCATTGAAATTAATGCAATACATTAGTGATTTGTATGAAAGTTTGAAAAGCTAGAGGTTTTCGAAGGACAAACAAGAATTTTATCACAACTTTAACCCACTGAGCAAGCTAAACACAACATACAACCTATAGCACATGAAACTCCCGCACTCAATTCTACAATAATGAGACATAGAAAAGGACATGGACCTGAATCATAATTAAATATTAGATCATTTGCTGCAAAATGAAATAGAAAGTATGGAAAAGGAGAACACTACTACTCTATTAAAACTGAAAGGAGTAGAAATGAGTACAAAAATGTTTACAAGCTCTCTGCAGGTGAACAAGAGAGAAGAAATAATAATCTGAACTCCTAGAAGAGAACTAGTTTTCTCCCATATATGCATGCAAAATGATCTCTCTAGAAAAGCTGGGAAAAGCTCCTCAAAATAATTATCCTAATCCATTTTTGAGCTGCATACGAAAGCCTTGAAAAATGCCACCAAACTATCTCCAAACTGAAGAAAAGAACTGCCAAAAAGCCCTCCAAGGTGGTCCCACAAAAAAATATGTTTTATCTGCCTAATAAAGACTCTAATTTTGTCCATATCCTCCCAAAAGAAAGCAAACTTAAAAAAGAAAGATATTGTTTGCTTTACTTGCTTTAACTGCATAAATAATGAATATTTAAAATTAATTTATAAGCTATTGCTTAAAATATCATTTTACATGGATTTGCAACTTTATTTTCGTAATTTATCTCGATTTGATTCTATTGCAAAAATACAAGGCTTTATATGACTATCTTGCCAAGTATATTACGTTTCATTTGGCATCTAATTTTCTATAAAAATCATGAAAATTACAAAGGCATATTAGATGGTTTTGCAAAAAATAAAAGCCTATAAGGCTTATTTTCTATCTGACTTGCAAAAAATCCCTAAGGGCATATGAGGTTTTGAAAAAATTAAAAGCCCCTAGGCTCGATCTCCACTCAATCTGCATATTAAAGGCATCATGAAAATGTTTTGAAATTACCTTCAAAATGTCAAAAAAGGAACCATTGGGGTTTCAAGGCATATAGCTAGGCATCAAACATTGTCAACAAGGATTTAGTACCCCTGTGGGTATTAGTTGAGCTTGGAAAATAAGAATTGATGTGATAAAAACTGCCATCAATTTAGGGCATCAATGAAACCCTAATCACAAAACACCCTTGCCCTAGAATCTCAAGCTCATTTCACACTTTTCAACATTTGAGAGGACACTTTCTGTGTGCCACCATGGGGTAGGGTTTGACTAGAAAAAATGATTTCTCAGTGCTTCTAAGCATGTTTTCTTGAAGGATCTAGTATATAATGGAAGGTAAGACCATGACAACACACCTGTCATCATTTGATTGATTTCCTTTTTCATTTCTTGAGATAAAATTTGGCTTCCCAAGACGTGGTTGTATTTCTCTAATGTATTTCTGTGTGTTCTCTGTATACTTTCTTTGTCACCACACTCTATCTTTATGCCACAGGCTACCATGAATGACTAGGGTTCAAAGAAGAAACCCTCAACTCTCTGCAATTTTCTTAAACAAAAACTTCATGATTCTTTTATAGGATCAAACGTAAATGTTTACAGTCAGTTTTAAACCCATTCTTTGTATTTTCTCCACTAATATATGGGCTCATGGCCGCAGTCATAGAACTCTTCTGATGTAATTTTGTCTTGCTACTTTCTGTTCTCTACTCCTTCTCTGTTTGGGGTAGCCATTGTTGACTGGGTTGAGCTCTCCTAAAGGCAACAAAAATGGGTAAAAACCCACAATCTTATGCACATGTTGCTTCTCAAAACAAGGTTAGTTTGTTGCCTTAAAATCTGCATATGTTCCTTTTCATCTTTCTTGTAGCTGAAGGCTTGATAAGGGCATTTGGAAGTTGTGATTGTAGTTGCATTTATTTTTGTACGAAAGTCACGACTAGAATATGCATTTTTTAGCATTTTGAGAATGAAACCCTAGGTGGGTTTGAGCAGCAAGAGTTTTATTTTATCATTTCCTTCTGAATATGCAATTTATGGTTGAAACCCCAAAAATGACTTTGGGGGACTTAGGCTCTGGCCGCGACTTCTATTTGGCATCATGGAAGGTTGTTGCTTACTATGGCTATTTCTTTGTCATCATTTCCTGAATATTGTTCTTGAAACCCTAAAATAAACACTGCACTAGGCTGCGGCTGTCAAGAACATGAACTAGGTTTCCCTTTATCCTGGAAATGTAAAACATGATTTTGTAAGCCCAGACCTTCATTTTCATTTGTAGATGCTTGTCACTCTATCTTGTAGCAGCATATACACTTATGATGTTCATTACAAAATGAGATAAACATGTAAATGTTCTTTTTTTCTGAATCCTTCTATACCTAAATATAAACACTGAGATGACAAAGTGTATCTTGATATTTACATAGTTCTACCCCTATGATGCACTACTTGATGGATGTGACACCTTCACTCTTTCTCATGGACATTTGGCTTCATTATTGATTATGTAGCAGCATTTATATGAAAACAAAACATGATGAATAATCACTTCCATTTGATTATCCACTGTAGCATGACATTATTGTTCTATTTCATTTATGAGGAGTTCATTTCTTGTTTCTCCATCTGCATTTTATAATGATAGCATTCATGTGTTTCTCTCTCTTTTGTATCATTGTAGATGATGTCTTAACCTCATATAGCCATCCATCTATCCATGCTCCATTTGATGATCTATACTTATGATGTTCCTATTCAATTTGATCATCGGTATTTCTGTTTACATTTGATATGCATATACTCTGAAAGTTCTAATTAGATCTCTCTTATAACATACATACTTGGCATATAGTTCACTATATCATATCGAATGTAGATATATACATACCACATTGAACTATTGAAACTCCTCCACTTTACTGGCATGAATATATCTGAACACGCATTCTTCATCTATATCTTCAAGGCATCAACTTGACTATTCTGTAACCTCTGATGTCTTGGCTGGTCACAATGCATATGCTAGTTCTTTTTGCATCTACATACAATGACATTATGAAAGATATTTGGATGAACATAGTTATAATGTACTTGTCATATTGGTATTGAATACTACATTTATTGTTCAACATAAGAGTGTTGTCCTCTTCATATGAAGACTTGAAGGCTTTATTCTATCACTGTCTTAATTGTACTATTTCTTCATATTCAAGACTACATGATAAAACTAGACTACAGTCTCTGGGTTCCTTCAATGCATTCAAATCATACTATAATAGCAAATAGATGTATAATCTTGTCAATGCCTTCACTCTGTTTTAGACATTATTGATCTATTATGAATGAGCTCAATGCTCACTTATGACTCTCACTTCATCATGTTTGAACTAATAGTCATAGATGGTTAATGAGCTTGAAGCTCTTACACTTAGTTAATGCAATGGCAGAATATGTCTTGATTTCCATATATAGACTTGTATTACACCCCCCTAAGAATTAGGGGCAGCATGGTGTGCTTAACCCTTGTTGGAGCCCAATTTACACCACATGCTGAAATGGTCTTCAAACAACAACATGATTTCACCTATAACTGCACAGGAAACAAACATGTTAGATAGAAACAATGAAGCTCAATGCTGTTGTGATACTTTTTTTTTCATGCTCTCTCTGATGTTCGTTATCTAATGTCTATTCAACTGATCGAATACATTATGGCAATGTACTATATTCTGTAGATAGAGAACATAGTGAAACACATATTTGGATCTCTAACCAACTCTTCATATCATGATGTAGGTTCACCCGAGGATCGAGAGCGAGGAGGAGAAAACTACATTGAAGACCAACACCCAACACCAATAGGCAATGATGAATATGTCCTTCATTATATGCTTCTTTTCCTTTATTCATCTTCAGTTGTATAGTTCATTCTCTATGATGTGTTGGTTCAACTATTCCCCTGGCTTGTGTGGGACATTTGATCTGTCATGCTTTCATTCAATGTAATGTTTATTCCATTTTGTACCTCATTTATGAAATTGAATAATCACTGTAATGAAATGAAATGTCTTATCTCTCATGCAACCTTCTACAATGCAAATGAATGATTAACTAAATCCTTTTT
The DNA here is from genome assembly GCA_027924645.1 of Cunninghamia lanceolata. NCBI lineage: Eukaryota > Viridiplantae > Streptophyta > Pinopsida > Cupressales > Cupressaceae > Cunninghamia > Cunninghamia lanceolata. The sequence goes on from BSBN01001018.1 coordinate 404,651, forward strand.
CTTTGTTATAATAATGCATCATAACTGATTCTTTCAAGCACTCCAGCTATGCAAAACAAGATAACAGACAAATGTTAAAAAATTTCTCATCTAAAATGAATTGAATGCACTCCAATTCTACCAATTTGAGTTGTAGAGAAAAATTTGTAACAATGACAAAAGTACATGTGGTTATCTTCCATATAGGATGACATATCACTGTGCCAACTCTCATAAGATGACGAAACAGGATTTGTATCCTAACTATAATAATAGGCAATAAATAAATACAAGGAATTACCAAGGTTGAGACACCTTAATTCCCAACATTCTCACACTTGTCAAACACCTTGTAAGAGCCAATAGAATAATGGGATTTAACTGCTATAGGCCGAGAGGCCGATAGACTCTGAACACCATCTGAACTTGTCCATGCCCACTAGTTTTGTCAATGCATCCGCAACATTCTTCAAAGTATCTACCTTCTCCAAATTCACCTTTGCATCCTCTACCATGTCTCGAATGAAATGAAACTGTACATCAATATGCTTTGTTCTGGCATGGAAAGTTGGATTATTTTCTAGGCAAATCGCACTCTGACTGTCACAACAAATAGTAATTTGTCCTACATCAACACCAATATTAGAAGACAATATCTTAAGCCAAATGGATTCCTTACAAGCATGAGTAGCTACCATATATTCAGCTTCTGTCATGGACAAATTGACCATAGGTTGTTGCTTACTCATCTGACCAATTGCACCACTGAATAAAGTAAACACATAAGCACTGGTGGATCTCCTGCTATCAATGTCACCTAGCAAATCTAAATCCACAAATCCATGGATACATACAGAATGCAGAGCTCCTGTAGGATGACCATGATAACATATTTAATACTTAGAAGTATCCTTCAAATATCTGAACACTCACTTTACTACATCCCAATGTACCCATCTAGGATTAGCCCTAAATTGACTAAGGACTCCCACTACTTCAGCAATGTCTGGTCTTGTGTAGACCATAGCATACATCAAACTGCCAATAACACTAGCATAAGGTACTCTTCTCATGTCCTCCACCTCAGAAGGAGATTTTGGACAATCATTAATAGATAACTTTGTCCCCAAAGAAATAGGAACACACAATGGTCTACAATCTGCCATGTTGAACCTATCCAACATGGTCTTCACATACTTACTCTAGATTAACCAAATTTTTATGTTAGCTATCTCTGTTGATTTCCATTCCCAGAATGTACCTAGATGCCCCTAAGTTTTTCATCTAAAATTGTACTGACAACTGAGACTTCAAATCAGAAATCATATTTTTACAATTCCCAACTAACAACATATTGTTAACATGCAATGCAATAATGAGAATGCGATCATTGTCAAAATTGTAATATACACAATGATCTGATTTTGATCTCAAAAATCTAATCGACAACACAAAGGAATCAAATTTCATATACTACATCCTAGGAGAGTGCTTCAAACCATACAAAGACTTTTTTAGCTTGCAAATGAAATTTTCTTTACCTTTCTCTATGTAATGCTCTGGCTATTACATCTAAATCTCTTCCTCCAAATCACCATGAATGAATGTTCTCTTCACATCCATCTTCTCCACCTCTAATTCATATGCTACTGAAAGAGATAACAAGATCCAAATAGATGTTAGCTTTGTAACGGGAAATAAAATTTCACCATAATCAATTCCCTGTACTTGTGAGTACCCCTTCGCAACTAGTTTGGCCTTGTACTTTTCAACATTGCCATCTGCATGAAATTTCTTCTTGTATGCTCATTTGCATCCAATAGGTTTCCATCCTTCAGGCAAAGGCACCAAGTCCCAAGTTTTATTCTTCTCCAAAGAAGCCATCTCATCTTCGATGGTCTCCTTCTAGGAACCTGCATCTTTCATGCCCATAGCCTCTGTCACATTTTTAGCCTCATTAGTGTTAGTAAGCAAGTCAAAAGTACAACTAGAATCAAGCAATGAATAACCAAACCTATCAAGTTGCTTCCTTATTTGTGTAGACCTCCTCAAAGGTTGAGGTTGAGGTTTTTCTTCTTCTTCTTCTGAACTTTCAGAGCTGCTAGAGCTCTCCTCATCATCAAGTCTTAGAAGGTCTATCAATTCATTCTTCTCAAGGGTAGAAAGAAATAGAACCACATCCTCTTTCTTTTCTTTCTCTTCTAGATGTAGAACAATGGAAGGTGTTATCTCTTTGAAGATAACACTTCTGCTATACAACAAATTTTTAACCACAAGATCCCAAAGCTTATATCCTTTCACACCGACACCATAGCCAATGAAAATATGAAATGTCAATCTGAATTTTATTAAAACCCCACAAAATCTAAAAGTGACTTTGCATTAACAACACAACTATGCATCACAATTTCTAGACACTAGTGACTAGTTTGCACAATAAACCATCCAAAATATTGCAACACAACTCCAAACTAAATTTATTATTATTTTCTGATGGAAACACATATGTGCAGGTCTGATACATAATATTTACCCAGCAGAAAACTATCACAACAAATCCGTAATTTCAACCACAACCCATTAAGCAAAATGCTGAAATATACATAAAATAACTCACTACAAAGCCTCCAAACTCTTAGATTTACACTCAAAACTAATATGGCTGTAGAATGACACTATGGATAATGTATTATAGTAGTACACATAGAAAACTAAACCCCATACAACAGCAAATGTGAACAACAACACAAACAACTTCTAAACACACTACGAAATCACTACAAAACCCTTCAACAACACAAGAACATTGTACTACTGAATCTTGTCTGCACAAATGCAATCTCTGAGATAAGATTACTGTATCAACCCAAGAACATAGCCCTTAGGTTACTAGAAACTCATGTCCATTGGCCACAAGCTTCGTCTTCAATGGTTTCTCTATCCACTGAAGCTGCACAAGCATCTGCTCTGCAAGAAAGAGAGAAAAATGTCATTATCCCCCCAAAATGAAATGTTACATTATTTTATGATGTGAGAGGCCATCTTGGGCATCCAAGATCTCCCATTCCTGAATCTTGGGAGTTACAACTCCCATATGCCACTTGGATGCTTCAAACAATGCCCACCGTCCACTTGTCAAAGGTGCAACCCTTATTTTTAGCAAATACCTTCACAAATCTGCCCCAAATCTCCATAAAATATTCCCTCTCAAATCCAAATGCCTAAAGGGAATATTTGAGCTCTAAATACATTTTATTTAATATTTATTTGTCCTTTAATATTTGAAAATGCATCGGGAAAAACATAATATTAAATAATTAATTTCCCTCCAAGCTATCATGTAAAGTGACTTGCAATTTTTAGATAGGAGGGACTCACTAAAAATAGAAAATGTTATTTTTGGAAAGGGGACATGACAAGTCCTCCCTCCCAGAATTTTCTTGTCCTCAAGCAATGGAGATTAGGATGCTCAAGTATCTCAGGTCCCTCCCATGATGTATCCTCAATTGGCAAGTTCTTCCATTTGATCAAATATTATGCGATGCACATGTTTCTGAGTTTCTTCTCCCTTGTTTCCAACACCTTTTCTGGAATCAAAATTAATTTCCCTTTATCATCCAATGGCAGTAAATCATGTGAAGTAACAACTTGTTGTCCTACCACTTTCTTCAAGCATGAAACATGGAAAACATTATGAATTTTACTACCTGAAGGAAGCTCCAACTCATAGGCCACTTCGCTGATCCTTCGGATGATTTGTATGGAACATAGTATTTGGGCTTGAGTTTCTCAACCCCATTCTTCTTCAATTTACTCTGTTTATATGGCTGCAATCTCACAAAGACCAAGTCCCCAACCTCAAATACTCTCTCTGTCCTCTTCCTATCTGCATAAATTTTTTACTGATTTTGTGCATGCTGTAAGTTATCTTTAAGTGACCTCAAAATCCCCTGACTTTGATTTATCTATCTGAAAATAGTAAATTGGCAAAGGAAAGTGCATCATACCCATAAAGAGCTTGAAAAGGAGTCATACCTATAGACATATGAAAAGAAGTGTTGTAACAATATTCCCCTAGATGCAACCATTACACCCAAACATGTTGTTGATCTGAAACATAATTTCTCAGGTATCCCTCTATCCACTTGTTCACTATTTCAGTTTGTCCATTAGTTTGTGGATCATAGCTTGTGTTAGGCGTGAGTTCAATACCTGTTAAGTGAAAGAGCTCTTTCCAAAAAGAGCTAATAAATCTACTATCTCTGTCACTAACTATGTTTCTAGGTAGCCCATGCAATTTGAAAACTTCTCTAAAAAATAATTCTGCTATTTGTGGTGCTTTAAATTCAGATGTAATAGGGAAGAAATGAGCATATTTTGTTAATCTATTTACCACCACATAAATACAATCCTTACCTTTCCCCTTGGGTAAACCTGTAATGAAATCCATGGAGATGCTCTCCCATTTCTGTTCGGGTATGGGTAGTGGTTGTAGAAGCCCTGCAGGATAAAGTTGTTCACTCTTATTCTGCTAACATACCATACACTCCTTAATGTGTTTATGCACATCCTCCTTCAGCCCTTTCCATGCAAATCTCTCACGGATTTGGCTATAAGTCTTGTAATATCCTTGATGACCTACAAGTGGTGTATCATGAAAGGCCCTTAGGATCTTCTCTTTAACCTTGGATTCAGGCACCAAATAGATCTGATTTTTGTAATAGATCAGCCCATCCATCACCGCATACCTATGATCCTCAACCAACTCATCCAAGATGTTAGCATCAAAGGGGTTTTTTGCATACTCAACAATGATGGACATCTTCCAATCAGCTAAAATAGTTGACAAAGAGCATAAAGTAGGCTTCCTAGAAAGTGCATCTGCCACCACATTATTCTTCCCTTTCATATACTCAATCTCAAAATCATAAGCTTGTAATTTCCTTACCCACTTTTGTTGGTAGTCATTCAAGTTCTTTTTCTCCATAAAGAACTTGAGACTATTATGATCTGTCTTTATTATAAACTTCCCACAAACTAGGTACTATCTAAACTTTTCCAGTGCATGCATTATTGCCAACATTTCTTTATCATAAATAGAGTATCCTCTTTCTAATTTGCTCAATTTTCTACTCTCAAAAGCTATGGGATGTTTATTTTGAGTGAAGACAGCCCCTACACCCTCCCCTAATGCATCACATTCTACTACGAATGGAAGAGAAAAATCTAGAATTGCAAGCACAGGGCAAGAGCTCATTACCTCTTTGAACTTATCAAAAGTTTTTTGTGCTTCTTCTGTCCACACGAATGCTCCTTTCTTTATCAAATCAGGTAATGGAACAACAAGTTGTGAAAAACCTTTCACAAACCTTCTATAGTAACAACATAGTCTGAAGAAACCCTTTAGCTATGTGAGATTAGTAGGTGGTGGCCAATCTAGGATGGCTTGAATTTTTTGCTGATCTACCTTGACTTCTTCAGCACTTATGACATACCCCAGATATAAATTTTCAAACAGCCCAAACTCACATTTGGACATTTTGGCATAGAAAGATTGCTATTCTAAAATCCCCAAAACTATATCTAGGTGCTCCAAATGTGCTTTCCATGTTTTGTTGTATATCAAAATATCATCAAAAAATACTAGCACAAATTCTCAGAGTTGCTTACTGAATACCTAGTTCATACAAGATTGGAAAGTAGCTGGAGGATTGGTGAGGCCAAAAGGCATGACTAAGAAATCAAAGTGCCCGTAGTGACACCTGAAAGCTGTCTTTTCTATATCTTTCTCCCTCATACGAATCTGGTGGTATCCTAACCTTAAGTCAATCTTTGAAAAATAAACTGCTCCATGTAACTCATCTATGAGTTCATCTATTCTTGGAATGGGGTATCTATTCTTGATTGTTTTCTTGTTTAATGGTCTGTACTCTATACACATCCTAAGAGTGCCATCTTTCTTTTTCACAAGAACCATTGATGAAGCAAATGGGCTAGAACTAGGCCTGATGAAACCCATATCCAAGAGCTCTCTAATAGTCTTCTCTATCTCCTCCTTATAACCTCGCAGGTGTCTATAAGGAGTTGTAATAATAGGTTTTGCACCCTATTCCAACTCAACCATGTGCTGAAATCCTCTATCCAGAGGTAAACCTAGAGGTGGATCATTGAAGACAATACTATGCTTATCCAAAATCTCTTGAAGCTCAAAATGAAATTTACCTTTCTCTTGTAGGCAACTCGAAGGATGTATCAAGCATGTTGTAGCCCAAGCTACTTGCCCTCACCTAAAAGTCCTCTCCATCTTCTTCGCAATTACTACTCTTGGTGCTCCAGTTGAAAGGCCTCTTAGAACAATTTCTCTTCCATCTGAATGGAATATGAATTCCATAGTTTGGTAGTTTTGGTAATAACCTCCAATGGAGTGCAGCCATTGCACACCCAATGCCACATTTGTTTCACCAATACCCACCACATAGAAATCATCACTTAGATTATAATCTCCCATAGTAATGTTGAGCTGTTGAATCACTTTCTTGGAAGGCATTGTAAAACCATTAGCAACTGTAACATTAAATCCTTCAAACTCCTTAGTTTTTACTCCCCTCTTTATCACATATCCTTCATCAATGAAATTGTGGGTAGCCCCACTATCAATCAACACATTCATCCTTTGTCCTGCTAGGACTCCTCGAACCCGGAATGGATGATATCTAGGGGCTCCTGATAGGGCTGCCAAGGAATCCTCTTTGCTGTTTTCAACTTCCACTCCTTCAAAACTAGGGTCTATAGTGTTATGAAATTCTTCATTCTCCTCAAACTCAGGGTCTGAAGATACTTCAATGAAATACACCTTTCCCTTACCAAGGCATCAATGGCTAGGGTCCCATGGTTCTTTGCAATGGAAGCAAAGGTTTCTCCTCCTAAGCTCCTTCCTATCATTGAGGTCTATCTTCTTAGGGGCTACAGGTGGTATAGATGATGTAATCTTTTTTATAGGAGTTGGGAAAGTCTTCTTTTGGAAACCACTCTTTTGCTGTCCTGAAAAGAATCCCTTAAATGGTTGTGCCAAGCTCTTCTTGGGAAAAGTGGGTTCAAGCTGCAAGCTTCTTCTAATTGCTTCTTGGAGTGTGGTAGGTGAAAAGGCTTTGATAAGCCCTCCTAAAGGATCTTCAAGTCCTTCCGAGAAGAGATAAACAATCCTTTTTTCTAATATGTCAGGCACCATAACAGCAATTTTCTGAAACTCATCCACATACTCACTCACCGTAGTCTTCTATTTAATCTTTGAAAGTTCTTTGAAATACTTTTCTTCATCTATGAGTTTAAAGTGGTCTAATAGCGTTTGCCTGAAATCTAGAAATGTATTCACCTGATCATGATCTTGAGTAATGGTCCCATGATACCACTACTCATAAGCATTACCTTCCAGATGTACAATTGCAAATTGAATAGCATCTTTCTTAGTCATAGGATTGAGGGTGAGGTATGTTTGTAGTTTTGTAACCATGCTCTGGCTAAGATTTTGTCACTACCATCAAAAGTGGGTGTTGCAAGTTTGTTCGTTTACTTTTAAGTTCTCTTTCTCCTCTATCTTGCTCCCTCCTCCTATGTTCCTTACCAAAGATCTCAAAAAATTTGTCAAATGAAATGGTTGTTTTATAGGCCTATGATTGCTTGTAATACTCCTCAAACCACTTAGTTGTTGCCTTAATAGTGACGGCCTCTATGTTAACATCAGTTGCAACTTGTCCTCCTCCATTCTCAGGTAGAAATATGGGTTCTTTTTGCCTTGACATAGTTGTTGCCTTTCTTCCTTCTGAAGTGCTTTCTTTAGCAATAACATCTTCTCCATTTTTCTTACTCTGATCTATCCACATTTGTTCAACAATGAGAGATAATCTATCCATAGTGGCTAAAAATCTTTCACCTACTTCCTCTCCCTTACTTTTACCACTATCCTCAACCATTATTTGAACTTCTTCAATTTCTCTATTAGCTGTTAAGTTTTTTTGCTCTCTTCTCCAAGCTCTGAGATCTCTTTCACTCGGAAGCATGAATCAAGAAACCCTATAGGATGGAAATATTATGCTCTAATACCACTAAAATGTCCCCAATCTTATTTTTATTAAAACCCCACAAAATCTAAAAGTGACTTTGCATTAGCAACACAACTATGCATCACAATTTCTAGAAACTAGTGACTAGTTTGCACAATAAACCATCCAAAATATTGCAACACAACTCCAAACTAATTTTATTATTATTTTCTGATGGAAACACATATGTCTAGGTCTGATACATAATATTTACCCAGCAGCAAACTATCACAACAAATCTATAATTTCAGCCACAACCCATTAAGCAAAATGCTGAAATATACATAAAATAACTCACTACAAAGCCTCCAAACTCTTAGATTCACACCCAGAACTGATTTGGATGTAGAATGACACTGTAGATAATGTATTATAGTAGTACACATAGTGAATGAAATCCCATACAACAGAAAATGCGAACAGCAACACAAAGAACTTCTAAACACACTACGAAATCACTACAAAACCCTTCAACAACACAAAAACATTGTACTACTGAATCTTGTTTGCACAAATGCAATCTCTAAGATAAGATTGATGTATCTACCCTAGAACACTACCCTTAGGTTACTAGAAACTCATGTCCATCAGCCACAAGCTTCGTCTTCAATGGTTTCCCTGTCCACTGAAGCTGCACAAGCATCTACTCTGCAAGAAAGAGAGAAAAATGTCATTAGCCCCCCAAAATGAAATGTTACATTTATTTTATGATTTGAGAGGCCATTATGGGTGTCCAATATCTCCCATGCCTAAATCTTGGGAGTTACAACTCCCATATGCCACTTGGATGCTTCAAACAATGCCCACCATCCACTTGTCAAAGGTGCAACCCTTATTTTTAGCAAATATCTTCACAAATCTGCCCCAAATCTCCATAAAATATTCCCTCTCAAATCCAAATGCCCAAAGGGAATATTTGAGCTCTAAATACAATTTATTTAATATTTATTTGTCCTTTAATATTTGAAAATGCTTCAAAACAAACATAATATTAAATAATTAATTTCCCTCCAAGCTGCCAGGTAAAGTGACTTGTAATTTTCGGATAGGAGGGACTCAATAAAAATAGAAAATGTTATTTTTGGAAAGGGAACATGACAAAATACACTTAACAGCCTTGTTCTCCAATTTTGACCTTTTCTCCCTAGGCACATGTGCATATGCCTCACAACCAAAAACACGAAGATGTATAACTGAAGGCTTCTTACCAAACCACACCTCCATAGGTGTCTTACCAACAAGAGTTGATGTAGGAGACCTATTTACCAGGTAACAAGTAGTGGATACAGCTTCAACCCAAAACTTTTGTTCAAGACTTGCTCCAATAAGCATACTCCTAGCCTTCTCCATCAGTGTCTTGTTCATCCTCTATGCAACTCCATTTTGCTGTGGGGTGTATGGAGTTGTCTTATGTCTTTCAATCCCTTTCTCTTTATAGAACTTATCAAACTATGTTGGATAAAACTCACCACTATTGTCAATCCTCAAACACTTAATCTTTTTACTAGTCTGATTCTCAACAAAATCTTTGAATGGACTAAAGACTTCAAATTTTCTTCTGAGAAAATAAATCCATGTACTTCTACTATAATCATCTATGAAAGATACAAAATATATAGATTTGGAAATCAAAGGAATACTAATAGGACCAAACACATCAGAATGAATAAGGTCCAACATACCAGAAGACTTGTGGGAACTAGAGTAAAAATGAACACGGTTTTGCTTTCCATATATACAATGTTTGCAAAAGTCAAACTCAAGATTACAATTATTTAACCCCTTAATGAGGTTTTTATTTTTTAGGGTTCTAAGATCCTTCTCACCAATGTGACCAAATATTTTATGCCATAAAATTGTCTTTTTAGTAGGAAGCTTAACTTCCAAAGCATGAGCACCCTTGGGTACCAAAATTGCACTACCATCAGAATTTGTTACAACAGACTTTTTCACTGCTGGTTCCAATGGTGGGGATGAATTGACTACAGATCTTTTCTTTAATTTAAAAGAACTATTGTACTATGAAGTGCATACCTCTAGCTAAAACAGAGTACCTCTTTGAGTACGCTTCGCAAGCACCATAGATCCTCTAGTCATCTTGCATCTATCCTTCAAAAAGACAACCTTCACACCTGCATCACTCAACTTACTTACAGAAAGTAGGTTCCATGCCAATCCTGGGATGTGCATGACCCCAGTGATCCCCTTCACTCATCCATCAGGGAATCAGATTGAGACTCTTCCATGAACAACAATCTTTAGATGAGAATCATCACCCAGGTATAATCTTCCACCATTGAACTCTTCATACTTCGTGAACCAGCTTCAATGCGAGGTCATGTGGAATGATGCACTAGAATCAATCAACCACACATCATCAGATGCATGGGTGGCTAGGGCTATGATCAAGGCATCACCATCATCTTATGACTTGTTAGAATATGAGTCTGAGACATTTTTCTTCTTCTTTTTCTTTTCCTCTTTGCATTCCTTTAAGAAATGCCCAGTTTTTCCATAGTTCCAATAGAGAGCCTTGGACTTCCCAAGAGATTTGGATCTCCCACGGGATTTGGATCTACCCTTCTTAGCTTTTTTGTCCTTCTTTTTCCCTTTCTCCTTGGGTCTTCCATGAACCACAAGAGCCTCTTTGGCCTACTCAATTTTTTTTCTCAACATTTCTTCATATAACAATGAAGACACTACCTCATCCATCTTGAAGATGGTTGTAGTACTTTCGATGGCCATTATAAGATGATCTCACGAATCTGGTAAAGAACAAAGCAAGGTCATACATCGATCCTCCTCCTCCATTTTCACACCCACGGATGTCAACTATGGAACTATCATGTTGAAAGCATGCATATGATCTGCAACAGATCCTCTATCTTCCATCTTCAGAGCAAACAACTTCTTTTTTAGGAAAAGCTTGTTCACCAAGGACTTGGCCTTATAAATATCTCCCAACTTCTTCCAAAGTTCTTTCACGATCTTCTCCTTATGGACATTCAATAGGAAAAAGTTAGCTAAAGAGAGTCTTATGAGACCCTTAGACTTTTGATCTTTGAGATCCCAATCATCTTGTGAAGTTCCCATAGGTCTCGATCAACAAGCATGTCTTCCATCTTGTGTTTCCATAACTCAAAATTTGTGTCGTTAAACTTCTCCACCTCTAATCTTCCGGATGTGCCTGCCATCTCCTTCATGTAACAAGGTTTCAGAATACTCTACACAGAGTCCTACTCAACCTAATATTAGCTCAAAAAACCCCTACTTAGCAGCTAGAACCAAAATTGGCCAGGCTCTTATACCAACTGAAAGGAAGCTAGGTGTGCAGAAATCACTTCCTACACTAATCTAAAGAGGAGAGATGAGTGCAAATTCTTTTTAACCTTTACAATTACACTGTTATTAACCCAACAAAAGAGATATTGCAAGAATACACATACACACAAAAAATAGATAGAAGAGAGAGAGAGAGAGAGAGAGAGAGAGAGAGAGAGAGAGAGAGAGAGAATATATGTGGGGAAAACCCTTACGAGTGAAAAACCCCACACTCCAAAACACAGCTCAAATGTATTACAGTAAACAATCAAGGTTACAATATAGTTTCAGAGCCAATGCTCTTGCAAGAGTCTTTGACACTCATATCTAGAGATATTTCGGCAACATAACAATACATGTCAATCACATAATACATCTCCTCTCCAAGAACCTGTTTATAAAGAAGTTACAAGGTAAAATTGGACCTTTCTTGGAATGGGTGTCCAACTTGGCCTCATGGCCCAAAACACATGCCTAGGGACACTTGTCCAACACTGTACCATGGTCATGACACTTATCACATCACCCCATCCCAATATGGATGCCTATTCACAAGTTGGGCAATGACAGATGCTCTTACGCACCTTAGGGTTGTCATAGAATCTGTCATAACTGACAACTCTTAGAGCTATAAGAAAATATGTCATAACTGCCTAGAAATAATATATTCTACTTACAACACATCATCACCTTTCTTGGGGCACCCAAAGATGCCTTCTTCCAAGATGCTCTTTGACACATGTCTTCACCTGTCATAGAACCTTCTATTTCTGATTCTTACGCATCACAGATTCTATCATAGGAATCTATCATATCCGTTTCAGTCAAGATTCACTTACATACTAGTCAAGATGCTGACACATGGTAAAATTGTTCTACCACTAAGTGGGACACCTATGTCCTTATGTGAGGACAAAATTACATGTGATCACCTTCCATGTAGGATGACACATCACCGTGCCAACTCCCACAAGATGATGAAACAAGATTTGCATCCTAATTACAATAATATGCAACAAATAAATACATTATAATAAATAAATGCAAGGAATTACCAAGGTTGAGATGCCTTAATTCCTAACAAGGGTTGCCATCTTTCTCTTTCTATTTGGCAAGTAGAAGATGCAAGACCTGCTCCCCGAAGTTTGCCAAACTTTTAAAAATGACTAAGTCATTTGGGTAGTAGCAAGAGGTAGTTTCTTTCTTCCTCTTTTCTGTTGGAAGGCAGAAGATGGAACGTCCGAGGCCTAATCCCTATCAAATTTCATAGTTCCTTATAAGTATTATAGAGGTCACAGATCGAGTACTTCTTTTCAGAAGCACGATGCATGGTGAAGTCCTAACCTCTGAAGCCTAGCCATTTCCTTATTGTCTCTTTCAAACTTTGGAGATCCGGGTTTCCTCCTTCACCTTTAAAAGGCTTGATTGGGGGAAGCCTGATTGGTCGAGGTTTGACAATGGAAGATAAAAAAGAAAGGGAGGATCATCTAAGGTAATGGTTCATGAGATGGAATTTCACCGACTAATGGAAAACCAAAGTCACCATGATTACTGGATCAAGTCAACCCTAGTTGGAAGAAGTCATTGGGCATTTATTCTACAGGTGGATGAATCATATATTTTCTTCAGCTACTTCATTCAAGATAATTTATGCATTTATGTTTTGCAAAATAGATGTATACATCCATTCCTTTTACTAGAATATCCTCTTACAAGCCCATGGGACAGATTTATTGTAGTAGGGAATGCGTTGTCAATGTAAAAAGCTATATATACATGTAAATCAAATGTATTGTTTTTGGTCATTGGTCTTACAAAGCCACATCTTGTATCAGCTGTAATCTTGCCTTCATGATCAAAAACAATAGATTTTACCTTCTCATACAAAATTTGCACTAGGTACGATGGGCTTTTGAATCTTCATTTTGTGTTTATTTCTTTCATGGTGGGTTTCAATCAGATTTCTTTACCTCTACAAATATTTTATGAGTTGTGTATGCACATCTATTGTTTGATATTGTTTTGTGCATGAATGGTTAATCTAAGAGTGAAACACATTAAACTTGGTGTATCATCTTTCCCTTTCAGTTCTCTCCTTCTTCCTTTTTCCCAGTGGTGTTAGATTAGGTTTAGTGTTATAGTTTTTTCTAAATCTCATATTCAAAAAGAGGAACCATCCTTCTCTGGAGGCTTGATTTCATTTGTAGGGTCCCACACCTCAAAATCACTCCCATGTTTCACTAGATTGTGGCAGCAAGTGGGCCTCAACACAGGGTGTAAATCTAAGTGACAACAGTATCTGGCATGCCCCGTGGGACCAGTTTGACGATCCTTATCATCCATTAAAGAGTTTTGTTGTGCATTTTTGTGTATCTTGCCCTTTAGGGAAGTCTCTCCAACACCATGGCAAGTCTACTGATCAAATTTGTTAATGAAAGCATCCCGATTGCCTAAAGAACTTCAAACAATCAAGATTTGGTGATATTCCTTATCTAAATTGCTTTTAGAAGCATTTCAATCACCTGGGGACTCCCTAGTATGAGCCTTTTTCTCATAAGGGCATCTTTGTTAGCTCTTATTCCCATATTGTTTAAATGTTTTCTATCTCTCTTCATGCTATATTATGTCAAATTATTATGGGAGCTTTGAATATCAGCACCCTCATGATGCTTATTCCCCTCCATCTTCTCAAAATACACGTCATTGGCCTCCATATCACTTCATTTCAGGCCCAAGATACCTCTATTTCAAAATATCAATATCCTTACAATGCTTACCTCCCACCCACCCCTACTCAGTCTTCTTGGTAATCTAATAATGCTTATTGTCAACCCCAAGAAGATTATCTTGATCCTAGCCAGTGTAGCTACCCTTCTAGTAAGTTCCAAGATGTTGACAATGTGAATATTGATGCATTCAATGATCTCATAGACATGTTCCTAGAGTTTAATAGATGTTTAGATAACAAGAAAAGAAAAATAAAGTATAACCAACCTCAGCAAGACTATAGTCTTAACATCAGAAACATTAATGATCTGAAGGAGGTGATGCTAGGTTGCCAAAGGGATTGGGATGAGTTTCAAGAAATGATAGACTATGACTGGAAACAAGAGGAGCTTGTTTATCAAACCTATCATCAACAACATCAACACCTAAGGTAGAAGAAAGGGTTTTTCATGAAAACCTTGCTATGGAGGTTACAACTCAAGAAGAACAAATGAGGTAAGTGACTGATTCTGTTCCCTCTTTTTCCAATTTTAGACCCCCATTTTCTACCACTACAAATCATCTTACAACAAAGTAGCCTCAACGTCACAAATTGTTTTAGAAGCTCTAGTCATTGTAGCTACCCTTCTAGTCAATTCCAAGATGTTAACAATGTGAATATTGATGCGTTCAATGATCTCAGAGACATGTTCCTAGAGTTTAACAGATGTTTAGATGACAAGAAAAGAAAAAGAAGGTATAACCAACCTTAGTGGGACTGTAGTCTTAACATTAGAAACATTAATGATCTAAAGGAGGTGATCCTAGGATGCTAAAGGGACTAGGATGAGTTTCAAGAAATTATAGACTATGACTGGCAACAAGAGGAGCGTGTTTATCAGACCCATTGTCAACAATAGTAATAGGAGGCAGAAGAAAGGGTTTTTCATGAAAACCTTGCTATGTAGGTTGAAGCTCAAGAAGAACAAATAAGGCAAGTGACTGATTTTGTGCCCTCTTTTCCCAATTTTAGACCCCATTTTCTACCACTACAAATCAACTTACAATAGAGCAACCTCAACGTCACAAATTCCCAAGTTTTAGAAGCTCTAGTTAGTGTAGCTTCTCTTCTAGTCAGTTCCAAGATATTGATAGTGTGCATATTGATGCATTCAATGATCTCACAAATATAATCCTAGAGTTTAACAAATGTTTAGATGACAAGAAAATGAGAAGAGGGTATAACCAACCTCAACGGGACTATAGTCTTAACATCAAAAATATTAATGATCTAAAGGAGGTGATCCTAGGCTACCAAAGGGACTAGGATGAGTTTCAAGAAATGAGAGTATGACTGGCAACAAGAGGAGCTTGTTTATTAGAGCCATCGTCAATAGCAGCAGTAAGAGATAGAAGAAAGGTTTTTTCATAAAAACCTTGCTATGGATGTTGCAGCTCAAGAAGAACAAATGAGGCAAGTGACTGATTCTATGCCCTCTTTTCCCAATTTCAGACCCCCATTTTCTACCACTATAAATCAGCTTACAACAGAGAAGCCTCGACGTCACAAGTTCCCAAGTTTCAGAAGCTCTCTCCCTTATAACCCTATTCCTGTCCAAACCTAGTGTACCACTCCCTAGGAACAAAGTTTCCAAGAACACTCTCACTTCTAGGAAATTCAAGGAGATCTTCAGGCCCATTGCCCTAATACCATTTTAATTTTCAAAGGTGGACCTATTGTCTACCTGGCTAGTTAGTGGGATGAGCCAAAGGTGAAGGTGGAAGAGAAATAAACTAATATAGAACAGTCTATTGTTCCTACACTCATAGAGGTGGAATTGTTTGAACCTCTTACACCTGTGAGTAATGTTAATTCAAATAAGGGGTTGAATCCTCAATATTTTAGTTCTTTTGAGGCTTTTTCTTATGCATCTAATCAAGTAAATAAGGATGAAATGCAAAGATTACATGGGGAGAGCCTTCAGCTATAGAGACAGCTTGAGAAAAATTTAGTGGAGTTGCAATCAATTAAGGAGATTGAGGAGGAGTTTGTTGTAGTGGCTCCAGAAGTTGATGACGCCACCTTGTCTCATGAACTGCCTAGTTACATCGAAGATGAAGATGGCATCCAAATGCCAAAATTAGTTGTAGTTTTGGAGCCGCATAAGGATGGTGAAGGTCATGGTGAGTTACTGGTATGTGCAGAAGATAGTTGAAATGAGGTTCTGGCTAATGACGATGAGCAAATAGGCAGCCCTATACTAAAAAATGCAGAGGTTGATGATACAAACCTGTTTGAGGAGCTCCCATATTTCATTGAAAATAATGATGTGGAGATTGAGCATGGGCAAGAGCAAATTGAAGATTTGTTCTTGATTATCCATTAGAGATATCAACTCCTTGTTGAAAGAGATTTCTTCATTGAGCTAGTTCACAGCTCATTTTCTGAGGTTATTTCTAATAGCCATCATGAGCAATGTGCATCAGAGGTGGAGGCAACCATAATTCTAATTGAGCCATGAGAACTTGAGCTTTCAAATCAGCACGAAGAGAAAAAATCAAAGAAAAAACATGAGGTCTCCATTAATCATTCAAGCAAAGTTTAAAAAGGATGTCATATCAGACATCTAGCCCAGCTGGGGATAGACAATGAGGAATCACCGCTTATCATGCTCACTCCTGAGCATGATGTTGGGCATCACGATGAGAGGAATCAATCCACTTACTCACCTCCTAGCTAGCAGCTGCATCAACAATTAGTTCATGTGGGTAAGTGAGTTTGTTTTTACTCTCAAAAAAGTATTTCATCAATTTTTTACATGCCCATCCCTTCCCCACCTCTTTTTAACTACCCACAGGCATGAGAAATATTGTAAACTGTTAAGATTTAAGAGCAGTTACTTTCAAGAACCTGTTAATGACTTTGTTTGAGATCATTTCCTTGTTGTTAGTTTAGGTTAAGAGTAGGTTTTGTTTCTGTTTTAAGTTTCCTTTCAATAAGTGGTGTTGCATAGGATGCACTTTCATTAAGATAATTTAAGACTCATTTTTTCTTTTGGTGTTGTTTTGTTGAGGCAAGTTTTCAATTGTTCCCAACATGCTACAGTCCCTTTTGACTCTTTGCCCAATGGATGTTCAAGGTCACTAGATTCTTTTGTTTAGTAGGTAAACATCCCTAAGAGGTTGCCAAAATGTTGTCCTATTTTTCCTCCAGGCCAAATAACTCAAGGATCCATGGAATTTATTATTTTCCTTTTTGAAGCACAAGGAAAAAAGCCCCCAAAATGGTTAATTCCAAAATCCCATGTGTTTTCCTTGAATTTTCTACCTTTTTAGAGTTTTAGAGTTTGGAGTTCCTTTCGTTATCATGCCATTCTTATCGGCTCTAAAATCTACCTTGTTTCCTTTGTAAATCACCTAAGTGTTTCAGGCATCGGAGGTTAGGAGTTTCCTCTTCCTCCTTCCTTTCAAAAGGTGGAAGATGAAAAGTTGGCTCACTAAAGCCTAATGAGCTACAATGTTTCTAAGTATTTTAGATGCTGAAGGGTGGGAGTTCTTTCTTCCTTTTCATTTTAGTAAAGTAGAAGGCAGAAGGCCTGACGGCCGATGTCTGCCGATTTCAAATGTTTCTATGTATTCTGGAGCTTAGAGGCTAAGGTTGCGGTCTTTCTCTTTCCATTTGGCAAGCAAAAGATAGAAGGCCCACTTGCCAAATTATTTCAAACCTTTAAAAATGACTAAGTCATTCGGGTAGCAACAAGCAGGAGTTTATTTCATCCTCTTTTATGTTGGAACACAGAAAATGGAAGCTCTAAGGCCTGATCCCTGTTGAATTACATAGTTCCTTCTAAGTATTGTGGAGTTTAGGGATCAAGCACTTCTTCTTTTCAAAAGCGCAATGCATGGTGAATGCCTAACCTCCAAAGCCCAATAGTTTTCCTATTGTCTCTTTTGGACATTAGAGATTAGGGTTTCTTCCTTCACCTTTCAAAGGCTCGATCGAGGGAAGCCAAATTGGAGGAAGCCCAATTGGTTGAAGTCTGACTATCAAAGATAAAAATAATAAAGGGAGGATCATCTAAGGCAATGGTTCATGAGATGGAAGCTCACCAACTAAAAGAAAAGCAAAGTCACCATGATTACAGGATCAGGTCAACCCTAGCTGGAAGAAGTCATTGTGCATTTATTGTGCAGGTGGATGAATTAGATATTTTCTTCAGCTACTTCATTTAAGATATTTTCTACATTTTTGTTTTGCAAAACATATGTATACAACCATTCCTTTTACAATAATATATTTTGACAGGCCCATGGGGCAGATTTATTGCAGCACGTGAATGCACTATCAATGTAAAATGCTATATATAGATGTAAATCAGACATATTGTTGTTGGATGTTGGTCTTAAAAAGCCACATCTTGTATCAGCTATAATATTGCCTCCATGATAAATAAATAATAGATTTTGTCTTCTCGTTAAAATTTTGCACTATGTAGCATGGGCGTTTGAATCTTTATTTTGTGAATGTTTCTTTCCTAGTAGTTTTCAATCAGATTTCTTTACCTCTACAAATAGTCTATGAGTTGTGTATGCACATCTATTGTTTGATATTGTTCTATACATGAATGGTTAATCTATGATCCAAACACATTAAACCTGGTGTATCACCTTTCCCTTTCAGTTCTCTCCTTCTTCTCTTTTCCCAGTGGTGTTAGATTAGGTTTATTCTTATAGTTTTCTCTGAATCTCACATTCAAAAAGAGGAACCAGCCTTCTCTAGAGGTTTGATTTCATTTTCAAGGTCCCACACCTTGAAATCACTCCCATGTTTCACTGGATTGTTGCAACAAACAGGCTTCAACACAAGGTGCAAATCTAAACTTGACAACAGTCCCCATTTACAAGATTAGAGAATGTGTATCTCTTTTACTATTTCATCTGACTTTTGATTAGCTTGACTTGATAATCATTTGGTTCTTGGATCCAATTGATAATTATGTGGTTCTACCTCTTGCCACCATATCATAGTCTTCTTTGATTGTTGAATTGAGGAATGCATAATTTCCTTGTACATTAAACTACAAAATATCTATATTCGAAACACCTTTTGACACTTGAAAGGATGTTGACATAAATAAATACTTGAGACCAATACCATCAATTCTTATTTTAAAAAATTAACTCTTGAAGGCTCTAATCCAAATATTTCACAATGTGTATCTTAGATAAAGTAATGTGGAATTGGTCATTAGTATCCTCTAAAGCATGGCATATTGATGCAGGAGCATCCGCGTCCACAAGCAATCTTGCATCAACCAAAAAGATTCTTTAGTTTTGTTATGTTTTGGCGATTAAGCATGGACTATCAATCTTGGTCACAAATGGAATGTCATTCTTGATGGTGTGTAGAAATTCATTCTTGGCTGTGCATGGAAAGTCATTCTTGGCCATACGTGGAATGCCATTCTCGGCCACGTGTGGAATTTCATTCTCGACTGTGCGTGGAAAGTCATTTTCGCCCATGTGTGGAAAGTCATTCTCGGTCACATGGAATGTTATTTTTAGGTGAGTGTGAATGTCATTCTTGGTCGCACATGGGATGTCATTCTTAGGTGAGTGTGAAATGTCATTCTTGGTTCAGTGTCGAATGTTATTCTTGACCGAGCGTAAAATTTCATTTTTGGCCAAGTGTGGAGCCATTCTCGGTCAAGCATGGAATCTTATTCTCAGCTAAGCATGGAATGCCATTCTTGGCCAATCATTTAGTTGTCGATCATCTAAGTGCTTACTCATCCGTGTCTTATTCTCCAAAGGTTTAGAGGTGCCAATGAAAGTTCACAAAATTCGTACACTACCAATGAATTACAGATGTGGATTACCATTAAAAGTAGTTATTGTGGTTATCAAAAAATATTCTCATTAATCCATTCTAGTAATTCAAAAGAGCATGCAGTTGTTAAAATGTATACCATTTTAGTTATGTAACTGATATTGGAGCAATTGTTTACTTCCTTTTGAGAAGTATAAATGGAATGATTATTCTTGCTTGAGAGTAGAGGGGGGAAATTTAGGGAGAGAATTATTATATTTAAGTCTCTTGGTTTGAGATTCTTGAAAGTTTGCATTTTGTTTGTAAAATTGTACTCCTAGAACACTAAATTGCTGAAAATAATAAAAGATTGTTATTATGTGAATTATTTTGTTGTTTTTGGATATTGGCTTCTTATCCCAATTTTCTTATAAGACTCTTGGGATTTGATCTGCATCAAGTGGTATCAGAGCTGATTTTTTGTTGAGGTTGTGGATGTGTCAAGAAAGAGATTCTAAATATTTTACATTGTTGGTAGAGAAGAGCGAGTGTAGACCTACAACTGTAGAGAATTTGAAGAAGACATGGCATAGAGAGGACGTGGTAGAAGAGGAGAATTGCAAGTTAGTGATATGGCAATTGCAGAGATGTTGAGAGGCATAATAGTATGATTAGATGTTATGGAGATGGCGTCATGTAGAGGAGTAGACATTGAATATGTAAGTGAGGATGAAGAAGAACAGATGAGAGAAGATGATGCAAATGAAGGAGATCAACCAAAAAGATGATTTTTGAGAGCAATGTCTAGAATAAGTAGTAACCCTCATTTGGATCCTCCTAGTTATAATGGTAGTTTAAATCTAGAGGAATTGATTGAATGGATATTGGAGATGAAAAATTACTTTGATTTTGAATCAATTGAACACCCCAAGAAAGTGAAGATTTCCTGCATGAAACTAAAGTGTCATGCCTCCCTATGGTGGGAACATATTTAGATGGAGAGACAAATAAAAGGAAAGGAGAAAATCAAATCCTGGGAAAGAATGATAACCAAATTAAAGGCCAAGTTTTTACCTACAGACTATCAAATTAGTGTGTTCAAGAAATTATAGAACCTGACGCAGAAGGAGAAGAATGTGCAAGAATATATAGAGGAATTTTATAAGATTGAATATTCGGGTTGGCCATGTTGGTGATGATGTTGAAAAAGTTTCCAAGTATATCAATGGGTTACATTATTCCATCTAAGATGAAATAAATATGGTATGAATCACAAGAGTTGAGGAATCCTACCAATATGCCCTGAACGCTAAAGACAAGTTTGCTAGAAAATAAAACAATTTTAGAGGCATGGGTAGATTTTCACATGGAAGAGGATAGTCTAGTGGTGGAAAAGGATACCAAAATAAACAAGGAGAGGCCAGTTCATCACAAATAAATACCTAGGAAAATAAAGGAAGAGGAGATTAATCAAGAGGAAGAGGTGATTATTCTGGAAGCAAAGGATCTTTTGGAAGAGGTAGAGGAAGAGGATTCAGTGGCACTTATTTCCAATGTGGAGAGATTGGACATCAAGCATTTGAATGTCTTTAGATACAATAGAATAGTGGGAAAGGAAAAGAGGCAAGAGTGATTGTGTCGCAAGTTGATAATGAAAGTGTGGCTTCACCAAAAAATGGAGAAGATCATGAAGATGGAGAATATTTGATGTTGAGAAGGAGTTTGTTAAATCTAGAAAAGGAGAAATTGTCAAAACCAATCCAGAGAAGAAACTTATTTAGAATGAGATGTAAATCTGGTGGAAAATGTTGCAAAGTGATAGTGGACAATGGGAATACAGATAATATTGTGTCTAAAGAGATGGTTAACAAACAAAAGTTGAAGATGTTGAAGCATCCCAGTCCTTACAAAGTTTCTTGGTTGCAGAAAGAACATCAATTAGTGGTAAGTGAGAAATGTCTAGTTAATTTTCAAATTGGTAGTTATAAGGATGAAAATTTCTATGATACAATGTCGATGGATGCATGTAACAGCTTGTTGGGTAGACCATGACAGTTTTATAGACAAGCTATTCATGATGGAAGAACAAATACATAGAGGATAAAGAAGGATGGGAAATAATATACTTTGAATCCACTAAAGGATAAGGAAGATGAAGTAGAAAGTAGTTTTAAAGTATGTTTGATTTCTAGAAATAAATTTTTAAAACAATTGAAGAAAGGGGGCACATGTTTTTCCTTTATTCCCAAGCCTGCAATAGAGCTATGAGAATAGAGAGATAAGAAGAACTACCCATAGAAATTTAAGAGATTCTAGAAGAATATGCAGATATAATGATGGAGTTGTCAGATGGATTTCCACCTATGAGAGACATTAGCCATTGCACATGGATTTGATACCTAGTGCAAGTCTTCCAAACAAGGAACTGTATAGGATGGAGATAAATAGGCAAGTGCAAAAATTGTTGGATAAGGGATTGATCAGGGAAAGTCTCAGTGCATGTGCTATACCAGCAATGCTGACACCAAAGAAGGATAGGGAATGGCAAATGTGTATAGATTCAAGATCCATCAATAAAATAACAATTAAATAAAGATTTCCATTGCCACAGATGGACAATATGATGGATTGTTTAAGTGGAGCCAAATACTTCATGAAAATTGATTTAAAGAGTGGGTACCATCAAATCAAAATCAAAGAAGGGGATGAGTGGAAGACAACCTTCAAGATGAAAGATGGATTGTATGAATGGTTTGTGATGCTATTTTGATTGAAAAATGTTCCCAACACCTTCATGAGGCTGATGAATGAAGTGTTGAAGCCTTTTCTTGGTAAGTTTGTCATTGTGTATCTTGATGATATTCTAATTTTTAGTAGGACAAAAGAAGAGCATTTATTGCATGTAAAACTAGTATGGTAGAGGTTGAAAGAAGAAAAATTGTTTGTAAATTTTAAGAAATGTAGTTTCATGAAAGAAGAGTTAGCATATTTTTGATTTGGAGTTTCTGGTGATAGTCTAAAGGGTAAGTGCAAGAAGATGAGTACACTTTTTAGCCCAAAAGTGGAAGTATTTTTACTGTTTTTTAAATTTTGTCGTACTTGGAGTGGCAATTTGAAGCACTTGCACATAAAATATTAAGATGATGTAAAAATTAAAAATGTAGGATTGTGTTTCTAGTTTTTTAATATGTATTTTTTTGTAATACCCAGATGGTGTAAGATGGTTTTCTATTGGATGTACAAAAAGTGGCTTTCTAAAAGTCCCTTATTTTTTGTAAAGCCATTCATGTGAACGGCCAACAAAATTTGACCTAAATTAAAATATTTTTCTAATTCCTTTTGTGGAAAGATTTTTAGGATGTTGAATTTTGGTTAGGATATTTTTTGTAATTTTTTGATAATTTTTTTTTATTAATTTCTTAATTAGTGTTTCTTAAAATCCCTTATGTACAACCAATATAATTTGAGCTACACTAATCAATTCAGTAAAAAAACTTTCATCATATAGAGAATGATGTCTAGTTTGGTCAAACATAATTTTTTTTCAAGAAACTTTCAAAATCAAAAGTTATTAAAAAATAGTAACCTATGTTATTTCAATTTTATGAGTTAGTTTGTTTAGAAAATAATTAATAAATAGAAAATTTTGTTCAATAGTAGAAAAAATTACATAATTGAAAACTAGACTTTCAAATCTACAATGGGTTTTAATTTTGTTAAAATATTCTAAAAAGAAAATTTGTCAGCCACAGTGGGGAAACTAGTTTTTTCTCTCATTGTTTTCATGGCTTCTTAGTTGCAGGTTGGTTGTAGGTCCAAGGCTTGGGCTCAAACTTCCAAGCCTTTACCAAGCCTAAAACCAATGCAAATTAGCAGGTGACAAATTTGAAAAAATATGAAATGGGTACCCATTTATAAATGGGTACCCACTCGTAACAGATGCCCATTACAAACGGGTACCTATTTATATTTCCCTTTTGTAGAACGGGTACCTATTTCTTTTTTTTATAATGGGTAACTAAAATGATCTCTAGAAGTTCTAAATTTTTATATAAGTTTCATCATTGTCTAACCTCTAGATTTGTTTTTACAATCACATGTAGTTTTGAAAGGATTCAAATCTATTGTTTCTTATTGCACAGGTATGATCTCTACACATGTTTCATATCTAGAGTCTAGAAATTATAGGTGTCAAGTATAAAATCTTAGATGATCTAGACTTAGAGAATAACATTGTATAAAATCTAGGTGTCTTGGGTTCTAACTATATAATAGGTGTCTCTACCTATGTCTTAGGTATTCTATATGTCAACTAGGTAGACAAAGACTAGAAAAAAGGCATTTAATCTAATCTAGGTATCTTAGGTGGATACTATATATCAACTACATGTCTAGAGATATAATATAGAATCTAGGAACTTCTTAGGTAGATACTATATATCAACTACTTGTCTAGAGACTAAAACAAGGTATAATTTAATCTAGGTGGCTTAGTTAGATCTACTAGATATATCAACTTGGTCTACCATAATAGGCGTCTAGAGCCTGTGTCTTAGATAGAACTATAATATAGGTGTCTAGGTGTCTCTACCCGTGTCTTAGGTATACTATATGTCAACTAGGTAGAACTATAATCTATGTGTCTAGGTGACTTAGGTCTAGACTACAATTAGGTATAAAGACTATATATGTCTATATAATTTATCTAGATACATACTATACAATATGTGTCTTAGGTGTCCTACATAGAACTAGAATAAATGTATCTTAGGTGTTACGTGAGGCCACATGAGCTTCCACCTTCACGTGGTTGGCCTTGTTAGTATAGAATATTTATATTTATTAAAGATAAGGGAAGCTCTTTTTCTTGTACAAAGAAGTTATGAAAGACCAATTAATGCATTGATTAAGTTATTATTTTGTGCTCTTCGTGAAATTACATACAAAATGCTAATTTTATTATATTTTTTAGAAATTATAATTTTTAGTTTTTTACAAAATTATAGAAGCAAATCTCAAAAGTTTTAGTAGATTGAACCAAGTATTGTTTATCAAATTTATACATATAACAATTTAGAGTTACAGGTTTTTGTTTGTTTTTCATTTGATATATATTTTTTTTTATCTCTCAGAGGTGTCTCTGGCTTAGTGACTGCGACCCTATTGCTGAGTCAGTCTAGGCAAGATGAAACTAACCCTCTGGGCCAACGTGATATCTCATCGCCTGCCCCATGACGTGCGTGGCTGGGTGATTCAAGATTTGAACTCGGGTGGGCAAACTACCACGTACTTAGAGCGGGCAGCCACACCCCTTGAGCTAAACCTCAAGGGCTTAAAAAATTACCAGGAGGTTTGAATCTGGGTTGTTGGCTTTATAGGCTGAAGCCCCACCATTTCACCACAAAGTCTCCCCTCTTGGAGGGTAAACAACCTCAATTTTTGACGTAGTAGAGGGAGACCCCGCGGGGTTTGAACCTTTGTTGTTGGCACTATAGTAAAGAAGCTCCACCATTTCACCAAAGGGTCATTTGATATTTAGGTTACATGTAAATTTCTCTATTTTTCTTTTGATATAATTTAGGGTAGACTTAAATTTCTCTAATTTTCTAAATTTCTCTAATTTTCTAAATTTCTTAAATTGTAAATTTAAAAGGTGTAGGTATTTCTCTAATTTTCTTTAAATTCTTTTCATAAATTTATAGGAAAGGTATTGATCTATGAAATGTTTAATCTAGATTTAAAAATAAATTGATTAAACATGGTTACTAGATTGACAAATCTAATCAATAAAATTTGCCTAAATATTTAACTCAATTAAAATTTAACACTTGTGCCAACATTTGTCTCATGTAAATCCAAACATATTCATTCTAGCTCAACAAAGTTAATTTTCATTTTATTTTTAAAATTTATTTAGGGTAGATACATTTAGTCTATATAAATATCCAACCAAGATTTTGTATATAATAATTTTTTAATAAATTAAATCAATTGAAATTTTTCTCTTATCTTATTAGAATTAGTATTTTACAATTTTATGTAATTAAACACATGATTTAATTTGAAGTGTTAAATATGAGATATATGAAATAAAGTTTGAATATAGATGTATATAGTGGAAATTCAATAAATAGCAAATCTAGTCTAGATGAAATAGTCTATGAGATATAAATACTGACATAATAGCAGTCCATGTGTAAAAATAGTGAAATAGTCACAAAACATATATGTCTAATCAATACTAAAATAGTCATAAAATCCTCATGAAATAAACAATCTAATACATCATCATCATGTCCATCCATGATCCATCCATCAATCTAAAATTTGTGTGCACACTAAGTTTGATCATCATCCATTTCAAGCCGCCTTTTGCTCCCATGTGACTCAAAGGGAAACTCATGTTGTGTACAAGAAAAAGAAGCTTCAAATCAATTTTAATTTCAAAACTGCATCCTAATTATTTAAATCAAATATTTAAAACCAAACCATCAAATTAAATTTTTAAATCTAAACTTAAAAATGTCTAAGCATACCACAATAGGCTCATCATCTATCCTGCCATGCTCGTGTGCAACAGATGGTGTCGATTCAAATGACAGATTAAATGTTTTTGTCACCAATTCCAATATTTCAATAAAATACATGAATTCTAGGCTCTAGAGTATAGATACAAAATGCAAGGTTGAATGATACAAAAGACTTTGAAATCACATAGGATTTAACTATAAGACTTGAAATATGAGAGATGACTCATGCATCTGTGTAGGCTCATCAATGATAGGATTAATTAAGCCTGCACCTAAACTAATCTCATCCTGCATATATATGTGTACATGTATATATAAAATCAACTTTAAAGACATGAATTTAAAATCATGAAATTACACTGGAAATTCAAATTTAAACTAAAAATGTACAATTTTAAGATACAAACCATGGCATATGAAGCAGGCTCCTCTATAGATGGTGTTACCACTAGTCCTGGATGACTAGGTTGGTTTGACACAAAACTACAAGGACCTCCCATTTTCTTTAAATTAAAATGTCGCATTTTTGTATTAAATTAGATATATCCAATTAAATAATCTCTAGAGGTCCTAATTTTATACCTCGATCATATAAGGTCTACCCAACTCTACTATCATTGACAATAAATAGTCTAGCCATGATGAAGTGGCAGTAGCTGATGCTATCATCTATACCAATCAACATGAACATATATTTATTAATAAATTTAAAATTTTTTAAAAACATTGATAATTGTCTAAATCTGTATTAATTTGTATTAATTTTAATTTTGTTAAATGTGCCATACATACCGAGTCCATAGGAGTGAATAATCTAGCCAAAAAGGACTCCTCCTCTAAAGTAGATGTAGGTCCAAAACATGGATGATGACAATTCTGACAATAATGTGGTGTGGACCACAATGGTGCCAATCTAGGTGATGCATCAGGACTAGCATCAGATGCTCCTCTAGGCTATATAGGCTCTCTAGGATTGAATTCATCTTCCAAATGACTAGCTTGGTTAGTTAAGTTTCCTGAGAGCAATGATAACACTCTAAGTGCTGAGATGACTGTCCACTGGTGAAAGGGCACAAGAATAGAGAGTGGAGAAGGGACAATAGATACAGGGGGCAAAGATCGATGTGGATCGACACGTGCCCCTAGTCTATGTTGTGGCATTCCACCACCCATGCCTTGAAATGATCTCATATCAAAATAATTGGGCTTTTTGCCCATCTCAAACTCTGCACATAATTTTTTCAAAAAATAAAAGGGAACCTCAAAATTAGCATGAGGTGAATGGTCAAAGACCATCCACCATTACTCCCAAAAATTATCAACTATTTGCTGATGTGTGCACCATTTGATTGAAATTCTCTTTTTAGTTGGTGGTATTTGTTCACCTATGGAGGGATTAATGAAATATGGGGCAATTGTATTTTTGGTAATATGTAAATCATTGATCTCTTTATATGAGTGAACATCTGCATAAAATTGCCTCATGTCTTCCTACCATGAGCAGAATGTACCTAGATCTTTGTGGATAGCTCTCACTAAATCAATAATAGTTTGCATTGTAGATGCAAATAGTGAAATGTGTGGAGGGGTTTAGATTTGGCTTTGTAAGAAATTGATTTTTTCTTGCAATGTTTGTATATTTTCATCAATTGTTTCTCGCAAATGAGCCTCATCACACAGTGGTGGTGGCAGTGGTGGGGGGGTTTGGGTTGGGGGTCCTTGGTGGGTCATGGGGGGGTCATGGGTGGGTCTTGAGCTAGATCAGCCATGTGTACAAATAAGGTCTACAAGTAGAGCTGCAATTACAAAAAAATATTAAAATCAAATTAGGAATTGAAAAAATATATTAAATTACATGCACAACATATGTTTAAATATACATATACATATAAATTGAAAACCTGGAAATATATAAATTTGTGTGGTTTAAACAATACATTAAACATTTAATTTTACATTTAATTTAACATATACATGCATTCAAAATTTAAACTTGTTAGAAATTGTTTAAAATCAAAATTTATACATTTAAGAATCATGACATGAATCAAAATTTATGTCTTAGTATCTAGTCAACATTATTTTTTCAAGTCCTATAATCTTATTTTACTATACACGTATATGTATGTATGTATGTATGTCTAGAAAATTTCAAACGATTGTAGACATGATATTTCCACAGTCCATGCTAATAATTGTAGTGCTTCTAAAAAACCTGTGTGGCTTTTTTTGCCTCTAAAAGTTGAATTTCAAATGATCTTATGAAATATATCATTCCTAAAAGTTTAATGTATAGCCTAAATGTCAATCCATCTAGGGCCATGTTACCATTTCCTAGATTTTGGTAAAATTTAAGTTGATTTTGCTTCCTATAAATTTGTGCAATATCTGTAGAAATCAAAATCCTAAAAATAATTCACTAGCCAGGCTATTGTTACTTAATATATTACATGCCCATGAACCTCGAATATCAATAGAAGTCCTAATCCTAGAGGTTATGATTAATGAGTGGATAATTTAGTTAGAAATGTTTCCTTGAGGTTTTCAAAAGAAGACAATTAAAGAGAAAAATTCAATAACTAGCTTGTTTACAACCACACTCATGTATTACATTCAAACTCCTAAACATGTCATGAAGTTCATGTCAACCTATTGGCTACAACTACACCTACTAGACCCAAATTGAGAAGATAATAAATTTATACATATATGCACCAAAAGATGAACACAATAAATTACATTCTTATGTATGGGATTCCATAATTTATACATTATATACAAAAGTACAAGAATTGAGCATACTAATAGCATTTTCTAAACAATACAAAAATTTCAACTTGATATCTAGAGAAGTTTGGAAAATTATAAATAATTGAATCAGGAGAGCTTTTCAAACTTAAACTATTGATTTTTACACTATAAAGAATATCCAAGAAATAAGTTCATACGTATGTATGTATGTCTGTATGTACAACATGTAAGTATGTACATGTAAGTTCTTAAGTTAACTTGAATTTGATCGATTCACTCTTGGATTTGACTCCCTATTTGCTATGTATGTTGAATTTTCATTGAACCCATGGTTGGATGACTCAGAGGTGAAGAACATAATGGAAGCATGGCTTGAGGGATTGGTCTTAATTTTCTTGGCTTTACCAAACAACTTTTGAAGAAAAAAACTAGTTGGTATACTATATACCTTGGTTATGACTATAATTTAGGATTAAGTGACTTAGAAGGACTTAGAAAATCATTCATGCATAGAAGGTGGGGATCTAATCTAGAGGTAGGTCTTTATGAATACAATGGTATTTAAATATATGCGTGTTTAATATGGTAATGATTTCCTTTCTTCTATTCACTTGCAAAATGGATATATAAAATGTATGCTTCCATAAAATCTTGCATAAGGTATATGTCATTTATGCTAAGGTGAAAGTAGTAATGGTATATACATCGTTAATGTTCTATTCATACAAAATAAGATCCCATGTGATAAAGTTTATTGTATATAGCCTAAATGTCATTCCATCTAGCCATGTTACCATAAATCCTATTTTGTTCCTAATCCATGTTTATCCTTCATAAATGTCTCATTTTATTCAATCTTTGAACCCATCCTATGGACACTCAACCTTATTTTAAAATTTTTCCATTGTTGTTGTCCCCTTTACCCCTTTGTTAAGCATCAAGTTATCATAGATATATGAATATGTTTAAATTAAAGATTAAAACATAATAAAATGACTTCTAGGTTTTAGGTTTAGGTTTAATAAGTTATTTAGGTTAAGTATACAAAAAGATATTAGGGTCCTATCTTGTCTAATTTGTAGGCTTTGAGCATCATGAAAAGAGTTTTATAAATAGTTAAATTAGGACTATAAGACTCATCAGGGGTATTAAAAGGCATGAAGACTGAAGAATAAGCCTATAGCACATAGAACTAGTTCAAGGTCTAGATATAGGGGAAAAGACCTAATAAGTGAGATAATATATGTGCATTTAAGGCCCAATATTTTTAGAAGTTTAGTAGAGTAGTTCTAACTTTAAGCTTGTTAGTGTTGTACTATAACTACTAAAAATTTAATGACTTTAACCAATCATACATGATACTGTATCAGCCCACTAACAAAACATGACTTAATGCACACCTATTGGTCCACCCTTTTTGGGGGGAACTATTTGACACCTCAACAAAAAGCACTTGGTTTTATCTTTACCCACTATAAGCTATAAAGTCTTAATGGTATTAATTTAGATGATTATTTAGAGTTCCTTTCGTTCCACAGCATCAAAAAGACATGAAGTATTCTTCATATTGAAAGACTATAATGCTCTTAAGGAGAAAAGTCTTGATATAAAGATCAAATTTCTTTAGCATAATAAAGGAGGTGAGCGTATCTTCATAGAGTTTTAACAATTTTCTATTAATTATGGCATCACATTTCATCATAGAATTAACTACACACCATCGAAGAATGGGGTCATAAATTGGAAGAATTGTGCCATTACATGTGTTGATGTGGCATCATATTTGATGATGTGGCCTTGAAACCTTATAAACAGGGGCCTTCCCAAGTATGCTACTGTAAATTTTTTGGAGTGATTTGAAATTACCATGTATGATTTTGAGAGGCGTGAAGTTAGGGTGCTCAACTACTGGGTCCTCTCCCCTAAACAATTTTAAATGATTTTAAAATATCATTCCTAAAGGTTTATTGTTAACCCTATATGACAGAAACCCTATCTAAGTTCTATCAAACCAAGTAGTTCATGGGGGGATAGTCATGTGGCCATAAATATTTGCACAAATATTCTATATGTCCATATGTTTAAATTAAAGATTTAAACATAATAAAGTGGAGTTTCTAGGTTTTAGGTTTAGGTTTTAAAGAATAGGTCAATTTAGTTTATGAAACCCTATTTTATGAATTAGGGTTTAATGTTTATGAATTATTATTTTACATTTTATTGTTTATGAAATCCTAGTTTATGAATTGGGGTTTAGTGTCTGTGAATTATGGTTTTACATTTTATTGTTTAAGAAACCCTAGTTTATGAATTAGGGTTTTATGTTTATGAATTAGAGTTTTACATTTTAGTATTTATGAATTAGGGTTTACTATTTTGAATTAAAGGTTTACAATCTATGTAATAGGGTTTACCACTTGTTTTCAATTTGAGGTTGAATATATACAGTTTAACATTGGAAGAACAACAAAAAACAACAAAATACAAAGCAAAAAATAATGAAAATTGGTAGAAATGGATGGGTAACCAACCTTGGGTAGACATTAATTGATCTGAGGAGGTAGGGACATTTTGGAGGTGGAAGATAGGGTCAGCCAACACAAGTACCTATTCTTGGCACCATTCTCCCCTTGTCTTTCACGGCCTGTAGCTGTTAAAATGAAGCTACAAGCCTGTTTTATTAAAAAAATATACTTTCCAAAAATGGGTACCCATTTAGAATAGGTACCCATTTTAAAATGGGCACCCTCTCCATAACAGGGGCTCGTTTAGCTTCGGGTGCCTGATCATAAACGGGAACCCATTTCATAATGGGCACTTGTTTCAGTTTGGACTTCCATTCCAAGCAGCTTTTTCATCCATGGGAGACTTTTGCAAAATCTTTACTCAACTTTGTGCTTTAACCCTAAAAATGGATCTGAAAAAAGTCAAGGCAATTGTGGATAGGCCTTCACCTCATAGTATGTTTGAAGCCAGAAGTTTTCATGGCTTGGCTAGCTTCTATATTAAGTTTGTTCATAATTTTAGTGGGATTTGTGCACTTATTACCGAAACAATGAAAGCAAATAGGAGAGTGTTTGTTTGGATGGCTGTAGTAGAAAAGAGTTTTAGATTGTTGAATGGAGAATTAACTGAATAGACAGTATTGGCACTTCCAAATTTTAGAAAAGTATTTCAAGTTGATCATGATTCAAGTGGGCCAGCGATTGGAGGTGTCCTAAGTCAAGAAGGAAGACCAACTACATATTTCAGTGAGAAGTTAAATGAAGCAAAGAAGAAATATGTTGTATATAACCAAGAATTTTAAGCAATTGTACAGGCACTCAAAAAGTGGAGACATTATTTGCTCCTAAAGGAATTTGTGTTGTATATTGATCATCATGTTTTGTTGTTCATTAACAGCCAAGGTAACTAGAATCAGAAACACATAAAAAGGGCTGAATTTATGCCAAGTTATTCCTTTGTTTTGAAACATAGGAGTGGAATGTCTAATAGGATATTTGATGCATTGAGTAGGAGATATCTGTTGTTGAATGAATTGAGGGTGAATGCAATTTGTTTTGATTCTATGAGGGAATTATATGAAGATGATGTTGATTTCAAAGGAGCATGGGCTTCTCGTATGAATCCAATAGAGAAGGGTATAACACCATGGCTAGAATATTTTATTCAAGAAGGTTTGCTATTCAAAGGGAAAAGGTTGTGTATACCTCAAGGGTCAATGAGGGATAATTTGATGAGAGAAAAGAATAGTGGTGGATTGAGTGGACACTTTGGTGTTGATAAAATGTTAGCACAATTAAATGAAGATTATTTTTGTCCTAGTATGGCTGTAGATGTGAAGACGTTGGTACAAGGTTGTAGAGTTTGCCAACATGCTGAGTAAGGAAGAATATCAGTTTGTGTCAACCATTGCCTATACCAGAGAGACCATGGAAACACATAAGTATGGAATTTGTTTGGGGATTACCTCGAACATAGAGAGGTATTGATTCTATTTTTATTGTTGTTGAAAATTTTTCAAAAATGGTTCATTTTATTCCATGTCAAAAGAGTAATGGTGCTTCCCATGTTTCTACATTATTTTTCAAAGAGATAATTAGATTACATGGTTTGCCTAAAAGTATATTTTCAGGTAGTGATGTAAAGTTTATTGGTCATTTTTTGCATACCTTGCGGAAGAAAATAGGTACATAGTTGGGATTCAATTCCACATACCACCCTTAGAGGAATGGTCAAATTGAAATGGTAAATAGGAGTTTGGGTAACTTGCTCATATGTTTGGTAGGTGATAAGTCTAACCAGTGGGAATTTATATTGGCTCAGGTAGAGTTTTCTTATACTAATTCAGTCAATCAGAGTGTAGGGAAAAGTTTGTTCTATATTGTTTATGGGTATATCTTGAGGTGTGTTGATGAGTTGAGGGATAGTGTTGATTTAAGAAGAAAGAGTTTTGTAGCGGAAGATTTTTCTGATTATATTCATGATTTGCATAGAGAATTTAAAGAAACTTTAGACAAGAATGTCACCAAGTACAAAGAGCATGTAGATATGTGCATAAGAGAACAATAATTTTAGGTTAGTGATTTGGTATTGGCACATTTGCAGAAGGAGAGGTTCCGATAGGGAACATATAATACATTGAAGTTGAAAAAGATAGGGCCTTTTAAGGTGTTGCAAAGGTTTTCATCCAATGCTTATGAGATTGAACTTCCAGTAGGTATAGATATTTCTCCAATCTTCTTGATGTTACTAATTTGTATAAATATTATGAGGGAAAATCAAGTTCACAAAGGAATTCAAGTTCAAACTTTTAGGATGCACAAGGGTAGATGAACATCAATTGCCTAAGAAGAAATTTGAGTAGGTAGATAGAGTGACTGATTCCCGTGTGGCCAAAAAAAATAAGGTTAAAGGAATACATAGAGTATCTTATCTGTTGGAAGGATAGACGAGCAAATGAAGCCTCTTGGATGCAAGCTTCAAAACT
Organism: Cunninghamia lanceolata; assembly: GCA_027924645.1. NCBI lineage: Eukaryota > Viridiplantae > Streptophyta > Pinopsida > Cupressales > Cupressaceae > Cunninghamia > Cunninghamia lanceolata. Next base: position 438,836 of record BSBN01001018.1, read on the forward strand.
AGCGAAGTATGGGATACCCATTCTAGACTTACCTAAATGTTCATGAGTTTTAGCCTCATGGAACATTTCACTTACCCGACGTGTCTGATGTAGGAGCATCTGGCTCATAGGGAATCTTGCATCAACCAAAAAGATTCTTTAATTTTATTATGTTTTTGGTTTTATGTTGTGTTGCTTTTGGGTTGTTTTTTCTTCGAGAGACTTTTCAGATGCTTTTTGATCAAATCAAAAATATGGGTATTATCGAAGAGCTTAATGGGTATCACCAGTTTAAGTTTGGTTCAATTTGGATAAAGGATGATTTTTATCAAATAAAAAAGATGGGTATTGTAAAAGAGCTTAATAGGTATCACCACTTCAAGTTTGGTGCAAATTGGATAAAAATTAGTGAAGTTACACCGATTGGTTGATTCATTGATCATTCACTTAGCGAACAACTTTTGACACAATGGTGATAGACACACTGGTGATTGACACTTGTGATAGACACACTAGTGATAGATGCACTAGTTATAGATACACTAGTGATAGATGCACTGGTGATAGATGCACTGGCGATAGACACACTAATGATAGACAATGGTGATTGACACACTAGCGATTAACACACTAGCGATAAACACACTGGCCATAGATGCATTAACAATTGACACACTACTGATAGACACATTGTTGATAAACACTGCAATTGACACATTGGTGATTGACACACTGGCAATTTAGACACACTGGAAATTGACACACTAATAATTGAGTATGGAATGTTAGTCTCAGTCGCACATGGAATGTCATTCTTGGCTGCGCATGGAATGTCATTCTTAGCCGCCCATGGAAAGACATTCTCAGCCATGCATGGAAAGTCATTCTTGGCCACGTGTGGAATGTTATTCTCGGCTACATGTAGAATTTCATTCTTAGCCACACATGGAAAATCATTCTCAGTCATTCGTGGAAAGTCATTCTCGGCCCTACATGGAATGTTATTTTTGCATGAGCGTGAATGGTGTGGAAAGTCATTCTTGGCCATGCGTGGAATCTTATTTTCAGGCGAGCGTGAATTTCATTCTTAGCCACATGTGGGATGTCATTCTTGGGAAAGCGTGGAATGTTATTCTCGACTGAGCATGAAATGTCATTCTCAATCGAGCATGGAGCCATTCTCGGTTGAGCATGGAATGTTCTTCTTGGCCGAGCATGGAATGTCATTCTCAGGGGATCGTTCACTTGTCAATCAACTGAGTGCTCACTCAACTAAGTGCTATTCTCCAAAGGTTTAGAGGTTCCAATGAAAGTTCACAAAATTCGTACACTACCGATGAATTATAGATGTGGATTTCCATTAAAAGTAGTTATTTTGATTATCAAACATCATTCTCAGTAATCTATTTTGGTGATTCAAAAGATCAAGTGGTTGTTAAAACATATGCCCTTTCAATTTTGTAATTGATAATGGAGAAACTATTCAATTCCTTTTGAGAAGTATAAATGGGATGATTATTCTTGTTTGAGAGTAGAGGGGGAAATTTTAGGGAAAAAATTCTTATATTTATGTCTCCTAGTTTGAGGGTCTTGATAGTTTGTATTATGTTTGTAAAATTATACTCCTAGTACACTAAATTGCTGCAAATAATAAAAGATTGTTATTATGTGAATTATTTTATTGTTTTTGGATATTTGTTTCTCATCCCCATTGTCTGGTAAGACTCTTGGAATTTGATCTGTATCACATATGTGCATATAAGTAGGAGCCCAAAAGGGGTCAAAAGTGGCCATTATTTTCCTAAAATCAAAAAAATTTAAACTTCATTGAGTAATTTAGCATGTATCTATGATAAACATATAATGATGTAATAAGAAAAAGATTACTAGTGCTTATAATCTAGTTTCTAAGACACAAATAAAATATAAAAAATATACAACAAAAAATTATAAAAATTATTAATCATTTTTTACCCATAAATAGAATGTACTGTTGTGTGTGTTTGCCCCCATTTGTTTAGTTCTACTAAATATTTTACAAATCTATTTGGTGGAAAGTTAGCTAGTATATTGTTTTTTTACTAATTTTCAAAGTTAACACATCCTGAAAAATAAAAAATTAATCATGCCCCTCTAATTTTTATAAAAATAATTGAAAATAATTATTTTATCTTAATTTGTGTAGAATGAAGCATAAAATGTGAAAATGTATTTTTTAAAAATTCGGATGAGTGGATGAAAATGTAGAAGAAACAATACATGTGTTTTTGGCAAAAAAAAAACATACTTCTAAAAGTAAGTAAAGAATATTTCCTTAATATATTTAGATTTTAGAAAATAATATGTGGTTAGAAAGATAATATGGAGCTAGATATTGTAGTGGTATTTTTTCAAAATGATGTCATAAAATATGCAAACCTAATAGAGAACATGCTCAAGATTTGTATGCTTTTGATATATTTTCTAGAACATAGATTTGGATAGGCAATAAGGAAATTCAACCCTTAGGTTAGATATCCAAGCTAAAGTGAAGTCTAAAGGAGGATAAATCTCAAGATAAACCAAAGTAAATGTGTACATGTTTTTATTAAAGTGGTAAAAAAGTAGGTTTTGAAGGGGCCATAGAAACCATGTATAATAGGAGCATTAGTGAGAGCACAGTTGACCCATAGTGAAACCACACACAAGAAGGTTTTAAAAGGACATAAAACCTTTTACATCACTACACCCAAGCTACTACCACAAATATGGTTTTGAATGGAACAAAAACCCTGTATAAAGGGGTCATAGCTAAGATACTGAACAAAATAGACCTAGAGTGACCACCTACACAACCCCAATCATTGTCCTATCATTTTGAGAAACCTTGACCAAGGTCAAGGGAATACAAGAATGTTTAGGAAGACCTCTCTCCCTTCTTTGAACAATCTTCCATGAAACTGTTAGATTTAGGGAAGACAACTGAGAGGGGGGGGGGGTGAATCAGTTGTCTAAAACTTTCTTCCAATTAAACACTTAAATCCAATTTGTAATTTAGCAGTATAATAATAAATTGAAATCATGGAAACATAATGCATTGAATCAAGAGTAGAAACACATTAACACACAAGACACCAAGATTTTGATGTGGAAAACCTGGTTAAGGGAAAAACCATGGGGTGATTAACCCAAGATTGTATTCTCTATTAGAAGAATAGAAAGAAAAAAATGGCACATGCCAATTAGGGCTTACTGCCCAAGCACACTACTCACAAGAGGCCCACTACCTACAAGAGACATACTGTCTACAGAATAATAAGTATCACATACTTGAACTGGAGAATAGCATCTTCAGCATGCTTGAGTCAGTTCCATTTAAGCTCAATACTTCTGCTCTGCCTTTCACTCTACTCCTCTCTACCACACTCTCATCTCCACAAGATACTTTTGAAATGACTTAACAACTATTTATTTATACAAGACATTGACTTAGGAATTATCATCCAAGTCAGCATACATTATAGAGAAAATACATAAATACAACATGACTTATTACAAAAAGACTTCATGCGCATCAACACACTATAGGCCACACAGATCTGAGACTCAAATACTCCTTTAGGAACATGTCATTCTTCACAGAACATCTCCAAGACCATCTATAGGGTGTGTAACTCATCTGGTCAGCCATACTCAGGAAGAACATCATCATTCAAAAGTAATTCTTCATTTACTAGCTCAATCTTTAATGCAGACCACCAACATAAATTGGACACAATCCAAAGACCTCCACAAGCTTGCCTGAATCACCAAGAACATCCACACTACTACTGTCTAATGAAATCATTCTCTCCTTCATTCAGAACCTCAGGAACATAGTCTGTCATCACTGTCATATTGGAATAGATGCTTGTGGACCTCCAAATCACAAACCAATTGAGTTGTCACTTCACATGGACTTCCTAAACACTCCACCAAATCCACAGAACATGATATTGCATTTTTGGATCTCACCGGACCTATCTGTATCACTCTGTCACCTTTGAACACCTGCTAGAACTAATTTTACTTAAGTGGCCATAACTTCTCCAGATCTTCATGCAGACCTCTGAAATCTTTACTGGATCATCTCAAGACACATATCTACAAACCCTTTGAAGCACATCCTCTGATCTTGATCTTAACTGGGATCTTTACCTCACTATCTTCATTGTTCTTCTTTGTTCTTGATTAGGACTAATTTTCTCAATATCCTTAGCACACAGCTCATCCAATCCTTATCATTAATCCAACAAGAGTATGTTGACATCAATGAAAACACTGGTTAGGCCCATACTTGCAACAATCTCCCCCTTTGTCATTGATGGCAACATATGATGTGAAAAACTATTTTGACCATGAAAAGAAGAGCTTCTCCTTACTGTCACAACTCCCCCTATCAGTAACAACCATTCACATGTCTTCTCTTCCTTTCCTTCTCACCCTTTGATCAAAAACCACTTGTTTTTCACATGTCTTCTCTCCCCCTTTGACATCAATGGTGAAGGGCACATACTTGCATTACTTTAGAATCATGCCAGCTGTTCCCCCTGAGTAGCAGCTTCCTATCATCAGTCCAGACCACAAGATATGACTATGAGATCCACCGGACTGATGCACATCAGTGCACCTTAATGTAGAACTGGAGGGGTAATAACCCCTAACTTCTCCCTGAGATACTCAAAAGAGTCCTTAAGGTAGAGGTTTAGTAAAAATATCTGCACTCTGATCCTTGGAAGGCACAAACTACAATCTGACTTCATTCTTGTTCACTTGCTCTCTCAAAAAGTGAAACTTGATGGATATATGTTTAATCTTTGAATGCAACACTAGATTCTTAGATATATTTATTGCACTTGAATTATCACAGAAGATTGTGATATGTTCTTCATACTCTACTTTGATATCTCTTAGCATTTACTTCATCCACAAAACTTGAGTGCAACTACCTACTGCTACAATATATTCTGCTTATGCAGTGGACAAAGATATTGTCTCTTGTTTCTTGCTTAGTCAAGAAACTAATCTCTTCCCTAAAAAGAATGTTCCACCACTAGTACTCTTCCGGTCATCCACATCTCCTACCCAATCCGCATCTGTATATGCATGAAAAGAAAAATCATGATCTCTGAGATACCACAATCCATACTCAACTGTCCCTTTTAGATATCAAAAAATCCTCTTGATTGCCATGACATGAGATTCTCTAGGATCAGCTTGGAATCTAGCAACAAGACCAACAACATTCATAATGTCAGGTCTAGTTTGAGTGAGATACAATAGTCCTCCAATCATTGACCTATACTTTTTCTTATTAGTCTTAGGAGAGTCATCATCTTTTCTCAATTTACATCTAGTTGCCATGGGAGTATTCATTGGTTTTGAGTCTTCCATCCCAAATTTCTTCAACAATTCTTTCACATATTTGGTCTAAGAAATGAAGATTCCTTTCTTTGTTTGAGTGATTTGCAGACCCAGGAAGAAATTCATTTCCCCAAACATGGACATCTCAAATTCACTTTTCATTTGATTTGCAAAGGTTTTGCACATACTATCTCTTCCTCCAAAAATTATATCATCAACAAACACTTCAACTATCAAGATATTTTCATGATCAATTTTGAAATGCAAATTACTGTCAGCAGTACCTTTATTGAAACCAATCTTGAAAAGATGCTTATCTAATCTTTCATACTAGGCTCTTGGGGCTTGCTTCAGTCCATACAGTGCTTTCTTCAACTTGCAGACCATATCACCATGATTAGACAATTGAAATCCATTCGGTTGCTCAATGTATACTTCTTCCAAGTCACCATTTAGGAAGGCAGATTTGACATCCATCTGATATACTTTGAAATCCTTGAAGGTAGAAAAAGCAAGAAATAATCTGACTGCTTTAATTCTTTCCACCAGAGAAAACGTTTCTTTAAAATCAACTCCTACTTGGGAGTAACCCTTGTAGACCAATCTGGCTTTGTTTATGATTACTTCACCATCTTCATTCAGTTTATTCCGGAAGACCCATTTGGTTCTAGTCACATTCTTATTTTTAGGTCTGGGAACAAGATCCCAAGTGTGATTTTTCTTAATTTGCATTAGCTCTTCCTCCATTGCTTTAGTCCAGTTTTCATCATTGCAAGCTTCATTCACTATCTTAGGTTCGATCTTTGAAATCAAACAATACTCTTTTGAATCTTGAGCAATCCTTCTTCTGGTTTGTACACCTTTTCTTTTATCACTATGATCTGATCTTTAGAGTGATTCAGTCTTACATACTTGGGAACTTTGGGAGTTCCTTGCACTTCTGATTCTTGAACAAGTTCATTCAAACTTATTTCTTCTTCCTAATTTATCGGATCAGTTTGAATCTGAATTTCAGAAGGGGCTTGAACTTCTTGAACAAAAATATCATTCTAATCATCTTCATCATATTCATAAAACCTTGAGGGTTTTTCAATACCTTCATCAACCTTCACATTTGTACTTTCCATAATATTCCTTAATCTCTTGTTATAACACCAGTATGCTTTGCTTTGAGTAGAATAACCCAAGAATATTCCTTCATCACTTCTGGCATCAAATTTTCCTAGATCTTCATCTCTTCTAATGTAACATTTGCTACCAAAGACTCTGAAATATCTCACAATGGGAGTTATGCCAAACCAAAGTTCATAAGGAGTCTTACCGGCATTACTTCTGATTTGTACTCGATTGAAAGTATAGAATGCAGTGCTTACAACTTCTCTCCAATAGATCTGAGGAACATTTGCTTCCATCATCATGGTTCTAGATGCTTCCTAGATGGTCTGGTTCTTTCTCTCCACTACTCCATTCTGCTATGGAGTCCTAGGAGCAGACAACTATCTTTTTATTCCTTGTTTCTCATAGAATTCTATGAACTCACTGGATGTAAATTCTCCACCTCTGTTAGACCTCAGACATTTTAATTTTAATCCAGTTTCATTCTCTACCATAGCCTTGAATATTTTGAATTTCTCAAGACCTTCTGATTTCTCTTTCAGAAAAGTAACCCACATCATCTAGGAATGGTCATCAATTAATAACATGAAGTATCTATCACCTTGCACACTCCTGATTCTTGCCAGACTACATAGGTCAGTATGAACTAAGTCCAATAATCTGGTAGAGGATTGTTCCTTACTTTTGAAAGTGACTCTGCTCTACTTACCCAACTGACATTCTTTGCATAAGCTATTTGTAGGTTTCACAAGTCTTGGAAGATCTCTTACAACTTGAGTGTTGCTTATCTTGATGATATTGTCAAAATTCACATGACACATTCTCTTATGCCATAACCAACTCTGATCAATTTGAACAAATAGACAACTTTTACCAGTACCAACTAAATGGAAGATATTACCTTTTGTTTGAGTACCAGATGCAATCTCTATTCTGGAACTTTCAAAGATCGTACATTTTCCATTCTTGAAACAGAGATCATAGCCTTTGTCCACCAACTATCCAACACTGAGAAAATTGTGCTTTAGACCTTCAACATACAATACATTATTGGTTTTGTTCTTTCCATCAAAAGAAATGATTCCTCTTCCTCTGATTCTGCCATCAGAATTATCACCAAACTTTACTACTCCTCCTTCATACCTTTCCAAATCTGTGAACTTATTTTTGTCACCTGTCATATGGTGAGACCATCCACTATCAATGACCCAATCATTCTTTTCTTCAGCTTGGGCAACCAGAGCACTTTCCACAATTTTATGATTGACAGATTCAGAAGACATTGGATCTTCTTCCTTGATGGCAATAAACACCCAGTCACTTCCAGATTTGTTTCCTCTCTCTGATTCATCATCTATTATACCTTCATTATCATCATCTTCATGAACATAGTAACAATTCTTTTGGAACCTTGATCTGTTAGGATTTTTCCTTGAAAATCTTTCCGAACACCTTGAGGCAAAATGACCAATCTTATTGCAGTTAAAACACTTAAAAGGCAATTTTCCCTCATATTTACCAAATCCTCTTGGGAGTCTTTTTACAATAAGAGCTTCAAGTTGAGTAGCTTCTACTTCATCCTCTTCCAAGTCTTTTCTATCTTTTCATACCATGATAGTTTCCTTGAAGAGTTTTCTCCCAGATCAGACTTTTTTCCTTTAACAGAGGCACTAGCTTTGAATGTAGATTCAGTCTTAGGGGGGCATCTCCAAACTTAGTCAACTCAAATGTAGCCAATTTACCAACCAATTGATCTCTTGTAATATCTAAAATAGATCTGAATTCTTCAATAGAAGCAACATTGTACTTGTAAGAATTAGGAAGAGATATGAGAACTTTTCCAATGATTTCATCTTCATCTAAGACTCCTCTAGCACATCTAATGCCACAAACAAGCTCATTTACTCTTGGCATGAAAGTAGTGATATTTTCATCTTCTCTCATCTTCAAATTTTTGAATTTTTCTTTCAGACTTTGTAGCTTGGCACATTTAGCATACTTGTCTCCTTCATGCAGAAGTTCCAATTTTTCCCATATCTCAAAAGTTGTTTGTAGTTCAACAATGTTTGTCAGATCTAAATCAGACTAGGCACTTAGAAGAGATTCTTTAGTCCGCAGATTGTTTTTGGCATCTCTGATTTCATCTACGGTTTTCAGACCATTTTGTGGAGGAGTATACTTCTTTGAAGCCATGGTCCAATACTGCATTCCCATATATTGCAAGTGACATTCCATGCGACTTTTCCAAAGAGTGAAATTAGTTCCATTGAACCTTGGACTATCCTTCTTGTAGGATGACATCCTAGATCTCCTCAAACTGTTAAGCTATTTTAGAGGAACTTGGCTCTAATACCAATTATTAGATTTAGGGAAGACAACTTAGAGGTGGGATGAATCAGTTGTCTAAAACTTTCTTCCAATTAAACACTTAAATCCACTTTGTAATTCAGTAGTATAATAATAAATCAATCATGGAAACATAATGCATTAAATCAAGAGTAGAAACACATTAACACACAAGACACCAATATTTTGACGTGGAAAACCTAGTTAAGGGAATAACCACGGGGTGATTAACCCAAGATTGTATTCTCTGTTAGAAGAATAGAAATAACAAAATGGCACATGTCAATTAGGGCTTACTGCCCGAGCACACTGCTCACAAGAGGCCCACTGCTTACAAGAGACACACTATCTATAGAATAATAAGTATCACATACTTGAACTGGAGAATAACATCTTCACCATTCTTGAGTCAATTCCATTTCAGCTTAATGCTTTTGCTTTGCCTTTTGCTCTACTCCTCTCTACCACACTCTCATCTCCAGAAGATAGTTTTAAAATGACTTAACAACTCTTTATTTATACAAGACATAGACTTAGGAATTATCATCCAAGTCAACATACATTACAGAGCAAATACATAAATATGACATGACTTATTACAAAAAGACTTCATGCAGATCAACACACTATAGGCCACATAGATCTGAGACTCCAATACTCCTTTAGGAACATGCCATTCTTCACAGAACATCTCCAAGATCATCTACAGGGTGTGTAACTCATCCGGTCAGCCATACTCAGGAAGAACATCATCATCCAGAAGTAATTCTTCATTTACTAGCTAAATCTTTAATACGAACAACCAAGACAAACTAGACATAATCCAAAGACCTCCACAAGCTTGCCTAAATCACCAAGAACATCCACACTACTACTGTCTACTGAAATCATTCTCTCCTTCATCCGGAACCTCAAGAACACAGTCTATCATCACTTTCATATTGGAATAGATGCTTGCAGACCTCCAGATCATGAACCAATTGAGTTGTCACTTCACATGGACTTCCTAAACACTCCACCAAATCCGCAGAATAGGATATTCCATTTCCGGATCTCACTGAACCTATCTATATCACTCTGTCACCTCTGAGCACTTGCCAGAACTGGTTTTACTTAAGTGGCCTTAACTTCTTCAGATCTTCATGCGGACCTTTGAAATTTTTACTGGATCATCTCAAGACACATATCTACAAACCCTTTGAAGCACATCCTCTGATCTTCATCTTAACTGGGATCTTTACCTCATTGTATTCACTCTTCTTCTCTGTTCTTGATTAGGACTAATTTTCTCAATATCCTCAGCACACAGCTCATCCAATCTTTATCATTAATGCAACAAGAGTGTGTTGACATCGATGACAACACTGGTTAGGCCCATACTTACAACAGAAACATCATCTTCCAAAGTCTCATAATGAGGGGAGAAGGGAGCATTAGCCTCTAGTGAAGACTTGAAATGAGCCCTCATAGGCACAGAAAGAGGAGCTAAATGCTATGTTGAAATCTCCAATAGAGAAAGATAAATTCTCTAAAACCTAATGACACTAGGCCTAGAGAAGATGGTCCATCAGGAGGAATCACTAAAGTCATAGAAAGCCTAGGAGAATTGACTCAAGAATAGGGTCCATTGAGGATTCAACTTCAATATCAAAATCATTGGCAGTCAAATGATCTTGGAGGGTATTTGTCCACCAAGTTACCTCACCTTTCTTTTAGTGATAATAAAGGCACTTTGAAGCAATGTGTCCAATAGAAAAACATTTCCTACAACAAAATCAAATACCATCATAGTCAATTGTCTAATTCCATGATCTATCCTCAAAAAGCATGACAATATTCCCAAGTAGATCCTTAGAGGTGGCAATGTCCATGAGAATGCAAGCATAAGTAGTATGGATGAAGTTTGATGTTTGTGTATCCTCTTGTAAAAATCCCCAAGAGTATTGCCAATAGATTCAAAGCATGAAACCTCATAAAATTGGAGAGGAAGATTTGGTAATCTAACCCAAATAGGCATGTTACTTAAGGATTTTGCTAAAGGGTTGAAGGAGGGAAACCACAGTTTGAGCGAGAGGGAGTGTTGTCCCCACATCCAAATCCTAGACCCTCTAGAACCTTCTTCCTATCATATTCTAATTAGCAAGATGCAATGAAAAAATCCCCTAGCATAGTGATATAGTTCAATCCTACTCTCAATGAGAGGCCTCCAAGAATCCAAAACCCATTTGTTTAGTTATGGGAGTGAAGGATAGAAATTATTGAACCTACAAATGAGGGTTTTTTGTTTAAAGTATTGTTCATTATCCAACACCTCATGTCCATAGATGATGATAGGGGAAGAAGGAGAATAGAAAATGGGCTATGGTTTACACTATAGAGAGGAATGAGTAGGTATTGTAGAATGGAACAACCCAAGAACACCGACAGTTGCTCTTGCCCTAGAAATATTCACATAGGTTTTAGAGGTGTCATCTACTGGACCACACTAGGAATGGGAGAGGAGGCACATGAAATATGTCATGTGGTGACATAGTTGGCATGAGAGGTTAGTCTTATTTTGGAATCCTCACAAAAACTCAAATCATATTTGTTTATGGTAGCAGGGATAGAAATTGTCACCTTAAAGGGCGTCGCTACCTTCCTAGGTGTGTCATTGTCAGGCCCAGGTGGTGGAAATTTTTCCTTATAATGTGTGCATTTTATAACATGCCCACAATATGTTTTATTTTAAAAAATTACAACACTGAATGCAAAAGGCAAATGCTCATTATTTTGGTCCCACAATCTACCTTCTACTCTATTATCTATGCATTTTAGTGCTATTTAATGATTATTTTTATTCTTTCAAGAAATTTCATGGGTCATCCCATAATAGTATGTCCCACTCATGGGATGGGGCATAAAAATGAGTTTTGGAAGGCAAACATCATTGAAGAAATTCTCCTTCATTCGAAGGTAAAATCCCTACCATGTGTAAATAGGCTTCAAATAAAGGGGGACTTTCAAATGAAGGGGTAAGCATGAATGAAGGTCTTTTTTTCCTCATTTTTAAATATTGCACATTAAAAAGCCCTATTTGAAGGGACATTTGAAGGTCTTTATGTTGTCCTCATCCTTTTTCTCACCTAATTTTTAGAAGAAAATATTTCTTTGAAGCAAGATTTGGACTATCAAATGGAGATAAGATTTAGAATCATAGCCCTTAGAGTAAGCATTCCAAAAACTATTATTTCTAGTGAACATAGGTATTTTACCAAACATAGAGGTATCTATTTGACACATATAGAAAATAAAAATATGTAATTAAAAGAAAAAAATGTGCACCTTCCATATTGATGTCTTTATTTTAACAAAATAATAATAATTTAGATATATACAAAAAGAGATTTTATGGCATAATATTGCTATAAATTATAATTAATATGAATTTAAAAATTAATAATAAATGAAATATACAACAAAAAATGATTAAAAAAGGCATAATATCTATGTTTATGAAATTATGAATTAATTTTATTTCTAGAAAAAAATTATGCATTAGAACATGATACTCATTAAAAATACTATAAAATATTAATAAACAAGTTAGTAATAAACATTATTTAAATAGATAAATAAATTAATTTTTTAATTTTTTTAAATATATATATTTAAAATCTACATACAAAATCACAAAAATTAGTAGTTCACATCATATTCCAATTATTAGTAGTTTGCTTGCTAAAAGTGACATAAAGTGAAAATTTGGTTAAAATGCTGATTTGAGTGTCCCACTCAAGCCAAAAAGTGGGACACACTATTGTAGGCTCACACCCCCATATGATTGTTTAACAATTGAGCACATTTTATGTTTCTTAAACATTCTTATGAAATTTATAGAAAATTCTTATTTTGTTTTTGTCTTTTATTGATATAGTGAATCATTTTTTTATTCTTTTGATATTTAATGCCTTGTCATTGTTTGACAATTGAGTGTTTTTAAATGTTTCTTATATTTCTAAAATTACTAGAACATATTTATTGTGTCAATTATTTTATACTAGTATAGATTTGAGAATTATGGGGAAAATACTATCAAAGAGACAAACACCTGAGGAGCTTGAAGCTAAGAGAGAGAAATAAGGAACAAATGAGGCAACTTGGTGAAAGCAAGAAAATGAACTCTAAATGTGAAAATGCTAAAAATATTTCTAGATATCATCTACCAAATCTAAGAAAGAGAAAGAAAATGAGAAAAAAAATGAAATGATTGTAAAAACTTCATGCAAGTAGACAAACAATCTCTAGAGGTGAAGGTATCTCATATTTACTAAATGAATTATTTGATATTACAAATCATTGAACACAAATTGAATCAATAAATAATAAAATAGTGAATTAAGATACAATTTTAAATTTACACATGAATATTACACTAAATGATCAAGCTACTCAAAATACATAAAATTTACCAAATTATAAATATGAACAAAATATAGAAAATGAACAAAATTTACATAATGAACTAAGTTTAGCATAGAGAAAAATCTAATTTTTTAATTGAAATTGATGAAAATATTTTAAAACCAATGAGTAATAAGATTCCTAAATGCACTCATAGAAGAAATGGTAATAAAATACGGACAATATTGTTCGAAAATTTAAATGAAATAGGAAGATGTCAATTTTTTATTGAAATGATGAGAAATTTTAATTTTAAATCCACTATGAAGACCCTTGGTCTAAGAACATGTACTACTAATAGTGAAAAAGTCATTGTAAAAAATCTCATTAATGTATGCCAAATAATAGGTCTAACCTCACACAATAAAGATGATAATGTCACTCGACGTGTTATTACATCAACTATAGTAAGTAATAAAACAAAGAAATCTTATTTAATTAGGAAAATAAGTAGAGAATTAAAAATAAATAGAAAAACACTAATGAAAGATATTGGGATATATGAAAGAATTGATAATCCCAATAAAAATGAATTATGGGCATTCTCTTGTAGACTCCTAGAATGACAAAGTCATAGTTGAAGTCTTACAGTTTCTAATTGATTTTTTTTAAAAAAATAATATGAGAGTTTCATTTAATCCAAGAAATGTTGTACAACATTCTCCTTTCCCTATTTTCCCTTAAGTGGGTTCTCCCTTGTGACATTGTTGACTTTATTAGGCAATGGTATCCTCTATTTAATAATATCACTTTGGTTTCTTTATGTAACTTGGTTATCTCCCATGTGAGCTAGTGCATTTGGAAAGAGATAAATAATCACATCTTTAGGAATCAAAAGTCCTCCTCGGAAAGGGTTTTATTTACATGTTGTTCTACCATTAGAGAGTTTCCTTGAGTGGGCTAATCTTCCAAGTTGTCCTCTTCATCTAAAACCTCTATGTCTAACCTAGAATTGAAGATTGCCAAAGCTTAGAAACTTGACTTTGATATTTCCTTAGCCCCCAATGGCAAGGGATTTCCTAGGCTTAACATTTCATGATCCTCTCCTTTGTCTAGCTAGATGAAGGTTAACTTTTATGGGGCTTCTAAAGTTAATCTAGGCCCTACCAAGGGAGGTGGCGTGTTAAGAGATGAAAATGGTAGGCTAATTGCCACCTACTTTGTTAACCTGGGGGTCCAAAGCAATCACTATGCTGAAGCAATAGTAGCATACAATGTCCTAAAAATGGCCCATCAACTTCAAGTACAAAACCTTATTATTGAAAGTGATTCACTAAACATTATAAATTGCCTCATTTTAAAGACCCCCTAGTTGGTCTGTTAAGAATTCTATCAATGATTCATTGGACATAATCAAGAAGTTAGATTTAATCCAAATTAGACATGTCTTTTGCAAGGCAAATAGAGTGGCTGACTGTCTTTCTAGCTGGGGTGTGACTAGGAAAGGATTGTGCATGTGGTCGACACCTCCTTTTCCTAAGGAATTGCAAACTATTTATGCTTATAATGTAATTAATCATGTGATAATTAAGGAAATCTCAAAGAGGTGTTGATAGTACATGGTAATAATTTGTGACAAAGATCATAAAAGATGGAATGTCAGGATGATAATATGAGAAGGCATGTTTGGAAAACCATCAAAAATATGAGATGACATGTAGTGTAGATTTGCAAGGCTTGTAAAGATTTATCCCCTACATTGAAGGATTTGGGAAAGGAGAAAGAGATATTAGAGATTTGGTGGCGTCACACATAGTTTTGGACTGATAGGGATAACAAAGAGAGGAATTTCTCACCATGGGAGGAGATAGAAACAGAGTTGAGGTAGTGAGCTGTGAAAAGTGGAAAAAAGATACTAGGGTCTAAAGTAACTTATAGAGAGGTGAGCTCTCTGCTTTTATGGAGAGACTCATAGGACAGGGCCTAGCCCTAACAATAAATTTTTTTAAGAGTTGGGACAATAGGAGGGTCGAGGTAAAGGGGTTGAAATTTGAAATGGCATAAGAATTGTTGGTAGTTGTTACCAACCTTCCCACTAAGGGGGTCAAGGTTTTCTTGGATATGTGTATGGGAGATAAAGCTATGACTACCTTATTGAATAAACATATGGAGCATAACAAACTACATTTTTGTTATGCCAGGATCACCCCAAGGTATCCATGCGATGAAATAGATATGTGTGCTATGAGGTATGTAACCTTGGAAGGCCACTTTAAATATATTTATTCCTACCACTTTGTCCTTATAAATCACTTTAGGAGAGAGGTTTGTGTCATTTCCATATTATTTGGTATCTTCCATGGAAGGGTCTATAAAGTACTACAAGAAAGCGTATATGGTTGTTCCTTTACACCAAGGGCTTACACTCCCGGTAGTGAGTCACATTAAGAATATAAACCCTTTTGTCCACTTGTCAATTCTCAAGAAAGAGAAGAAGAACAAAAGGATTGATGATGATTCTATCTTGATCTATGAAGATATAGAAGAAGAAAATAATAATTGGAACAAAATTGGTTCCGAACTTGAATTAGAGCCTAGAAGCCAAAATCCCTTAGATGTGGAAGAGATTTAAGTGGGGAGGGATAGTCCAAAGTAAAACAAGAGGGAAAGAGGTGGAGAGAAAAGTTTCCAGGTGAAGAAAGAGATCCCTATCTATCAAAGAGAGGTAAAGCTAAAGCTTTCCCTGAGCCTGCTATGCAGATCCCCTTCCCAAGAGTTGACAATTTTGTCCCTAGGTCATGGCTAAACCAAGAATTCCCCACCTTGCCCCCTCATCGCTAAAAGAAGTGAATGAGGATATTTATGCCCTAAGCCAAAACATCTCAACTATGCACCAAACTTTTGATGTTCAATACAAGCTCATTAAATGTTTCTATATTGAGATCATCAAGATTAAAATCAAAATGGAAATTATCAATAAGAAGAGTAGTGGGGAAAGCCAACTTCTTTCAAAGGAAGAAAGAAAATTATTTTAAAACTAGGAAGCTATCCCTATTGTCAACAAACTTCAAACGGACTTGTCTAACCAAAAAGCGAAATTGGCCATCCTAGAGGAGGAAATGATCAAAGGATAAGGACAATAAGGGGAAATAATTGTAGCTTTAGAATAGGAGCTCAAAAAATTGAAAGAAAACTTCAACAAGTATATGAAAGTCAATTCTAGGGAGATTAAAAGTTTAAATGAGAAGATCAACAAGAAGCTCATGCCAAATATGCTGAGGAGAATGCTATTGCAAGTACAAGTCCTAGTACTAGGACTAGGAGTACAAATAAATAGAGCAAGGAAGGGAACAAAATTGCTGTCATGCCCACATTTCCCATGCGGTCACAACACGCAACACGCATGTCATGTCCACATGTGACATGTGGTCATGATACGAACTGTCAAAAAATTTTCCTTACTATTCTGTATTTTCCCCTCGCACACATAAGCATGCTCGGGTGCATACGTTTAAGTCGTCAAAGTTACTCTTATTAATGGAAAATTTCACACACGTGTACATTGACTATATTGGACTTCCTATTCATGTTTAGAGGTCGTTACTAATTTACAATCGGTTTGATTTCAAACGTTAAGTCTTACGGATAGCATAATGGCCCCTAAATTAGTTATCTCAGATAAATTCAAACTTGCCTTACATTTTTTTTTTAAATTAATCATTTAAAACCCAGTTACAATTTTCCTATAATATAAATATATCTGATTCGGTACTCTCTTATAGAGATCTATATATTTTCTATTATTCTAACATTTAAAGGGTATATATATATATATATATTTGTATATATATATAGTTGATAAAATTACATTTCAAAAGTACAACCAATATAAGTTTTTATCTGCATTGATATATATATTTGTCAACCAATATTATTGTATTCCGTTATTACAAAACATAAATATATGTTTTTAATATATATATATATATTTATAGTCGATAAATATCATCTCAGAAGTATACCTATATATATATTTATAGTCGATAAATACCATCTCGAAAGTATACCTATATATATAAGTTTATATATTCATAAATACATCTACATACATGGTTATTTAGAACAAAAATAAATATACATTATAATATATATATGTATATATATATATATATAACTTTATCTATATATATGTATACATATATATATAATATCCTTAATCTTAATCATACATTTTCAATATGTTTGGTTTAAATTAAACATGGATTACAACTATACTCCACTTACATTTCTTTCTTATAGTTTCATTTGAGAAACCCTAAATTTGAAATTAAATATACATTATTATATATATGTATATATATAACTCTATATATATATACATATATACATAATTTTAATAATCTTAATCATACATTTTTAATATAAGTTTGGTTTAAATAAAACATGGGTTACAACTATACTCCACTTACATTTCTTTCTTATAGTTTCATTTGAGAAACCCTAATTCAAAATTATTTTGATGTTATTGATTTTGGTGTGCAGGGCTACCAACGATGGCGGTGGTATGGCTGTCGGTCGCAGGGAAACCCGAAGAGGAAGGGTGGAGGCCGATGGTGTGGAGTGGCCGCAGAGGCAAGTGCACGGTGGACAGTTGAGGGAAGTCAAGGAGGTGGGTGGAGTGTGGATTGACGCGCAGGGTTTAGCAGAGGCAGGGTATACGAGGGGCGCAGAACGCGGTGGTTCGGCAGAGGTGTGGTGGGTTAGGCGCAGGCCGCAGGGGAGTGAAGCATGGTGGGGGTGTGAGGAGGGGCGGAGCCCCACCCACATCCCACTTCGTGGGGTGTGGATGGGGCTCCGCCCCTCCCCACACCCTCTTATATGTATTATTCGGTGGGGGTTTAAACCCCCACCATTCCCTTAACAACTTCGGCTGCAGCTGTGTAAACTGCGACTGTCTTTCCCCATCACGTTTGCTATTTCATTTATTTCAAAATAAAATAAATGTATATTTACATATTTATATATATATAGTATAAGGTCATAATTTTCTTTAAAAATATAATAAATAAATATTTATATAAATATATATATATTTATATATTTATATAAATATATATATATTTATATATTTATATACATATTTTCATAAAAAAAAATTTGTATTTTATAAGATCATCACTTAAGAATAAATTTCCAGTCTATATATATATATATTCCCTTATATACCAAATACATGATTCAAAACAGAATAAAAGTAATATAAATTTAAATTTACATTTGTCAATTAAAATTTATCTTTCTAAAATTCTTTCCAATGCAAATAAGGTTTAAGATTTTGTTTAAGAGTAATACAGGGTATTTAACAAATCTTATCACTAAAAAAAATTCAATATATACATTTCATTTATTATATATTTGTTTTATACAATCCCTTTTCACAATTAAATCAATCTTAATTCTGATTCAAAAGACAAATTCACTTCTTGAGTAGTTTATTAAATGTAACATTTACACTAATCATTACAAGAGATAAATTGTAACAGCTTGGACTAAATCAACAACCAATTTCACCACTTTACAAATTTGATAAACAAGAATAAACAACTGTAAGATTTCACAACTCACAAACACTCTAAGGGAGGAATTACTTTCTTCTCCCAATACAATTTTTTTTTCAACTTCCAGAGGGAGTGATCTCTCCTCTTAATTAAAAACTTATCCAGGAATAACCTTAAGAGACCAAGCTCTCATTACAAGTAGGGAGATAAATCATTTTCTCTAAAAAAGGGAAAACTCCTCCAATCCTCTCAACATGCTCCAAGATAGACCTGTATGACAACCAAGGGCAAAATACACCACACAACAAGCTCTCCTCCCTACCGTAGACCCACAAGAGGGTCACCCCCGAGCTAGGGAGATCATCCACACACCCAGGAAGAATAGTCTAGTACACTTCACAATATTGTATAACAACAATCAAAGCAAACATCTCACAAACACCCATGGCTTTAACAACACAAAAACTCATCTAGGAGAGTTTAAAGAGGGTAGGGAAGTAGACTCACTCTACCCAAAGGTGTCATTCTTCTCATCATTTTATCACAACTTTTCTCATGGCCTCAAGCCAACCAAATAACCAAAATCCCAGGGATATCACAATAGACTCTCAAGCCTTATAGCCATTTTGCTCAAGCCCACAAACATGCCCTCAAGGCTTTCATATACCAAGAACAAGAATGCACCCAAGGAGGTTCACACCTTCCCTTCCCCCTACATGATGAGCATTGTCTTCCAAGTGGAAGAAGCTCTTTCAAGCACCCATCACAAACCCAAATAACAGAAATACCACATAGACAACCTTTGCAAAACAACATTCATCAAACAAGAAACAGAACATACAAGGGTCAGTAAACTTGCTCACTAACCTTAACAAGCCCTATTATGGATGTAGTTGAAGAAGAGCTCCACCCTTAGTCTCCTCCAAGTTCTCCTTCTTTCCACAATAATCCAACCCCCCTTACCCTCTCCCTCCTCTCCTTTTTAAAACTAATTCCCCCATTTTTCCTTATTCCCAAGTGGCATTAAAAAACTAACCCCACTCCTTATCCACTATCCCTAGTGGACTTAAAACAATTAACCCCACTCATGAGGTCCCCCACTATAGTCTTTTTCCAACACATGGAGGAATAAAATAAAATAGGTGAAATAGAAATAATGAGGAAGTGGATGACACACCACCCTTTTTATGGGGAACTCTCACCAAAAGAGAGGCACAAAGAGACAAAGCACTCCATTATTGGTGGATCATGGAGTCATTCCATTACTTGGAAGTGGGCCTAAGTGTGGATTCCACTCATCCTATTATCCCCATTGATGTAGAGGCACTAGGATGGATGGAGGATTCCACAAATTGACAAGGTTTTCTTCACACTCTAAAACCCAAATTCAAGGATCAACTTGTAAAAGTGGGAACAGCAGTTAACATATTTGAAACCATCATGGAAAGGTTGATTTTACATGCTATGGGACCCATCCCAACCATTGGCATAGGCAGAACAAACTCAGTTTTAGTACTTCCTTCTTTAGGCACCTAAAACCCTTGTAGCCCTGTTTTAGGATCTGTCAGACCGTAGTTTTCATTTGCGGCATGGTATCAATGAAACAAAGACACTTTTGGGCACCCATTATCTTTTTTGTCAACATATCAAAAGATGGATATAGGTTGTTTTGGACAGAAGGCTTCAAATCCTATGACGGACCTATCTTGAACTAGGCCTATTAGGCACATTTACAAAGAAACTACTCTCAAAATGTCAAGTTAAACCCCAAAACCAAAAAACAGTCTTTCAGTAGGTCCCAAAACGTCCAAATCCATAATCAAATTCAAGTGACTTGATCATTTGGTTGGCAAACTCAAAAACCTTCACTTTTAGGCCAAAAACCTAGGGTTTTATTGAAAGCCTATATTCTGGGCCTCCACCACCTTAGCCACTGCATCAAACACTTTCATATACACCTGAACATACTCAAAAAACACTCAGACAAACTTTGCAATTAACATTTTGTCAAATACCCTCTTGGGTTCCTCTTATCAACATGAAAAATACTACCAACAACTCAAGGGCATCACCACAAACTCACACGACATATCTTTTCTGCCTCCCAAAACCATTGGAACATCTAACCTATCATAAATCAAGTCATTCCACTGAGTTACAAGTCTGGACAGCAAGTGGAATGACTAAAATACCATGTTTTACTCCCTCAAAACCCTTAACAGACTATAAACAGGCAGTTTCAGAAAAACAGCGATAATTTCCTCTAGGAATGGAGTTAGGACCTCAAACTAGATGCATTTGAAAGGTTATTCAATCCTCTTTCCAACCATATATGGCTTGCCTCTGTATCTATCCGTACAGAACCGTACCAAAGCTGGAAACAGTAAATTTGTAGTCAAAAAGTACAGAAAAACAAGGAAAAGAAGCAAAAACGTGATTTTTATTCATCCAACCTATTTTTCTCAACGTTTGTGAGCATATTTCAATAGATTACAATGATACTCAATGGCCATAACCATCCATAACCACTTTTGGGTTGGTTGGCCTTTGCAACTTCCACATTACAACATGTTTTGCACCTTTTTTACATTAATAACTTTGAAATAGTTTTGTAACCTTTTGAATCTTTGACACACCATAACCCTAATGATCTCAAAACATGAAGGATGACCTCAAAATGATATTAGTGGACATGGTCCTTATTAAAAAAAAATATGAGAAATGGTCTTTCAAGACCTTATTAACAACCATGGTCTCTTAGAACACAAAAACTTCAAAATGTGCCTTATGGGGGCTTGATGACACCTCAGGTGCTCCTGCACCACCCATGCTTCCAAATTCGTCACTTAACTTCACTATGAAGTTAAAGTGACCATATGGAGGTCAACCCTAGGTTATCCTAGTCAAAAGGGTCCCTAGACCCATGGGGTATAACCTAGTGTTGATTTTAACCTATTTAGGACTCCCAGAGTCAAGTAAAAACACAAGAAGGGGGTCTAAAAGAAATAAACTTAAACAAGATTCATAACAACATTTCTTACAACACATATCATAATACAAGTAAATCAGCAGGTAGACCTAATTCCCTTGACCTCATGCAACATTACAACATTACAACATTTCACCATACACAGAGTTGATCTTAGTTCCTCATGGACTAGATCGGCTTCACAAGGGATACAACATAGGGTGTGGAATGATCTCCTGTATCTGTGGTTTCGTTAGAAATACCTGCACACTCAATTTCGAAGTTAATCCCACAAATATATATGATATTCCAAGCAAATTAAATACATGTATTCCAAAAAAAAACATACTGAAATCACATTAAGTTCTCTTTCTAATATTACCCACTCATTATTCTCTTGACAGCAAACATCTATCTAACATTGCACAATTTCCTCCTTAAAATAATTAGGTTTAATAGTCAAAATTTTGGGATCAACAGTTCCCCAACATAAAAGTATAAGCAATAGTACGTTATACAATCACAAGAACAGAAGTGAAAAATGTGGGCCTCACATGCTCCCCCCCTAAGACTGTACTTCCTCCTGGAAGTCATCAAAGAGGTGAGGATAAAGAGTCCTCAGTCTGGCTGCATCTTCCCATGTCGCAGTGAACTCGTCATACAAGTCCTACTGGACCCTATCCTGGTCCAGCTCTCATCCTTGAAGGCCTAGCACTTGAAGTTTTAACTAATGATTATTTCATTTGGATGGAGATACTAATCATGTATCTAGATTTGCAGGTATCATGTAGACATCAGTTATTGGAACCAACTGGAATTGTTCGTGATGAGGCATGATAAACGAAAAAGATTATGGTGTACTCATTATCTATCTTAACTAATTAAGGTTGGTGCAATCCTTAGAGATAGATCTTATGGATGTATGTGAGGAAAATCATAAGTTTAGTTAATAATACTATAGTGGCCAAAGTTATATTCCACCTTAACTCCAATGTTATCCTGGAATGATATATATTAAGTGTTGATTTAAGGAGTCAATGTAGTTCATTTTGATGTGAAACAAATGTGAAGTTTGTTTAAATAGATTCATAGTCTTTCTCCCTTGGTAAAGTAGATATTGCATGATAGGTGTCCCAAATCGACATTTTAAATATGCCCTAACCTATGAGAGGAAGGATTAGGGAAAACTGTCCAAAGTTATATAGGGTTATGATTTACTTATACTAAGATATGTCATAGTATTTAAAGACTCCAATGACTAGATAATTATCAAAAATGAATATTCCTGTCAATCAATGTCGACTAACAAATTCAAGCCTGATAAGCTACCCGTTGCAACACCCCAAGGTAATCAACGAAAACCACATTATGATTAGATCGTTCATCATTTACATGGAAAGAAATTACTTGAATTATAATTTGCATGATAATGAAGCTTTTCAAATGTAAAAGAAGCACTAATTGATTCTAATACTGAAAGAATATCCATCTTTTCTATTCTTAGGTTGTAACAATTTTTTTTTTCTTTAGTTCGAAAGAAAATAAGTAACTTGAAGTAAGCTTTATTTTGATCCCACTATATTTGTTTGAAATCTATCTCATAGCAAGGTGGAGAATAATTTTCCTTGTATACCTACATGCATTCTTTCTGAATGAGTCAAATGCTTAGAATCTATATATCTAACTATATCCACATCAATGACTAACTTTTAACTCAAGAAGCAATTTGAGAATGCAACCACTAACATGCATGGAAATCCACTAATAAATGTTGAAATCTCTCCTTGCATATGTTATAGCCTTTAAAATAGTAAAGCACCCCTTCATATGACACAGCCTTTAAAAACAGTAAATCGCTCCTTAAAATATGATGCAACTTTTTTTTTTTCAAACAATAATAAAGTAAAATAAATCTCGGGATCAGATTTGACTGTTGACTTTGCTTATCAAACAAATTTTCTTACAGCAAATGTTTTGTCTGTGGTGCCAGTAAAATACTACGGCAGGTTTTGATATTTACGTAAGTTTTTAAGGATAAAATACTTTCTTGCATCAGACAAAGTAAGTACAAAAGTTACATGTGCAATAAGGAACTCATAAGATTTTAAAGTATGATAACTAAATGTGATATGGGCATAATCCTATCCACAAAGCACACTGTATTGATTGAAATCAACATAAGGAATTTCATGTTCATCAATCATTATCACACATGCATAAGAAATTCACACATCGTACAACCCATTTATATAGAACATCAACTCATATACAAATACATCAATTACAGATCTTACATCTAAACACATATTTCCATTCATCCACATTACAGGAATTAACTTCACAAGGCTCACATAAAGGTTTAGGGGGATGTCATAGTCTCATCATAGAACCAAGTAACCAATAACCAGTGCCAAGTATCCAAAGATCCAAGAACTAGGTAGAATGATGGTCTTAGGGCCATGCGCCTGGGGGCCTCGCCATACATTCCCACAATGGCCTACCTCTTGTTTGTATAAGGGGTTTAGCCTCCAAGAGATAGACAACATAAGAACAAGATCACCAGGAAGGTAAGTGGATAATAACCAACCCATACTAGTCCACACCTACCCCCATCCTCATAAGTTTCCCATGTCTGCTTCCTTATATACACTCTACTAGAGGTCGCTCCATCAACATGGCGAGAAGAACATCACAACACATGACCAACACTTGCAAACAAAAATAATCTAGCTTAGCCACCACAAATAACAAATATACCAAAAGAAAGGAGTTTCAAAATCCAACAATAAAATAAATAAATGCACACCATTCCAACAATAATCAACCATAACCACAAGGGTTACATGAAAAATGGAGAAATCAAGGATTTGTGGCTAAGCTACTTTTAGACAAGATTAAATAACATGGTTGGTCCACATAGGCAAGAGACAAAAAAAAAGGTCATCAAACAACCAAAAGAAAATGATCGTAATCCATGAAAGTGCACATTACATCACTATGTGACTAACATTAAGTCACCAATAAGGAAGGAGGAAAACATGGTCACTACACATGTTATGCAAACACAACCTATGCTATAACATCATGTAGGTAAGTATTATTAATGCACCTTCACGTACTCTTACGTGGAATCGTGCCCTTCTCAAAGGTAACACGTTATCAGTATAGTACATTGTGCCCTTCTCAAAGGTACACATCATCATCATAATGTAAATGTTTCTAGGATGCTATGCATCCACTCAAATAAGATACCAAGAGTAAGATTAAATCTGCACCAAGTAGCATGGCCTCAAGCAAAACACATGCCCATACCAAACCATAACCAAGACCCCAAGTCCAATGTCAAAAGTACCATCAAGGAAATAGAGCATGATAGGATAGCACGATGGGCCTCTCAAGGTCCCTTTACTAAGGAGAAGTAGGGGGTACTCTGGCATAGGAAGGTATGGTTGGTTGGGTAATCCCAAACCAATGCCACAACATGTCACCATAGCTTCCTAAGTTCTTCCTCTCCACTACTTAACTCCACACATGGAAGGTCTCCAACTCCAAGATTGGACCTTACAGGGTATACATACAAACAGCCACACAAGCATGAGTCCATCATACTTGTAGTTATACACTCAACCCATAGATGGATACCCAGTATCGCAAGCTCATGAGTACACTAGGCATGTACGGGATAATCACAACACATAGCAAACATGCTCATAATAAGTATTCACATCCACAAGGTAACACATAATACAAGTTTTCCTCTATCGTTCATTACTTGGTGAAGAACAACTTTCATTCACTAGGTCACATAAGAGTTACCATCAAAATTTATAAGAAGTCTACCAAACATCAATTAGAATTACCATTTCTAAGGCATAAATGGAATCCAACTATGACTTCACATTTAGAGATAATTCAATACCCCCAAGTAAGTACACCAATTTACTAGCTATGCTTGATAGATCATAATCGAACCCAAACAAAATTATTTCAACTCACAAGATGGTGACTCACATCACATATCATGGAGTTAACGATAACCCATATAACACTATATATGCACTATGAAACCATCACACATTTATCTAACACAAGGTTCATAAAGTAGAGGTATGTCATAGGAAGAATCTAATAGCAAGACCACGTATCTAATTTTACTATTCTACTTTATGAAGCCCAAACATATTTTCCGCACAAATTTTATTTTGTAGAAGTACTTCACCAAAAAGGTCACCAAGCACACAAATGCCTTATTGAACAATTTGAGGACATATGTTAATTCTTAACAATTTGCCATACATAAAACTAATTTTCACCTCTTTCTTTCTTAGTATTTTTACAAGGTAATCTAATGAAATCACACACGTAACAAATTACACTCATAAAATTTAAAGCAAGATACACTTCATGCAATCTTTTCTAGTTATCAATCCAAGGGAAACAATGCCAATTTCTAATGATACAAGGGAAGGAATTCAAGAAATTATGTCATTCAACCTTATGATAAACACACGTCAAGTTCACGAGGCAAGAATAAATCAAATGAGTATTAAGATGTCACTACTAGCCACAAAATACACAAGGGCGAGGAAGGATCCAACGCAACCCTCACAATCTAGACCAATCTACTCGTAAGGACAATCGACGAGGAGGAACGCAACCATCACAAATCACAAGCGGAAGATTTCAAAAATTGCATGACAAGGCCACCACGATGTCAAAACAAGAGGACGGATATTCCTCCATGGTGAAGGCTAGTCGACAAACCACAACCTCACTCTCATGCAACTACACGGAGTAGGACAAGGTTCAAACCACACTCGACTCACTCCATGTCAGTCCAAACAACATGCAAATCCCAGAGATCCCAATGTTGAAACTTGGGCTCTGATACCAAATGTCATGCCCACATTTCCCATGCGGTCACAACACGCAACACGGGTGTCACGTCTACATGCGACATGTGGTCATGACACGAACCGTCAAAAATTTTTCCTTACTATTCTATATTTTCCCCTCGCATGTGTAAGCATGCTCGGGTGCATACGTTTAAGTCGTCAAAGTTACTCTTATTAACAGAAAATTTCACACATGTGTACATTGACTATACTGGACTTCCTATTCATGTTTAGAGGTCATTACTGATTTACAATCAGTTTGATTTGAAATGTTAAGTCTTACGGATAGCATAATGGCCCCTAAATTAGTTATCTCAGATAAATTCAAACTTGCCTTACTTTTTTTTTAAAATTAATCATTTAAAGCCCGGTTCCAATTTTCCTATAATATAAATATATCTGATTCGGTACTCTCTTATAGAGATCTATATATTTTCTATTATTCTAACATTTAAAGGGTATATATATATATAGTTGATAAAATTACATTTCAAAAGTACAACCAATATAAGTTTTTATCTGCATTGATATATATATATATTCGTCGACCAATATTATTGTATTCCGTTATTACAAAACATAAATATATGTTTTTAATATATATATATAGTCGATAAATATCATCTCAGAAGTATACCTATATATATATATATATAGTCGATAAATACCATCTCGAAAGTATACCTATATATATATATAAGTTGATATATTCATAAATACATCTACATACATGGTTATTCAGAACGAAAAATAAATATACATTATAATATATATATGTATATATATATAACTTTATCTATATATATACCTATATATATATATAATATTATTAATCTTAATCATACATTTTTAATATGTTTGGTTTAAATTAAACATGGATTACAACTATACTCCACTTACATTTCTTTCTTATAGATTCATTTGAGAAACCCTAAATTCGAAATTAAATATACATTATTATATATATGTATATATATATAACTCTATATATATATACATAATATTAATAATCTTAATCATACATTTTTAATCTAAGTTTGGTTTAAATAAAACATGGGTTACAACTATACTCCACTTACATTTCTTTCTTATAGTTTCATTTGAGAAACCCTAATTCAAAATTCTTTTGATGTTATTGATTTTGGTGTGCAGGGCTACCAACGATGGTGGTGGTATGGGCATCGGTCGCAGGGAAACCCGAAGAGGAAGGGCAGAGGCCGATGGTGTGGAGTGGCCGCAGAGGCAAGAGCGCGATGGATGGTTGAGGGAAGTCAAGGAGGTGGGCGGAGTGTGGATTGCCGCGCAGGGTTTAGCAGAGGCGGGGTATACGGGGGCCGCAGAGGGCGGCGGTTCAGTAGAGGCATCGTGGGTTAGGCGCAGGCCACATGAGAGTGAAGCATGGTGGGGGCGTGGGTGGGGCTCCGCCCCTCCCCACACCCTCTTGTATGTATTATTCGGTGGGGGTTTAAACCCCCACCATTCCCTTAACAGCTTCGACTGCAGCTGTGTAAACCGCGATTGTCTTTCCCCATCACGTTCGCTATTTCATTTATTTCAAAATAAAATAAATGTATATATTTAGATATTTATATATATATAGTATATGGTCATAACTTTCTTTAAAAATATAATAAATAAATATTTATATATATATATATATATTTATATACATATTTTCATAATTTTTTTTTTGTATTTTATAAGATCATCACTTAAGAATAAATTTCCAATCTATATATATATTTTTTCTTTATTAGTTATAGGAACTTTACAAATCCAAAATCTCTTCAACATTCAGTTTATAAATTTACCAAATACTTGATTCAAAACAGAATAAAAGTAATATAAATTTAAATTTACATTTGTCAATGAAAATTTATCTTTCTAAAATTCTTTCCAATGCAAATAAGGTTTAAGATTTTGTTTAAGAGTAATACAGGGTATTTAACAAATCTTATCACTAAAAAAAAATTCAATATATACATTTCGTTTATTATACATTTTTTTTATACAATCCCTTTTCACAATTAAATCAATCTTAATTCTGATCCAAAAGACAAATTCACTTCTTGAGTAGTTTATTAAATGTAACATTTACACTAATCATTACAAGAGATAAATTGTAACAGCTTGGACTAAATCAACAACCAATTTCACCACTTTACAAATTTGATAAAAAAGAATAAACAACTGTAAGATTTCACAACTCACAAACACTCTAAGGAAGGAATTACTTTCTTCTCCCAATACAATGTTTTTTTCAACTTCCAGAGGGAGTGATCTCTCCTCTTAAAAAAAAAAGTTATCCAGGAATAACCTTAAGAGACCAAGCTTTCATTACAAGTAGGGAGATAGATCATTTTCTCTAAACAAGGGAAAACTCCTCCAATCCTCTCAACATGCTCCAAGATAGACCTGTATGACAACTAAGGGCAGAATACACCACACAACAAGCTCTCCTCCCTACCATAGACCCACAAGAGGGTCACCCCCGAGCTAGGGAGATCATCCACACACCCAGGAAGAATAGTCCAGTACACTTCACAACATTGTATAACAACAATCAAAGCAAACATCTCACAAACACCCATGGCTTTAACAACACAAAAATTCATCTAGGAGAGTTTAAAGAGGGTAGGGAAGTAAACTCACTCAACTCAAAGGTGTCATTCTTCTCAACATTTTATCATAGCTTTTCTCATGGCCTCAAGCCAACAAAATTAACTTTTCTCATGGCCTTAAGCCAACCAAATAACCAAAATCCTAGGGATATCACAATAGGCTCTCAAGCCTTATAGCCATTTTGCTCAAACCCACAAACATGCCCTCAAGGCTTTCATATACCAAGAACAAGAATGCACCGGAGGAGGTTCACACCTTCCCTTCCCCATACATGATGAGCATTGTCTTCCAAGTGGAAGAAGCTCTTTCAAACACCCATCACAAACCCAAATAACAGAAATACCACATAGACAACCTTTGCAAAACAACATTCATCAAACAAGAAATAGAACATACAAGGGTGAGTAAACTTGCTCACTAACCTTAACAAGCCCTATTATGGATGTAGTTGAAGAAGAGCTCCACCCTTAGTCTCCTCCTCCAAGTTCTCCTTCTTTCCACAATAATCCAACCCCCCTTACCCTCTCCCTCCTCTCCTTTTTAAAACTAATTCCCCCATTTTTCCTTATTCCCAAGTGGCATTAAAAAACTAACCCCACTCCTTATCCACTATCCCTAGTGGACTTAAAACAATTAACCCCACTCATGAGGTCCCCCACTATAGTCTTTTTCCAACACATGGAGGAATAAAATAAAATAAGTGAAATAGAAATAAAGAGGAAGTGGATGACACACCACCCTTTTTATGGGGAACTCCCACCAAAAGAGAGGCACAAAGAGACAAAGAACTCCATTATTGGTGGATCATGGAGTCATTCCATGACTTGGAAGTGGGCCTGAGTGTGGATTCCACTCATCCTATTATCCCCATGCTTCCAAATTCGTCACTTAACTTCACTGTGAAGTTAAAGTGACCATATGGAGGTCATCCCTACGTTATCCTAGTCAAAAGGGTCCCTAGACCCATGGGGTATAACCCAAGGTTGATTTTAACCTAGTTAGGATGCCCAGAGTCAAGTAAAAACACAAGAAGAGGGTCTAAAAGAAATAAACTTAAACAAGATTCATAACAATATTTCTTACAACACATATAATAAAAATAAATCAACAGGTAGACCTAATTCCCTTGACCTCATGCAACATTACAACATTACAACATTTCACCATACATGGAGTTGATTTTAGTTCCTCGTGGACTAGATCGGCTTCACAAGGGATACAACATAGGGTGTGGAATGATCTCCTGTATCTGTGGTTTCGTTATAAATACCTGCACACTCAATTTCGAAGTTAATCCCACATATATATATATGTATATATATCATAGCCGAAGCAAATTAAATACATGTATTCCAAAAAAACCATACTGAAATCACATTAAGTTCTCTTTCTAGTATTACCCACTCATTATTCTCTTGACAGCAAACATCTATCTAACATTGCACAATTTCCTCCTTAAAAATAATTAGGTTTAATAGTCAAAATTTTAGGATCAACAGTTCCCCAACATAAAAGTATAAGCAATAGTACGGTATACAATCACAAGAACAGAAGTGAAAAATGTGGGCCTCACAATTGCTTAGGATATCCTAAGCCTGGAGGATAATATGAAAGACCTTGGAGATGCTAATACCCTAAAGGATCTATAATCTACTCTATGTACAATTTTTCTATTTTGTTATGCTTTTGTTGTCTGATCAAGGTTTTCTTGTGGGTTAGCTGTGGTTCTGCTAACATTTTGTTGATTTAAAGTCTTACCCTAGTCCCTTCAAATCCTATTTTTACCCCCTTTAATTAAAATAAAGAGACATTGTACCAAGAAGAATTGGTTGTCAAAACCACGAACCATATTCTAAACATTTTTTTATATGACTCAATCACAATTTTCTATTAAGATTTTAGAGAGTTGTCCTTAAATAACAATTAGTCAAAGGATGCACTTGACAACACAAAGGATGATAAAAAAAACCTTGAGGGGGTATCATTTCTATATTATTTATTATTGTACACATTTTAGAGAGTTTGTGCAAGGCTGTTTTGAGATGTTCTATGATAATTTGAGTAATAGAAACTAGGGATAACTTTAAGGAACCCCCCTAGAAAACCTATTAAATCTTGGCTAAGTGCTATAATTTTCCTAGTTAATCTTCCCTTTTTTTAAAAAAAATATTAATTTTCCTAGCAAGTTTATGTCTGTTATTAGAAATTTTTATAAAATTGTGGTGAATCCTAATGAATAATAGGTTAAAAAATAATTTTGTTGGAAAATTACACTTGTATTCAAAAAAGAAAATAAATTTGTTGGCAAATTATATAAGTACTCAAAAATATAAAATAAATTATTTGGTGAATGTGCTGGCAAGTTTTTAAAAAATCACAATGTGGCTGGTGAAAATATCAAATGCTAAATTCTAATGATTAATTTACATGGCAAATTTATAGATTCAATTATTTTTACATTTAGATCGATGGATAATTAGTATCATAGATCAACGACATTAGTTCTATTCTGGGTTGTAGTTCTGACACACCCATCTTCCTACGTAAAGTCTTTGGAATAGAGACAAGTGTCAACGAAGAAACGATTTAGATTAACGAAAATTAGTAGAAAATAATTTAATAAAACAAAATTCAAAAGGATGACTAGGTTTATAATTTACATCAATGTACTTATAATATTCTAATAATTTTTTATCATCAAATTATCGCAGATCAATGGCATAAGTTCTATTTCGGGCCAAAGTACTAACACACCCAAATTTCTACATAAATTCTCTGGAATAGAAACAAGTGGACTATGTTGGAAGTATTCCTAAAAAAAATTTCTCATTGTATTCCATGTGCCTCATCATGATTGAATCGTGATGTTTCATGTGCATTGCAAAATTAACAGGTGGGCCCATCTTCACTATTGAGGGCTTGTGCTTTACTACCACTTTTATTTTATATTAAATAGTTCATATTATATATAATATAGTATAAAATAATCAATATAAATATATTTTATATTTTATATATATCTCAACTGTTGATCTAATAATATGTAATGACTCGTGGTTGATTCTGGAGGCTTTTGTTGGCAACATGTAGCATTGGAGATCTACCTTCAAGAATTCAACTAGACAACAGTTCATCATTTGTTCATCAAACAGTGGAATAATTTACAAGTGGACAATTTAAATATTTAAATTTTTTTAATCATTGAAAAGTGGGATGACCTGACGGCTGACATTCTAGTGGTCACATCAGTCACCTAAGGAGATCAAGTGGATGCAAAATTCAAGGCTTTGTAAAGGGAGCCAAGGTATTGTTTGTTGTGAGATGTCAAGTCCATATGAGTAAAATATCAAGTCCATATGAGGATTTTTTGAATTGGATGCCCAAACACTCTTAGAGCATGATATGAAGTGATATTTTGGTAGCTAGAGAATCTTTTGTAGGATTAGTAAGATAGACTAATAGATAGGTAATGATTTTTTGAATTCCCACTACTCATGGCTATAAAGGGATGGAGAAAGTTGCTTTTGAAAATCAATTTAAACTTTTTGTTGTTCCTTGTTAGCTAATTTTGGGAATTATTCAATTAAAATGTAGTCTTTTTTGGTAGAGGAAGTGGTTAGAATGGTTACATACTTGGGTTGTTATCCTTACCTTGAAGGATCTAGTTCTCATAAGATGAAAAAGCATGAATGATGGGAACTCCATGTATGACACAGAAGGATCTAGTAAGGTAACAACCAAATATTTTGATAATAAAGTGGAAGGAGAATGGTGCCTTCTAGAAACTTTCTTCTTTGAGGGTAGTCGGAAAGTGCCTTGGCTCTGCAGATAAATGTGTCTAGCGGCATTGTACAATGATACAGGGTCTTGCATCTATCTGATGGGTTGTGGTTAGTGTTCTCTCCCAATCCATTCATGCATGTGTCTAGTAGCCTAGTGATGGGTTGTGGATAGTGGTCTCTCCTAATCTATTGGTTCTTGTGTCTGGCATCTAGCTTAGTATGATGATTGTTCTGGTTTCCTTCCAAATAGTCCAGACTATAGAAGGCTTCTTCTTTCACCATGTTAGCCTTTTTTCTTAATTTTGGATGAAAGCCATAACATTATTCCCAATTACATTCACATATTCCTCTTGCTCCAGGGGCCAGGGCTCAAGTGAAGGCTTCTTCTTCATTGTGTTGCAAGAAAAATACAAGGGAAATATATAGTGTTTAGTTCTCTATCAACTAGAAATATTTATCTAGGGAGGAACCAAGGGCTTCATCTTTTGCCATGTAACCTTTATTATAAAAGTATGTCATCTTTGTGTTGTGAGTGAAGAAAATACGAGGCAAAACTCAGAACTCTATTATCATTGGTGGCTTCTATGGAAATTTTCTTTGTCAAATGACAATTTTCTATAACAATTATTTTTTGACTCAATAAAATGAAAGATGATTCTAATTCTAATTTGTTAATTTCATTAATTACACACATTGATAATCTCTTTTTTGAAGGATTAAGTGAATAAGGGTTAAAACTTCCTAACTTAATATCAGGGTTACTACAACCTGTTGGTCCAATATTAATATACATTTGTTTTTTTTATCGACTAGTAAATTACTGACTAGGGGTCAGCTCCCATTTGTATAAATCTTACCAAAAAAATTATACATTGTTTGAATGTCCATCTTGAGAGAACCACCAAAGAAAACTATAACACGGTATATACAAAATCCCTGATTTCCCTAACTACTCCTATAACATTCTTCTTTCTGTATGCATATCTTGCATATGAAAATACCTATGCCTGTATATCTATATATAAGAAAAACATAATAAACTCTACCTCAAGCATTGACATCTTCTCCGTAATACTGTACTAGAATCTCCTGCATCATGCCTCTAGCATCACAATGCCTATGACCCACAATTTTCATTTCACAAGCCTCCATTACAAATGACCAACACTTGGTAGTATCCCCAACATAATTTACCTTGTGGAAGTCCCTAGGCAGTGGCACACCGAGATCATACCTAGCAACACTCACAACTTCCTTCCAGCCACCATGGAACTCCTCTTCCATAAAAGCCTCCATAAGAGTCTGAATTGTTTGTTTTTCCTCATTCAGGTCCAGCATCACCACAAGGAACATTGATGCTAGATTAGAGTTCACCCTATACCTATTCGAATTGACCATATACTCTTCCCCAAGAACCCATTCGATTACAAACAACACTATGCTACTTTTTAGTTTGAACACTCGTTTCATTCTCTTGTCAGTAATCGACCCAAGAAATGACATTTATCATTTGGAGTAGACCAGACAGATAGGAGTTTCTATAGTTTTCCTCAATAGAAACCAAGAACAATTTTGCCAAAATAGCCAAAGCATTTGTTCTCAAATCAATTATTTGCCAAATAAAAGACCTCCCACGTGCCTCACCTGCATCACTATGCCAAGAGGACAATATGGCCTATTAGGAAGATGAACTGGAAAAATCATTTAGCTCTTCTTCCCAAAGCAATGTGTTTGGTGAAATGATAGTGAGGTTGGCCAATTCATCAGCATCCCCATTACCTTCTCGAAACACATGGTTAATAACCACTCTCCTTAAACTATCTATCAAATGCAACACCTCCCTCAAAAGAATGTTTAATTTCCAATTTGTAATTGCCATTTTTCTTATAGCATTGATGACTATTAAAGAGTTTCCTTTGATTTCCACCCTCGGCATTTTGAATTGATGACATAATGAGAGGCCCAAAATGAGTGCCTGAAACCTTTCTTCATTATTGGAACCCTGCACTAATTTCATGGCTGACTTACCTATTGTTTCTCCCCTCCAATCCTGAACCAAACAACCAGCACCTGATTCACCTAGATTCCCTTTCGATGCTCCATCAAAATTAAGCTTTACCCATCCCTTTGCTGGCAGGTTCCATCTAGTCTCTCTTTTTCTGAAGGGTGTCATCACCCCTAACCCCATTAACGGGGGATATTAATTTACATTTGTTATTGAATAAATGTTTTTAATATTAATATACATTCTAAAAACTTTAAATTTGCAATGTAACTATAATATATTATATAATTATAGAAACAAGTGTTAATGAAGGATTCAAGGAATGATTTAGATTAAACTTATTTTTTACATATATTCTAAATTATAATACTTTCAGAATCAACCAATGGATCTAACAATAAATAATAAAAGAATCAGAATTATGTTATCAATAAAAAATAATAGATAATAAGGCAAAAAATTAAAATGTTGACAACAATTGTAATCTACATCTATAACCCATATTATATTATTATATTAAACAATAGATTTTTAGTTTACAGTCTACAGAGGATTGTTTACATAGCCCTAATCTAAGGTGTCGTAATGAGAATCTTGGATAAAGGCATACATGGAAAAGGGAAAATTCAAAATAGCTTAAATTTTTAAAAACTAAAAATAAAGTTGTTAGTGGCCACTATTGATTTATTTTCTAGTAACCACCACGTGAAGAAGAAAATTTGTAGCATAGACAATAGATCTTGTCCTTCTTAAGTAATAATCAGATAAATCATTATGTATAATAAGGGCCATGTTAAAAAACTCCAACGAGCCTCTAACAATTGCCCTCCTTGCCTCCTTAAGAATGCATTTAGCTACAACCAAGTGCTCTAACAAATGTAAAGGGAGAATTCCCACCTTATCCCATGGTCTAGCATCAAAATCATAATCATTTAAAGCTAAATAAAGCTTATCCCCAAGGATAAATGATACTTGAATCATTGCCTTCCCGATCATCTTCACTAGACTTGGATCATCGAGTAGGTACATTAAATTCGATAGAAATGCATAGACAATGTCACTGAATATATTTTTTTGAGGATATTCTGAAAGAATATCATGACCAATAATGTCCTAGACAGCATCATCGACCAAGGGGAGTCAATCAAAAACACCTTCCCTAGTTTTTCCTCATCCAAATTAGCTATTTCCCACTTCCAAGGCAAGAGAGAAACATGGCGAGAGATCAAATGACTCATCTTGAATCTCAATGATGGAAATTCACTAGGAAAGTGTGAAAATAGAAATAACCAAAAAATAAGGAAGATAACTAATAAACGTATAGAAGAGCTTAGGTCTGTATGTACTGTGTTGTGTATGAAAATGTACAATAACCACACAATACACCACATAACAGTCACACCTAACACCAGCATTTATTTTTATTTACAGTGGGTTAATTGTGATCTCAATTGGGATTGATTTGAAACAACGTTGCATGATTGATAGGACTGAATGCACTTACTCTGATTCTTGAATTGAAAAACTGGCTAGATTAGTCAATGCCAATTGGGTTAATTAATGGCAAGTAGCATGTACAATTGATAATTTGATAGGACTGACTGCACTTACTTTGATTATTGAAGTGACAAACTGGCTAGATTAGCCAATACCAATTGAGTTAATTAATGGCAAGTAGCATGAATAATATTTTTTAAGTCTATGGTCATGATCGCTGAAATGTGAGATGACACTCACTAGCTTACCACATGCCTGAAAGCTTCAGAGATGTGTACTTTTTCAGGGTTGCATTGTTGCAAAATGATGCCATTTGTCAAGAAGGCCCATAATATTTTCTTAGTCTATGGTCATGATCGGTGAAATGTGAGAATGACACTTGGTAGCTTAGTGCAAGCCCAAGCTTCAGAGACTTGTATTTTTTAGGTTTGTGATGATGTGAAATGATGCCACTTGTTTGATGGGCCTAGTGAAATGTGAGAATGACACTTGGTAGCTTAGCACGTACTTGTAAGCTTTAGAGACTTCTACATTGTTAGGGCTGCGCTCCTGTGAAATGATGCCATTTTTCAGGTGGGCCTGGTGAAATGTGAGAATGACACTTGGCAGCTTAGCGCATCCCTACAATCTTTAGAGACTTGTACTTTGTTAGGGATAAGCTGGTATAAAATGATGCCATTTGTTAGGTGGGCCTAAGCCTCTATCAGGATTGAACCAAAGGACACTCAGCTATGTAGTTTTCTCGTGCTACAACAAACTACATATTCTTGGATGTTAGTTAGCACCACATTGCTGCAAAATGATGCCACATGTCTTGTACTTGCCAACTACATTAGGATCCTGAAGGATAAAGCCCAAAGGATAGTGTGTTCTATGTGGTGATCAAGTGCAATCCCATAGTGTGTAAAATATGGGACCCGGTAGAGGGCGCGAGCATGGGCACCATTACTAAAGTGAAAAGTTTTCTCTTTTGGTGTATTATGATTCGACAAAGACTTTTTAATGTACAGGGTAGATTTTTTAAATCTTCCTAGGACATTTTAAGCAATTGATCTTGCTACAGTCAATTCAAAATCAATGGACTACATTTGAAATCTGAATTTGTTCTTTCCAAATGACTTGTTTGAGAAAGCGAGTAGTAATGGAATATATGACTAATATCAATAAAATTCAAGGGCTCATTAGAGGATAATAAGAAGTGAATTTGGTCATTGTAATAATCAATTTCTATTGCACGAAGAATTTCCAAGTGATTTGAGCTCTCTGCTACATTTTGGTGAAAACTAGGGTTTACAAACAAAATCCAAGTAAGTACTTTAAACTTTCTCTGAGTAAGAACTGGTGTAATTATTTTCAACTAAACATTCTTACGTGCTTTATGCATAAAATTGTTTGAATTGTGAAGGAAACAACGTCATTTTAAAGGTATTTGTTAGAAACCCTAGTTCCTAGACTATAATTTGAGAATATGAGTTGTTCAATTGGTCAGTGGTCTACTTCTAACAGGGCCTTAGATAAGTATTTGATCATTCAACTGCTTGGATCATCTAGGTGACTTGTTTATCTCTATGACCCAGGTTGTTTTGGAGATAGGTTGTTGGATAATTGCAGGGGGTGTAGGGATGCTAATATCCCTATAACATGATGCTCAATGTTTGAGCACTAGTACAAAAAGAGATATTGTAGGGCTCCTATGTCGCATGCATGGGGCCTTGATTTGGAAAAACTAATGGTGCCAAATGTATTCATCAATGTTGATTTTGTTAGATTTGTTGCTGGAAGGTACGATCCCCAAATAAAGATGGTTTTTGTAGGAAATGGTGTTGAAATGATTCATATATCAAAGGAGTATATTTCAAAGGTTTTTGGTTTGAACCCTACTGCAAATAAAATTACTAATTTTGATTCTTTCAAGAACACATACCAGAAAATAGGAGTAGCTATAGAATTGTACTTCTCCCTAGGCATAAAATAAAAGGGATAGATGGGAGACCCATCAAGATTTCTCACACAGAGTAGGAGCCTCTAGCTATTGACCCCTTTTATGACTATTTCATCAAGACTTATCACATTTTATGTAAAGTCTTGGGGAAGGATGCAAGCAAGAAGATGTATGTCCCCCTCATGCTTATGGCAGCAGATATTTAGGACCTGATGGTAAACATTGAGTATGACTATGCTTCTTACATTGCAAAGAAGATGCATAATCAGCTAGTGGCTATCTGAGATTTACCTAATGAAGACAAGATGGAATTTAAGTGGTACTCTTTGATGTTCCATATTGTTTTACATGTCGGGAATAGCAAGAATATATGGCACATGACATTAAAGGTAAAAGAGAAGGATGATGCAAGATATATTCTCCATATTCAATGTTGGACTCACATGATCCATATGCATTGTGATAATGCTAGTTATGTAATTTTTGAGGAACATTTTGTCATGAGACTTTTGAATTTCATGGGGCCTAAGGAGGAGAGGTTACCAAAAGAAATAATGGATTTCTTGAGGACTAAGCATATGACTCCTAACCTAGGCATTCAACATAAGTGGGGTGATTGGTTTTTTCACACCTACACCACTACAATTAGAGTATATGGATGTGGGGTAAGCCCCCATGTGTTACCCAAACATGTTCCAAAGAGAATAGATTATTTGTAAATAATGTGGCAATTGAACAAGTCTAATAAAACTCATTTGAAGGGACAAAAGAAGGGTTCATTTTTCCTCTCCTCTACAAAATGTAATGATTTTTTGGCCACAAATAAAGATGGACTGGATCAAATGTATCCAATTTTGTAGTAATATAGGAAGAGGTGGGAATCCATAAGGATGTTTGATATAGAGGTATTCATAAACCAAATGAGATTAAGTATAAAGAGGCCAAAATTCATACATAAAATCAATTTTGATGAGGATGTAACTAGAAACTATCTTTCCATAGAGGATGTGAAAGAGAAAAGAGTTAAATGGAAGAACATTATGGAGGTAGATGAGGAAAGGAAAAAATGAATGCAAACTACCTTGGTTCTTTTGCAGAGGAAAAGGGTCCAATTTTGAGAATACAAAAAATATTAGCAAATGCTGAAACTTTGATTAGCTAAGCTCCAGTAGTTGAAGGAAATCTTGAGCAATCTCATGATATCGGTGATTCCCAAGTTGAAGGAAAGCCTAAACATTCTCATGATGTCAGTGATCCCTAGTAGCCACTTGTAAAGAAGAGAAAGATCATTAATCTTGAAGAAGTTGAGGCTGAGATTGAAGTGGTTGACTTGGAGAAGAATACAATAGAGAATGCACCTACAAAGGAAGAAGATATGGATCATCCTATGGCTTCACCCACAATGATTATGGACATCTATATGCCTGAGAACATAATGGAGGTAAATCTTAGACATGGTAATGATGAGACAAATGATATATGAGCTGTAGCTTGTACATAATTTGTGTCTGATGATGAATAA
Organism: Cunninghamia lanceolata; assembly: GCA_027924645.1. NCBI lineage: Eukaryota > Viridiplantae > Streptophyta > Pinopsida > Cupressales > Cupressaceae > Cunninghamia > Cunninghamia lanceolata. Next base: position 478,833 of record BSBN01001018.1, read on the forward strand.
TTTGTCAAAACTAAGGAATTCAGGGGTTTTATGTTGAGATTAAGAAGTGCTAAATTTCAAAAGAAGGTTGATGAGGGAAAAACTAATGCAAACCCAATTCAATATGAAGAAGTAACTTAGAGGGTGTTGCATGAGATGAGCCAAATCAGCAAGATCACCCCTAAGGAGGGAAGATAAATGGTGATGAACAATGGTTTTTTGCTACTACCAAATTGTGATATTTCCACTGCTTCAGCTTTGGATACAATAAGGAGACAAGATGAGGAAGTGTTTGCAACTAAGAAACAAGTTGAGAAAGCATTCTTTGGGTCTAGATTTGGCCCCAAGTTTGAAACCTTGGCAATATGAGCAATGGCACCAAACACAAATAAGCCTAAGGTGGGTGAGAATGTTCATGATTTAATAGGGAATGTTTTTATTAAAAGAGTATCAGATACACATGCCCCACAAGTTGCATCCTTGAATGTATATACTACTCTCATTATTGACGTAGTAGTGTAGAAGTTGCAGTCAAAACATGATTTATTGAATATGAAATATACATAGGATATGGTGCAGTTGAATCAACATAGGTCTCAACAACTCTTGTCTTCAAGCTCTCCAGTTCTAGTTATTTCTATTCCTTCCACTTCTGCAGAACACTTTCCATGTAACAGAGATTCTTTGATTGGAGAAATAAAATATTTGAAGGATAAATTAAAAGATGCTACCAAGAATAAAATGCAAACAACTGACAAATTGGTCATTGATTTGATAAATCATAGGATTGCCAAGATACTAAATAAAGTTGATGATGCTTGGAAGTCTTATTGGTGCAATCATGGTTAGGAGGGTCCATGGAGTGAACAGTCCAGACCATGTAGCAAGAGTAAACATAATGAAAGTAACTAAATTATAGGATGCAAATGTAGATTCAGCCATTCAGTATATCATAGATTCAAAATGCAAACATGGCAGCAACATGCTAGCTTACAATTAGGGCTCACAGGTCTGATTCTCTAGCTACAAAGTATGCACAAGATATAGCTTAGAAGGGCCTTCTAAAATAATTCAAACTATCTAACTTATGAATTATCCTAACTACTTTCCTAGGTGTCTATTACATGAATATATATCATCTCCTGATCATAGGAGTCCTCCACGTCAGCCAAGGAAGATCACAAACTCCAATGAAGAGCTGTAACATGTGTACACAAATAGGTCAGACCTAATCATCTTGTACTCCTCTGTAATGGATGAATCAATGTGTGGATCTTAGGGAAGGTTGGCCATGATCCAAGGTTCCTTGAATGATGTGTAATTCAGCTTTGCAAGACATGGAAGTACTCCACAAGTCTTCTCCTTTAGCTGATTGTCTGAGATTATCAGGGTGCTCTGTTATGAGAAAATAGTCAATCTTCTGATAGCGATATATTTTCGGTACCTGATCCAAATGATCTAAATTTTGGATATGACATGCTTGAAGGTGTCTAGATGCTAAGTCCATCTCCACAAGGTCTAAAATGAAACTGCATTAGAATGAGGACCAAAATACAGAAATTGCTATTGATTGAACTGACTAGAAAATGAAACAAACAAAATGAAATGCAAATATGTTTGGTTAATACAAGATTACTCTTAAACCAAGGATGCTCCTACATCATACATCTAGGGTACTTAAAAATGTGAGTCCCTCACTTTGCTGGGGTTGGAGGAAAACCACAATGGTCCACCTTAGCTTGAGACATCCAAGATGAGTCTTCTTCTAGTTTTCCTTTCCACTTTACCAAATATTCTTTGTATTTCTTTCCTCTAGTGCTATATCCAACTCTATTGTCCAAGATGTCTTCAATCTGCTCTCATGCTTGTTGTAGTAACTATTTCTTCAAGTCTTCTTTAATGTTGTCACTGAACTCTGCTTCATGATACTGATATAAGTCTACAATGTTGAAAATAGGTGATATACCCAATGTCTCTAGTAGCTCTACTTCGTATGCATTTCCTAAATCAAATTTTCTGAGTATTCTACATGGCCCAAACTTCTTCATCTTCAACCTATTATATGTCTCTACTAGAAATTTTTATTTTCTCAAGTACACCATTACTTTATCTCCAACTTCAAATTCTTTCTATCTCCTCTTCTCATCTACTTGCTCCTTATACTTACCGTTCATTTCTTCTAAATGCTTCTTAACCTGATTATGCATTATCTCCATGTGTCCCACAAATTCTTTTGCTTTTGCACTTCTCTTTCCTCCATACTAATATCTGTCAACTCCGCTACTCCTCTAGGGTTAGTTCCTATGACAATCTCAAAAGGTGTTCTTCTGGTACTCCTATTCACTGAATTATTGTATGCAAACTTTTCTTGTGATAAAATCAAATCCCAATTTGCTATCTTCTCTCCATCCATACATCTCAACAAGTTTCCAAAACTCCTATTCACTACCTATGTCTGTCCATCAGTCTATGGATGAAATACTAAATTAAACTTCAAATCTATCTTCATCTTCTTCCAAAAGAAATATGGTATCTCTGTCTGAAATTATGCTCCTAGGTAATCCATGTAATCTCACAATCTCCTTGAAAAATAGATCAGCCACATGCACTACATCAGTTGTCTTCTTACAAGGTATGAAATGTACCATCTTTGAAAATCTATCCACCACTACAAATATAGAATCATGTCCTCTCTGTTTCTTTCACAATCCCAATGTGAAATCCATGTTTATGTCTTCCCAAGGTCACTCTGGTACTATCAAATATTTGTACAATCTAGTATTCTAACTACTTTCTTTTGCAACTTGACATACTCTACAAGTTTACACAAGCTTCCTAACATCCTTATATATCTAATGCCAAAAATAACTTTCACTTACCAAAGACACTATGTTATCATGCCAAAATGTCCTGCCAATCCACCACTATCCTTCTCTTTCATCAAATTGTCTCTCATTGAACTCCTAGGTATACACAACTAGTGTCATTTGAATAACATATCCTCCTGAATGAAATAATACAACCACTTCCTCATATCTATCACAACAAGTTCCTTACATGCTTTCCAAGGTTTTATAAAATCAAGATATTCCTCATACATGTCCTTCAACTCTTCAAAACCTAACACTTCATTTCTCATCTCTGTCAGCAAATTCCTTCTCCTACTCAATGCATCTACACCTTTGTTTGATTTTCCACTCTTATGCTTTAGTACAAAAGTATAACTCTGCATAAACTCTACACATCTCATACATCTCTGATTCCACTTTCCTTGACTGTTCAAATATTGCAATGCTTGATGGTCTATATACAACACAAACTCCTTAGGCAATAAATAATGTCTCCACTTCTTCAAGGCTTGAATTATGATATAGAACTCTTGATCATAAACTAAATATCTTCTCCTTGCATCATTCAACTTCTCACTGAAATATGCTACGGGTCTACCTTCTTTACTTAACACTACTCCTATTACATTTCCACTTGCATCACAATCTACTTGAAATACCTTTTTGAAATCTGGTAATGCCAATATAGGTTTCTCTATCACTTTCTACTTCAACAACTCAAAACTTTTATCTACTCCTGATGTTCACTTAAAGTCTTTTATATCACCTCTCATTGTCTCTATCATAGGGTTACATACTGAACTAAAATTTCTAATGAACTTCTAGAAGAAACTAGCTAATCCATGAAATGATCTGACTTCTCCAATGATATCAGGTGTAGGCCATTCAACAATTGCTCTAACTTTCTCAAGGTCCATCTTCAATCCTTCTGCAGAAATCACAAATCCCAAGTATACCAATTCTTCCTTCATGAAACTACATTTCTTAATTTTTATCAATAATTTCTCTTCTCTCAACCTCTGCAATACTTGTCTCAGGTGCCACAAATGTTCTTCCTTTGTCTTACTAAAAATTAGAATATCATCCAAATATACAATAACAAACTTACCCAAGAATTTCTTCAAGACTTCGTTCCTCAATATCATGAAAGTACTTGGTGCATTTGTCAATCCAAAAGGCATCACTAACCATTCATACAATCCTTCATTTGTCTTAAAAGAAGTCTTCTATTCATCTACTTCTCTGATTTTGATTTGATGGTATCCACTCTTCAAATCTATCTTTGTAAAATATTTTGCTCTTCTCAAACAATCCATAATGTCATCCATCCTAGGCAAGGGAAATCTATACTTAATTGTGATCTTGTTGATTGATCTAGAGTCAATACACATTCTCCATTCTCCATCATTCTTCAGTGGTAGCACTGCAGGTACTGCACAAGGGCTCAAGCTTTCTCTGATCAAACCTTTCCTTAAAAACTCTTGTATCTTCCTATTCAATTCTTCATTCTCTACCAGTGTCATTATGTGTACTGCTTTGTTAGGCAGACTAGCTCTAGGTATAAGATCCATGTGATGACTGATACTCCTGATTGGTGGAAATCCTTCAGGTACATTATTTGATATAATGTCTTCATACTCTGTCAGCAACTTAGTTATCTCCTCGGGTTGTAATTCTTTAGTCTATGTCTTTAGGGTTTCAGGTTTCTTAGGAATCAAGGCATAACGCATATTCTCATGTCTCAAACCATCCAGAAATTTTCTTCCATCTAGCAAACAGATTCTAGCATTCCCACATACTTCACTCTTAGAATCATCTTCCAAAGGAATCAAAGTAATTATCTTTCCATTTGATGTTATAGTGTAAGTATTCTTTCTCCCATCATGTATAGCTTTTCTATCATACTGCCATGGTCTACCCAACAATATGTGACCTACATCCATAGGCATAATATCACACAAGACTTCATCATGATAAGATCCAATATGAAATTTCACCAAACATTGCTCACTCACCAGTACCTTATGATCATCCTAAATCCATTCTATATGATATGGCTTAGGGTGTTTCAATCTTTCCAACTTTAGCTTAGTCACCATCTCCTCTGAAACCAAATTATCTGAACTACCACTATCAATTACAACCTTACAACATTTACCTCCTAATTTGCATCTTGTTTGAAACAAACTTTTCCTCTGCAGTGGTTCCTCATTTGTCTCTACTCCTCATGACTAGTGATTCTCCTTTCTCAGGTTTGCCAACTAAACTAGGTGATCCAACAAGTTCTTCTTCTACATAAGTTGCTATTCCACTGTTATCTATCTTCTTGCTTGTACATCCCTGATTACATTCAAATGCTCTATGTCCTTCACCTCCACACTTAAAACATGTTCCTCTGAATGTTCTCCTATCAAGTCCTCTTCCATCTCTTTTGTATCCTTCACTCCAATATGAATTAGGGTTTCCTCTATGGTAGAAAGTTCTATCATCTCTCCAGTATGCATTATTATCTTTATCTTCCTTCTTGAATGTGTTTTCTTGTCTATTATGCTCTGCATATGATCTTTCTCCTCTAGAAAATGTTATACATCTCTAAAATTTACCTCCTCTTCCTCTATGTCTCTACTCATGCTTCTTGTTCAACTTGTTTTCAACTTTCAGGGCAAACTGATATGCTTCTTCCAAAGATGTCATTCTTACCAAACTCAATTCTTCTTGTATGTTCAATCTCATTCCATTGATGTATCTTGCCACTTTCTCCTTGTTTGCTTCACTATGTCCTGTCCTTATAATCATCTTATGAAATTCTTCAGTGTATTCCTTCACATATTTCTCCTTTTGCCTCAGGTTTTGCAATCTCTTCAAGAATTATAACTCATAGTCAGCAAGTATAAACTGATTCTTCAACTTTGTCACCATTCTATCCCATTTTATGATCTTTTCTTTTCCTCTCCTATTTCTATCCAACTGAACTTCTTTCCACCAAATAGTAGTGTGTCCTTTCAACTTAGTCTTTGCAAATATCACCTTCTCCAGATCTTCAATTTCTTCATATTCAAAGTATTCTTCTAGGTCATTTATCCAATCAATCAACTCTTCAAAATTCAAATTGCCAGTATAATTTGATACCTCCACTCTAGGTCTTTTCCCAATCTTTGAAATAGCTCACAACATTTTCACTTGATCTGATTCTTCTTCTTCTCCTATGGTTACTTCATTCTAATCAGTGGATTGAAATTCTTCATCATCATCACTTTCAACATTAGGTCTAGGTGTCAATCCTCTTTGCCTATCTTCTTCAATAGCATCCAAGTGAACTCACATTATTTTCATCATTTCCATCATCTCATCCATTCTTCTAGCCATAGTACAATAAATAGGTATTCCCGTTGGTGGCATCGCTTCCTCGGATCAAGTGTAACTACCTCAAGTTCAACGATCAGGCTACAAGGTGACAACTGTGTCACAATCAGTGATCGGTTGACAACATAGGTAGTCTACCTAGAATTTGGTGATCTGTCCACAACAAGATCTTAAGAAATGCCTTCATAAACTTTTCTCACTTCACTCCCAATGGATTGAAACTTCACTCTGATACCACTTGGTGCAGTCAAGGTTAGGAGGGTCCATGGAGTGAACAATCTAGATTGTGCAGCAAGAGTAAACACAACAAAAGAAACTCAATTATAGGATACAAATGCAAATTTAGTCATTTAGTATATCATAGATTCAAAATGAAAACATGTTAGTAACATGCGGGCTTACAATTAGGGATCACAGGCTTGATTCTCCAGCTACAAATTATGCACAAGGTATAGCTTTGAAGAACCTTCCAAAGGAATTCAAACTATCCAACTTATGAATTATCCTAACTACTTTCTTAGGCATCTATTACATGAATATATATCATCTCCGGATCATAGGAGTCCTCCGTATTGGCCAAGGAAGATCACAAACTCCAATGAAGAGCTATAACATGTGTACATGGATAGGTCAGACCTAATCAGCTTGTAGTCCTCCACAAATGGATGAAACAATGTACGGATCTTAGGGAAGGTTGGCCATGATCCAAGGTTCCTTGAATGATGTGCAATTTAGTTCCACAAGTCATAGAAGTGCTCCGTAAGTCTTCTCCTTTAGTTGATTGTTTGAGACTGTCAAGGTGCTCTGTTCTGAGAAAACGGTTGATCTTCTGATAGAGGTATCTTTCCGGTACCTGATCCAAATGATCTGAATTTTGGATATGATGTGTATTAAGGTGTCTAGATACTAAGTCTAGTTCCGTAAGTTTTCAAATGAAACTGTGGAAGAATACAGACCAAAATATAGAAACTACTACTGACTGAACTAACTGGAAAATGAAAGAAACAAAATGAAATGCAAATATTCTTGGTTGATGCAAGATTGCTCTTGAACTAGTGATACTCTTGCATCACTTATTTAAACTTGAAAGTAGCATTTGATAAACATGTATATGACAGGGCCAATCTGAAAGGAATAATGGATAGATGGTTGCCAAAAATTGTAGTAATAAGGCAAAGTCTATAGATGTGCCAAATTTGATCTTGAAGCCCCTACTGAAGTTGTACCAACATATGAGATTATCATGATGTTGGAAGAGATTGTTTCATTTATGTTGAAATTTGACAAGCAGGTCCCTGATAAATTGGATTTGTTAGAAAAAGTTGATAAGAGAATCATGCCAGACATTTTGGATGATGGTAAATAGGTGAAGCATTTGGATTAGTGGAAGGAAGAGTTCAACACATTAGTGTCTGGTCTTTCATCTTCTATATGTGCAAACAAGGAGCTTAATGTGAATCTATTGAATACCACATTGGATGTTTATTTACCTTAGAGGTAGGTTTTGAAAATTTCAACAAAGATATAAGGGTAATTCTTGATGCAAAATATGTTACAAATATTGAAAAAATAGCAAAAGTATGCCCTTTCCAATGGCCTTCAAAGAAGATGTGTGTTGCATGGATTGAGAAGTATAATGTTTAAAACATATTTCCATTTAAATTGGTTTTTGAAATTTTGAGCCTAAGCAGTTAGAATCAAGGTCAATGGGAGGTCTAATTTTTGTGAGACCAACTTCAAAAGGATTAATCAACATCGTGATTGGTCTTGTCTAATGGTTACTACTACAAGAATCTATTTTTAGTAAATACATTTTCATTGTAATAGGTGCATGTCTGAATGACCTAAACATTAAATTTAAGAAACAAAATTGTAATCATATGAAAAATGCTTATCGCATGTATCTTTTATAGTTGTCTCCTTGAATGTATGCATTTCTCTTATAAATAAAGGAATCAAGGCTTTATGAGTTTATATGTGCACATTTGTTGTATTGTATAACTTGTTTGTTTCTTCTATTGAAGTAATAGATTAAAGTTCTTTGAATAAGATATAGAGAGTTTTGTTTTGCATTAAGGATTTGTAAGGAGAATTGTGGAAGATACCCTTTCTTAGATGTATATTATTATAAATTGTCATGCAGTAATACAGGTTATCCCTAGGATTTCAAGTTTAGATGTCAAAAAGAGGATATAGGTTATCCCTTGGATTTAAAGTTTAGATGTCAGAAAGAGTCTATCAGTGGGTCCAAGACACATGGTGCAAAACGAAAGTAGTGCAATGCCTATTCAAATCTACAACTTATCCCCTGTCGTAGAGCACAACCAATTAGGGAATGCTCAGTTGGTAATTCTCTTTGTTCGTGATGAAAGAGAGAAAATCCTTCTTACCAAAACCAATCTCACAAAACACCATTACACAATTCCAATTTGAATTCAACAAAACAAATAACTAATTTTATTCACAAAATAATATAAATTTGAAAATTATTTATAATGTCTGGTTTTCAATGGTTTTTCCCAACTCTCTCTCACTCAAATTTGCACAATCACAATCTCTCTGCAACACTTCTACATATTCATAGTCTCAAAACCTCGCAAGGCTTCCAACCTCTCTCTTCTCTATGCACCCTTAGGCACCTTAACTCACATTCTCTACAAATTTCCCCTGCTATTTGGTCGAGCCTCTCTTTCTTCTCTTAATGGATGACACCCAATGCTTTTATGCTTTGGATTATATAGTAAATTCAAATCTTTAATTTTAATTAATTTCATATTCTATGCTTGTGGTCTCTTCCTATCCTCGTGGCACCTCATCTTTTGCAACATCACACTCTATTCCTTCTCTTTTTCCCATGCTTAAAATCTAGAATATTTTAATTGAAACTTACTAAACTGAGTCGAAATCATACTCTTGCTTTGACTTGGAGGTTAATGAATTAGGGCTCGGTGATTATCCTTAAAAGACACAAGATTTGATATTGCTTTGGAGTTTTCTTGAGAGACCCATTGTCCAACACCAAATGAATTGAGAGGAGTAGTAGATCTAGGAATCCCAATCATTGACTGGCGAGGTGATGAAGCAGAAACTGATGGAATAGAAACTTCATTTTTTGGAAAGTAAAATGTTTCAAATGATGTAGTAGAAGATGTTGAATGGAAATCATTTCTAAATGAAGCATTTGAATTTCCATATGAGGTATTCTAGGCCTCTACTGCTAAATACCATGAAAGAGTTTTATTTGAATTTGTCCCAAAAGGCACTATGTGAGGTTTTTCCTGCTCATTGTTCTGATTTATGCTTGGCAATTTATCTACATCATGATCAAAGCATCTAGTTGGTAGTCTTGGGAGAAAATAGTGCTTGTAGCATCTTGGAACACAATCTAATAGTTGTTGTTGCTTGATTCCCTTCTTATCAGTATGTTCTTGGCATGTATGAATTCTCTAATTAAGGAAATCTATCTTAAGTTCCACATTTGAGAGCCCAGATGTTTGTTGACTGAGGAGATCATTAAGCTTGTAGGAAATAGTGCTTAGATGATCAACAGCATTCACCAATGCCTTTACTACATATTCTTTTAAATTGTTCAATACCATTTGTTTTTTATCGGTATGAAGATATCACATTTCACAATAGTCTATTGTAGAATACAACTATGGCCTTAGATTCTTAAGCTCCTGTAAAGCATTAAAAAATGATGGCTTGTTTGCATGGAGACCTCATCATATGTCATAGCCTCCTCTTCTTTCAAGGGGATTTATTGCTGCATCTTCGTTACTCAATCTGAGCACCCACTTGGCTATATGGGGCCTCTCCCGTGCCCTCCTTTATATCTATGCAAAAAACATTTTGTCCTTCACAAACTCCTTTCACCTATGATGACCCTTAAAAGCATCTAATGAAGAAGTATAATGAAATCACTTCATTCTTTCTCCCACAGTTTGAAGAAAAATCTTCCTTCCATGAATTTCAACTTGCAGTTACTGGTGGTTATATACCCTACACCAACCATAAACACACCAAATAGAGAAGGAATAATGATTTATTTTTTGTCAATGTCATCAAAGTGCAATGCTATCAGCTCACTACACAATGAATACACAACTCTTTGTATACACTTCTTCACGGCATTTTGTCAAACAAGTGACGACAACACCCTGTTGCCAAGTCATTCCCATAACTTTAGATGCATGAATATTTTCAATACAACCCATCCAGTCACGAAAAAAGTTGAAATGCACAACAAAACAAAAAGGCCCTAGAAGCATGCGACACCTCTTTTGTGACACTTCGACGAATATGCAGTAATGAAAGATTGATTTCCCTTGATGCAAATTGCCAACCATTGCCAAGAAATTCCATTAGAAGTCCAAACAAATAGATAAAACTAAAAAATCAAACCTGCACTTTTTTCAGTCGATGTTGATTGCTTGTTTTCCTAGGATGCTCCCATATTAGTTCAACTCTGAAAAAGATTGGGCCCCACTAGATAGGTAGATAGGTACTTGGTAGTGTTGATGGTGATGTTAGTCACACACAAATAAAAGTTTACACAACAACCTTTATTTATCTTGAAAGATACGATGAATTCAAAGAATTCATGATCCCAAGTCTCCGTTGATTAGTTCATAATCTACTGATGTTACTAAGTGGTTGATGTGTGTTGTTGTTTTCAATTTTGGGGCCTTACGCAGATTAGTAGATTTTGCAAAGTTCATCAGTATTCTTCCAAATATGTTGTCTTTTATGTCTGCCCTACATAAATCTCCAACAATTCTATGTCTGTACTATGAATTTACTCAAATAATCTGCCTACAGGTTGATATTTGCATGATTTCTACCATTATCTATAATTCTTTTCATGATATTTTCAACACTACATTTATTTAGCTCAAATATGCTAATGATTTTTAGTTATCTATGGGATGTTAGCATATTTCTCTATTCTGCTTAATATTTATCATGATTTGCAGTTATGGAAATGATTTCACTGAAATTAAAATTAAAAAAGGGTTAGAGAATGAGATTCCTGAAATTACTTTACTGAGATCATTGATCCACATACATGTTTTGATACAACAATGAAGAGAAGAAAACTAGAATCATACTTCACCAGGACATTCCACAAATCCACATGATCCAATGCAAATCTTCAAAGGAAAAATTGACAACAAAATGCAATAAAATGAAAGTGCTTCTAGTTGAACACAGCATTCACCATTACATATCTAGAAATCAATTTGAAGATTACGTAAAGTTTAAAATTAGGATGTAATCTAAAGCTTCATCTCCATTCAGTATGCTTAAGAACAAGTACATTTACAATGATCTGAGGAAAGAACCTTGACATTTCAACAATTCAATCCTCATTAGTCTCAGTAATCCGATCTCTTATAAAATTGTTCTGGTCAGATTTTTTATGATTGACCTCCTCTTTACAAAGTAAAGGGGCTCAATATATATCTCTAAGTATCCCCAATACAGTTCCCAAAAATCCCTAATTAATCGATGGTTCACACCTCAAGTTACAGCAGCAAATGATGGAAAATAGATCCCCCCAAAAGACCCTGAGCAGTATGTCCATACCGAGCGCCGCTCTAACAATAATGTTTCCTTCCACCTGCAAAATCCTCCACATTGAAAGACTTACTCCTCTTGTTGCATTTGCAATCTTTTGGGATTTGATCCACTGCCTGGACATAATGGTAGATTGGCTTTAATTGTAGCAGTTAATGTGCCACCAACTTGGTCTTCAGTTGTAGTGTTGGCGCCTTTTAAACTCTTTGTATATCCTCATCATTGGTGTGACTCATCTAGTTGGGTCAATCCCATGATTTCATACTGATCTCATCTTTCTAGCCGATCCTATCACCATTAAGTTCTGTCTTTATGTCTACCTGCACGCCTGCAAATAGACAAGAATTAAGCATCATCGTTTAATAAACTAGCAAGAAAATTAAAAATTAAATTAGGCTGAAAGCGCAAACAAAGATATCGACTTATGAATCTATGAAAATCACATATCTAAATGTGTATACAATGTCAAAATTGATCAAGTCAACAACTGTTAACCAAAAACATGCTATCGAGCTCCATAATGGATTCAAAATCCCTTCGCTTTGCTTTCCCACCTTTTTCCTTGTATATCGCATGCTCAATCCCTTGTATATCATGAATGTATATTGTAACATGCAAGCAATCAAAATATACAAGGACCTTTCAATATTTAATTCCCTTTCGAATCTAGTCTTTGTATATTGCTCAATACATACAAACACATTTGTATGTACAATCGGACCTATCGCCTTGCATCTCGTTCTTGTATATCACTCATTGGCGAAACCAAAACCATCGGCAAGGAAATTCTATCTAAAGTTGATAGTTCAAACTATACCGATCACCTTTCCATTAGTCAGAGTAACACCTTAAAGCTCTGTCGATAGCTCAACTTACCCCGAAGACCATCCATCGGCACGACACCACCTATCGCCGAGACCAAACCAAACTCCACCAATACCAAAAGTTACACCAAAGACCAAGATACATACAAACTCCTTTGTATGTGCATTTCGGATTTCAAATTTTATAGATCATAGCTTACTTCACTGCCAGCTCCGGGACATGTATATTGTGTAATGTATATCAGATATACATTAAGTAAAGATACATTGTATTAACCGAACTTTAATCTATTTTGAGTTCTACTACTTGTATGTTTCCAAAATGTATGTTTCAAAACATGTATATGCAAAGCACTGAAAATACAATGATTATATCCCATTTAATAAGCTTTTCGGTTCCGTAGTATGCATAAAGTGTTGTATCTCACCGAAACATACAAGCCCACATACATACAAGGACTTAACCTTGTTTTATAACCTTTTCAGGTCCGTGGCTTGTATATGGACAATGTATATCAGTAATGTATGTATTAATATACAAGCTCGAAGCATACAACAATTTAACCCTGTTTCATGATAATTTTGGTTCTGCCCAATGTATGTATAGATAAAGTGTTAGCGACATTCATACAAGTAGAATGACAATGTATATAGACCTGATATATAAACAGCTTTGTATGTCAACATACAATGACCCAATATACAAAGGACTTTGTATATGGGTTACTTGTACATACAAATAGCTTTGTATATACAAACAGACAAACCATTTCTAGACTACATTTACCAAAAATAGACATAACTTCCAAAATACAGGGAATTTTAAGATGGTTCAAAAAGCAACCCCTGTTCATTTTCAACAAGGAATTCACCCATACTTTGACCTGGTACCTAATGCTATTTTTCTCTTTGTTTTCACAAGGTTTGTAACTTTCCTTCTCTTTTCCCTTTACCACCAAGCAAAACAACACACACACAAGCAAAAACAACAGCCACAGCAGGGGTCCTCATTTTGCTAAGGAGTAAAATGGGGCGTGTTGTGAACCTCACAACAACTAGCAACCAAACAAAACAATCAAATTAAAACCAGTAAAGAAAACTAAATGAAATAAATTCATAATTTCCAACTATCTTTTCTGCAAATCATTATTTAACTTGAGACTCAATGTATTTAATAAGGTGCATGAATTTTACTTTTAGTTTAAGTGGGTGCAAATGATTAATTATCCTCATCTTGAAAATCAATTGAATAAACTAGTGACTGACATTAGACTACATTGTTGATGTCATTCCCTCATATCCAACCGAATAGAGGTTTGCTTCCAGCAGGCGTCCATAGCCCCGACAAGGTTATCGTTACAATTCTCCTAAGTAGAGCCCCACTGCCAGCAAGCGTCTATAGCCCCGGTAGAGTTACCTAGATGGCTAAACCTAGATTTTTTAGTAAAATCCATTTTATTATTTTATTTGTTTTATATTTTGTACTTGACAGAAACTTCATAAGATATTGTAGTTGTAACTTCATGATGCAAGGAATGATCACTTGCTGAAATTAAGCTGAGAATTGTAATGGTAGCAAGGGTGACTTCTGATTTTTCACCTAATATCTACACTAGTATGTTCAACAAACCCAAGGATTTTAGGTGTGTCATTGTGAGAAACATTCCTTGAATACTCAACCCATAGTTATTGAATACAAAATTTCACCAGTCAAACAACATTCTACATTCATGACAGTCACAACAAGTTATGCATAAATTTCAAATGAGTAACCTAAATGATCTGAATTTTTTATTATTTTTAGTGGTTGTCAGTCTGCTCCTGCACACTCTAAATCAAAATAAAGATCCCGGCTGAGGAAACACAACAAAGCAACCAAACAAAACAAGAAGAATGTACAAACAGCTAACCTACAAAAGAAAACAACACAAAGCAAGACAAGAAACAAAGAAAAGAAACAAAACAACTACTCTACCAAACTATATACAAGCCACTACAACACAAACAAAACCTAGGAAAAGACCAAAAGACACCCATATTTACATATTTCCTTAGATTGTGTAGGAGCATCAGGGAATTAGTTATGGTTCTGATCCTAGTAAATTCATCTTTATATTCTGAAAAATATTCTTGTATCCTAAATTCATTGTGTTTAATAGAATAATCTCTGATTATCAGCAATTGAGGAGGCTCATCATACTCATGATTAATCCACATGCATGTCTTATCTCTTGAATTTCCATAATCAAAATAATAATCAACATTATTCACTGTGGAAAGGAGAAATACAACCTGGTGTATCTCTTGCTCTGTTGGACATGCTTGTTCATTGACAGCGATTCCTCCATTTAACTCTGCACTTTCATTGCTTAGCCCAACGTCTAGTCTCACTTCATCTTGAAGAATGTATGACTCTTGAAGTATTATTTCTTCATCTTTATCCAGCCTTGTTCCTTCATTCTGGATGTTCAGTTTATCCTTAAGTTTAGGAAACGTCTCAATGTTCTCTTTAATTCCCTACATATCAGTACCTAAATGAGTATCTTTATTATCATAATCTGATATACAAAAATTTATCATTTCTAAATCATTTGACTGTGAATGTGACACAACATTTGATTCATGAAAATACTTCCCTATTTCACTTTCAAAAAGACATTGGACTGGCATCTGATCATGCACAACAACTCCAAAGCTTTCTGCATCTTCATCTTTCACGAATTGTTCATCAAATATTTCACATTTTCCATCTAGTAAGGCATCTGGTTCTATTGTCCTGCAACATTCTTGCATTTGATCATTCAATTTAAAGCCATCAAACTCAAGATTTACTTCTTTTCTTATGATTTCATTAGTTGCTAAAATAGGAACCTCATCAACCGCAGTGCTTTTAAATTGTTCTACCACCTGTTTACACTTTTTAATCAACTCATCTCTATCAAAATTGCTAAATTTAGATCCAGAAACATTATCCTGACAAGCATTTAATAATTCAATATATTTGTCTAGGATTTCAAGATCAATTTCACATTTATTTTCCCCCTCATCAAATCTTTCTTGCTGATTGTTTGAGGATGTGAAACAAGAAGCACTTTCTTCTCTAGGGCTTTCAAAAGATTCATACCTGCACTCTGTCTCACCCTTATTAGAAAGTAGAGAACTTCTATCAATATCACCATAAAATGACTTAAGGAAAGATGTTTCTTCATTTTTATCAAAAGTATTAGGGTTAGAATCAAAGACTTTATCCTGACAAGTGGTTTCTTCTCTACAAATTTTGACAGATTTATACCAGAACTCCCCTTTTGAAGAACTCCTATCAATGTCACCATAAAATGACTCAAGGAAAGATGCTTCACTATAAACTCTTTCTAGAACCAATTCAGCTATTATATTTTCTGAACAACTCTTGATTATGGGTGTTGTCTCTTCTTGTTGTTTTAGAATTTCTTTATTTTCCTGCCAAACTTCAGCCCTGAACACATCTATAAAAAATATTAGTCCTTTCAAATATAAATCCAACCTTGTGAGGAAAGTTAAACAATTAATTTCATTGTGCTCCACAGTCTGGTGTATCCTGCAAAAAGTGGATAAACCAAAGTTAGATAAACTGTGAGGATAAAGCTGCCTATTCAAAGTTTCCTGAAATAAAGGAATATTAACTTGACAATTGTATTCATATGCATCCATCAAAATGAGACCCTATTTTCATTTTTTTCAATTTTTGAAATTCTAATGAGATCTATCATATCTCAGAGTAGAACTTGAAAACCCAGAAAATCAAACGAATCTTTGAAGTTTTGAGCTAGATCTTTGCAAAGACACAGTCAAAACCTCTCAAATAAGAGATATTTGTAGACATTCAACTCAGCTAATGAAATATTTGCAGAAAATCCATAGATTCCTTGTTCAACCCTCCTTCTAGCGCCAGTTTTGTGTTGATGGTGATGTTAGTCACACACAAACACACAAATAAAAGTTTACACAACAACCTTTATTTATCTTGAAAGATACGATGAATTCAAAGAATTCATGATCCCAAGTCTCCGTTGATTAGTTCATAATCTACTAACATTACTCAGTGGTTGATGTGTGTTGTTGTTTTCCATTTTGGGGCCTTACGCAGATCAGTAGATTCTGCAAAGTTCATCAGTATTCTTCCAAATATGTTGTCCTTTATGTCTTCCCTGCATAAATCTCCAACAATTCTATCTTTGCACTATGAATTTACTCAAATAATGTGCCTACAGGTTGATATTTGCATGATTTCTACCATTATCCATAATTCTTTGTATGATATTTTCAAAACTACATGCATTTAGCTCAAATATGCTAATGATTTTCAGTTATCTATGGGATGTCAGCATGTTTCTTTGTTCTAATTAATATTTATCATGATTTGCAGTTATGGAAATGATTTCACTGAAATTAAAATAAAAAAAGGGTCAGAGAATGATATTCCTGAAATTACTTGACTGAGATCATTGATCCACATACATGTTCTGATACAACAATGACGAGAAGAAAATTAGAATCATACTTCACCAGGACATTCCACAAATCCGCATGATCCATTGCAAATCTTCAAAGGAAAAGTTGACAACAACATGCAATAAAATGAAAGCATCTCTAGTTGAACACAACATTCACCATTACATATCTAGAAATCAACTTAAAGATTACGTAAAGTTTACAATTAGGATGTAATATAAAGCTTCATCTCCATTCAGTATGCTTAAGAACAAGTACATTTACAATGATCTTAGGAAAGAACCTTAACATTTCAACAATTCAGTCCTCATTAGTCTCAGTAATCCGATCTCCTATAAAATTGTTCTGGTCAATTTTTTTATGATTGACCTCCTCTTTACAAAGTAAAGGGGCTCAATCTATATCTCTGAGTACCCCCAATACAGTTCCCAAAAATCCCTAATTAATCAACGGTTCACACCTCAAGTTACAGCAGCAAACGATGGAAAATAGATCCCGCCAAAAGACCCTGAGTAGTATGCCCATACTGAGCGCCACTCTAACAATAATGTTTCCTTCCACGTAAAAAATCCTTTACATTGAAAGCCTTAACTCCTCCTGCTGCATTTGCAATCTTTCAGGATTTGATCTGCCACCTGGACAGAATAGTAGATTGGCTTTAATTGTAGCAGTTAATGTGCCACCAACTTGGTCTTCAGTTGCAGTGTTCGCACCTTTTAAACTCTTTGTATATCCTCATCATCGGTGTGACTCATCTAGTCAGGTCGATCCCATGATTTCATACCGATCTCATCTTTCTGGCCGATGCTATCACCATTAAGTTCTGTCTTTATGTCTACCTGCACGCATGCAAACAGATAAGAATTAAGTATCATCATTTAATAAACTAGTAGGAAAACTAAACATTGAATCAGGCCGAAAGTGCAAACACAGATATCAAGTTATGAATCTATGAAAATCACATATCTAAATGCATATACAATGTAAAAAATGGTCAGGTCAACCACTGTTGACCAAAAACATGCTATTGGGCTCCATAATGGATTCAAAATCCCTTCGCTTTGCTTTCCCACCTTTTTCCTTGTATATCACATGCTCAATCCCTTGTATATCGTGAATGTATATCGTAACATACAAGAACTCAAAATATACAAGGACCTTTCAATATTTCATTCCCTTTCGAATCTGATCTTTGTATATTGCTCAATACATACAAACACATTTGTATGTACAATCAGACCTATCACCTTGTATCTCGTTCTTGTATATCTCTCATCGGCGAAACCAAAACCATCAGCGAGGCAATTCCATCGAAAGCCAATAGTTCAAACTATACCGATCACCTTTCCATCAGAAAAACACACAACTATCAGAGTAACACCTTAAAGCTCTGCCGATAGCTCAACTTACCCTGAAGACCATCCATCGGCATGACACCACCTATCGCCGAGACCAAACCAAACTCCGTCAATACCGAAAGTTACACCAAAGACCAAGATACATACAAATTCCTTTGTATGTGCATTTTGGACTTCAAATTTTATAGATCACAACTTACTTCATTGTCGGCTCCAGGACATGTATATTGTGCAATGTATATTGGATATACATTAAGTAAAGATACATTGTATTAACCGAACTTTAATCTGTTTTGAGTTCCGCTACTTGTATTTTTCTAAAATGTATGTTTCGAAACATGTATATGCAAAGCACCGAATATACAATGATTATATTCCATTTAATAACCTTTTCAATTCTGTAGTATGCATAAAGCGTTGTATCTCACTGAAACATACAAGCCTGCATACATACAAGGACTTAACCTTGTTTTATAACCTTTTCGGGTCTGCGGCTTGTATATGGACAATGTATATCGGCAATGTATGTATTAATATACAAGCCCGAAGCATACAATGATTTAACCTTATTTCATGATCATTTCGGTTCTGCCCAATGTATGTATAGATAAAGTGTTAGCGACATGCATACAAGTAGAATGACAATGTATATAGACCCGATATACAAACAGCTTTGTATGTCAACATACAATGACCCAATATACAAAGGACTTTGTATATGGGTGACATGTACATATAAATAGCTTTGTATATATAAACAGACAAACCATTTCTAGAGTGCATTTACCAAAAATAGACATAACTTGCAAAATATAAGGAATTTTAAGATGGTTCAAAAAGTAACCCCTGTTCATTTTCAACAAGGAATTCACCCATACTCTGACTTGGTACTTAATGCTATTTTTCTCTTTGTTTTCACAAGGTTTGTAACTTTCCTTCTCTTTTCCCTTTACCACCAAGCAAAACAACACACACACAAGCAAAAGCAACAGCCACAGTAGGGGTCCTCATTTTGCTAAGGAGTAAAATGGGGGGTGTTGTGAACCTCACAATAGGTAGTATATGTATAGCGCAGTAGCACAACTTTGATAGAGTATAGATCTATGGAGCCCACAGGTGTGCACTATATTGCTAAGTGTCACCATCATAAGGCTCCGCTCATAACTTTAGACTTGGGTAGTTATTTATTCAAATATTTCATGGGGCCAGGCAATTGGCAAAGGGCAACGTTTATTGCATTTGCATCGAAATAGAAGATTGACAGTGTTAATTCTCAACATGATTGGGATTGATTGGAAATAATGACATATGATTTATAGGACAAACTACATTACCTTTAGCATTGATGAGTTATTATGATATTGTTTCAACAGTTGAATTTCCATCAAACCAACAACAAGGGGAAATATAAAAACATGGGACTCAATTTTGAGATAACCTCCAAACTTTATAGAAGCTGACTCTTCTTCTAATTCTTTTTAATGTGTGGGGAAAACATAAATAATATTGAATTAAATGACTATAAATGACACCTAAACTAAGTTGATGCACTGGACTAGATTCAAATTTTAGAGAAGAATGAACTCGATATTATCAACTACTAACAACAACAAGATGAATCATAGCTTTTCAAAAGAGCATATATACACGATTGCATAGTAGATTACAGATGTTATTTCTAGTAGTGAATCACATGAGCCACAATATTTCAAACATAACAAATGAGAGACTAAAATGAATTACCACAAAACGTTATTTCTCTTCTTTGGTGAATGGAGAACAAAGCATACAAGGATAAAAGTTGCACAGATACACAATATTTGATTCTTTCTGAGTAACACCTGTGAAGGCTTTTAGTCCTTTTATCACTATATTGAATAATTTTCCATCCTTCCAACAAACCACAAATCTCAGTTTTACACAAATTATTGAGCAAAGATCACTGAGGAAACTAAAAGCTAACTAAAAGAAAAAACATAGAAACTAACAACTATATTCTGAACTACATCTTAAAGAATCATTAGCCCTCATGATTTATGATAATCTGCATGAAGAAAAAGTCACCAAGTGGAGAGGCTCGATCGATGATGCAACAAGAAGACACTATCAAAAAACTTCTCATTTGAAGATGGTTAGTGATGCCATGTGTCAGTCTCTTCTATCTTATCCATTAGGTCCCACAAAACATCTATAGAAACTCAACACATCATGAATCAAAAGAGGCCCACCAAATATGTATGCCGCTCCCAATTCCATACTAATATTATGTGTGGTGAAGACGCGTGTGACCTTTGACCCAATGGCACAACAAAAAAGGTTGTTAGAACTGTTGGCATCAAAAACATGCAAGGATATGACATATGGATTCCACTATCCATGCCTCAACAAATAACATAAAAAGGAACCCTTACCAAGTCTTTCACTTAAAAGGTGATGTGCAATGATTCCGTGTCATTCTTTGGCCAATGGTGCAATAGAAAAGACCTAACACAAACTAAAATATTCTGGGATGCGCCATTGCGACACATGGAATCCACTTTCTACTGTTCATTAAATTGAGACATTCGACAGGAAAGGAAACTGTCATAAATACTATATATATATGCCACAACTCCCTTACTTAGGTTTAACTATTATTTCTATTGATGCCTTTGTTGTCCTAAATCAAAATTGAATCTAACCATGAACCAAAACATATATTCAAAATGTAGGGCTTTTTGCTCTATAGATACTTTGAACCTCGAGTGACAAGCCATGTTGTAAAAGCCTCACAAGTACAGGTAAAAGACATAAAACCAACTCAAAGAAAATGAAGTAAATAATCCACTTAAATACAACATCACAATATTCAAAATAAAAATATGTAAATAATCTGCTTAAATACAACATTTCAACAATAAAAGATGTAATTAATCCACTCAATTACTATATCTTCAATAAAAGATAATATCATAAATAGGAAATCACAATGTCATTAAATCTTGCAAAAACGTGTGATTAATCCAGGTAACAAGCACTATAAAATAATAAACATAAATCCATTGGCAAGCATCCCATAATACATCCAATCAAGTACAATAAACATGTACAACAAGAATAATAAATTGACACTCATCAGTCACATGAACCAAGTGGTCCACCACCTACGAGCTGAGAGACGGGAACAAGGCCCAGGTTCTTTTCCACCCAACCATGAAGTATTTACACTTCCCCAAATGCCTTCATGAAATGAAGGAAACCCAGCCCTACACGAAATGTCTAGCTACCTGGAAACAACTAGCAGGAGGGAACACCCGATGCAACCCTGATGTCTGAATGTGCAATTCTAAATAATGAAAAGCAAATTGTCTCACAACAAGATGTAGCAGAGATATCAATTTAATAAGTTTTCTAGACAATAAACATCTATTTCAATGTCATCTTGATTAGATCTAATATTTATAAGTAACCTGGTACAATTCCCAAAAAGAGGAAAAGCCATCTTTGATAAATCCACATTCAGCATCCTAGCCCAGAAAGAAACCCATTTACATTCCTAAATGAAAATCTACTTCTTTCCCCAAGAAGGTAGAAAATAAATAATAAAATAAAATAATCAAATTTTTCTATAAATCAATAAACAGTTAAATAAATGAATAAATCGAAATCACTTATGACCACCTCTAATCCCTTTCCCATGCATTAATAAAGAAAGCACACTTTTGGATCAAGAAGAAATGAAGATCATCATGAATCCTTTTTAAAATCAATAATCTGATTATATACTCAATTCATATTCTATGTTTTAAATAGATTGTAGAACCTATTGATTTTACTTCATATCCAAATGTTGTTTCATAATCCAAATAAAATCAAATGTTGATGTTTGACTACTCCACTCTCATACGATGAGGTTTCATGCATACTTATGTCAAATAATATTACTATGTTTCCTCAAGATCAATAGAATAATAGAATAAAACAGTTAATTTTCTTCTATAAATCATTTCAAATTCCTTTGCCAAAACACCAATCAAGGAAAACACACTTTCCAAGCAATAATCGCTCATTTCCATACACAATTGCATTCACAAGTTTATCAATTTGATATAATTTCTTATTCATTATTCAATCATATTTTCGCAATATCATATGCAATCTAGTTTTTTATATATATACATAATGTAGGCATAAGGGAGTTGTACCCCGTAAAAAATAAAAATAAAATTAAACCTAATGCATTCCCTACGAATAGGGGTGCAATAAGCAAGTGTCAATGCTTGCATCAATCCAAGGACAATCATTAACAAACCCTGGCAGCCCATTAAAGCATGGATAGAAACACAAATTATGATTTTAACACCCGATTTGCAAACCCAGGCTTCCTCAAAACTACAATATTGCTTTACATAAGAATTTTGAGGCATGTTACATTTTTCACTTCCAGTAATTTTCTTTTTTCCTTTTCACCTCTGTCCAGCTATTATCCTCTGCGAAATCCTCTTCTGGAATTGAAGTATCATCCGAATCCTTCACTCTTGAAGGTGAAATAAACTCCTTGTTGTTTGAAGTAATAATACCTAGTGATTTTGTAGTCTCCGAGAGGAAGGAAGTTCATTTCCTGATTTAGTAGATCTTTCCTTTCTAAAATGTGAGCACTTCTTGCCTCAAGAGCGAGGGAAGAAAGAGATTTCTTTACCTCTTTAGATGAGTTTTCTTTGCAATCAAGGGGTTGTGATGAAGCTTTTTTTTTCCACAAAGTAGTGATGAATTGAGGAATCTTTCAACCAAGATGCATGACTATCAGACTTAGGTTTGAGGCACTTTGCTGCTACGTCACTAGTGTTGTAGCATCTGTGGAATCTAAAAGGAAGGCCCTCATAATCCAAAATCTGGTTCCAATTGTAATTCATTTTTTTTAAAGAAATCTCAACCGAAAGGTCTTTGCTAGTATCAATATTCACCAAAATGCGAGCAAAGGTATAGTGGTAGAAATTAGAGGATCTTTTGTCCTCAAGTAGAAATTTTCCTAGCTTGTTTCCTATAGCTTCAAAACATTCTTCAAACCAAAACTGAAGTGGAAGGTTCAGAAGTTGGATCCAAGTAGGAGTAACCGCAAATGATTTAGAATTTGGATTAAATTCAGGGTGCCAAGGTTTGAGCATAAGTAGATGTTCGTTGTAGCTCCACTTATAATCACAAAGAACCGACTTCCTATCTTGAATATTATCAAAGACAACAATGAAAAAGCCTCAGCTACAGGGGTAAATTTGGAGGTCCTCTTTCAAAATTGGACCCTAGGTATCGAAGATCCATTTGTTCAGAATAGCTAGGCTAGGCCAATACTTGACAAAACACCCAATTAAGCCCTTCTTAGTAAAGAATTTTTCATTTTATTTGACTTCCCTTCCAAGCATATCGCCAAACTCAACACTTGGATTGTCCCTTGCAATTTGAAAGGGACTGACCAATGAAGGAGAGGTTGGGTGCCCAAATTTTGAAAGGGAGTTGTTCTGCAGCGATTTGGAGTTGAGGAGAGGAGGGCTCACCTCCTTGATTTCCCAGCCACTGAGAGAGGCATTTGCTGGCGATGCTGAGGCCCTAATGGGAACATAATTGCCTGCCAAAACTCCCATCAAACCCCTTGGTCACGAAGTATCCTGAAATTCCATGTCTCTTGCAGATTTTGCAGAAGATTTCTTGGCCATGGAAGCCCTAGAAATGGCATTTCTATTCGAGACAATGTCATTTAATAAAACCCTAGTGCTATAATTGTTCGACAATTTCAGAAAATTTAGCATAATCGGTAGCAGACTTATTTTTTATTTTTTATATGCAATCTAGTTATTAATATCTATTATTCTATCATAATTTCCCATTATCAAATGAAATCTAGCTAATATTAATATCAATTTATTTAATCATAATTCCTCAAAAATCATATGCAATCTAACTATTATTGTTAATTTCTATCAATTTTGTGATGGAAATTCATAAAAACATAATTTAAACTTCCTGTTGTTGTAGCAAATTTAAATACAAAAAATTAACATAGCTTCCTATTATTCTGTTATTTTTTGTTCTCAATAACAGGAACTGTAGAAAATAAAGAAAAATAAAATAAAATAGTGAATACATAGCTTACTATTATTTTTTGGAAATGTAAAGGAAAATACACTGAAAAATAGTCCATAATAGGAACTAGGTTTTGTCTACCCTTTTTGTGAATTTTTGAGAGTTTAAAATAATGGGTCAATTTTCTAATCAAATAGAAAGTTTTAATCAGCAAAAATAAAAGAAATACGGTCTTAAATAGGTCAACAAGGGATATTTATGGAAACCATAGAAGATTTTATCATTGGTTTTAATATCTTCCATTCAATCTTAATACTAAAAAATCTGGGAATAATGATTTTGTTTCAGGCCGGTTAAACAATAGTGAAAATATGATTTAAAGGCATGTTCAGCCAAGAAGGAATAGCCAAATCTTACACCATCATACATCTATAATTTCTAATTATTTCTACAACTTTCAAACATGATTTAAAGAAGGCAAAAACATAATAAAAACCTGGTAAAAGTAACGTGATTGTTGATGGAGTTTGAAGCTGTTGTCGCTGCTGATAAAATCAAGTTCTTTGCTACTCAAAATTGCCGCCTTCTTGCTATAGATCATGGGTTCCTGTTGCTGTAATTTGTGGTGTCTCTTTTTTACTACCAAGAAGTCTTCTTTTTAACAAAAAAATCTCCTCACTTATTTTTGGCGACCATGAATTAGGTTTGAAATCTCAAGAATATAGAATTTAGAATTGAAGTTATTATTCTCTTTGCATGATACTCCACCAATAAAATTAGAGAAAAAATGTTATTTAAAACAATTAATTATTTTCTATGTAGTTTACTATTACGTAGTGCAATTTTGGCTTGCATAATAGGAAGCTGCTTTTTAAACTCTTTCTTATTTATTTAAAATTATCTAATTATAATAACACTATTATTAATATTTATTTAATTATTTAACTAATACATATCTATTTTAATAAATCAAGAAGTAAATAAAAATAATAATATAATAATATAAATACCTCTAATTATAATTTAATATAATTTAATTAATTCTACTTTGCATATTGTCTTCCAAACATCTAAAATTAGGTAAATAAAGACAATATTTATTATTTAATAAAAATACAAATAATCATATTTATTTCTTTATTTAAATTGCAATACCTATTTAATTACAATTTGAAAAAGACATTTAACTTAAATAATTACATTATGCATTTGAAAACGATTTCTAAGACACTAATTTTCTAACATCTATTCATCACAACATTAAATAAAATAATGCATTTAATATACTATTGTAGCAATTTAAACACAATATTTTATAATTATTTAAATCATAAATCACACTTATTTTCTACACAGATATGCATAAGAAAACCATTCAAAATGCATATGAAAACTATGTGGTGTGTGTGATTGCATCAGGGTAATCCATCCATCAGTTCTTGCCAAGTAGCTAGAACACGTCTACCTCAACCATGCTCTCGTCTTTGATGAGTACCTAGATCCATTTGCACTCAACTTGACGTTAATAGGTTAGTGTCTCAAAAAACATAGCCGAGGAAAATCATTGTAATCATGTCTATAATATTTAACATTTAAACCAATTTCCTATTCTCTTCAATATAAACTTATAATAATTACGTTCACATAGGCAAAATTACTTACTTGGTAAAGTCAATCACAATAATTGTTCACTAATCTATAATAATTATATTGTTCATAAAAATAAGATGTGCAATGTGTAGATTAACAAATGCCAATTAAGTTTGTTAATGATTACATAAGGTGATGGCAGAGTAGATTTAATACCAATGCCAATTAAGTTTGTTAATGATTACATAAGGTGATGGTGGAGTAAATTTAATGCATTTGTGATGTAGGCTAGTACCTTGGATAAATAAGTATCAGAGAGAAGACTCAATATTCATAAACTCTGAAAGTTAAAACTTAAAATTACTCGCTGGAGGCTTCCAAAATAATAATGCCTTCCATTGTAGACATGATGTTTCCACAGTCCATAATGATAATCGTAGTGTTTCTAGGCAAAAACTATGTATGCTTTTTTGACTCATACATAGTTTTTGCCCAGAAGCACTACGATTATAATGCCTTCCATTACAATAGCTATGTGAAGAAGGTAATTTAGAAAGTACTTTTTTATATTTTTTGTGTTTGTTAATGTTCATAATTTTGGATTTAATTTTGTGATACTGATATTTTTGGTATCATCTATGTTTTTCATTCTTTTTTCAAATTAGCAATTTATGATGTAGAATAGTATCATAGTCAATTTCATTTGTGTTTGGCTCTGCAGGATGTTATTGCTTTACAGTTCTCAAAATGAACAAATGCACTCCTTCATCAAGTCAAATGTATCATGTCAAGAATTGACACTTTACTCATTGGCAAATGATTCATTCTATTCTGCATGGTGGTTTGAACTTCCTAGAGTTACATTCATGTATGAGAAACTAGAGATTTGAATGGACGCATGGAATTTCTATTGTAACGCAATTGTTAGTGACTTGGAGGAAATCAATATGATTCTCTTTTACTAGCCTTATTGTTACTCACATCTAGTGGTTTCTTGTGTTGAACACACCAAGATATTAAGACGGGGGATTAGTATCTAAGCAATCTTCAATTTTAACAACTTGAACTTATCTGGAGCAGATTAAAAATTAAGCATCACAATATTAACATAAGCATGAAAGATTAACACAATACACATCAACACATAACACTAGATATATATGGAAAACCCAAGAAGGGAAAAACCATGGTGAGGATTAACTCACAATAGATGAAGTTTAAATAACAACTTTGTTTTAGGGCTACAACCCAAGGAAGCTACTACTCCCTAAAAACTTTGATTTAGGGTCACTCCCAAGGAAGCAACTACTCCCTGAAGACTTTGTTTTAGAGTCACACACAAGGAAGCTACTACTTGGTGTTATATGGAGCCTAATCATAATCGAAGGTTAAATTTGTACCCCACTTTTATCAGCGTGATTTCCCCCCAAATTATTTAATGGGGTCAATGGGCAGTGCCCCTAGCACGTTCCCTGTCACGATATAGGGTGGGGTCAAGGGGTAGCATCCCCGAAACCTCAAACAATTTTTTTTATTTTATAAAGGTGTCGGGAGTTATTTTCTATTGGCTGACATAAAAAAATTGTATTTTTGTAACTAACATAAGGCTTGATAAAAGTGACTAAGGGTTAGGGTTTTTCTGTTGATGTATTGTAGTATTTTGTAGTGGTATTGAGTTGCAAGGATTGCTGGTTGTAATCAGTTTGATTTATTAGATAATAATATTGGACTCTCTGTTGGTGGATGTAGCCTGGGTTTAGGTGAACCACGTTAAAACTTGTCTCTCACTGTTATTATTTCTATGTATTTCCATTCCTCTTTTTAATCTTTATTTGCATTTAATTGATATCTTCTATATGCAATTCCTAACGCTACTCCCTTTATTAAGAACACACTTATAAAGATTACAGTATGACAATCATTCTACTGTCTAAAAATTGTCATTAAAATTCACACCTTTGATCATTGCAATTCTACCTCTTTACACTTTCTTCTGATGATAAGATTAGTTAGGCACACTCTACACTTGATCACTATCACAAATATGTCTTCAAGATGAGTCAAGATAACATCTACAACTTCTACTCTTTCTCCCTCAATCACACATCAAAAAGGGATTCATTATGCTCCTTATCTTGCATGCGAGCCTTATCAATCACTTTGCAATCATGCCTCACCTCATTCAATTTGATTTACAATTTATACAACATATTACATTGATTACATTTCTTGTCGGCTAGATACAACATGAAAAATACATTTACAAGTTGCCCAAACAACACACAACATGAAATGTGTAGAAGATAGGTCCTAAACAAAACCACACATTACACTAGCCGAAAACCCATGCCTTGCGGACACCAACACTTGCTTAACTAGGTCCAAAATGTCCTTCACATATTCAAACACCAATGAATTACATCTGCACACTCCGCTCATTTGGAAATAGGACAGCTTTAAGCAAAACATATGAAGACTTGAAGCAAAATGACCACAACAACTTGAAAACCTTGTGTGTTACTGGAAACAAGAATGTTCTTCATGAAACTCTTCCAGATGAATCCACATGACTCATACAACATCTCCAAACACTCCTTTACCTCTGCAAATCAAATATTTGTGCTACACAATTTCAACCATGAACTCTAGGAACAATAAGTCATTTGGAACACACATCATCATGTTGTCATTTGAAAAACTAAGTTACAGACCACAAAGAACCTTGAAACTGCAACGAAACATGTAATACATATCCATACACATGTCCTCAAAATTGTAAGGGCAACCATTCATTTCTGAAGGAATGCAGAGCATTCCAACAAGCCTTCAACACTAGCTTATTCTGCCAGAATACATACTGGTACTCTATCATGCATAACTATCATAGAAGAAGGAAAAATGATCTAAAAACTTAGAATTATCACCTTCACTACACCCTGAACATAGTTCCAGAACCACATAGCCATATATGCAAATGTGGAGGAATGTGGAGCATTCTATTGTCCTACTTAGAACATTTTCATAGAAACAACATTGTCTTCTATCTATCAACAACAAAACACTCTTCCGGTAATCTAATCATTATGAAACTTGGAACATACATGCTTCAGGCCATCAGTAACATCAGAAAAACATCTAACCATCTTTGTACTTCTAATTATCATATTAGTATGAACTATATCTTCTCTCTTCTCTTATTGGATGGGACATGACATCCAACCATGAACACCATCACACCTTCAAGATAATGTTGACATCAATGAAAACCAAGTGATAGTGCTAACATCAATGACAACCCTAGAAACTATGTGTGTAACAATCTCCCCCTTTGGTATTGATGGGAACACATCTCTACTTCTCTCCCCCTTTGACATCAAGGACAAAGGGAAACCACTACCTGCGCATCAGTGGTCACATACCTCCACATTAGTTTTTAGAGAATGACTTATTTTTATAGCATACAGACTCCATCTATCATCAGAAACCACTACCTACTCCCCCTTATAGGTAGCCACCATTAATCTAGGAACAAGATATAACATGAACTCCCCCTAGGTAGATGCACCACTATGCATCTAGTAAGAAGGAGGGACAATTATCCCTAACCTCTGCTGGAGATCTTCAAAGGTATCCTTTGCAAAGGCCTTTGTGAAAATATATGTTATCTGATCCTTTGTTGGAACATATTCCAACTTCAATTCCTTATCTACAACCTTCTCTCTCAAAAAGTGATACTTGATTGTTATATGCTTGGTTCTAGAATGCATCACTGGATTCTTAGAAATATTGATAGCACTTATATTGTCACTCAAGATAGGAATAGGCTCATCATACAATACTTTGATATCATTCAGGGTTTGCTTCATCCACAACACTTGTGTACAACAAGATGCTGCTACAATGTACTCTGCCTCTGCAATAGATAAGGACATTGAATCTTGCTTCTTGCTCTACCATGAAACCAATATGCTTCATAAAAAGAAAACACCACCACTTCTACCTCCTCTATCATCAACAAAACTAGCCCAATTAGCATCAGTGTAAGCACTCAAATCAAAGTTATTACCTCTTGGATACCAAAGACCATAGTCCAGAGTTCCTTTCAAGTATCTAAATATCATTTTCACTACCTTCTCATGTGTTTGCTTGGGATTGGCTTGATATCTGGCAACCACACATAATGTATGCATAATATCAGGTCTAGAAGCAGTCAGGTACAATAGGCATCCAATCATAGATCTATAGATAGTCTAATCCACCTCCGTAGACTCATCATCTTTTCTCAAGTGACATTCAATGACCATGGGAGTACTCATTGGTTTTGAATCCTCCATACCAAACTTCTTCAATAACTCTTGACATACTTAGCTTGAGAAATAAAGATACCACCATCTAGCTAAGTAATTTGAAGTCCAAGGAAGAAATACATCTCACCAATCATAGACATCTCAAACTCTTTTTACATCTCCTCTATAAGCCTCTTACACATATCATCATCTCCAACAAACATGATGTTATCAACATGTACTGCAACTATCAATATCATGTCTCATTCTTCCTTGATGTAAATATTGCTATCTGTAGTACCTTTCTTAAAGTCCTACTGAAGTAAGTACTTGTTGAACCTAGCATACCAAGCTCTAGGTGCCTTCTTGAGACCATACAGAGCCTTCTTGAGTCTGCACACCATGTCCAGATCTTCTAATATCTGGAAACCATCTAGTTGTTCAATATAAACCTCTTCCTCTACATCACCATTCAGAAATATTGACTTAACATCCATCTAATATACCTTGAAGTTCTTATGAGCAAAAAGAGGAAGGAACATTCTGATTGCCTCCATCCTTGCTACCAAAGAAAAAGTCTCCTCAAAATCAATACCTTCAACTTGTGTGTATCCTTTGCAGACCAATCTTGCTTTGTTTCTTACAAATTCACCTTCTTCATTCACTTTGTTATGGGACACCCACTTTGTTCCTATAACATTCTTATCTGGTGGTCTAGGAACCAATTCCCATGTCTAATTTTTCTCAACCTAATCCAACTCTTCTTCCATGGCCTTTATCCATCCATCACTTTGCTAGCTTCAAAAAAGTTTGTGGGTTCCACCTTTGATAACAAACACAAGTTTACTTGCTCATGTGTCTTAGCAAGCCTTCTCCTTGTCTACAAACCTTCATCCTTATCTCAAATGATCTGATCTGCTGAGTGGTTCTGCTAAACATACTTTTCTAGAGTTTTAGGCATCTACTCTGGTTCTTGTTCCTTTTCTTTTTTCACTTCTTATTCATCTTCAATACATGAAACAATATCAAATTTGGAGTCCTCTGATTTATATGAGATGTAATACAAGTCTTCATCTAATTTGACATTTGTGCTTTCGATCATGTTTCACAACTTCTTGTTGTAGCATATTTAAGCCTTGTTTTGGGTTGAGTAACCAAGAAAGATTCCTTCATCACTTATTGAATCAAACTTTTTGAGGTCTTCATCTCTTCTAATATAGCATTTGCTACCAAATATCCTAAAGCATCTGATTATGGGAGGTCTTCCATATGATAGCTCATAAGGGGTCTTAGTGTTGTTGACCCTCATTTGCACTCTGTTAATTAGATAGATAGCAGCGTGAACTACATCCTTCTAGTACATATCAGGCAGATCTACATCTTTCAACATTGCCCTAGACATCTCTTGCACAGTCCTATTCTTTCTTTCCACAACACCATTTTGCTGAGGGGTCCTAGGAGCTAATAGATCTCTCCTAATACCATTATTTTCACAAAAAGTTTCAAATTCATTTGAAGTAAACTCACCTCCTCTATCATACCTCAAACATTTGATCTTGGCATCTACTTCATTCTCAATCATAGATTTGAACACTTTAAATTTATCAAGGGCATCTAAATTTTCTCTTAAGAAAGTAACCTAAGTCATCCTAGAATAATCATCAATAAGCAACATGAAATACCTCTCACCTTGTTGACTCTTTACTCTTGTAGGGCCAGATAGATTAGTGTGAATCAGCTCCAATGGCTTTGAAGAAGAATACTCCTTTCTTTTGAAATATGTCTTTGTCTACTTTCCCATTTGACATTCCCTACATCCTATATATGTAGACTTCATTATCTTAGGCATGTCTCTCACTGCATGAGTAGAACTAAGCTTTACCATACTGTCAAAATTATTGTGTCCCATTCTCTTGTGCCATAACTAGCACTCACTAGATTGAGCCAACAAACATGTTCTTCCATTTACCTCCTTCAAATGATAGATGTCACCATATGCCTTGATACCTTCTACAACTAGTTTTCTAGACTCTGTCTTCCTAATTTCACAACCCTTGGCATGAAATGAGATATTATACCCCTTGCTGCACATCTGATTGACACTGAGAAGATTGTGTTTTAGCCCTTTGACATAGAGAACATCCTCAGTCCTATTCTTCCCATCAATAGTTATAACACCTTTTCCACAAATCTGTGTTGACTCATCACCACGAAACCTGACAGCACCAAATCTCACTTTTCAAGACTAATAAACTTATCCTTGTCTCCAATATTATGATTCGAGCATCCACTATCAATTACCCAAGTCTTGGCTTCTTCTTTTACATGAAAGGCAGTCCATACAACCATTATTCTAATATGTTTACAAGTCATCAGTCTTCTCACATTTTCCAACATCATCCCTTTTGTCACCAACAATCAAGGCCATGAAAAGTTTTTCATCATTTGAATCATCATGATCCTCATCTTCTAAAGAATAATTGCTCTCTGTGGAATACAAACTTCTTTTGAAATTGTCTCTCTTGTAACTACCTCTTGATTCCTTAAAAGGACATTTAGAAGTAAAGTGACAAACCTTTCCACAATTGAAACATTTGAAGGCTAACTTACCTTTCCTTTCTTCAATCTTCTCACAAAATTTGCTTCAACTTCATCAAGGCTTTCATCTTCATCAACAACTTCTTCCTTTGTCTTCACATTGGCTTTGAGAACAACTTCATTCTTTAGAGCATCACTACCAAACTCTCTCATTTTAAAGGCAGTAAGGAAACCAAATAATTTGTCTATAGTGTATGTATCCAAGTTTGTATTCTCCTCAATGGAAGACACCTTATGACTATAAGATTTGGAAAGAGATCTTAGAACCTTTTTCACAATCTCATATCTTCTTTTATTTATCCACGAAGACCTAGATGATGCCATTGACCACTTCATTCACCAGGAGCATATATCCAACAATGTCTTCATCCTCTAATATTTTTAGGAACTCAAATTTGCTCTTGAAGATTTGCATCTTTGCTTGCCTTACATTCTTATCTCCTTCATAAATGATTTCAAGTTTATCCCAAACTTCTTAAGCTGAAATGCAACTCATTACCTTTAATAGTTCTGAATCAGATAACCCACTCATGACAGTAAACCTTGCCTTGGCATTGTTATCATACTTCTTAACTTCATCTACATTTGTAAGAATAGTACTAGGAACTTTGTAACTAGTCTTGATAGATTCCCAAACAGCACATCCTAGAGAGTTGATATAGGCTTCCATCCTTAGCTTCCAAAAAGCATAATTTGTCCCATCAAACCTAGGTATCTTGTTGGACCCATTTTGTGCCATCCTGAATCTTCCTCGAGTGGTTAAGCTTCCCTCAAAGGAACTTGGCTCTGATACCAATTGTTGAACACACCAAGATATTGAGAGGGGGGATTTGTATCTAAAAAATCTTCAATTTTAACAACTTCAACTTATCCAAAGTAGATTAAAACTTAAGCATCATAGTATTAACATAACCATGAAAGATGAACACAATTAAAATCAACACATAACACTAGCTATATGTGGAAAATCCAAGAAGGGGAAAACCATGGTGAGGATTAACTCACAATATATATAGCTCAAATAACAACTTTGTTTTAGGGCTACAACCCAAGGAAGTATTGAACACCTAGAATACTAAGAGGGGGATGAATTAGTATTCTCTTAAACCATACACTCATTAAACCATTAATTCATTTGCCCATTCAACAACATTAAAGAAAATTAAACATAGCATGAACAACCACAAGGCAAGACACATAAACATCAAGATTTTTATGTGGAAAACCTAAAAAGGGAAAAACCATGGTGAGTGTTAGCTCACAATATATTATGTAGTAACAATATTGAATTACAAAAGAGGCTCACTGCCCAAAAGGTGGCTCACTGCCAAAGGGTGTCTCACTACCAATTGGGTGGCTCATTGCCAAAATGAATTTCTAGAAGTGCATCTACAAATGCATGATTACACCTCCAATGATGCTCAGAAAACTAACTCAAAACTCTTCATCTTCAACTTAGGTCTTCATTTTTATGTCAAAGAGGGAGAATGAAGCCAAATTCCTTAGGTCTTCCTTAGGCTCAGGCAACATGCCAACAATCTCCTCCTTTAGTATTGATGGCAACACATGATGTGAAAACCATCATACAACTCTCACTTACTCTTTACGCACTGCTCCCCTAACTTCTTGCTTCTCTTTTCACTTGTCAAAGTTTTTCACATGCTTCATTCTCCCTCTTTGACATTAATAGCAAAGGTGTAGGCTATAGAAGTATGTACAAGTGACCAAAACTTCAAAACTATCTGTACTAGCTGCATATATATAGGTGAAGTCAAAATACCTTATTGATTTTAAGGGATAATATCTTTGTAGATCCTCTTCAGTTGCACCACATCTTCATCCCATCTGACCTTAGCATCGCTCAAAACTAGTAAATGTCCATTGATTTGGGATACTAACTCTTCTACCTTCTTCATAATAGTAGGGGCCTGAGTAATTTGCCTTGTCTTATCTACTGCTGCTACTAACCTAGTCATGGATGCAATCTTGAAGCTCACAATCTCCTAGAGCTGGCTTATTCTATGTTTGATGACCTCCTTCTAGGTTTGCAACTTGTGTATGTCAGAATCGATGGTTTCAATTGCATCCCTTTGATTCCCAATAGCATCTATCACTGGATCATATGATTTGGATATTTTAGTAATCTAGGCTTCCCAACCATCTATCTTGTCCTTTAGATCCTTGGTTTTCTTAGGCCATGTTAGACAAAACTGGTACAATTTGCTAGCTTCTTTGATGACCATCTCTAATTATTCAAAACTTTAATCTAATAAAACTTTGTCTTGCTAGAATATTTATCATTCATCTCATATAATCTCTTGCTATCAATTTCTTCCATTACCTTCTTTTTTGTAGCTTGTTCAAGAAATTCAAAATGAGAGTTAACTGACTCTATAATCTTTTTCAACTATGCAATAGGAGCTAAGGATGTATCTCTCTTTAGTCCGGGAAAAATCTTTTCAAAAATTGTTGATGCATCTCCAATCAACTCATTGTCCTCCATATGATATTTTAATAACTCTTCTTGTGTCATGGTCTCAAAACTTGTCCCAAGTCTCAGCTTCTATAATGGCAACATTGTGGCAAGATTAATTGGTCCTTGCAATAGCTCAAGTGTAGTCAAAATTTGAGCTTCCTTTTGCTTCTCCAAAATTTCTCTCAAGGAATCACCTAACTTATTCTCAGTAGTGTCTCTTTTGTCTTCTTCTTCATGTGACATGTCAGCATCATGCCTTTCTGAAGGGTCTTCTTGAATAAGTTGTTGCTCATTTCCCTCTATTTCTGGAGTAGGATTGTCAATCATCTATTCTTTGGCTTCTTTTCTCTACTCACTCTATCCTGAAACATTTCCCCATATACTGCCTTTGCTTCCACATAGTTCTTTTCTTCTATAGATTCTTTCATTTCTTCATCCTTTCCAGAGCTTTCTAGAGGAGTAATTACACTTTGGTCCATGTTCTGCTCAGCATTCACTTCTGGAGTAGCATTAGAAGTGTCAACATCATTGTTTTTCTCCTCCCCATCAGTGTATACTATACTTGAGAATTGCAATTCATGTAGCACACTCAGGGTTATCTCCTTAGTTTCTTTCACCAGTGCCTCAATGTCACCAGACATAAGAGTATTAAACCTTTTCTTTGTTCTAACTTTTCACTAAGAATCTTAGTGACCTTGGCCCTTTCTTTAGAGGTGATGTTAGGATTGAGTTTTAACAAAACATATTCCTTTATTTCTACATCTTTAGTCATGGCTCCATCTTTTCTTGCTATCATTATGCTACCTAGACTATCTAATAGAGCATCAATAACTTCAATCAAAGATTTATTGTACATATCAAGATATCTTACCACTACAGATTCAATTGTTGCCTTATCAACATTAAAGCTTTCATCAAAACCTAATCATCATAGATGCTTGATTCAAAAAATTGTCAACCTCTTTTTCTGCTATTCACAATTGATCTAAATTGCTCCACAATCCACCACATTAGGTTCTTTTCTATTGGAATCTTCTTCAAAGGATCTGTCATTTTGTCTTACACCTGATATCTTAGTGCTAGTTGTCAAGACTAAAATTTAGGCTAGGGGAATAGAATTTTCATTGAAGCTTCCCCTGAGATAGAGCTCCCAATTTACTTCCCAAAGGAAGTTTCTGCATCAGAGTCTGGTGCAGACTCATTCTTGACTTCATGTGCTTCCTTCTTAACCAAATCTTATTGATCTCCTTCTTGGCATCTGTCAGATCAATCTTTTCTACCAGTTCCTTCATCTGTGCCTGATTACCTTTCTTCATATTCTTGTTTATGTAGAACCTTGCAATATGTCTAGGCCTATTGCAATTGAAGCATATGACATTTCTTTGACCATTGTTCCTTCCATTCATCCTTGATCTGCATTAGTTAGCCTTGTGTCTAAATCTATTGCATGCAAAGCAATTTTCATTGAAGGATTGAGCATTCCTTCCATTATTATAATTATTTCTTATCTAACTTCTCATTCACTAGCTCTATGACCAAATCTTTTGCATATAAAGTAGTTACCTCTGAAAGTTTGAGCATTCCTTCCATTATTGTAACCATTCCTTATCTAACTTTTGCATTCATTAGCTTTATGACCTACATTATTCCAAGTAAAGCACTGACTAGAAAATGATGGAACATTTTGATTCACTTTGCTCCTACACTAAATAGCCTTATGACCAAACTTATTGCATGCTTTGCAATAACCATTGAAATAAGGGTACCTCTAATCATTTGGTTGCCTAACCGGTGGTCTTCTAGGTTAGTTCCTTTGATTATGGATCTATTTGTCTTTATCCTTCTTGATCTCAGCATTCTTTTGTTGACCTATTTTATAACTTTCACCTTTCTCAAATCCCAAGCCTTCCTTGTCATCAGGACTTTTCTGACTTACAATTATTCTATCAAGTTTAGAAGACTCACTCTGAATTTATCTTCTTGAATCCATGCATATTTCAAATCAACTTTCAGATCCACAACTTCTTGTTCAAGCTTTGTACATTCTTCAGATTTGTTTTTCATTACTTCATTTAGGTTTTCCTTAGCTTTTGCTCTTTCTGCAACTTCCACTTTCATATCATTCAAGGTTTCATTTGCTGATTTCAATTGTTCACTAACCTCCTTATGCTTTTCTTTGAATCTCTTGACTTGCTCCCTCAATTTTCTGATTCACTCATCTGCTTCCTTGACATTTTCTTTCATATCCCTATTTTCTATTTCAGCCTTTTCAAGATCTTCAAGAGTGGCCTTAAGTTCTTCTTCACTAACAAGCATGCATTCTTCTTCTATAGTTTCAGATGAATCAATTTCTTCAGGACTAGTAGAGTACCTTTTACCTGCCATGCGTTTAATCTCCAAAATCTTGCTTAAGTTGTTAAACTTCTTCCAAGGAACTAGGCTCTGATACCAATTGTTGAACACCTGGAATACTGAGAGGGGGCTGAATCAATATTATCTTAAACCATACATTCATTAAATCATTAATTCATTTTCCCATTCAACAACATTAAAGAAAATTAAACATATCATGAACAACCACAAGGCATGATACATAAACATCAGGATTTTTATGTGGAAAACCCAAAAAGGGAAAACCCATGGTGAGTTTTAGCCCACAACATATTATGTAGTAACAATACCAAATTACAAAAGAGGCTCATTGGGCCTTAGGGCTCACTTCCCAAAAGGTGGCTCACTACCAAAGGGTGGCTCACTGCCAAGGGGGTGGCTCAATGCTAAAATGAACTGCTAGAAGTGCATCTACAAATGCATGATTACATCTCCAATGATGCTCAGAAAACTAACTAAAAAATCTTCATCTTCAACTACTCTACTACACTGCTCTGTTCATACATAAAAACATGATCTCTCTTCTTCTGCACTTATTGCCTTCATAAAATCACAATCTTTCACATGTTAGACACACACACCATCATATTCGCACATCCATCTACCAAACACTGAATTGGATCTCATATATATATATATATATATATATATATATATATATATATATATATATATATATATGTAACACTTAGAATCTTCAAATTAGGTCAACCTAATTAGATGAAGCATTTAGTTAATCAACTTGTAACTTGTCGGCCAAATCTGGTCACTAAAATACATAGCAGACCCAAACCACACTTGAATCACATTCTCATATGTTAGCTCCCACTATAGAACCCCTTAGAATAAACTTCCAATCAATAGAACTTGCTGCATTCAAATCAAACTGTCATGTCAGCCTCAAACATAGACTATTACTGACTTAGTCTATCTGTTAGACTACAACTTTCACTGTAGACCACAAGACCTATTCAAAATCACATCAAAGATTCTTCATACATCCCCAAGCTTCCTTTAGAACTGCAGAGCATAATATCAATCTGCAGTAAAGTATAGACCAACAAAATTTAGACCCTATCACAGTCAAACACTATCCAGCCATGTAGCAATATTCAGAAGCTCATAATTATCTTTCCGGTGGACTTTAGATTTTGCAATTTTGAATTTAGACACTTCATTCAAGTGTTTACAACATCCCAAAACTGTATAACAAAATATCCAACACTGAAGGAATGTGGACCAAAATAAATGTGTGTTCTACTTTGTTTTGTATTGTACTCTATCAAGCCAGACTTAAACAACTTGAAGGTATATTTCTGAAGATGATCAAAAGCTAAAACTTTGTATTTAAGATCATCTAAGGACTATAGACATCTTACCAGAACCTTACAGCCAGATCTTCAACTACGGACCAATACCAATCAAAGTGTTGTCTTCCTATCACTATTTCTAAACTCTTCCAATACTTAGCCAAATTCCTTAGGTCTTCCTTTGCCGAAC
Source organism: Cunninghamia lanceolata (assembly GCA_027924645.1). Taxonomy (NCBI): domain Eukaryota; kingdom Viridiplantae; phylum Streptophyta; class Pinopsida; order Cupressales; family Cupressaceae; genus Cunninghamia; species Cunninghamia lanceolata. The sequence continues at coordinate 518,172 of BSBN01001018.1, forward strand.
CAAAGTCTCTATTCCAATCTTGTTCCTTTTCTTATTGCCATCAATGACAACACCATCAAACATCAAGCTCAGCCAAATTGCCAACAAGAAGCTACTACTCCCTAAAAACTTTGATTTAGAGTCACTCCCAAGGAATCTACTACTTCCTGAAGACTTTGTTTTAGGATCACTCCCGAGGAAGCTACTACTCCCTCAATTGAGAACACATTTACAAACGATTATAGTATGATAGTCCTTCTACTGTCTAAAAACTAACATTGATATTCACACCTTTGATGATTGCAATTCCTCATGTTTATAAATTCTTTTGATAATTAGATCAGTTACACACACTCTACACTTGATCACTATACCAAATATTTCTTCAAGATGAATCAGGACAACATCGACAACTTTTGCTTTTTCTTCCTTTGTCGCACATCAAAAAGGCATTCATTCTACTCCTTATCTTGCATGCAAGCCTTATTAATCGCTTTTCAATAATGCCTCACCTCATTCAATTTGATTTACAATTTATATAAGATATTACAATGATTACATTTCTTGTCGGCCAAATACAACATCAAAAATACATTTACAAGTTGGCTAGACAACACACAACATGAAACATGTAGAAGATAGGTCATAAATACAACCACACGTTACAGCAGCAGAGGACCCATGCCTTACAGACACCAACACTTTCTTAACTAGGTCCAAAACATCCTTCACAACTTCAAATACCAAGGAATTACATTTGCACAGTCTACTCATTTGCAAATAGAATAGCTTTAAGTAAAACATATGAAGACTTGAAGTAAAACAACCACAACAACTTGAAAACCTTGTGTGGTACTAGAAACAAGAAAGTTCTTCATGAAAATCTTCTAGATGTGCCCACATGACTCATACAACATCTCCAAACACTCCTTTACCTCCACACATCAAATACTTATACCTCATAATTTCTCAACCATGAACTCTGGGAATAATAAGTCATCTAGAACACACTACAACATGTCATTTGAAAAACTAAGTTGCAACCACCAAGAACCTTGAAACTACAAGGAAGCATGTAATACACATCCATACACATGTCTTCAAAACCACAAGGGAAACCATTCATTTTCAGAGGAATGCACAACATTTCGAGAGGCCTTCAACACTAGCTTATTCTACCACAACACATCTTGATACTCTATCATGCATAAATTTCACAGTGGAAGGACAAATGATCTAAAAACTTAGAATTATTACCTTCACTACACCCTAAAGATAGTTCTAGAACCCTATAGCCATATATGTAAATGTGGAGGAATGCGAACCATTCCATTGTCCTACTCAAAACATTTTCACAGAAACAATACTATCTTCAGTCTATCAACAACAAAACACTCTTCTGGTAATCTAATCATTATGCAACTTGGAGCATACATACTTTAGGCCATTAGTAATTCAGAAACACATCTAATCATCTTTGTGCTTCTAATTCCCATATTAATATGAACTATATCTTCTCTCTTCTCTTGTTGGATGGGACATGGCATCCAACCATGAACACCATCACACCTTCATGATAGTGTTAACATCAATGACAACCAAGTGATAGTGTTGACATCAATGACAACCCTAGGAACCATATGTGTAACGTCTTGTACATATAATGCAAAGTTCTATGGAAAATCATTTTCTGGCATTCTGGATAACTGCTTAATTGAAATGTTCAAGTAGACATTGCCTATTAATAGGTTGGTTATGGACTATAGTGAAATGTTCGTAAAGAATAACTAAAAAGATCCAAAAAGATTTTGGAGGACAAAGTCAATGATAAAAGTTCAATGGAAATATTTTTTTTGTTAACTATTATGTAATTATTTTGTGTTGTCTAAGTTGTGCTCCAAGGTCATTTCATTTGTAAACTTTTTATATTAATATAATATAGTGGTCTTATGCCACTTTGATCGATCCAAAAAAATATGTTTCATTTCAAGAACCTGCTCCAAGGCCATTTTATTTGTAGACTTGTTATACTACTATAATTTAATGGTCATATGACATTTTAATCGATCCAAAAAAGTGACTAATTAATTAATTAGTGATGGTAAATAATAATGGTAAGGTTAAAGATACCGTTAGTGATAATTCTAATTATACGATATTACTGACTAATTAGTTAATTAGTGATATTGATTGTAAATAATAATGGTAAGTTATAATGACAATTACAATGTACAACATTAGGAGGTGGTTTAATTTAGTTGTCTACATCGCTATTCTTTTCCTATATTCTATGTATTTAATTAATTGAATGTTGATGGATTCAGCATGTATTTAAACCACTAATACTCCATAGATGGTGAGATGTTCACATGAACACATTCATGCTGACATGCACACTAAGGATTAAGTGAATAGGAGTTAAAAATTAATAATTTAATATGAGGGTTACTACATCCTAGTGTTGGTCCAATATTAATATGCTTTTGTTATTGAAAAGGAGTTCTTAATATTAATATACATTCTGGATTTTGGAAACTTTAAATTAGCAATATAACTATAATATATTATATAATTATAGATTTCATATTACATAATATTATATTACTTAAGTATATAAAAGTATCCCCGTTCGATGAACAAGGATGGATGGTTATAGTTGATTTTTGCAATTTAGTGTCCAAAGCGGTAGACTTGCTAATTAAAACCTCTGGAATCAACTGAGAGCCGTTAGATTTGGATAGATCAATGGTTGAGAATTTATAATATACTTTCAGTGTCACTGCCTACATTAATTGAAGTTGTAGATGTGCACACTACACACTATAGGCAATCTGATTCCTTACATCTTGTTTGAGGTGGAAGACTAGACGCACAAAATTTTAATATATTTATACAAGTTAAGTCATAGTATTGCACATAGTTAATTGAAATTGTGACATGCATTGGACCAAAAAATTTAATTCATACTGTTTGGAAGTGAGAGGGTCAATGACTCAAGGAGATTGCAGTGCACCAGAAATTTTAATATCAATTTTACGATGCCACATAGTCACTCAGTGCCAGTCTTTGTATTCATCCTTTCAGTGTAAGTGAAATATAGAAATACTTCATTCCTATTACTATTTCTATTACCACTATCCTTGAGACTTAATTTTTTTCAATCTTGGGGTTTAGGATTGAGTGTTTACAAGCATGTCTACCAACACTACCAAACCAAATATTGGGAAAGGCAGAGAAAGAGATAAAATAGACTATGTCAGACTACTTAAACCCTAGGTTTTATAGATGAATACCATGATATTTATGACCCTATAATCTTTGGTAGGTTTACCTCAACACTTAGATTATAATGTGAGAATAGGGTAAGTGCAACATGACCCAAAAAAATCATCAATTAAAGGTATCACTGCACCATGGGTGGTTGGATTGGGATGCCTGATGTTCCCTGAGGTTTTCCCTTGCCCTAAATATATGATGGTCTATGCCCAGAATTATGATGAAAATAGAAGAGCAATTGTTAGAAAAGATAGACAGGAAGTAATGTTACCCATTAATGCAGAATATTTTGGTAAATTGTTGGGTTTTACAACTAAAGATTGTTGAAACATCCACATAAACCTAGAAAAACTTGCTAGTACGTATGAAGCAGTTAGTGAAATTCCTCGGCATGATATTCCACACAATCTAGGTTTCTTCTCAGTCCAGCAACTAGATTTCTCAATTCATTCATTATTTCAACATGAAATTGTTCAAACATATCATCCTTTATGGGATCTCTTCTTCTCAAGGGCATCTTCTCAAAACTCTTTTTGCTCATAACTCTCTTTCCATGGCTTCAAGATTTTCTTAGCTCACTATTGTTTAGGAATCCTCACACACCTACAAAAGACCTCTCAAGCTCCTTGTTGGCACCTGTAAAATTTTGCTCCCAAACATGCATTATTGTTGCCCCAAAATCCCAAATTCCCAATTTATGCCAAAATCCCTCATTTTGATCTGATCTAAGACATCCTATAGGGGTTTTATTTCAAAAATATTCTAAGTATAATGTTCCCCCTTGTCTTTGTTTCTTCCCTTTAAAAAAATTATTTTATTCAAGGCCTTTTTCAGTAAATCAAAAAAATTGAGAACTAGTGAACTAGTTTTGAAGTTCATCATTTTCCTAACTCAACAATTTTCTGAAAAGGTGATAGGAAGGCAAGGCAAGAGGCAAAGGAAAGAGTACTTTCTTCATCGGAAAAGAAACATCCAAATTCTTTAGTCAGTGAAATTGTTGGTTTTCGAACCAACGAGTTCACTGACTAAAGAAAAGTGAAGGAAATTTAGGTAAAAGTTTCTAACAAAAAGAAGGAGAAGTACAAGTTTGTCTGCAAAAAAATCTATTTCACAAACTTGGAAGTTCATCGACCGAAGGCTTTTTCAATGTTGATTTCACCAAAAGAGAGAATGGACCATGGTAGAGAGAATTATCTAACACACAAAAAAGAAAAGAAAGAACCAAAGACTTTTGTCATCAAAGGTTGTTGTTCGCAAACCATGTGGTCCACTGATATGAGAGTTCACCACCAGGATGAAAATTTGGCAAAAGAACCAAACGGTGAGACAAGAGGGAAGAAAGAAAGATGTTCGCAAGAAGAAAAGATTGTTGATGAAGGAAAAAATAAAGGCAAGCATTTGTCAGATGAAGTGTTAGTTTGCGAAAGTGGAATTTTGCTGACTAAGGAACAAAGGGGGAAAATAGTAATAAAATGACTTAGGAAAAGATAATGAAAGGCTTTATCAGGAAATCAGAGGAAACTCGAACCCACCAAACAATTTGAGTTTTCCAAAGTTCTCTATTGAGACAATTGGCTGATAAAGAAAAGAAGAAAAGGGGAGCTTCTTCCATGGTTTGTAAAAAGGAAAAATTGCTGATAAAGAGGAAGAAGATAGAAAAAGAGAAAGAAAGGAAGATTTATTTAGTTCACCAATTTGAAAATTTGCCAATAAGGCAAAAGGAAGCTGATAGAGAAGACAAGGCAGAGACAGGTCCAAAGTTTGTAAAAATGACAATTCACTAACAAAGTGAAGGAAGAATGAAGTGGCAAATGAGAAGTTCATGAAAAGGAGAGTTTGCTGACAAAGTGAATAGAAGAGGGGAAAAGAAAATGAAGGAGGTTTATGATAAGGAAAAAAAGTTGATAATAATAGGAAGATGTGCCCAGTGCAGAAAGGTACAGTCATTGTTAAGATGGACCAAAAGGATAATTGGACAATACTTTTAAAGTGTTGTGAAGGCTTAAAAAGGGGTGATTCCCTAAAAGCATGCCATGGTTGCAAGATTGTGCAGGCTAATTTGTACCCTGAATTTAATGATTCTGTTGACAATGCCATGTAGGTAGTTGGTACAGTGAAATTATTCAATGCACAGGTAAATTTGTAGGACAAAGTAGATAATTTAGATGTTGTAGTTGTCATGGAAATGATTCAAACCTTCCCTCTTTATTGTCCCAGGTACATGTTGTCAATTCAAGTATGCACCCTTGTTAAATTTGTAGAAACTTAACTACCTGTTGAAACTGTTATCAACCAAATATGCACCCAATGCTAAGCTATTAACTTAGCTACATGTTGACACATGGGAACACTCATAGACCTGTGGGTTGCCTAAAACTTGGAGTGAACCTCCAGAGTGGGCTAGTTCCCTTGGTAAATCACCTAATCTAAAAGACTTCCTGAGGAAAGGGTAAGAAGATAAATAAAAATTAAAATCTAAAACCTAAGGATATTTTACCAGAATTTTATCTATTGACTCACAATCAGCCTCACAAAGCCTTTTATCCTCACAATTTCACAAAAAAAATGCAATACATAAGTAATTTGCATGAAAGCTTGGAAGCTAGAGGTTTGCATGAAGGAAAAACACAAGTTTTATCACAACTTCAACCCACTAACTAAGGCTAAACATAACATGCAACCTGTATTACATGAAACTTTCGCACTCAATCATGCAACAATGAGACATATGAAAAGGATTCAAAGGTTGAATCACAATGGGACATCAAATCATTGATTACAAAATGAATTAGAAAGTATGAAAGAGGAGAAATCTGCTGCTTTACTAAAACTGAAAGGAGTAGAAACTAAGTATCTGAGTAAAAACAGTGTTTACAAAGCTCTCTGCAAATGAACAAGAGGAAGAAACAAAAATATCAACCTCTAAAAACTAAGCCTTTCTCCCCTATTTATAAATCTAAAGATCTCCCAAGGAAAAAGCTGAGAAATCTTCCTAGAATAGCAAATTTGATCCATTTTCAAGCTCCACTGAAAAGCCAAAAATAAAGTTTTTAAATCACCTCCAATCTGTATATGAAAGCTGCCAAAATCTTCCTCAAGGTAGACCTCACCAAAATCTGCTTTACAACAAGTTTTATTTGCTCAATAAAAGCTCATTTTTTTTATTGTCCTCATTTGCCTCAAAATAGAGCAAATCCAAAAAAAGATATTTGATTTGCTTTAATAGTTTTAACTTCATAAAATGATGAAATATTAAAAGCAATTTATAAAGAACATTGCTTTAATATTTGTCTTACAATAGGTCCTGCAGCTTCTCCTTCTGATTTGCCTCATCTTACAAGGCTTATTTTTGTCCATATCTTCCCAAAAAAAAGCAAATTAAAAAAAGAAAGATATCGTTTGCTTTACTTTGTTTTAATTGCATAAATAATAAATATTTATAAGCAATTTATAGGATATTGCTTTAAATATCATTTTACAATATTTTTTTTTTGTAGCTTCAAATTTGCAAAAGAAAAAGAGCCCACCATTGTGAAGATTCTTTGAAAACTTTAAAATGGGTAGGCGAGATATTTAAAGGGTTTTTGTTCTTTATTCTCTTCTCATCTCTGTCCAAAATCTCAAAAACTAGGATCATATTTTTTGAGATATGATTAAAACACGTGACTACTATCTTCATTTTGATGTGTATTGTTCTTCTAATGGTTCCTCACAAATTGCAAATTGGGTTGGTGAGAAATTTAAAGGGTTTTTGCATCCTATTGTCATATGATTTATATCCAAAAATTCCAAGAACCCAGGTCCTATTTTTTGTGATATGATTGAAACATGTGACATTTCTCTTTATTTTGTAGGATCTTTATGTGACACTATTTCTCTTTGAGACTCTTTCCACAATCCTCTTAAAACTTGGGGCTAGCATGCTGGGCTCAACCTTTGTGGGAGCCCATTTTACTATAAATGCTAATTTGTCTTCAATTAGCTACATGACTTATCCTATACCTGTACATGAAACAAACAGATTAGAATAAAACATTGAAATTCCATGATTGTTTCTTTCTCAGCTCTTCTTGCATATGGATGATGTTCATTGATCAATGCATTATAAACAAAGTGTTGTCTCTTCTAATAGGATATAGAGATCTCATAATCGGAGATCTAATAGGACCTTCCCACATTTTTGCAGGTTCATGTTGAGATCGGGAATAGGAACAGAAGACAACTTTGAAGATTGAAGACCTTCAAGACAATGATGGCTATGAACTTCTCTTTCTTACCCTGAACAACACTGCAATTATCATTGAAACACAATAACTATGCAAATAACCTAAACAATAGAAGAATGTTAACCTTCCCTCTAAAATGAATTTGTTGCATCAGCTCTGCCAATTTTAAGCTGTGGTGAAAAAAGTGGTAACATTTCTGGTGACTTCTAGTATATGCTTGCCTGCTAAGCATTGGATCAGTTGCCTTGAATATCCATTGGGCATTGAGTCATACTCTACTCTTCTCAAACTTAGAAACACTAAAATTTAGCTCTCTAACTAGTTCAAACAATAGCAGAAAATTGAAAACAAACTAAAATGAAGCAAACTAATAGGCCCTGACGACCAGAAAACCTGTATAGCAGCAGTTAGGGAAACAAAAATATTGAAAGAAAATGTACATGAGCACTTATTAACTACAACTCTACTCTATTATATATAAATGTAGTACTTATCGTCGGAGGCAATGTTTGAGGTGGATCCCATTAACTAGGATAGACAACACCTCTCCACTTAACTTGGACAACTAAAATGCATTGTTTGCTTTACACTCTGTGATTACATAAGGCCCATCCCAAATTGCATCAAATTTGGAATGCTTTCCAACTCTGTTTCTTAGTTCATTCCATTTGAATACCAAATCACCAACAATAAAACTCCTTAGTCTTGCCCTCTTATCAAAAGCATTCTTCATTTGAGCTTGATGTATATCAAGCTTCTTCAAGGCCTCTTTCTTGATTTCTTCTAACTCCATAAGTTGAGCTAGCCTAACTACTAAAGGTTGTTCCTCTAGTAGCTCAAGCTCTTTGATGAAAGTCAAAGTTGGTAATTCAACTGAAACAGGCAATCTAGCCTCCTTCCCATAAGTAAGTACATATGGAGAACAACCAGTAGCTCTCTTGGGTGTAATTATGTCAGCCTAAAGACATAACTTCAACTTCTCATGCCATGTTCTCTAGTTCTCTTCAACAGTCTTCTTGATGATCCTTATCAGATTTTTGTTGGTAGATTTAGCTTGTCCATTACCCTGTGGGTAACAGTTAGAAGAAGTATTCAAAAAGATATTATTTTTTATAGACCAATCTAAAATTCTCAATCCAATGAAAGCTAAACCATTATCTAAGATGATTGAATCTGGTGTACCAAATCTTGATACTAAATCTTGATAGAAATTTAGAACAGCAGATTCTTTTAAAGCAATAACTTTGGTCCACTTGGTGAAATAGTCTATGGCAGTCAAGATCAACTTGTGGCATGCACTTGAAGTCGGGTTTATCGATCCTATAAAATCCAGACCCCATTTTGCAAATGGTTGTTCAACTTTAATAGGATGCAGAGGTAAGGCATCAAGCCTTTGTTTACCGGCAAACAATGAACACTTCTCACATCTTCTCACCCAAGAAAAAGAATCCTTAAACAAGTTAGGCCAATAATAACCAACCTACATAATCTTCAAAGTAGTTGTTCTAGCTACAAAGTGACCTCCCAAAGATCCATTGTGAAATTCTTCTAATAGCTTGTCAACTTGATCAGGTCCAATACATCTTAAAAATACACCATTCAAATCTCTCCTATATAAAATACCATCAATGATAGCATAAGGAGTATCTTGTAGCCTAAAATACCTTCTTCCTGCCCTATCCAAACCTTCAGAGCATTGACCGGACTATAAATAATGCATCACCTACTGCACCCAGCTGATTGTAGGAGCTAGTAAAGTGGCTGGTACAGTGTTATTCAGTATTGTTTCTGTGTCCTCTACATGTTCTTGATTATTTTTTTCACTTTTAGCAAGCTACTCACATAAGCCCTTACCTCTAATTAGCTGGTCACTTTGATATCAACATCAAATTCCATAACTTTGGTTATCCAACCAACTCTCTTGTCATTTATATCTTTGTTTAATAAAAAACTCTTAACAGTAGGATGAGCAACCATTAAGTGAATTCTGTTATTAGACAACATGTGTCTAAATTTCTTGAGGATCCTAACAACATCAAAAACATGTTTTTTCCACAAAACAGTACTTTACCTCATAGTCATGCAATACCTGGCTGAAAAATGCTATTGGCTACTCTAATCCTTCATCATTTTGCTGACATAATATTGCAGAGATGGTGCCAGCTCCTCCAAAAGCATACAAAATAAAATCCCTCTAATAATTAGGATTAATGAGGGTAGGGGTAGTAGTGAGGGCTTCTTTAATATGCTCAAAGCTTCATTTTCCCTCCTTAGTCCAGCTGAATGGCACATTCTTCTTCAACATGGTTGTAAGAGGTTGTAACAAAGTTGCAATGTTTGGAATGAATCTTCTCATGAAATTAATTCTTCCAAGAAAGATTGGCAAGCCTTTCTTATGTGCAGGCAGCAGTACATCTAGAATGGCTGAAACTCTCTTAGGGTCAATAGAAATACCTTGTTTTGAAACAATATGATCAAGAAATTTACCTTCATGAACTAAAAATATGCATTTTTTTGGGTTCAATGAAACCCCAAACTCCCTGCACCTCTAAAAAATCTGCTTCAAGTGGTCAAAATGATCATTAGCATCTTTGGAAAAAATAGTTATGTCATCTAAATACACCAGCACTATTCTGTTCATAAGGCCATGGAAGGCCATGTCCATTGCCCATTGAAAGGTTGACCCTGCATTGGACAAACCGAATGGCATCTACCTATATGCCATGGTACCCCACTTAGTCATGAATGTTGTTTTATATTGGTCTTCCTCTTTGAGAAGAATCTGGTTGTAACCTGAGTAACCATTTAATAGGAAATATCTATTAGAACCAGAAACAGTTTGCAATATTTGTTGCATGGAAGGAAGAGGGTAGATGTCTTTCAATGAGGCCTGATTTAGATCATAAAAATCAACACAAAGTCAGATTTCTCCATTCTTTTTTCTGACTAGGACCAAATTGAAAACCCAGGGGGTATGTTTTATTGGGAATATGATACTGCTCTCAATCAGTTTATTTAAATCAGCCTTCATTAAATGCTCAACTTTTGGATTCAGGGGTCTTTGTTTCTGCCTAACAAGTTTGGGATTAGGCTCTAATTAAATGGTATGCTGGGCTAAACCAGGATCAAACCCCCTTAAGTCTTTATACTCCCATGCAAAAACATCAAAAAATCTTAGCATAATTGAATAAATGACTATTGTTAACCTTTAGTGCATACCTTTTTGAGCTTCAACAACTTATCTTTGAAAATCTCCACTACCTCATAGTGTTGTTGTTTCACTGTCATGCTACACTTGTCCTTTATGAATTGATCATATGAGTTAAACATTGATTCTAGTGTTACCAGTCCCTTGTGCAGCTTGTTCAATCTTAGCTGTACAATCTGGTCTTCAAATTGTTGCTGGTATTTATGCTGATTATCAGCTACAAATTCAACCTCTGCACTCAAAAAACATAAGATTTTCTCATCACTGTCAAAAACTTGCTAGGAAACACTATTGTTAGGTACAGAAGGCCTGACAACTACTTTGACATATGGTTGTACTTCAATGTTCTGAATCTAATCAAGAACCTCAAATTGAGATCCCAAAGATGCAAGCTTATCTGCATACTTATTTTGGTTTCTAGGAATCGAAAACAGATTAAAGGCATCAAAAAATTCAATTGAATCCCACACTCTATGCTTGTACTTTTTTAGTAGGTCATTTTAGTAGCATTCATATTCCTAACCTGATTAATGATCAATTCAAAATCTCCATAAACTTGTATAGATTTGATACCTCTTTTTCGGGCCCACTCTAAACCATGGATCAGGGCCTCATACTCAACCACGTTGTTTGTGCAGCTAAATGTGAACCTCAAGGCTGCATAGTATTTGTCTCCTTCAGGTGAGATTAACATATTCCCTCCACCAGCACCTATTTTGGTCCTTGATCCGTCAAAGTACAGCTTCCAAAGCTGGTCTTCTTGTCGTTCCAACTGACTTTGGTTCTTAATCAGATTAGGAATCACTACATCAGGTTCTTGTATCATATAGATGCCTAATCCTACCTCATCCGTGTGATGAAAAGGATCACTTTCATGATCTTCAATTGCACAATCATCTAAGTTTATGTCTTCTATAGGTGCATTAGGATCTAGGCTCATGGGTTCATCATGTTGCCCATAGGTGATGTAGAGGTTAGCGTTTATTAGGCTGGGAACATAGGGCTCAACATGGTCCTTTGCAAGTGGTTTGGACAATATGATTACTTTCATACCATATCTTGTTCTAAAAAATAAGTGGGACCAATCAGAAGATAGAAACCCACCTAATTTGGCAGTGAATTGCCTAGAAAAGCATATTGCAAAACTAGGTGGTAGATCAATGATGTAAATGTCCTGATGGATGGCAAAATTAGGACATGCATACAGTGTAAGAGGCATATTTTTTATTATTCCTACAGTACTAAGTGTAGACCCATCTAACTAGACAACTTCTTTTGCAAGGGGCTCATAAATCAATCCTAGTGAATCAGCTAGACTTTTAGGCATGACTGAATTGCGTGCCCCAGAATCTATCATCCAATTATGAACAAGTTAGTCACCAATTATTAGACTTAAGTAAAATGGAGGAGGTTTTACCTCATTTGTTGGTTGTCCACTCTTGATTTCTAAGTTGTTGGCAAGAACAACTTTGGCTTTTCCTTGATTAGAACACTCAGAAATTGAAAGCTTAGCCAATGCTTCTTATAGCAGATTCTTTTGGTTAGGAATGCACAATGCATCCATAACTGACATGCTCATTGTAGCTTTCTCAAGATGATCTACTATGTTGAAAGAAATAGGATTTACCTTTTGTTATTCTTTTACAGCAACAGCATCATTCTACCTTTGTGAAGGATATTGTTGCACTTACTGATTCTTTATTGGTATATAGTTTGATCCCTTTGCAAAATTTGTACTTTTTGTTGTGGTATAGGAACAGTTTGTGACAGAAAAGTTTGAAATGTATCTCTCACAGGCTATTGTTGTACCACTGCAGCTGTTGATTAAGGTCTGCAACCCTTTGTTTTAACCTTGTGTTGGTTGAAATAGGTGTATGTTGTTGATTTTGGCTTTGATGGTATTTTATACCATAGAAATCACTCTCTTGCTAGTTCATCAAGGCCATGTCAACATTATTTGGCTATTCTACACCATGAGTGCCTAATTTCTTACTCCATTTGTGCACGCAACTTGATTATGTGGTTGGTGACATGGATAACACCAGTCACTATCTTGGGCTAAGTTATTCTATGTCAGTATAAGCTCCCTTGAGGTACTAGCATTATTTAGGTTGTAAGATTGGAAAGGTCAAGGGTTGTAGTTTCTTCTTTGACCCTAAAGATTAGCTTGAAATGGCTGCCTATATTGCTGAATGGGCTGATACGGGGCTTGGTAAGGCTTAGTTTCTTGACCAATCTGGTTTTTAATATTAACAAATTCATTGCCAAAGGTTTTGCCCATGGACTGAATCATGCCTTTCAACTCTTGGATTTCTTGGAGGTGAGCTGGGGCATGATTTTCTTGGGTTACAGGTTGACGGGTTATTGCTCGAACAGGCAAGACAGTCGGCAAAGGAGGCACTGCTATTGGTACAGATGGCTGGATTTTTGGGAAAATGGGTAGGGGAGGCCTCAGGGCTATCTTCCCTACTTGGATGAGGCAGTTTTCTTCTCTAACAATAATTTCAAAAGAATCAGGAAGGGTGGTTCCTCCCATAGACTAGATCATTACAGAAATTTCACTATTCAAATCTTTAAGGTAAAACAAAAATGCATGCCTTGGCAAGGGCTTTACTATTGCGGGGATTTTGTCCCACATTCTTTAAAATCGGTAGTTGAAATCTACCATGTGTTTGTGGGGTGCCCTTTTCATGGTGCTCAACTGCTCCAACAATGAGAGATGATCGGATTTGTCTTCAAAGTGCTTGTGCAATCCATCTCCCTATAGATCCCATGATGTTATTGAATTTTCAACAAGTCCTCTGAACCATTGCAAGGCTTTCCCTTTCAATGATGCGGCCAAAAGTCTGATTGCCACATTTTGTTGGGTGACATTATGTACGGAACAAAGGGCTGCCACATCCTAAATGTGCTCAGCAGCTGTAGTATGGTCTTCTCGAGTGAAATATGGTAGTCCTTTAAGGGCTGTAACTGGAATATCATCACGTTGAGCAAGTTGCAGTGGGCTACCTCCATTAAAGGTGGCAAATGCATACTGCCTAGCTATTATATTTTAATCTTTACTTTGTGAAGATTATTTTATTATTTTTGGTGCTTATCCCCACATGTCAGGTAACACCTCTTTTATTCCTCCTGCAGGAATAAATCTATTTTTGATAGATTGCTCCTTAAGAGGAAACATGTGGCACACACCTTATGCAAGGTGGCATATTGGAGTTACATATAACTCCATTCTTCACCTCTATTTAAGAGGTGTTTTTCTCTCTTTCATGTACACATCCTCTTCACGGATATCTTCTTCTTCTTCTCATTTCTCTCATTGAGAAGCTTCTACATCTCTGTAATCTTTTTTTATTCTTGTCACTTGCATATTCACGGGGTTTTTTTTTGGTTTTCCCCCTTCAAAAACTTGTGTTGGTCTCTGGTGCATCTTACAAATCTGGTAATATCTTTCTTGTGTTGTTTATCTGCTTTGCATGTTTTGATTAGTACTTTGATCCTACAATTTTCCTTTCATGGTATCAGAGCTTAATACTAATCATTCTATGCAAGCTTTTTGAAAGATCTGTGTAGGTAATGACATTGGAGACCTCACACAACAAAACAGAGATAAGAAGCATTTTCAGAATCAATATAGCTTGTTAAAAAAATCCTATTCTCTTTACTCATTTTTTACAAGTTATATTTGTGAGAGAACTTTTTTTACTTCTGAGTGAAATTTTTTTTTTTAAATTAATATAAAATTTTTAAATCTCTGTCAAGAAATTTTTTTTCTAGTATACCATCTCTATTTTTTAATATCAAATTTTTGGGGGGATCGGAACCCCTGCCCCGACCCCTGTTAGCTATCTTTTTATAGTTTTTTTAGGGCTTTGTGCTATCCCGTCGCACCATTGTCGTCTGCCACCAATGACCATCACTACCTCCTCTGTGCATCGGCCAACACTCTGAGCTAATCTCCTCCTATGCGCCATCACCTGCCCGATGACCTTTGCCCTTCAGTGGTTTCCTACAACCCTCAGCTGCTCCAACTGCGGCCTCTGTGTTTTGCATCCGCCACCCCGCCGCTCAAATCACTTTTTAAACAACTCCTGACCTTTTTAGACTTTTATAAGGTTTTTCCATCTTGTATTAATTTTAGCATGTTTTAAGTTTCTAAAAAATAAACTTCATTTTTTTTAGTCTTTTTAATTTTTTTTTTAAAAAAACAAGTTCTATTTAGTTTTTTTATTAAAACAAAAAAGCCTTTTAATATTATATGATTCATTCATTTATTTTTTATTTGCGGTTTTCTTATTTATAAAGTTTATTTTATTTATTATAATTCAATTTATAATCTTTTAATTATTTTATATAGTTTTTTAAAATTTTGCCTTTTATAAGGCATTTTTTAAAAAAAATTTAGAGCATCTCTTAAAACAATTTTGCCTTTTCTTCATCTTAATAAAGGTAATTTTTTCAAAAAAAATTTGCCTTTTGTTTATTAGTTTTTTTCTTAAAAAGGTATATTTTTGGTCACCTTTAATTTTTTGCAAAATGTCGAACCTAATTCCTGAAATTAAACTCAATTCGACTAATTATCATTCCTGGAAGCAACATATTAGTTTTATTTTTCGATTTAAGCATCTTTTGGATGTAGCGACTGATTTAAAATCAGAACCTGTAGCTACCACAACTCAGGATGAAAAAGACAAATGGCTGGCCAAAAATGACGAAGCTTTCAGTCTAATAGGTATCCTGATGTCCCCTGAACTCTATGTTCACATAGGTGCATGCACAAAAGCCCATAACGCATGGGACATTCTTAAAAATATTTACGACAGTGCAAATGAATCTAGAAAGATTCAACTTCAAGATCAACTTGAAGATCTCAGGTATACAGATTTCAAATCCATGGATGAATTTCTTCTTAAATTTAATGATATTAATGCTCAATTATCTGATTTAGGAGTTAAGCTTGACCATCTTAGATTAATTCATATCATTCTTAAAAAATTTGTACCTAAACCATTTCAATAATTTATTACAAATGTTCATTCTCAATTAGCTATTCCTACTTTAGCTACTCAATTATCTTTTGATATATTTCAAAATTTGTTATGGCAAGAAGAAGCTAAGTTGATTCAGTTTCGTACTCTTAAAACTAATGAGCATGCTTTTATGTCTAAACATAATAATAAACCTAACTCTACACCTAATAAAAATCAAAATTACAATCCAAAATTTCATAACAATAATTCTCAAAATTATAACAATAATACTTATGATAGTCGAAAGAATAATCCTTCTAATAATCAACAAAATAATACTCCTAAGAAGCCTCACTGTAACTATTGTCACAAAGATGGTCATTGGATTAGTGATTGTTTCAAAAAGCAAAATGTTAATATGAGGAGAAATTATGGCACAATAATCAACAAACTCATAAACCTCAACAAAATAATCAATCGAGGCATGCTTTTACTTGTACTTTCTTGGGTTCTCAACCACTTGAGTGGATTATTGCTTCAGGTGCATCTCAACATGTTACTTCTCATAAAGAGGTATTTCAATCAATGCACCCCGATACTATTAATATTCCTCTTCAACTTGCAAACAATCATAGATGTAAAGTAGAAGCAGTTGGAGATGTGAATATTCCAAATGGTAAGCTACATAATGTTTTATATGTTCCTGAATTGAAAACAAATTTGCTTTCTGTAGCTCAGCTCTGTCAGGATTACAAGATAGAGTTTTACAAAGATATGTGCTATGTCATTGATCCTAATCAAAATGACAAAGTCATTGCTAATGCTAAATTAGGCAATGATAATTTATTCAAGTTCTATGAATTTGCTTCTTCTAAATACTCTTTATTATCTACCATTGATTTCAATATTTGGCATGAAAGACTTGGTCATATCAATACTGACAAAATTGCCTTGATGCAAAAATGCAATATGGTAGATGGATTGCCTGGTATTGTACCTTCTAAAATTGTATGCATAGGTTGCATGAGTGGTAAGATGCATAGGGAGCCCTTTCCTAAAGGTTTAGCATGGAGGGCACATCATAAGTTGCACCTTGTTCATAGTGACCTTTTGGGACCCATGGAAAATACTTCCATCCAAGGATCAAGGTTTGCACTTACTTTTATTGATGATTTCTCAAGAAGGACTTGGATCTATTTTTGAAAAAGTAAAGATCAAGTTCTTGATACCTTCATTGATTTTCATAAATTTGTTGAAAGGCAATCTGGTTTTAAACTTAAAATCTTAAGGACTGATAATGGTACTGAATATGTGAATAATGCTTTCAATAGCTACTTAAAGTCCTTTGGTATTAAGCATCAGTTAACCATTCCCTATACACCTCAACAAAATGGTGTAGCAGAAAGGAAACATAGAACCATTGTTGAAATGGCTAGATGCATGTTGCATGCTAAAAATATGTCTTACAAATTTTGGGCTGAAGCTATGTATTGTGCTACTTATATTCTTAATAGAACTCCAACCAAAGCCCTCAGTGATATTACACCTGAAGAGGCTTGGTCAGGTAGAAAGCCCAATCTTAAACATTTAAGAATTTTTGGTTCTATTGCTTTTGTTCACACACCTAAACAAAAATGACAAAAGTTAGATTCTAAATCTTCCTCTCAAATTTTTGTTGGGTATGATGAATATTCTAAAGCATATAGAGCTTATGATCCTGTTACAAATAAAGTTGAAGTTGCTAGAGATGTTTGTATTGCTGAAAATGGGGTTCATGATTGTTCCAAAATTAATAATGATTCTTGCAAAAAGAATGTTCTTGTTATCGAGGATGATCCTCCTTCAATCACTCCTCCTTTGAACCCTCCTAATCCATCTCTTAGCCAAAGTGATAGTGAACATGATGATAGTGAACCTTCTCATCATGATTCTTCTTCAAGTGATGATACACCTACCTCTAAAAGAATGCCTAAATGGTATAAAAACTTTGTCCAAGAAAGTGATGATATTCTCACGAGAATGAATAGATCTAGAAAAGCAAATTATTGCAACTATGCCTTAATGTCTAAGATTATAGATACAAATGATCCTCAAACTTATGAGCAAGCTAAGCATCAACCTCATTGGAAAAAAGCCATGCAAGATGAATATGACATGTTGATTACCAATTAAACTTGGGATCTTGTTCTTCTACCTCAAGGTAAAAATCTTGTTTCATGCAAATGGTTGTATAAAACCAAGTTCAATGCTAGAGGATTTTCTCAAATAGAAGGCCTAGATTACAGTGAAACTTTTTCTCCTGTGGCAAAAATGCCAACCATTAAATTAGTTTTAGCTTTAGCATCTCATATGCATTGGCCCATTCATCAAATGGATGTTAAAAGTGCTTTTTTAAAGGGTGATTTACATGAAGAGATTTATATGTCTCAACCTAAGGGTTTTGTTCAAAAAGGTAAAGAACATCTTGTATGCAAATTGAAAAAATCTATTTATGGTTTAAAACAATCATCTAGAGAGTGGTATGCTAAAATTAATGCTTTCTATACTTCTATAGGTTTTACTAGGACTCCAAATGATCCAAATCTTTATATCAAACATAGTGCAAATGATATTGTCATAGTTATTTTATATGTTGATGATTTAATTCTTACAAGTAGTTCTAATAAATTGATTAGTGATACTAAGTCACAACTTAATCATTCATTTCAAATGACTGATTTAGGTTTGTTACATTATTTTTTGGGTATGGAAGTTTGGCAAACTCCTAATGGAATTTTTCTTTCACAACATAAATATGTTCAAGATCTTTTAGACAAATTTGATATGAATGATGCTAATCATGTTTCTACTCCTTGTGAATTAGGAACAAAGTTAATGATTGATATGGGAACTCCTTATATTGATTCTACTCTATATAGGCAACTAGTTGGTAGTTTAAATTATTTAACTCTAACTAGACCTGATATTTCTTTTAGTGTTGGTTTAGTTTCTAGGTTCATGTCTAAACCACAACAAACTCATTTTAAGATTGCCAAAAGAATTTTAAGATATATTAAAGGTTCCATTAATCTTGGTATCTTTTATATTGCAAATTGCAAATTTTCTTTACATGGTTATACTGATTCAGATCTAGGAGGTGATCCCAATGATGGGAGATCCACTTGTGTTTATTGTTTCTTTGTTGGATCAGGTGCCATATCTTGGAATAGTAAAAAGCAACAATCTACCTCTCTTGGTTCTACCGAAGTAGAATACAAGGGATGTACTAATGCATCCAAAGAAGCCTTATCGTTCCAGATATTACTTGACAAATTTGGTCTACCCCAAAAGGAGCCCACTCCTTTGTATTGTGACAACCAAAGTACCATTGCCTTGGCAAAGAATCCAGTTTTTCACGCAAGGACCAAGCACATTGCTCTTCAACATCACTTCATTAGAGAGCACACTGAAGACCACCAAATTTCTCTCCTATATTGCAAGGGTGAAGATCAAGTTGCCGACATTCTTACTAAACCCCTTTGTCAAGACAAACATCTTCAACCCTCTAAATCTCTTGGTCTATATCCCATTGATGGGTTTCTTGTAAATCTCCCCAAGTAAAGCTTAAGGGGGGGGTATTAGAATTTAATCTTTACTTTGTAAAGATTATTTTATAATTTGTATTTTATTATTTTTGGTGCTTATCCCCACATGTCGGGTAACACCTCTTTTATTCCTCCTGCAGGAATAAATCTATTTTTGATAGATTCCTCCTTAAGAGGAAACATGTGGCACACACCTTATGCAAGGTGCCATATTGGAGTTACATATAACTCCATTCTTCACCTCTATTTAAGAGGTGTTTTTCTCTCTTTCATGTACACATCCTCTTCACAGATATCTTCTTCTTCTTCTCATTTCTCTCATTGAGAAGCTTCTACATCTCTGTAATCTTTTTTTTGGCTTCTTGTCACTTGCATATTCATGAGGGTTTTTATTTACTTTTCCCCCTTCAAAAACTTGTGTTGGTCTCTGGTGCATCTTACAAATCTAGTAATATCTTTCTTGTGTTGTGTATCTGCTTTGCATGTTTTGATTAATACTTTGATCCTGCAATTTTCCTTTCACTAGCCATTATGGGTATTTGAACTATCAGCACTGGACTTCTGCTTCTTCATGTTGAAGTTGGAGGTGTTGATTTTGATGCCCTCACTGAATTAGTTGTTCTTCTTGATCTACCTCTTCTTCTTGGTAGGGACAGCTGTAAATACTCAAAAGGATTAAAACTAGATCTAGTTTTCATAAGCTAATAACACTAATCTGCATGCAAGACCAGAGATAACAAGTCACCAGGTATATTGTGAAAGCCTCAAAAGGCTAGAAAACTACTGCATATACTAGAACAACAACTGTGAGGGTATAAAACTTCTCTGAAATCACTTTCAGACTCCCACCGGGAGTGCCAAAAACCATTATCAATCAAATATACACTCAATGCTAAGCTAGCAACTTAGCTACCTGTTAAAACATGAGAACACTCCTAGGCTTGTGGGTTGCCTAAAACTTGGAGTGAACCTCCAGAGTGGGCTAGTTCCCCTGGTAAATCACCTAATCTAAAAGACTTCTTGAGGAAAGGGTAAGAAGATACCTAAAAATTTAAATTTAAAACAATCAGCCTCATAATTTCACAAAAACAATGCAATACATAAGTAATTTGCATGAAAGGTTGAAAGCTAGAGGTTTGCATGAAGGAAAAACACAAGTTTTATCACAACTTCAACCCACTAACCAAGGCTAAACATAACATGCAACCTCTATTACATGAAACTTCTGCACTCAATCATGCAACAATGAGACATATGAAAAGGATTCTAAGGTTGAATCACAATGGGACATCAAATCATTGATTACAAAATGAATTAGAAAGTATGAAAGAGGAGAACTCTGCTGCTTTATTAAAATTGAAATGAATAGAAACTGAGTATCTGAGTACAAAGAATGTTTACAAAGCTCTCTGCAAATAAACATGAGAGGAAGAAACAAAGATATCAACCTCTAAAAACTAACTCTTTCTCCCCTATTTATAACTCCAAAGATCTCCCAAGCAAAAAGCTGAGAAATCTTCCTAGAATAGCAAATTTGATCCATTTTCAAGCTCCACTAAAAAGCCAAAAATAAAGCTTTCAAATCACCTCCAATCTGTATATGAAAGATGCCAAAATCTTCCTCAAGGTAAACTTCACCAAAAACTACTTTAAAACAACCTTTATTTGCTCAATAAAAGCTCAGTTTTTTTAATTGTCCTCATCTACCTCAAAAGAGATTAAATCTAGAAAAAGATATTTGATTTGCTTTAATAGTTTTAACTTCATAAAATGACAAAATATTAAAAGCAATTTATAAAGAACATTGCTTTAATATTTGTCTTACAATAGGTCCTGCAGCTTTTCCTTCTGATTTGCCTAATCTTACAAGGATTATTTTTGTCAATATCTTCCCAAAAGAAAGAAAACTAAAAAAAGAAAGATATTGTTTGCTTTACTTTGTTCTAATTTCAAAAATAATGAATATTTATAAGCAATTTATAGGATATTGCTTTAAATATCATTTTACAATAATTTTTTTTGTAGCTTCAAATTTGCAAAAGAAAAAGGGCCTGCCATTGTAAAGATTCCTTGAAAATTATAAAACTAGGTAAATAGATATTTAAAGGGTTTGTGTACTTTATTTTCTTCTCATTTCTGTCTGAAAATCTCAAAAACCCAGATCATATTTTTTGAGATATGACTAAAACACGCGACTGTTATCTTCATTTTGTTGTGTATTATTCTTCTAACGGTTCCTTGAAAAATTCAAACTGGGTTGGCGACAAATTTAAAAGGTTTTTGTGCCTTATTGTCATCTGAGTTATACTCAAACATATCAATAACCCAGATCACATCTTTTGAGATATGATCAAAACACATGACATCTATCTTTATTTTACAGGGTCTTTATGTGACACTGTTTCTCTTTCAGACTCTTTCCACAATCCTCTTAAAACTTGGGAGTAGCATGCTAGGCTCAACCCTTGTGGGAGCCCATTTTACTCCACATGCTAATTTGTCTTCAATCAGCTACATGACTTATCCTCTACCTGTACATGAAACAAACAGATTAGAATAAAATATTGAAATTCCATGATTGTTTCTTTCTCAGCTCTTCTTGCATGTGGATGATGTTCATTGATCAATGCATTATAAACAAAGTTTTATGCCTCTTCTAATAAGATATAGAGATCTCATAACTGGAGCTCTAATAGGACCTTCCCATATTTTTGCAAGTTCATGTTGAGATCAGGAGCAGGAATAGAAGACAACTTTGAAGATTGAAGACCTTCAAGACAATGATGGCTATGACATTCTCTTTCTTACCCTGAACAACATTGCAATTATCACTAAAACACAATAACTATGCAAATAAATTATAACATAAGAATGTTAACCTTCACTCTAAAATGAATTTGCTACATCAACTCAGCCAATTTTAAGCTGTGGTGAAAAAAATGGTAACAGAAACATGGAATATTCTCGGATGTGGGTCTCCTTTAATGAGAACAAATCTCTAGAGTGAGCTAGTTCTCTTATAATTCCTAAACTAATGACTTGAGAAGAAAAAGGATAGAAGGATGTAATTTAAATGCAAACTAACTCTAGAATTTAAACTTGATGAATTTCTATCACTCACAAAACATATCCTCTAACCTAAATCTTCACAATTCCACTGATAGTTTATCCTTTAGGTAATTTACAACAAGGTTTGGATCAAACAAAAACTGCAACGAAGAAAAAAACTAAGTTTTAACAGCATTGAGACATAATAAAGGATAGAAAAAGTCACAATATAACATCAAATCAAGACTGCAAAATATGTGAAACGAGATGATTTTCTATTAGAACTGGAAGGACTACAATGCATGAAAATAAAATATGAGTCAATTGCCTATATACAACTCTACCTATGAACAAGAGAGAAGAAACTAATGCTAACTGAATATGAAAAATTAATACTTTTCTCCTATAAATGCCTTCGAAAGATCTCCCCAGAAGAAAGTTGAAAAAGCTCCTAAAAATAGATATGCAAATCTATTTTTGGAATCCATCAAAAAGCCTCCAAAAGTCCCCTCAAACTACCTCCAAATTGTAAATAAAAGTTGCCAACTTGATCCTCTAGGTGGTCCCCACCAAATCTGCATCCAAATTTGTCCAATCTGCCTCATAAAAGCAAAAAAAATTATCCTATTCTGCTCAATTCGCCCAAGAGAAAGCAACTACCTAAAAATAGTTAACATTAAAAGAAATTTATAACTACATTGCTTTAAAGTTAACCATACAATGCTGGCAGTTTTAATCATATCTCCTATTTGATCTGAAAAAAAAAACAAATCTCCATGGCTTATAATTTCGCCATTTGGTCATTACAATGTTTGATTTTTCTAAAACAAATCATAAAAAAACTCCAAGGCATATGAGGTGGCCTCCCAAATGTGGCATCAAGGCACATGACATGGCAAAAAGCTCCATCTAGCACATACGACCTCCTATGGTGGTGCTGAAGTGAAAAAAATATTCCCTAAGGCATGATAGCCTTCCATTTTGGCATAACATTAATGTTTCTTCACACAATCTTCATAAAAAATGTTTCAAATAGGCTTAAGAGCCTAACACATTATTCCCACGGCCTCAAAGGCCCCTCCCCACCATGACATTAGTTGATGTGCAAACAAAATAATTGAAATGCTATTAAAATACATTACGACAAAATTACCAAAAGCCATCGAACCCTAAAAGTCTCATTTTGCACTTTGTATCTTTTGGAGGCATGAGCTCTCTGTGTGGCGGCTACCCTAGGGTTTCTGCAACAAATTTCAACATTCTCTCCATTTTTTTTAGCATGACTCCTTAGATTCCTTCACAAACTAGTAAGGAAATACATTTCTAATTGTTTTGAGCTTAACTTTGAGTAATTCCATGAAGAAATATGTGATTTCTTGGCCAAAACCCACAGCCTTCTTTGAATGATTTTAATATTTTTCATACATTTTCTTTGCATTCTGAGGCTTTACCTTTCATGGCCGCCACTTATTTGAGGTTTTGGGCTTCAAGCTTGTCATTTTCTTCCATATTTATGTTAGACTTAGGGTACACAACTGAGAGGGGGGGTGAATCAGTTGTCCAAAACTTTTCTTGCAATTACACACTTAACTCCTTTTAGCAATTCAATCGCATAATAATAAATTAACCATGGAAACATAATGCAATAAATCAAGAGTAAAAACACATCAACACATGAGACATCAATATTTTGACGTAGAAAATCTGTTTAAGGGAAAATCCACTGGGTGATTAACCCAAGAATGTATTCTCTGTTAGAAGAATAAAAAGAACAAAATGGCACATGCCAATTAGGGCTCACTGCCTGAGCACACTGCTCATAAAAGGCTCACTACTTACAAGAGATACACTGTCTACAAAGAAATAAATATCACATACATGAACTGGAGAATAGCATCTTCACCATGCTTGAATCAGTTCCATTTAAGCCCAATGCTTTTGCTCTGCCTTTCACTCTCCTCCTTGCTACCACACACTCATCTCAACAAGGACAACATTGAAATGACTTTGCAATCCCTTATTTATACAAGACATCAACTTAGGAATGAACATCCAAGTTGGTAAACATCAACAAGAACATCCGCAGGATGTGTAACTCATCCGATCGACCAATCTCAGAAAGAACACCATCATCCGGAAGTTATTTTTCAATACGAGCTCCAACTTCAATGCGGACCACCAACATGAATTAGACATGATCCAAAGACCTCCACAAGCTTGCCTAAATCACCAAGAACATCCATACTTCATCTGCTTATTGAAATCCATCTCCCCTTCATCCAAAACCTCAAGAACACAGTCTGTCATTACTGTCACAAAGGAATAGATGCTTGCGGACCTTCAAAAAATAAACCAATCTAGTTGACACTCCATAAAGACTTCCTCAACACTCCCTCAAATCTGCATAACAGTACAATGCAATTCTGGATCTTACCGGACCTATTTGTAACACTCTGTCACCACTGAACATCTGTCGGAACCGGTTTTACTTGAGCGGGCACGGCTTCTTCAAATCTGCATGCAGACCTTTGAAATCTCTACTAGACCACCTTAAGACACATATCTACAAACCCTTTAAACCACATACTTTGATACTCATCCTATCTTGGACTTTTACCTTACTGTCATCACTGATCTTCACTGTTCCTAATTGAGACTAATTTTCTCAATATCCTTAGCACACAGCTCATCCAATCCTTATCATTAATGCAACAAGAGTATGTTGACATCAATGACAAGACTGATTAGGCCCATACTTGAAACAATCTCCCCCTTTGTCATTAATGGCAACATATGATGTGAAAAACTATTTTGACCATCAAGACAAGAACTTCTCCTCACTGTCACAACTCCCCCTATTAGAAACAACCATTCACATGTCTTCTCTCCTTTTACTACTCCCCCTTTGATCAGAAACCATTTTTTTTTCACATGTCTTCTCTCCCCCTTTGACATCAATGGCAAAGGGCACATACTTACAATTTCAACACTTCAGAATGATACCTGCTGCTCCCCCTGAGTAGCAACTCCCCATCATCAATCTGGATCACAAGATATGACTGTGATATCTACCAGACTGATGCACCTCAGTGCACCTTAGTTCATCACCAGAGGGGCAATAACCCCTAACTTCTCCCTGAGATACTCAAAAGAGTCCTTAGGTAGAGGTTTAGTAAAGATGTCTGCAATCTGATCCTTGGAAGGCACAAACTCTAATCTGACTTCATTCTTGTTCACTTGCTCTCTTAAAAAGTGAAACTTGATGGATATATGTTTAGTCTTTGAGTGCAACACCAAAATCTTAGATATGTTTATTGCACTTGAATTATCACAGAAGATTGTGATAGGTTCCTCATACTCCACTTTGATATCTCTTAGCATCTGCTTCATCCACAAAACTTGAGTGCAACTACCTACTGCTGCAATATATTATGTTTCAGTTGTAGACAGAGATATTGCCTCTTGTTTCTTGCTTAGCCACGAAACCAATCTCTTCCCCAAAAAGAATTCTCCACCACTAGTACTCTTCTGATCATCCACTTTTCCTGCCCAATCCGCATCTGTATATGCATGAAGATAGATATCATGATCTCTAGGATACCACAAACCATATTCAACTGTCCCTTTTAGATATCTAAAAATCCTCTTGATTGCCATGACATGAGATTCTCTAGGATCATCCTAGAATCTAGCAACAAGACCAACAACTTGCATAATGTCTGGTCTAGTTTGAGTGAGATACAACAGTCCTCCAATCATTGACCTATACTTTGTCTGATCAGCCTTAGGGGAATCCTCATATTTTCTTAATTTACATTCAGTTGCCATGAGAGTATTCATTGGTTTTGAATCTTCCATCCCAAATTTCTTCAACAATTCTTTCACATATTTGGTCTGAGAAATGAAGATTCCTTTCTTTGTTTGAGTGATTTGTAGACCCAAGAAGAAATTCATTTCACCAAGCATGGACATCTCAAACTCACTTTTCATTTGATTTGCAAAAGTTTTACACATACTATCTCTTCCTCCAAATATGATATCATCAACAAACACTTTAACAATTAAGATGTTTTCATTATCAATTTTGAAATATAAATTATTGTCAACAGTACCTTTGTTGAAACCAAACTTCAAAAGATGTTTATCCAATCTTTCATACCAGGCTCTTGGGGCTTGCTTCAGACCATACAGTGCTTTCTTCAACTTGCAGACCATATCACCATGATTAGACAATTGAAATACATCCAGTTACTCTATGTACACTTCTTCTTCCAAGTCATCATTCAGGAAGGTAGACTTGACATCCATCTGATATACCTTGAAATCCTTGAAGGCAGCAAATGTAAGAATTAATCTGACTGCTTCAATTCTTGCCACCAGAGCAAAAGTTTCTTCAAATTCAACTCCTATTTGAGAGTAACCCTTACAAACCAATCTGGCTTTATTTTTTATTACTTCACCAACTTCATTTAGTTTGTTCCGAAAGACCCATTTAGTTCCAATCACATTCTTGTTTCCAGGTCTGGGAACAAGATCCCAAGTGTGATTTTTTTCAATTTGCATCAGCTCTTCCTCCATTACTTTAGTCCAGTTTTCATCATTGCAAGCTTCATTCACTGTTTTAGGTTCAATCTTTGAAATCAGGCAATACTCTTCCGAATCTTGAGAAATTCTCCTTCTTGTTTGTACTCCTTTGTTTTTATCACCTATGATCTGATCTTTAGAGTGGTTCAGTCTTACATATCTGGGAACTTTGGGAATTTCTTGCATTTCTGATTCTTGATCAGGCTCATTGAAACTCAACTCTTCTTCCTGATTTACCAGATTAGTTTAGATCTGACTTACAGAGGAGGCTTGGGCTCCTTGAGTCAAAAGACCATTCTAATCATCTTCATCATATTCATAAAACCTTGAGGGTTTATCAATTCCCTCATCAACCTTCACATTTTTACTTTCTATCATCTTTCTTAGTCTCTTGTTATAACACCGGTATGCTTTGCTTTGAGTAGAGTAACCCAAGAATATTCCTTCATCACTTCTAGCATCAAACTTTCAAAGATCTTCATCTCTTTTAATGTAACATTTGCTACCAAAAACTCTGAAATACCTCACAGTAGGAGTGATGCCAAACCAAAGTTCATATGGAGTCTTACCGGTATTTCTTCTGATTTGAACTCGATTGAGAGTATAGACTACAGTGCTGACAACTTCTCTCCAATAGATCTGAGGAACATTTGCTTCCATCATCATGGTCATAGATGCTTCCTGGATGGTCCAGTTCTTTCTCTCCACTACTCCATTCTACTGTCGAGTCCTAGGAGTAGACAACTGTCTCTTTATTCCATGTTTCTCACAGAATTCTATGAACTCACCGGATGTGAATTCTCCACCTCTATCAAACCTCAGACATTTCAATTTTAATCCAGTTTCATTCTCTACCATAGCCTTGAATATTTTGAATTTCTGAAGAGCTTCTGATTTCTCTTTTAGAAAGGTTACCCACATCATCCAGGAATAGTCATCAGTTAGTAACATGAAGTATCTATCACCTTGCATACTCGTGATTCTTGCTGGACCACAAAGATCAGTTTGAACTAAGTCCAATAATCTGGTAGAAGACAATTCCTTACTTTTGAATGAGATTCTACTTAGATTACCCAACTGACATTCTTTTCATAAGCTATTAGTAGGTTTCACCAATTTTGGAAGATCTCTTACAGCCTGAGTATTTCTTATCTTGATGATATTATCAAAATTCACATGACACATCCTCCTATGCCATAACCAACTCTGTTCCAACTTGAACAAATAAGCAACTTTTACTAGTACCAACCAAGTGGAAGATATTACCTTTAGTTTGAGTATTGGATGCAATCTATGTTCCAGAGCTTTCAAAGATCTTGCATTTTCCATTCTTGAACCAGAGATCATAGCCTTTGTCCACCAACTGTCCAACACTGAGAAGATTGTGCTTCAATCCTTCAACATATAGTACATTACCAGTTTTATTTCTTCCATCAAGAGAAATAGTTCCTCTACCTCTGATTCTACCAGCAAAATTATCACCAAACTTTACCACTCCTCCTTCATACCTTTCCAAATCTACAAACTTATTTTTGTCACCTGTCATATGGTGAGAGCAGCCACTGTCAATGACCCAATCATCCTTCTCTTCAACTTAGGTAGCCAGAGCTCTTTCCATAGTCTTATGATTGACAGATACAGAGGGCATTGGATCTTCTTCCTTGATGGCAATGAACACCCAATCATTTCTGGATTTGTTTCCTATCTCTGATTCATCATCTGTTACTCATTCATTATCATCATCTTCATGTACATAGTAATAGTTCTTTTGGAACCTTGGCTTGTTAGTATTTTGCCTTGAAAACCTTTCTGAACACCTTGAGGCAAAATGACCAATCTTATTGCAGTTAAAACACTTAAAAGGTAATTTTCCTTCATACTTACTGAATCCTCTTGGTAGCCTTATTGTAATAAGGGCTTCAAGTTGAGTAGTTTCTACTTTTTCAATTTCCAGATCTTTTCTTGCTTTTTCATACCATGACAGCTTCCTTGATGAATTCTCTCCCGGATCAAACCTTTGTTTACCTTTAACAGAGGCACTAGCTTTGAATGTAGACTCAGTCTTGGGGGGTCATCTCCAAACTCTGTCATTTCAAATGTAGCTGACTTTCCAGCCGATTGATCTCTTGTGACAGTTGTATGGGCTCTGAATGCTTCAATGGCAACAACCTTGATTTTGTAACAAGCAGGTAGGGATCTGAGAATTTTGCCAAGAATCTCATTTTCATCCAGGACTCCACCAACATTTCTAATTCCACAAACAATCTCATTTACTCTTGGCATAAAAGTAGTAATATTTTCATCATCTCTCATCTTCAGATTTTCAAATTTCCCTTTCAAACTCTGTAACCTTGCACATTTAACATACTTGTCTCCTTCATACAAAAGTTCTAGTTTTTACCAAATCTCAAAAGCAGTTGGTAGGTCAATAACATTTGAGAGCTTTGAATCACATAATGCGCTTAGAAGAGCCTCTATAGTTCATAGATTGTTTTCAGCATCTGTGATTTTATTTAGGGTTTTCAGACCACCCTCTGGAGGTACATACTCTGTTGTAGCCATGGTCCAGTATGCCATTCCCATACAATGCAAGTGACATTTCATTTGACCTTTCCAAAGATTAAAATTGGTTCCATCAAACTTCGGACTATCCTTCTTGTAGGATGACATCCTAGATCTCCTCAAGTGGTTAAGCTCCTTTTAGAGGAACTTGGCTCTAATACCAATTGGTAGACTTAGGGTACACAACTAAGAGGGGGGTGAATCAGTTGTGTAAAACTTTTCTTGCAATTACACACTTAACTCCTTTTAGCAATTTAGTAGCATAATAATAAATTAACCATGGAAACATAATGCAACAAATCAAGAGCAAAAACACATCAACACATGAGACACCAAGATTTTGACGTGGAAAACCCGGTTAAGGGAAAAACCACTAGGTGATTAACCCAACAATGCATTCTCTATTAGAAGTATAGAAAGAACAAAATGGCACATGCCAATTAGGGCTCACTGCCCGAGCACACTACTCACAAGAGGCTCACTACCTACAAGAGACACACTGTCTACAAAGAAATAAATATCACATACATGAACTGGAGAATAGCATCTTTACCATGCTTGAATCAGTTCCATTTAAGCCCAATACTTCTGCTCTACCTTTTATTCTCCTCCTTGCTACCACACACTCATCTCAACAAGGACAACTTTGAAATGACTTCGCAATCCCTTATTTATACAAGACATCAACTTAGGAATGAACATCTAAGTTGGCAAACATCAACAAGAACATCCGCAGGATGTGTAACTCATCTGGTTGACCAATCTCAGAAAGAATGCCATCATCTGGAAGTTATTCTTCAATGCGAGCTCCAACTTTAATGTGGACCACCAACACAAACTAGACATGATCCAAAGACCTCCACAAGCTTGCCTGAATCACCAAGAACATCCATACTTCATCTGCTTACTGAAATCCATCTCCCCTTCATCCGAAACCTCAAGAACACAGTCTGTCATTACTATCACAAAGGAATAGATGCTTGCGGACCTTCAAACCATGAACCAATCTAGTTGACACTCCATAAAGACTTCCTCAACACTCCCTTAAATCCACAGAATAGTACAATGCAATTCTGGATCTCACCGGACCTATCTGTAACACTCTGTCACCACTGAACATCTGCCAGAACTGGTTTTACTTGAGTGGCCACAACTTCTTCAGATCTTCATGTGAACCTCTGAAATCTCTACTGGACCACCTTAAGACACATCTAATAACCCTTTAAACAACATACTTTGATACTCATCCTATCTTGGACTTTTACCTTACTGTCATCACTGATCTTCACTGTTCCTGATTGAGACTAATTTTCTCAATATCCTCAGTACACATCTCATCCAATCCTTATCATTAATGCAATAGGAGTATGTTGACATCAATGAAAACACTGATTAGGCCCATACTTGCAACAATTTACCCATAAAAATTGATGGTTCGAGCCATGTCTTCCATAGATCTAGCAAGGTAAACATTTCTACACTGATACAATCACACTTTATGCTTCAACAGAGGGTTTTTTTGTCCATTTAGCTGCGACTATAACTCATTTTTGACATTCTTTTGAATTCTTTATTGTGTATGCTCTCTATCACTATTGTGCGCCCATGGAATTAGGATTTAGTGATGAAAATGACTAATTTTGGGTCATCTTGCACACCAATCTGGGAGGTTTCTTAATGATTTTTACTGGTAAGCACTTTCTACACAAATTTGACTTCATTCTCAAGCCAAAGTTAGTGATATTTTGGCTTATTAGCCATGGCAAAGCTCCTATTTTTGATGTATCTTTATATTCTTTTCCATGCTTGTTTTCTATTGTTATCGTGGCATCATAAAAGTTGAGATCTTGAAGCTTTCACTAAGGCCATTTGTCATTGTATTATGCCTTTTGTAATGGCTCAAAAATGAGCTTAAAAGACTAAAAATATATCCATAGTTTCCTTGTTTACCATGGCACCCAAAACCACAAAATTTATGGCATTTAAGGCTGTAGCCATACAAGATCTTAGACCTGCAAAAAACAAGTTTTCATTGTTGATAAATCATCCTCTGTTGTTGTTATTCTTTGAAATTTGATATGAATGAATGTAGCAGTTGGGATTTAACTTCTCATTATTGGATCTCCATATAACTCCATTGCTATGGCTATGGATATGCTGTCATTTTCCTCATTTCCTGAATATTTCCATCCTTCATCTTTCATATCAGTCAAGTATTGTGCACATAAAAACCTCTATGTACAAAGATGAAACTCCTGAATAAAGTGGGCATGTGTTTCTGGCATATTGAATGGAATAAGACCCAACAAGGAATGTATACATTTACACCTTATTTCTATTCTGATACTAAATCCGTGAAAAAATGATGTTGAAGGTGAGCCCTTATATATTTCTGTATGTTACTTCTATTGCATCATGTACTTCTCCTTGTTCTCAGGTCATGGCCTCCAAACATGAAATATCTTGTATGCATTTAGTGATATATGCTTTGATGTTCCAACATTTTCTTATGCTATTCTGGGATCATTGCATCCATGTTGCCCTTGTTCCATGATATGTTATTAATCAAGTACACTTGTTCTAAGATGAAATTGTAACATGAAACATGTTGTTATGAACTATGATTCTAATTTTATACATGTGGCTCTACTAGATATCACTGTATATACCTGAAAATGATTTAATACTTGTGACTGAGACATGACATACTTGTTTCTTGCATGCACACATATGTGCTGATGTGATCATGACATTTATAACATTAATGATAGTTGATTATATCATTAGATGTTGTACTATAAAGTTCTTTCCACTTTTATGGTTTCAGTTCATTCCTTGAATTGGAATCATGAATGTGGACCGAACTTGAAACCATTGTATCTTCAGTTCAGATATTCTATTTGAGCAATAAACATGATAATTTTTGTTTCATCCCCTTTGAGGATCGAGGGGGAATAGTACACTGGGCTCAACCCTTGTGGGAGCCCATTTGAAACCACATACTAATTGGTCTTCATAGCTACATGACTTATCCTATACTTGCACATGAAAAAAATAGATTAGAATAAAAACCATAAAGTTCCATAGTTGTTTCTTTCTCAGTTCCTTCTCCATGTGGATGATATCATTGATCAATGCACTATAAACAAGGTGATATGCCTCTTCTGATAGGATGAGGGATTCCATAATCGGACCTCTAACTAGGCCTTCCCACATTTTTTGTAGGTTCATGTCAAAGACTAGAAGTAGGGACAGGAGACAACCTCGAGGATAAAAAAACACCCAAGGCAAAGGCTATGACCTCTCTTTTCTTATCACTAGATGCATAGAATTTTTCTTTATATTTGCATATGTTCAGTTATAACCCATGGCTTGTGTGGGACATCTGATATGTCATAGTTTCCTTCAATGCAATGTTTATTCCTTTATGTATTCAAATGAATGACCATTGTGATGAATGAAATACTTGTCTTACTTGACTATTCTGCAATGCAATGATTGATCTGAAACTTTCCTTTCTTTCCTGAACAATTCAACTACATTCAAGTCATAATAACTATGCAACTATCTCATAATAGAAGTAAATCAAACCTCATTAAAAAATAATAAATGTTAAATATGCTCAGCCAATTTTTGGGCTATGATAAAAAAATGGTAACATTTCTAGTGACTTCTGCTATATGCTTGCCTACTAATCATCTAACCAGTTTCCTTGACATCTAGTGGGTATAGAGTCATACTCCATCCTTCTCGAAAACTTAGAAAATACTGCAAATTAGCTCTCCAACCAGTTCAAACAGCAACAGAAAATAGAAAACAAACTAAACTAAAAGCAATCTAACAAGCCCTGATGGCCAACAAAAATGTGCAGCAGCACTTAGGGACCAAAATAAATGTACAGAAAGCACTTATTAACTGCAACCTAAACTAACCTACTCTACTAGCTGAGAAAGTTGATCAAACAAAACCATTTACTAGCTCAATGAAATAATTGCCCTTCCTTTGTAATCTGCAATACTTCATCAGCTTGTGATTTGACCAAAAGAGGTGGAATAAGAACCAACAGGAAGTAGATAGCTACAACACCTCTCTAAATGGGAACATGAAAGTACTCACCTATTTGGTGAACTGATCAAACGAACAAGGAAGCTAATAATGCTCAACTTGGTACCTTTATTGTTGATGTGGATTGATATCATTACAAGGTTGTACCCTCTTGTCAGGTGCCAACCTAGCCAGATATTTGATAGGACACCCCCTAGAAGGTGTTGGATCAAATAGAAAATATTTTACATGGTTAGGGGCAGTAGTATCATCTTAATTTTGCATGATGGCCTGCCATGTAAGATCTTCCTCCATAGTCAATGGATCACTCTCCTCAGTCAAAGTTGCTAATAGCTCCTCAAAATTAGGTTCAAAATATATATCATCATTCAATGAAGAACACTTTGAATCAGGAGTTCCCTCTTCTATGAATGAAGGTAAATGGTTAGACAATGAACTAACCTCTTGCAACACAACATCAATTGGCACAATATCAGCTTCAAACTCTTGTGTGCAATAGAAGGACAACTCCTCAAAATAGTCTAGATCATACTGCTCCAGTGATTTACGCAGGAATGTCATGATTTCTTCCTCTTGTCCTTGCTGTCCCAGGTGACTTTCTTCCAAAGGGTCAGCCAAATATGAGCAGAAAAGTTCAATTTCAACTCATAAAAGATCCTCCTCAAGCTCCTGATCCTTTGAATATGGGTTGTTATCATAAACCTACACTTGGACCAACACTTCATTGTCAGATTGCTTGGCCTCACTCAACAACTCACCACTATCTCTCTATTGTTTTGAAATTGGTGTCCTTGATATGACTGTGGATTTCTCATCTGGTTGGACAAAATCAGGTAACTGATTGAATAAAGTAATTGATTCCTCTTCTTCATACTGAATTTTCTGTCTCCTGCCTTCATGCAGCTTTTGAACATCGTTAGAATTTTTTTCAAATGAAACAAAATCTAGAGGGTTTGGTACTGTGTTTGAAACATCAACCTTTTCAAATGTATAATGCTTATAATCTGCTGTAAAATCAGCAATAATGGAAGCAAACTCCCGCTTCTCTTTTGACTTATCTGGTTGATCATCTTTCACAAAACAAGGAGGGTCATTAGTGTAATCATTAAAAGATTCATTAGAAGGAGTCCTTCCTTGCTCAATCATTTTCTACTCTAATCTATATTGTTTTATAGCTATATGCAATAAATTGACATTGCTAGCTTCCTTCATGGTGAGTGAGTCATTTTGATAGGCAGTAGGTCCATCTTTATAAAGATGAATGGTGAAAACACAATCAGATTCATCTAGCTGGGAAACTTGAAGATTCACAGACTAATCTTGGATGCAAGTAGGCTCCTGAGTGAAATCAGATCTTGGGATTTTGATTTTCTTGGGAATCTATTTGCATTCAAAACCAATCTCTTAGTGGGAAAAAGATTCTTCAAGTGGTTGATTTTGAAGCATAATATATTCTAGCTATACCAACCTAAGTTCTTACCAGGGCATAGGGTGCTCAAAATTGGGAATCTTGACCTTGGCATGGATTATAGGTTCACTTTGATTGAAACATGCAAACTTATACCGACATACCTCATCCTGAAAAGGCTGATTTTGACTGACAGGAGGAGCTTGAATTTGTTGTCCATGTGTTTGATGAAGCAAAAACCTCATTTTCTATTCTTTAGCTGTTATTTCTTGTTCAAAATGTGTTCTTTATGCCTTCAACTCCTGCTCATGAAGATATGCCTGATAGGCTAATTCATCCTGCTACTGATTGTACTCAATTTGCCTATTAATCTTGTCTATTGATATCATCATTTCCACTAAGGTATCATTAATCGTGTCTTTAACCTCCCTCACTGTAGACTTTATAAGATGATCAGAAGATTGAGCAAGGGTGGGTGGGTGGAAAACATGTTGTGCATGCTGGTATGCTATTGCTACATGGTTGTTCTAAATAAAACTAGTTGCATGACTACTCTGATACAGCTGATAAGATGACTGATTGGTAACACCATCATGATATGGTGGATGATATGAACTAATCATCCTGAAACTAGAAAAATAACATGTAGCTAGTTGGTTGCCTCCAAAGGCTAGATTTGTTGATACACACACCAAATATCAGTGATAAATGATCAAACTATGGACTAAAACAATACAACTTGTCCCACTGGATGTGCCAAAAACTGTTGGCACCAAGGTGGCTGATCTATCAACTGCTTAAAAGATATTTTTGATACTGCAACAGGCTAAGAACAACACCAAACTTCTTATCTTTGAGTCCCACCAGGCATGCCAAAAACTATTGTCAATTCAAGTATGCACTCTTGTTAAGTTCACGGAAACTTAACTACTTGTTGAAACATGGAACCATTCTCGGATGTCGGTCTCCTTTTATGAGAGTGAATCTCCAGAGTGAGCTGGCTCACTTATAATTCCTAAACTAATAACTTAAGGAGAAAAAGGATAAAATGATGTAATTGAAATGCAAACGAACTCTAGAATCTAAACTTGATGAATTTCTATCACTCACAAAACATATCCTCTAACCTGAATCTTCATAATTCCACTGATAGTTTATCCCTTAAGTAATTTCCAACAAGGTTTGGATCAAACACAAACTGCAACTAGGAAAAAAACTAAGTTTTAACAGCATTGAGACATAATAAAGGACAAAAAAAGTCACAATATAACATCAGATCAAGACTGCAAAATATGTGAAACAGGATGATTTGCTATTAGAACTAGAAGGAGTACAATGTATGGAAATAAAATATGAGCCAACTTCCTGTATACAACTCTTCCTGTGAACAAGAGAGAAGAAATTGATGCTAACTAACTCTGAAAAATTGATACTTTTCTCCTATAAATGTCTCCAAAAGATCTCCCCACAAGAAAGTTGAAAAAGCTCATAAAAATAGATATGCAAATCCATTTTCAGAATCCATCAAAAAGCCTCCAAAAATCCCCTCAAACTGCCTCTAAACTGCAAATAAAAGTTGCCAACTTGATCCTCTAGGTGGTCCCCACCAAATCTGCATCTAAATCTGTCTAATCTGCCTCATAAAAGTAAAAATTTTGTCCTATTCTGCTCAATTCGCCCAAGAGAAAGCAACTACCTAAAAATAGTTAACTTTAAAAGCAATTTATAGCTGCATTGCTTTAAAGTTAACCTTACAATGCTGGCAATTTTAATCCCATCTCCTACTTGATCTAAACACAAAAGAAATCTTCATGGCTTATAATTTTGCCATTTGGTCATTAAAATGTTTGATTTTTCTAAAAAAAATCATAAAAAAACTCTGAGGCATATGAGGTGGCCTCCCAAGCGTGGCATCAAGCCACATGACATGGCAGAAAGGTCCATTTGGCACATAACACCTCCTATGGTGGTGCTGAAGTGAAAAGAATGTTCTCTAAGGCATGATAGCCTTCCATTTTGGCATAACATTAATCTGTCTTCACACAATCTTCATCAAAAATGTTTCAAAGAGGCTTAAGAGCCTAACACATTATTCCCATAGCCTCAAAGGCCCCTCCCCACCATGACAATAGTTGATATGCAAACAAAATAATTGAAATGCTATTAAAACACATTAGGGAAAAATGACCAAAAGCCATCGAACCCTAAAAGTCTATCATTTTGCACTTTGTATCTTTTGGAGGCGTGAGCTCTATGTGTGGTGGCTACCCTCAGGTTTCTTGGCCACAATCCGTGACCTTCTTTGACTGATTTTAATATTTTTCATACATTTTCTTTGCATTCTAAGGCATTACCTTTCATGGCTGCCACTTATCTAAGGTTTTGGGCTTCAAGCTCACCATTTTATTCCAAATTTACCCATAAAAATTGCTGGTTCGAGCCATGTCTTCCACAAATCTGGCAAGGTAAACATTTGTACACTGATACGATCACACTTTATGCTTCAATAGAGGGTTTTTCTATCCATTTAGCCGCGGCTATAATTCATTTTTGATGCATTCTTTTGAATTCTTTGTTGTGTATGCTCTCTATCACCATTGTGGCACCCATGGAGTTGGGATTTAGTGATGAAAATGACTAATTTTGGGTTGTCTTGCACAACAATCTGAGAGGTTTCTTAATGATTTTTATTGGTAAGCACTTTCTACATAGATTTGACATCATTCTCATGCCAAAGTTAGTGATATTTTGGCTTATTAGCCATGGTAAAGCTCCTATTTCTGATGTATCTATATATTCTTTGCCATGCTTGTTTTATATTGTTATCATGGCATCATAAAACTAA
This sequence comes from Cunninghamia lanceolata, assembly GCA_027924645.1. NCBI lineage: Eukaryota > Viridiplantae > Streptophyta > Pinopsida > Cupressales > Cupressaceae > Cunninghamia > Cunninghamia lanceolata. The sequence continues at coordinate 555,927 of BSBN01001018.1, forward strand.
GATATTGAAGCTTTCACTGTAGCCATTTGTCACTGTATTATGCCTTTTGTAATGGTTCAAAAATGAGCTAAAAAGGCTAAAAATATATTGACAGTTTCCTTGTTTACTATGGCACCCAAAACCATGAAATTTATGGTATTTAAGGCTATAGCCATACAAAATCTTAGACCTACAAAAAATGAGTTTTCATTGCTGATAAATCATCCTCTATTGTTGTTATTCTTAGAAATTTGATATGAATGAATGTAGTAGTTGGGATTTCACATCTCATTATTGGATCTCCATATAAGTCCATTGTTGTGGCTATGGATATGCTGTCATTTTACTCATTTCCTGAATATTTCCATCCTTCATCTTTCATATCAATGAAGTACTGTGCACATAAAAACCTCTCTGTACAAAGATGAAACTCCTAAATAAAATGGACATGTGTTTCTGGCATATTGAATGGAATAAGACCCAACAAGGAATGTATACATTTACACCTTATTTCTATTATGATACTAAATCTGTGAAAGAATGATGTTGAAGGTGAACCCTTATATATTTATGTATGTTACTTCTATTGCATCATGTGCTTCTCCTTGTTCTTAGGTCATGGCCTTCACACATGACATATCTTGTATGAATTTAATGATATATGCACTGATGTTCTATCATTTCTTATGCTATTCTAGGATCATTGCATCCATGTTGCCCTTGTTCCATGATATATTATTACTCAAGTACACTTGTTCTGAGATGAAATTGTAACATGAAACATGCTGTTATGAAGTATGATTCTAATTTTATACATGTGGCTCTACTAGATATCACTGTATATACCTGAAAATGATTTAATACTTGTGACTAAGACATGGCATACTTGTTTCTTGCACGCACACCTATGTGCTAATGTGATCATGGCATTTATAGCATTAATGATAGTTGATTATATCATTAGATGTTTTACTATAGAGTTCATTCCACTTTTATGGTTTCAGTTCATTCCTTGAATTGGAATCATGAATGTGGACCGAACCTGAAACCATTGTACCTTCAGTTTAGATATTCTATTTGAGCAATAAACATGATAATTTTTGTTCATCCCCTCTGAGGATCAAGGGGGAATAGCACGCTAAACTCAACCCTTGTGGGAGCCCATTTGAAACCACATGTTAATTGGTCTTCATAGCTACATGACTTATCCTATACCTACACATGAAACAAACAAATTAGAATAAAAACAATAAAGTTCCATAGTTGTTTCTTTCTTAGTTCCTTCTGTATGTGGATGATATCATTGATCAATGCACTATAAACAAGGTGATATGCCTCTTCTGATAGGATATGGGATTCCATTATTGGAGCTCTAACAAGGCCTTCCCACATTTTTTGCAGGTTCATGTCAAAGACCAAGAGCAAGGATAGGAGACAAACTTGAGGATCAAAAAACATCCAAGGCAAAGGCTATGACCTCTCTTTTCTTATCACTAGATGCATAGAATTTTTCTTTATATCTGCATATGTTCGGCTATAACCCACGGCTTGTGTGGGACATCTGATATGTCATAGTTTCCTTTAATGCAATGTTTATTCCTTTATGTATTCAAATGAATGACCATTGTGATGAATGAAATACTTTTCTTACTTAACTGTTCTATAATGCAATGATTGATCTAAAACTTTCCTTTCTTTCCTAAACAACTAAACTGCATTTGTCATAATAACTATGCAACTATCTCATAACAAAAGTAAATCAAACCTCATTCAAAAATGATAAATGTTAAATATGCTCAGCCAAATTTTGGGCTCTGGTCAAAAAAGGGTAATAGTACACAAAGAGTACAAGCAATCTTCTTCTGATATTTTCAGAGTTATCAGAGAATGGGCAGGCTTCCAAACATGCATATTTTTTGACATTACAGTGGAATTGAATTTAATGTGTCATGGGTGTACTCATTGACTGAATACAGTAATGGGAATGGGTACATTGGATTGTAATGCTATATATGCATATGTTTAGATGCAATAGAGGTTGGGGTTGATTTTTGGGGCATTGTTCTCTCAACGAGTTCTGAGCTCCAAAAGGCAGAGAAGAAAAGGTTATTTTGTGGTCTTTGTTCAACATGAAATAGTTATGAAATTTATATAATATATTTTACAAATCTTTGTATCAAACCATTGTTTTTCCCACTATTGTAGATGTTATTTCTAGTTAACTTAATCACAGTTATAGTTTGCTCTTGCCACATTTAGTGGTATGAATGTAAGCTCTGATTTCAATGAATGTGATAGTTCCTAATCTATTTTCAAGCTTTTGTAAATGGTGATTTCAGTATTGCATAAGGAATAGTATCATATGGTATTGGATTATTAAGCATTCTTAGTGATTTGGTACTAATTTTCATGCATTTGGCAGTTGTACATTTTCTTGTAGTTGTTTTTCCTTTGTTGAATGTTAGACTATGTAGTCCAATGGATAGGCACCAGTCTGAGTAGCCCTAGATCACCCAATCTTCAAAACAATACAATACATCTATCATTTAGAAGTAGTAGTAGTTTTTATGTATCCTCATTGTGTAGGATTTCCTTTATCAGCTATATAGGGGTCTTGTAACAACCAATTGTTCTTAGCTTAGTGACAAATTTGGGGCTAAGAAGGTGATTTGGGTTTGGTTGTTCATATATTTTAGGTGTTCATCTTGTTTTGATATTAATACTTTCTTAAGTTTACCTCTTAGAATATCCCTCCAGAGTTTAAGTTGGGCTCACAGACTAGAGGAGCCTACCCACTCCTTTATTTGGCCAAAATTGCCCTTATCTTGTAGATAAACCTCTTTCTATCACCGTGATGATAATTCGTAGCCTAGGTGATTTAGAAATGTTTTAGAGTTTTGTGTTGCAGTCACTTTGGGAACCAACATTTTTGCACTATCGTTGGGAACAAAGTTACTTTAGTCATTGCCAGGTTTTAGGTAGCTGGAAATATTTCCAACACCCTTGGTAACAATGAGTCTTCAATTTGTAGTTGTGCAACGTTTGGGTAAGTTCGACAACCCATCAAGTTACTTCAACATTTTGGCACCATTGCTAGGGAAAGATTATTATTGGGTTGAACTAAATTGAACACTCTGCTAGTGAGATGAACCCAAAATTAGTTTTTGGCCTTGAAGATCAGTCACACTTCAAGGAATTCCTATTTGGAAGAGGTGGCGACTCTATTGTCAAAGAAAAAGAACAGAAGTTTGTTCGTTGTTGTTCTAGTTATGTTGTTTGTGATTCAAATGCCCCAAGTTTAAGAGAAACAACTATAAAATTAAGGTACACATGGTTTCCATTTATAACCAATTTAGACTTACTCCAAAATATAAAAGCATTTATTCTATAAGTCTTGTGCAGCCTTGCAGGGTAGAAAATTTTAGTCATGGCTTCTTGGCATAGTATTGGCCCTAGAATAGATCTTTCTTGTGCATTGTCCTATGTCTCATGCCCTAGCTATTATGAGGATGAAGATACTTATGATTCTTATGATGACAATTCATCCTTTTACTTAGATTGCCCTACATCTTGAATTCCCTTGTCTTAATGTCAAACACCCTTGCATAATCAAAATGATTTAGCTAGACTGCAGTATGAAGTTGATAAAATGAAACAACTATTAGTGTCATTGTTGTAGCAAGAAAAGGAATTAGAAAATTAAATCATGCTATGGCAATCTAGGGTGCAACCCAATTCCCTTCCTGTTGTTGTCAATAGCTCACCTTTTCAAACCCCTCCCATTGCTAATGAGACCACATACAAACAACTAGACCTTTCATGGGTCAATAATGAGAAGTAGTCAATGCCCAATGAGATTTATTATCAGATGCCAATTTTTGATGGGCATGATGTTTATGATGGGAAGGCACATATTCTTGCATTTTCAAATTTCATGGACAAGTTCCAATTTAAGGATGAGGATATGTGGATGATGTTCTTTGTCAAATCACTTTGTGGATTGGTGAGGAAGTGGCTTGTTGGTTTCCCTAACCATTACTTTTCTTCCTAGGATCATTTAGTGGTTGCATTTGAAATGTTTGTAGGTAGTTTGACCTTGTTGTTCTTGTCTAGGAACTTGAAAATCTCAGAAGCTTTGAGGGTGAATCCAACATGGATTTTAGCCACCAATTTGTTGTTGCATTGTCTATGATTCCTAATGCATTCAAATCTTCTATTCCAACTTGCATTAATTTGTTCTTTCAATTGTATGAAGTTGGGTTGAGCTCAGTACAGGAAGATTTGAGTTTGGTTAGTTTGCAGTAGGCATACCTTGCTCTTGATGCCTTGGTTAAAATGAGAGATGAATATGTTTTTGGATTGTTGTCCCCTAAGGTGAGTATTGTAAATGATGAGCATGAGGAAGGAAACAATACTATGGATCAAGTTGAGTGTGTTGTCAAGAGAGTGGACTCGTGAGGCTACATCATATGATAGTTGTGTTGAAAGAGAAGATAGTGTAACAACCTATCTTCGGTGGGATGCATCATCCCTTGCAGATGATGATGTTGTTTCTTTGTCTTGTGATCCCCTACATGAAATTAAAGATGATAGTAATAGGTTTACACCCAATGATAATCGATATGAGATAGGTAAAGGTGCAGACATTTGTTTTCAATTTGAGGACATTGTTGTGGTTTATGATGTTGGTGAATGTGATATTATGTGGGAGAAATTAGATAGTGAGAACATGAATACAAAGATGTTTGATGCAACATCTCTTGATAATACAAAGGATGAGAGTAGCATATACACTTTTTTGCATTTGGATGAGTCAATCTATGGGAGTGGTGGCAATGATGAGTTTTTATTTAGTGAGATCCTAGGTTTTGTCCTTTTTGACAGTGATGAAGTTGATTGTGTTGAGGATGCTTCTGTGGAGGTCAAGGTGTCTTGTGCTTCAAGTGATATTTCTTACACTTGTTCTTCCTTTAGTGATGATTTGTGTCCCAAATGATTCCAGTTGGATGAGTAGGCCTATAACTGCTGACATCGGTAACAGAGGCCTCCATGATGAACTTTTTGTTGTTGATCTGGCTATGTAGGTAGCTAATAGAATTCCTTATGTTGTTGTGGAGGAGGACATTATTGTACATGTAAGTAGTAGCAGCTATAATACAGTGAGTTTCCTAGATGAGATTGAAATAGAGAGGTTATGGGATGGGTGTAGTCCATCATTTGAAACACCTCATTATGATTATTATGTTGATGATGAAGATGAAGATATGGATCAGGTCTTTGATCCAAGGGTTGAGCAAGATATCAGCATGTGTGAAAATTTTGTGTGCTAGCAACCTATTATCCAAGAGGTTGACACTTGTGAGTATGAAAGTTTCCTTTGTGATGAAATCCAGGTGTCTATTGTTGTGGATGATGGTATTGCACCTAAATTTGAGTCTTTTGTTTAGGCCCAGTATACACATAATATTGACATTGAGTAGCTACATGACTGTCAAGTTGAAGATCAGTATGTTCTTGTCCAACTTGAGGATATGACTGAGCTGGAGTCTTTCCAGTTTTCTCTACAAGATGAAATATCTTCTCTTGTGGATTGGCAATGCATTCAAACACAGTTCTCATTCCCATGTGAATTGGAGGTGTTTTCCTTTTCCCTCAATTTGCATGAAGAGGTTAGCCGGTATGACAAGGTGGCAGTTGATGATGAATGCTTCCTTCCATTTGTCTCTTTTGGTGCTAACCTGGTTCTACATTTCTTACCCCTTGCTGTTGGGAACAAATATGATGTAGTATGGAATAGGTTAAGCACCTATATTTGTGGCTACCATATAGCAATGTTTTCAATGGTGAAGTTTGTCTTCATGTCATGTATAGTGATTGCAGATTGGTGCATGCAGATAAAAGACTTCAATTGTTCCAGTCGAGTGATGAAAATTGTTTTGGTTTGAGGGATATCAGTTCCTTTATTAATCTTGTCTTTAACAGAGGCAAGTAGTTTTGGTTTTCTTGTACAGGTTTGACCTGCAAGTGCCTAAAAATTTTGAATGCAGTCAACTATGTTTTGTGCTCTCATGCTCATGATTGTGTTTTGTCTTGTGTATAAGCCTTTACTATAAATGCATTTTATGTTTTTTCCTTGTTATGTTTTTGTGTTTTTTGGTCTACCCAGAGATCTAGATCCTCATTGTGCCATTGCTTGGCACACATCCCCAACTAGAGCCAGTGTTGGCACCTATAAAAGTTTTCTCCCAAACATGCATTATTGTTGCCCAAAAATCTAAAATTCCCAATTTATGCCCAAACCCCTCATTTTAATCCAATCTAACACATCCTATAAGGGTTTTATTGCAAAAATATTCTAAGTATAATGTTTCCCCTTGTCTTTGTTTCTTCCCTTTGAAAAAATTGTTTTAGTCAAGGCCTTTGTCAGCAAATCAAAAAAAATGAGAACTAGTGAACTAGTTTGGAAGTTCACCTTTATCCTGATTTGCTAAAAAGGCGATAGGAAGGCAAGGCAAGAGGTAAAGGAAAGATTGTTTTCTTTATCAGTAAAGAAACATCCAAAGTCTTTAGTTAGTGAAATTGTTGATTCTCGAACCAATGAGTTTGTCGACTTGAGTTTTCACTGGTTGAAGAAAAGTGAAGGAAAGTTTGGTAAAAGTTTCTAACAAGAAGGAGAAGAGCAAGTGTACTGGTAATAAATTATGGTTCGTAAACTTGCAAGTTTGCTGACGGATGGCTTTTCTGATGATGATTTCATTGACAGAGAGAAGGGACCCCAGCAGAGAGAATTCTCTAAGGCACAAAAAAGAAAAGCAAGAACCAGAGTCTTTTGTCGGTAATGGTTTTTGTTTGCAAACCATGTGGTTTGTCGATATGAGAGTTCATTGATAGGGTGAAAAGCTAGCAAAAGAAGCAAAGGGAAAGACAAGAGGCAAGAAAGAAAGAAGTTATCAAGAAGAAAAGATTACCAATGAAGGAAAAAACAAAGGCAATCCTTTGTGGGATGGAGTGTTAGTTCACGAAAGTGGAATTTTTCCAACTAAGGAAAAAAGGGGGAGAAAATAAAGAAAATGACTAAGGCAAAGATAATGAAAGGCTTTATTAGGAAACTAGAGGAAACTCAAACTCACCAAACAGTTGGAGTTTTCCAATGTTTTTTTATAAGGCAATTGGCTGAAAAAGTAAAGAAGAAAAGGGGAGTTTCTTCCATGGTTCATAAAAAATAAAAATTGCCAATAAAGAGGAAGAATATTGAAAAAGAGAAAGAAAGGAAAAGTTGGTTAGTTCACCAATTTAAAAATTTGTCGATAACGCAAAAGGAAGCTAATGGAGAAGGCAAGGTAGAGACAGGTCCAAAGTTCATAAAAATGACAATTCACCAACAAAGTGAATGAATAATGAAGTGGAAAATGAGAAGTTCATGAAAAGGAGAGTTTGCCGACAAAGTGAACAGAAGAGGGGAAAAGAAAATGAAGGAGGTTTGTGATAAGGGAAAAAGGATGATAAAGATAAGAAGATGTGTGCAGTGTAGAAAGTTATAGTCAGAGTTAAGATGGCCCAAAAGGAAAATTAGACAACACTTTTAAAGTGTTGTAAAGGCTTAAAAAGGGGTGATTCCCTAAAAACATGCCATGATTACAGGATTGTGCAGGCTTATTTGTACCCAAAATATAATGACTCTGTAGAATAGTGCCATGTATGTAGTTGGTACAATGAAATTCTTCAATGTGTAGGTACATTTGGAGGACAAAGTAGATAATTCAGATGTTGCAAGTGTTAAGGAAAGGATTCAAACGTTCTCTTTTTATTGTCCTAGGTACACAAAGAGTGCAAGAAATCTTCTTCTAACATTTTCAGAGTTGTCAGAGAATGGGCAGGCTTCCAAATGTGCAAATTTTTTGACATTGCAGTGGGACTAAATTTAATGTGGCATGGGTGTACTCATTGACTAAATGTAGCGCTGGGAATGGGTACATTGAAATTTAATGCTATATATGCATATGTTTTAGATGCAATAGAGGTTGGGGGTGATATTTTGGGGATTGTTCTCTCAACAGGTCCCGTGCTCTAGAAGGCAAAGAAGAAAAGGTTATCTTATAGTCTTTGTTCAGCATGAAATAATTATGAAATGTATGTAATATATTTTGCAAATATTTGTATCAAACCACTATTTTTCTCCACTACTGTAGATGTTCTTTCTAGCATACTTAATCACAGTTATAGTTTCCTCTTTCCACATTTAGTGGTATGAATGCAAGCTCTGATTTGAGTGAATGTGACAGTTCCTAATCCATTTTCAAGCTTTTGTAAATGGTCATTTTAGTATTGCATAAGGAAAAATATCATATGGTATTGGATTATTAAGCATTCTTAGTGATTTGGTACTAATTTTCGTGCATTTGGTAGCTGTACATTTCCTTATAGTTTTTTTTTCCTCTGTTGAATGTTAGACTATTCAACTCAAAGGATAGACACTAGTCTAAGTAGCTCTAGATCACCCAATCTTCAAAACAAAACAATACATCTAGATCATTTAGAGTAGTAGTAGTTTTTATGCATCCTCATTATGTAGGATTTCCTTTATAAGCTATATGGGGGTCCTGTAACAACCAATTGTTCTTAGCTTGGTGATAAATTTGGGGTAAGAAGGTGATTTGGGTTTGTTTGTTCATATATTTTAGTTGTTCGCCTGGTTTGATAGTACTACCTGCTTAGGTTTAACCCTTGGAATATCCATCGAGAGTTTAAGCTGAGCTCAAAGAGCAGAGGAGCCTATCCAGTCTTGTTAGTTGTGTTGAAATGCATAAGACAACTGAGAGGGGGGGTGAATCAGTTCTCTCAAAACTTTAACCAATTATCAACAAATCAAATGTTTAATCACTGTTATTAAGATTTAATCATGAAAGCATGAAACATGAAGCTTAACATAATAACACATTCAACATATCAGACACCATATTTTTACATGGAAAACCCTATAAGGGAAAAACCACAATGGGTGTTAGCCCACAAAAATATATACGTTATAACAATACCAAAAAATAGAGGCTCACTACCTTAGGGCTCACTACCTAAAAATGCTCACTGCAAATATTGAGGGTCACTGCCAAGGGTTGGTGAACTGATTTGATAGCATCTACTCCATCCCTGGGTTCAGTTCCATTGAAGCACAATATAACTCCTCTACTCTGTTCTTATTACACCTTCACACTTATCTATTCATTTTCACATAAGTACATCATTTTCACAACTTCATTACATATTTTTATACACTTCATCAACCTTGGAATGTACGTCAAGGTCGGCATTATATTCATCAACCATTGGAACAATCTCCAAGGTCGGCATTAAAAACATACATAGAAATAGGTTTGGACCTAAACAAAATTAGCTAAGGGAAAGATGTATGTGGATCATGTTATGCCTTAGCTGGGACTCAAATGCAATCTTCCATGCCACGACACGCTTCCACAATCTTTGATGTATCTTCACAAGTAATGAAAACAACCAAGTTGGTCAAGACTGGTGTTAACATTAAGTCTTCTAAGAATAGTCTTCATCCATGATCCAAATTTCTCTTTACGGACCAATCTAAAGGTAGGAACATGATCAGGAGACATCCACAAGCATATTGTAATCACCACGAATAACTGCAAAATCTCTAACCACTCTATCAAGAAGTTTCTTCAAATTGCAGCACATAAACAACACTTTCAGCTACTATCAGAAAGAAAAGATCGCTTGCGGACCACCAAAGCATAAACCATTCAAGTTGAAGGCAGTTATCATCATTACAAACTTGATTCCAGAACCACAGATTGAAATACTTAAATGCGGAGTAATGTGGAGCATAATACATTCAAATATATAGAAAAAGCAATTTTCACTCTGGTGAACATAACTCACTCAAATCTTCATACCGGAGGCTCAAACTTGGAACATAGCATCTTCAGACATGACTCTAACTAAATTCCAATCCACGGACAAAGATATTAATTCTACAAAAAATACGGAGCAATCTACTGGACTATTTTGCTATATCAGGAATGCTTATTATCTTCAACACTTAACTCATTACAAGCAAGCATCAAAACAAGAGCACAGTTGACACCAATGAAAACACTGATATGTTGACATCAATGACAACACTAGTTAGGCACATACTTGCAACAATCTCCCCCTTTGTCATTGATAGCAACATATGATGTGAAAAACTATAAAGACCATCAAGAAAAGATACTCCCCCTTTCTTTTTATACATCTGGATTCTTTTCTCCTCTTGAGTTTTTCACATGATTTCTCTCCCCCTTTTACATCAATGGCAAAGGGCACATACTTGCACTCTATTGCTTTGATCAAATTGCTCTTTCATCAATACTATAACACTCACTTCTCTTTGTTAGGAACACATCTGAAACACTTGCTACTCCCCCTGAGAGGTATCTCTCAAAACATCAATCTAGATCAAAGAATGAATCTTTGGACATCACTGGACAGATGCATTCTTATGCATCTTAGTTCAGAGAAGGAGGGATAATAACCCCTAATTTTCCTCTGAGATACTCAAAGGCATCCTTAGGGAGAGGCTTAGTGAAAATATCTGCAATCTAATCCTTTGTGGACATGTATTCCATCTTTACTTCATTCTCTATCACCTTTTGTCTCAAAAAGTGATACCTTATTGATATATTCTTTGTTCTTGAGTGCATCACTAAATTCTTTGAAATGTTTATTGCACTTGTATTATCACAAAAGATTGCAATTGGATCTTCATACACAACATTTATGTCCTTCAAAGTTTGCTTCATCCATAACACTTGAGTGCAACAACATGTTGCTGCAATATACTCTACTTCTATAGTAGACAAGGAGATTGAATATTGCTTCTTGCTGAGTGATGAAAACAATCTATTTCCAAAGAAGAAAGCACCTCCACTTGTAATTTTTCTGTCATCAATATCTCTAGCCCAATCTGCATCTATATAAGAACTAAGAGTGAAATCATTATCCTTTGGATACCATAAGCCATGATCTGATGTGCCTTTCAAATACGTCAAGATTCTCTTGACTGCCATTATATTTGACTCTCTAGGCTCTTCCTGAAATATTGCCACCAAACATACTGTAGGCATTATATCAGGTCTGGTTTGAGTTAGATAAAGTAATCCTCCAATCATAGATTTGTACACTTTCTAATCAGTCTTAGATGATTCATTAGATTTGCTCAACTTGCAGCCAGTCACCATGGGAGTACATGCTGGTTTGGAGTCCTCCATTCCAAACTTCTTCAACAGCTATTTCACATACTTAGACTAAGAAATAAAGATTCTTTTATATGATTAAGTAATTTGCAGTCCTAGCAATAAATTCATTTCACCAAACATAGACATCTCAAATTCATATTGCATTTCTTCTACAAACTTTGTGCACATACCTTCATTTCCTCCAAAGATAATGTCATCAACAAAGACTACAACAATCAAGATTTAATTATCATTGATTTTGAAATAGAGATTGCTGTCATTAGTGCGTTTTATGAACCCTAATTGCAACAAATACTTGTCTAACCTTGCATACCAGGTTCTGTGGGCTTGCTTCTGTCCATATAGGGCTTTCTTTAATCTACATACCATGTCTCCTTGATTTGACAATTGAAATCCTTCCAATTGCTCGATGTAAACTTCCTCTTCCAACTCACCATTCAAGAATGCAGATTTCACATCCATTTCATACAATTTGAAATCTTTGTGAGCTGCAAATGCCAGAAATATTCTGATTGCTTCAATTCTAACCACTAGAGCAAAAGTCTCTTCAAAATCTATTCCTTCAATTTGAGAATATTCTTTGTACACAGGCCTTGCTTTGTTTATTACAATTTGACCATTATCATTTAGCTTGTTCCTGAAAACTCATTTAGTTCCAATTACATTCTTATCAGCAGGTCAAGGAACCAATTCCCATGTTTGATTCTTCTATATCTGCATCAACTCTTCTTCCATGGCCTTTACCCAATTTTCATCTTTGCAAGCTTCATTCAGAGTTTTTGGTTCAACTTTAGAAAGCAAATAGTAATTCACTTGTTCTTTTGTAGCTCTTTTCCTTGTTAGTACCCATTTGTTTTTGTCACCTATAATCTGATCTTCAGAATGACTAATCCTTACATACCTAGGAGTCTTAACAACACTTTTCGGAGCCTCTTCTTCTTTTTGACTATCTTTTTGTTCAACTTTTTCTTCATTCACTCTAGCCACAAGTTCATCTGATTCATAGCTACTCAATTCTGATATTCTTTCCTTTTCTTCAACCTTCACATTAGCACTTTAAATGATCTTTTTTAGTCTCTTGTTGTAGCACCGATAGGCCTTACTCTTAGTAGAGTAACCAAGGAAGATTCCTTCATCACACCTAGCATCAAACTTCCCTAGATCTTCTTCTCTTCTAATATAACATTTGCTACTAAAGAATTTTAAATAGTTCACTATAGGAGCTCTTCCATACCATAATTCATAAGGAGTTTTAGATTTGTTACCTTTCACTTGAGCTCTAGTTAGGATGTACACAATAGTATGTATGGCTTCTCTCCAATACATCTCTAGTAAGTCAGCTTCCTTTAATATAGTCCTGGCAGCCTCTTGAACTGTCATGTTCTTTCTTTCAACAACTCCATTCTACTAAGGAGTCCTAGGTGTAGACAACTATCTCTTTATTCCTTGTTCTTCACAAAAAATGTTGATTTCATTTGATGTAAACTCACCTCCTCTATCAGACCTTAAGCATTTGATTCTCAACTCTAACTCATTCTCAACCATTGCATTGAAAAATTTGAACTTGTCTAGACCTTCAAATTTTTCTTTTAGAAAAGTGACCCAAGCCATTCTAGAATAATCATAAATAAGTAACATAAAATACCTCTCCTTGTAGACTTCTCACCCTTGTAGGACAACTCAAGATAGTATGCACTAGATCCAGCAAACTGGCAAATTTCAATTTTCTCTTGAAACTTGTTCTTGTCTTCTTCCCCAACTGGCATTCCTTACACATGGTATTGCTAGGTTTTACAAGCTTTGGTAAATCTCTCATACCTTGTCCTAAACTTATCTTCAACAAATTATCAAAGTTGATATGACACATCCTTCTATGCCTTAGCTAACTCTCATCTGTCTAAGCCAATAAATAATAATCATTAGTTCCTCTTAATTGATAAATGTTACCTCTGGTCTTTATATCGGTAGCAATCACTATTTCAGAGCTTTCCATGATTTTGCACCCATTATCTTTGAATCTCAAATGATAACATTTGTCACACATCTATCCAAAACTTAAAAGATTATGCTTTAACCCCTTCGCATATAGAACATCCTTAGTGTTGTGCTTTCCATCAAAATAAATAGATCCTTTTCCACAAATCTTGCTAGCTGCGTTATCTCCAAACCTAACCAAACCTCTATCATACTTTTCTAAACTTACAAACTTACTTTTGTCATTGGTCATGTGATGTGAGCATCCACTGCCAATTATCCATTCATCCTTATCTTTCTCACCTTGAACAGCCAAAGCACTTTCTTCCACTGGTTTTTCTTCCTTCACATAGCTAGTAGGATTAGTAGACACATGTTCTTCTTTGATGGAAATAAACAAGCATTCATTTGCACTAGTACTATTATCATCAGTTTTATCATATGTAACACCTTCATCATCAAGATCTCTAACATAGTAACATTTCTTTGGAACCCTAGGTCTATTTTCAAATCTTTTTCTATTCATTTCAATTCTCTTAGGACACCTAGAAGCATAGTGACCAACCTTACCACATGCAAAACATTTGAAAGGTAATTTGCCTTTAAACTTACCAAAACCTCTTTGAAGTCTTTCAATAAAGTTGGCTTCAATTTTATCAAACTCATCATCAGATTCCACCGTGTACTTTTCAGCTTTGGAGATTTTTTCTAAAGTACTAGCTTTGAAAGTAGTCGCAATCTTTGCCAAAGTATCACTAAGCTCTCTCATTTCAAAAGCTATAAGTTTTCCTAGCAATTGAACCTTGGTGACTTCTTTCACTCTCATTACCTCTTCAATTGCAAGTACCTTGTGACTGTAGGATTTCGGTAATGAGCTAAGAATTTTCATCACAATTTCCTTATCATCAATAGTTCCTCCCATACCTTTTATTCCATTGACAATTTTGTCAATTTTTTGCATGGAGGTTGTTATGTTCTCATCTTTGCTCATCTTTAAACTTTCATTTTCTCTTTTAGACCCTGCAATTTGGCGTTTTAACAGACTCATCTCCTTCATACATATTTTCCATCTTTTCCCAAACTTCTTGAGCAGTTTCCAGATCCATGACCTTTATCAACTCAATGCTAGACAAGGCACTTAATAGAGCATCTCTCATATTATATTTAACTCATATGCTTTGATTTCATATTCAGTTGTTAAACAATTTTGAGGCATGGTATAGTTTGTCTCTGTCACTTTCCACACTCTATAAGCAAGACAAAGGAGATGGTTTTTCATTCAAACCTTCCATAAAGCATAATTTGTCCCATCAAATTGCAAAGCTTTCTTCTTGTAAGACATCCTAGATCTTCCTCATGGTGTTAGGCTTACTTCCAAGGAATGTGGCTCTGATACCAATTGTTGAAATGCACAAGACAACTGAGAGGGGGGGTGAATCAGTTGTCTCAAAATATTAACCACATATCAACACATCAAATGTTTAATCACTGTTATTAAGATTTAATCATGAAAGCATGAAACATGAAGCTCAACACAATAACACATTCAACACATTAGACACTAGATTTTTACGTGGAAAACCCTATAAGGGAAAAACCACGGTGGGTGTTAGCCCATAGAAATATATGTTATAACAATACCAAAAAATAGAGGCTCACTGCCCAAAAATTCTCACTGCAAATATTGAGGCTCACTGCCATGGGGTGGCTCACTACGAAGGGTTGGTGAACCAATTTGATAGCATCTCCTCCATGCCTATGTTTAGTTCCATTGAAGCACAATATTACTCCTATGCTATTCTCTTCTTACACCTTCGAACTTATCTCTTCATTTTCACATAAGTACATCATTTTCGCAACTTTATTAGATGTTTTTATACACTTCATCAACCTTGGAATGTACATCAAGGTTGGCATTACATTAATCAAGTATTGGAACAATCTCCAAGGTTAGAATTACAAACATACATAGAAATAGGTCTGGACCTAAACAAAATTAGCTAATGGAAAGATGTATGCAGATAATGTTATGACTTAGCTGGGACTCAAATACAATCTTCCATGCCACGACATGCTCTTACAATCTTTGATGTATCTCCGCAAGTAATGAAAACAACCAAGTTGGCCAAGACTGGTGTTAACATTAAGTCTTCTAAGAATAGTCTTCATCCATGCTCTAAATTTCTCTTTACGGATCAATCCAAAGGTAGGAACATGATTAGGAGACATCCACAAGAACATTGTAATCACCAAGAACAACCGCACAATCTCTAACCACTCTGTTAAGAAGATTCTTCAAATTGGAGCACATAAACAACACTGTCATCTATTGTCATAAAGAAACGATCGCTTGCGGACCACGAATGCATGAACCATTCGAGCTGAAGGCACTTATCATCATTACAAACTTGATTCCAGAACCGCAGAATGAAATTCTTAAATGCGGAGGAATGTGGAGCATAATACATTCTCCCTATTATCACCAAATATATAAAAAAGCAATTTTCACTCTAGTGAACATAACTCACTCAAATCTTCATACCGGAGGCTCAAACTTGGAACATAGCATGTTCAAACATGTCTCTAACTAAATTTGAATCTGCAGACAATGATTTTCATTCTACAAGAAATGCAGAGCAATCTACTCAGCTGTTCTGCTATATTAGGAATGCTTATTATCTTCAACACTTAACTCATTAGAAGAAAGCATCAAAACAAGAGTACAGTTGACACCAATGACAACACTAATATGTTAACATCAATGACAACACCGGTTAGATACATACTTGCAACAAGTTGGCCAAAATTACCCCTAACTTGTAGATAACCCTCTTTCTATCACCCTGATGACAATCCCTTGCCTAGGTGATTTAGAAATATTTTAGAGTTTTGTGCTGCAATTATTTTGGGAACCAACAATCCTTAGACAACCCTCGCCACTTCATACTTCACCCTGAGGTCCTGGTGCAGATTGCCTCACGTTCAGTGATCTGTCTACACAATCAAGATCTCTGGGTCTGACCTACCAACTAATGCAGTCATGACTAGGGGGTCTTATCAAATTGTCTAGTCACACAGCTTGTACAACAAACAGTCCCCAAAATAACAAAAGGTTTATTCAAATCTCAAATGTAAATTCACAACACCGATATGCAAATAATTGTATTCATATGGGCAACAGGATCAGGAATACATTATTAAAACTTTTCAATTAGTCTTCTATCCTTCAAGAACTACTTCTTGGTCACTTGCAGGCCAACTCTCAAGCCAATTCTCAATCTCCACCAGAAGAGTCCCCTAACAAAATGTATCTAATGCTTTTATAATCAAGTGGGAAGGAAGTTGAATCAATTATTACATAGGTAGTTACAAATATCAGAAGTTAAATCGTCTCATTAGGCCATTACAGAACTTAACAGACAATGTGCTTGAAGTATAGTAGAAAACAACATGGTTCGGTGCCTTGGAATCAATATAATATCCAAAACAATGTTTTTTGGCAGAATAAAGACTTCGTGAACTAAAGCTATCGCTGAAAATATCTTTTGTCAGTTTATCACCACTTCTCCATCGGTAATTTTACCCTTCTATGAACCATGAATTCCTTCGGCAAGTTAACACCTTTCAGAAAACTAAGGCGTTCACAAACCTATGCCTTGGCCGACAATGAATGAAAACAAAATCTTTTTGGCAATCAATTCTTTTGGCAAACTAAGTAGTTCGTGAGCTTGTGCTTTGGCCAAAACTTACAAGAAAACAAAGACTTTTGAACGAGTCAGCAATTTCAGTGAACCACAACTTTGTGAACCAATTCAATCAGTGGATTAGCAAACTGTGGAATCGACGAGCTGTCGAATATGCGAACTATGGAATCGACAAACTAATGAATTGGTCGATAGATGCTAACTTCACCATTTGTTAACCAAATTGCACCAAATTTGAACAAGTGAAACCCATTAAGTTCCTCTACATGATAAAACACTAACTTCTCCAAAACTTTGTCAAAAAATATCTCCTAAAACAAACACCAAAACAACAACAAAGAAGAAAACAAAAACAAAAACTTAAAAATGTTTTTTTGTGACAAGGGATTGCTTGTGAACCCAGATGCTCCTGCATCATGAAACGTTCTAAATAATCCCACCAGGGATCAAGTCTTGCTAAGAGAAAGGCCCCTGACACCATAAGGGATGAGGTCGGGATCATGCCTCGGGCGAATTTGGTGGAATGGATACCCCTCAGTCCTTGGCTCATGCTCACATATCAAATAGCAAAAATGGTCTTGTTGATGATCTCCATCGAAAAAAATGTAATGGTCTCTCTAAAAAATATTGTGACTTATCTTAATAAAATTTAACCCCACAGTTATACTTTACCCTGCCACAAAATACATTGTTACACCATCCTCTCCCAAATTACAATGTTACAAACAAGGTTACGATCGTATGGGGCCATTTTTGAACCTAGAGGAGTACGAGTGTAAACAGTAAAGATATAATGTGTTAAAATTAACTGAATATGGTTGTAACCACAACGGAAATAGAGGCGGAAGAGACCCATTTTGATCTTCCACCAATCAATTATAGAATTTCGCTTACATTTTTAAAGCTGCTGCGGATCCCATACTCGTATTGGCAGTACAGGTGTACAAACACTCAGAAATGTCAGGATGTGCCATGCCAATAAATAGCTACCTCCAATGCCTACAACACAAACAGAATAGTATCACCAACTATCAAACTTGTTGCAACATTAGTTTTCCTCCTCTGTCACAAATGGCTTCTGGAAAGGTAGTGGCAGTCACTATTGTTTTTGCACTTTCAACCATGCACGTACTGCTGGTTCTCGGTATGGGTTTCCCTCCCTTTTTATTTTATTATTTTCTCTTGTCAGTCAATGCCCTTTTTTCCAGGAAACTCTTATGTTTTCTTTGGAATGGCATCGTCAAATCTAGCTCGTAGATGATTTTGTTGAATTTGGGTACTGTTTGATTTTGTTGATTTTTAGTGATGAAGAGGAACATTTAATTATAAGCATTAATGTTGTCCAGGTGAAGGTTTGACATGTGAGAAGCTCCCAGTGGAAATGTGTGCTTTTGCAGTGTCATCCTCAGGAGTTCGCTGTGTGCTTGAGAAGAAATACTCCTCCACATCACCCCAATACGAATGTCAGGTTACAATTTCACTTAAAAAGCCCATCTAGTCAAATTGAGATTTAGTTAGCAACCAAAGACAATTGCTTTAATAACAAAATGAGATTTGCATTGCAGTCCTCTGGTATCATGGCACAGAAGATGATGGAATGGATAGAGAGCGAAGAGTGTCTGGAGTCTTGCGGTTTGCAGAGAATGTTTGTGGGAATGTCATCTGATGATCTGAACAGCAATTATCGTTTCACTTCCAAGTTGTGCTCAGATAAGTGCCAGAAAAGTTGCCCCAACATTATGGATCTATACTTCAATCTGGCTGCAGGGGAAGGTAAGTTCCTCATTATGTTTTATTCATTCCTTCTGAGGATAACGATGTGATTTTATTAAAAAAACAGATGGTAAGAAGAATAATGATTGCAGGGATATATTTACCTCACCTGTGCGAGGCTTACAAAACACGAAGCAGGCGAATGATGTTCGAGAATGCACATGCGCCAACTCTCAAGACCTTTTCCCTTGCTGGAGCAGATGCACCAACCACAATTTCTATGGGGTATGGAGCAGATGCACCGACCACCTTGGCCTCTCTTTTTGATACGGCTACACCTCCAACGTCCCCATAACTCTTCCTCCATCAAAATTAAATGGAGTCAGAAAAAGTTCTTTGACGTGCCAATTAATTTTTTCTTACAGGATTAAAGTATTCTAGAATAGGAAAGATTTAATTTCTTCCTCTCGTTTCTACCTTATTCTAACTTATTGTTAGTCTTTTTCTTCTTGGCTTCATACTTAATACCTTCCCAAACCGTGTAATGCCGATACACTTGGCCCTTTTTTAATGATTTAATAAAGAATACATTTAAACATAATTAAAAATTAAACGATTTTAAATAAGAGTAGATATGTTATCCTGATTGATTGTAATTTTGTTGTTACAAATTTTTTTTTAATTATTATGATTTAAATTTCTTTTAATAAACATATTAAAGTTGATAATTATTTACCACTTTTTAGTGTGGATGAAATGTAAAATTGTTATTGACTATTTGACCATTAAACCAATTCATATTTAAATAGAACTATATATATAAACAAGTGCCACATAGTTGCCAGTACCTACCTTTGTACTATTGTAATAATGACACTTGTTTAGTTATTAACAGATGAGCTATCACAAAGTGATTCTTGATTTGGCTTGACGACACTTGGAGATGGAAGACTCAATGTATGACAATTTTACTAGGCCAAAGAAGATTTTAAATGTTAGGGTGAAGCTTGACCTCCAAGTTGAAGCTTGGTGGCATAGTTGAGGTGAGTTAATTGTTACTTAATATGGTAAAATTAGCTAGAGCACAAAGATGGCAAATCTATAACAAGGCTATGTCGTGGCTTTTAATGAATGTCACTAAAGCACATCAATAAAAGAATTACCAAAATATTGATTGACAATTTTTTCAAAAGTAAAAAAATTATATTTCAAGTAAAACAAAATAAATAATTGTAAAAGAAAACAAAAGAAAGAAAATAAAAATTTTAAAAGTCATATTTTTTAAGACCAAATTAAATTTGAAAATTAGAAAGGAAAAAAAAGAAGTTTAATAAATTAAAAAGTCAATTTACAAATAATAAAATATTTTTAAAAACTCTTGCGAATTGGCAAAAATGCTTCGCACAACTGCGAAATCTTCTCCTGCATGCACTTCTCCACTTGCTGATGGGCGTTTAAGGCTAGCTTTGTGCTCCCCTGACTCTTGATTGCTCGGTAGGTCCTACCCAACCCGGGATTCCTACGCTAGCTCTTGGTGTTTCGAAGGGCAATGCTCCTAGTACTTATGATCCCATCCGATCGCTTCAAAATCTTCAAACTACTACTCTGCTAGGTTACCTGTGTACGATTCCTCTTCCTCAGATGATGGCTCCTTTGGCTCTGGCACTACATTTGTGTCTAGATGCCTTCGTCCTTAGGGTACTACCCTACCACCCCTTCTAGGGTTTCTACGAAGGCATCTCTCTATGTTTCTCATGTCTGTGACTCCCAACTAGGGTTTGGCAGTGCTTCTTTGGGATCGAAGGTTCAAGGCCTATCCTCCCCTCTCCCCCAATGTGTCATCACCCATGGTTGATTTGGGTGCCCTTGCCAAGGAGGAGGAAGAACTCCACAAAAGAAACTCGTTAGTATGCCAAATTCATAAATTTTGGCCAAGTTTGGTAGATTTGAATAAATGGGTATCTGAACAATGGCAGTCATTAATTGAGGGCAAATTTTGGATTGGACCATATGCCAAAGGTTTCTTCTATGTCACATGCGAGTACCCAGAAGACAAAGCTATACTACTTCAGAAGGGCTCGTGGTACTGGAATAATTCTTTCCTAGGCATGAAACCATAGTATCCAGATTTCAACCCTTTCACAAATACCTTTTTGACTTCTCTAATTTGGGTGTGACTTCCAAACTTACCATTAGATTTTTAGGGAGCTTCATCTCTGTGCGCCATAGGTAACTCTATTGGAATATTTATTTCTAGTCCAAACTCTTCAAAAGACCATTCTACATTTATTCTTAATTGTTCCTACACATTTGCATGAATTCTTGTGGAAATGGATTTCTCCCATCCCCTTCCTGCTGAAGTTAATATCAGATCTACGTCAATAACTTGGAACCAAACGCTGGACTATGAAGGTATCATTTTCAGATGTAGGTGATGTTATGAAACTAGACACAGAGTAGAGGATTGCTCAAAACATTCTTCTTCCTCAATAAATTCGTATTCAAGGAAACATGATACTACCCTAATTACATTCAAATGCTTTATGTCCTTCACCTCCACACTTGAAACAAGTACCTCTGAATGTTCTCTTATCAAATCCTCTTCCTTCTCTTCTATATCTTTCATTCCGGTATGCACAAGTGTTTCCTCTCCAGTAAAAAATTTTGTCATCTCTCCGATAAGCATTGTTATCTCTGTCATCCTTCTCAACTGGGTTGTCAAACTTGTTCTGCTCCAGAAATGATCTATCTCCTCCAGAAAAATATCCTACCTCTTTGAAATTTAGCTCCTTTGCCTCTCTGTCTCTGATCATGTCACTTATTCAGCTTCTCTTCAACCTTCAGGGAAAACTAATATGCTTCTTCCAAAGATGTCATCCTTACCAAACTTAGTTCTTCTTGAATGTTCAATCTCAGTACATTGATGTATCTAGCCACTTTATCCTTTCTTGCTTCACTATGTCTTGTTCTTATGATCATCTTATGAAATTCTTCAGTGTACTCCTTCACATATTTCTCCTTCTGTCTCAGGTTTTGCAATGTTTTCAACAACTCCAACTCATAGTCAATAGGTCTAATCTGATTCTTCAACTTTGTCACCATCCTATTCCATTTTGTAATCTTTTCTTTTTCTCTTCTGTTTCTTTCCAACTGAACTTCTTTCCACCATATAGCAGCGTGTCCTTTCAACTTTATCTTAGCAAATTTTACCTTCTCTAGATCTTCAATCTCTTCATATTCAAAGTATTCTTCCATATCATTTATCCAGTCAATCAATTCTTCAAGATTCAAATTACCAGTATAGTTTGGTACATCAACTCTAAGTCTCTTTCCAATCTTTGAAATAGCTCGCAACATCTTTATCTGATCTTATTCTTCTTCTTCATGACCTTCTAGGGTTTTGCCAGTTTGTTCAGTAGATTGAAATTCTTCTTCATCATCACTTTCAACATTAGGTCTTAGTGTCAATCCTCTTCACCTATCTTCCTCGACAGCATCCAAACATATTCGCATTGTTCTCATCAATTCCATCATCTCATCCATTCTATTAGCCATTGTACCAACAGGAGGAACTCTTCGTAGCGGCATCTTCCTAGGACCAAGTGCAAACTACCTCAGGTTCAGCGATCGAACTACAAGCGACAACTGCCTCTCAATCGGTGATTAGTTGCGCACAAGTAACCTGCCTCAGATTGGCAATCTGCTCACAACAAGATCTTACGGAATCCCCTTCGCTAATTCACTCCAACGAATCAAACTTTCACTCTAATACAACTTGGTGTAGTCATGGTAGGAGGGTTCACAGAATGAATTGTCTAGACCGTGCAGCAAGAGTAAACACAATGGAAACAACTCAAGAAAAATGGAACAAATGTAGATTCAGTCATTCAGTATATCATAGGATTCAAATACAATCTAGTCGGCAATATGCGAGCTTACAATTAGGGCTCACAAGCCTAATTACATACATGCGCAAGATAAAGCCTTGAGGCTCCTTCGAACAAAATCTAAACTATCAGATCTTTCTTATGTGTATATCTTGATAACTACTTTCCTAAGGATCTATTCCATCTTTATATATCATTTCTAGACCAATAGATTCCTTTGCATCAGCCGAAGGTCACAAAGTCCAATGAAGAGCTGTAGCATGTTCATAGATAGGTTAGACCTAAATGCGTAGAACACTTCCTCAAATGAATGGAACAATGTGTAGACGCTTGGGGAAGGTCCACCATGAACCAAAGGACATTGGATGATGTGTCAATAAGATCCCCAAGTCAAGGAATGATCTGCAAGACTTCTCCTTTAGCTGATTAACAGGACTTGTTAAGATGCTCTGCTCTAAGAAAATAGTTGATCTTCTGATAGAGATAGCTTTCTGGTAACTGATCCAAATGCTCTGAATTCTTGATATGATGTAGATGAATGAATGTAGATGCTAAGACCAGATCTGTAAGATGTGAAATGCCAAAACTGGACCACAAGCTGAAAACTGCTACTAACTGAACTGCCTGAACTAAACTGGAAAATGAAAGAACTGAAATGCAAATGTTTTTTGGTTGATACAAGATTACTGTTGAACTAGGGATGCTCCTGCATCGGTATGACAGATTCTCTTACAGCTGAAAGTACTATCAGTATGACAGATTCTATGACGGTCGTAAGATGTGTAAGAGCATCTGTCATTGCCCAACTTGGGAATAGGCAACCATATTGGGATGGGGTGTTATGACAAGTGTCATGACCATGCTACAGTGTTGGACAAGTGGCCCTAGGCGTGGGTTTTGGGCCATGAGACCAATTTCAACGCCCATCTCAAGGAAAGTTCATTTTTTGCCTTGAAACTTCTATTTAAGAAGGTGCTCTGAGAGGAGATGTATTATGTGATTGATAGGTACTGTTATGCTGCCAGATTGTCTCCAGATATGAGTGTCAAAGACTCCTGCAAGAGTATTGACTCTAAAACTGTATTGTAACCTTCATTGTTTACTGGAATACATTTGAGCTGTGTTATGGAGTGTGGGTTTTTTCACCCGTAAGGGTTTTCCCCACGTATCTCTTGTCTCTCTCTTCTGTCAACATTCTTGTGTTGTGTATTTCTGCAATATCTTTGTTACTAGGTTAATAACACTGTAATTGTAAAGGTTAAAAAGAATTTGCACACATCTCCCCTCATTAGATTAGTGTAGGAAGCGATTTTTACACACCTAGCTTCCTTTCAGTTGGTATCAGAGCTTGATCACCTTTGGTCCTAGTTGTTGGGTAGGGGTTTTTTGAGTTGATCTTAGTTTGAGTGGGAGTCTATGTAGAGTATTCTATAATCTTGTTGCAGGAAGGAGATGGTAGGCATATCCAGAAGATTAGAGGTGGAGAAGTTTAACGGCACAAATTTTGAGTTATGGAAACTTAAGATGGAAGACATGCTTGTTGATCAAGAACTATGGGAAACCTTTTCCGGTGTAAAACCAATAGCAATGGCACAAGTTGATTGGGATCTCAAAGGTCGGAAGGCTAAGGGTCTCATAAGACTCAGTCTAGCTGATTCTGTAATGTTAAATGTCCATGAGGAGAAGACCACGAAAGAACTTTGGAAGAAGCTGGGATATGTTTATCAAGCCAAATCCATGGTGAACAATCTTTTTTCTGAGAAAGAAGTTGTATTCTCTAAGGATGGAGGATGAAGGATCTATTGTAGATCACCTGAATTCTTTCAACATGTTAGTTACACAATTGACTTATGTTGGTGTGAAGATGAAGGAGGAGGATGGTTGTATGACCTTGATTTGGTCTTTGCTGGACTCATGGGATCATCTTGTTATGGCTATTGGGAGCACCACACCCACTTTCAAAATCGTTGAAGTGGTATCTTCATTGTTATTTGAACAACTGCGGAGAAAGTTTTCTAAAGCAACCAAAGAGGCTCTTGCAATTCGTGGAAGACCCAAGGAGAAAGGGAAAAAGAAGGAGAAGAAAGCTAAGAAAGGTAGATCCAAATCCCGTGGGAGATCTAAATCTCCTGGAAAGTCCAAGGCTCTCTGTTGGAACTGTGGAAAAACTAGGCATTTCTGAAAGGAATGCAAAGAGGAAAAGAAGAAGAAGAAGAAGAATGTCCCAGACTCATATTCTGACAAGTCACAAGATGATGGTGATGCCTTCATCACAGCCCTAGCCACCCATGCATCTAATGATGTGTGGTTGATTAATTCTGGTGCATTGTTCCACATGAGCTCACATCGAAGCTCAATTATGAAGTATGAAGAGTTCGATGGTGGAAGAGTGTACCTGGGTGACGATTCTCATTTGAAGATTGTTGGTCGTGGAAGAGTCTGAATCTGATTCCCTAATGGATGAGTGAAGGGGATCAATGGGGTCATGTACATCCCAGGCTTGGCATGGAACCTACTTTCTGTAAGTAAGTTTAATGATGCAGGTGTGTAGGTTGTCTTTTCAAAGGATGGATGCAAGATGACTAGAGGATCTATGGTGCTTGCGAAGGGTACTTGGAGAGGTACTCTATTTTAGTTGGATGCATGCACTTCACAATGTAGTACTTCTTCTGACTCGAAGAAAAGAGCTACAATCACTTGATCCCCACCATTGGAATTGATAGTGAAAAAGTCTTCTAAAAAATTCTGATGCTTTGGAAGTTAAGCTTCCTGCTGAAAAGACAATGTTATGGCATAAGAGATTTGGCCACATTGGTGAGAAGAGTCTTAGAACCCTAAAAAATAAAAGCCTCCTTGAGGGGTTAAATGATTGTAATCTCGAGTTTGACTTTTACGAACATTGTATATATGGAAAGGGCAAAATCGTGTTCAGTTTTACTCTAGTTCTCATAAGTCTTCTGGTGTGTTGGACCTTATTCATTCTGATGTGTTTGGTCATGTTAGTGTTCCTTCAATTTCCAAATATGTATATTTTGTATCTTTCATAGATGATTACAGTAGAAGGACATGGATTTATTTTCTCATAAGAAAGTCTGAAGTCTTTAGTTGGTTCAAAAAGTTTAAAGCTTTTGTTGAGAATCAGACTAGTAAAAAGATTAAGTGTTTGAGAACTGACAACGGTGGTGAGTTTTGTGCGGCAGAATTCGATAAGTTCTATAAAGAGAAAGGGATTGAAAGACATAAGACAACTCCATACACCCCACAGAAAAATGGAGCTGCATAGAGGATGAACAGGACATTGATGGAGAAAGCTAGGAGTATGCTTAGTGGAGCAAGCCTCGAACAAAAGTTTTGGGCTGAAGCTATAGCCACTGCTTGCTACATGGTAAATAGGTCTCCTACATCGGCTCTTGTTGGTAAGACACCTATGGAGGTGTGGTCTGGTAAGAAGCCTTCAGTTAGACATCTTCGTACTTTTGGTTGTGAGGCATATGCACATGTGCCCAAGGAGAAATGGTCTAAATTGGAGAACAAGGCTATTAAGTGTATTTTCATTGGCTATGGTGTTGATGTGAAAGGATACAAGCTTCAGGATCTTGTGGCTGAAAAAGTGTTGTATAGCAGAAGTGTTATTTTCAGAGAGCTAACACCTTCTCCTATTTTTCTATAGCCAGAATAAATAGAAAAGAAAGAGGATGTGGTTTAGTTTCCTTCTACCCCTAAGAAAATTGAACCGACAGACCCTGTGAGACTTGATGGTGAGGAGAGCTCTAGCAGCTCTGAAAGCTCAGAAGAACAAGAAGCAAAACCTCAACCTCAATCCTTGAGGAGGTCTACACAAACAAGGAAGCAACTTGATAGGTTTGGTTATTCATTGCTAGATTCTAGTTGTGCTTTTGCCTTGCTTACTAACACTAATGAGCCTAGAATTGTGACAGAGGCTATGGACATGAAAGATGCAGGTTCCTGGAAGAAGGCCATGGAAGATGAGTTGGTTTCCTTGGAGAAGAATAAAACTTGGAACTTGGTGCCTTTGCTTGAAGGATGGAAACCTGTTGGATGCAAATGGGTGTTCAAGAAGAAATTTGGTGCAGATGATAGTGTTGAAAAGTACAAGGTCAGATTGGTTGCGAAGGGGTACTCACAAGTGGAGGGAATTGATTATGGTGAAATTTTCTCTCCCGTTGCAAAGCTGACATCTATTCGGTTCTTGCTATCTCTTGCAGCAGCGTATGACTTAGAGGTGGAGCAGATGGATGTCAAAATAACTTTCCTTCATGGTGATTTGGAGGAAGAGATTTACATGTCACAGCCAGAGTATTACATAGAGAAAGGTAAAGAAAATTTGGTTTACAAACTGAAGAAGTCTTTGTATGGTTTGAAGTAGTCTCCTAGGATGTGGTATAAGAAACTTGATGCCTTTGTGTTGTCGATTAGATTTCTAAGATCAAAATCAGATCATTGTGTGTATTACAAATTTGACAATGATCGCATTCTCATTATTGCATTATATGTTGATGATATGTTGTTAATTAGGAATAGTAAGAATATGATTTCTATTTTGAAGTCTCAGTTGTCAGCACAATTTGAGATGAAAAATCTAGGGGCAGCCAGGTACATTCTGGGAATGAAAATAAGAAGAGACAGAGCTAACAGAAAACTTTGGTTAAGCCAGATTAACTATGTGAAGACCATGTTGGATAGGTTCAGCATGGCAGATTGCAGACCATTGTGTCTTCCTGTTTCTTTGGGGACAAAGTTATCTATTAATGATTGTCCAAAATCTCCTTCTGAGGTGGAGGACATGAGTAGAGTACCTTATGCTAGTGTTGTTGGTAGTTTAATGTATGCTATAGTCTGCACAAGACCAAACATTTCCCAAGCAGTGGGAGTCCTTAGTCGATTTATGGCTAATCCTGGACGGGTACACTTTGATGCAGTAAAGTGAGTATTCAAATATTTGAGGGCTACTTCTAAGTATTCCATATGCTATCATGGTAATCCTATAGGATCTCCACATTCTTTTTGTATTTGTAGATTCGTGGATTCTGATTGGGCAGGTGACATTGATAACAAGAGATCCACCAGTGCTTACGTGTTTACTATGTTTGGTGATTCAATTAGTTGGATGAGTAAGAGGCAACCTATGGTCGCTTTGTCCATGACAGAAGCTGAGTATATGGCAGCAACTCATGCTTTCAAGGAAGCCATTTGGCTTAAGAGATGGTGTTCATATATTGGTGTTGATGCAAGACAGATTACTATTTGTTGTGATAATCAGAGTGCGATTTGTCTAGCAAAGTGATGCAGAGCGACACACAGTAGAAACACACACACTCAAAATGTTAATTCTGTCAATATTGGCAAGAGATCTCAAATGTCTCATCGAACCTCTTGCACTCTTTCCTTGTCGACTTGACTTACCTTGTCGATCTCATTATCTACTGTCTTCCCAATGGTTTCCTTCACACTGATATCTTCCTATGCATCGGCCAAACATTATACCATCGGCTTCCTTTTCAAATGTCATTCTGAATTGCCTTGTCTTCCTGACATCCCCTTGATACATTTGAATCTGCACATACATTACTTGACCTGCCGTGTCGGTTCCTTCCACCGTTTCTGTCGGTCAACAATTGTATCAAAAACAAATGTATGTCTCAACATGCAAATGAAATATACAAACGGAATATACAAACTGCGACTTCCTATCGCCAGTCCTCCGCCCCGCTATCACCTGTCGCTCC
Organism: Cunninghamia lanceolata; assembly: GCA_027924645.1. Classification (NCBI taxonomy): domain Eukaryota; kingdom Viridiplantae; phylum Streptophyta; class Pinopsida; order Cupressales; family Cupressaceae; genus Cunninghamia; species Cunninghamia lanceolata. The sequence goes on from BSBN01001018.1 coordinate 584,195, forward strand.
TTGTATCTACAGACAAATATCCTTCTAACATACAAACTATCTACCACCTCGGCCGGTCACCCTTTGTATCATATGCAATGTATATTTTCGTTGTATCTTCACAACATACAACAGCGATATGCAATTGCAGTATACACACAATTTGACACCCACATACAGTAGCGATATACTCACAAACTATCTACGACATACAATGGACATATACACAGGAAATGCATCTCCTTAGATCATTTCGACATACACAAGAATTATCTGCCGGTATACATTGGCGATATACTGTTGGGTGAATATCTTGTTGTTAACTCACTAACAGCAAAATGGGTATATCAGCCACAGCTATGATGAGACAAAGTCTCTCCTCTCAGCAAGGGGAGGTTCCCTCTGGTTGCTTGATTTTTACAAACAAGATAACTTATGCAATTTATGTACACTAAAAACTATATTTGTGGTGGTTCCATTTCATCTCATTCTTTTTTTTCAGAATAGATGTTTGTACTTCAAACTATTGATAAAAGACTTATAAATTATCACAAAATCACAGAAACACAAACTTTTCTCTTACCTCACTTACTAATTGCAAATAAAACTATTTGAAGTTGAATGCAGCCCAAAGTCTTCACTCTTCCCCAAGATGATAAAAGTAGATTGAATATAATAACTTACAGCACAAAGTCTTCAAAATATTGTATTCTCACAAACATAACATAATCCTCACAAATGATTTGATAACACAAAGTCTATTAGAATCAAATTAAGAGCACTCTTCAATCACTTGAAACAATCTCCACACTTCAATTATTATCAAAGAAGATTATAATAGCAAGACGTAAGAACAATGCTACCATAACACAAATAACCCCAAGACAAAGATTGGAATTGAACTTGCTTTCTTGTATTGATAAATATTTGATAATTGATTTTCACAAAGAAGCACAAAGTCTTGATTTGCTTTTCAATTCTCCAGAGTATTCTTGTAATAGACAAAAGATAATATTTACAAAAGAGGCCCTCTTTATTTATAGGGACAGGCCTTGAGAAAATTTAGGAAAAACCCAACTACTTTGACTTATTCAAAAATAGGAGTCCTTATTTACTTGGGACTTCCTATATTTTTACATGTAATTACATATGAAAAATGTATATGTAAAAATGTCCAAAATTGTTTTGAAAGTACATCTGAAAAAATAGAAAATAAACTAAGGAAAAACTGCTTCAATTTGTGTCGCCACTTTTCCTCATGTGATCATCATACATAGTGAAAGTCGCTTGCATCTCAATGCTATCCGGGTTGAATGCATTCCTGAAGATCATCTTGGCTCTAACTATGGCATCCCTCACTGTAGTGATTGATTTTGCATGACCAGTTAACTTGGTTTTCAGATTATCCAAAGTTAACTGGTTGTCTAAAATATTGTCCACAGAAGTCATTGAAAATGTTTTATCTTCGAATTCTTTCTGGAACATGTCTTCAAATTCCTGAACCATTTCTTCTGCTGAAAGAAATTGGTTGTCCTGTGATACCAGCTTACAAGGCAACTCCTCCAACTTATGCAAAAGGTTGACATCACTTTGTTCATTGATTTCCTTTCCAGCTTCCACAAAATCAAGCTTCAACACTTCTGTAGTAGGAGGGCACATAAATACCTTATCAATGAACTCAGGATCCAACCTGATTATCACATTACCACTAGCGTCCACCACAGCTCTAATATCTTTGTTATAGAAATGGGCACACTGAAGAACAAATTCCGTGTTGTGAGCTGCCACTGGGAAAGATGACACCATATGAATATTACTTTCAATTATCTTCTTCATCATAGCACTGGGGTTGCTTGACTTGGTTCTATCTACAAACTCAGCCATATCAACATGGCCAATCTTTATATCTCTAATGTCGTCAACATTAGAAGTGACTGAGGTGATTGGGAAAATACCTTGATATTTGTACTTCATTACTTTTGATTTCTTTGGAGACAACTCAGTCATTTGGATGAGCTATCACCAAGAAGATGCTGATGAAGAACGAAGATTCACAGAAGAAACTGCAGCAAAAAGTCATGATCATGTAATTAGGGAAAGTACTGGCAATTTGGGAAAATTGCATCTCGATGATCATGACTATGGAAATGTGCTTGAAAAGGGGCTATAGAGTGAGCAGGCCAAAAATCAAAGGAAAAGCAGGCTCAGGAAATCAAAACTAGAAATTTTCCAGAGTTAGGAAAATTTGGGATATTGTTTGCATGGGCGGCAAAATTGGCCGCTCTTGCATGTGAGTTTTTTTCGTATATGCAGTGGTGGCAAAATTGGCCGCTACTACAGGCAATAAGGGATTTTCAAGTTGGATGTGCATCGGCGGCAAAAAACAATGACAATGCATATGGGAAAGTTTGCAAGTTAACGTGTAAGAGTGGCAGATTTTACCACCCATACACCTCCATTGGAAAGTTTCAAGAAAATACGTAAGCGGCGAATATCACTGATGATACATAAATATGGTAGGGTTGCAATCTTCGGGATGTTCGGTCAGCGGAAATTGTCGACGACGCACATGAGCAAGATTTCAAGTGTTTTGTGTAAGGGCGGCAAAATTTGCTGCCAATACATGGTAAGGTCCGCAAGGGTTTTGGTGTAGGAGCGGGTGTTCATGGTCAATAAAATTGCCGAAACCCATATAGGTATGACTTACGGCATAAACATTGGTTTTGGTCTAAAACATTTTCAACTCGAAGAACAAAACAAAATTGAAATGCACAACGAAGACAAAGATTCAAAAATTGAACGAAACAAAATAAAAACTATACAAATCGTCATGTTAACCTAATCCCTAGGAAAGAAAATAAAATAGAAAAAACATTTACCTGTTCAAACGGTTGGAAACTTGAGTTTGATGATGAAGAGTTCAATTGAATCTTTACTCGACGCGCTCGATCAGTGCGATGGAAGTCTAGAGATCGGCTAGGCAGGAGAGGAAATGATAAAAAGAATAGCCAAACGAGTATTTAAAACTCAAAAATAGACATTAAATGAATGGCATGAGTGGCCATTAATGGCACTCCAAGTCAGAGATCCAAAGGATCTTTGCTCAGGCGGCGATTTCGGGTGCTTTAACACGTGTGTCAACAAACATGCAAAGGCGGCAAATTCTGCCGACCATACATGAAAACTTTGGGGAAACATGTAACGGTGGCAAAATTCACTGCCTTTACATGTGCAAAGAGAAACCTATGTAAAAGCAACAAAATTCGCCGCCGTTACACATTCAACAAATGAAAAGTAAAGAGATATGTATGAGCAGAAAAAAATGCCGCCATTACATATCAAAACTCAAAAATTACTAAATCTTGAAAATGGTCAAAATCAACATCTTAATCAATTTATGACTTAAATGATATTCACGAATATCGAGAAACTGATTCAAAGGAATGTCACAAACCAGTTTAGAATGTCAAATGACTTCGTACGAGATCAAGGGAATCTTATCTCAATTTGCAAGCTTAGAGTGTAGATTCACGAAATGGACAAGTTTCGTGGGGGTTGTCTACAAAACCGAGCGCAGCCGATTTTGAGAATAACAGCTAGCTCTAACTGGGGAACTTCCTTCGATCGAACTTTGAAATGATTGAAGGGAGTAGAATCCAGTCTCTAAGTGCCTTCATCCATGCCATTGGGCTATAGAGTCAAGCTAAAGAAAAAAGAAAAAGACACAAAGACTGAACAACAATGCAAAAATAAACACACAACTATACAAATATACAATTGAACTTATCTTATACTTCAAGGATTGAAGTGTTTCAGATGTTGCCCACTGTGAGGCAGCAAGAATGGTGTCCCATCCTAATACTCCAGCAAGAAGCTATTCTCACCACAGAACTAATGAATGGTGAATGGACCTCTCCATAAGGAATCAAAGTTTCCATGCATTCCTTTTGGTTCTCTCCTCTTGTCCCACAACAAGACTTGATCTCCAATCTGAAACTCACGAGCCTTTGCCTTCTTGTCAAAGAGTTTCTTGACTTGACTTTGGTGCTCAGCAATACGATCCACCACCATAGTGCGCTGCTCCCAAGTTTAGTTAGATACATGATCCTTTTATCAATAGAACTATCGAAAGTTCTATCTTCCAATGCCTTCACCAACCTCAATGCCGGCAATTCCAAGGTAATTGGTATCTCCACATTCAGACCATATAGAAGCTGAAATGGCGACATGCCTATCACCCTTTTGGGGGTAATTCTATCTGCCCATAAAGCATCAAAAAGCACTTTATGCCAAATTCTCTGATTCTCATCTACCAATTTCCTGATAATAGTGACCAGATTCTTATTGCTTGATTCTGCTTGACCATTACCTTGCAGATAATAGTCTGACGAATGGGAAAGAATGATCCCATGCTCATAGTAAAAGTCAGTAATCTCATGAGAGGAAAAACAAGTAGCATTGTCTGCTACAATCTTGTTTGGAACTCTAAACCTAGAAATAATGTTTTCCTTAAGAAAACTGCATACCACTTCAGAAGTAGCATGTTTGACTGGAATGGCTTCCACCCACTTGGTAAAATAGTCTGTTGCGGTGAGAACATAATTATGTCCCACACTTGATGATGGATTCACTGCGCCAATGAAATCAATGCCCCATTGCTGAAAAGGTTCCTCAATCACCACTGGTTTGAGAGGTAGTGCTGCCAACTTTGGTTTCCCAACAAACTGTTGACACAATTCACACCTACATACCCAATTGTACGCATCTTGGAATAGTGTGGGCCAATAGTATCTAGCCCGCAGAATCTTGTGAGCCGTTACAGGTGCAGAAAAATGTCCTCCACAAGCCAAATTGTGGAAAGACTCCAAAAGTCTACTTTGTTGCACTTTATCCACACAACGGAGAAATACACCATCAAGACTCCTTTTGTACAAACCATTGTCCCAAAGGACGTAGTTAGCAGCTTTCAACGTAATGGTTCTTTTCTCCTTATAAGATAGATGAGAAGGACACTCACCATAGGTAAGGAAATGAGTGATATTAGAATACCACTCATCAGTTGTGGTGACAAAAAGAACAGTTGGTGTGTCCACAACTTCTTCTTCTTCATCCCCTATCTCTTTTGGAATGTTATCAGCGATCACTTGACACAAACCTTTACCACACACAAGCTTGGTAGGCTTGATATCTAGATCAAATTCTTGGATCTTAGCAATCCAATTACCTCTCTTTGTTTCGAACTCCTGTTGAGTTAGGATAGACTTGACTGTTGTATCAGGAACCATAACAATAGTGTGTGAATTCAGAATATAGAACCTGAAATGCTTCACCGCTTTGACCACGGCATAGGCATGTTTCTCCATATTCAAATACTTCAATTCATGAGCTTTGAGAGGACAACTCATAAATGATATGGGGGATTCTACACCTTCTTCATTCTGCTAAACCAGAATAGCTGAAAGTGTGTGTTCTGAAGTGTAGCTATAAACTACGAAATCTTTGGTGTAGTCAGGACAAACAAGAACTAGAGCATGAGAAATAGCCCTCTTGATATCCTCAAATGCTTCTTTGTTCCATAGTCCAACGGAAAGTAGCATTACCCTTCATCATATTGACGATGTGACAGGTTTTCTCTGCAAACTCAGGAATGAACCTTCGCAAGAAATTCACCTTTCCAAAGAAAGAATGAACTGCAATCTTACTAGCAGGTAGAGTAAGACTTTGAATAGATTTGACTCTTTCTAAGTCAATCTTAGTACCTTCCCAGGATACAATGTGTCCGAGAAGCTTACCTTCTGTAACCCCAAAAACTGACTTCTTGGGATTGAGGGAAATACCATTTTGCCAGTAGTGCTCTAGCACTTGTCGTAAATGGTGTGCATGATCGTGACAGTTTTTAGAGAAAATAATCAAGTCATCAAGATACACCACAATGAACTTTCCCATCTCATCTCTGAAAGCAAGATCCATTGCCCTTTGAAATGTGGTGCCAGCATTTATCAGACCAAAAGGCATTCTGCGATATGCAAATGTGCCCCATGGTATAGTGAAAGCAGTCTTAAACTGATCTGCTTCATTGACCTCCACTTGGTTATACCCTGAAAAACCATCTAGAATAGACAGCATTTCTGAACCGGTTACTGTTTGCAACACTTGGTCCATGATGGGCAAGGGGTAGTTATCTTTCAAGGAAGACTGGTTGAGATTCCTGAAATCAACACAGATACGGATTTCTCTATTCTTCTTCCTTACAGGAACTATGTTTGCGATCCAGGTGGAATGATGAATTGGAAAAATTATCCTTGCATTCAGCATCTTCTGAATCTTAGAAAGGATTGTACCTGATATCTTAGGGTTGTATTGCCTCTGCTTCTGCTTGTGAGGCAACGATCCAGCTTTGAGGGGAATTTCGTGTTGAACCTCCTTAGGCCTGAAAGACTTTAGATCATCATAGGAGTAAGCCAAAACATCAATGTAATGGCGAAGGAGGGTAATGAATTTGAATCTTTCGTCAGCAGTGCAACATTTTCCAATGTTGACCATCTTAGGATCTGCTTCTGAACTCAAATTTACCTGCTCAAATTCCATAGAGGAAATTGAATCCTGTTGTTGCCGCTGCTTGATATACCTATCATGTTTATCAAAAAGTTTCTCAAGGGAAACCAAACCTTTTGGGATTTTATTCCTTTTCAATTGTAGAAATTCTTCGCCGGTTTGTGAATCTATCTCGAAAACATATTCCCGCGGTGGCGATTCACTACCTTCAAAGTAAAGCTCATCAAAGCTATCCATCTTTTCTAGGAAAGAGATGATTTGGTTATCACCATTGAACACCTGCCAATGGTCAGCGTTATCAGGTACACTTGGTCGAAAGACCAGCTCAATAGTGTACTTGTTCACTTTGAAATCTTTATGAGGGACCATGAGAGTGGCAGAAACAGCCAATGAATCTGCACGATCATTGAACTCTCTTGGCACTGCAGAAATGTTGAAAGCATCAAAACCTTCAATGCAATCCCATACACGATTGTGATAGTGTCTCAATATTTCATTCTTGGTTTGGTACAAATTCGTCACTTGACAAACCACCAATTTGGCATCCCCTTGAGCATGAAGGATTTTAACACCCCTAGCATGAGCAGCTTCCAATCCGAGCAACAAAGACTCGTATTCGGCGGTGTTATTGGTATTGTCAAATTATAACTTGTATGAGAAAGGTAAGATATCACCTTGTGGAGATATCAAGACCACTCTGGCTCCAGAACCAATAGAAGAACAACTGCCATCAAATTCTAAAATCCAGACTTCATCAGAATTTGATTCCTTGGAATTTCTTTGATCAGAAGATTCCTCTTCATCAGTGAGGGAAGAACCCAGCATTATTATACCTTCACCTGAACTTTCATCTGAAAACTCCTCTGATTCTCCATCCAAATGGTCTGAGCTATCACTTGATGAACTCTCATCTGATGAAGAAGAAACGTCTTCAGTAGACAGGAAATAGTTACCCATTCCTGAGGACTCAAACAAAATTTGAGCTTTGGGATTTGCCATTTGGGTAACAATGTACTTTGCCTCCTTTTCAGGAAGCAACTTCAACATAACACCTTTAACAAGTATCCTTGCTTCAGATAGATCCATGTTAAACTCTCCACCTACATCCTTGCAAAAATTTCACCCATGCAAGATGCCATAAGAAGCTGGGACATCAGCTACTAGGACTGTCATCTTAATCCTTTTGTCCTGAAAGGCTACAAATGCAAATTGGGCATCTTTGATTTGACCCAAAAGTGGAACTTGCTTATTTTCCATAGAGAAACACCTCCTGAAAGTTTTGGTTAAGGTGAGGCCAAGGGCGTCTGCTACTTTGGCAGGCATAACATTGTCAGAGGCTCCAGAATCTATTACACAATTGCTCAATTTATGCCCATTTACTAATAGGGAAACATAGAAAGGTACAATTTTTCCAGAGGCTTCAAGGGGAGTAGTGACAAGGTTATTTTGGGTAGGTTTGTTTTTTGGGGAGTCATGAGTACTTTTTGGAAAATCTTGTCCTGCAGGGACAATCTTGTTTTTGACATATTTAGCTAATCTATCAAATTGTTCAGGATTAGCTTGTAAATATTCAACTTCAGACATTTGGATCTTAGTCTTCCTAGCATGATCTATTATATCGAATTGCTGAAATGAATTTGAAACGGAGGAAGAGAATCCATCATTCTAATTTTTGGTAGAGATAGTACTAGTCTAAGGAGTAGAAGTGGAAGGTACAAATTCGTTAGAGGCACTTACTTGTTTATTGACCACCAAGTCTTTTGATTGGAAAGGTAGCGGAGTCCCCCGTTTGGCGATTGAAATCACCGGTTGAGATTCTTCTCTTGCCTTCCATTTATCAGCTTAAAGAGCTGACTGATTTTGAGACCAAGTGAAAATAGCATATGCTCCTTCACACACTTCTCCTTTTTTAGCTTCATCTTGGTAATTCAAAAAGCTAATGGTAGAGTCGCCAGCTAATTCCTCTTCTCCTTCTGTGAAGAGATTAGCACCATTTTCATAGTCCAACTCAGGTTGGAAAAAAAGTTCATTTTCAGCTTCATAATAGCCAACTACTAAGTTGACCGGTGTTGCTTCAATGGCAAGCTTCCCCTGTGTAGGCGGAAGATGGTTGTGTTGTCCTTAATTTCTAATAGCATTGCCTTGATATGAATTATTCAAAAATGTCCTCCTTGGTATATCCCGATAAGAAGGAGGGGCAGACATACCTTGGGACATTTGTCTCTTCAGAGCTAGCAATTCATTTGCTAGCTTTTGCACCATAGGGTCCGTGGTGCTTGTGGAAGAATTCTCAGTAGAAGAGGAGCTTTTATTTCTATTAGAATCCCTTCTTATCTTACCCGCAAGGATAAGATCATCTTCCACTTCAGTTGCCTATGAGCTGCAGCAAGATCTGTAGGAGTAGCTCGCCTCAACAGAAAACTCACCTCAAGAAATTGTGTATTGATAAAGAAACATTTAAGGTTCTCCGCTGTTGGCTCAGCGATGGTGGGAATCCTATTTCTCAACTTATTGAAATTAGCGATGAAGTCTCGCATAGGTTCATGAGGTTCTTTTTTCATTTGTGTTAGTTGTGCCAACAATGCATGTGCATCTTCCGCAGGTTTAAACCTGGCTTCGAACTTGGTTTTGAGAGTATTCCAGTTTGTTATGGTCTGAGCTCAAAGATGGTAAAACCAGTCTGCAGCAGCACCTTGCAGTGTTTCTACAAAGAGTCATACAGCTACATCTTCATGCTCGACACCTATCACACCACAAGCTATACAGAAAGCTGCAATGTGTTCATCAGGGTGAACTTTCCCGTCACCATAGAATTTGGGAAAATTCTTTCTTGAACTACGAGGTAGTTCATGCAATGGTGGGGTCAAATTTAGAGGACCAAAGGTATTACCCCAAGGGCCTTGAACTGCCATGACGCGCTGATTGAAAGGTGGGATAACAAACCTTGGTGTCATATGAACAGACAAAACTCTGCTAGCAGTAGCACTAGAAGTTTCACCTGGTATTAGAGACCTGGCATTAGTAGGAGGAAAACTCCTGGTATGCTGAAGATGAGGTCGTGGAGGCAAGAATCCAAAATTATTTTGCTGCATCAATACAAATGCAGGATCAATAATACCTTGAGCTCTCTTGCTTCTGGTATACCATGAATCTGCCAGAATGTAGTATGCTCAAAAAAATTTTGCAACAAATGGAAAAGAACTGAAAATGCTTCAACTCGGAGCGTGAGGCTTCAAGTTGCGCGTTCCTTCTCCGGTAGAGTTGCCAAAAAACTATTGGGTGAATATCTTGTCATTAACTCACTAACGGCAAAATGGGTATATCAGCCACAGCTATGATGAGACAAAGTCTCTCCTTGAAACAAGGGGAGGTTCCCTTTGGTTGCTTGATTTTTACAAACAAAATAACTTATGCAATTTATGTACACTAAAAACTATATTTGTGGTGGTTCCATTTCATCTCATTCTCTATTTTCAGAATAGATGTTTGTACTTCAAACTATTGATAAAAGACTTATAAATTATCACAAAATCACAGAAACACAAAGTTTTATGTTACCTCACTTACTAATTGCAAATAGAACTATTTGAAGTTGAATGCAGCCCAAAGTCTTCACTCTTCCCCAAGATGATAAAAGTAGATTGAATATAATAACTTGCAGCACAAAGTCTTCAAAATATTGTATTCTCACAAACATAACATAATCCTCACAAATGATTTGATAACACAAAGTCTATCAGAATCAAATTAAGAGCGCTCCTCAATCACTTGAAACAATCTCCACACTTCAATTATTATCAAAGAAGTTTATAATAGCAAGACGTAAGAACAATGCTACCATAACACAAATAACCCCAAGACAAAGATTGGAATTGAACTTGCTTTCTTGTATTGATAAATATTTGATAATTGATTTTCACAAAGAAGCACAAAGTCTTGATTTGCTTTTCAATTCTCCAGAGTATTCTTGCAATAGACAAAAGATAATATTTACAAAAGAGGCCCCCTTTATTTATAGGGACAGGCCTTGAGAAAATTTAGGAAAAACCTAACTACTTTGACTTATTCAAAAATAGGAGTCCTTATTGACTTGGGACTTCCTATATTTTTACATGTAATTACATATGAAAAATGTACATGTAAAAATGTCCAAAATTGTTTTGAAAGTACATCTGAAAAAATAGAAAATAAACTAAGGAAAAACTGCTTCAATTTGTGTCGCCACTTTTCCTCATGTGATCATCATACATAGTGAAAGTCGCTTGCATCTCAATGCTATCCGGGTTGAATGCATTCCTGAAGATCATCTTGGCTCTCACTATGGCATCCCTCACTGTAGAGATTGATTTTGCATGACCAATTAACTTGGTTTTCAGATTATCCAAAGTTAACTGGTTGTCTAAAATATTGTCCACAAAAGTCATTGAAAATGTTTTATCTTCGAATTCTTTCTGGAACATGTCTTCAAATTCTCGAACCATTTCTTCTACTAAAAGAAATTGGTTGTCCTATGATACCAGCTTACAAGGCAACTCCTCCAACTTATGCAAAAGGTTGACATCACTTTGTTCACTGATTTCCTTTGCAACTTCCACAAAATCAAGCTTCAACACTTCTGTAGCAGGAGGGCACATAAATACCTTATCAATGAACTCAGGATCCAACCTGATTATCACATTACCACTGGCGTCCGCCACAGCTCTAATATCTTTGTTATAGAAATGGGCACACTGAAGAACAAATTTCGTGTTGTGAGCTGCCACTGGGAAAGACGACACCAGATGAATATTACTTTCAATTATCTTCTTCATCATAGCACTGGGGTTGCTTGACTTGGTTCTTTCTACAAACTCAGCCATATCTACATGGCCAATCTCTGTATCTCTAATGTCGTCAACATTACAAGTGACTGAGGTGATTGGGAAAACACCTTGATATTTGTACTTCATTGCTTTTGATTTCTTTGGAGACAACTCAGTCATTTGGATGAGCTATCACCAAGAAGATGCTGATGAAGAACGAAGATCCACAGAAGAAACTGCGGCAAAAAGTCATGATCATGCAATTAGGGAAAGTACTGGCAATTTGGGAAAATTGCATGTCGATGATCATGACTATGGAAATGTGCTTGAAAAAGGGCTATAGAGCTAGCAGGCCAAAAATCAAAGGAAAAGCAGGCTCAGGAAATCAAAACTAGAAATTTTCCAGAGTTAGGAAAATTTGGGATATTGTTTACATGGGCAGCAAAATTTGCCGCTCTTGCATGTGAGTTTTTTTTGTATATGCATTGGCAGCAAAATTAGCCGCTACTGCAAGCAATAAGGGATTTTCAAGTTTGATGTGCATCGACAGCGAAAAATGACGACAATGCATATGGGAAAGTTTGCAAGTTAACGTGTAAGGGCGGTGGATTTTACCGCCCATACACCTCCATTGGAAAGTTTCAAGAAAATATGTAAGTGGCGAATATCACCGATGATGCATGAATAAGGTAGGATTGCAATCTTCGGGATGTTCAGTCAGCAGAAATTGTTGACGACGCACATGAGCAAGATTTCAAGTGTTTTGTGTAAGGGCGGAAAAATTTGCCGCCCATACATGGTAAGGTTCGCAAGGGTTTTGGTGTAGGAGCGGGTGTTCATGGTCAGTAAAATCGCCGAAACCCATATAGGTATGACTTAGGGCATAAACATTGGTTTTGGTCTAAAACATTTTTGACTCAAAGAACAAAACTAAATTGAAACGCACAACGAAGACAAAGATTCAAAAATCAAACGAAACAAAATAAAAACTATACAAATCGTCATGTTAACCTAAACCCTAGGAAAGAAAAGAAAACAGAAAAAACATTTACCTGTTCAAATGGTTGGAAACCTGAGTTTGATGATGAAGAGTTCGATCGAACCTTTACTCGACGCGCTTGATTAGTGCGAGGGAAGTCTAGAGATTGGCTACGCAGGAGAGGAAATGATAAAAAGAACAGCCAAACGAGTATTTAAAACTCAAAAACAAACATTAAATGAATGGCACGAGTAGCCATTAATGGCACTCCAAGTCAGAGATCTGAAGGATCTTTGCTTAGGCGGCGATTTCGAGCGCTTTAACACGTGTGTCAACAAACATGCAAAGGCGGCGAATTCTGCCGACCATGCATGAAAACTTTGGGGAAACATGTAACGGCGGCAAAATTCGCCGCCTTTACATGTGCAAAGAGAAACCTATGTAAAAGCGGCAAAATTCACCGCCGTTACACATTCAAAAAATAAAAAGTAAAGAGATATGTATGAGCAGCAAAAAATGCCGCCATTACATATCAAAACTCAAAAATTACTAACTCTTGAAAATGGTCAAAATCAACATCTTAATCAATTTACGACTTAAACGATATTCGCGAATATCGAGAAACTGATTCAAAGGAATGTTGCAAACTAGTTTAGAATGTCAAATGACTTCGCACCATATCAAGGGAATCTTGTCTCGATTTACGAGCTTAGAGTGTAGATTCACGAAATGGACAAGTTTCATGGGGGTTGTCTACAAAACCGAGCGCAGCCGATTTTGAGAACAACATATACGCAGACAACAGACCTTTACATGCAAGTGCAGGATATACATAGAATATGCTCAGGTACATTAGCGATATACACACTGTTTGTATATTCGACTAACAATCACAAACTTAACCTGAATGGACTCTTACACATACATTTCACCACTGGATATACACAGGGTGATACTCGGATGCGACAGTGATATACATAGAAAATGTGCCTTCCTACATTTGCGGTATATACAGGAATTGTATGTACTCAGCAAACAACACAAACTTGACCTAAACAAACTTTTATACATACTAATTTTCACAACATATACACAGTAAGTAGCTCGCATGCGAATGCGATATATTCACAAACTGTTCCCGCATATAATTGATGTATATACATCAAATGAACATTTGAACTTCCCGCCAATAACTTCCTTTGCAACGAATCCCATAATCCCTATTCTGCCATGTTCATCGAATAAGAGAAAACAAATAGAAAACTAATATACATAATCCATTCCACTGATTTCACAGGAATCCACCAGTGGAATGGATTTAATCGTGCATCTTGACAACAGAAAAACTAAATAAAACACAAAGCAAATCTATACAAATAATATACAAAATGATTTGATATACAGAGAATTTACACAAAATCTAGAATTTGGTAGAACACAATTTACAAAATTTCTATTTCTTCATTTCAACTTTATCGAACACAAGCTGATTACAAAGATTCAAATTCTTTTGTATTTTCTGAAGGTGGAAAATCTCTCGATTCCTCGACCACCTTCCCTGTTTTGTTACCGACTCCTCTCTCCTCTATTTTCTGGGATTTTTCTTAAACCAAGATTATAACCAAAAAGCCCTAATTAATCACATGGCACCTATTTTTCATAAGACAGTAAAACATCAGATAATACGACACATTTGATTTACTCCTGCACATAACCCAACCGTCTCCTATTATCCATGATGCTAAATACTGGCCTCAGGAAGAGAGATAATAAAACATAAAATGTCAACACAAAATGCTACATTTGACAATGACATACCAATGCTACATGGTAACATGAAATGTCTAATACACATTAAAGCCTTATTCTTATCCCTCTTGTGCATATTGATCTTGTTGAAGGGGTGCTCCTACACTATACTCCCCAGGAGACAAGATCTCAAGCCCCTTTGAGATCAGAGTTTGAATGTCTGCACCATTGTTTGTTAACTGATCTTCCGTCATCCAAACTACCTCTGAATCAGGTTTCCCCTGCCAAGCCACCAAGTATTCCATGTAATATGTGTTCCTTGTCTTCTTTACCACTCTTGAGTCTAAGATATTCTTCAATGTTGGTGGATCATGCTTAGGAATATCATCATCTGCTACATTCTGTAAGGGTTCTTGTCCTACATCTGCATTTCTCTTGTATGGAATCAAATCACATATATTGAAAATGGGTGACAATTCAAGATCAAGAGGAAGTTGGATCTCAAAAGCATTCTGCCCACATTTCTTCAAAATCTGACATGGTCCAATCTTCCTCTGCATTAGCTTGGTATATTTACCTTTTCAGAGCCTCTCCTTCAGATTGACCCATACCAAATCTCCAACATCAAATTGTACATCTCTCTTTTTCTTGTCAGCATATACTTTGTATTTCAATGTAGTCTGTTGAAGCTGGTTCTTGACTTGATCATACACTTCTTTGATAGCTGAAGCAAAAGCTTCTCCATCTGCACTAATAGGCTCTCCTATAGGCAGATCTCTCAACTCCAAAATACCTGTTGGATGAATACCATATACCGCCTGAAAAGGTGACTTCCCTATACTCCTATTGATGGTGTCATTATAGGAAAATTCTGCTTGTGGTAGGATGTTATCCCACTTCTCTCCATGCTGCCTTGTCAAACACCTTAACAAATTTCCCAATGAATGGTTAACTACTTTAGTCTGACCATCTGTCTAAGGATGGTAGGCTGATGAGAAGGATAAATTTGTTCCAAGCTTCTTCCAAAGAGTCCTCCAAAAGTGGCCAATAAACTTTACATCTCTATCTAAGACTATGCTCAATGGCAATCCATGTATCCTCACTACTTCCTTGAAAAACAAGTCTGCAACATATGAAGCATCACAAGTGGTTTTGCATGGCAAGAAATGTGTCATTTTACTAAATCTATCTACTACAACAAAAACACTATCATATCCTTTCTTTGTCCTAGGAAAACCCAATACAAAGTCCATGCTTATGCTCTCCCATGGCCTAGAAGGAATGGGTAGTGGCTGGTACAAACTTGCATTAGTGGATCTCCCTTTTGCTTTCTAACATATCACACATGCCTCCACAAATTTCCTCACATCTGACTGTAAATTGGGCCAATAGTAATGCCTCTTTATAAGATCAAGAGTCTTATCCAAACCAAAATGTCCTGCCATTGCCCCACAATGTTTCTCCTAGATGATATTCAGTCTCATAGAACACCTTGGAATACATAGCTATCCACCCTTGAAAAGTAATCCATCTTGGATCAGAATGTCAGAGAAATCAACATGATATTTATCTCCAAAGGAAATACATACCTTATATATTTCTCCAAAGTCTTCATCATCATTGTACATGGTCTTCAAAGAGTCAAGGCCAACACTCTCCAATTGGATCTGATTTATGGTTAGAACCCTTCTGCTCAAAGCATCTGCTACTTTGTTCTTGATCCATTTCTTGTGCTTGAGTGTGAAGGTGAAAGCTTGCAAAGTTTCCACCCACTTCATATGCCTATGGTTTGGCTTCTCTTGACTGTTTATGAAACTAAGGGCCTGATTATCTGTGAACACTATGAATTCTTTTGGCATTAAGTAATGCCTCCACTTTTTGAGTGACTGTACTAGAGCATACATCTCCAAATCATAGGATGAGTATCTTTTCTTTCAATCATTTAGTTTCTCACTAAAAAATGCAATAGGCCTACCTTCTTGACTGAGTACTGCTCCAATTGCCATGTGACTTGCATCACATTCTACTTGAAAAATCTTGTTGAAGTCAGGAAATGTAAGGACTGGCTACTCAGCCACCTTCTTTTTCAATGTTTCAAATGAATCATCTACCTCCTTTGTCCAAGTGAATCTGCACTTCTGTCCTCCTTTTATGGTGTCAAGCATGGGTGCATAAACATGACTAAACCCTTTTATAAACTTCTTATAAAAGGTTGCTAACCCATGGAAACTTCTAACGTCATGCAAAGTTTTAGGAGTTGGCCAAGACAATATGGCACTTACCTTCTCTTGATCCATTTTTAGTTTGTTATGTGAGATGACAAATCCCAAGTAGATGATCTCTTCCTACATGAACAAACACTTTGCTAAGTTGATCATTAGCTACTCTTCATGTAACTTTTTGAGAACCAAGTCTATCTGGTTGAGGTGCTCTTCCCTTGTATTACTGAAAATCAAGATATCATCTAGATATACTATGACAAATTTCCCTATGAATTCCCTCAAGACCTCATTCATTAACTCATAAAGGTACTAGGGGCGTTGGACAAACCAAACGGCATGACCTTCCACTCATATAACCCCTCATTGGTCTTAAATGCAGTTTTCCACTCATCTCCTGGCCTAATCCTAATCTGATGATAGCCACTCTTTAAATCTATTTTTGTAAAATATTTAGCACCCCTGAAACTATCAAGTAAATATTCTATCCTAGGGATTGGGAACCTATACCTGATTGTTATCTTGTTGATAGCTCTTGAATCAGTACAAAGCCTCCAAGTGCCTTCCTTCCTTGGTGCTAGTACAGTTGGTACTGCACATGGACTTAAACTTTTGCCAATTAGGCCTGTCTCCAACAATTCCTCAATCTACCTTGCTACCTCTGTATTCTGCTCTGGGGTAAGCTTGTATGCTGGTTTGTTTGGAAGTGTAAATCTTGGGATCAGATCTATGCAATGAATGATGTCTCTTATAGGTGGGAGGGACCTTGGTATTCCATCAGAGATGATACCTTTGTATTTGTCCAATAGCTCTTGGACAACTAGTTCTATGAACCTTTGCCTCTTCTCTCCCTTGACTTCTTATTGTTGCTCCTTATTAACCTTAAGGCATGGAATTAGAGCATATGCAACTGCTCCTTCTACTATCTCTTTCATGAATTGTTTGCCTTCTACTATCATCACCTTGACTCCTTTCCCTTTTGATTCCACCTTATTCTCCATTAATGGTAGCAACTCTATCACCTTACCATTCTTGGTGATTGAATAGGTGTTTCTAACTCCATCATGGTATGCTTTCAAGTTGTACTGCCATGGTCTTCCAAATAGAAGATGGCAAGCATCCATCTTGGCTATGTCAAATAGCAATCTATCCGTGTATCGTCTAATTTGAAGTTCTACCCAAGCCTGTTCTTCCACAACTGTTTGCTGACCTTGGGTGAGCCATGAAATCTTATATGGGCAAGGATGTGGCAGCCTCCTAAGCTTAATCTTTTCTACCATCTCAATGGACACAAAATTCTCAGTAGACCCAGAGTCAATCAGAACTTTACATGCCTTTCCTCCTACCTTGCAAGTAGTTCTGAAGAGAGACTTCCTTTGTGGAGGTTCTTTTCCAGGCACCTTCATGGTGGTCATTGCTCTCCTAATCATCAAAGATTCTCCATTCTCAGGATACCCATAACTGTAGGGAGCATTCACACTTTGATTAGTGCTTGAGCTTGCTACACTTTGACAATCAGATTCTTGGATTAGATTGATCCTCTTTTCTCCTATTGAACTTGTTGCCTTTGCTGGACATCTGTTGGTTATATGGCCTTCTTGATTGCAATTGTAACATCTAATAGGTCCTTTGCCCTGAGATCTTCCTCTAAATGGTGGTCTTCTACCCCTGAAGTTTCCTCTTTGATTGTAGCTTCCCCCTTGGTTCTGACTATTGTCTCCTCTATTGTTCTCTTGATTGGATTCACCCTGGTATCCAAATCCATTTCCTCTACCTCTGAAAGGACTTCTTCCTCCTCTTTGCTATCTCCCTTTTCCTCTATTGTTCTGCTCATGCCTTCTCTTTAATTTCTCTTCCACTTTGAGTGCTAACTGGTAGCACTTTTAGACTGTCTCTAGATTATGTAGACTTATGTCTTCTTGGATAGAAAACCTTAAGCCATTAAGGTATCTTGCTACCTTCTCTTCCTCACCCTCCTTTACCTTTGTCTTGACACATAGTTTCATGAACTCTTCTGTGTATGAACTGACATCTAACTCTTTTTGCTTCAAGTTTTGTTTCCTCTTATGTAATTGGATGTTGTAATCCAATGGAACATAGGCCTCCTTCACTAAAGCCATCATCTTCTTCCAAGTTGTAACTCTGTTCCTTCCTTCTTTCACCCTATCATCTTAGATGAAATTCCACCAAGTTAGTGCAGCTCCTTTCATTTTGGACTGAGCCATCTTCACTCTTTGGTGGTCTAGTATTTCCTCGGTCTCAAAGAAGTTATTCAAGGAGTCTATCCACTCTATCATCGAATCAGGTTCCATTTTTCTACAAACACTGGCAGGTCGATTTTCATATCCATGGTCCTTCTCTCCATGGATTTGAGGGCATTAAGTAAGGGTCTCTGGTCTACAGGAACCTCTATCTCTTCCTGCTTAGGGATCTCCTCTTCATCCCTGTCTTCTCTCTTACCAGAATCTTCTTCCCCTTTCTCTACTCTATCCCTCAACTTCTCTACCTCTTCTTTCAAACCCTGATTCTGAGCTTGAGTTGCTCTGCTCTCCGCCATTTGCTTTCTCACTAAGGCTGCCAACTCAACGTTGGTCATCTTTGTTGGGTACTCTTCTGACCCCTCTCCTTCTGACATATTGTCCCCTTCTTCTACCCAAAGGATACTCCTACTCTCTGATACCACTATGATGCAGAGCAACATGCAGTGGAAACACACACACTCAAAATGTTAATTCTGTCAATATTGGCAAGAGATCTCAAATGTCTCACCGAACCTCTTGCACTCTTTCCTTGTCGGCCTGACTTACCTTGTCGGTCTCATTATCTACTGTCTTCCCGATGGTTTCCTTCACACCAATATCTTCCTATGCATCAGCCAAACATTATACCATCGGCTTCCTTTTCAAATGTCATTCTGAATTGCCTTGTCTTCCTGACATCCCCTTGATACATTTTAATCTATACATACATTACTTGACCTGTCGTGTCAGTTCCTTCCACCGTTTCTGTCGGTCAAAAATTGTATCAAAATTAAATGTATGTCTCGACACACAAATGAAATATACAAACAGAATATACAAACTGCGACTTCCTATTGCCGGTCCTCCGCCTTGCTATCACCAGTCGCTCCTTGTATCTACAAACAAATATCCTTCTAACATACAAACTATCTACCACCTCGACCGGTCACCCTTTGTATCATATGCAATGTATATTTTCGTTGTATCTTCACAACATACAACAGCGATATGCAATTGCAGTATACACACAATCTGACACCTACATACAGTAGTGATATACTCACAAACTATCTACAACATACAATGGACGTATACACAGGAAATGCATCTCCTTAGATCATTTTGACATACACAAGAATTATCTTCCGGTATACGTTGGCGATATACGCAGACAACAGACCTTTACATGCAAGTGCAGGATATACACAGAATATGCTTAGGTACATTAGTGATATACACATTATTTGTATATTCGAGTAACAATCACAAACTTAACCCGAATGGACTCTTACACATACATTTCACCACTGGATATACACAGGGTGATACTCAGATGCGACAGTGATATACATAGAAAATGTGCCTTCCTACATTTGCGGTATATATAGGAATTGTATACTCAGCAAACAACATAAACTTGACCCAAATAGACTTTTATACATACCAATTTTCACAACATATACACAGTAAGTATCTCGCATGCAAATGCGATATATTCACAGACTGTTCCTGCATACAATTGATGTATATACATCAAATGAACATTTGAACTTCCCGCCAATAACTTCCTCTGCGACGAATCCCATAATCCCTATTCTGCCATGTTCATCGAACAAAAGAAAACAAACAGAAAACTAATATACATAATCCATTCCACTGATTTCACAGGAATCCACCAGTGGAATGGATTTAATCGTGCATCTTGACAACAGAAAAACTAAATAAAACATAAAGCAAATCTATACAAATAATATACAAAACGATTTGATATACAGAGAATTTACACAAAATCTAGAATTTGGTAGAACACAATTTACAAAATTTCTATTTCTTCATTTCAACTTTATCGAACATAGGCTGATTATAGAGATTCAAATTCTTTTGTATTTTCTGAAGGTGGAAGAACTCTCGATTCCTCGACCACCTTCCCTGTTTTGTTACCGACTCCTCTCTCCTCTGTTTTCTGGGATTTTCCTTAAACCAAGATTATAACCAAAAAGCCCTAATTAATCACACGGCGCCTGTTTTGCATAAGATAGAAAAACATCAGATAATACGACACATTTGATTTACTCCTGCACATAACCCAACCGTCTGTTGTTATCCATGATGCTAAATACTGGCCTCGGGAAGAGAGATATTAAAACATAAAATGTCAACACAAAATGCTACATTTGACAATGACATACCAATGTTACATGGTAACATGAAATGTCTAATACACATTAAAGCCTTATTCTTCTCACTCTTGTGCATATTGATCTTGTTGAAGGGGTGCTCCTGCACCACAAAGAATCCAACTTTCCATGCTAAAACAAAGTATATTGATGTACAGTTTCATTTCATACGAGACATGGTAGAGGATGGGTAGGTGAATTTGGAGAAGGAAGACACTTTGAATAATGTTTTGGATGCATTGACGAAACCAGTGGGCTCAGACAAGTTTAGATGGTGTTCGGAGTCTATCGGCCTCTCGGCCTATAGTAGTTAAATCCTGTTATTTCTATTGGCTCTTATAAGGTGTTTGACAAGTGGGAGAATGTTGGGAATTAAGGTGTCTCAACCTTGGTAATTCCTTGCATTTATTTATTGTAATATATTTATTTATTTCCTATTGTATAATTAGGATGCAAATCATGTTTTGTCATCTTGTGGGATTTGGCACAGTGATGTGTTATCCTACGTGGAAGGTGACCACATGTAGTTTTATCCTCGCATGAGGAGATAGGAATCCAACTTAGTAGTAGAGATATTTTTCCATGTGTCAGCACTTTGACTACTATGTACAGTGAATCTTGACCGAAACGGATTTGACAGATTCCTATGATAGAATCTATGATGCGTAAGAGTCGTAAATGGAATGTTCTATGACAGGTGAAGACATGTGTCACAAGGCATCTTGGAAGAAGGCATCTTTGGGCGCCCCAAGGAGAGTTATAAAATTTTGTAAGACAATATGCTATTTTTAGTCAGTGTATGATAGATTCTCTTACAACTGTAAGTACTGTCAGTATGATGGATTCTATGATGGTCGTAAGATGCATAAGAGCATATGTCATTGCCCAACTTGGGAATAGGCAACCATATTGGGATGGGGTGTTATGAAAAGTGCCATGACCATGCTGCAGTGTTGGACAAGTGTCCCTAGGTGTGGGTTTTGGGCCATGAGGCCAAGTTGGACGCCCATCTCAAGGAAAGTTCATTTTTTGCCTTGAAACTTCTATTTAAGCAGGTGCTTTGAGAGGAGATGTATTATGTGATTGACAAGTACTGTTATGCTGCCATATTGTCTCTAGATATGAGTGTTGAAGACTCTTGCAAGACCATTGGCTCTGAAACTATATTGTAACCTTGATTGTTTACTAGAATACATTTGAGCTGTGTTTTGGAGTGTGGGGTTTTTCACCTGTAAGGGTTTTCCCCACATATATCTTGTCTCTCTCTTATGTCTACATTCTTGTGTTCTGCAATATCTTTGTTACTAGGTTAATAACACTATAATTGTAAAGGTTAAAAAGAATTTACACACATCTCTCCTCATTAGATTAGTGTAGGAAGCGATTTCTACACACCTAGCTTCCTTTTAGGTATAAAATGTTGAAGCTGCTACTGACTAAATTGAACTGAAAATGAAAGAAAGAAAGAATGCAAAATGTTTTTGGTTGATGCAAGATTGCTCTGCAACCTAGGATGCTCTTGCATGACACACCCGGGGTTGTTGAAAAATGTGACTCCCTCACTTTGCTAGGGATAGAGGAAAACCAAGGTGTTCCACCTCAACCTAAGAAATCCAAGATGAATCTTCTTTTGGTATGCCTTTCCATTTTACCACATATTCTTTGTATTGCTTGCCTCTAGTACTGCGTCCAACTCTGTCATCCAAGATGTCTTCTATCTTCTCTGGTTGTTATTGTGGTAACTGGTCCTTCAAATCATCTTCAATGTTGACACTTGATTCTTCTTCATGATACCAATATAAGTCTATAATGTTCAATATAGGTGATATACCCAATGTCTCTAGTAGCTCCACTTCATATGTGTTGCCTGAATCAAATTCCCTGAGTATCTTACATGGTCCAAACTTCTTCATCTTCAACTTGTTATATGTGCCTATTGGAAATCTCTCTTTTCTTAGATATACCATCACTTCATCACCAACTAAAAATTCTTTGTGTCTCCTATTCTCATCTTCTTGCTCCCTATACTTATTGTTCATCTCCTCCCAATGCTTCTTAACCTAATTATTTACTGTCTCCATGTATCCTACAAATTCTTCTGTCTCTACACTTCTCTTATTCTCCATACTGATATCTCTCAATTCTTCAATTCCTCTAAGTTTCATTCCAGTCACAATCTCAAAAGATGTTTTCCCTGTACTCCTATTAACTGAATTATTGTATGCAAACTCTGCTTGTGGTAGAATTAGATACCAATTTCCTATCTTCTCTCCTACCAAACATCTCAACAAGTTTCCCAAACTCTTGTTTACCACTTCTATTTGTCCATATGTCTAAGGATGAAATGTTGAACTGAACTTTAGGTCTATCTTCATCTTCTTCCACAATGTCCTCCAAAATTATCCAATGAATCTTATATCTCTGTCTAAAATTATGCTCTTAGGTAATCCTTGCAATCTCCTAATCTCCTTGAAAAATAGGTCAGCAACATGCACTGCATCATTTGTCTTCTTACAAGTTATGAAATGTGTTATCTTTGAAAATCTATCCACCACTACAAATATAGAAACATGTCCTCTATGTGTTCTTAGTAATCCTAATATGAAATCTATGCTTATGTCTTCCCAAGGTCTCTCTGATACTATCAATGATTTGTACAAACCAATATTCTAACTACTTCCTTTTGCAACTTGACATACTCTACAACTCTACACAAACTTCCTTACATCCTTATATATCTGAGGCGGAAAATAATGTTCACTTACCATAGCCACTATCTTGTCAATTCCAAAATGTCCTTCCAATCAACCACTATGCTTCTCCTTGATCAAATTATCTCTCAATGAAATCCTAGGTATACACAACTGATGTCCTTTGAACAACATATCTTCCTAAATGAAATAATCTAACCACTTACTTCTATCTGTCACAATAGGTTCCTTACATTCTTTCCATGGTTCTGCAAGATCCAGATCTACTTCATAAATGTGCTTCAACTCTTCCAAACCTAATACCTCAACTCTCATCTCTGTCAGCAAATTCCTTCTTGTACTCATTCCATCAACAACTTTGTTTGACTTCCCACTCCTATGCTTTAGTACAAATGTGTAACTTTGTATGAACTATATCCATCTCATATGTCTTTGATTCAACTTTCCTTGACTATTCAAATACTGTAAAGCTTGATGATCTGTATACAACACAAATTCCTTAGGCAACAAGTAATGTCTCCACTTATTCAAAGCTTGAATTATGGCATCGAATTCCTGATCATAAACTGAATATCTTCTCCTTGCATCATTCAACTTCTCACATAAATACGCTACTGGTCTACCTTCGTGACTTAACACTGCTCCTATTGCATTTCCACTTGCATCACAGTGTACCTAAAATACTTTGTTGAAATATGGTAATGCTAACACTGGTTGCTCTGTCACTTTCTTCTTCAACAATTCAAAACTTTTATTTGCTCCTGATGTCCACTTGAATTCCTTTATGTCACCTCTCATTGTCTCTGTCATCGGTGTGCAAACTGAACTTAAATTTCTGATAAACTTCTGGTAGAAACTATCTAATACATGAAATGATCTAACTTCTCCAATGCTCTCAAGTGTTGGCCATTCAACAATTGCTCTAACTTTCACACGGTCCATCTTCAATCCTTCTGCAGAAATCACAAATCCCAAATATAGCAATTCTTCCTTCATGAAACTACATTTCTTGATGTTTATCATCAATTTCTCTTCTCTCAATCTCTGCAATACTTGTCTCATATGCCATAAATGTTCTTCCTTTGTCTTACTAAAAATCAGAATATCATCCAAGTATACAATAACAAATTTCCAGGCCAACTCTCAAGCCAATTCTCAATCTCCACCAGAAGAGCCCCCTAAAAAAATACATCTAACACTTTCATATTTAGGTGGGAAGGAAGTTGAATCAATTATTACATAGGTGGTTACAAATATCAAAAGTTAAATCATCTCACTAGGCCATTACAAAAATTAACAGACAATGTGCTTGAAGTATAGAAGAAAACAACATGGTTCGGTGCCTTGTAATCAATATAATATTCAAAACAATGTTTTTTGGCAGAATAAAGACTTCGTGAGCCAAAGTTATCGCTGAAAATATCTTTTGGCAGTTTATCGCCACTTCACCATTGGTAATTTTACCCTTCTATGAACCATGAATTCCTTTGGCAAGTTAACACTTTTCGACAAACTAAGGCATTCATGAACATGTGCCTTGGCCGACAATGAAGGAAAACAAAATCTTTTCGGCGATCAATTCTTTCAGCAAACTAAGTAGTTCGTGAGCTTGTGCTTTGGCCAAAAATTTCAAGAAAATAAAGACTTTTGAACGAGTCGGCAATTCAGTGAACCACAACTTTGTGAACCAATTCAATCAGTGAATCAGCGAACTGTGGAATCGACGAACTGTGGAATCTGCGAAGTGTGGAATCGACAAACTAAGGAATTGGTCGATAGATGCTAACTTCACCATTTGTTAACCAAATTGCACCAAATTTGAATAGGTGAAACCCAATAAGTTCCTCTACATGATAAAACACTTACTTGACCAAAATTCTACCAAAAAATATGTGTCCTAAAACAAACACCAAAACAACAACAAAGAAGAAAATAAAAACAAAAACTTAGAAATGTTTTTGGGTGACACGGGATTGCTTGTGAACCTAGATGCTCCTCTATTATGATAGGTCCTAAATGATCCCACCAGGGATCAAGTCTTGCTGAGAGAAAGGCCCCTAACACCATAAGGGATGAGGCTGGGATCG
Source organism: Cunninghamia lanceolata (assembly GCA_027924645.1). Classification (NCBI taxonomy): domain Eukaryota; kingdom Viridiplantae; phylum Streptophyta; class Pinopsida; order Cupressales; family Cupressaceae; genus Cunninghamia; species Cunninghamia lanceolata. The sequence goes on from BSBN01001018.1 coordinate 609,693, forward strand.
TGCCTCGGGCCAATTTGGTGGAATGGATACCCCTCAGTCCTTGGCTCATGCTCACATATCAGATAACCAAAATGATCTTGTTGATGATCTCCATAAAAAAAATGTTATGGTCTCTCTGAAAAATATTGTGGCTTATCTTAAAAAAATTTAACCCCACAGTTATACTTTACCCTGCCACAAAATACATTGTTACACCATCCTCTCCCAAATTACAATGTTACCACCAAGGTTATGATTGTATGGGGCTATTTTTGAACCTAGAGTACGAGTGTAAATAGTAAAGATATAATGTGTATTAAAATTAACTAAACATGGTTGTAACCACAACGGAAATAGAGGCGTAAGAGACCCATTTTGATCTTCCACCAATCAATTATAGAATTTCGCTTACATTTTAAAAGTTGTTGCGGATCCCATACTCGTATTGGCAGTATAGGTGTACAAACACTCAGAAATGTCAAGATGTGCCATGCCAATAAATAGCTACCTCCAATGCCTTGAACACAAATAGAATAGTATCACCAACTATCAAGCTTGTTGCATCATTAGTTTTCCTCCTCTGTCACAAATGGCTTCTGGAAAGGTAGTTCTCGGTATGGGTCTCCCTCACATGTTATTTTATTATTTTCTCTTGTCAGTCAATGCCCTTTTTTCCAGGAAACTCTTATGTTTTTGTTTGGAACATGGCATCGTCAAATCTAATTCGTAGATGATTTTGTTGAATTTGGGTACTATTTGATTTTGTTGATTTTTAGTGATGAAGAGGAACATTTAATTATAAGCATTAATGTTGTCCAAGTGAAGGTTTGACATGTGAGAAGCTCCTAGTGGAAATGTGTGCTTTTGCAGTGTCATCCTCAAGAGTTCGTTGTGTCCTTGAGAAGAAATACTCCTCCACATCACCCCAATACGAATGTCAGATTACAATTTCACTTAAAAAGCCCATCTAATCAAATTGAGATTTAGTTACCAACTGAAGAGAATTCTTTTTTTAACAAAATAAGATTTGCATTTGAGTCCTCTGGTATCATGGCATAGAAGATGATGGAATGGATAGAGAGCGAAGAGTGTCTGGCATCTTGCAGTTTGCAGACAATGTTTGTGGGCATGTCATCAGATGATCTGAACAACAATTATCATTTCACTTCCAAGTTGTGCTCATATGAGTGCCAAAAAAGTTGTCCCAACATTATGGATCTATACTTCAATCTGGCTGCAGGGGAAGGTAAGATTACTAACACTTAAGTACAAAGAGAGATTATAACATTCTCTATCTTGGTTTCATTTACTATTGAAGCTACATATATCATGCATTTGACCAACTATTTACTATTGAAGCATCTCTCACTTTTATATTTAACTCATATGCTTTGATTTCATCTTCAATTGTTAAACCATTCTGAGGCATGGTATACTTTGTCTCTGTCACTTTCCACACTCTATAACCAAGAAAAAGGAGATGGCTTTTCATTCAAACCTTCCATAAAGAGTAATTTCTCCCATCGAACTGCGGAGCTTCCTTCCTATAAGACATCCTGGATCTTCCTCAAGATGTTAGGCTTACTTCCGAGGAATGTGGCTCTGATACCAATTATTGAAATACACAAGACAACTGAGAGGGGGTGAATTAGTTGTCTCAAAACTTTAACCACTTATCAACACATCAAATGTTCAATCACTATTATTAAGATTTAATCATGAAAACATGAAACATGAAGCTCAACACAATAACACATTCAACAAATCAGACACTATATTTTTACATGGAAAACCCTATAAGGGAAAAATCACGGTGGGTGTTAGCCCATAGAAATATATATGTTATAACAATACTAAAAAATACAGGCTCACTGCCCAAAAATGCTCACTTCAAATATTGAGGCTCATTGCCATGCGGTGGCTCACTACCAAGGGTTGCTAAACTGATTTGATAGCATCTACTCCATGCCTGGGTTCAGTTCCATTGAAGCGTAATATAACTCCTCTGCTCTGCTCTTCTTAGACCTACGCACTTATCTCTTCATTTTCACATAAGTACATCATTTTGCAACTTCATTACATGTTTTTATACACTTCATCAACCTTGGAATGTACATCAAGGTTGGCATTACATTCATCAACCATTGGAACAATCTCCAAGGTCAGCATTACAAACATACATAGAAATAGGTCTGGGTGTAAACAAAATTAGTTAAGGGAAACATGTATGCAGATCATGTTATGCCCTAGCTGGGACTCAAATGCAATCCTCCATGCCATGACATGCTCCCACAATCTTCGATGTATCTCCACAAGTAATGAAAACAATCAAGTTGGCCAAGACTGGTGTTAACATTAAGTCTTCTAAGAACAATCTTCATCCACGATCCAAAATTCTCTTTACGAACCAATCCAAAAGTAGGAACATGATTAGGAGACATTTGCAAGCACATTATAATCACCAGGAACAACCGTACAATCTATAACCACTTTGTTAAGAAGATTCTTCAAACCGGAGCACATAAACAACACTGTCAGCTAATGTCATAAAGAAAAGATCGCTTGCGGACCACGAAAGCATGAAACATTTGAGTTGAATGCACTTATTGAATCATTACAAACTTGATTCTAGAACCACAAATTGAAATACTTAAATGTGGAGGAATGCGGAGCATAATACATTCTCCCTGTTATCACCAAAGATACAGAAAAAGTAGTTTTCACTCTGGTGAACATAACTCACTCAAATCTTCATACCAGAGGCTCAAACTTGGAACATAGCATCTTCAGACATGTCTCTAACTAAATTCCAATCCGCAGCCAATGATATTTATTCTACCAGAAATGCGGAGCAATCCACTGGACTGTTCTGCTATATCAGGAATGCTTATTATCTTCAACACTTAACTTATAAAAAGAAAGCATCAAAACAAGAGCACACTTGACACCAATGACAACACTGATATGTTGACATCAATGACAACACTGATTAGACACATACTTGCAACAAGTTGGCCAAAATCACCCCTAACTTGTAGATAAACCTCTTTCTATCACCCTATTGACAATCCCTAGCCTAGGTGATTTAGAAATATTTTAGAGTTTTGTTCTACAATCATTTTGGGAACCAACAATCCTTAGACAACCCTCACCACTTCACACTTCACCCTAAGGTCTTGGTGCAGATTGCCTCACGTTTGGTGATCTGTCTACACACTTAAGATCTCTGGCTCTGGTACCAATTGATGCAGTTGTGACTAGGGGGTCTTATCAAACTGTCCAGTCACACAGCCAGTACAACAAACAGTCCCCAAAATAATAAAAGGTTTATTCAAATCACAAATGTAAATTCACAACACCAATATGCAAATAATTTTATTCATATGGGCAACAGGATCAGAAATACATTATTAAAACTTTTCAATTAGTCTTCTCTCCTTCAAGAACTACTTCCTGGTCACCTCCAAGCCAACTCCCAATCCAATTCTCAATCTCCACCAAAAGAGCCCCCTAACAAAATACATCTAATGCTTTCATATTCAAGTGGGAAGGAAGTTGAATCAGTTACTACACAGGTAGTTACAAATATCAGAAGTTAAATCATCTCACTAGGCCATTACAGAAATTAACAAACAATGTGCTTAAAGTATAGAAGAAAACAACATGGTTCGGTGCCTTGTAATCAATATAAGATTCAAAACAATGTTTTTTGGCAGAATAAAGACTTCGTGAACTAAAGCTATTGCTAAAAACTTCTTTTGGCAGTTTATCACCACTTCTCCATCGGTAATTTTACTCTTCTATGAACCCTGAATTCTTTCAACAAGTTAACACCTTTTGACAAACTAAGGCATTCGCGAACCTGTGCCTTGGTTGTCGACAATCAAGGAAAACAAAATCTTTTCGACAATCAATTCTTTCGGCAAACTAAGTAGTTCGTGAGCTTGTGCTTTGGCCAAAACTTCAAAGAAAACAAAGACTTTTGAACGAGTCGGCAATTCAGCGAACCACAACTTTGTGAACCAATTCAATCAGCAAATCAGCGAACTGTAGAATCGACAAATTGTGGAATCTGCGAACTGTGGAATCGACAAACTAAGGAACTGGTCGATAGATGCTAACTTCACCATTTGTTAACCAAATTGCACCAAATTTGAACAGGTGAAACCCACTGAGTTCCTCTACATGATAAAACACTTACTTGACCAAAATTTTGTCAAAAAATATGTCTCCTAAAACAAACACCAAAACAGCAACAAAGAAGAAAACAAAAACAAAAAACTTAGAAATGTTTTTGGGTGACACGGGATTGCTTGTGAACCCAGATGCTCTTGCATCATGACAGGTCCTAAATGATCCCACCAAGGATCAAGTCTTGCTAAGAGAAAGGCCCCTAACACCATAAGGGATGAGTTTGGGATCGTGCCTCGGGCGAATTTGGTGGAATGGATACCCCTCAATCCTTGGCTCATGCTCACATATCGGATAGCAAAAATGATCTTATTGATGATCTCCATAAAAAAAAAATGTTATGGTCTCTTTGAAAAATATTGTGGCTTATCTTAAAAAAATTTAACCCCCCAGTTATACTTTACCCTGCCACAAAATACATTGTTACACCATCCTCTCCCAAGTGTGAACAGTAATGATATAATGTGTATTAAAATTAACTGAATATGGTTGTAACCACAACGGAAATCGAGGTGGAGGAGACCCATTTTGATCTTCCACAAATCAATTATAGAATTTCTCTTACATTTTTAAAGCTGCTACGGATCCCATACTCGTATTGGCGGTACAGGTGTACAAACACTCAGAAATGTCAGGATGTAACATGCCAATAAATAGCTACCTCCAATGCCTAAACACAAACAGAATAGTATCACCAACTATCAAACTTGTTGCAACATTAGTTTTCCTCCTCTCTCACAAATGGCTTCTGGAAAGGTAGTGGCAGTCACTATTGTTTTTGCACTTTCAACCATGCACGTACTGCTGGTTCTCGGTATGGGTCTCCCTCACTTGTTATTTTATTATTTTCTCTTGTCAGTCAATGCCCTTTTTTCCAGGAAACTCTTATGTTTTTGTTTGGAATGGCATCGTCAAATCTAGCTCGTAGATGATTTTGTTGAATTTGGGTACTGTTTGATTTTGTTGATTTTTAGTGATGAAGAGGAACATTTAATTATAAGCATTAATGTTGTCCAGGTGAAGGTTTGACATGTGAGAAGCTCCCAGTGGAAATGTGTGCTTTTGCAGTGTCATCCTCAGGAGTTCGCTGTGTGCTTGAGAAGAAATACTCCTCCACATCACCCCAATACGAATGTCAGGTTACAATTTCACTTAAAAAGCCCATCTAGTCCAATTGAGATTTAGTTAGCAACCAAAGAGAATTGCTTTAATAACAAAATGAGATTTGCATTGCAGTCCTCTGGTATCATGGCACAGAAGATGATGGAATGGATAGAGAGCGAAGAGTGTCTGGAGTCTTGCGGTTTGCAGAGAATGTTTGTGGGCATGTCATCTGATGATCTGAACAGCAATTATCGTTTCACTTCCAAGTTGTGCTCAGATAAGTGCCAAAAAAGTTGCCCCAACATTATGGATCTATACATCAATCTGGCTGCAGGGGAAGGTAAGTTCCTCATTATGTTTTATTCATTCCTTCTGAGGATAACGATGTGATTTTATTAAAAAAACAGATGGTAAGAAGAATAATGATTGCAGGAATATATTTACCTCACCTGTGCGAGGCTCACAAAACACGAAGCAGGCGAATGATGTTCGAGAATGCACATGCGCCAACTCTCAAGACCTTTTCCTTTGCTGGAGCAGATGCACCAACCACAATTTCTATGGGGTATGGAGCAGATGCACCAACCACCTTGGCCTCTCTTTTTGATACGGCTACACCTCCAACGTCTCCATAACTCTTCATTGAACAAAATTAAATGTAGTCGGAAAAAGTTCTTTTACGTGCCAATTAATTTTTTCTTACAGGATTAAAGTATTCTAGAATAGGAAAGATTGAATTTCTTGCTCTCGTTTCTACCTTAGTCTTTTTCTTCTTGGCTTCATACTTAATACCTTCCTAAACCTTTGCAATGCCAATACACTTGGCCCTTTTTTAATGATTTAATAAAGAATGCATTTAAACATAATTAAAAATTAAAAGATTTTAAATAAGAGTAGATATGTTATCTTGATTGATTGTAATTTTGTTAAGAGACATCAAATTTCCACAATCCATAATGTTAAGTTTAGTGCTTCAGGAATAAACTGTGTGCAAGTTTTTATCTCAACGTTTCGGATCACACTCCATGATCCATCATCAGGAGAAAAAGCAAGAAAAGAGAGCAATCCAAATGAGAATTTGCAGACTGGTTCCTCTCAAATAGAACTAGGAGCACGAGAACCAAGTAGTTGCTGGGAGAAAGAGTTAAAAAATATTTAAAAAGAAAGAGATAAGTACCAACAACAAAAACCTCAAGATAAAAGTAGTAACCAAAGAGATAACAAGGAAAACATAGTAAATTAAAATAAGAGAAAAAAATAATGTGGTAATTATGATATGTATAAAGAAGATAAGTCTATGATTACAAATATATACAAAATATAAAATGGTGCATAGAAATATATACATATAAAAATGCAAATAAGTAGGAAAAATAAAAGATAGATATATATGCATAGCAATCTAATATATGCATAGCAAAATGAATAAATAGATTTCCCATAAAGAAGGTGGAAATTATGAAACGGAAAATTATAAAATAACTGATAGGTTTTCATATATAAATATGGGCAATTGTTGAACTACAAATTAGGTCTAGTATAATATGACTATCGAAGTAGCTAAAAATAATAAATCTACCAATCAATAAATAGATAAGAGAGGTAATGATAAAAACGAGAAATGAATGGGAACAAGCAATAAACCATAGAGGAATAGACAAAAAAAGATAAAGAAAAATAGGACAAAGAATAGATAATGGAAGTAAAACAAGGCACAGGCAACAAGAGGAGCAACCATGAAATAAATGACAAGGAAAAAATGAGAGAGAAGGTTAAGCTAAGCTAACTAACTATGTCCAAAACGAGAATGCGAGGAGAAAAGAAAGGCATGATAAGATAAGGATAGAAGGAGAAATAGAGAGGTAGACCGAGAGCAGGTGGATTTGGAGGAAGGAGGAGATGGCAAGAGGGACAAGAATAACAAGAAGAAAGGAGAAGGGAAGGAGAGGAAAACCAGGTTGAAGAGCAAGGGGGACCTAGAAAGGGAGGGAGAGACAGGAGGAGGGAAGGAAGCTAACATGGATGAGAAAGAAGACCAAGCGGGGGAAAGAGGGAAGAGATGGAAGGAGTGACAAGTCAAGGTGGGAGTGGAGAACCGAGGAGGGTGAGGAGTGACAAGAGAGAAGGGGCACGAGGAAGGGATAAAGGAGAAGCAAGACAGGTTCAAGAGGAAGGTCGGGAGTCATTACAAATGCGAGTAAGCAAGGGTAATTTTGTTGTCACAATTTTTTTTTTAATTATTATGATTTAAAATTTTTGCTATAAACATATCAAAGTTGATAATTATTTACCACTTTTTAGTGTGGATGAAATGTAAAATTGTTATTGACTATTTGACCATTAAACCAATTCATATTTAAATAGAACTATATATATATATAAACAAGTGCCACATAGTGGCCAGTGCCTACCTTTGTACTATTGTAATAATGGCACTTGTTTAGTTATTAACATATGAGCTATCACAAAGTGATTCTTGATTTGGCTTGACAACACTTGGAGATGGAAGACTCAATGTATGACAATTTTACTAGGCCAGAGAAGATTTTAATTGTTAGGGTGAAGCTTGACCTCCAAGTTGAAGCTTGGTGGCATAGTTGAGGTGAGTTAATTGTTACTTAATATGGTATAATTAGCTAGAGCACAAAGATGGCAAATCCATAACAAGGCTATGTCGTGGCTTTTAATGAATGTCACTAAAGTACATCAATAAAAGAATTACCAAAATATTGATTGACAATTTTTTCAAAAGTAAAATTGAAAGTCACATTCAAAAGTAAAAAAATTATATTTCAAGTAAAATAAAATAAATAATTGTAAAAGAAAACGAAAGAAAGAAAATAAAAATTTAAAAAGTCATATTTTTTAATACCAAATTAATTTTGAAAATTAGAAAGGAAAAAAATGAAGTTTAATAATAAATTAAAAAGTCAATTTACAAATAATAAAAGATTTTTAAAAACTCTTGTGAAATCTTCTCCTGTACACGCTTCTCCACTCGCTGATGGAAGTTTCAGGCTAGCTTCGTGCTCCCCCGACTCTTCATTGCTTGGCAGGTCCTACCCAACCCGAGATTCCTATGCTAGCTCTTGGTGTTTCGAAGGGCAACGCTCCTGGTACTTATTATCCCATCCGATCGCTTCCAAAATCTTCAAACTGCTACTATGCTAGGTTACCTACATACCATTCCTCTTCCTCAGATGATGGCTCCTTTGGCTTTGGTGATGTAGAGGAAAAGAACAACTCAACTCCTTATAGGCATATGCACAACAATGGGTTTCAAATCCATTATCTTATCATAAACCAAGGCCTCTACATGGCACAACTTTGTGTTTCAACTTCTCAGGCCAAACCAGATTTCCCAAGGCCTTCTCATATCTTACGAATATCAATTTAACATAAACAAAGCACATACCAAGGTCTATCCCACCATGCAAGTAACCAACTCTTCATTGACTGTCAAACTCCTAGTAGCCCTGTTTTAGGGACTGTCAGTGCATAACTTTCAGTGAAGACCACCATTCAAGACTATAAAGGCATATTTGAATACCCATTAACAAGTTTTAAAACATATCTAAAAACCAACATATGTTACTTTGAAAAGAACTGCTCAAATTAGGACTGTCACCGTGCTAATTAGGCCCATTAGGTCTTGCATACACAGGGTCTTATTGATTCTCCTATCTCCTGCCTCAATCTCCCTCAACCAATCCATCAAACAGTGTTAAATGGACCTACTCATGCTTATAAAACCATCAAAATTTTAAATTCTTAAGTAGTTCATCAGACACTAAGTCCTATACCTCTTGACTATTCTTAAGACACTGTTTTCTGGACTGTGACACAGAAATGCAATCATAAACTTTGATTTTTCCCACATCAACCTTAGTCATTTGGTCGGAGACCTCAAGAATATGAAGGCAACTACTACCACCATCATTTTCCACCAAGGATTAGTAACATGCAATGGATAAACCAGGAGAAACACAAGATTTTCATGCCACTATTTACCCTAATCAAGGTTTTGACAGTTTTACACAAAAAATGCAATATCTAACTCCTATCAAAACAAAATTGCATGGGACAAAAGAGAAAGGGAAGGTGATTGAAAAAACTTTCATACACAATCAGTTAGAAATGAATTCCTACCCGTACAGAGCCGTACAAGGCCAGAAAATAGCAGATTTCTGAAGAAGAAAATAGAAAAACATTGCCTTTTACCATTCCATTGCAAATCCCCAATCACCTCTGAATTCTTTGGATGTTACAAGGCCTTTTAAAGGCATTCCCTACTTGACTCTTCAGTTCCTAACTTCTTGGGAACGAACTAAGAGCCAAAAGACTCTTCACCTTCCACACATTTTTTTACATTTTTTGAAAGATAACTTTCCCATTTTACAAATGAGGATAAAACTTGAACATTCCTAATGACCTAGTGACTTGATTAACCTTATTACAATGTTGAAGCATTACAAATTTAATCAAACTCAAAGATTTGTCTAGGGCAACATTAATTTGCCAAGGTGCTCCTGCACCATATAACCAACCAACAAAGATTTCCAAGTCCCTTGGAAATGTATCAGCAACAAAAGTCTTTTTCTACATCTCTATCTATCTCTATCTTCAATATTCTCAGCTTCAATCTTCCAAACTTTAGACTAATAGAAATGATGACCAACCAACCAACAAATCAAAATATCAACTTTAGAGCTTCTTCAGGCTCCTTCTTCTCCCATCAGTGGAGTACTCTTTAGGCTGCAACATCAAATGCTTCTTCAGTCAGGTATCCATCTCTCTACTGCTTCACAACACCAACTCACCAAACCATTCATCTCACCCAATAGCAGATCCTGATGATGCACCTACCACTCTCTCCTCAGTGGCCTCTCTCTGCACCCTTATCTAGCCTAATCTCCATTGGAGAATGGTCATGACAGACCTCATCTTGTCTACCCACACACACAACCTCAGAAAACATCCTTCTGCAGCTAGATGGAACAAGCACCTGCAACCAAACAACTTAGCAAACAAATAATGGTCACCAACAAACTTTAACTCTTCATCTCAGAAATAAAATCTCCTCCCAGAGCTTTTGCTAGCTCTAATACCAATTTGATGTAGAGGAAAAGATCACTCAACTTCATACTAGTATATTGCTCAATAATGTGATACAATCACTTAGATGCTTCAATGTTTCACAAAAAAAACTTCTCAAGACAAGGATCTTCACAAAGGCACCATTAGGAGTTCTAACTCTTCTGACCCAAACAAGACCTCACAAGGCCTTCTCATCCCTCAAGGACATTAACTCAATCAAAATAAACATCTACCAAGCACTGTCTCTTCATGCATGTAACCAACTCTTCATTTACTGTCAAACTCCTAGTAGCCCTGTTTTAGGGACTGTCAGTGCATAACTTTCAGTCAAGACCACCATTCAAGACTGTAAAGGCATATTTGAATACCCATTAACAAGTTTTAAAACATATCTAAAAACCAACATATGTTACTTTGAAAAGAACTGCTCAAATCAGGACTATCACCGTGCCAATTAGGCCTATTAGGTCTTGCATACACAGGGTCTTATTGATTCTCCTACCTCAATCTCCCTCAACCAATCCATCAAACAGTGTTAAATGGACCTACTCATGCTTATAAAACCATCAAAAGTCCAAATTGTTAAGTAGTTCATCAGACACTAAGTCCTATACCTCTTGACTGTTCTCAAGACACTGTTTTCTGGACTGTGACACAGAAATGCAGTCATAAACTTTGATTTTTCCCACATCAACCTTAGTCATTTGGTCGAAGACCTCAAGAATATGAAGGCAACTACTACCACCATCATTTTCCACCAAGGATTAGTAACATGCAATGGATAAACCGGGAGAAACACAAGATTTTCATGCCACTGTTTACCCTAATCAAGGTTTTGACAATTTTACACAAAAATTGCAATATCTAACTCCTATCAAAAAAAAAATGCATGGGACAAAATGGAAAGGGAAAGTGATTGAAATAACTTTCATACAAAATCAGTTAGAAATGAATTCCTTCCCGTACAGAGCCGTACAAGGCCAGAAAACAGCTAATTTCTGAAGAAGAAAACAGAAAAATATTGCCTTTTACCATTCCATTGCAAATCCCCAATCACCTGTGAATTCTTTGGATGTTATAAGGCCTTTTAAAGGCATTCCCTACTTGACTCTTCAGTTCCTAACTTCCTTGGAATGAACTAAGAGCCAAAAGACTCTTCACCTTCCACACATTTTTTTACATTTTTTGAAAGATAACTTTCCCATTTTGTAAATGACGATAAAACTTGAACATTCCTAATGACCTAGTGACTTGACTAACCTTATTACAATGTTGAAGCATTACAAATTTAATCAAACTCAAAGATTTGTCTAGGGCAACATTAATTTTCCAAGGTGCTCCTGCACCATCTGGCACTACATTTGGGTCTAAATGCCTTCATCGTCAAGGTCCTACCCTACTGCCCCTTCTAGGGTTTCTACGAAGGCATCTCTCTATGTTTCTCATGTCTGTGACTCCCAGCTAGGGTTTGGCAGTGCTTCTTTGGGATCAAAGGTTCAAGGCCTATCGTCCCCTCTCCCCCAATGTGTCATCACCCATGGTTGATTTGGGTGCCCTTGCCAAGGAGGAGGAAGAACTCCACAAAAGAAACTCGTTAGTATGCCAATTTCATAAATTTTGGCTAATTTTGGTATATTTGAACAAATGGGTATCTAAACATTGGTAGTCATTAATTGAGGGCAAAATTTGGATTGGACCATCTGCCAAAGGTTTCTTCTATGTCACATGCGAGTACCCAGAAGACAGAGCTATACTACTTCAGAAGGGCTCATGGTACTGGAATAATTCTTTCCTAGGCATGAAGCCATGGTATCCACATTTTAACCCTTTCATAGATACCTTTTTAACTTCTCCAATTTGGGTGCGACTTCCAAACTTACCATTAGATTTTTGGGGAGCTTCATGTCTGCTCGCCATAGGTAACTTGATGCAGAGCACACAACGCGGAAACGCACACCGTGGTATTTCTATCAATATTGGTAAGAGATCTCAAATGTCTCACCGAAACTCTTGCACTCTTTCCTTGTCATCCTGACTTACCTTGTCGGCCTCACTATCTTCTGTCTTCCCAACGGTTTCCTTCACACCAAAACCTTCCTATTCATCAGCCAAACATTATACCATCGGCCTCTTTATGAAATGTCACTCTGAAGCTTCTTCTCACACCAATATGCTTTCTATCGGCATGTATATACATTTCCTGACCTTCTATCTCCAGTAATCCATTCATATCTTCACCTGCTTTGACCGCTACAGCCGGTCATCAATTGCATCAAACAGAAATGTATGTTTCAACATAAACTAGAATATACAATCAGAACATACATCCGACAACTTCCTATCACCGGTTCTCTCTCCCGTTTCAACCGGTCACTCCTTGCATCTAACCCTTTGCACCATCCGAATGTACATTCAAGACATGCTTTTGCAACATACAATCCCGACATACAATAGCAGTATACACACAAACTTACACTCGCATACAATAGCAATATACACATACACTGTCTGTGACATACAATTGATGGATACACAGGAAATGGACCTTCATACAATTACGATATATACAAGAATTGTATATCCAATGAACAACACAAACTTAACCTAGAAAGACTTTTATACATACCTTTCTTCACAGAATATACGTAGGATGGTACTCGCATACAAATGTGATATACTCACAAACTATTTCTGGTATGAAATTGACATATATACATAACTGTGTATCTGAATCACATGCCAATAACCTCCTCTGTAACAAATCTCGCAATTTCTAATCTACCATGACCACGAACAAAAGGAAAACAAAATAGAAAACTATTTTACAAGTCCATTCCACTGATTTCACAGAAATCCACTAGTGGAATGGCTTTAATCATACATCTCGACAATAGAAAGACTAAATTAAACACAAAACGAGTCTATACAGATAATATACACAGGGAATTTAGAAAGAATGCAGAATTTGTAAAACACAACTGACAGAAGTTCTATTTCTTCATTCTTACAGAGATTCATACATTTGATAATTTCAAAAGGTGGAAGGCGAACTCTCTCTTCCACCACCTCCATCTATTTCTTTTTTTTTTATTCCGCCCTCTTCTCATTTTGCTTAACCAAGATAATAAACAAAAACCCTAACTAATCTCATGACACTTGTTTGGCTTTAGATAGCAAAACTCCAAACAGTTTGACACATTGATTTAATCATCCACATATCCCAATATCTAATGATGTCCAAATTGGCTTATTGGAATGCCCAACTTGTGACCTCAATTCCTATGGTGGATGGTGGGGTCAGTTCTTACAAACATGAAATGTTAACACAAAATGCTACATGATAACATGAAATGTATCAAACATATCAAAACCTTATTCTTCTCCCTCTTATGCATATTTTATCTTGTTGAAGGGGTGCTCCTGCACCATACTCCCCACCTTGAAAAGAACTCATGTCCCATGAGTTAATTCTTTGACTGAATCCACCTTTATCTCCTGCTGTCTCATTTTTGCCCCATGATCTCTAGATTGCAACCTGCTGTTATGGAACCAAATACTCATGCCTAGTACTGTAGGCTCTTCTCACACCTTGTTGGTCATTCTTTCATACCATCATCTTTGTCTGAACATCTGCATTGGAAACCCCATGTACTACTATGGTAGAATGTGTTTGTCTTTCAACTCTTAGAGGACAAACAATAGTCCCTACTATGATGGCATCCTTGTCTTTCCAATCAGCCTGTGGCTGTGTACAAACCTGCTTCATAACCTTCTGTTGATCCACCTGATCCCTATCAGTCATAACTGAAATTGTCTTCAAACTGTGATCTCCTCTCCTTGAGGTATCCTAAACTTCCTTTGACTCTGTTGTAGGCATCTCCACAAACTCTTTCTTTCCCACTAAAATGATTTTGGCTACCTTCTATGCTGCAGCATCCTCCTACAATGGTATCAACACAATAGTTCTCCCATCCTTCTTGATGGTGTATGTGTTAGCATATCCATCATACAATGCTCTCCTATCAAATTGCCATGGCCTACCCAAAAGTAGGTGACAACATTCCATGGGCAATATGTCACATAAAACTCTATCTTGATAATCTCCAATCTGAGAATCAACATATGCCTGTTCATATACCAAAAGTGATTGACTGTCACTTACCCAAGATGCCTTGTAAGGGTTTTGATGTGGAATCCTTTCCAGTTTCAACTTATCCACCATTTCCTGAGATACTATATTATCTGTTGAACTAGAATCTATTACTACCTTGCATATTTTACCTTTGCTTTTACAATTGGTCCTGAAAAGTGCCCCCCTTTGTATCATCTCCTTGGATGTCTTCAAGAGCATTCTCCTAAGCATCAATGATTCTCCCTTCTCAGGATATCGATAACTATTAGGAGCATTCACACTTTGATATGTGTTTGAGCTTTGCACACTTTGGCAGTCAGACTCTTTGATCAGATTTGTCCTTCTTTCCCCCATTGAACTTGTTGCTTTTTCTGGACATCTACTGGCTATGTGGCCTTCTTGATTGCAATGGTAATATCTGAGAGGTCCTCTGCCCCTAAAGTTTCCTTTTTTACTGTAACTTCCCCTTTGAGTTTGACTGTTGTCTCCTTTGCTATTCTCTTGATTGGATTCACCTTGGTGTCCAAATCCATTTCCTCCTCTTTGATTGCCTCTTAAAGGACTTCTTCCCCCTCTTTGCTGTCTTCCACTTCCTCTGTTATGTTGTTCTCCTTTTCTTTTCAATTTCTCTTCTACTCTCAGCACCACCTAGAAACACTTGTCAACAGTTTCTGGTGTCAAGATGGTATTCTCATCTTGTATACTATACTTCAGGCCATTAATATACCTGGCAACTCTTCCCTTCTCATCCTCAGCATGCCCACACCTTAGAGACAGTTTATGAAATTCCTCTGTATAGGTGGATACATCCATATCCTTTTGCCTGAGGTTTTGCATTTTTCTGTATATCTGCACTTCATAATCTGTTGGTAAGAACTGAGCCTTGATCCTTTCTACCATCCGACCCCAGGATGAGATCATGCTCTTGCCACTCTTCACCCTTTCTCCCTGGGTGTAGTTCCACCACGTGAGTGCAGCGCCTTTCAATTTTATTTTTGCAAACTTGACTCTTCTATTCTCTGGTACCTCCTTGTACTCGAAGTAGTTGTTCAAAGCCTCGATCCATTCGATGACTTCTTCTACATCCATCTTTCCGCTGAACATCAGAATCTCCATTCTTGATTCAGACGACTCCTTACCAAGTGATTCTATGGCCTCCAGAAATTGTTTCTGATCTGCAGATATATCTATTTGTCCTGAGGTTGTTTCCTCTTCCCCATCTTCTTCTCCATCAGACTCCTTGTCTAGTTTCTTTCCTTTTCCTAAGGTTTTCAACTCAGCCTGGAGTACTTCCCTGACTCTAGTTTTTATCATATCCTCTATCTCCTTGAATTTCTTGGCCACTTCAGTAGTCATCCCCTTTGGAGGCATCTCGCTAGCCCCTTCTTCACTTTCTCTGTCTGACATAAACATTCACAGACAATGCCAACACTTTTGCAAATCCTCTCATCCAACAGCAGATCTTGGAGATGCACTACCACTCTTTCTCGCAGTGGTTTCACTTTGCACCCTCTTCCAGTCAAATCTCTATTGGTGAATAGTCAAGACAGACCTCAACATTATCTGCCCACACACTACAAGAATAGGATTCAATTACCTTTAGAAAATTAAATACTTAAACACCTCTGCCCAGAGCTTTTGCTAGCTCTGATACCACTATGATGCAGAGCACACAACGTGGAAACGGACACCGTGGTATTTCTATCAATATCAGCAAGAGATCTCAAATGTCTCACCGAAACTCTTGCACTCTTTCCTTGTCGGCCTGACTTACCTTGTCGGCCTCACTGTCTTCTGTCTTCCCGACGGTTTCCTTCACACCGAAACCTTCCTATTCATCGGCCAAACATTATACCATCGACCTCTTTATGAAATGTCACTCTGAAGCTTCTTCTCACACCGATATGCTTTCTATTAGCATGTATATACATTTCCTGACCTTCTATCTTTGGTAATCCATTTGTATCTTCACTTGCTTTGACCGCTACAGCCGGTCATCAATTGCATCAAACAGAAATGTATGTTTCAACATACAACTGGAATATACAATTGGAACATACATCTGACAACTTCCTATCACTGATTCTCTCTCCCGTTTCAACCGGTCACTCCTTGCATCTAACCCTTTGCACCATTCAAATGTACGTTCAAGACATGCTTTTGCAACATACAATCCTGACATACAATAGCAGTATACACACAAACTTACACTCGCATACAATAGCGATATACACATACACTATCTGTGACATACAATTGATGGATACACAGGAAATGGACCTTCATACAATTACGATATATACAGGAATTGTATATCCAACGAACAACACAAACTTAACCCAGAAAGACTTTTATTCATACCTTTCTTCACAGAATATACGTAGGATGGTACTCACATACAAATGTGATATACTCACAAACTATTTCTGGTATGAAATTGACATATATACATAACTGTGTATCTGAATCACATGCCGATAACCTCCTCTGTAACAAATCTCGCAATTTCTAAGCTGCCATGACCACGAACAAAAGGAAAACAAAACAGAAAACTATTTTACAAGTCCATTCGACTGATTTCACAAAAATCCACTAGTGGAATGGCTTTAATCATACATCTCGACAATAGAAAGACTAAATTAAACACAAAACGAGTCTATACAGATAATATACATAGGGAATTTACAAAGAATGCAGAATTTGTAAAACACAACTGACAGAAGTTCTATTTCTTCATTCTTACAGAGATTCATACATTTGATAATTTCAGAAGGTGGAAGGCGAATTCTCTTCCACCACCTCTGTCTGTTTCTTTTTTTTTTATTCCGCCCTCTTCTCATTTTGCTTAACCAAGATTATAAACAAAACCCCTAACTAATCTCATGACATCTATTTGGCTTTAGATAGCAAAACTCCAAACAGTTCGACACATTGATTTAATCATCCACATATCCCAATATCTAATGATGTCCAAATTGGCTTATTAGAATGCCCAATTTGTGACCTCGATTCCTATGGTGGATGGTGGGGTCGGTTCTTACAAAAATGAAATGTTAACACAAAATGCTACATGATAACATGAAATGTATCAAACATATCAAAACCTTATTCTTCTCCCTCTTATGCATATTTTATCTTGTTGAAGGGGTGCTCCTACACCATAACTCTATTGGAATATTTATTTCTAGTCTAAACTCTTCAAAAGACCATTCTACATTTATTCTTAATTGTTCCTACACATTTGCATGAATTCTTATGGAAATGGATTTCTCCCATCCCCTTCCTGCTGAAGTTAATATCAGATCTACCTCAATGACTTGGAACCAAACGCTAGACTATGAAGGTATCATTTTCAGATGTAGGTGATGTTATGAAACTAGACACAGAGTAGAGGATTGCTCAAAAAATTCTTATTCAAGGAAACATGATACTACCCTAATTACATTCAAATGCTCTATATCCTTCTCCTCCACACTTGAAACAAGTACCTCTAAATGTCCTCTTATCAAATTGTCTTCCTTCTCTTCTATATCCTTCATTCTGGTATGCACTAGGGTTTCCTCTCCAGTAAAAAATTTTGTCATCTCTCCGATAAGCATTGTTATCTCTGTCATCCTTCTTAACTAGGCTGTCAAACTTGTTCTACTTTGGAAATGATCTATCTCCTCTGGAAAATGTCCTACCTCTTTGAAATTTACCTCCTCTACCTCTCTATCTCTGATCATGTCGCTTATTCAGCTTCTCTTCAACCTTCAGGGCAAACTGATATGCTTGTTCCAAAGATGTTATCCTTACCAAACTTAGTTCTTCTTGAATGTTCAATCTCAATCCATTGATGTATCTAGCCACTTTATCCTTCCTTGCTTCACTATGTCATGTTCTTATGATCATCTTATGAAATTTTTCAGTGTACTGCTTCACAAATTTCTCCTTCTGTATCAGGTTTTGCAATCTTTTCAACAACTCCAACTCATAGTCAGCAGGTATAATCTGATTCTTCAACTTTGTCACCATCCTATCCCATTTTCTAATCTTTTTTTTCTCTTCTGTTTCTTTCCAACTAAACTTCTTTACACCATATAGCAGCATGTCCTTTCAACTTTGTCTTAGGAAATTTCACCTTCTCCGGATCTTTAATCTCTTCATATTCAAAGTATTCTTCCATTTCATTTATCTAGTCAATTAATTCTTCAAGATTCAAATTACCAGTATAGTTTGTCACATCAACTCTAGGTATCTTTCCAATCTTTGAATAGCTCGCAACATCTTTATTTGATCTGATTCTTCTTCTTCATGACCTTCTAGGGTTTCGCCAGTTTGTTCAATAGATTGAAATTCTTCTTCATCATCACTTTCAACATTAGGTCTTGGTGTCAATCCTCTTCGCCCAGCTTCCTCAAGAGCAACCAAATAGATTTGCATTGTTCTCATCAATTCTATCATCTCATCCATTATATTAGCCATTGTACCAACATGAGGAACTCTTCGCAAAGGCATCTTCCTAGGACCAAGTGCAAACTGCCTCAGGTTCGGTGATCGGGATACAAGCGACAACTGCCTCTCAATCGGTGATCGGTTGTGCACAAGTAACCTGCCTCAGATCCGTAATCTACTCACAACAAGATATTACTAAATCCCCTTAGCCAATTCACTCCAAAGAATCAAACTTTCGCTCTGATACCACTTGGTGTAGTCATGGTAGGAGGGTTCACAGAATGAATTTTTCGGACCGTGCAGTAAGAGCAGACACAATGGAAATAACTCAAGAAAAATGGAACAAATACAGATTCAGTCATTCAGTATATCATAGAATTCAAATATAATCTGGTCGGCAACATGCGGGCTTACAATTAGGGCTCACAGGCCTGATTACATACATGTGCAAGATAAAGCTTTGAGGCTCCTTTGCACAAAATCTAAACTATCAGATCTTTCTTATGTGTATATCTTGATAACTACTTTCCTAAGGATCTATTACATCTTTATATATCATTTCTAGACCAATAGAATCCTCCGCATTGGCCAAGGAAGGTCACAAACTCCAATGAAGAGTTGTAACGTGTTCACAGATAGGTCAGACCTAAATGCATAGAACACTTCCTCAAATGAATGGAACAATGTGCGGACCCTTAGGGAAGGTCAACCATGAACCAAAGGACATTGGATGATGTGTCATTGAGATCCGTAGGTCAAGGAATGATCCACAAGCCTTCTCCTTTAGCTGATTAATAGGAACTGTTAAGATGCTCTGATCTAAGAAAATAGTTGATCTTCTGATAGCGATATCTTTCTGGTAACTGATCCAAATGCTCTGAATTATTGATATCATGTAGATGAATGAATGTAGATGCTAAGACCAGATCCACAAGATGTGAAATGCCAAAACTAGACCACAAGCAGAAAACTGCTACTGACTGAACTGCCTGAACTGAACTAGAAAATGAAAGAACTGATGCAAGATTACTCTTGAACCAAGGATGCTCCTGCATTGCTATGACAAATTCTCTTACAGCTATAATTACTGTTAGTATGACGGATTCTATGATGGTCGTAAGATGCGTAAGAGCATCTGTCATTGCCCAACTTGGGAATAGGTGACCATATTGGGATGGGGTGTTATGACAAGTGTCATGACCATGCTGTAGTGTTGGACAAGTGTCCCTAGGCGTGCATTTTTGGCCATGAGACCAAGTTGGATGCCCATCTCAAGGAAAGTTCATTTTTTGCCTTAAAACTTCTATTTAAGAAGTTGCTTTGAGAGGAGATGTATTATGTGATTGACATGTACTATTATGCTATCAGATTGTCTCCAAATACGAGTGTCAAAGACTCCTACAAGAGTATTGACTCTAAAACTGTATTGTAACCTTGATTGTTTACTGGAATACATTTGAGCTATGTTATGGAGTGTGGGGTTTTTCACCTATAAGGGTTTTCCCCACATATATCTTGTCTCTCTCTTCTGTCTAGATTCTTGTTTTTTTTGTATTTCTGCAATATCTCTATTACTAGGTTAATAAAACTGTAATTGTAAAGATTAAAAAGAATTTGCACACATCTCTCCTCATTAGATTAGTGTAGGAAGTGATTTTCGCACACCTAGCTTCCTTTCAGTTGGTATCAGAGCTTGATCACCTTTGGTCCTAGTTATTAGGTGGGGGTTTTTTGAGTTGATCTTAGTTTGAGTGGGAGTCTATGCAGAGTATTCTATAATCTTGTTGCAGGAAGGAGATGGTAGGCATATCCAGAAGATTAGAGGTAGAGAAGTTTAATGGCACATATTTTGAGTTATGGAAACTTAAGATGGAAGACATGCTTGTTGATTGAGACCTATGGGAAACCTTTTCTAGTGTAAAACCAACTGCAATGGCACAAGCTGATTGGGATCTCAAAGGTCACAAGGCTAAGGGTCTCATAA
This sequence comes from Cunninghamia lanceolata, assembly GCA_027924645.1. Taxonomy (NCBI): domain Eukaryota; kingdom Viridiplantae; phylum Streptophyta; class Pinopsida; order Cupressales; family Cupressaceae; genus Cunninghamia; species Cunninghamia lanceolata. The sequence continues at coordinate 630,614 of BSBN01001018.1, forward strand.
GACTCAGTCTAGCTAATTCTGTCCTGTTAAATGTCCATGAGGAGAAGACCACGAAAGATCTTTGGAAGAAGATGGGATATGTTTATCAGGCCAAATCCCTGGTGAACAAGCTTTTTCTAAGAAATAAGTTGTATTCTCTGAGGATGGAGGATGGAGGATCTGTTGCAGATCACTTGAATGCTTTCAACATGTTAGTTACATAATTGAATTCTATTAGTGTGAAGATGGAGGAGAAGGATCATTGTATGACCTTGCTTTATTCTTTGCTAGACTCATGGGATCATCTTGTTATGGCTATTAGGAGCACCACATCCACTTTCAAAATGGTTGAAGTAGTATCTTCGCTGTTATCTGAAGAGATGCAGAGAAACTCCTCTGAAGCAACCAAAGAGGCTCTTGCGGTTCATGGAAGACCCAAGGAGAAAGGGAAAAAGAAGGACAAAAAAGCCGAGAATGGTAGATCCAAATCCCATGGGAGATCTAAATCTCCTGAAAAGTCCAAGGCTCTCTATTGGAACTGTGGAAAAACTGGGCATTTCTGAAAGGAATGCAAAGAGGAAAAGAAGAAGAAGAAGAAGAATGTCCCAGACTCATATTCTGACAAGTCACAAGATGATGGTGATGCCTTCATCACAGCCCTGGCCACCCATGCATCTGATGATGTGTGGTTGATTGATTCTGGTGCATCATTCCACATGACCTCGCATCGAAGCTCATTTATGAAGTATGAAGAGTTTGATGGTGGAAGAGTGTACCTAGGTGACGATTCTCATCTGAAGATTGTTGGTCGTGGAAGAGTCTCAATCCGATTCCATGATGGACAAGTGAAGGGGATCAATGGGGTCATGCACATCCCAGGCTTGACATGGAACCTTCTTTCTGTAAGTAAGTTGAATGATGCAGGTGTGTAGGTTGTCTTTTCAAAGGATGGATGCAAGATGACTAGAGAATCTATGGTGCTTGCGAAGGGTACTTGGAGAGGTACTCTTTTTCAGTTGGATGCATGCACTTCACAGTGCAGTACTTCTTCCAACTTGAAGAAAAGAGCTTCAGTCACTTCATCCCCACCATTGGAACCGACAATGAAAAAGTATGTTGTAAAAAATTCTGATGATAGTGCATTTTGGGTACCCAAGGCTACTCATGCTTTGGAAGTTAAGCTTCCTACTGAAAAGACAATGTTATGGCATAAGATATTTGGCCACATTGGTGAGAAGGGTCTTAGAACCCTAAAAAATAAAAGCCTCATTGAGGGGTTAAATGATTGTAATCTTGAGTTTGACTTTTGCAAACATTGTATATATGGAAAGCAAAACCATGTTTAGTTTTACTCTAGTTCTCACAAGTCTTCTGGTGTGTTGGACCTTATTCATTATGATGTGTTTGGTCCTGTTAGTGTTCTTTTAGTTTCCAAATCTGTATATTTTGTATCTTTCATAGATGATTACAGTAGAAGGACATGGATTTATTTTCTCAGAAGCAAGTTTGAAGTCTTTAGTCAGTTCAAAGAGTTTAAATCTTTTGTTGAGAATTAGACTAGTAAAAAGATTAAGTGTTTGAGAACTGACAATGGTGGTGAGTTTTGTTCGGTAGAGTTCGATAAGTTCTATAAAGAGCAATGGATTGAAAGACATAAGATAACTCGATACACCCCACAGAAAAATGGAGTTGCATAGAGGATGAACAAGACACTGATGGAGAAAGCTAGGAGTATGCTTAGTGGAGCAAGCCTTGAACAAAAGTTTTGGGATGAAGCTGTAGCCACTGCTTGCTACCTGGTAAACAGGTCTCCTACATCATCTCTTGTTGGTAAGACACCTATGGAGGTGTGGTCTGGTAAGAAGCCTTCAGTTAGACATCTTCATGCTTTTGGTTGTGAGGCATATGCACATGTGCCTAGGGATAAATGGTCTAAATTAGAGAACAAGGCTATTAAGTGTATTTTCATTGGCTATGGTGTCGATGTGAAAGGATACAAGCTTTGGGATCTTGTGGCTAAAAAAGTGTTGTATAGTAGAAATATTATTTTCAGAGAGCTAACACCTTCTCTCATTGTTCTATAGCCAAAAGAAATAGAAAAGAAAGAGGATGTGGTTCAGTTTCCTTCTACCCCTAAGAAAACTGAACCGACAGACCCTGTGAGACCTAATGATGAGGAGAGCCCTAGCAGCTCTGAAAGCTCAGAAGAAGAAGTAGAACCTCAACCTCAACCCTTGAGGAGGTCTACACGAACAAGGAAGAAACCTAATAGGTTTGGTTATTCATTGCTTTATTCTAGTTGTGCTTTTTCCTTGCTTACTAACACTGATGAGGTTAGAACTGTGGTAGAGGCTATGGGCATGAAAGATGCAGGTTCGTGGAAGGAGGCCATGGAAGATGAGATGGTTTCCTTAGAGAAGAATAAAACTTGGGACTTGGTGCCTTTTCTTGAAGGATGGAAACCTATTGGATGCAAATGGGTGTTCAAGAAGAAATTTGGTGCAGATGATAGTGTTGAAAAGTACAAGGTCAGATTGGTTGCGAAGGGGTACTCACAAGTGGAGGGAATTGTTTATGGTGAAATTTTCTCTCCCATTACAAAGTTGGCATCTATTTGGTTCTTGTTATCTCTTGCAGTAGCGTATGACTTAGAGGTGGAGCTGATGGATGTGAAAACAACTTTCCTTCATGGTGATTTGGAGGAAGAGATTTTAATGTCACAGCCAGAGCATTATATAGAGAAAGGTAAAGAAAATTTGGTTTACAAACTGAAGAAGTTTTTGTATGGTTTGAAGCAGTCTCCTAGGATGTGGTATATGAAATTTGATGCCTTTGTGTTGTCGATTGGATTTCTGAGATCAAAATCAGATCATTGTGTGTATTACAAATTTGACAATGATCACATTCTCATTATTGCATTGTATGTTGATGATGTGTTGTTAATTGGGAATGGTAAGAATATGATTTCTGATTTGAAGTCTCAATTGTCAGCATAGTTTGAGATGAAAAATCTAGGGGCAGCCAGGTACACTCTAGGAATGAAAATCAGAAGAGATAGCGCTAATAGAAAACTTTGGTTAAGCCAGATTAAGTATGTGAATACTGTGTTAGATAGGTTCAGCATGGCAGATTGTAGACCATTGTGTGTTCATGTTTCTTTGGGGACAAAGTTATCTATTAATGATTGTCTAAAATCTCCTTCTGAGGTGGAGGACATGAGCAGAGTACCTTATGCTAGTGTTGTTGGCAGTTTGATGTATGTTATAGTCTGCACAAGACTAGACATTTCCCAAGCAATGGGAGTCCTTAGTCGATTTATGGCTAATCTTGGACGGGTACACTGGGATGCAGTAAAGTGAGTATTTAGATATTTGTGGGGTACTTCTGAGTATTCCATATGCTATCATGGTAATCCTACAGGACCTCCACATTTAGTTTGTATTCATGGATTCATGGATTATGATTGGGTAGGTGACATTGACAACAGGAGATCCACCAGTGCTTATGAGTTTACTATGTTGGATGGTGCAATTAGTTGGATGAGTAAGCGGCAACCTGTGGTCGCTTTGTCCACGACAAAAGCTGAGTATATGGTAGAAACTCATGCTTTCAAGGAAGCCATTTGGCTTAAGAGATTGTGTTCATATATTTGTGTTGATGTAGGATAGATTACTATTTGTTGTGACAATCAGAGTGCGATTTGCCTAGCAAAGAATCCAACTTTCCATGCCAGAACAAAGCATCTTGATGTACAATTTCATTTCATGCGAGACATGGTAGAGGATGTTAAGGTGAATTTGGAGAAGATAGACACTTTGAAGAATGTTTTGGATGCATTGATGAAACTAGTGGGCTCAGACAAGTTCAGATGGTGTTTGGAGTCTATAGGCCTCTCGGCCTATAGTAGTTAAATCCTGTTATTTCTATTGGCTCTTATAAGGTGTTCAACAAGTGGGAGAATGTTGGGAATTAAGGTGTCTCAACCTTGGTAATTCCTTGCATTTATTTATTTTAATATATTTATTTATTGCCTATTGTATAATTAGGATGTAAATCATGTTTTGTCATCCTTTGGGATTTGGCATAGTGATGTGTTATCCTACGTGGAAGGTGACCACATGTAATTTTATCCTCACATAAGGAGATAGGCATCCCACTTAGTGGTAGAGATATTTTTCCATGTGTCAGCACTTTGACAAGTGTGTACAGTGAATTTTGACCAAAATGGTTATGACAAATTCCTATGATAGAATCTATGACGCGTAAGAGTCGTAAATGGAATGTTCTATGATAGGTAAAGACATGTGTCACAAGGCATCTTGGAAGAAGGCATCTTTGGGTGCCCCAAGGAGAGTTATGACATGTTGTAAGAGAATATGCTATTTTTAGTCAGTGTATGACAGATTCTCTTATAGCTATAAGTACCTGTCAGTATGACGGATTCTATGACGGTCGTAAGATGCATAAGAGCATCTGTCATTACCCAACTTGGGAATAGGAAACCATCATGGGATGGGGTGTTATGAAAAGTGTCATGACCATGCTGCAGTGTTGTACAAGTGTCCCTAGGTGTGGGTTTTGGGCCATGAGGCCAAGTTAGACACCCATCTCAAGGAAAGTTCATTTTTTGCCTTGAAACTTCTATTTAACCAGGTGCTTTGAGAGGAGATATATTATGTGATTGACAGGTACTGTTATGCTGCCAGATTGTCTCCAGATATGAATGTCAAAGACTCCTGCAAGAGCATTGGCTCTGAAACTATATTGTAACCTTGATTGTTTACTAGAATACATTTGGGCTATGTTTTGGAGTGTGGGGTTTTTCACGCGTAAGGGTTTTCCCCACGTATATCTTGTCTCTCTCTTCTATCTACATTCTTGTGTTGTGTATTTCTGTAATATCTCTGTTATTGGGTTAATAACACTGTAATTGTAAAGGTTAAAAAGAATTTGTACACATCTCTCCTCATTAGATTAGTGTAGAAAGCGATTTCTACACACCTAGCTTCCTTTCAGGTATAAAATGCTAAAACTACTACTGACTAAACTGAACTGAAAATGAAAGAAAGAAAGAATGCAAAATATTTTTGGTTGATGCAAGATTGCTCTGCAACCTAGGATGCTCCTGCACCAGACACCCAGGGTTGTTGAAAAACGCGTGTCCCTCACTTTTCTAGGGCTAGAAGAAAACCAAGGTGGTCCACCTCAACCTAAGAAATCCAAGATGAATCTTCTTTCAGTTTGCCTTTCCATTTTACCAAATATTCTTTGTATTGCTTGGCTCTAGTACTGCATCCAACTCTGTCATCCAAGATGTCTTCTATCTGCTCTGGTTGTTGTTGTGGTAACTGATCCTTCAAATCATCTTCAATGTTGTCACTTGATTCTCCTTCATGATACCAATATAAGTCTATAATGTTCAATATAGGTGATATACCCAATGTCTCTAGTAGCTCCACTTCAAATGTCTTGCCTGAATCAAATTCCCTGAGTATCTTACATGGTCCAAACTTTTTCATCTTCAACTTGTTATATGTGCCTATTGGAAATCTCTCTTTTCTTAGATATACCATCACTTCATCACCAACTAAAAATTCTTTGTGTCTCCTCTTCTCATTTGCTTGCTCCCTATACTTATTGTTCATCTCCTCCAAATGCTTCTTGACCTAATTATGTACTGTCTCCATGTATCCTACAAATTCTTCTGCCTCTACACTTCTCTTATTCTCCATACTGATATCTCTCAATTCTGTAATTCCTCTAGGTTTCATTCCAGTCACAATCTCAAAAGATGTTTTCCCTGTACTCCTATTAACTGAATTATTGTATGCAAACTCTGCTTGTGGTAGAATTAGATACCAATTTCCTATCTTCTCTCCTACCAAACATCTCAATAAATTTCCCAAACTCTTGTTTACCACTTCTATTTGTCCATTTGTCTAAGGATGAAATGTTGAACTAAACTTTAGGTCTATCTTCATCTTCTTCCACAATGTCCTCCAAAATTATCCGATGAATCTTGTATCCCTGTCTGAAATTATGCTCTTAGGTAATCCTTGCAATCTCCCAATCTCCTTGAAAAATAGGTTAGCAACATGCACTGTATCATTTGTCTTCTTACAAGTTATGAAATGTGTTATCTTTGAAAATCTATCCACCACTACAAATATAGAAACATGTCCTCTATGTGTTCTTGGTAATCCTAATATGAAATCTATGCTTATGTCTTCCCAAGGTCTCTCTGATACTATCAATGATTTGTACAAACCAATATTCTAACTACTTCCTTTTGCAACTTGACATACTCTACAACTCTACACAAACTTCCTTACATCCTTATATATCTGAGGCGGAAAATAATGTTCACTTACCATAGCCACTATCTTTTCAATTCCAAAATGTCCTTCCAATCCACCACTATGCTTCTTCTTGATCAAATTATCTCTCATTGAAATCCTAGGTATACACAATTGATTTACTTTGAACAACATATCTTCCTGAATGAAATAATCTAACCACTTACTTCTATCTGTCACAATAGGTTCCTTACATTCTTTCCATGGTTCTGCAAAATCTAGATCTACTTCATACATGTGCTTCAACTCTTCAAAACCTAATACCTCAACTCTCATCTTTGTAAGCAAATTCCTTCTTGTACTCATTGCATCAACAACTTTGTTTGACTTCCCACTCCTATGCTTCAATACAAATGTGTAACTTTGCATGAACTATATCCATCTCATATGTCTTTGATTCAACTTTCCTTGACTGTTCAAATACTGTAAGGCTTGATGATCTGTATACAACACAAATTCCTTAGGCAATAGGTAATGTCTCCACTTCTTCAAAGCTTGAATTATGGCATCAAATTCCTGATCATAAACTGATTATCTTCTTCTTGCATCATTCAACTTCTCACTGAAATATGCTACTGGTCTACCTTCGTGACTTAACACTGCTCCTATTGCATTTCCACTTGCATCACAGTCTACCTAAAATACTTTGTTGAAATATGGTAATGCTAACACTGGTTTCTCTGTCACTTTCTGCTTCAACAATTCAAAACTTTTATTTTCTCCTTATGTCCACTTGAATTCCTTTATGTCACCTCTCATTGTCTTTGTCATCGATGTGCAAACTGAACTTAAATTTCTAATGAACTTCTGGTAGAAAATAGCTAATCCATGAAACGATCTAACTTCTCCAATGCTCTCAAGTGTTGGCCATTCAACAATTGCTCTAACTTTCGTACGGTCCATCTTCAATCCTTCTGCAGAAATCACAAATCCCAAATATAGCAATTCTTCCTTCATGAAACTACATTTCTTGATGTTTATCGACAATTTCTCTTCTCTTAGTCTCTGCAATACTTGTCTCATATGCCACAAATATTCTTCCTTTGTCTTACTGAAAATTAGAATATCATCCAAGTATACAATAATAAACTTACCCAAGAATTTCTTCAAAACCTCATTCATTAACCTCATGAAAGTACTTGGTGCATTTGTCAATCCAAAAGGCATCACTAACCATTCATACAATCCTTCATTTGTCTTAAAAGTAGTCTTCCATTCATCTCCTTCTTTGATTCCGATCTGATGGTATCAACTCTTCAAGTCTATCTTTATGAAATATTTTGCTCCACTCAAATAGTCCATAATGTCATCCATCCTAGACAATGGAAATCTATACTTATCTGTGATCTTACTGATTTCTCTAGCGTCTATACACATTCTCCATTTTCCATCCTTCTTCGGTGCTAACACTGCAGGTACTGTACAAGGGCTAAAACTTTCTCTAATCAATCCTTTCCTCAACAATTCATGTATCTATCTATTCAATTCTGCATTCTCTACTGGTGTCATCTGGTGTGCTTCTTTGTTAGGCAAACTAGCTCCAAGTATAAGATCCATATGATGAATAATACTCCAGATCGGTGGCAATCCTTCAGGTACATTATTTGATATGATGTCTTCATACTTTGTCAACAATTCAGTTATCACCTCTGGCTGTGATTATTTAGTTTTTGTACTTAAGGTCCCATGCTTCTTAGGAATCAAAGAAAAACACATATTCTCATGTCTCAAACCATCCTAAAATTTCCTTCCATCAACCAAACAGATTCTAGAATTTCCACATACTTCACTCTTAGGCTCACCTTCCAAAGGTATCGAGGTTATTTTCTTTCCATTAGATACTATAGTGTAAGTATTCTTTCTGTTGCAAGTATGGGCCTAACCGGTGTTGTCATTGATGTCAAGGATTGGATGAGTTGTGTGTTGGAAACAAGGCAGATAACTGAGAGGGGGGTGAATCAGTTATATTAAATATCTTAAGTTTCTTTTCTTCTTTAATATTAATGCAACATCAAAACATAAGAGCATACATAATCATGAGAGCAGAAATAAAATCAACACACATAACACAAGAATTTTTATGTGGAAAACCATGTTAAGGGAAAAACCACAGGGTGACTAACCCAAGATTGTATTCTCTATTAAAAGAATAAGAAGTACAAAAATGGCACTTGCCAATTAGGGCTCACTGCCTGAGCACACTGCTCACCAGAGGCACACTGCCTACAAGAGACTCACTGTCTACAATGTTTATGGAAGGTAACCAAGTGTTTGAACTGATGAGAGGTATCCACATATGCTAAGGTTCAGTTTTGGTTAGGCTCAATATACTGATCTACTACACTTCATTCTTCCTCTGTTTTAGTGTTGTTGTTTTGTCACATACCGTACTTGTAATCCTACTTCCACTCTGCTTTTTTCCTTTCTTCACACACTATCTCAACACACACACTACTTCATACCAAAATCAATCTGGTATATATATCTGCATCAAGGATTTCAACATCTTCCTAGTCGGCAACCAGAATATTCAAGATATTTACAAGGCATTGATCTGTCAGCTAAATCCATGCTTGATATGTGGTGTGTATTCAAATCATAGAGTTAGAAGTCATCAATCAAGTGGGTCAACCATGTATGATCTCTCAATTAGCTTGACCATCATCAATTTCTCATCCAGATTAAAGTCTGATGCTCTGCCGATCAGTTCTTCCTCAGTCTGCTCTGCCTGTCAGGAACCTAACACTTAGATGCTCATATCTTTTCACTCTTTCATCACCAGGGGCTCAATCTCTAGAATGTAGTAGTCATGTGGTACTCATCTTGACTTCCCCAAGTCCGTACCTTGCTGAGATACATCCTCTGAGAGATCTGGACCTGATTGTCAGACCTTGCTACATGCTCTGTTCTTGTTCATCGGACCAAAATGCTCTTCAATCTGACTTCCGGTAAAGACATAATATGTGTTGTGGATGTGTGGGATAAACTTTGTTGCCATCAATGACAACAATTATGAAGCCACATAGTGTCTTTTGCCAACAATGTCCCCCTTTGGCATTGATGGCAACACTTAGTGAAAAATCACTAAGTGTCGTAGAAAACTCCCCCTTGGCTGATGCTCTGTCTTATGTACACTTTTACTAGAGCTCCCCCTTTGTTGGATTCCACATTTTTCACTACTCCTTACTCCCCCTTTGACATCAATGGTAAAGGGTGGAATCCGCACACCAAAATTTGCAAAAACCAACCTATACATAGCCGCATAAGTATATATACATGTTATACTTACATATACTTAAGTATATCCGCAAAAGTGGTCTTCAACTGGACAAATTTTGTTGCCCAACTCTACTACATCCTGTCTAAAATTGAGATGTGACCACTCAACAAAAATGCAAAAGCTTCTACCCTCTTTAAGTCTGTCGGATCACTGGTCTGGGCTATGGTTTGAGCATCAGTTAAGGCCTCATGCATTGCCTCTAACTTAGGGATAATTCTTCACCATCTTTAAGAGCATTTTCTAGGCTCTTTATTCCAATATCCAGATTTCTCCTATCATTTTCTATGAGTCCCTATACTTCAAAGAATCTCTTTCCCAAAAACTCTTTCTGGACTTTCTCTTCTGCCAATTTCTCCAAAGAATCAAAATGTGTGCTAACAGAATTAACAAGAGATTTCAAGTTACCAGATGAAGAGGCTGAAAGATCCTTTCGAAAGGATGGCATGATCTTCTCCAACACACCGGATGCAATCTCTATCAGTTCATAGTCTTCTATGTGAGACTTTAGAAGCTTTTCTTTTGCTTTAGCTTGAGCAAAAGATGTTACCTTCATTGTCTGGACTGGAGGGAGGGAGTCAAAATTGAGTGGTCCTTGGAATAGTTCTGGTTCATCTATTTCCATCATCTCTTTGGTCAGGAAGTTTTTCACTGCTTCTGTAGTGTCTCTTGCCGGAGCCAGAGTCTTCTTTTCTTTTGCAGCCTCAGAACTGTCATCAGAGAACTTCTCTATGTGTTCTTCTTCTCTTCCCTTTTCCTCATCTACTTGACTCAATTTCTCCTCTTTTCTTCCTTCTCCTTTAGTTTCGGAGTCAGTAGGGGGATCGAGAAGAGAGATGTTCACTTCTTCATGGACTTCCTCTTCCAGAATAGAAGAATCCAAGTCCTTAGTCCTCTCCTCACCTATCTCCTTTGGCTCTTCTACAATTTTCTCAGTAGATTCTTCTTTTGATGTACTTAGTCCTTCATCATCCATAGTAGAAGGTTCATCATCTATGTCCTCTATAACACGAAGATTGAATCTTTTAAATGCATTTCAAAGTATGTCTTCAGTCTCTTTTGCCACCTGATCAGTCTCTCCAAGCATAAGTTTGCTCATTCTTGCTTTGCTTCAGAACTCATCCTTGCAACCCTTGAAGATCATGGTCATTTGTTTTGGAGTAATGGAGGAATAGAGCTGAATTGCAATCTGTTCCTAGATCTCCAAATCCTTTTCCTTGGCATTGTCTTTTTCTGAGTTCAAGTACCTTTTCTAAACTTTTGGGAATTAGAGAGATGATTTCGATGAATGCTTTATTATAAATGTTTGGGTACTTAACTGTAGCTTCTTCCAAGATCCTTTTGTCTATGGCACTATACTCATCATAAAATTCTGTCATTGGTTGTAGATTTGCATGCACAGTGACTACCTTGATGACATCATCAATGGAGAGAGTAGGCCTTTCAACAAATTCTTCTGCCTCTTCTAATTTGTTTGTACCGGCAAAGGATTCTCCTGATGTTTTCTTCTTCTTCCTCATCTTCTTAACTTCATCAGATTATGTTTCTTCATCATCCTTTTGGCTTATGTAAGACCTTGTGGCCTTTCTCTTTGTTCTCTTCTCTCCATTTTTAGATGTCTTGGCTTCTGGTTTTGAGGCTTTTTGGTTCTTAGAGGTGGCAGGTGCAGAGCTCTTTGAGGATCTAGTCCAGGAGGGGACTTGCACTGGAACACTTTCTTTTTTTGCTTCTTGTCTCTCTTTCTCTGCTCTTTCTACTTTCTCTCTGTTGGCATCAATTGCCTCCTTTGATATGCCATATTTATTGGCAATTTCCTCCACTTCCCTTCTCACTTTCCTTTTTATCTCTAGTTGTCTTAGTTCAACATGTATTTTTACACTCAATTCTTGATAGGTTCCAAACCTTTCTGCCTCAGGGTCCTTTGGCTAACTCAGTAGGTGTTGAACATGTAGCTCCAGAATTTTCTCATCTACTTCGTAGCCCATTGGCATAATCCAGACTGTTCTAGGCTCAACTACCTCCATTAGGCATTGATCAGTGTCTACCATGAAGCACATTATATCCTTATATTTTTCAACTATGGATTGGGGAATTCTCTCTCTGGCCTGCATCATGCCTTGGAAGTTTTTGAAGTATCCCCAAAGTGTTGTACTTTGAGCCTTGGCATCACCAAGCCCATACATATAATCTCTTATTTGTATGGCAACTGGTCTGTCATTTTGCCATACCCAACCACTAGATCCAGGAAGCTCATTCATATAGTAAAATAAGAGACATAGGATTAGGCCACCATACTTAAATGAGTTCTTCTTATCCTTCTTTATTTTTTGTAAGTTTTCTAACAGTTGGTTCAGGAGAAGTTCGCATAGATCATAATCTATATTTTCCCTTAGCATCTGATATGCAGTGTATATTGCAGTTCTGGACACAGAATTCTCCCTGCTAGAATGATATATTTTATAGCCAATTATCATAGAGGCAAATTTGATATTAGGATCTGTGATATCTTCTATTGTCATTGCTCTTTTGTCAAACTTTGATCCGGTAGCCTCACTTACTGTCTGTCTGATTCTTGATAGATTTGAGAGCAGGCAACCCACCGGATGAGTGCAATCCAGTTACTTCCCTAATGGCATCTTTTGGTATCTTGAATGGCCTCATCAACCACATGAATTTGTCATGTATTTTGCTAAGAACATACCGGACCCATTCATCCTCTGCAAAACAAGGAAAGTGGATGCAATGTCCAAAATGCTTTTCCCAGAGGGACTTGTATTGAGGTTTAAGTTCAAATGTTTCATCTATTAATTACTTATGGTAGATATCCATCAGTTTTGATTCCCCAAATTCCTCAATATTGGCATGTATGTATACCCTAACATCTTCTACATGTAGAACCCCATGCAGAATGCTAGAGAAGGCACCTAAGAGATCAACTTCTAGGGATTTGTAAGGATGTTTCTTGAACTTTGGGCATGGCCTATCAGTGATCTTAATGACATTTGGAGTAGCCATCTTGCAAAAGATTTAGAGAGAGATATTCAAGAATGGAAATACCTTTTTACGCTTCTAGGGTTCACGATATGAGCCGAAAAAGATCACTGGTTGAATCAGATTCTACGGTTGATCTTTGAGAGGTTTGAAACAAACTTGTTTGCAAAGCTCTTTCTTTCTTCTTCTCGAATGCAAATGTGCAAATGAAGAATAAAAGAACCCTTTTATCTCTGCTATAACCCTAAATTCATATTGCAATAAATGCACAACTTAAGTCATTCTGGTTGCCTTGTTCTGAGAGAGATCTTTCCAGATTACTGAGATGCACTTAGAACTATTTTTAGTGATAACTGAAAATGTATCTCCTTTCCTAGAATCATCCCATTTATCCGCAAATCAAGATATTTCAATTTAGAATCACACCAGATCTAACTGTGAGAATCCTGCTTTTGCCGGATGGCTGTCAAACTGGATCAATCTTGGATGATTAAACTCTTCAAAGTTCCTTGCAGATCTTTCATATTTTTACCAAGGGTTATCTAGATATATCTTTCAGAACCCTTTAATCTGCATGATTTCATGTACCAAATTTAGGCACCAATTGACTGGCTGGGGGAATTTATTTTCCTTTGTGACTCCCCTTGAGCCAGAGCTCATCTAATTTAGTTTATGGAAGGAATATCAGCAGTAGATTCTGGTATGGATCCATCCCCAACATTTTATGTATTTCTCTTCACCCAAATCTTCTTCATCTCCCTTTGAACTTCATCTGTATTCACTTTTTCTTTTCCTTTGTCTTGATTTTGGTTAAGATGCACCGGACCCTTTTTACCCTGATTCTTGCTTCTGTAGAATTTGGCAATATGACTGGATCTATTACAATTGTAGCAAACAACATTTCTTTGCATATTTGACTGATATTCTCTTGATCTACATTTATTAGCCATATGTCCCATTCTATTGCATGCAAAGCATCTACCATTGAATGAATTGTTTATTTGCATATTTCTACATTCATGAGATTTGTGACCATACCTTTTGCCGTTAAAACACTATCCGGAGAAGGATGAATTAGTCTGATTCATTCTTCTTCTGCACTGATTTGCTTTATGACCGAAGTTATTACAATTGTGGCAGTATCCATTGAAGGATGGATATTTTTGGGCATTTGGTTGTCTTACCGGAGATCTTCTAGGCATGTTCCTTGGATTTCTTGATCCAGAGTTCTTCTGACCAGATCCAGAGCTTTCACCTTTCTCATACCCCAATCCATGCTTGTCATCTACCCTCTTTTGGCTTTCAAGAAGAACTTCAAGTTAAGCAGAGCTTATCTTGAATTTCTCTTTGTATTCATTTGCTGTTTGAAGATCCCTTTTAAGAGTGTCTATCTGATTCTCAAGTTGTTCTTCATTATCTCTAGCTTCTTCAAGATCAAATTCCAAATGCCTAATTATTCTATCCATTTTGTGGCAGTATTCTGACTTCTCCTTGAGAGATTGTTTTAGATTATCTTCAAATTTTCTTTTTTCTTCAATTTCTTGGGTGAATTTCATAACCCCTGATTCCATTTCATGTCTTACCATAATGACCTCTTTTGATAGATTCTCACATAACTTGTTTTTCTCATTCAGATCTTCATTAGTATTATTGGCTTCACTTTGACTTGCTAATTGTTGAAGTAGTTCGTTTCTCTTTTCAACAGAGATACTCAGTTTTTCTTTGAGTTCATTTATGAAATCATCAGCCTGTTTGAGTCTTTCTCTCAGGTTATTGACTTCAGAGTGAGATTGCTCAAGATCATCTAGGGCAGACTGAAGTTGTTCCCTCATACCATACATATCCATTGAGATTCCCAGATCTTCCTCAAGCTGTTAGGCTCTGTTTGGATGAACCTAGCTCTGATACCAATTGTTAAAAACAAGGTAGATAACTGAGAGGGGGGGTGAATCAGTTATCTTAAATATCTTAGGTTTCTTTTCTTCTTTAATATTAATGCAGCATCAAAACATAAGAGCATACATAATCATGAGAGCAGAAATAAAATCAACACACATAACACAAGGATTTTTATGTGGAAAACCCTATTAAGGGAAAAACCACAGGGTGACTAACCCAAGATTGTATTCTCTATTAAAATAATAAGTACAAAAATGGCACTTGCCAATTAGGGCTCACTGCCCGAGCACACTGCCTACAAGAGACTCACTGTCTATAATGTTTATGGAAGGTAACCAAGTGTTTGAACTGATGAGAGGCATCCACATATGCTGAGGTTTAGTTCTGGTTAGGCTCAATCTACTGATCTACTGCACTTCATTATTCCTCTGTTTTAGTGTTGTTGTTTTGTCACATACCGAACTTGTAATCCTGCTTCCACTCTACTTTTTGCCTTTCTTTGCACACTATCTCAACACACACACTACTTCATACCAAAATCAATCTGGTATATATATCTGCATCAAGGATTTCAAGATCTTTGTAGTCAGCAACTAGAATATTCAAGATATTTACAATGCACTGATCTGTCAGCTGAATCCATGCTTGCTATGTGGTGCGTATTCAAGACATAGAGTTAGAATTCATCAATCAAGTGGGTCAACCATGTATGATCTCTCAATTAGCTTAACCATCATCAATTTCTCATCCAGATTAAAGTCTGATGCTCTGTCGGTCAGTTCTTCCTCACTCTGCTCTACCTATCAGGAACCCAAAACTTAGATGCTCATATCTTTTCACTCTTTCATCACCAGAGGCTCAATCTCTGGAATGTAGCAGTCATAGTACTCCTCTTAACTTCCCCAAGTCCACACTTTGCTAAGATACATCCTTTGAGAGATCCAGACCTGATTGTCGAACCTTACTACATGCTCTGTTCTTGTTCACCGGACTAAAACGCTCTTCATTCTGACTTCTGGTAAAGACTTACTATGTGCTGTGGATGTGTGGGATAAACTTTGTTGCCATCAATGACAACAATCATGAAGCCACACAGTGTCTTTTGCCAACATTATGTATTGAGGATATTGAGAAAATTAGTCCTATCAGAAATAATGAAAATCAGTGTAAACAGTGAAGCTCTATGAAGTGAATATCCCAGATAGACGAAGATCAGAGAATGTGCATCAAAGGGTTTGTACCTATGTGTCTGAAGATGATTCAGTCAAGATATGAGAGGTCCGCATGAAGACTTGGAGAAGTTATGGCCATATGAGTAAAACCGGTTCTGGCAGCTATTTAGAGGTGATAGAGTGACACAAATAGGTCTGGTGAGATCTGGAAATGCAATATCATGTTCTGCAGATTTGGTGGCATGTTTGGGAAGATAATGTACATTGACAATTCAATTGGTTCATGGTTTGGAGGTCTGCAAGCAATCCTTCTATTATGACAGTGATGATTGACTATGTTCTTGAGGTTTCAGGTGAAGATGTGATTGATTACAGTAAGCAGAAGTGGTGTGGATGTTCTTTGTGATTTAAGGAAGCTTGTGGTGGTCTCTAGATTGTGTCCAATTCGTATTGGCGGTCCGCATTGAAGATTGAGCTCACAAATGAAGATTTACTTTTAGACATTGGTGTTCTTCCCAATTTTGGCCGACCGGATGATTTGTGCATGGTGCGGATGATCTTGAAGATGTTTTGCAAAGTGTGGCATGTTCCTCAAAGATGATTGAAGTCCCAATTGTGTATGGCCAACATTTTAGTGATGCGCATGAAGTTTTTGTAATAAGTCAAGTTGTATTTTTGTAATTGCTCTGTAATAAAATAAATGTATGTTGTGCCGACTTTGATGATCATTCCAAAGTCGATGTCATGTATAAATAAGAATTACAAATTCATTCAAAAGGATCCTTGTAATGATGAGAAGGTGGTAAGGAAGAAGAAAGAAAGGCAGAGCAGAGGTGTTGGTCTTAAATGGAACTGACTCAAGCATAGTGAAGATGCTGATCTCTAGTTCAAGTATGTAATATTTATATTATTCTGTAGACAGTGTGTCCCCTGTAGGCAGTGGGCCTCTTGTGAGAAGTGTGCTCGGGCAATGAGCCCTAACTGGCAAGTGCCATTTTATTCATCCTTATTCTTCTAACAGAGAATACAATCTTGGGTTAATCACCCCGTGGTTTTTCCCTTAACCGGGTTTTCCATGTCAAAATCTTGGTGTTATATGTGTTGAATTTGTTTCTACTCTTGAATTATTGCATTATGCTTCTTTGATTAATATTTGATATACTGTTGAAATATAAGAAGGCTTAAAGTAAATAGAGATTTTGGTAACAACTGATTCACCCCCCCTCTCAGTTGTCTATCCTAAATCCAACAATTGGTATCAGAGCTAAGTTCCTCTAGAAGAAGCTTAACCACTTGAGGAGATCCAGAATGTTGACCTACAAGAAGGACAGTCCAGGGTTTGATGGTTCAAATTTCACTGCCTGGAAAAGATGCATGGAATGTCACATACAAGGCATGGGATATCAGTATTGGAACATAACCTCAACTAAATATGTTCCCCCAAGGAATGGCCCCACAACTCTAGATGAAATCAAAGATGCAGAGAATAATCTTTGAGCTATAGAAGCCCTACTGAGTGCCTTGTCTGATTCAAAGCTGACAAATCTTATGGGATTGAAGACTGCCTATGAAATTTGGACAAATCTTGAAAATCTATATGACGGAGACAAATATATTAAGTGTGCCAAGATACAAAGTTTGAAAAGAAAGTTTGAAAACTTAAAGATGAGTGAAGATGAGAATATCACTTCTTACATGACAAAAGTAAATGAGCTTGTTTGTGGCATCAAATGTGCTAGTGGAGTACTAGATGAAGATGAAATTGTTGCTAAAGTTCTCAGATCCTTACCTCCTGCTTATAAACACAAAGTTGCTGCTATTGAGGAAATCAGATCCTTAACAACTATCACAAGGGATCAATTGGTTGGTAAGATATCTGTATTTGAGTTGGTTGAGTTTGGTGATGCACTTCCCAAGATTGAATCTACTTTCAAAGCTAGTGGTTTTGCTAAAGGTAAATAGAGATATGATCTAGGAGAAAGTTCCTCAAGAAAATCAACTTGGTATGAGAAAGCAAGAAAAGATTTGGAAAAGGATGAATTAGAAGCTAAACAACTTGAAGCCCTCATTGCAAAGAGATTGCCAAGAGGATCCAGTAAGTATGAAGGAAAATTGTCTTTCAAATGTTTCAACTGCAACAAGATTGGTCATTTTGCCTCAAGGTGTCTGGAAAGATTTTCAAGGCCAAACCCTAATAGATCAAGATTTCAAAAGAAGTGTTACTATGTTCAAGAAGATGATGATGAAAGAGTAATAGATGATGAATCTGAGACAGGAAACAAATCCGGAAGTGACTGGGTGTTTATTGCCATCAAGGAAGAAGATCCAATTCCTATTAAATCTATCAATCAAAAGGTGATAGAAAGGGCTCTCGTTGCTCAAGTTGAAGAAAAGGATGAATTAGTCATTGACAGTGGATGCTCTCACCATATGACTGGTGACAAGAATAAGATCATAAACTTGGAAAGATATGAAGGTAGAGTTGTAAAGTTTGGAGACAATTCTTCTAGCAGAATTAGAGGCAGAGGAACCATTTCCTTTGATGGAAAGAACAAAAACAATGATGTTCTATATGTTGAAGGTCTGAACTGAGATTGGATCTGGTACATAGATAAAAGGTAACATCTTCCAATTAGTTGGTACTGGCAAAAGTTGCTTATTTGTTCAAATTGATCAGAGTTGGTTGTGGCATAGGAGAATGTGCCATGTGAATTTTGATAATATCATTAAGATAAGCAACACTCAGGCTGTAAGAGATCTTCCAACACTGATGAAACATGCTAACAGTTTGTGCAAAGAATGTCAGTTAGGTAAGCAAAGCAAAGTCACATTCAAAAGTAAGGAACAATCTTCAACCAGCTTGTTAGACTTGGTGCACACTGATCTCTATGGTCCGGCAAGAGTCAGGAGCCTGCAAGGAGATAGGTATTTTATGTTACTAATTGATGACCACTCTCGGATGATGTGGGTGACCTTCTTAAAGGAGAAATCTGAAGCACTTGAGAAATTCAAAATATTCAAAGCTATGGTAGAAAATAAAACTAGCATAAACATAAAATGTCTCAGGTCTGATAGAGGTGGAGAATTCACATCCGGAGAGTTCATAACATTCTATAAGAAGTATGGGATAAAGAGACAATTATCTACTCCAAGGACTCCACAGCAGAATGGAGTAGTGGCGAGAAAGAACCAGACCATCCAGGAAGCTTCTAGGACCATGATGATGGAAGCAAATGTTCCTCAGATCTATTGGAGAGAAGCTGTGAGCACTATTGTCTATACTCTCAATCATGTACAAATCAGAAGCAATACTGGTAAGACTCCTTATGAACTTTGGTTTGTTATCACTCCTACTGTAAAGTATTTCAGAGTCTTTGGTAGTAAATGCTACATCAAAGGAGATGAAGACCTGGGAAGATTGATGCTAGAAGTGATGAAGGAGTATTCTTGGGATATTCCACTCAAAGCAAAGCACACCGATGTTATAACAAAAGATTGAGAAAGATTGTGGAAAGTACAATTGTGAAGGTTGATGAAGGCATGGAAAATTCCTCAAGGTTTTATGAGTATGAAGCAGATGATCAGAATGATGTCTCGGTCCAAGAAGAACAAGCCCCAACTGCAGTTTAGATTTAGATTGATCCGGAGAATCCTGAAATATAGGAAGAAGAAACAGGTTTGGATGAATCTATTCAAGAATTACAAGTACAAAAAATTCCCAAAACTCCCAGGTATGTAAGATTGAATCATTCTGAAGATCAGATTATAAGAGACAGAAACAAAGGTGTTCAAAGAAGAAGAAATATTGCTCAAGATTTAGTGAAGTACTGTCTGATTTCAAAAATTGAACCAAAAACAATAAGTGAAGCTTGCAATGATGAGAGTTGGGCTAAAGCAATGGAGGAAGAATTGATTCAGATTGAAAAGAATAACACTTGGGATCTTGTCCCCAGACCTAAGGACAAAAATGTGATTGGGACTAAGTGGATCTTCTAAAATAAACTAAATGAAGAAGGTGAAGTAGTAAGAAACAAAGCCAGATTGGTCTGTAAGGGTTATTCTCAAGTAGAAGGAATTGACTTTGAAGAGAGTTTTGCTCCAGTGGCTGGAATTGAAGCAATCAGATTATTTCTTGCCTTTGCTACCTTCAAGGATTTTAAAGTATATCAGATGGATGTCAAGTCTGCCTTCCTGAATGGTGATTTGGAAGAAGAGGTATACATTGAGCAACCAGATGGATTTCAATTGTCTGATCATGGTGATATGGTCTGCAAGTTGAAGAAAGCATTGTATGGACTCAAACAAGCTCCTAGAGCCTAGTATGAAAGATTGGACAAACATCTTCTGAAGATTGGTTTCAACAAAGGCACTACTGACAGTAATCTATATTTTAAGATTGACCATGAAAGTATCTTGATTGTTGAAGTATTTGTTGACGATATCATTTTTGGAGGGAAAGATAGTATGTGCAAGGCTTTTGCAAATCAAATGAAGAGTGAATTTGAGATGTCTATGTTTGGGGAAATGAATTTATTCTTGGGTCTACAAATCACTAAATCAAAGAAAGGAATCTTCATATCTCAAACCAAATATGTGAAAGATTTGTTGAAGAAATTTGGGATGGAAGATTCAAAGCCAATGAATACTCAACTGGATGTAAGCTGATTAAAGATGATGAATCCCCTAAGAATGATCAGAAAAAGTATAGGTCAATGATTGGAGGACTGCTCTACCTCACTCAAACTAGACCTGATATTATGAATGTTGTTGGTCTTGTTGCCAGATTCCAAGCTGATCCTAGAAAATCTCATGTCATGGAAATCAAGAGAATTCTTAGATATCTGAAGGGAACGGTTGAGTATGGATTATGGTATCCTAAGGATCATGACTTCTCTCTTCATGCATACACAGATGCTGATTGGGCAGGAGATGTGGATGACCGGAAGAGTACCAGTGGTGGTGCATTCTTTTTGGGAAAAATATTGGTTTCTTGGCTGAGCAAAAAACAAGAGAAAATATCTCTGTCCACTGCAGAAGTAGAATATATTGTTGTAGCAGGCATTTGAACTCAAGTATTATGGATGAAGGAAATGCTAAGAGATATCAGAGTGGAGTATGAAGAACCTATCACAATCTTCTGTGATAATTCAAGTGCAATAACTATATCAAAAAATTTGTTGTTGCATTCAAATACAAAACATATATCTATCAAGTTCCACTTTTTGAGAGAGTAGGTGAACAAGAATGAAGTCATATTGGAGTTCGTACCCTCGAAGGATCAGATTGCAGATATTTTTACTAAACCTCTACCTAAGGACTCTTTTGAGTATCTCAGGCAGAAGCTAGGGGTTATTACCCCTCTAGTTCTGAATTAAGGTGTACTGATGTGCATTAGTTTGGTGGATCCCACAGTCATATCTTGTGATCTAGATTGATGTTAAGAGGTTGCTACTCAAGGGGAGCAGTTAGTATGATTCTGAAGTATGAAAAGTGGTTGCAAGTATGTGCCCTTTGCCATTGATGTCAAAGGGGAAGAAAAGGCATTTGAAAAAAAAAAGTGGTTGCTGATCAAAGGGGGAGCAGTAAAAGGAAGAGAAGACATGCGAATGGCTACTATTGATAAGGGTAGCTATGTCAGTCAGTAAGGAGAAGTTCTTGTCTTAATGGTTATAACAATTTTTCACATTATATGTTGCCATCAATGATAAAGGGGGAGATTGTTGCAAGTATGGGCCTAACCGGTGTTGTCATTGATGTCAACATACTCTTGTTGCATTGATGTCAAGGATTGGATGAGTTGTGTGCTGAGGATATTGAGAAAATTAGTCTATCAGAAATAGAGAAAATTAGTGTAAACAGTGAAGCTCTATGAAGTGAATATCCCAGATAGATGAAGATCAGAGAATGCGCATCAAAGGGTTTGTAGCTATGTGTCTGAAGATGATCCAGTCAAGATCTAAGAGGTTGGCATGAATATTTGGAGAAGTTATATGAGTAAAACCAGTTTTGGCAGCTATTTAGAGGTGACAGAGTGACACAAATAGGTCCGATGAGATCCGAAAATGCAATATCATGTTCTATAGATTTGGTGGCATGTTTGGGAAGCTAATGTACATTCACAATTCAATTGGTTCATGGTTTGGAGGTCCGCAAGTAATCCTTCTATTATGATAGTGATGATTGATTGTGTTCTTGAGGTTCCGGGTGAAGATGTGATTGATTACAGTAAGCAGAAGTTGTGCGGATATTCTTTGTGATTCAAGCAAGGTTGTAGTGGTCTCTAGATTGTGTCCAATTCATGTTGGTGGTCCGCATTGAAGATTGAGCTCACAAATGAAGATTTACTTTCAGACGTTGGTGTTCTTCCCAGTTTTGGCCAACCAGATGATTTGTGCATGGTGCGGATGATGTTGAAGATATTTTGCAAAGCGTGGCGTGTTCCTCAAAGATGATTGAAGTCCCAGTTGTGTATGGCCAACATTGTAGTGATGTGCATGAAGTTTTTGTAATAAGTCAAGTTGTATTTTTGTAATTGCTCTATAATAAAATAAATGTATATTGTGCCGACTTTGATGATCATTCCAAAGTCGATGTTGTGTATAAATAAGAATTACGAAGTCATTCAAAAGGATCCTTGTAACGATGAGAAGGTGGTAAGGAAGAAGAAAGAAAGGCAAAGCAGAGGTGTTGGGCTTAAATGGAACTGACTCAAGCATAGTGAATATGTTGATCTCCAGTTCAAGTATGTAATATTTATATTATTCTGTAGACAGTGTGTCTCCTATAGGCAGTGGGCCTCTTGTGAGCAGTGGGCTCGGGCAATGAGCCCTAACTGGAAAGTGTCATTTTATTCATCCTTATTCTTCTAACAGAGAATACAATCTTGGGTTAATCACCCCCATGGTTTTTCCCTTAACCGGGTTTTCCACGTCAAAATCTTGGTGTTATATGTGTTGAATTTGTTTCTTCTCTTGAATTATTGCATTATGCTTCTTTGATTAATATTTGATATGCTGTTGAAATATAAGAAGGCTTAAAGTAAATAGAGATTTTGGTAACAACTGATTCACCCCCCCCTCTTAGTTGTCTTTCCTAAATCCAACACTTTCTCCCATCATGTACAACTTTTCTATCATACTGCCATGGTCTACCCAACAATATATGACATACATCCATTGGCATAATATCACACAATACTTCATCATGATAAGATCCAATATGAAATTTTACCAAACATTATTCACTCACCAATACCTTGTGTTCATCTTGAATCCATGCTATCTTGTAGGGATTAGGGTGTTTCAATCTCTCTAGGTTTATCTTAGTCACCATTTCCTCTAAAACCAAATTATCCATACTGCCACTATCAATGATAAGCTTACAACATTTACCTCCTGATTTGTATCTGGTCTGAAACAAACTTTTCCTCTGCGGTGGTTCCTTAGTTGTCTCTGCTTGAAATAGTGCTCTCCTCATGACTAATGATTCTCCTTTCTCTGGTTTTCTAACTGAATTAGGTGATCCAACAAGTTCTTCTACATAAGTTGTCCTTTCATTGTTTTATGTCTTCTTGCTTATACTTCCCTAATGACATTCGAATGCTCTATGTCCTTCACTTCCACACTTAAAACAAGTTTCTTTGAATGTTCTCTTATCAAACCCTCTTTCTTCTCTCATGTATCCTTCACTCCGGTAAGTGTTATGATTCCCTCTGTAGTAGAAAGTTCTATCATCTCTTTGGTATGCATTGCTATCTCTATCTTCCTTCTTGAATGGGCTATCTTGTTTGTTCTACTCTACATGAGAATATGTCCTTCCTCTCTAAAATTTACCTCCTCTTCCTCTCTGTCTCTACTCATGCTTCTTGTTCAACTTGTCTTCAACTTCCAAAGCAAACTAATATGCTTCGTCTATTGTTACCATCCTTACTAGGCTTAGTTCTTCTTGAATGTTCAAGCTCAGTCCATTGATGTATCTTGCCATTTTCTCCTTGCTTGCTTCACTATATCCAATCCTTATGATCATCTTATGAAATTCTTCAATATACTCCATAGATTTCTCCTTTTGTTTGAGGTTTTGCAATCTCTTCAACAATTCCAACTCATAGTCACCAGGTATGAACTGATTTTTCAACTTTGTCACCATTCTATCCCATTTTGTGATCTTTTCTTTTCCTCTTCTATTTCTATCCAACTGAACTTCTTTCCACCAAATAGCAGCATGTTTTTTCAATTTGGTCTTTGTGAATCTTACCTTCTCTGGATCTTCAGTTTCTTCATATTCAAATTATTCCTTCAAATCATTTATCTAATCAATCAATTCCTCTGGATTCAAATTTTTAGTGTAATTTGGTACATCCACTCTAGGTCTCTTTCCAATATTTGAAATAGCTCTCAAGATCTTCACTTGATTTGATTCTTCTTCTTCTTCTAGGGTTTCTTCATTATGATCAATAGATTGAAATTCTTCATAATCACTTTCAACATTAGGTCGAGGTGTTAATCCTCTTCTTCTATCTTCTTCTACAGCATCCAATTGAACTTTCATTGTTTTCATCATCTTCATCATCTCATCCATAGTGCCTACAACAGGTATTCTCCTCGACAGCATCTCTTCCTAGGATCTGGTGCAACTACCTCAAATTTAATGATCTAACTACAAGGTAGCAACTACCTCACACTCAGAGATCTATTGACAAACACAAGATGATTGCCTCAAGTCAGAGATTAGTTCACAACAAGATCTTATGGAATGCCTTCAATTCAAACTTTTCTCCCAAAGGATTCAAAATTTTTCTCTGATACCACTTGGTGTAGTCACGGTCGGAAGGTTCACATAATGAACTGTCCAGGCCTTGTAGAAAGAGTAAACACAATAGGAAAAACTCAAATATAGAATTCAACAAATAGTTAAAATTATCAATATATCATATATGCAAAATACTTATATGTTGGCAACATGTGGCTACAATCTAGGGCTCATAGGCCTAAATTTTAGATTACAACTAATATGCAAGATATGGCATTGAAGCACCTTTGGAACAAAATATATAATCTAATCTATCATGATCCACTAACTAAATTCCTAATACATTATAGAGATCTATATTTATCCTCTCCAAGCTCAAGAGATCCTCCGCGTCAGCCAAGAAAGGTTACAAACTCCAATGAAGGAATGTAACGTGTAGAAACAAATAGGGTAGGCCTAAACATCTGGCAATGCTTTGTAAATGCATGAATCAAGGTGCGGACCTCAAGGAAGGTCTATATAATCCTTATGTGCCTTGTATGATGTTCCATTTAGCTCCTCATGTCACGGAAATGCTCCACAAACCCTCTTCTTCAACTGATTGTCTGAATGCTCTGCTCTATGAAAACAAATGATCTTCTGATAGCGATAACTTTTAGCAGACAAGTCCAAATGACCTAAAATTTGGATATGATGTGGATGATGTTGTGTAGGTTCTAATTCCTACTCTATGAGCTTTGAAATGAAAATGTGGCAAAATATGGTACAAAATGCTGAAACTGCTACTAACTGAACTGAACTAAAAATGAAAGAAAGAAAGAATGCAAAATGTTTTTGGTTGATGCAAGATTTCTCTACAACCTGGGATGCTCTTGCATCATTTATAAAAATTTGTTTCAATGCCTTGTACTCCTCTTAGCTCAAAGATGTTTCATATGACCAAGAAAAAAATCACTTGGATGTTAGTGCTTAGCATGCCACGCGTCGCATTGGTGTCCCAAGTACATGTAATGTTAAGTGATCTATTTTTAGGACATGTTGAACATCTTCTATAGTGGAACAGATTATTTTAATGCTCCTTTGACTTCAAACAACTCTTTTCCTATTTTGCAAGTCTATCCATTTCCTCTCAATCTCCAATTTTTGAATGAATCTCTTGCTGGCTCTTTGGCTCTATTTTTCTCTTTTGATTTTCTAAAAAAATATTGAAGGATACTCTTTTCTGGATCTCACCATAATAGCTATTAAAGATATTGATGCTCTCTTGAATTGCAGGACCATCATTTCTAGCCTTGTGAAGTCCTTATTGGCAAATTGAGCATTATGGAGGCTCTCTTTCAAGGGTTTTGAGTTATCTTAGCACAGATCTTGCCCTCAAAGAGCTTGTAGCCTCCTCCATTTTTGTTTAAATTGGTAGTGTTGTTTTAGCTTTGAGAATAAATTTTATTTATAGATTTTGATATACATTACTTGGCTTATTCGTTAGAAATTTGTTGTGTAGACCACCACTCTCTTTTTCTTGCATGCACTAAGGTATTCTTCCTCCTAAACTAGGGTTGATACTTTTAGTTTTTATTTATTTGTTACTACTAGTTATTTCATAGACATGTTTAATAAGTAAGAGCACACATATTTGTCCATGTTTCTGTTGGAGGTCGAAATGCCAAAATAGGGCTTGACCTGGAAGCAAGCTCCTACGCAACCCTAACAATTTTTCTTATCCTTAGCAACAAGTATTTTGAGGAAGAATGTTCAGTTGCATGGAGATTTTGTTAATATTTCTTCCCTTCTTTTGTTGATTTCTTATTTCCTTGTATTTTGATAGAATACCTATATTATTTTCATCTATGTTATCATCTAGTACTTCAATATTGTTTTCCTTATTTAATATTGCAAACTGGTAAACTCCCTATACTATAGATTATTTTTTATGTACAGACTGGACTCCAACACTTAGCGCTGACATCTCCACAATGCGTTGTCATCCTGGATAGTGAGCTTCATTCTTCTATATCAGGTTCCTCAGTGTTTTTCATTTCTTGTTTTGTACTTAATTTTTTTAAATTCTATTTACACTAGCTTATTCCATAGTACTTTATTAGTTTTTCTTCATCTTCAAAACAATTAGTTTAGCTTCTTTTAATTTTCCTACCAGTGCCCTCAAAGCTTCCCAGTAGCTATCCCTCCCCCTTGCTTTTTCTCTTTTTGTGCCTACACACACTACTACTCCCATTGTCAACCAACTTCTTCAAAATGTTGGTTCCCTACAATAGTAGCTTTCTTCGCTCTCCACCTCATCCCTGCAACCACTTATCCCCCCTATTATATATGTAGTCCCTTTTCACTTGTGATTCTTGCTACCCCATTTCCTCATGGCTTCAAGGCACCCCAATTTGAAAAGTATTCTAGGAAAGGTAATCCCCAAACACACATATCTACTTTCACTATCTTATGCAGTGACTTCATTTTTCAAGATGTTTTGTTAGCAAATCTATTCCTACAGTCATTGAAAGATACCACGTTGGATTAGTTATGCTCACTTCCTGATCATTCTATTATTTATTTTGAACAAATAGTAAATGAGTTCTTACAACACTTCCAAGCCAACATTAGGTTGCAGGACACCTTTACTGACCTTCTCCATTATAGCCATGGAGTTAATGAGAAATTCATTGATTTCATCTATCACTATCAAGCACTCTTCTCACAAATCCCTTATGCCCTGCCAGATTTTGACATGCAGTGGGTTTTCATTGGAAACATGCTACAACAAATCACAGACAAGATTTTATTGATGAAGTATCAATCATTTGTACACTTATGTACATCACTGCATGACTACCAACAATTTGTTACCCAGTTTGAGGTGCCTACCTCACTGCCTCCTATAGGGCAATCAAGTGCTTCTTCTTTCACTAACTATAAAAATTTAAAAAAATTTTAAAATAATGCATCAATGATTATAAACAATACAGTGGCTAAAACACCCTCACAATCTGCTCTAGGCCTCTCTATTCCAAAAACACAGAATAATCATAAATTCACTCCTCTCATAGAGTCTCTCTATTCAATTTTATAGCATCTCCTAAACAACAATTTAGTGTAGATGTTGCCCATCCATCCACTTGATACCTGCAGACCTTTGCCACCTTCTTACAACCTGAAGGCCTTTTGTTAGTTCCATAGAGTCCCTATCTGTGACCTTGAAAGATGTTTGTGTCTTAAACATATAGTTCAAGACCTCATCGATCAAGATGTCATCCAACTATCTAGTGTGAATGACAAAGGAAATAATTCTATCGCTCCACCCAATCCACACCTACAAATCTATACCAACCCCTTATTGCACCATTCATCTAACTTCATAGACCTTCTTCCCTCCTTTATGGTGCTAGATAGGACTACTAGTGTTCCTTCTTCTTCCTACGCTAAAATGGTAGGGATGGTGGACATTCGCTCGCTTCCAACTTGAGAGTATCTTGTTCCTAAACATAGCATTCCTTTCTCCCCCTCTAATATCCCTACAAATATATATGAGGGTCCTCTATACATTTCCACTGAGATCAATGAGAAACCCATAAAGGGTGTTCTAATTGACCCCGTTTGCATGGTAAATATTATTACAGAGGAATTTTTATATATGCATGAGTTGTATAAGGATGTATATGAGAAGTCAGATGTCTATATATGGTCTCATGATGGGATGTCTCACCCCACTCTAGGTTCACTCATCCTTTTGTTCAAGTTGGATCCAAGACCTTGGACATGTCTTTCTTGATCATTCCTAGATTGGATCATTTTCATCTGAAGCTGGGCCATCCATGGCTTCCCTCTATGAGAGTGGTCTCATCTATAGTCCACTAGTGTCTAATATCCCCCCATGATAGTGTAGTGTACACAATCTTCCACATGGGATTTAAGCCTCTTGCCATGTGTGGTAACTTTTTCTTGAACTACTTATGGCCAACCTCGATAGAGCCTCTCCGACCACGTAATGACTTCTTGTTTCTATCATAATAGAAGTTCAAAGCTAGTCAAATAGTGTAGTTATCTGGTGGCCCTTCCTCTTCTTCTCTGATGGCTTCTTCTCCCTCAATGTCTCTATCTTTGAAGGCTACTCTTGTTCCTTCTACAACCCCATCAACAGTTAAAGGAAAGAAGCCCCTGCAGAGTGCACCTCTCTATTCTTGTGCTCCTAGTTTGTATTCAATGGTCCCACCTCCAACCTTGTACTTAAGGCCCAGAGGTCTGCCACAGGTACAACCTCATGCATTGCTTTCTCCAAGAAATTTTCAACCTTCGGTAGTTGCTTTTGTTCGTCCTACCTCTTTGACAGAGTGAGGAAAAAAACATGTGCTGAGCAATCCTCTCCCCCCTTCCCCTCCTTACATTCCTTGAACTTCAATGGTTGCTCTCGTTCCTCATGTTCCTTTGAAGACATGAGGAAAGTAGCATGTGTAGTAGGATCCTTTCCCTCCCCTATAGTTTTACAACCTTCGATGGTTCCATCTATTCCTCCTTATGTTCCTAAGATAGTAGATGAAATGGAACCCATGTTGAAAGATCCCTCAGCTCCATCAACAAAGGCCTTGGCTCGTACTCAATGCAAATAGATTGTAACATATCGCAAGTGTCATCAACATGCTAGAGCTTGAGAGTGTGTTGTTGATGTGCAGTCTCTCCCTAATTATCCTCCTCCTATGCAGCCACCACCTAATCTAGCCTCTCCTTCGGTGTCTCAACCTTCTCTTTCCCAACTAGTCTCTCTCATATCCCCGACCCCTCCTCCTCAATCAGACATAGATGAATGCCATCCCAAAAGGGTGCAAGTAGTCTTGGCTCCTTCTATGGAGGACCTCATCCTCCCTTCCATTCCTAATATGCCACCTTTCTCTAATCCCTTGGACCTTCCTAATGTCAGTGTTATTTCTAGTGCCACCCTCTCTACTCTTGATCAATTCCAATGTACGTGTAGTGTTTCTTGATATCGTCTTCCCTACTACCATAGACGTTGACATTCTCCACCTGCCACCCAAGCACAAGATCGAATAATACCCTACCCCTCTATTCTGCAAGCCAAAGTGCATGCATCCATCTCTTCTACCTCTAAGCCCTTATGCATCACTCTTCTTCCAATTATGGAGGATGTTCCTCCATCCTTGACTCTTTGTGCTCACATTTCTGCAGACAACATCAATGAGCCACATTTGGTTCAGCACTCTAATAGTGAATCTGATGATTCCTCCCCGTAGAGTGAATCTTTGAGTTCATCCCGAATATCCCCTCATTGTCCATGATTTTCCCAAAATTGTTGACAATTGCTGCTACTAGTTCTCAAGAGGATCATATTCCTATTGTTGATCCTTTGCACATGGTTCTAGAGGAGTCTTCTTGTACCGTTCTTAGTGTGGTCCCATTGTTATCTATTCCATCATTCCATTATGATAGTCAAGATTGAGACATGGATGACCTGATGATGCCCAACCCATGAGGGTTGTACCTTCGTTTCATGTGTTTATATGTGTTTTCATGCTTTCTTTTCATGATTTTTCCATCAACATTTGTGTTATATGTATGTTAGTTCTTCTTGGAGGACCCATGATGCCCATGTAGACACGTGGATACAGGAGGAACAAAATGTTGTGACATTATCCTTTCTATTTCTACTTTCTTCTATGTGTTGTCTACTTTCTTATTTCAACATTTTGGAGATGATGCAAAGTGTTGGAAGATTTAACTTCCTTCCATGTTGACCCAATTTTTTTATTTTCTTTTTTATTCTTGTGAACATTCTTCATTAGTGCTCATAGTTCTGCATTCTTGGGGAATGATGACAATTCTTTTTCAGTCGTCCCTTAATGATTCCCTTACCAAAATGCATACTAACCCCAAAGCACGTAGATCTCTTAGTGTTTTTAGTGATGTTGCGTGTTTTTATGTGACATGCGTTTGTGTTGCTTGGTGTCATATCATTCTTACACAAACTTGTATGTATCATGCCTACAACATCACCCTTATTGCCTCTTCTTTGGAGGCATCTTCTTTCTCTGGATGTAGCTTTCAAAACATATATTCCCACATAGATATGTTCCCTAAATCTCTCTTCCTCTTACTCTACCTTAAAAATAATTGCATATTTTTGCTTTATGTAATTATTTTAAGGTGGGGGCATACTTTTATGCTTTCCACATTCACACACACCACATTGATTTGGTATGCTCCCCAAAGAATTTGTTCTTGGTTTAGTGTTTGTATTTTGTGGTTCTAAGTAGATGCACTTGTTTAGCCTGACCATCCTTTCTAGATACCCCTTTTAGCACTCTTTGTGAGTCACCTAACAATGCAATTTGTTATTCTATGTGGCCCACAAGAGTTTGGTATAGTTCCTAGCTCTCGTAGTGAGCTAGCCCCAAAACTATACTTGGCATCCTTCTAGCTCTCATAGTGTTCTATCCCCATAACCATACTTGGCATCCTTTTAGCTCTCGTAGTGTGCTAGCCCTAGAACCATACTTGGCATCCTTCTAGCTCTCATAGTGTGCTAGAAATTCCCCTTTTGTATTACTTTATTTGCTTTCTTGTGTGTGATTGGTATTAGATAGTAGTAGAATGTGCATTAGATTATATGATTTTCGAACCTTGATGTTTAGGAAAATCATATCCAATCTAATCCTTCTTAGCATAGATTTTATGTATGTGGTTCTAAAATTGCCTCTTGTGCAAGTTTTGTTGGAATTAGGATAGACTACTGAGAGGGGGGTGAATCAGTTGTCCCATAAAATTAACCTTTTCTATTTTTAATCTTCTTTCACAACTTACAAATAGATTTATGATGTAAACATTAAAGCATGAAACAATAACACGCACAAACACACTTGACACCAAGATTTTTGACGTGGAAACCCGGTTAAGGGAAAACCACGATGGGGGTTAACCCACAAGATTCGTACCCTATTAAAAGTACTTGAAAATCGGAAGGCACTTGCCTTCGGGTGCACTGCCTAGAGCTTACTGCTCAAAAGAGGCTCACTGCCTACATAATTTATGTTGAATATAGAAGGAATTAACTGAGGAATGGCATCTTCTTCATGCCTAGTTCAGTCTCATTGAATGCTCATAAAACTTCTGCTCTTCTCCCAAATACTTTTTCACTATCACTTCATCCTTTACTATTCTTGTTCCTCTGCTCCTCCTCTTCTCTGCTCTACCTCTTATCCTTTCTTTGAATTTGATTGTTTTGCACAAGGATGATTTTCCACAACTCAACTGCACACCTTTATATGCTTCATCAACCATTGAATAAACATCAAGGTTGGCACTCCAAACATCTGACTTAATGTGAATCACTAAGCTATCAGACAAACATAACTGGGACTCAAATCTTCCTCGATCAACATGCCATGCTCCATAGAATTGCTCTTAGATCATCCACAACACACTAGAATCATCTGGTTGGCCAAGACTAGAAAAAAAAATAATACCAAGAAGAAAAATTTCAACAACGAGCTCGGTCTTCAATGCGGACCTCCAACATAGCAAAGCACACGATCCAGAGACCTCCACAAGCACATTGAATTTAACAGACATCCGCACTCCAAATTATTAGAATCACTTGCATCTTCTCCCGGAACCTCAAGAACACTATCTGCCATGACTGTCACACTAGAAAGATTGCTTGTGGACATCTAAACCATGAACCACTTGAGTTGATGATACACACTAACTTCCCAAACATACCTCTAGAACTGCAGATCATAATATTTCAATGTGGAGCAATCCGGACCAATTTACTATCACTCTGTCTCTTTTGAACACAGCAAAACCTGGTTCTACTCAGATGGTCATAGCTTCTTCAAATCTTCATGCGGACCTCTCAAAACTTAATTGGAGCTACTTCAGACAATCCTCTACATAGCCATATGGTCTGCATACATTGATCTTCATTAATTTTCTCAATATCCTCAACATTCCAGTCTTCTAAACAAGTAACAAAATAGGATACAATTGACACCAATGGAACACAAGGATATGTTGACATGAATGACAACACTGATTAGGCACATATTTGTAACAATCTCCCCTTTGTCATTGATGGCAACATATGATGTGAAAAAATGATTCAACAATCAAGACAAAAACTTCTCCCCCTTTCTCTTATCACTTCTGCAACTACTTTCTTCACTGCTCCCCCTTTCATCAGCAACTAGTTTTTCACATGACTTCTCTCCCCCTTTGACATCAATGGCAAAGGGCACATATTTGCAATCTTTTCTTCCCCTTTTTGTTTCAGACTGATCTCAAAATTTGCATACTGACTACTCCCCCTGAGTAGTATCTCCTTAACATCAATCTGGATCACAAGATATGACTATGAATTCCACCAAACTAATGCACCCTAGTGCATCTTTGTTCTGATCAGGAGGGGTAATAACCCCTAACTTCTCTCTGAGATACTCAAAAGTATCCTTGGGTAGAGGCTTGGTGAAAATATCCACAATCTGATCCTTTGAAGAAACAAACTCTAATATGACTTCATTCTCATTAACCTTCTCTCTCAAAAAGTGAAACTTGATTATATGTGCTTTGTCTTTGAATGCAACACCAGATTCTTTGAGATGCTTATTGCACTTGAATTATCATAGAAGATTGTGACCGGCTCCTCAAACGTAATTCTGATATCCTTCAGCATTTGCTTCATCCACAAAACTTGAGTACAATTGTTTTCTCCTACTATATACTCTGTTGTTGCTATAGATAGGGATATTGCCTCCTACTTTTTGCTCAACCAAGAAACCAATCTACTTCCCAAGAAGAATGCACCACCACTAGTATTTTTTCTATCATCCACATCTCCTGCCCAATTCAGCATCTGTATATGCATGAAGAGTGAAGTCATTATCCTTTGGATACCATAAGCCATAATCAAGTGTCCCTTTGAATATATCTAAAGATTCTCTTGATTGCTACAACATGGATTCTCTAGGACCAGCTTGAAATCTAGCAACAATTCCAACTGCATTCATGATATCAGGTCTGGTCTAAGTCAGATAGAGCAGACCTCCAATCATTGATCTATACCTTTTCTGATTTGCCTTAAGGGAGTCATCATCTTTGCTCAGTTTACATCCAGTTACCATGGGTGTACCCACCAACTTTGAAATCTTCCATTCCAAACTTTTCAACAATTCTCTTACATACTTAGATTGAGATATGAAGATACCTTTATCTGATTGAATGATTTGCAGACCTAAGAAAAATTCATTTCACCAAACATGGACATCTCAAATTCACTCTGCATCTGATCAGAAAATGTTTTGCACATACTCTCATTTCCACCAAAAATGATATCATCAATAAATACCTCAATAATCAGAATGTCCTCATGATCAATCTTGAAGTAAATATTACTGTCAGCAATGCCTTTGCTATATCCTACCTTTAGCAAATACTTATATAATCTTGCATACCAGGCTCTTGGGGCTTGTTTGAGTCCATACAATGCTTTCCTCAACTTGCAAACCATATCTCTCTGATCAGACAACTGAAATCCTTCTTGTTGCTCAATGTAGACTTCTTCCAACTCTCCATTCATTAATACTAACTTGACATCCATCTGATAGACCTTGAAATCTTTATAAGTAGCAAATGCAAGAAATAATCTGATTGCCTCTATTCTTGCCACTGGATCCAAAAGTTTCTTCAAAATCAATTCCTTCCACTTTAGAATATCCTTTGCATACCAGCCTTGCTTTGTTTCTTACAACTTCACCATCTTCATTTAGTTTATTCCAGAATACCCATTTAGTTCCAATCACATTTTTTGTCTTCAGGTCTAGGGGACAAGATCCCGAGTGTGATTCTTTTCAATTTGCATTAATTCTTCTTCCATGGCTTTTACCCAGTTGTCATCATTGCAAACTTCACTTACTAAATTTGGTTCAATCTTTGAAATCAAACAAATCTCCTCTTGATCTTTAGCAATTCTTTTCCTATTTCAAACACCTTTATACTTATCTCCTATGATCTAATCTTCAGGATGATTCAGTCTTACATATGTAGGAGTTTTGGGATTTATTTGAAGCTCTGTTTCTTGAGCTTGTTCTTCAACGTCTGTACTAACCTCTTGAGTCAATGGATTTTCTGGATCAATCTGAATCTGAGTCTGGGTTTGAACTTGTCTTCCTTGACTTTGACTTTCATCTTGATCATCTGATTCATATCCGCAAGACCTTGAATGTCCTTCTTTGCTCTCATCAACTCTAACATTTGCACTTTCAACAATCTTTTTCAATCTTTTGTTAGAGCACCGGTATGCCTTGTTTTGAGTAGAGTAACCCAGAAATATCCCTTCATCAGTTCTTGCTTCAAACTTGCCTAGATCCTCATCTCTTTTGTTATAGCACTTACTACCAAAAACTCTAAAGTATCTCACAGTAAGAGGATGACCAAACCATAGTTCATAAGGGTTCTTACCAGAATTGCCTTTGATCTGTACCTGGTTGAGAGTGTAGATAGCAATACTCACAACTTCTCTCCAATAGACTTGTGGAACATTTGCTTCCATCATCATGGTCTTGGCAGCTTCTTGAATGGTCTGGTTCTTTCTTTCCATGACTCCATTTTGCTGAGGAGTCCTAGGAGCAGATAACTATCTTTTTATTCCATGCTTTTTACATAACGTATCAAACTCACTGGAGGTAAACTCTCCACCTCTGTCAGATCTCAGACACTTTATTTTTTCACCAATCTTATTTTCCACCATAACCTTGAACACCTTGAACTTGTCAAGGGCTTCTGATTTTTCTTTCAAAAAGGTTACCCATATCATCCAGGAGTAATCATCAACATAAAGTATTTGTCTCCCTGCACACTCCTAATTCTAGCAGGGCCACATAGATCAGTATGCACAAGTTCCAGCCATCCACTTGAAAATTGTTCTTTACTCTTGAATGAAATTTTATTATGTTTACCCAATTGACATTCTCTACACATGCTATCAGTAGGTTTCACAAGTTTTGGAAGATCTCTCACAGCTTGAGCAGAACTTATCTTGACAATGTTATCAAAATTCACATGACACATTCTCCTATGCCATAACCAACTCTGATCAATCTAAGTAATCAAACAACTTTTGCCAAAACTACTTAAATGAAAGATGTTACCTCTAGTCTGAGTACCAGATGCAATTTCAGTTCCGGGGCTTTCCAAGATTCTACATTTTCCATCCTCAAATTAGAGATCATAACCCTTGTCAACCAACTGTCCAACACTAAGAAGATTATGCTTCAATCCTTCCACATATAGAACATCATTAGTGTTATTCTTTACATCAAAAGAGATGGATCCTTTGCCACAGATTCTACTAGCTGAATTGTCTCCAAATTTCACAATTCCACCTTCATATTTTTCAAAGATTACAAACTTACTTTTATCACCAGTCATATGATGAGAACCTCCACTGTCAATTACCCATTCATCTTTATATACAACCTGAGTAGCTAAGCCACTTTCCACATTTGCATAGCTAGTAGATTCAGTAGGCACCGGATCTTCTTCTTTGATAGCAATGAATACCCAATCATTTTTAGTGGAACCTCCATGATCAGATTCATCATCTATGACTCCTTCACCAGCTTCTTGGACATAGTAGCATTTCTTCTGAACTCTAGGTCTGTTAGGGTTTGGCCTTGAACCCCTCTTCGGACACCTTGAGCCAAAATGACAAATCTTATTACAAGTAAAACATTTGAATGGCAACTTTCCTTCATACTTACCGGATCCTCTTGGCAATCTTTTGGAAAAAAGGGCTTCAAGTTCTGATCTAGAGCACGCAACGAAGCAATGAAAACAGATCAAAAATATGGAACTATTGCTATGGTTGAACCTTTGAACCACTTGAACCAAATGAACCCATTAAACCTACGGTTACTGAACTGTTGAACCACATGAACCATTGAACCTTCAACTATCAGTTCAACATACTTCCATCGCCCAAACTTAATGTTGTCGGCAACTTCAAGATTTCTTCCGCCGATACACTAGTTATTCTGATGACCCTTCGAATTATCCTCCGTTGGTACGACTTGGACTATTGGCATAATCCTCTCCTCGTCGCCTGATATCAAACCTCACACTGATATGCTGATCACTTCACTTTATCTTCGTTGAACCAATTGAACCTTTGAGTCGGTTCAACCACCGACAAACATATACTATTGGAAACACTTTGCACTATCGGCTCCCCTGATATGCTTCACCCCGATGCTTCAAGTCACTCTAAAGATCAACGAGAGTCTTGTTCGGTGAGACTCATTAAATGGTTACACCGCTACCAAACATCTAACTCCTTCTATCGGCCAAACGATACTCGTCTGTCTGATTGTTCTCTACTTCTCCGCTAGTAGAAATCTTACTGATGGACTCCTCTGTAACCAATCTCGCAGTCTCTATTCCATTGAACCCTAGCACATAGAGATGCTAGGCTCCCTACTGCAACAACTCTTCCGCAGATCAGATCCTCAGTTCCATTATGTCATGACCATGAACAAAAAGAAAACAAAACAAAAAACTATGTACAAAATCCATTCCACTAATTTAGAAGAAATCCACCAGTGGAATGGTCTCAATATTACATCTCGACAACAGAAAACTCGATTATGTACAGAATAATTTGATACAGAGAATATACATAGAACAATTCGATACACAGAGAATTTACACAGAACCTAGAATTTGTAAACACAAACTGACAGAATTTCTATTTCTTCAATCAAACTTCATCGCCGATCTCCTCTTCCAAAAATGTGTTTATAGTCTCTTCCATCCAGTTCCAACCAGAATACTAGAGGTTGGAGTCGTTACAACTTCCATATTTCAGATTTTGCTTAACCAAGATCATAAGCCAAAACACTAACTAATCACACGACACATGTTAGCACAAGACAAGAAAACACCTAACAACACGACACACTTGTTTTGATAGTCCACATACCCCAATTGTCCAAGATGTCCAAATTGGCTTATCAGGATGCCAAATTTGTGATACTGGTTCACATGGTGGGGTCTTTATTACAAACATGAAATCACAACACAAGTACTACATGACAACATGAACAAACATAGAAATGCATAAAACATAACAACATATCAAAACCTTAGTCTTCTCCCTCGGATGTGTAGTTGCCTTGTTGAAGGGGTGCTCCTGCACCATACTCCCCAGGAAAAGAGATCTCAAGCCCACTTGAGATCAGAGTTTGAAGGTCTATACCATGGTTTGTGATCTGATCTTCAGTCATCCAAACTGTCTCTAAATTAGGTTTCCCGTGCCAAGCCACCAAGTACTCCATGTACTCTTTG
This sequence comes from Cunninghamia lanceolata, assembly GCA_027924645.1. Taxonomy (NCBI): domain Eukaryota; kingdom Viridiplantae; phylum Streptophyta; class Pinopsida; order Cupressales; family Cupressaceae; genus Cunninghamia; species Cunninghamia lanceolata. The sequence continues at coordinate 668,392 of BSBN01001018.1, forward strand.
TTCCTTGTCTTCTTTGCCACTCTTGAATCTAAAATCTTCAATTTTGGTGGATCATGCTTAGGAATATCATCATCTATTGTACCCTGCAATGGTTCCTTTCCTACATCTGCATTATGCTTGTATGGAGTTAAATCACATACATTGAATATGGGTGACAACCCTAGATCAGGAGGAAGTTGGATCTCATAAGCATTTTGCCCACACTTCTTCAAAATCTAACATGGTCCAATCTTCCTCTGCATTAGCTTGGTATGTTTACCTTTTGGGAGCCTCTCCTTCTTCAGATGAACCCACACCAAATCTCCAACATCAAATTGTACATCCCTCTTCTTCTTATCAGCATATGCTTTGTACTTCAATGTAGTCTGTTGGAGTTGTGTCTTGACTTGATCATGCACCTCCTTGATGGCTAATGCAAAGGCTTGTCCATCTGCACTAATAGACTCTCATATAGGTAGATCTCTCAACTCCAAAATACCTCTTGGATGAATGCCATATACCACTTGGAAAGGTGACTTCCCTATACTTCTATTGATGGTGTCATTATAGGAAAATTCTGCTTGTGGTAGGATGTTATCACACTTCTCTCCATGCTACCTTGTTAAACACCTTAACAGATTTCCCAATGAACTATTAACCACTTCAGTCTGCCCATCTGTTTGAGGATGGTAGGCTGATGAGAAGGATAAGTTGGTTTCAAACTTCTTCCAAAGAGTCCTCCAAAAGTGACCAATAAATCTCACATCTCTATCTGACACTATGCTCAATGGCAAACCATGTATCCTCACTATTTCTTTGAAAAATAGATCTGCAACATATGAGGCATCACAAGTGGTTTTGCATGGCAAGAAGTGTGCCATTTTACTAAATTTGTCTACTACAACAAAAACACTATCATATCCCTTCCTTGTTCTAGGAAAACCCAACACGAAGTCCATGCTTATGTTCTCCCACGGCCTAGAAGGAATGGGTAGTGGCTGATACAAACCTGCATTAGTGGATCTCCCTTTTGCCTTTTCACATATCACACATGCCTCCACAAATCTCCTCACATCTGACTACAACTTGGGCCAATAGTAATGCCTCTTCACAAGATCAAGAGTCTTATCTAGACCAAAATGTCCTGCCATGGCCCCACAATGTTTCTCCCTAATAATATTCAGTCTCATAGAACATCGTGGAATGCACAGCTGTCCACCCTTGAAAAGTAGTCCATCTTGGATCAGAAATTTAGAGAACTCAACATGATATTTGTCACCAAAGGAAGTACATACCTTATAGATTTCTCCAAAGTCTTCATCATCATCATACATGGCCTTCAAAGAGTCAATGCCAACATTCTCCAATTGGATCTAATTTATGGTTAGAGCCCTCCTGCTCAAAGCATCTGCCACCTTGTTCTTAACCCCTTTCTTGTGCTTGAGTGTGAAGGTGAAAGCTTGCAAAGTCTCCACCCACTTAATGTGCCTATGGTTCAGCTTCTCTTGACTGTTGATGAAACTAAGGGCCTGATTATCTGTGAACACTATGAATTCTTTTGGCATCAAGTAATGCCTCCACTTTTTGAGCGACTGTACTAGAGCATACATCTCCAAGTCATATGATGAGTATCTCTTCTTTGCATCATTTAGTTTCTCACTGAAAAATGCAATAGGCCTACCTTCTTGACTGAGTACTGCTCCAATTGCCATGTGGCTTGCATCACATTCTACTTGGAAAATCTTGTTGAAGTCAGGAAGTGCAAGGATTGGCTGCTCTGCCACCTTCTTCTTCAATGTTTCAAATGAATCATCTGCCTCCTTTGTCCAAGTGAATCTGCACTTCTGTCCTCCTTTTATGGTGTCAAGAATGGGTGCACAAACATGACTAAACCCCTTTATAAACTTCCTATAGAAGGTTGCTAACCCATGGAAACTTCTAACATCATTCATGGTTCTAGGAGTTGGCCAAGACAATATGGCACTTACCTTCTCTTGATCCATTTTCAGTTTGCCATGTGAGATGAAAAAACCTAAGTAGATGATCTCCTCCTGCATAAACAAACACTTATCTAAGTTGATCATTAGTTGTTCTTCATGTAACCTTTTGAGGACTAGGTCTATATGTTTGAGGTCCTCTTCCCTTGTATTACTAAAAATTAGGATGTCATCTAGATATACTATGACAAATTTGCCTATGAATTCCCTCAAGACCTCATTCATCAACCTCATAAAGGTACTAGAGGCATTGGACAAACCAAAAGGCATGACCTTCCACTCATATAACCCCTCATTGGTCTTAAACCTAGTCTTCCATTCATCTCCTGGCCTAATCCTAATTTGATGATAGCCACTCTTTAGATCTATTTTTGTGAAATATTTAGCACCCCCCAAGCAATCAAGCAAATCTTCTATCCTAGGGATTGGGAACCTATACCTGATTGTTATCTTGTTGATATCCCTTGAATCAGTACAAAGTCTCCAAGTGCCTTCCTTCTTTGGTGCTAGGACAGCCGCTACTGCACATGGGCTTAAACTCTTGCCAATTAGGCCTGTCTCCAACAACTCCTCAATCTGCCTTGCTACCTCTACATTTTGTTATGGGGTAAGCTTGTATGCTGCCTTATTTGGAAGTGTAGATCCTAGGATCAGATCTATGCAATGGCTAATGTCCCTTATAGGTGGTAGGGACCTTGGCATTCCATCAGAGATGATGCCTTTGTATTTGTCCAATAGTTCTTGGACAGCGAGATCTATGAACCTTTGCCTCTTTTCTCCTTTGACTTCCTGTTGCTGCTCCTTATTCACCTTTAGGTATGGAATTAGAGCATATGCAACTGCACCTTCTTCTACTATCTCTTACATGAATTGTTTGCCTTCTACCATCATCACCTTGACGTCTTTCCCCTTTGTTTCCACCTCATTCTCCATAAATGGTAGCAATTCTATCACCTTACCATCCTTGGTGATTGAATATGTGTTTCTAACTCCATCATGGTGTGCTTTCAAGTCATATTGCCATGGTCTTCCAAATAGGAGATGCCAAGCATCCATCTGTGCAATGTCAAACAATAATCTATCCTTGTATGGTCCAATTTGAAATTCCACCCAAGCCTACTCTTCCACAACTGTTTGCTGACCTTGGATGAGCCATGAGACCTTGTATGGGTAAGGATGTGACAGTTTTCTAAGCTTAAGCTTTTCTACCATTTCAAATGACACAAAATTTTTAGTGGATTAGGAGTCAATCAGAACTTTACATACCTTTCCTCTTGCCCTGCAAGTAGTTCTAAAGAGAGACTTCCTTTGTGGGGGTTCTTTGTCAGGCACCTTCATGGTGGTCATTGCTCTCCTAATCATCAAAGCTTCTCCACTCTCAGGATATCCATAACTATCAGGAGCATTCACACTTTGATAAGTGTTTGAGCTTGTCACACTTTGACAATTAGATTTTTGGATCAGATTTATCTTCCTTTCTCCCATTGAACTTGTTGCCTTTTTTGGACATCTGCTGGCTATGTGGCCTTCTTGATTGCAATTGAAACATCTGAGAGGTCCTCTGCCTTGAGATCTCCCTCTAAATGGTGGTCTTCTGCCCCTAAAGTTTCCTCTTTGATTGTAACTTCCCCCTTGATTTTGACTGTTGTCTCCTTTGTTGTTCTCTTGATTTGACTCACCTTGGTGTCCAAATACATTTCCTTTGCCTCTGAAAGGACTTCTTCTCCCTCTTCCTCTACTTTTCTGCTCTTGTCTTCTCTTTAATTTCTCTTCCACTTTGAGTGCCAATTGGTAGCACTTTTGGACTATCTCTGGGTTATGTAGTTTTATGTCTTCTTAGATGGCAAACCTCAATCCATTGAGGTACCTTGCCACCTTCTCTTCCTCACCCTCCTTTACCTTTGTCTTGACACATAGTTTCATGAACTCTTCTGTGTATGAACTAACATCTAACTCCTTCTACTTCAAGTTTTGTTTCCTCTTATGTAATTAGATGTTGTAATCCAATGGAACATAGGACTCCTTCACTAAAGCCATCATCTTCTTCCACGTAGCAACTCTGTTCTTTCCCTCTTTCACCCTATCATCCTAGATGAAATTCCACCAAGTTAGTGCAGCCCCTTTCATTTTGGATTGGGCCATCTTCACCCTTTGGTGGTCTGGTATCTCCTCGGTCTCAAAGAAGTTATTCAAGGAGTCTATCCACTCCGTCACTGAATCAGGATCCATTTTGCCTGCAAACACTAGTAGGTCTAGTTTCATATCCATGGTCCTTCTCTCCATGGATTTGAGGACATTGAGTAAGGGTCTCTGGTCTGCAGGAACCTCTATCTCTTCCTGCCTAGGGATCTCCTCTTCATCCCTGTCTTCTCGCTCACCAGAATCTTCTTCTCCCTTCTCTACTCTGTCCCTCAACTTCTCTAACTCATCTTTCAAGGCCTGATTCTGAGCCCAAGCTGCTCTGCTCTCTGCCATTTACTTCTTCACTAAGACAACCAACTCAGCATTGGTCATCTTTGTTGGGTACTCTTGTGACCCCTCTTTGTCTGACATCTTGTCTTCTTCTTCTACCCAACGAACACTCCTTTAGCTCTAATACCACTTGATGCAGAGCACGCAATGAAGTGGTGAAAACAGATCAAAAATATGGAGCTATTGCTATGGTTGAACCTTTGAACCAAATGAACCCATTGAACCTACGGTTACTAAACTGTTGAACCACATGAACCGTTGAACCTTCAACTATCGGTTCAACATACTTCCATCACCCAGACTTAATGCTGTCGGCAACTTCAAGATTTCTTCTGCCGATACACCAGTTATTCTGATGACCCTTCAAATTATCCTCCATTGGTACAACTTGGACTATCTGCGTAATCCTCTCCTTGTCGCCTGATATCAAACCTCACACCGATATGCCAATCACTTCGCTTTGACTCTGTTGAACCAATTGAACCTATTGAACCTTTGAGTTGGTTCAACCACCGGCAAACATATACTATCAACAACACTTTGCACTATCGACTCCCCTGATATGCTTCACCCTGACGCTTAAAGTCACTCCGAAGATCAACGAGAGTCTTGTTCGGTGAGACTCATTCAATGGTTACACCGATACCAAACATCCAACTCCTATCGGCGAAACGATACTCATCAGCCTGATTGTTCTCTGCTTCTCCGCTAGTAGAAATCTCACCAATGGACTCCTCTGTAACCAATCTCATAGTCTCTATTCCATTGAACCCTAGCACATAGAGATGCTAGGCTCCCTACTACGACAGCTCTTCCGCAGATCGGATCCTCAGTTCCATTCTGTCATGACCAAGAACAAAAAGAAAACAAAACAGAAAAACTATGTACAAAATCCATTCCACTGATTTCGAAGAAATCCACCAGTGGAATGGTCTCAATCTTGCATCTCGACAATAGAAAACTAGATTATGTATAGAACAATTTGATATAGAGAATATAAATAGAACAATTCGATACATAGAGAATTTACACAAAACCCAGAATTTGTAAACATAAACTGACAAAATTTCTATTTCTTCAATCAAACTTCGTCGCTAATCTCCTCTTCCAAAAATGTGTTTATAGTCTCTTCCATCCAGTTCCAACCGGGATACTAGAGGTTGGAGTCGTTACAACTTCCATATTTCAGATTTTGCTTAACCAAGATTATAAGCCAAAACACTAACTAATCACACGACACATGTTAGCACAAGACAAGAAAACACCTAACAACACGACACACTTGTTTTGATAGTCCACATACCCCAATTGTCCAAGATGTCCAAATTGGCTTATCAGGATGCCAAATTACACTGGATCACATGGTGGGGTCTTTATTACAAACATCAAATCACAACACAAGTACTACATGACAACATGAACAAACATAGAACTGCATAAAACATAACAACATATCAAAACCTTAGTCTTCTCCCTCAGATGTATATTTGGCTTGTTGAAGGGGTGCTCCTACACCAAGTTCATTGAACTCGGTTTCATCACCTTCAAGATCCTTCCTTGTCCTGTCGAATCTATTAGATCTTCTTGAAGAGCTTTCACCCGGGTCATATTTTTGTTTTCCATGAATACTGGCTTTAAATGCAGATTCAGACTTAGGAAGAGAATCACCAAACTCACTCATTTCAAATGATGAAAGTTTACCAACCAACTGATCCCTTGTAATAATTATCACAATCTTGATTGTTTCAATGGCAGCAACTTTATGCTTGTAGGCCGGAGGTAAGAATCTGAGAACTTTGACAACAATTTCTGATTCTTCCAATTTCCACCAGCACACCTTATACCGCTCACAAGTTCATTTACTTTTAGCATGTAGGAGGTAATATTTTCATCTTCACTCATCCTTAAGCTTTCATATCTACCCTTCAGGATTTGTAGCTTGGCACATTTGACATGTTCATCACCTTCATGCAATGTTTCCAACTTCTCCCAGATTTGATGCATGGTTTTCAATTCCAGTACATCTGTCATTTTTGTATTAGACAGGGCACTCAACAAGGCTTCTATAGCTTGAGTGTTGTTCTTAGTATCTTTGATTTCATCTGGAGTTGTAGGACCTTTTTCTAGAATCTTATATTCATTCTTAGTTATTAGCCAGTAGCATCTCCCATACAATGCAAATGACATTGCATGCACATCTTCCATAGACTGTAATTTGTTCCATCAAATCTCGGACTATCTTTCTTGTAAGTCAACATTCTGGATCTCCTCAAGCGGTCAAGATTCTTTCAGAGGAACTTGGCTCTGATACCAATTGTTGGAATTAGGCTAGACAACTAAGAGGAGGGGGGTGAATCAGTTGTCCCATAAAATTAACCTTTTTTGTTTTTAATCTTCTTTCACAACTTACAAATAGATTTATGATGTAAACATCAAAGCATGAAACAATAACACATGAGCAGAAACACAATTAACACACTTGACACCAAGATTTTTGACATGGAAGCCCGGTTAAGGGAAAACCATGGTGGGGGTTAACCCACAAGATTCGTACCCTGTTAAAAGTAGTTGAAAATGGGAAGGCACTTGCCTTCGGGTGCACTGCCCAGAGCTAGAGCTCACTGCTCAAAAGAGGCTCATTGCCTATAGAATTTATGTTTAATACAGAAGGAATTAACTGAGAAATAGCATCTTCTTCATTCCTAGTTCAGTTTCATTGAATGCTCATAAAAATTCTTCTCTTCTCCCAAATACTTCTTCACTATCACTTCATCCTTTACTGTTCTTGTTCCTCTGCTCCTCATCTTCTCTACTCTGCCTCTAATCCTTTCTTTGAACTTGATTGTTTTGCACAAGGATGATTTTCCACAACTCAATTGCACACCTTTATATGCTTCATCAACCTTGGAATAAACATCAAGGTCGACACTCCAAACATATGACTTAATGCGAATCACTAAGTTGTCAGCCAAACAAAACTGGGACTCAAATGTTCCTCAATCAACATGCCACACTCCATAGAATTTCTCTTAGATCATCTGCAACATGCTAGAATCATCTGGTCAGCCAAGACTGGGAAAAAAAACAATACCAAGAAGAAAAACTTCAACAACGAGCTCGGTCTTCAATGCAGACCTCCAACACAGCAGGCACATGATCCAAAGACCTCCACAAGCACATTAAATTTAACAAAGACATCCGTACTCCTCCAAATTATCAGAATCACTTGCATCTTCTCCCGGAACCTCAAGAACACTATCTGCCATGACTGTCACACTAGAAAGATTTCTTACAGACCTCTAAACCATGAACCACTTCAGTTGATGATACACACTAACTTCCCAAACAAGCCTCTAGAACCGCAGATCATAATATTTCAATGCGGAGCAATCTAAACTAGTTTACTATCACTCTATCTCTTCTAAACATAGCAAAACCTAGTTCGACTCAGATGGCCATAGCTTCTTCAAATTTTCATGTGGACCTCTCAAAACTTAATTGGATCTACTTCAAACAATCCTCTACACAGCCATATGGTCCGCATACATTGATCTTCATTAATTTTCTCAATATCCTCAACATTCCAGTCTTCTAAACAGGCAACAAAATAGGATATAGTTGACACCAATGGCAACAAGGATATGTCAACATCAATGACAACACCGATTAGGCACATATTTGTAACAGTTTTATTGTCTAATACTATAGTTTTGTAAGTTCTCAACTTGGGGGATCCACTCCTCTGCTTGAAGAATCCTCTATAACCTCTATGGTATCTTTTTTTGAGGGAAAATTTATAATGTTATTTCCTTAAATTATACTTTAGCATGCATATTCACATTGTGTTATAAGTCGGCTAAAGTGGGGGCTAAATGTAATATCAAAAATTGCACACCCTTACAATTTCATGCTACATTTTTCACTCGCTTTGGTACCTACTCCTCTTGTGTGTTTTTAGAATCATTTTTATCCCATCTTAGTCATTTGTGCTCATATTTACAAAAAAATATTTCAATGCCTTGTACTTCTCTTAGCTCAAAGATGTTTCATATGACCAAGAAATAAAATCACTTGGATGCTAGCGCTTAGAGCGAACGTCTACACATTGTGCTGGCATCCCACATATGTGTAACATTAAGTAGTCTATTTTTAGAACATGTTGAACATCTTCTACAGTGGAATAGATTCTTGTACCACTCCTCCAACTTCAAACAACTCTTTTCCTATCTTGGATGTCTATCCTTTCTTTCTCAATCTCTATTTTTTTGAATGAATCTCTTTTTGGCTCTTGGCTCTCTTTTTCTCTTTTGATTTTCTAAAAAATATTGAAGGATACTCTTTTGTGGCTCTCACCATAGTAGCTATTGAAGATATTGATGCTCTCTTGAGCTACAACACCATCTTTTCTAACCTTGTGAAGTCCTTATTTGCATATTGAGAATTATGGAGGCTCTCTTTCAAGGGTTCTGAGTTATCTTAACATAGATCTTGCCCTCAAGGAGCTTACAACCTCCTCCATTGTTGTTTGAATTCGTAATATTATTTTAGCTTTAAGAATACATTTTATTTACAAATTTTGGTATACCTTGTTTGGCTTATTTGTTATCAAATTTGTGGTGTAGACCACCACTCTCTTTTTCTTGCATGCACTAAAGTATTCTTCCTCATAGACTAGGGTTGATACTTTTAGTTTTTTATTTATTTGTCACTATTGGCTATTTCTTAGACACACTTAAGAAGTAAGAGCACACACATTTATCCATATTTATATCCATCTTGGCTTCTTGTGGAAGTCGAAAGACCAAAATAGGGGCTTGACCTGGAGGCAAGCTCCTAAACAGCCCTAACAATTTTTCTTGTCCTTAGCAACAAGTATTTTGAGGAAGAATATTTAGTTGCACAAAGGTTTTGTCAATATTTATTCCCTTCTCTTGTCAATTTCTTATTTACTTGGATTTTGATAGAATATCTATATTATTTTCATCACTATTGTCATCTAGTACTTTGATATTGTTTTCCTTGTTTGATATTGCAAACTAGTAAACTACATACTGGACTTTTTTTTTTGTACGGACTGGACTCCAATGCTTAGCATAGACATCCTTACGATGTGTTGTCATCCTAGATAGTGAGCTCCGTTCTTTTGTATCAGGTTCCTCAGTGTTTTCCATTTCTTGTTTTGTACTTAATTTTTTTTATTTTGTTCACAGTAGCTTATTTCTAGTACTTTATTATTTTGTCTTCATCTTCAAAATAGTTAGTTTAGCTTATTTTCATTTTCCTTAGTGCAAAGTGGGTCTATTGATGTTAGTCTATCCAGAAAAGTAGATAGCAAAAACTAAACAGGACCCTAGTGTAGTTGTAGTGAAAATCTCCCTTGATTAATACATTTCAATCATTGAGGTGTAATTTTTCCTCTTCTACAATTTGTATATGCTATCACAAGTGAGAAGCTAGTCGCAATGGCTATACTAGAAATATACAGATACTGACAGTGTAAAGGTTGTAACTATTGATTCATAGTGTTTAGCAATGGTAAAGTTTACAAGTTGATTATCTATGTGGAGACATCATACTTGGCGATAAGTGTAGTATGTTAATGTCATGTATGTTCATAATATATATATATATATATATATATATATATATATATATATATATATATATATATATATATATATATATATATATATATATATATATATATATATATATATATATATATATATATATATATATATATATATATATATATATATAAGTTTGTGCGAATGTGCCAAGGTTACTTGAGGTTACAAACTCATTGTATAGACACTAACGACATTTTGCACATTATTGGTGTCTAAACACTTGAGAGATTGTAGAAGAAGGGTATGTTGGATTGAGACTCTTTAAAAGGTTTTCCTAAGACCTTGTTGTATTAAGCTGGTGTTGATTTTGAATAATACAATTATGAACATCTTTTGGTGGTGGGTTTTCTCTCATTATGTTTTCCCATGTAAAAATCTATGTCGTGTAATCTCATGACTACATAATATTCCATTACTTTCATATGTGTTGATTTTTTAGATTTGATACATATTGTTGGCTATTAACTAAACACATAATCTTAAGAATTTATTATTTTAGTATGCCAGTCCTCTGTAATAGGGGTGTAAATCCCCAACAAATAGAAGTAAAATTGATAGTAGTATTTGCATCACATTAATGATCATTGATTATGCAACAAGAGCCATATAAAGAGGACTTTGAAGTATCACATGTAGATTTGGTGAAGAATGTTGAGAGGGGAAGAATATCAATAAATTTCTTAAAATGAGATTGGGCAATGGATGGAATAGTTTCTATGCCCACAGTACATGTAAAAGTAGCTATAGAAGTGTTGAGGCAAAAAAGGGTAATCAAGAGAATTAAAAACCTTCAAAGTCGCCTCTTTCTTATAAATAATACTTAAGAATGCTATCAAATATTTAATTAAGAATGCTATCAAATAGTTAATACATACAAATATTTAAATATTTAAGACCCTTTTAACTAAACAATCCCTGTATAATAACTCTAAAAATTTATAAATATATAATACTTAGCCCAAAAAAAAAAAAAAAAACTACAAATATCTACATGTATCATACCTCTAAATACAATTATTTATATTTATATAAAATGAAAATGGGACCCAACATTGTTTGAGAATTCTTGATCTCTATGCAGTTGATTTTTTCCGGCATTCGTTCTTTTTTTTATCTCATCGAAGAACTCTTCTGATTTGCTCTATCTTTTCACCATTGGTCATCAATTATTATACACATTCTGTTCTACCAAATATAGATAAAGGTTTGCCTCCATAAGGTTAAAAGTGGTTGCAATCTCTATTTCCAATACTCAATCAACTAAAGTTTCACCCTTCAAAAATTGTTTCATAGTTAATTGGGCTTTGACGCTACCAGATCAAAGACATTTCCAAGTATGAACGTCAAATCTTGTCTACCCCATAAGCAATCCCAAGCAAAGCCAGGATAATCTAAGGCCAATGTCAAAAAGGGTAACATGTGATACCACTTGCTCTCTTAGGATCATACCATATATGTATCTTTTCTAAGAATATGAGATCATTCCATACAGAAATGGCCATGCCAACAGTGTCTAATCAAATCAGAGCGATCAAATGTTAAGTGGACTCTAGAATTCTCAAAGCGTGTCCTGTGGAACGCAAATCTATGCATACTTGAGTGGATGTTTACTTTTTTTCTCCCCTCGATTCTCCAACTTTGACACGTCTTGAAGGTTGAGCTACCATACCTAAAAGATGCCTGAATTCTTCACCTTATTTAGGTGCTCCTTATCCTTTTTAAGGAGGCCACCCTTAAATGCTTTGTATTAAGCTCAAAATATCTCCATCCCTGAACTGTAAGTCCAATATTTTTCTTTTGCTTGTGATGTTGACGACTGTCCTCCATTGCTTTCTGTTTAGCTTTGTTTTTGAGAATATGTGAAGCTAATTATGTTCACATTATACTTGGATATTTTGTAGATTTCTCCTATCCTTTTTGGATCTGCTTATCTTTGACATTTCAATGGATACAGATGATATTATAGTGGTATTGAGGCAGGCATCTGAGCTGTATGCCAAGATAAATCATGCCATGGAGAGAGTATCAAGGTATGGAAGGGAAATTAACACTGGAGAAACAGTCCCTGTGATAAATGGAGTCAATGGAAGTTGTATGAATGAGGATATAAACCATCTCTCTCCAGAGGCCATGGAAGCAAGGAGTCTTGCTTCCATTAGAGATTGTTTGGATGTTCTTCAAGACCAACTTTATTGTCTGCAGGTTAGTATAGACAATAAAATGACCTTTTACAAAGTTTCATGCCTATTTAAAAGGCAATCTAGGAAAATAAATTAATTGCACTACTTAATTATAGTGGTTCATTTAATGTATTTAGATAGTCACATCTTGAGGAGGTAAAATTTGTAATCATACCACTTAAATTCTTTCACTTCTGCATTTTATCTTGATGGTAGTATTTAGCTTTTTCATTTGATTAGTTTGTACTCCTTAGAACCAGACGTTTAATCTTTCTTTGCTACAGATAGTTATCTGATTGAACATTTCTTCCACAGATATTGCCTTATTTATCATTTTAGTACTGCTATTAGGGTATTCCATGGCTAGTTAGTACTATAAATAGTCTGGAATGTACTTTATCAACTTACATTTTTAGCAGCCCAAAATAAATATAAATTTTAATACAAATTGGCTGCTTAATAGTTTTGTTTGTTTGTTTTTGTTTTTTTTTTTGTTTTTAAATAGATTAGTTAGATATCCACGTGGACGATGCAACTGCTCCAACTTATCATTGGAAGAGCTTATTTGGTCTGTCTGTTCCATGTCTAGTTGGTAATATAAACAGTATGGAATGTCCTTTTTTATTGTTTTTTATTTTTTTTAAATATGTTTAGAGATTGGTACAACTCCTGCAACTTATCATGGGAAGAGCTTATTTTGTCTGGGTGTTTAAGCGTTCCATGTCTAGTTGGTACTATAAGTAGTATGGAATGTTCTCTATAAACGTAACTTTTAATGCAAATTGGCGGCTCAATATTTTTTTTTTTTTCTAAGCAGAAAAATACGTTGTTTAAAGGTTTGTAAGGCTACCCAATGAGGATGCAACTGGCTGCGATTTAATCTCTCTGAACTTAAAATAAGTCAGTGTTTTCTGTCTGTAGTTCTTTTAGGAGTGAAGTAAAGGATCAAACGATGATCTGATATCCAACGGTTACATTGAGTCCAAATTTCAGGGCCTAAATTTGACAGTGAACTGTTGACCCTCCCTGTTAAGCAACTTTTTTTGCCACGTCATCTATTTGAAGTTGCCTTTCAAATGTTAAAAACCTATTTATTTTAGAAAAAATATATATTAATTAAAAAAAATTTTAAAAAAAATTATATAGAAAATTTGACAGTTTATCTGAAATCTTGCCTCTCAAGTAATACAGTCTTCCTAAAATTTTAATTGTATTTTACGACTAAAATGACTAAATATGTCCATACGGCCATCAAATTTAAACCCTGATTCCAATGCCCACACAAATAAAACAACCGAAATCCTTCTTTTATAAAATAAACTGCTCTTATTTTCCTTACAGTTGCACAATGCTTTATATTTACAGACAACTTCCTGCCTTTGCAAAGTGGCAGAAGCTGATGTACATTGAGAAGCCTGTCCTTGCACAAGTCTTGAACATTTTTGATCTGGTAAATCATTATTATTCCAAAATAAAATATAGGGTATCATGCACATCCCATGTAAACAAAACAAGCCTTGAATTTTACTCTTGGAAATTTTCTTGCCTTGGAATTTTACAATAGTATGTTATTACAGATTTTGCAGGATCAGCATCAAGCTGATAAGGAGGCAGCTTGGTCTGACATGGAGGATTGCAGAAAAATACTCATTCAGAGACTAAGAAAGCACCGGGGAAAAGAGTGGGCAGTTGTACATGAGGCTCTTGCATTTGTAGGTGAGCCAGTGGAAGAAGAAGATGTTCTTACCAAATATAGCTGTGATCAAGACCCTCGTCAGTATCACCCTCTCATCGAGCGCCTAACATGGACAGAAGAGAAAAAGAGAGAACTGTTCTCTGAAATTCAAGGCTGCCCAACACATAAAAAAGTGCCTTCTATAAAAAATGAACATATAGAATCAAAAGGCTTTTTAAAATCTTTATGCCATAGATTGAGCAAATCAATGGGTTCGGCTGTTTCTTTGACAGCTAAAACTGCACTTGTAGCAACTGGTATTGTGACTCTTTTGGCAGTGTCTAAAATGGGCAAGAATAAGCTAAGGAATCCATCTTGCCCAGCAACTGATAAAAGAACTCCTCTAATGGACGAGGGCTGCCAACCTACTTATGAAGGCCTATTGATAAAATCTGGTGTCTCTCTGTCTTAAATATTTTGTCAAAACTTTCATGGATTCCCATGAATCCTTTGATCTTACAATATCCATTTGCAAACATCATTGTTACGACAGCATGATCTCATTTTGGCTACAAGAGACCCAGTTTTTGTAAGCTGTTTCAATTCTGCAGGATTTTTCCAAATAAAGCAAAACTGTTCTCCGGGAATTAATGGAGAATTAATTTCATAGTAGCCAGATATCCCCTTTTCTATGTGAAACAACCACAAGTGTTCGGCGTGTCATGATAAAATGTAAGAGCAGTGACACATGGACCATGTGCGGCTCTGACCCCCCGGCCAACTATGATGGCACCGGGCCTTATTGATGGGAAAGGCTTAAACAGCCACAAAGTGTTGATTGTTTATATGGTATATGGTATGGTGACCACAATGTGCTTGCTGTCAAGGCTGGGTGTTATTGATGGGTTGAGTGTCAGCAGTTTATATGATATGTTGATTAGAATGTACTCACTGTTTAGGATGAGTGTTCTTGATGGGCTGAGTATAACCAGCACATACTTTGTAATTAGAAAGCAATAAAAAAAAATTAATGTTAACTATAAAAAGAAGAACATTATTATCATCCGCATTATATTGAAGTCTTTTTTTTTTTTAATTTTAAATGGTAGTCATATCATTCAAAGCTACATTATTAGATATGTGGTATATTATTTTAAGTTTTGGCTATATTCTTAATTTTATGGTACAATTGGTTGAGCATGATAGTATATTTTTTTATTGTAGTTCAATTGGCTGAGCAAAATTAGTGAGAATGATGGTATGTTCCTTCATTTCACCATAAACCAAGGTTCAAATCCCTCGAAAGAAGCAATAACTAAGGTAAGGTTCAAATCCCAAAAAAAATGTAATAAATAAGGAATGAGATTGAGATTGTATCTTCAAATACATTTTATAGGTATCCTCATTTTTTAATGAAATTGCTTGGTTTATATATTACTTTAAATTTAAAATATATACAACTTATTTTGAATTTTAAATAATTAATTCATTATTAAATAGCTTAGTTTATATATTACTTTAAATTAAAAATAATATACAACCTATTTTAAAAAATGGGTGGCATGGTATCATACTACGAAGTCTATTACACTAGGTAAAATTAAACTTATTTTGAAAAATGGGTGGCATGGTATCATACCCCAAAGTCTATTGTACTACGTAAAATTAAACATAGGAAGGAGTAGAAATGAGAATAAGACGATGCGATTGTAATCAAAACATGAGAAATTAAGTAGCTAGAACAATAGATCCAACAACAAGAAGAATGTCTTGATCATTTGGTTTGAAACTCAAGCCACCATCTAGATGGTCTTGGCTATTAGGAATTGGCTCCCATCTAGTATTAGCATTTTAGTGTCTTCAAAAAGTTGTCGGTCCTTAGAGTGTTGAACATCAAAAGTTTCACACAAGGCAATATGGATAAAAAAAGACACGGGAATTCCCGATCTTGCCCAGTAAGTGGCCCTCACCTGCATCACAAAGAAGATGCAAAAGAATCATAGTCACCCTGGGGAGGCAAGGAACAACTGGTGTGGCTCCTAGAATGTCATCATAAACTTCCATTTTTCTCTATCTCGGGCCTTTGGGCAAAGAACAAACACAAGCATGAGGCAAGCTAGAAGGAATCTTTGCAATAATGCAAGGTGAGTTACCCCAATGATCAAGAAGCACTTTTACATGAGAAAATTTTAGGGTGATTTTATTGACCTAGACTAAAATCTACAAAAGTACAATGGAAATGATAACAAATTTTACATACATTGGAAATGATGATCAACATAAGCATTAGAAGAAAAGAAAGATTTCTATTTTTTCAAATAGAAAAGAAATATTTTTATTTTTCCAAATATAAAAAAGGATCTCCACTCAAAAAGCATACTAGACACCGGTATGTTTTTCTAGGAATCTAGGCCAATATCTTAAAAGAACAATGTGCTATGACAATGATTAAGGCCAAAATAGTTTGAAGAATTCATGAATCCAAGTCCATGCTAACTAAGCTCTAGGATAAAAACTAGAACAAGTGCTTAATGGTCTCCAAGTGCCTATAGAAAGGGTCCCTTGGGATTTAAAACCCCAAGATAGACCAAACAAGTCCCCAATGGTAAGCACTAGCAATGATGGTTGCCTCACTGATTCCCTCTTCAATTCATTTTTCTCTACCTATTCTCCCTATAGATCATTCCTTACCAACTCTTATTCCATTTGATTAGACCACATCACATACTACACTTACTAGGCCCCTTTATGATATCATGCAATTTTTTTTATGAATCCTAAAAAGTATTTCTACAATTAATCTCATCCCACCTTTAGAATATTATTCTCTCCCATCTCCCATCACATAACCAAATTCACAAATCCTCAACATCCCCATAGAAACACATGGAAAAATTCATCACCACACATATTAAGTCTGGACACATGTGCCAAGTGTCATCCTTCTTATGTACCACCACTAGAGGGAAATAAGCACTCTGACTATGATAGATAATACTTGCTTCTAACATCTCTTGTACCATCTTCTCATTTCACTCTTCTAGACATATGGGTACTTGTAACCACTAATGTTAGGTGGTTGGCACCCTAGCACTAGTTGAATTCCATGGTCATGATCCCTTTTGGGAGGAAGTCTTTTTGGCATAGCTCCAAAAACTACCAAATGTTTCTCCATAATAGCGTATAGGTCTAGTAGTGTATACCACTTTGTTGGTTGTGCCTCTATGGAAAATAATTGATCCACAAACCCATCTACACCCATTTTAGAATCTTTTTTATCTAATGAGAACTCACCAGTTGTGGTGATAATGCACATATCCCATGTAGCTCAAATTTCCCACCCTCTAACTAGAAATGCATGAAAATATCTTGGAAAAACATCTCAATCATTCCCAAGGTAGTTATCCATTGAAAACCCTTGGAAAGAAAATTAGCTCCACCCATAGGAATAGAAAACATAGGATTATCTAGTCAATATTCTCCCATGGAGAGCTTAATACTAGGGCATTTTCTAGAACAATTAACAGTTCAACCATCTACAATCATGACTTGAAACTTTAGAGATAGATAGGCAAAATGGTTTAAAAATATATCTAATATACTATTGATGAAGTTATGAATACTACCTAAATCAATTAATATTGTCACCTTAGATATTTTTCAAAAAACCCACTACCTCGAGGGTTTATGAAGTGCTAATGCCTAAAAGTGCATGGCAAGAAATAGTTGGTTGTGTTACTTTGGTTTTTTCCATTTTCTCCTCATCAACCTCCCCTAGCAAGACTTTATCCATTTCTCCTTCAATGGTAACTTCAATCTAGAACTGTTTCTTTTCTCCACACTTATGTCCTCAACTATACTTGCTATCACAATTAAAGCATAACGTTTATGCTCTCTTCTCTTCAATTTATTGAGGAGTCTATCTAGTAGGTTGAACAAATGACTGTGTAGGAGTAATCCTATCTCTTATACTTGTGAATGGTTGCATTTTGGTGGCTAGTGCTCTCTCCTTTGATTTGTGTACCATGACAATAGCCTCTAGTATAGAACTTGGATTAAACATGTGCACCTCATGTTGGATGTGATCCTTGAGCCTACCCAAAAATAAGTCAATTAAATTTTCATCTATGATTATTTCCACTCACAATGATAAATTTTAGAACTATTGAATATAATCCTTAACAAATCTCATTTGGCATAAGTTTTCTAATTGGCTAAAGTACTCTACCACACTATCATGGTAGTGCGAATCTAATTCATTAGTAAAAACTAACCAATTGACACTGAGACCCTTCTTCTTCTTAGCACAAAGACATCAATACCAAATGAACTACTCAAGTTCTAAGTATAAAGACGCCACTACCACCTTTTTCCACATTAGATCAAAAAAGTTATCCATCTGGTTGATCCATGTGAATGGATCATTTCCATCAAACTTATGCATTTCCACTTTTGTCATCAAGTTATGCAGTCCTGAACGAGTACTAGCTAAAGGTAGTGACTAACATATTTTGGATTTCATTGGGTATTGTATTAGAGGCTAGTGGTGAACAATGTTAGTTGTATCAACCTAGAGGTTGTGCAAACTAGATACTTGAGCTAGCTCACTATGATCTATTAAAGAAAAACTTGGAATAAAATATCCCACAATTCCCATTTCTAGATCCACATCCTCTTTGTTAAGAGTTTTTCCTAGTGTGTATGAATTATTTCCTCAACCTCTAGTTTGTGGCCCCATCATGATGTGGAAAAATAATTTTCCAATAAATTACACAAAACAAATCCAAATAATCTAAAATAATTATTGTAACTTAACTGGTCCTAGATCTCACATTTTCAAAAAAACTCCAAGAAATTCACTAATTTGCAGCCTTGGGACTGAATTTGGTAACAACTCCAATTTCAAAATAACTCCTTCAAAACTACTTCAAATGATCTCAAATTTGGATTGTAGTAACTTCAATATGTCCTTGATCAACCCTCCAATTTTTTTTTTTAAATCCAAATTGAGAGAGATATGCGCTTCATATTATTCTAACCTCCAAAATTGAAAAAAATTACCTTATTTCTTACCTTTTTGATGTCAAGATCATACTCCAATACCACTTGTAATTAAATAACTTGCAAAATAGAGGAATGCAATAGAAAAAATTGGAAATATAATAGGAATACTTACAAATGCTTGATAATAATAAGCCACTTTGAGGGTCCAACCTCCAAAATTCTTTAACGAGATATAAAATTTCAAGTAAGATGATTAATTGTTATTCACTACCTTCTATTTATTCCATAATTATGCCTTGGATTCCACCCAAACCAACCAAACTACCTACATAAGACTATATAAATGATTATATGATTAATTAAGGATTATTCTTGCCACAAGTCAGGTATGTACATATCCCAATACAATGAATGGTTAAGGGTATAGTAGATAATATAGATTATTCTATCATTTTCTATATTTTTGTTATCGGTTCCTATTATTGGTCATATGTATGTTGCTCTAGTAATTCTCATATTCTTCATTAACTATATGAACTGAGTATCTCTACACATGGGGGATACAATGCATTTGGGTGTTAGTGTAGGTACACTATCATCTAGGAAGTGTGATGTCATCCATATGGTAATCACTTTCTAATTCATTTGAACCAAGGTTCTTCTCAGTGCAAGTTTATATTTCTCAATCTATTTTCTGGATTCTATTTTTTGTATTTCTAGTTTTCCTCATTTCAAAAGAAAAGCATATTATTCTCATCTAAGGAATGAATGTAAATTTTTCTTAGTCAAAATACACTTAGATAGGATAAATTACTATGTTTATTTATATGATGTAAGCTACATTTCTATGTTTTTTTCTATCTAAATATTTAGGGCTCGTTGAACCTTTAATGAATCAATTTTCCCCTATTTCAAATTCTTACATCATCTTCTAAAATTATAAACCCCAAGAATACTAAACACTTCTACATAAACCTACATTTCTTCAAATTTGCATATAGTTTTTCCTTTCTTAATATTTCTAATAATGTTCTCAAATGCATTAAATACTCTCCTTTACTCTTACTAAATATCAAATATGATAAACCCACCAAAATAATCTCATAGCATAATCTTCATAAATATGTTGGGTACATATTGTATAAATTGAATGGCATCACTAACCACTCATATACGCCATCCCTAGTCTTGAATGATGTTTTCCATTCATCACCTTCTCAAATTCAAATTTGATAATAGCCACTTCATAGGCTAATCTTTGTGAAATATGACAATAATACAAGCACATCCATCATGTCATCTAGGTGGGGTATAGGAAATTTGTATTCAATGGTGATTTTTTGTATTGCCCTGCTATCTACATGCATCATCCATGGTCCAACCTTCTTTGGAGTTATTAATGCAAGAGTTGAAAAATGACTTATAATATACCTTACTACACCCTTCCTCACCAACTCAGTTACCTACCTATTAAATTTTACATGTTTTGTTGGTCTCATCCTATAATTTGCTTGATTGGGTAGGGTTGATCCTAGAATTAAACCAATGTGATCTTGAACATTTCTCTTTGGTGGTAAACCATCTATTAGTTCATCGAGTATAATAACAACATATTCTTCCAATAATTTTGTTATTTATGTTGGTATTAGCACAAATTTTGTCTCTTCTTTATTTGCTACTAATCCATAACAAAACCCTGTCATCTTCATCTCCTTGATAAATTATTTTGTGGAAAACATACTCTCCATCTTCCCTTCATTAAGATGAAATTAAACTACCTTTAAACCACCCTTCCAAAAATTATATATGTTTGTCTCTCCATCATGGATTACTTTTATGTCATACTACCATGGCCTTCTTATTAACACATGGCATGAATCCATTGGGATAACATCACACCAAACTTCATCTTTATAAATATTTCCTATTGAACACCTATTTAAACACCTCTTATCAACAATTTCATTTCCTTTCTTAAATCAAGAAACACAATAAGGATAAGGATTCTTTTCACATTGTAGGCCTAGTTTTTATACCATTTCATTAGAAAACATTTTCTCACAACTTCTACCATCAACAATAATTTTACATCCCTTTCCTCCTAAAGTGCACCTAGTGTGGAAAATATTTGTATGTAGCCATGAGTTACCACCATCATTCTCTATCATGGGCTCTTTCCTTGGATAGATCATTGTTAATCTCATCATGAGACTCTCACATACATCCATTGCAACCTCTAAATCATGTTCTTCTACTTTAGCATCAAATAAATTTATCCTCCTCTTACCTTCGTTCTTGTGCATGATAGTGTGGGCACTCAAGTTATTTATGCCCTTCTTAACCACACATATATAAAAGATATGGTTTTCATGGGGTATTCCATCCTCTATCACCACCATAGCCTCTGCCTCTCTGAAATCCTCTTTGATGATTTTAAAACCCTATCTTGGAATTTTCTTGTTTCTCCACCTCATGGGATGATTCTACCCTTGTGGGATTAAACCCATGTCTCATCCCCTAGAAGGGAATGTTGGCCATCTTCTCCCACTAAATGCCTCCAAAAATTGTCTATTTTTCTTCTCTTCTACCTTTGAAGCTAGTTGATAGGAATCTTCCATATTATAGATCCTATGCATGCTTAATTCATTTTGAATAGAAAATTTTAAACCATTTAAATACCTTTTAGCCTTTTGTTCATCTATTTCATCATACTCCACTAAAATGGAAAGCTTATAAAATTCATCTATCTAGTCTTGTACATTATGCTCCTTTTCCCTTAGGTTTGAAAATGTTTGTAACGACCCCCGTGTTCACATTTTGGTTGTTGTTTTTCCTTGATGGATTCCGATACTATTATGATGTTGACATGATTAGTTATTATGCTGGAATTACATGCTTAAATGTTTATATACTGTTATTATGGCTATTGTATGACTATGAACAAGAAAGGGATGATGTCGTAACACTCCTATCCGAGAGGCTTACGATGTCATGACCCTCTTCCTGATGCTTATTGTTGCTTTGGCTATGATGTATGATATATCCACATGTGCTTTGATGTGTGCTTGGAGTGTTGCAGGTACTGAGTATCCACTCCACTTGGATACACAAGCCTAAACGTACTCTTATTATCCCTAATGGTGGTTACTGGAGATAGTCACAGGCCCTATCCCCTAGCCTAGCCCACTATACCCTATTAGTGCAGTGTTCCAGTGTGGTTGTCTTATCATCCGGCTACCTAACGGTAATGTCTAGATTGCCTTTATGGCCATGTGTAGTTTTCCAGTGTGGTTTGTCAAGGTATTTTGTCTTCATTTTTGTTAATCTTTTATGTGGATATATATGTATGTATTGGTTGTTAGTGTTATGTCATGATTTCAAATATGGTATTTTATTAGTGTTTAATTTATTGGCGATTCAGATATTATTTTCGTGTGAGTTGATAGGCTATTTTAAATTTGGGTAATGAGCTCCAAATATAATACAACAATACCTAGATCCTAGGGTCTTTGCAAATTCCAACCATTATGTCCATTAAACATCACCTCATGGTGGGCTCATTACAAGAATGTTGAAGGGAGCTATCACAAACCGGCCAAATTATCTCCACTGGTATTCATCTTAGTCTCCATTTGTGTGCTTTACATGAAAATGTGTTAAGGAGTGCCCATAGGTTAAAAGAGTTTCTTGGCATGAAGACAAGTGAGTTGATGCTTCCTCCTAACTATCCAGAAATCAATCAGCTTGATGTGATATGGAGCAACAACTATATTAAAGAGTAGCTAAAGATAGTTTAATGAATTAAATGCAATGACAATTTAGTAATGGTAGGACTCCTTTACCTCTTTCCATGATTGGTTGTTGATTCTGGCATGGTGACTAAGAAAATATCTAGGTTGATTAGGTGAGCATTGATGATTTTGGAAGGTAAAAAAAGACTGGTATATGTAGAAAAGGTAGAGAGAGAATGGGGGACAAGGGAAAGGAAATGCAAGCAGGGAGAAATCGCAGGAGGAAGTGATTCACTGAGGCAAGCATATCAATTTGCAGATTTGAGGTGCACTGAAGGGGTGAGCGATTTGATAAAGGTACATTTAAATTAGTTCTTTGTTTTTTTTCTAGCACAAAAACTAAAACATGTTTGCTACGATTTCCTCTTTGTTGGTTCTCTCGCACAAAACCAAGAAATTTGTTTACTACGTGTAAAGCAAATTTGCCCAAGTTTTTTTCAATGCAAGATATTACGTTGCTTTCCTTGAGACCACTTCTCTTTGAGGCATTTTGTAAAATAGTTCACGCATGATGTCTATGCCTCCACCTTTTGCATACATGTCAACCAGAGCATTTCCAACTATTATATCTGATAAAATTCCCCTTTCGTGATGCTTTGTTGGACGTCCATACCATGTTCCATAGCTCCCATTTTGGGCAGGCAATGAAGATGCTGGCAAAGGTTTTGGGATTTGGCTTTACGCCACTAGTTGCATTTGCTTAAAATTTTCTAAAGCCTTTTCAACAAATCCATTTTGTGTACGTCCTGCAATTGTTGCATTGCATGAGATCACATTTCAATGAGTCATTTTGTCAAATAGTTCACATGCCCTGTATGCGCCTCCACATTTTGTATACATGTTTACTGAGGCACTTGCAAACTACAACATTTGGACAAATTCCTCCATCCATTATGCTTTGATGGATGTCCATTCCCTGTTCCAGTGATCCCATTTTCACACAGGCTGGAAGGATGCTGGCAAAGGTTGCTGAGTCTGGTTTTACTCTTGCCTTATGCTTTCACTAAAAGGTTTTAAAAATATTTTTAATATGTCAATTTTCTATGTAACCTGTAATCATTGCACTTCTTGATACCACATTTCTTGTGGTATTTTGTCAAATAGTTCATGTGCTTTGTGTACGCTTCTACTTTTGTAAACATATGTACCTGGGCATTTGCAACTACAACATCTAATGAAATTCACCATTCCTTTATGCTTCGATACATTTCTTGCTATATATTGATTGAGTAGATAGACCACTACTGGCATTGTGGGAGAATGGTCATCAACTGCTATTGTTACAATCTCAATGTTGGTATTTTATAGTATTGTAAACTTTCCATATTCTTTATTTGTAGAGGAAACAATAAATAATCTTGGTAAAGGCCTTTTGTATGTTATGAATGATTACATTAATTTTATAAATCATGTATTTAATATCTTGTTAATTGTATTCATAATTGTTTGAACTATTGAGTAGGCCTTAGTTGTTTTCAGAATAAAAGATATTAGCAAATGGTGTAATGTCTTTGTAGCCTATGAGAAGTATAATACTAATTTTGTACTTTAAATATAGAATTTCATGTTAGGCATAATTAGCCATGCAACTTTTCAAGAAACCCCAACCTCCAAGAGCAGGGGATTGTGATTGGTTATTGGATTGTCTTTAATTTGGTTTTGTATACCTCGTTTGGTTAAACGAGACGAGCTTAGGTCTAGGATAATGAGTCCTCGTGCATGGCCTTGAGTGCTTGTAAAGTCTAAGGATGCACACGAGAAGGTCTATACGTCTGCAGGGTGTCGAGTTATACGTCTACGAGGCATTGATTCAGGCATGCTTGAGTCTCCTCGTCGGTATGAGTAGTGTACTTGTTTCCATGTGGTGTCATCCCTTCGAGCACGCATGATGACTCCCCATCTGATCTGTACTCTAGTTTCTAGTGCCTTGGTAGTCATGAGTAGTACCCGACAGTATATTTGATGAGCATCTTTATGTTGTGACATTGGCTTTTTTGCATTGCATGTCATGTCTGCTCCATGACTGATGTGAGTGTTGGCCATTGTATCCCTTGCCTTTATTCTTCTGTTTGGGCCTTGTGACTGCCTCTGAGCATGGTGGGGTGGTCTCTTTTGAGTCCACATGGTTGGGAGGCGTTGCCACCACCATTGGGGACTGGTGTACAAGTTTTGGAGCACCAGTTGGAGATGTTCTCTATTATATTCATTTTGTCAGTTATTGTATCATATTCATGGTTGTGCCATTGTACTAGAAGTTCTTGAGAGAGAAGATGTAATCATATAATTTAATGAGAAGAAATGAGATGTTGTTTTATGTTTAGCTTACGGTGTTCGGTGTTGGTATCAGACCTGCATGTTCTTTGATGATCATTATGGTTCTGTGTTTTAAAGTGGAAATGGGTATTAGGAATAGTTAAATTTGGTGTTTAAAATGAATGTAGTTCTAGTGATGTTTGCAAGCAGGGTGATTTAGTCCTCTCCTTTGGGTTGTACATTCATCCATAGTTGGCCATGATTGTTGTCAATCTACCGAGTCGGCAACCATATTATGTATATGTTATCTATTTGTCAAAAAAAAAAATTATCTTGTCCTCTTTTGGCCCTTACCCTTCAGGGTTGCGGGGCGGGATGTTACATCTGGTATCAAATCCCATGTTCACATACTGGGAGCTCTGGCATACTTGAGCCTTCTATGTTTCGTTGTGTCTGGTGTGTGTGGCGTGAGCTTGTTATATTGTTTTTATAGTCTTGATTGCTTTCATGACTTAGTATGGCATTAGTGGGTTAAGTTACAACCCCATGCTTAAAAATCGTGGAGGAAATAGCCTCCTTGGCCTTATCTTACTCAATGAGATTAGTGTGTTGACCTTGGTTGAGAGTTTCCCATGGTTAAGAGTGATCACTCTCCCATGTTATAAGACGAGGGTAGGAATGTTCTGCCTTGTATGTTCATGGTTGAAGGTAACTTGGGTTGCCTAATTACCCTTGCTTGGATATGCTCTTCTTGTGTCTTCTTGATGTTTCTAGTGAATGAAATGACCCTAATTGGTCATGAATTGCTCTTGTAATTCTTTCTTGTATTATAGATGTAAAGAATGAAAGTGTGTAGATGTTTGCGGATGTCAATAGATTAGAATGAATTTTTTCTCCATGCTCTCTTGTAAGTGTTCTAGATGATTGCTGATTTTTCTTATAACCTCTTAATGTGCTTGAGTTGCTACAATTTATCATCCTTGATAACATATTGAAGTCACTGGAATACTAATGGTGCCTTAAACTTTCCCTTAATAGAATTTGCATGTTTACATATGGTGAATATTGGATGGCATGTAATGTCTTGACTTGAGATGAAATCTATATTTCTCTCCTCTTCTTAGTTGTCAATAGTTGACGAGATGTTAGAATAATGGCATATGGATTTAATTATCATGTGAAAGCTGCAATAAGTAAAAGAATTAGTGAAGAATAACTTATACTTGATATGGTTATGTGTTGAAAGTGATTATATGTTAATTAGTGCCTCCTTGTTTAATGAGCTTGAATGAGAATGGTAATTGCTTAGTGGATATATCTTGTTGATGAAATTTGATCTCCTCAATTGCATTGTGGTTTTATTGAGATCATATAGGTGAACACTTGTACTTTAATACAAACTGAAAATAGTGAATGCTAAGGTAATAAGAATGTTTCATATCTTGCTTGAGTGAGCAACTGAATGCCTTTGACATAGCCAAGGTTACTTATGCTTATATGAATGTTGAGAAATGACTAGGGGTCCTCAACCAAACTCATTTAATTGTGTTGCTAGTTTCTCATTTTCTTGTGAATGAATGGTATTATTGTGACTTGTGATATGATGCCACATTATGTGAATATAGAAGTGAGTGTAATGATGAATGTGAAGATGGTAGTGATGATTCTATACATGTTCTTGCACTATTGCGTTATGTTGAAAGCATTGCAAGTGAATCTATGATGTTATGGGTAAATGAGTTGCCCTTGTGAAAAGAGAAAATTGGTATGGGTTTTTGGGAATACTTATTTTGGGTAAAGTGTATTTTTTGCATCATGTTGCATAGTCATGTGTGGGCTATAGTTATGCCTGGGTAAGAGAAATTGTGATTGTATTCCTATTGAGTGTTGTGATTAACCAGTGAGATGTGTGCCCATGGGATGGTGATACTATGTACCCATCCATGGAGGATATGTCTGGATTATGTGTATGGAAGAAAATCATACCACCTATGTGTTTTCCTATTGTCACCCTATTGACTGCCAACCTGTGGGTTGTTGATAGGTCAATATGTGGAGGGGTAGTAGCAGCAACAAAGTTCCTTGGGAGGGAATTGCACAACATACGTATAATGGTGGCACAAAACAATAGTGATTGTTTCAACCTCCCAGGAAAGTACTCACTACTTCCCCTTATTAATGGACTAGGTACTTGGTTCATACAGTGTTAACCTGATCCCCTCAATTCTTGAGGATGACATTAGTTCATGGTATGAGCACATGTGACAGCTATGATCTTACCCTGATGTGATTGTTTTAGATACGATGCCACCCCCCCACTGGTGTTCCGACACAATGTTGGTGAGGATGTTGTGTCGCTGATGGTAGCAAGTTGAGCTCGAGGACACGATGCCACGCACATAGATGCGTGAAGGAGCAGTATATATAAATGTTATGTTCCTACTTGTGCAGTGTGGAGTGAGTGCTAGCACAGAGTAGAGGGTTCGCTCTAGATTGCTTCGATTCCAATCGGTTGGCATGCAAGTGGAACCTACCCATGTGCACCTCTAGCTCAGTGTGTTGCCGTACGTGCTTTCTCCGTGGGTACACACTATGTGGTATGTTCCTATGAGTAAGACATTGCCATGTAGTATTCAGCCATTGTGTGCTTTCTCTGCTTAGTGTATACCATGCGCGGTCGTGCCGCATGAGGTATGTGACCTGAGAGTTCCGGCACAGTACCTTTCCATGTGGAGGTTGTGTGAGTTGGCCGCACCCACATGAAGGACTGTTGAGACAGTCATGCTTGTTTTCCTCCTTCCTCATGTGGTGACTAGTGATAGTCACGTAGTGTTGTGATGTGTATATTTCAAAGATCGTGAATCTTCTTTTTAGTTATTGGTGACTTTTACTTTGCTTGTGTGGACCGGCACCTTGGTTATCTTGCTTGTAATGGTTTGGCCATGGATGATTTTATTGGCATGTAACTCTTGCGGTTACATTTGATTTATTGTTGAAACTATGCGCATTTTCTTATCTTATTGTTGGAATTGAGATTTATTTCTCTTTATTTACATTCCTGGTGGCTAAACTAATTGAATTTTTTGTTTTCAAATGTTGGTCTTGTGTTGTGACGTGACTCCTCATTGGGTATGGTGAGATCCACCCGTTTGAGTGCATACGAGGAAGCAGACGCAGGGAAACCATTAAGGATGGGGGTATGTGTGAGTTGTTCTAAGCTCTAATTCACTACCTTCCTATTGTTTGACTATCTCTTGGAGGCTAAAACCCTTACACAAACAAGAGATATGTCATTGTGGCTTGTATGGAAGGGCTCACTAGGTGGGTCAATGCCATCAAGACACTGGATATGGATATGGGACATGGTTATTGGTTATGGACTCATGGATATAATTGGATATGGATACTGGATATGGATGGTACTACGACATCCACGTGAACCCCTAATGTAGCCTTGTGATGAGGATGAGTATGTATGTATATGGTATAATCTGTCATGTATGTAGTTGCATATTAAAATATAGAAGAGAACAAAAATTGCATCATTATGCCTTGAAAAGTGACAAACTATTGCATTATATGTAAAGAGAAGTCATGCATGCTATGAAATCAGAGGGTAAAATTATGTATATGTGTGTTTGTGTGCTCCATTTTAGAGTTGACTGCATATGAAAAGTTAGAGAACTAGAAATTTTGTATTTTAAAAAGTGCATTTTGCTGCAATCTATGAGAAAATTGTGTGGTTTATGCTGGTATATAGGTGCAAATTGAGACTGTAAGCAACTAATTGGCTATTTGAGATAGTGATTCTTGAGAAAATTGAATGTAGGGCATCAATATCTGTTTTGAGTAGAGGAATTTGTCACATGATAATGTATATTTTTAATGTAGTGTGCCTTGCCTATTCTTCACCCATGTACTCAGACAAATTGCACGTAATTGTGTATATCCGAATGAATGTGACACCCTAAATTTTATATTTATAATGAATTTCATGGACTAATGTGTGCTATGGTTGCATCTTAGCGTATTGCAGGCTTCCAGGTGTAAGCCTAGCCCTAGGGGGTAGGATGTAATGACCCCCATGTTCACATTTTGGTTGTTGTTTTTCCTTGATGGATTCTGATACTAGATTATGATGTTGACATGATTAGTTATTATGTTGGAATTACATGCTTAAATGTTTATATAATGTTATTATAGCTATTGTATGACTATGGACAGGAAAGGGATGATGTCATAACACTCCTATCCAAGAGGCTTACGATGACATGACCCTCTTCCTAATGCTTACTATTGCTTCAACTATGATGTATGATGCATGCACATGTGCTTTGACATGTGCTTGGAGTGTTGCAGGTACTGAGTATCGACTCCACCTAGATACACAGGCTTGAGCATACACTTATTATCCCCAATGGTGGTTACTAGAGATAGTCACAGGCCCTATACCCTAGCCTAGCCCACTGTACCCTGTTAATGCAGTGTTCCAGTGTGGTTGTCTTATCATTTGGCTACCTAACGGTAATGTCTAAATTGCCTTTATGGCCATGTGTAGTTTGCCAGTGTGGTTTGTCGAGGTATTTTGTCTTGGTTTTTGTTAATCTTTTATGTGGATATATATGCATGTATTGGTTGTCGGTGTTATGTCGTGGTTTCAAATATGGTATTTTATTAGTGTTTAATTTATTGACAATTTAAATTATTATTTTCGTGTGAGTTGATACGCTATTTTAAATTTGGGTAATGAGCTCCAAATATAATACAACAATACGTAGATCCCAGGGTCTTTGCAAATTCCAACCATTACATCCATTAAACATCACCTCATGGTGGGCTCATTACAAGAATATTGAAGGGAGCTATCACAAACTGGCTAAATTATCTCCACTGGTATTCATCTTAGTCTCCATTCGCGTGCTTTACATGAAAATGTGTTGAGGATTGCCCATAGGTTAAAAGAGTTTCTTGGCATGAAGACAAGTGAGTTGATGCTTCCTCCTAACTATCCAGAAATCAATCAGCTTGATGTGATATGGAGCAATGACCATATTAAAGAGTAGCTGAAGATAGTTTAATGAATTAAATGCAATGACAATTTAGTTATGGTCCTCCTTTACCTCTTTCCATGGTTGGTTGTTGATTCTGGCACATCGACTAAGAAAATATCTGGGTCAAATAGGTGAGCATTGATGATTTTGGAAGGCAAAAAAAGACTAGTATACGTTGAAAAGGTAGAGAGAGAACAAGGGACAGAGGAAAGGAAATGCAAGCAGGGAGAAATCGTAGGAGGAAGCGATTCACTGAGACGAGCATATCAATTTGCAAATTTGAGGTGTGCTGAAGGCGTGAGCAATTTGATAAAGGTATTTACATCAGTTCTTTGTGTTTTTTTTTCCAGCACAAAAACTAAAACATGTTTGCTGCAATTTCCTCTTTGTTGGTTCTCTTGCACAAAACCAAGAAATCTGTTTACTGCATGTAAAGGAAATCTGCCCAAGTTTTTTTCAATGCAAGATATTACATTGCTTTCCTTGAGACCACTTGTCTTTGAGGCATTCTGTAAAATAGTTCACGCATCATGTCTATGTCTCCACCTTGTGCATACATGTCAACTAGAGCATTTCCAACTATTATATCTAATAAAATTCACCTTTCATGATGCTTTGTTGGACGTCCATACCCTGTTCCATAGCTCCCATTTTGGGCAAGCAGCGAAGATACTGGAAAAGGTTTTGGGATTTGGCTTTACACCACCAGTTGCATTTGCTTAAAAGTTTCTAAAGCCTTTTCAACAAATCCATTTTGTGTACATCCTATAATTGTTGCATTGCATGAGATCACAGTTCAGTGAGTCATTTTGTGAAACAGTTCACATGCCTTATATGCACTTCCACATTTTGTATACATGTTTACTAGGGCACTTGCAAACTACAACATTTGGACAAATTCCTCCATCCATTATGCTTTGATGGATGTCCATTCCCTGTTCCAGCAATCCCATTTTTGTATAGGCTGGAAGGATGCTGGCAAAGGCAACTTTTCAAGCAACCCCAACCTCCAAGAGCAGGGGATTATGATTGGTTATTGGATTGTCTTTAATTTGGTTTTGTATACCTCATTTGGTTAAATGAGACGAGATTAGGTCTAGGATAATGAGTCCTCATGCATGGCCTTGAGCACTTTTAAAGGCTAAGGATGCACACAAGAAGGCCTATCCATTTGCGGGGCATCGAGTTATCCATCTGTGGGGTGTTGATTCAGGTATGCTTAAGTCTCCTCGTCAATATGAGTAGTGTACTTGTTTCCATGTGGTGCCATCCCCTCAAGCACGCATGATGACTCCCCATCTGATCTGCACTCTAGTTTCTAGTGCCTTGGTAGTCGTGAGTAGTACCTGATAGTATATTTGATGAGAATCTCTATGTTGTGACATTGACTTTTTTGCATTGTGTATCATGTCTACTCCGTGACTGATGTGAGTGTTTGCCATTGTATCCCTTGCCTTTATTCTTCTGTTTGGGCCTTATGACTACCTCCGAGCACGGTGTGGTGGTCTCTTTTAAGTCCACATGGTTGGGAGGCGTTGCCACCGCCATTGGGGACCGGTGTACAGGTTTTGGAGCACCAGTTAGAGATGTTCTCTATTGTATTCATTTTGTCATTTATTGTATCATATTCATGGCTATGCCATTGTACTTGTATATTCTTTTATGTAATTGTACTCTCTTGAGAGAGAAGATGTAATCATATAATTTAATGAGAAGAAATGAGATGTTGTTTTATGTTTAGCTTACGGTGTCTGGTGTTGGTATCGAACCCGCGTGTTCTTTGATGATCATTATGGCCTTGTGTTTTAAAGTGGAAATGGGTATTAGGAACAGTTGAATTTGGTGTTTAAAATGAATGTAGTTCTAGTGATGTTTGCAAGGAGGGTGATTTAGTCCTCTCCTTTGGGTTGTACATTCGACCATACTTGGCCATGAGTGTTGTCGATCTACCGAGTCGGCAACCCTATTATGTATATGTTATCTATTTGTCAAAAAAAATATTATCTTGTCCTCTTTTGGCCCTTACCCTTTGGGGTCACGGGGCGGGATGTTACAATGTTCTATAGATGGTTCAAGTGCATAATCCACAGGAAGTAATTTTCCACTTAGATTCTTCTCCATCTTGTTTTAGGTATTGATCTTCTCATTACCCTTCCTTTATCTTTCTTCTATAAGTGATCTTGTTAGGCATTAGGATCTTAGGATACTAGCCATTATAAACAAAATATAAAATAAATAGAATGAGAATTATACAAGCATGAGTTTAACACATTACACAAGATATATACATGGGGAAAACCCTTTTAGGTAAAAAAACCCCATAAATCGTCATTTTATTAAAATACTTAAAAAATATATTCTATTAAAAAATAGACTAAACCTAGGGATATACTCCTCTACATACTTCCACATGGCTAATAATACATTTTGTGCATAGTGATATAATTCACTATAATATTTTAAATTCACATCCCTCTCAAATGAGAGAGAACCTCCTCAAATATAGGAGTGGAAAAATACCTGAAAGGGTATTAGTCACACCCATTCAAAGAAACCATTTGTAAATAATTAATAATCTAGTAGTTATTAGATTATTAATTATTAAATGGTATACTCTTTATAACATAAGGTTTTATAACCTTATTTAGAACAATATATAAATGTTATAAGGGTATGACCCCTTATAACATTATGTTCTAACACTCCCCCTTAATGTTAATAGGGAACATCACATGTAAATTTCTATAAAAAAAAATGAAGTACCCCAGTAGCGTAGGTCTTCTTTAACAGTGATAATTGGCACACAAATATATGCCCAAATGAAGAGCATGTATTCCAAACTACATGAAAGTCATCTTGTCACAATTTATAATCTTAGTGTTTTAAAAAATTATGCTTAAACAAGGTTTTATAATCTTTCTATTGGAGCTTGAAACTCCTCAAACCAGCCTCCTCTAGGTTCATTACATAGTGCCCATAGGTCTTACATAATACAATGCTTTTACAAGTGGAATATTTACAGAGAGAATACTTTTCAATATGCCCATAGGGCATATATAATGCAAGGAGTTAGCCATATATAATGCCTAGATGTCTTTTTTTTTTTTCTTTTAGGTCTTACATAGAGATTCCATTGTTAGGCACACTCTCTCCCCCTCAATGGCAACTCCTTACATCCTAAGGCATTAAAATGCCTAAGGTATTATTTTATGCCCTAGGTCTTACATCTAGAGGTTCTATTGTCATGCACACTCCCCCTCGATGGCCAAGCATTGATTTGAATTTGAAAATTTTGGTACTGCATAGAGGTTTGATATGATTTATTTTATTGGGAGCCTAGCCCAATTCTTCTTAAAATTATGATCTCTTCCATCTAATAATCAGTCTAGTAGAACTGGAGAATAATATTAGGATGGAAAGACTTTCCTTTGAAGGAAGTTCCCATGAACTTCAAATGTGCTTTATTTCTGGAAATAGGAGTCTTGAGTAAGAGTAAATAAATTTATCATAATAAAGTGGGAGTTGTAATAGCACCGAGATGAAAAACACTTCCAGTAATCTCCTAAGCACCTTGATTATTTTGTACTTACTTTTGTAGTCCACTTTTGATTAAAGAGCCATAGAAGATAATTGTTTTAAATATTTCTCCATCCATGTGATAGCAGTTGCACCATATTTGAAGTCATGGATAGAGGTATATGTCCTATCAATAGGATCACCAAAAATAGTTAGTAACATAATAAATTTTATTTATGATGCAAGAATAATAAAAGCATATAATTAAAAAGTAAGTCAACATATAATATGCTATGACAGTGCTTAAAATTGATCTGATGATCTTATCAAGGAGATCTCATGTTGTGCGTCAAGACCCTTGTACAATTAAACTAGTAAAGGGTGTGTGTTCTATATGCTTTAATTAATTTCCTAGTATACATATAAAGGGTTTTCTTATGTGAGATTTAACTAAGTGCTTTTCAAAATGTTAAAATCTATTGAAAAGTAAGGATTTAGACGAATTTGAAATAGAAATTTTCCAAGTGTTAAAAAAGGTCAACTTCTTTATATTATTGCAAGAATATCTTAAGTTTTGTGTGTGTGTGTGTATAATCAAATATTATTACCCCTATTTGCTCTTCAAGTAACAATTTCACATTTTTAACAAGTTAAAAACTCTTTATATGTTTATGTATATGTATATGTATGTATATATACACATTTGTATATATACATACGTACGAGTGATCCCACAATACTGTGTCCCACATTTTGGCCAAAGTAGGACTTTGAAAATAGTATTTTTAACCAAATTTTCACTTTCTAACACCTATAGCAACTAAACCGTTAGGAATTTGAAGATTATGTGAACTAGTGATTTTTGAGATTCTATGTGTAGATTCTAAATTTTTTTAAAAAAATTTTAAAAAAATTGTGATTTTTTTTACGTAACTTTTAAAAGGTAGTTTTATAGTTAACAGTATTTTAAAAAAGTGATGTTTATACCATATAGTATAACTTTTTTTATAGAAAAGATAAAATTCTAAATTTTTAAATATAGATTCGCAACACCAATATCTAGTGTGTGAATATTTTTTTATAATTTTTTATGCATATTTTTTTAATTAATTATTGAAGTGAGATTATTATAATTTAGACACATGTTTATACCATATAGCTTAACTTTTTCTATATGTATCCAAATTCACTTTTTTTTTAAACAAGGACATCAATAGCTACTGCACAGATATTTTTCAGATTTTTTTTTCACAATTTTACTATTTTTCCATGTGTAGAATAGAGAGCTTGATGTTTAGTGGAAAACCTGTGTTTAGTAAAAATAGAAAATAAATATAACAATCAAATTAAATATATTCAAAATTGTACTTGTTGGAAAGCTCATTTCGAGGGCTATAATCTTGCAAATTATCTTGTCAAATTCATTGCATTTGGAGGTGCAACCTGGGGTTTGAAACTGAAAATTTTAAAGAAATCTTAAGGCCTAGAGTGGGAGAGGACATCTAAGGAGGTCTTTGTTCAAAGGCACCTTTGTGTGAAGGTACCTTCACACAAAGGAAGGACCTTTGTTCGAAGATACCTTCGCACAAAGGTACCTGTTGCAAGTATGAGGTTAACTAGTGTTGTCATTGATGTCAACATACTCATATTGCATTGGTAAGAAGGTTTGGATGAGCTGTGTGTTGAGGATATTAAGAAAAGTAGTCTCAATCAGGAACAGTGAAGAATAGTGATAAGAAGAAGGCAAATGTACTCAATAGGTTGAGAATCAAAGGATGCGGATTAAAGGGTTTGTAGATATGAGTCTTGAGATATTCCAGTTAAGATTTTAGAGGTCCGCATGAAGATATGAAAAGTTGTGATCGGTCAAGTAGAACCGGTTCCGGGAGCTATTCCAGAGTGACAGAGTGTTACAAAAAGGTCCGGTGAGATCTGGAGGAGCATTGTCAGACTTTGCGGATTGGAAGGAGTGTTTGGGATGTCCTTGTGATGTGTCTTCTCTGTTTGTACAAAGTTTGGAGGTCCGGAAGCACCTTCTTCAGTATGACAGTGGCGACAGACTGTGTTCTTGAAGTTCCGGATGAAGAGGAGAAGAGATTCCAGTGAGTAGAGGAAGTGCGGATGTACCTAGTTAATCAGGCAAGCTCGTGAAGGTTCTTGGATCATGTTGAGGTTATGTTGTCGGTCCGCATTGGTGGTAGAGCCCGGAATTGAAGATATTCTTCCAGATGAAGTTCTTGCTCAGACTAGCCAACCGGATGAGTTGTTCATCTTGCGAATGTTCTTGTGGTGGCCGACCAGATGTATTAATCATCTTGCGAATGTCCTTATGGTTGATTGCCGACTTAGATGATTGTTCCTAAGTCAATGTCTTGTATAAATAAAGGTTTGTGAGTTCATTTCAAAGTGTGTGGATTAGCGGATGAGAGGGGTATAGCGAAAGAGCATAGGGCAAAGCAGAAGTATCTCAGGCTAAAATGGAACTGATCCAAACATGGTAAAGATGTCAATCTCCAGTTCAAGTTTGTGATTCTTATCACTTTGTAGACAGTGTGTCTCTTGTAGGCAGTGTACCTCTTTGTGAGTAGTGTGCTCAGGCAGTGAGCCCCAATTGGCATGTGCCATTCATTTTTCTTATTCTTCTAATAGAGAATAATCCTTGGGTTAATCACCCCGTGGTTTTTCCCTTAACTGGGTTTTCCACATCAAAATCTTGGTGTCCAATGTGTTGATGTTTATCTGCTCTTGTGTTTATGCATTATGCTTTCATGGATGGTTAATTGATATGCTATTAACTAACAAAGAAGAATCAAGTGTTTGAAGTAGAAGCAAGTTTTTGTACAACTGATTCACCCCCCCTCTCAGTTGTGTGCCCTAGATCTAACAATTGGTATCAGAGCTAAGTTCCTCTGAAAGAAGCTTAACCGCTTGAGGAGATCCAGGATGTCGTCATACAAGAAGGATAGTCTGAAGTTCGATGGAACCAACTTCACTCTCTGGAAAGGTCACATGAAATGTCACTTGGAGTGTATGGGAAAAGCATACTTGGCCATGGTCTCAAAACCATATGTACCTCCACAGGGTGGTCCGACAACTCTGAATGAAATCACAGATGCTGAAAACAATTTGCAGACCAAGGAAGCTCTTCTAAGCGCATTGAATGACTCAGATCTCTCAAATGTTATTGACCTACCAACTGCATATGAGATCTGGACTAAACTGGAACTTATGTATGAAGGAGATGAGTTTGTCAAGAGTGCAAGGTTGCAAAGTCTGAAAGGGAAATTTGAAAGATTGAAGATGAGAGATGATGAAAATATCACTACCTTTATGCCAAGAGTGAATGAGCTAGTGTGTGGAATCAAGAATGCTAGTGGAGTTCTAGATGAAAATGAAATTGTTTGCAAAATTCTCAGATCCCTTCCTGCTGCCTACAAAATCAAGGTTGCTGCCATTGATGAATTCAGAGCCCATAAAATTGTCACAAGAGAGCAACTGGCTGGCAAACTGGTTGCATTTGAAATGACTAAGTTTGGAGATGATCCCCCCAAGACTGAATCTACATTCAAAGCCAGTGCCTATGTGAAAGGCAAACAAAGATTTGATCCAGGAGAGAACTCTTCAAGGAAGCCGTCATGGTATGAACAAGCAAGGAAAGATATGGAAGAGGAAGAAGCAGAAATAGCTCAACTTGAAGCCCTCATTGCAAAAAGACTACCAAGAGGATCCAGTAAGTATGAAGGAAAACTACCCTTTAAGTGCTTCAACTGCAATAAGATTGGTCATTTTGCTTCAAGATGTTCGGAAAGATCTGCAACGTCTAATACCAACAGACAAAGGTTTCAAAAGAACTGCTATTATGTTCATGAAGAAGATGACAATGAAGGAGTAACAGATGATGAATCAGAAATAGGAAGCAAATCTAGAAATGAATGGGTGTTTATTGCCATCAAGGAAGAAGATTCGGTATCCTCTGAATCTGTCAATCATAAGGTTGTAGAAAGAGCTTTGGCTACCCAAATTGAAGAAAAGGATGATTGGGTTATTGACAGTGGATGCTCTCACCATATGACTGGTGACAAGAACAAGTTCTTAGATTTGGAAAAGTATGAAGGAGGAATGGTAAAGTTTGGTGACAATTCTGCTGGCAGAATCAGAGGTAGGGGAACTATTTCTTTTGATGGAAAGAGCAAAACTGGTAATGTACTATATGTGGAAGGATTGAAGCACAATCTTCTCAGTGTTGGTCAGTTAGTGGATAAAGGCTATGATCTCCAGTTCAAGAATGGAAGATGCAGAATCTTTACAAGCTCTGGAATTGAGATTGCATCCGGTACTCAAACTAAAGGTAATATCTTTCATCTGGTTGGTTCAAATAAAAGTTGTCTGTTTGTTCAAGTTGATTAGAGTTGGCTATGGCATAGAAGGATGTGTCATGTAAATTTTGATAACATCATCAAGATAAGCAATATTCAGGCTGTAAGAGATCTTTCAAAATTGGTGAAACCTACAAATAGTTTGTGCAAAGAATGTCAGCTAGGTAAACAGAGCAGAGTCTCTTTCAAAAGCAAAGATCAATCCACTACCAGATTGTTGGAATTAGTACATACTGATCTCTGTGGTCCGACAAGAATCAAGAGTATGCAAGGTGATAGATATTTCATGTTGCTAATTGATGACCATTCCCGGATGATGTGGGTTACCTTCCTAAAAGAGAAATTAGAAGCCCTTGAGAAGTTCAAAATCTTCAAAGCTATGGTAGAGAATCAAACCGGACTGAAACTAAAGTGTCTAAGGTCTAATAGAGGTGGTGAATTCACATCCGGTGAATTCATAGACTTTTTTGAGAAGCATGGCATAAAGAGACAATTATCTGCTCCTAGGACTCCACAGTAGAATGGAGTAGTCGAGAGAAAGAACTGGACCATCCAGGAAGCTTCCAGGACAATGATGATGGAAGCAAATGTTCCTCAGATGTTTTGGAAAGAAGCTGTCAGCACTACAGTCTACACTCTTAACCGAGTTCAAATCAGAAACAATACCAGTAAGACTCCTTATGAACTTTGGTTTGGTATAACTCCTACTGTGAGATATTTCAGAGTATTTGGTAGCAAGTGTTACATCAAAAGAGATGAAGATCTAGGAAAGTTTGATGCTAGAAGTGATGAAGGAATTTTCTTGGGTTACTCCACTCAAAGCAAAGCATACCGGTGTTACAATAAGAGACTGAAAAAGATGATAGAAAGTACAAATGTGAAGGTTGATGAAGGAATTGAGAAGCCCTCAAGGTTTTATGAATATGATGAAGATGATCAGGATGATGCTCTGATTCAAGGAACTCAATCCCTTCCTGAAAGTTAGATTCAGACTGATCTGGTAAATCAGGAAGAAGAGGTTTGTCTGAATGAACCTGATCAAGAAATAGCAGTGCAAGAGACTCCCAAAGTTCCAAGGTATGTAACTTTAAATCACTCTGAAGATCAGATCATAGGTGACAAAAAGCAAAGGGGTACAAATGAGGAAAATTGCTCAAAATTTAGATGAATGTTGTTTGATTTCAAAGATTGAACCTAAGACAATAAATGAAGCATACAATGATAAAAATTGGACAAAATCAATGGAAGAAGAGTTGATGCAAATTGAGAAAAATCACACTTGGGATCTTGTTCCCAGACCTAGAAACAAGAATGTGATTGGAACCAAATGGGTCTTCCAGAACAAACTAAATGAGGTTGGTGAAGTTATCAGAAACAAAGTCAGATTGGTCTGTAAAGGCTACTCTCAAATAGAAGGAATTGATTTTGAAGAAACCTTTGCTCTGGTAGCAAGAATTGGAGCAGTCAGATTATTTCTCGCATATGCTACCTTCAAAGACTTCAAGGTATATCAGATGGATGTCAAGTCTGCCTTCCTAAATGGTGATTTAGAAGAAGAAGTATACATTAAACAACTAGATGGATTTCAATTGTCTAATAATGATGATATGGTCTGCAAGTTAAAGAAAGGATTGTATGGATTGAAGCAAGCCCCAAGAGCATGGTATGAAAGGTTGGATAAACATCTTGTGTAGATTGGATTCAACAAAGGTACTGCTGACAGTAACTTATATTTCAAAATTGATCATGAAAATATTTTGATAGTTGAAGTGTTTGTGGATAATATCATTTTTGGAGGAAGAGATAGTATGTGCAAAACTTTTGCAAATCAGATGAAAAGTGAGTTTGAAATGTCTATGCTTGGTGAAATGAATTTCTTCTTGGGTCTGCAAATTACTCAAACAAAGAAAGGGATCTTCATTTCTCAGACCAAATATGTGAAAGAATTGTTGAGGAAATTCGGTATGGAAGATTCAAAGCCAATGAACACTCCTATGGCAACCGGATGTAAGTTGAGCAAAGATAATGACTCTCCAAAGGTAGATCAGACAAATTATAGATCAATGATTGGTGGATTGTTGTATCTCACTCAGACTAGACCAGATATAATGCAGGCTGTTGGTCTTGTGGCAAGATTTCAGGCTGATCCTAGAGCATCTCATGTTATGGCAATCAAAAGAATTTTTAGGTACTTGAAAGGAACAGTTGAGTATGGTCTATGGTATCCTAGAGATCTAGATTTCTCTCTCCATGCATATACAGATGCAGATTGGGCAGGAGATGTGGATGATCGGAAGAGCACCAGTGGTGGAGCATTCTTTTTGGGAAAGAGATTAGTTTCTTGGCTAAGCAAGAAACAAGGTG
Source organism: Cunninghamia lanceolata (assembly GCA_027924645.1). Classification (NCBI taxonomy): domain Eukaryota; kingdom Viridiplantae; phylum Streptophyta; class Pinopsida; order Cupressales; family Cupressaceae; genus Cunninghamia; species Cunninghamia lanceolata. The sequence continues at coordinate 708,680 of BSBN01001018.1, forward strand.
CAATATCTCTGTCTACAACTAAAGTAGAATACATTGTAGTAGCAAGTAGTTGCACTCAAATCTTATGGATGAAGCAGATGCTAAGAGACATTAAAGTTGAATATGAGGAGCCTATCACAATTTTCTGTGATAATTCAAGTGCAATTAATATTTCTAAGAATCCGGTATTGCATTCTAAGACCAAGCACATATCTATCAAGTTTCACTTTCTGAGAGAACAAGTGAACAAAGATGAAGTCAGATTAGAGTATATACCCTCCAAGGATCAGATTGCAGATATTTTTACTAAACCTCTCCCCAAGGACTCTTTTGAGTATCTTCAGGAGAAGTTAGGGGTCATGGCCCCTCCGGTGATGAACTAGGATGCATTGATGTGCATCAGTTCGGTGGATATCACAGTCACATCTTGTGATCTGGATTGATGATGGAGAGCTGCTACTAAGGGGGACCAGCTGGTATGATTCTGATATGTTACAAGTGCAAGTATGAGCCCTTTGCCCTTGATGTCAAAGGGGGAGAGAAGACATGTGAAAAACAAGTGGTTGATGATCAAAGGGGGAGCAGTAAAGGAAGAGAAGACATGTGGAGTTCTTGCTGATAGGCGGAGCTATGACAGAAAAGAGAATTTCTTGTCTTGATGGTTTTTCACATTATATGTTGCCATCAATGACAAAGGGGGAGATTGTTGCAAGTATGAGGTTAACCAGTGTTGTCATTGATGTCAACATACTCATATTGCATTGGTAAGAAGGTTTGGATGAGCTGTGTGTTGAGGATATTAAGAAAAGTAGTCTCAATCAGGAACAGTGAAGAACAATGATAAGAAGAAGGCAAATGTACTCAATAGGTTGAGAATCAGAGGATGCGGATTAAAAGGTTTGTAGATATGAGTCTTGAGATATTCCAGTTAAGATTTCAGAGGTCCGCATGAAGATATGAAAAAGTTGTGATCGGTCAAGTAGAACCGGTTTTGGGAGCTGTTCTGGAGTGACAAAGTGTTACAAAAAGGTCTGGTGAGATCCGGAGGAGCATTGTCAAACTCTACGGATTGGAAGGAGTGTTTGGCATGTCCTTGTGATGTGTCTTCTTGGTTTGTACAAAGTTTGGAGGTCCGGAAGCACCTTCTTCAGTATGACAGTGGCGACAGACTGTGTTCTTGAAGTTCCAGATGAAGAGGAGAAGAGATTCCAGTGAGTAGAGGAAGTGAGGATGTACCTGGTTAATCAGGCAAGCTCGTGAAGGTTCTTGGATCATGTTGAGGTTATGTTGTCGGTTCGCATTGGTGGTAGAGCCCAGAATTGAAGATATTCTTCCGGATGAAGTTCTTGCTCAGACTAGCCGACCGGATGAGTTGTTCATCTTGCGAATGTTCTTGTGGTGGCCGACCGGATGTATTAATCATCTTGCAGATGTCCTTATGGTTGATTTCTGACTTAGATGATTATTCCTAAGTCGATGTCTTGTATAAATAAAAGTTTGTGAGTTCATTTCAAAGTGTGTGGATTAGCGGATGAGAGGGGTATAGCAAAAAAGCGTAGGGCAGAGCAGAAGTATCTCAGGCTAAAATGGAACTGATCCAGACATGGTAAAGATGTCAATCTCTAGTTCAAGTTTGTGATTCTTATCACTTTGTAGACAGTGTGTCTCTTGTAGGCAGTGTGCCTCTTTGTGAGCAATGTGCTCGGGCAGTGAGCCCTAATTGGCATGTGCCATTCATTTTTTTTATTCTTCTAACAAAGAATAATCCTTGGGTTAATCACCCCATGGTTTTTCCCTTAACCGGGTTTTCCACGTCAAAATCTTGGTGTCCAATGTGTTGATGTTTATCTGCTCTTGTGTTTATGCATTATGCTTTCATGGATGGTTAATTGATATGCTATTAACTAACAAAGAAGAATCAAGTGTTTGCAGTAGAAGCAAGTTTTTGTACAACTGATTCACCCCCCCTCTTAGTTGTGTGCCCTAGATCTAACAGTACCTTTGTTCGAAGGTCCTTTAGGCCGCTTAAAAAAAAAAATTAAAAAAATTATAACTATCCACCTTCGAACAAAGGTCACTGAGTAAAAAAATAATTAAAAAATGCATAACAAAAGACCTTTGCTCGAAGATTATAAAGTTAACTCACATTGTAAAAAATTTAAGCAAAGTGCATATATAAATAAGAGGTCAAATATTTTGTAAAACTAAAAAGTGTATTCCTAATTTATTTGCACTTTTCAATTTCAGAGGTTTTTAAAGATAAAATATTTGGTGGAGTTTTCAACCGATATTTTTGAAGGAGGAAATGGGAAATAAAAGAACAAGGAAAAATAAAGCTATAATTATGCGATCATATTCCATAGAAAAGGAACAAAAATTATCTCAAGAAAGGATGCAAAGATATTTTTTTAAAAAGAAGGTATGTATTTTTTAATTTGTATAAAATTGTTTCAAAAATATTAGATTCCTACATGTTCTAAATAGTTTCAATGGTCTAGAATTAGATTCAAAAATATAGTTTTCAATATAGTTTGTAGCTACATGTTCTAAATAATTTTCAATAGTCTAGAATTAGATTCAAAAATATAGTTTTCAATATAGTTTGTAGTTTTAGATTTAATTTTAAACTAGAATTAGATTCCTACATGTTTTGCATTCATCTAAATTGTCTAGGCTAAATTCACTAGATTCCCTAGCTTCTCTCTAGGGTTTGTATCTCTTTCCACTACTTCCTCAACTCTAGGGTTTGAGTATAGTATCTAATTTTAAATTTAATTTTAATACAAATTAGATTCCTACATACATTCTACATTCATCTAAATTTATAAACCTAGAAAATTTGGCTTTCTTTATGCTTTGCTGGAGATGATTAGACTAAAATTGCTCAGATGGACATACTTTGTCATGTCCAACCCAAGAAAGGGGGCCTGGAGTACTGAGACTTCCATTAATCCCATACAGCCGTAGTGAGTTATTTTGGTCAGTTTAGGCATCTTGGATGGGATGGTTGGCTTGGTGTATAAGGATGCATCTAGAAAGGTTTTAATGGTGGCTCAATTAGGAAATCTTTTATTATTTATGGACGGAGATTAGAATATGATTTGGACTGTGTGGCATATTTTCCTAGCTTGGAGCATCTGGTTATTAATTATACAAAGCCATTGTATGAAGCACCCAGTACATTCTTTGTGTTCGTTTAAGTTGTTCAAAGTTTGACATGATAGAATGTACATGGTATTTAATCTGACATTTAAGGCTCATATCAGAAGAGATCTCTTTAATGGTTGCAGGTAATGCAAGGAGGTGTATGTCCACAGCATTATTCCTTTGTTTTGTCAAGAGCCAAGCTAGCATAGAGGAAGTGGTGTTGACGTAATGGCCAATCTAGGGATGATGTATGGTGCCAGATGGATTGACAATTAGCTATGTCATCAAGCTTCTCAGCCTATTTATGATGCTAACTAATTTTGTTTCGCCATTCTTGGCGATACTGCATACCCTCGTCTTCATGTTGTTTTCCTATTGTAGAATCTTGGATGGAGTGCAGAGATTTCAATAGGGGTCTTTCCTTGCCACTGTTTTAGTGGGAGACCGAGATAGTTGGGCGTATAAGGATAACAGATCGCTGTCTAGTTTTTGACAGCAATTACACCCTTATGCAATTTACAATCAGGAATATTTGTGGGTAGCAATGGATTCAAGGGAGAAAGGAGGGAACGTTATGCTGGTCAAATATGGTGTCGCATATTCTATCTAACATGATGGACATAGTGCAAGACGGCCACTATGTCCATGCAATAGCTACTGGACTAGTTGTCAGTCAGATTTACAACCTTGAAAGATAGAATGTTGCTTAGGATAGCTATGACATCAACAACAGTGATGCTCTAATTGGCAGAATATTCCCCATAGAGCTATTACAGACGTCCCAAGCTATCGAATGTGTTTTTCATGTAATGTCGCAGGGCCTCTTGTGTGGGTGTATGGTAGGATTGGAAAGAGATTTAAAGGCTCATGTGTATAATTTCCCTGGGGAGCTGGCTACCAGGTGCTATGAAGTCTTCACTTCCATAAAGTTTCTATGAGGGCATGCTCTGGATTGGGCACCTCACATGCCTAAGGTGATAGCAGTTAGCGATGACGACGAAGATGAATTAGGAGTGGATGAAACAAATCAATCCCAGCTTGAGGCAGTCAGAGGCCGTGGTGGCCAACCGCGGGTGATGAGTGCAGAGGAAGCCAGTGGTGAAGTGTCCAGGGTCGATGGATAAGATTTGGTTGTTCTTTGTGATGTTGATGTGTTGGGGGTTGCATGCTTCTTATCTGTTTGTTTGATCTTTTCCCCTATTTTGTTTGTCGGTGGTACTTTTGCACATTTTTTTCTCCTTTATGGACTTATCCTTTCAAAGGCTCTTGTAATTATGGCCCAACATTGTTGAGGGCAATTTTGTAATCTCTTTACACCTTTTAATATATTTGTCTGGTGGTCTTCACCTTTCTTTTTTTAAAAAAAAATTATAAACCTAGTAACTGCCACAAAGGGATATCTGTTATCAACAAAGTATGCACCCAAATGCTAAGCTATCAACTTAGCTACTTGTTGACACATGGGAACACTCTTAGGCTTTTGGGTTGCCTAAAACTTGGAGTGAACCTCCAGAGCGGGCTGGTTCCCCTGGCAGATCACCTAATCTAAAAGACTTTTTGAGGAAAGGGATAGAAGGTTGACTGAAAATGAAATTCTAAACTCTAACAGGTGATACACCAGTACTTTACTTATTTCAACAATTTCACTCACAAACAACTTCACAAAAGTCTTTAATCCTCATAATTTCACTGAAAAACTAATGCAATACATAACATACAGCCTACATCACATGAGACTTTCGCACTCAATCTTGCAAAAATGAGACATATGAAAAGGACTCAAAGGTAAAATCACAATTGAACATCAGATCACTGATTGCAAAATGAATTAGAAAGTATGAAAAGGAGAACTTTGCTGCTCTATTGAACTGAAAGGAGTAGAAACTGAGTACAAAAATGTTTACAAAATTCTCTGTAGGTGAACAAGAGAGGAAGAAATAATATTTTGAACTGAAGAAACTAAATTTCCTTCCTACTTATAACTCCAAAAATCTCCCTAAGGAAAAGCTGAAAAAATCTCTCCAAAATAGCCATCTTGATCTATTTTCGAGCTCCATTGAAAAGCCTCCAAAAAAGCAACCAAAACTGGTCTAAATTGAGTGTAAAAGCTGACAAAACTCTCTCCAAAGTGGTCCCACTAAAAACACCTAAAAATTAGGCTTTACCTAATTGTAAACTACAATAAAAGCTCCATCTTTTGCTCAGTTTTTTCAATTTCGCCCTAAAGAAAGTAAATAAAAAAAAGAAGATTCTAGCCTATATCCACTTTGCTTTAACTGCTTTTAATAACAATTATTTAAAATCAATTTATTAAAACATTTCTTTAAATATTGTTTTCAATACAAGGCTCATATGATTATTCTGCCAAGTATTCGCTATTTGGGCATTTGATTTTTCTATAAAAATCATAAAAATTTGAAGTCACTATTGAATGGTTTAAAAAAGAAAACCTCCTAAGGTATATCCTCCATTCGATCTGCAAAAATTCCTAAGGCAATATGTGATGTTGACTTACCTTTAAAGTGTTGTAACATACTCTAAGGCATAAAGGCCTAGGCAATGAAACATATGCAAAGGGGGACAAAAGATACCCCGAGGGTATTAGTTGAGGCTTCTAATTTTTTAAATCAATGTGATAAAAATATCACATTGACTTAAGGCAATATGGAAACCCTAAAACAAAACCACTTGAGGCTCTAAATTCTCGGGCTCATTTGCAATTTTGACTTTTTGATGACAAGAGTTTTGCTGAGCTGCCGCCATGATGAGCTAGGGTTTGATCCCTTGAGCTTGATTCTTCACCATCATTATTGTTCTCTAGGAGCTTCCTTGTTGATTTTTTGCAGGAAGAGACAAGGTAAGTTCTTTTCTATCACAAAATGTAATATAGGTCTGCATTTTGAAGTTTTATTTGACTCTATTAGCTGCGGCCAAGACCATCTTCTAATGTATTTCACTTTGTTTATCTTTTGCTTCTCTCTTCTCTGTATTCGAGGACGCCATTTGTTGTATCTCTGAAGCTTGATGTTAAGAGTTTGAATGCATTTCTCTATAGCAACAGTGAGTGAGTTTTTCACCTTTCGAGCTCTGTATTCATTTTTTGTTGATATGATGCTCGATTTGAGCTCCAGAAAGCTTTCCTTATGCAAAGTTGTGGCTATGTTTTGTATGTTTCACTCAGCATGATATACACTCGTCTTTGTCTTATGTTTGGCATTATCTTTTTTATCATGACTAGATTATATCTTGATGGCACTTTGTTCTCTACATATTTTATGGGCTGCAGCTAAATACTTTCATTTCTCTTACTTCTTAGCATCCTTTTGCTTTCATGGGTTCAATTTCTATGTATGAAGAGAGGAAAGCATTTTCAGGCTGCAAATTTTGATGGCACAAACTGGGTTTTTCTTCATTTTCTATAAGTAAAAGGTGATGAAACTATATTGCTCTTCCATTTTCTAAAAATGTAAAAAGACAAACCTTTCTCTGACACTATACAGGGCCGCGGGCTTCATATGTTTGAGTCTTTACCTTACTAGCAACATTCACTTGAAACTATACCAGGCCATGGTTTCTTTGTTTATCATTCTTGGAGACTCGACCTGAAAAATCTTGAATGAGTTGAAACTCAAGTCACTCTTTTGTATTTCCCCTAAATAAACAAAAGATACATATATCACTGCTACTCCATATGAACTCGCATACAAACTGTAACTTTGCACTTTGTGATGAAATTGAATGAGCTGAAATATATGCAGTTCTTGTTTAGTATCTCTTGTAGATGTACATGCGCACTGAGATCTCATTCTATGCACTGCACCTTTCGAACCACATGCCTACTATAGGTTCTCCCCTTCCTGATGCATTGTATCTATAGGGTCTATCCTTCTTGAATGGTTGTCATGCTAGTTCATTTCACACCCTACTCTCTTGACTGCACCTTCTTTTTCATGTTTGTTGCTCCTTCACAGGTGGTTGTCATATTTGATTTGTTTTGACTGTGGTTTGTCATTGCATGACTATTCCTCTAACTAGATTGTTACCTTGCATACCTTATATGCTATCTATGTTTCTATCCTCACATGGCACACAGTATTCTATATAATGTGGTATTCACATTCATTTCCCATTATTTTTGTTCTAGAACTCCAAACTGCATTGTATATACTTATAGTGACAGCAATAGAGCATTATGTGGCAATAATCCATGATAATGCTAGGTCTTCTATGGTCTACAACTTCATCTTTTATTAACAACAAAATGATTAATACCTATGGTATTGTTGTCCAATTGTTTCCTTGATAAGGACCTGAATGGAATATTTGATTACTATGCATATGGTAGCCATTTTTTTAGCATCTTATGATAACACAGTCAAGAAGTACTTCATCTAAGCTTCCTTGTGAACAATGTACTTCTTATTATCCCTTGTATGCAAGTATCATGAGAAAGGTACTTTTGATGAACATGTTTATAATCCATTTTTTATGTTGGCATTGGGATATTATGTTCCTTGATCAACACCAGATTGTTGTCCTCTCCATGTGAGCATTTACACTAGCGAAGGCTACATTTTGTCATTACCTTTAATTGAATTATTTTCTCATCTGAAAGGCTGCATGATGAGATTAGAGTACTGCTTCTAAATGCATATAAATGATAATGAAAGATAGATAGTGAATGAAATAACACAATAGCATGATATTGACAATGCCTTTACTCAATTCCACACATTATTGATCTGTCTTGAATGAGTTCACTGCTCATGTATGGTTGTCATTTCATCACCTGAACTAATAATCATGGATGGGCAATAAACTCAAGGCTCATGCACTCACTTGATGTGAGACTCCTTCAGTTGATTATGTTCTATTTGAGCACTATGAATATGAATTATTATCCCATCCCCTCTTGAGATTCAAGGGCAGCATACTGGACTCTACCCTTGTGGGAGCCCACTTTGCACCACATGCTATGACATCTTCATATCAGCAACATGATTTCACCTATACCTGCATAGGAAACAAATATGTTAGATAAAAAATAGTGAAGCTCAATGCTCCTGTGATGTTTCATTTTTAGGCTCTCTTGCATATAGATGATTATGTTATCTAATTCAGTATATCATAGGCAATGTATTATGTTTTTGTTGATAGGCACATAGAGAGATTCATATGCAGAGCTCTAACAAATTTTCACAATCACTACAGGCTTTCTTGAAGATCAGGAGAAAGGATGGGAAAGAAACAACAGAAACCAACTCAAGACATTAAACATGTAATGATGGCTATGTTTCTCCTTATTTGCTTCTTCATACTTCAGATGCATAGAGTATTCTTTATGATGTGTCGGTTCAGCTATTCCCATAGCTTGTGTGGGACTTTTGATCTCTCTTGCTTTCATTTAATGCAATTCTTATTCAATTTGGTATATCTCATTTGTCAAATGAATGAAACATTGTAATATGAAATGAAATAACCCCTATCACTGATGAATCTTCTACAAAGCATTAAATGATTCACTGGTTTTCTCTCTTCTGGCATAACAAAAGCATGATAAAACTAAACCTTTTATTTTTCAAGCACTCTAAACTATGCAAATATCATAGCAGACAAATGTTATTCATCTTAAAATGAACTTAATGAACCAGCTCTACCAATTTGAGTTGTAGGTGAAAAATTGGTAACAATATCCATGCACATTTTTTGTCATAGGTAAATCACCTACAAAATCTCACTATATTTTAACACATACATGATAGTGTTTGGTTTTGAAGTGGTTGATAAAGTCCTAATTTCCAATTACTCAAGCCAAGTAATAACATCTCACCTCAAGTACAATGTTAAACATAATTAGCATCGTCGGGTCTAATTAATGTAATACTACAAACTATCTATATGGTTTAGTGTCCCCCCAAAGTTCCTATCCACCTTAGGGGTACATGCTACTTTCATCACATCCTTGTCAACCTATGGATAAGAAAATTAAATATCCATTAGTACATAAAAGGCCACTAACATGGTTCAACCTAAAGAAATAGGAAGAGAAAGCACTAAAAACATTGGACTTCATTTTTCATTAAATGAAATAGCCATGCTAATTTAGATTATCCAAGGCTGAATAGGTGGAATCAAATAGGTATATCTCTATTTACATGCTCAAACCCTAATCAAGATATGATAGGAAACTTGATAAAAAAGGATGAACACAAACCCTAGGGTAAATCTAAAAGAAAAAGATAAAAGTGAGAAATTAGATAGCTAAGAACTGTTTAATTAAAATAAAGGCCAAACCCTAAGTTATAAAATCCTAGGTCATGATGGAATGTTAGGTTCACCAATAAATGTAAAGGAAAAACATTTGACCAATACCATGTACAATTGATACATCTAATGTAATTATGTTACACAAAATGAACCCCTAGTCAATGATCATAGTGTCTTACAAGAATATGATTGGGGTCCATTAGACTTTATGTCTTATAGTTTTCGGTGAGTATCATGTGGATATTAAAAGGTTTATGGTAAATTCCATTATTATACAAATGCCCAAATAACATGACATTTCAATATGGACCCTTAAATAATGTGTTCTGCATAGGATGGAAAGAATAGGAGTTCAATATAGTTTATGTACGTATGTAAACAATTTCAACAATATAGTTAAATAATATGTTCTCTAAGTGTTCAACAATTTCCTCATGTATTTTTAGCTAAAAATGAGAATTTTGATCCAAGTATTAAAGACCTATCAAATACTCTTAAAACATGAGTGTGTAGCACTTTATTCATAAGCCTCATTAAGGTTGTGAAAACTAAATTGAATTCTTGGTTGAATTTGATCCTAAACCTTTGTTCTCTAGATCTCTAGAAAATCTTGTTACTTATTTTACGACAAAACTCCTTCAAATCTTCTCAAAGTTTAATTGTTTGAAAATTGTGTGTATAATGATTCTAAGGTTCTCTAGATGTTTGTAACATAGTTCTATAATTTAATCTTGGAGATCACGTATACTAGAAATTAGAGTTAATTTTAATTTACTAGAATTATATTGGACTACATGTCCTACACTCATATTTCATATATGCACATGGACAAGTACAATATTTCATTTATGCATGGAGTTGAGTAATATTTTTTTCCCACATCATGGGCACCGCACCTTGGATTCAATCAAGTGTATGTTATCTAGATAATTTAAAATGATATGCTTGAGTCACCTCAAAGTATCTTTGAGCACCTAATCTATGCTACCATTACATGCACTTGTATGTATAGATCTACATGAGGAAAATGATGTTAGAATTTTACATGTATGCTCAATAAATTATAGTGATTTGAGAGTAAATGCAAAAATGATGCTATACATTTTTAAATATTATATAATATCTACAAAATGATAAAATGTTAAAATGTTAAAACTTACATTTACTTTTTTGAAAATGAGTTTATATATCCATCCCTTAAATATATTCTAAAGTCTTATTTATTTTATATAATATGTGTAGGGGCTCAACATATAGAAACTGGAGTAGAAATCAAACCTAATTTAGATACTGGAGTAGAGGAGGCCCAATCACACATAGTTGATGTCAGGGAGGAGGTCTGACCATACATAGTTGATGTCAGGGATGAGGCCCAAACACACATAGTTGATGTCAGGGAGGAGGTCCAACCATACATAGTTGATGTCAGGGATGAGACCCAACCACACACAATTGATGTCAGGGAGGAAGTCCAAATAAACTTTGATGTTGGAGAGGGGTTGGGATCACTTCCTTATATAGATATGCATATGAATCTAATTAAAGAGGTTAAGAGAAAATTTTCTTATAGAAATATAGATCATAATTTATTTTAAATGGATGTAGAGAAATTGAAATTTTATGTTGAACAACCTGCTCATGTTACTAAGAGGTTGTTGAGTAGAAATTCAAAGGAAATACTTGATAAGCATTTCAATCATTGTGATACACTTCTTCAATCCCAACTATTATCAAGTATGCTTCTTCATGACAAGATAAAAGAGCCATTAAAATTGTTGGGTGTAGATTTCACAAAAAAGAGGAGAAGACACATAGAAAAAGACATTGTTCAAAATGTTACAAAAGGTTTGACTTTCATTGGAAAAAAGTCTCAATCAGTTGATAAGAGAATTTCAAGAAGAGTGATGTTGACATCTATTATAAGTCCACAAATGCCAAGAAAATGTCAGATCTTTTCACTTTCAAGTGAAATTGGCTTAAGTAGAAAGACACTAACATGATATGTGAAAAGGAGAAAGGTTTTGGATGATAGTACTGCATAAGGAAATTGGGAAATGATGTGTAGTGCTCCTCATTATAACAAGATTAAAGATAGTGTTAGGAAGTTGATCTCATATTTTTGGCATGATCATACTCATCCTTCATCAAATAGTAGAGATGTTCTCAAACACATGATATCCAAATGATTATGAACTGCATACAAAACATTGGTTAGGCATAACACAACATGAGATGTATGTGATATTTTTGTGATGCAAATCCTCATATAAAGATTAGGACAACAATGTTTGAAATGTTAAGGTCATGGTGTGTGAAGGTAAACAAAGTGTTTGAAAATTGTTTTTGCATTACCATATTGAATTTGATCTTCACTATTAGGTGTTTCAAAATATTAGAGAAGAAAGTGATGGTGTTGAAAATGCACCTCCTAAATGGTTAAATCAGTTCATAGCATCCATCTTATGTGATAAATCTAATCATGATGTAGATGGTCTAATGAAATGTATAAAAATACTTTGTGAAACATGTGGAAATTTGGCTAAAATACCTTTGAGAAATGAAGATACTGACATGATGAAGATGGTAAATTGCAAGAGTTACAAGTACAGAAAGAGTGAAACAAGATTTGGGAAAGAATCCACAAGGTTAGATTACATAGAAGAGGAAATACTTATTGGAACATTTATGGAAAATTTTTATAAATTGATACAACCATACATACATCATGCATTTTTTGCTAAGTGGCAAGCAAAACAATTTCATTTGTTGATAGATACTTTTCCACTTGGAATAGTTTTATCAGTAGTGGACTTTGTAGAGAATTACTCTTTTACTCATCAAAAGGAGATTCAAACACAATATTATTATTTGGAGTAGGTCACTGTTATGGTGCATGTGTGTTATTGACCTACACAATTGGATTTGGATGGTGTTGAGATTACATATCTACAAACGAGTCATTAAAAAGAATATCACTTTTATATTAGTGATGATAAAGAGCATGACACACATTTTGTACAACATTGCTTTAAGAAGTTTTTTTAAGATTTGGCAAGAAGGGGTGTCAAAATTGAAAAATATTTTGTATGGTCAGATGGGTGTGCATCACAATTCAAATGATATCAAGGCCATTTTATGCAGTTTTCAGATATCACTGACATGAAAATATACCACATGATTGGAGTTTCTTTGAGAGTGGGCATAGAAAGGGTGAACATGATGGTGTAGGAGCTTGCATCAAACGTGCTCTAAGAAAACATCAAATGAGTTATGAGGGATATTGTATAAATGATACACATGATGTTGTTGAATGGTGTAAGAAACACTTCACATGTGATGTCGAAATATCTTCAGGGAGGAACACACATCCAAATAGAGTGTTCTGGGAGATATCAAGTATGTATTGTTTGAAAAACATTTTCCTTGTTTAATAAATTTACTTATTTTATTTGTTTGTGATTATAGTTTTATAATTTCAACAAAATTATTTAATTGTAAATCATATTTGATGTATATAAAATTTGTAGGTGTGGATAGAAGAACATTGCATGGATGTAAGAGGGTAGAGAAAATAATATTTTTGATTTGTGTCATGAGTACAGATAGCCACACATGGATGTTGTGCACTAGGGATTACTATTGTTTTTGTTATGACTGCATGTTGGGAGATTGTGAGGATTACAAGAACCAACAACATGGATATGTCAGTGAATGGAATCAAGTGCCACTAGTTGTTACCAACACATATGATGAAAATGAAGATGAAATCTTTGAAGACATTCGTTTGATTTCAAATGATTATGACCACATTTTAAGATTGATTAAAAAAGGTATATATATAATGTTTGACTTGTAGTTCAATTTTTTAATTTTAATTTCATTCTTAAATATTAGAATTCATGACAGGAACTTCTATTTTTTTACATTTTATTGTGGTGTAGGAGATGTTTTTGCAATCATAGCAAAGGTTGGAAACATAGGTGTTAGTTATTATTTATTGTGTTGCACAAAAGAGAGGAAGAAGTTAATAAAACCAGAAACAAGCAATGAAATATTGTTTGGACCACAAGTTCAATTGTAGTGCAAGAGACATATCTCAAACAAGTCAAAATTATCCAAAGTGGGATTCATTTTATTGATTAACAAACTCACAACGTGGTGTATCAGTATAGCCACCTAGTAATTGCTACTGGCTTATATCTTCGTCAATTTCCACATGCACGTGGACCTCATAAGTGGAGACTGAAATAAAGCAAACTCTTTATTTATTCGATGATCAAATTGCAAATACAAACATGTATATAAACTATGAGGGAGTTGACAGTGTTGACAGTTACAATTGTTATATGGTTATATATAACTAATAGTTGAAACTGAATCGACCGAACCATAACAATGTAATACAATGATGTATTACGTTACGGTAACATTCCCCCCCTTATTACATTGTTCCTGCAATAGTACCAAGGGACCCCCCCTGGATGCTAAAATACTCAACAAATCTGATTACATAGTATGAATACATATTGTATAGAAGATCTTCTCCCAAAGAACAAATCCTGAACCAAGTGGGGATCCATCATGCTATCTCGTCTACCCTTGGAAAGGCATAGCTTCAAGCTATGTTCTTGAGCTCTTTAGTCCCAAGCTCTCAAATCACAGAGTCTTGAATTATTTGACAATGAACCCTAAGAGATATGACAGATCTCTGCCATTGTCTAGTGACCGCGAAAGGGTATAATTCAAGATCATATACTCTTTAAAGCTCACTGGACAACAATCTATATTGAGCTCAACACCAAATCCCAAACCTATCTCCAAAACAAAATCTTCACAAAACATACATTCTTCAAATATGTCAGCTCCGTCAGCATCAACAAAGAAAAATAAAACAACCAAAACCAAAAATGCTTCTCATGCAAAGTATCATCTCAAAGCAAGAAGCTAACTTGAGATGATGGAAAATCCTCCATCCTCCAATGCCCCCTTCCTCCAATATGACCCTATTACACTTTAACCAACTGATGTCTTGGATGTGTCTTTGGAGTATTCATTAGGAATAGAAAAGATGTCCTTGAAATCATAAGTGATCTTTGACATATGTGCATGTTCATACCTTCAAAAGCTCTATCAAGTGTAGCATGCATAGCCCCAAAAGCACAATCATTCTTGAGCATACAAGATTTATATGAAGTAGCCATGTAATATTTGTGGCTATAATGAAAAGCAAAAGATTGGGTGTCGAATTCAACTGATAATACACCCATTACAATCATAACAACTTATTTAAGTTCAAAAAATCAACTACTTCTCCTTTCAAAAACACTACATGCCTTCTCCTTTCAAAAATACTACATGCCTTTAACACAAAAGAAACTCTCCTTTTTAATGTCCCCGATTTAAAAGTAATACCTCTTCTTTAAATCTTAGAAGTAATACATCTTTATTTCACACCAACGGAAACATGTAAATTGTATCATATATAAATTTCAGTGAGTTTTTAAACTCACCATGGTTGGGTGTACATATTTTATATGAATTTCAATGAGACTGCATTGAGAGGAATGTCTTCTATACACTTTCACAGGTCTACGTAGGCCAACAAACACAAAATTCACCATCCACGATCTTCACTTCATAATTGCCTTTATCAGTCTTCTTCAAACAAGCTAGTAAACAACAGAGAATTCAAAAACAAACTTTCCTCTCATTCCTACGGATCCACAGAAGGCTTTGACTTGCAATAGATTATACAAAATTTCTAAACCATTCACTCACATATCAATATTTGTTTCCTCACATGAATTGAAATCACCTAATGTAACAACAAATGCATAGAAGAAATGAAACCCACAGTTGAATCAAATAGCGAATGTGTAGAGGAGAATTTTTAAACATCCCATAATGATTTGGAATAGACTTATCATGCCACACAAACTTCAAATGTCATCAGATATGAATGTACACTGAACATTATTCTTCCAATCAGCCTATAGACGATTTCCTTTTGTCTAAAACCTCTGCATCCTTTGACTGCTTCATCTTTCAATCCTTCCTCAGCGGCTTCAACACCTTACTTGCACATCAGACATTGAATGCAAAAGAATACTACAACAACATCCATTCAATGCATCCTGGAAGGTAAATGAGTAGAAGAGGAGGAGCGGCCAAACAGTAATTTCTAGCAGTACTTCAACCGTTAGAATCCTCACGCAGGCCATTGCTCAACAACGCCATTTCTCCACATTTTATTCCCTTCTGCAGTCCACAAACAACTCCTCGCTCAGGTCATGAATAAACGAATCTACACCAAACACCTCACATCACATAAGAATCTCGGATACCATATGAAATAAAGAAAACTCTTTATTTATTCGATGATCAAATTGCAGATACAAACATGTATATAAACTATGAGGGAGTTAACAGTGTTGACAGTTACAATAGTTATACGGTTATATATAACTGACAATTGAAACTGAATCGACCGAACCATAATAATGTAATACAATGATGTATTACGTTACGCTAATAGAGACTAGATAGAGATGACCATAATAAAATATTATATATTATTGTTCAGCAAGATGAATAATGAATGTGGTGTGAAAAATGTGGACAACATCTTTCATTTCATTTCAGGTATTCACTAGACCTACTATGATAGAATATTGCCGTATGTAGATGTACTACAGGTGTCTTAGGTCTACTAGATCTCAAGAACGTCTTACTTGTAGTTCACTTTTAAATTATTTTAATTTATGCTTCAATAGATTTTTCATGTGTTTAATTTTAATTTCAATGGTTCTTAAAAATTTTAGAATTCATGATCTCTAGGTTCTAATTTTATTTACTTTTCATCGTGGTAGGAGATTTGTTTTTGCAATCATGTAGCTTAGAGGATTTGAAGTTATTGTTTCATTTCAAGTACATGATCTCTACACTATCCAGCATAATATTTTCTTACATGTATGTAGGCTTTAAGTTAGGCACGTGTCTTAGACATGTCTTAGAATGATATTTATCTAATATGTGTCTTTTGTATATAGAATAGGTGTCTTAGATATGTCTTTAGTCTAGACTGGAATAAGGTATAAAATTTAGTTGTCTTAGGTCTACTGCATCTGCTAAAAAATCTAAATTTGTTTTAGATACTCTTAGGTCTAGACTAGAATAAGGTATAAAATCTCTAGGTGTAGATTAGATATGTCTTAGGTCTAAGTTGCATCTACTAGGAAATCTAAATATGTCTTAGATATGTCTTAGGTCTACACTCTATAATAAGGTATAAAATCTAGGTGTCTTAGATATGTCTTAGGTCTAAACTTTACGTCTACTTGAAAACCTAATTATGTCTTAGATATGTCTTAGGTCTAGACTAGAATAACAGTATAAAATATAGGTTAGATTAGATATGTCTTAGGTCTAGACTAGAATAACAGTATAAAATATAGGTTAGATTAGATATGTCTTAGGTCTAGACTAGAATAAGGTATAAAATCTAGGTGTCTTAGGTCTTAGGTGAGGCTACATGAGCTTCCACCTTCACACGGTTGGCCTTGTCAGTACAGAATAAATATTTCTTAAAGCTAAGGGAAGCTCTTTTTTTGTATCTAGAAGTTATGAAACCCTAGTAAAGTTTCTTTGTGCTCATGTGAGTTTGGTATCATTAGAAATTTATAACTTCTAACTTAACTTTTTTGTTCACTATATTTAGAAAGTTGTACATGAGTTTAATTATCATTCAAGTCTCAAACTTAACAAGCCTCTTCTATCTAGCTCATTTACATTCAAATAAGATGAAATTGTATAGATTCAATCTTTGGTATATATTATGAAATTAACATTGGATCTAATACCTCTTCACATGGTCTAGGAGTACAAAATTATTCTAGTTTTGACTAAGATGGATGAAGTTATATACATGAGTTCACGACCTTAACTATAATTATGTTAAATTATAATTGAATTCCTACTCACTATAACTATAGGTGAAGGGAGAGATGGTCTTTAATAGTATAGGTACCATGTCAAAGTTGTTGTGTACTTGTATAATTAATTCTATAAGTTATCCATAAGACCTAATATAACTAACGTAAATGATGTGTGCCACATGTTGGCATCCCCATCCACCTAAATACATTATAATATCATATCCCTAGGTACATAACACGAGTATTGTGGAATGACCCATACATATATACATATACACATATATGCATATATGTATGCACATGTATATGTATAAATGTATGTATGTATGTATATATACATACATACATACATATATATGTACCTAATTTAGGAAAAATAGATACTATCTTATTAACTTGTTGATTGTGAATGTAAAGAGGTTATATTTGAAAATAGGGTTTCCTTATATGTTTGGAATAGGGAATTCATTTCATAATGCATATCATGGAAGTGGAAAGCTTTAGAGAATTTTCTTAAAAACCCTTGAATTATTCTTGAGCTTCGGAAGAGATTTGTGTGGGAGAAAACTCTTTTATTTTTGGAATCTTGGGAACTCGAAGGGTGTTTGCTTGGAGTATTGTATTTTCTTCATAACCATTGTATTCAAACTTGAAAAGAAGGTATTTTCCTTTTTATGTTTTAAATGGAAATTTTATGATTCTTGTGTGATAAGGAGTATGCTATAATTGCTTACCTTGAATATGGGAGATTTCATGTGTTTTCCGTTATTTTGTTGAAATTCTTGATAGAACTTCATTAGTGGAGGTTTGGCGTATTTTATGCACTTTTATGTAATTTAAAAAATAATTATTCTGGAATTAAGATTGTTGGGAAGGGAACTAGTTTGTGGGTGTAATTAAATTAGTTGGGAAATAGAAAATCTTATAGATCAGTGATTGCTATAGGTTTGTTTGTATTTCTTAAACCCTCCTAAGAGCCAATTTGAGAGTTGAGCTTCTTAGATTGTATAGGATTGATAAGAATTAGAAGGCTTGAAGTGTTTTATGCTCGCTCACCTTAGATGTTAAAGTGCTAAGGTATAGTGCGTCGTCTTTCTCTCTTGGAGGTTAAAGTGCTAAGGTGTAGTGTATCTTCTTTCTCACCTTAGATGTTACAGTGCTGAGATACAATGTCATTACCTATTCCTCTTAGATAGTGAAGTGCCAAGAAGGAAGGTTTACTAAATTGCTCTCCTTTTGGACACTAAAGTGCCAAGGTAGGGTGTTCCTTCTTTCTCATCTCGAATATCATAGTGCCAAGACGTTATGCTTTTTGTTTGAGACCTATGTCTCCAATATTCGTCTTTTGAATAATTAATGCCAAGGTGGATAACCACTCCATGAAAACCTTAAGACTACTATTATCATCCTTCTTTCTTGGAATCAAATTACTTACATTACGCTCACATCCGTTACAAACACTTGCACGCCTTTGACGCAAATCACGGAACCGGGAATCCTTTTTAAAACTAATGAATAAATAAACAACAATATTTGGCACGGAAGAATATCAAATAAAATATATTTGGACCCGAGAGCCTTTATATATTGTTTACTTTCTCGTTTTCTCGTGTATAAAATCTTAGATCACGGACCCTAAAGTCTTACCTAGGTCAGGTCTGTAGTAAACAGGAAAACCCTAGAGAATTCAAAATTTTGATGCAGGCCCTGATCAAGATACAGGCGTATCAGGACAAGGATATGAAGATCAGGATATAGGTGATGGTAGTTATCGCAAAAAAAATGATATCATCACTATACGCAGTATCAAAATGTTTTTTTGAGAGTTCCTGCATCTAGACAGCAATCGTACCAATGATATCAATGGTACCAGTAACCACACAACTTACTTCCTTTCCATGTTCAAATCCTTATCTGACCAAAGGAAGCTATGGCTTGCTGTGGATTTTCTTGTAAGACATGGAATATCTTCTACTCACATTTGTTTGCCATGAGTTGGTTCTCTTGTCGGGCCAGTGTTTTGGCAATCAGGTTTCCAGTGTTGACATTTCTATGGAGTTTGGATGTGCTTCATAGCATGGGTGTTTTGAAGTTACATCGTAAATTCAACCATAAATTGAAGTAAATTGACAGAATTAAGGATTTCAAGGAGCAGGATTTGAGGTACCACATATTTTGTTCAAGTAGATACAGGAAGTGATATTTTGTGGGTTAGTTGTATTCCTTGTTCAAAATGCACAAGGTCAATTGGGCTTGGGGTGCAAGTAACAATTTGTAATCCAGATGACTCTGGAACTGTTATTAGTTGTGATCAATCATTATGTAACTTAGTATATCTGATTGACGACATTGAACGTTGTAAGCATACAAAACCATGTCCATATGCAGTGCAGTATGCGGATGGAGGGTCAACAACTAGATATTTTGTACTGGATACATTGTTGCCATCTTTTTGGGCAGATTTTAAAGTTCCGCCTTAATGGGAGAAATAAGCAGTAATTCTAAAAATAGTAAGTCTATTGTGGGGGTGAGTGAAGTGCAAAGCTAATGGTAATTGAGCTTGTTGTTACTTCAATGAAGGAATTAGTAATGATGCACAAATGGGGCAGCCACTAATGAATGAGCAGGACGTATTGAAGGAAACCATTAAAGAATTTGGGACATCTAGCAAGAATAAAATACCACCAGACATAAGAAAAGTGGGGTGAAGGTATAAATGTCGAGGTGACAGGCAGTTTCAATGGTTGGCAGCATCACGTTTCAATGGAACTGGATCTAGCATCTGAAATTCAAATTTCTAATGGAACTAGGGGACCTTTAGTGTGGTTAACAAAATTATGGCTATATCCAGACATTTATGAGATCAAGTTCATTGTTTATGAAATTGGCAACTTGACTCTTGCTTAGAAACTGACCAGCTAATGTTATCCTCTATCCGAAAATGAAGGTGTATGTACATACATGTGGACCAAGAACTTTAAGTGAGATATTGAAATCACTTTTAGATACCAAGGACAACTTAAGAGACTTGGGCTTGCATTGTTTAGGCTCCTTATATGCTGCTTTTTATGATTGTTTGAGGCATTGATCCACTAAATCAAAGGCCTACTTTGAAGTGAATATTAGAATAATGAATAATTAATTTATTCACATATTTTTTTATTAGGGGTAAAGTAGGTTTTGAAAGGGTCTAAACCTTTTTGTATAGGCTGTGCAACATCTACCAGTAGTCATTCTATAACACAGTTTCAACCAAACTGTCACAGAGGAACAACAACTAAAAGGTCAACATCCTACACAACTCTTGACTTCATCTTGCAATCCACACACCCTTAACCCAGGTATAGGATTCTGAAACTGATTTAAGAAGACCTTTCTTCCTTCTTTGAACAATCATCCAAGACACACCATTATCTACATCCTCAAAACAAGGAGAAAGGAGAGGGGAATCCTCTACCACCGCCTCATCTAGAGTCACCTAACATGATGAAGAAGAATGTCTAACCAAAGATGTCAGATGTTGCACAAAATCCGCAGATAAAGAAGGATCAAGGATCCCCCCACAATCTACCAAGGGTTCCAACAAAGGAGCAACCTAGACTGGTTTAGAAGAAGTCCTAACAAGAACCAAGGGCAACGCTTGAGCCAAACCAACCCCAAGGGGAGCCACCTCAAAAGGAGTCTCCAAGGCCTCACCATGATTCATCACCGAGGTACGGGACTAGAAGACTCATCATCCTAGGACTTGGGAGTCAAAAGCAACAAAATCACCAATAGTCAAATGGTTGGGGAGGGCATTCTACAACCACATAGACAACCTCACATTCTTGCAACAAGAATAAGGGCAATAAAAAGCAAGGTGTCTAGTAGTGAAGCATCATCTGCAATGGAAGGGGAGACCCTCATAATCAAGCAACTGAGTCTACGACCTATCTTTCACCATCATGATAATATCTCCAGGAAGAGCCTTGGAAATGTCGATGTCCACCAGAAAACAAGCAAATGTAGTGTGGCTGATGTTAGAAGTGGTTGAATCCACCTTTAGAAAATAACCAATAGCATTGCTAGTTAATTAGATATTGTAGATGTGTCATTGTTAGTTATGTTTGTTGTCAAGCAATTCCAGTTAGGTGTCATGTTAGACTTCAAGTTTGTAGGAAGTTGTTGAGCTTGTCTACAACTATAAAATTGTAATCTCTTTATTGAATGAATGAGAATAAGATGTGTGCAGCAATTTTATTCTCCAATATGGTATAAAAGTTAGATTGGCGTGACTCCGTAATGGGAGTGCCCAAGTAGATGAGAACATCTTTGAGAGGAAAAGGTTTCTACAACCATGCATTCTATTTGGGTGAGAGTAAAGAGAAAGTTGTTACTGTTAATGCTAAGAAGCAATCCCATGGAGCTGCTAGAGGATCTATTTTTGTGGAGCAAAGGATCCCATGGAACTAAAAAAAGTTTGTTAATGCTTAGATCAAAATCTTTTCCTCCAAAATAGGAGTAGTTATTGTTTAGGAGGTTATTTTTGAGCAGGTGCAGATGGGGTGGGGCTAAAACTTTCCCCCACCAGCTTAGGGAGTTAACTACCAGTTTTTTCATTCCCGCCACTTAATTTAGGGGAAATTTTGGAGGGAATTTTTCCAGCTTCCTAAAAAATCTCTGCTAAATTATTTAGCATAAACTTTTGTTAAAAAAACTTCATGAGACCACCAGTGTTAGCATTAGATTTCTCTTCGTGATTGACGGATGCAACTTGCTTATGTTACAGCCTTCATTGCATGCTAATTAAGCTAAGCTAACTAAAGAGATCTCACCGTAATTTTAGTCCTTACAGGAGTTCCTTGTTGTTATATCTCTGCATTTTTGTTCATGCAGTAATCAATTCAATTCTTCATACGCAGATCCTCTATTTTTCTCTATTTTTTTCATTTTTATCTGTGCTTGAATTTTATCTTTGTAGATCTAGAAAATTCTACATGGTATCAAAGCCACTCGGAGATATTTCAATCCTTTTTTGATGTAGCAGAGAGGCATTGGTTGTTGCTGGGAGATGTTTGGAATGAGACAGTACTCATGCTGATCGGATTTCCTCCTAAGCGCACATATATGGAAATGACCTACTTCAATCATCCATGTCAGCAATGATTAGATTTGATACTGGTGCTATAGAATGAGATATTTTGGTCATTCAAGGTGTCCAATCCTTTAGAGAGCAAAGGGACTCATTCCATTCCTTCATTTGTTAGTTGGGTTTGGGTGGAGCTTAGGCTGATCAATCATTTGCAGAATTAAACCCTGCATTTGAATCCTAATCAAGGGAATTTGAAGGCAGATTAGGGGCACACCGATCGGGAGCTCAAAGACGCACGATTCTCTTATTTGGAGGCGTGATCTGGATGCCGATTCATCTCTGCTCACCGTTTTTCTTTTGGCATTCAATTTGCTGTTAGAAGCGTGCAGAAGGGGGCGATTTGCTTGTCTTCATGAGTTTTTCAAAGATCTTGTTTGGATCTTGTTACTTATTACTTCAAGGTTGCAGCCAAAGATGATCCAGTCAGCCAACGATTAACACCTTCAACCATATCTCTGCTTGTGGTTCTTCACAGAGGTGATCTTGGCAGCCTTCACTCAATGGTGTTTTCTTGCAATTTTTTTTTGGGTTGCTTTATTGGGGGAAACTACATGCACATTGTAATCACGAACTGAGATAAAGTTCCATTTACGGGGGGGTTAATCATGTCTTTTAAATATCATTTTCATCATTCTGTTGTTAGGCTAGATTCAGAGAATTTCTTGTCTTAGAAACAAGGGATAAAGAATCACTGCCTTGAGCAGGATCTACTACCCTATCTCCTCGGACTGGTTCTTGAGCCAAATAACTATGATGAAAAGAATGCATGGTTTAATAATAATGACATACTCTATGGACTAATATGTCTTACTATTTCTGAGGATACTCTACATCACATAGAGCACACTGAGTGCCCTTCTACTACTTGGATCATCATCCAACAGTTGTATGGAGACATTGAATCTTCATCTGAAAGTGATATTTTCTTAGAAAACCAGGATATTGATGATATTGAGACTTATGTTGCCTCATCTAATGTGGACACATCTTGTATGGATGATCAGTTCACTGATTCCCCACCTGTTGCAGATCTAGATTCCATAGATGCTTCTTTGAGAGCCTCCTGTGATTCAATGCAGCAGGATCATTTATGTCTTTTGGACCTCATTCTACCAGACATTTCTTTTTTGTTTGTAGAGTCCCTCATTTCAGATCTAGATGACATTATTGACGACATATGTCTTCTCTTTGAGGACCACTCTTTTGTCCTTGCATTTATTGCTACTGAGCTCTGTTCGAAAGCTTCCAATGGCTTCTTGCAGTAGGGCATCCATAGTCTTCCTAATTTAACTTTCTGGGATGATCTCTTGACAGGAGTTTCATCATTGTTCATGGAACCTCACATTACAGACTTGGAGGACACATTTGAGGAGTTATCTCTCCTCTTTGTTGATAGCCACATCAACATTGTTAGCCCACCATCTTCATCGCCTTTGCAGCTTGCTCTATATCAGTCTTCATAGGATCTTGGATCGCCATCATCGCTTTCTGACATGTGGACATGTGAACAGTTTTCAGAGGCACACACCATCTGGATTTGGATTCCAGTATCACCCATCTTTTTGGATTGGCTTCTCCAATCACCAGTGGATCCTTTTCTTCCTAAGGGGAGAAATTTTGTTTGTAGGCTGTCTTCAGGCATTCATCATTGGCACAGGAGCTCTTTCATTATGGGGGGATTCATATCTTCTTTTGTTATATTCTCTCTATATTTGTGGGAGAAATTTATATGTACATGGGTACCTAAAATGGCCTTGATGCCAGGACCCATCTTTGTTGGCTATATTAGCTTTTGTCTCCTTAGTTAGATTTAAGGGGGGGGGGGTTTGTTCCCACAGAGTTTTTCCTCTTTCCTCTTTCCTTTACTTAGGCTTTTATCTCCTTAGTTAGACTTAAGGGGGGGTGTTAGCATTAAATTTCTCTCCGTGATTGACGGATGCAACTTGTTTATGTAACAGTCTTCGTTGCATGCTAATTAAGCTAAGCTAACTAAAGAGATCTCACCGTAATTTTAGTCCTTACAAGAGTTCCTTGTTGTTATATCTCTGCATTTTTGTTCATGCAATAATCAATTCAATTCTTCATACGCAGATCCTCTATTTTTCTCTATTTTTTTTCATTTTTATTTGTGCTAGAATGTTATCTCTGTAGATCTGGAAAATTCTACAACCAGCTTCCATAAAATTTGAAGCTTAAAATTTTAAGCATACCCACAACTACAAAATTCATAGGACCACCCGCTGTAAAATGCTCCTAAAAAATCTCAGCAGCATCGCTGAGATAATTTAGGAAGCCCCCTCCCATGGGACCGCTTCCTAATTGGCTAATCTTACACGGTATGAAGGAAAAAAAAAAAAAAAAATCTTCCAACTATTGTGTGATTGACTGATTGGCTGCACTTTTATTCTCCAATAGTGAAACGTGAATCTGATTGTGTTAGTGACCATTGTATGATTCTCCACTTTCGGATGGAACATCCTCTTGAAATTAAATAGGCAAATGATTTCTTTTGAAGGCAAAAGCTTACCAAATTTAAAGTTGATCGCCACATACACATAGGTTCAAGGTTCCCGGTACTGATTTGGTTATTCACCACACTTTGCATGAAGTTTTTGCTGCTTTTGAAGAAGTGCCTAGACCTCAGGGTTGTCTTGCATATTTGCAAACTAACCTGGCAACCATTCAATAATGAACATGGCATGTTGTAAAGTACAGCATTCAACCACGTGTAGGCAATAAACCAATCCATAGATACAAGATTCAAGGTATTTAAAATAGTGAGAACTTCAAGTGGGCCGCCAACCACGTGGAAAGAGGTGTAACTAATGAGTGATATGAAGAGAAGGAATCAAGTGAAGAATTTGACACTCGCTCAAATACCAATGAATATTTTTAGAAAAAGGAGCTATAATGTGGAGGAATTCAAGAGATATTAAGGCATGAAAGATGTTTTAGGCAAAATAGACATATAGTGTGGTTTTTAATGTTCTCTATATGGGAATTGAAATTTATGAGGTGTGGCACCCATCTATTAATTGAATAATTAATAATTGAATAGTGGAACGATCTTTGACCAGGTATTCAGGGAAAATTAGTTTGAATATTAGACAGGTATAACTAATTGTATAGTAACTAAGTCATCTCCCATGGATATTCGTGAATGATATAACAAGGTGCTCGAAGAAAAAGTCTTCACCAGATATTATTTATATCCTTATTGTAACTCATAGGAGAGGATATAGCAGTCTAGTAGATAGTAGGTAGTAGAATACAAAATAGAAATATAGAGGCAAAGAGATGTAAATAATTTTTTTTTCTCATTTCTTGTCATTCTCATTTCTTTGACTAGTAAAATTGTTTCTGTAATTTAGTTATGAATGTTTCATAAATCGCCAAAAATGTTATTGCTGAAAGTGAATTCGAATGTGTAGACCTGTGCATGTCTTATGGTGGTCCTATGCAAAAGCATGCAATTTTTTAAATTTCTTAGAATATCACACCTTAGCAAAGAGGTGACTATATGATGATGAGTGCTATTGTTGGAGGTTTGATGCAAGTTTGTCCATTCTATGAATTGAATGCAAGAACCCAGAAAAAATCAAACTCGGTTCTGCCTCTAACCCTTTCCTTCTATTTTTTTTATACACCTGGTTAGTTTTGAAGGCAAATAGACAAACAAAGTGATCTGCTGATCACAAAACAAGCAAACATACAAAAGCCCCAAACTGCCTTAGAGAAGAAGAGGCATGGCATCAATATATAGACTTTCAGAATTACAAGTGAGTTATGGCACACAACCACAATGACCAATAACTCAACTACAAAACTAAATGCAAAACTTGAAAGTCAAGAAAGGATAGCTACAAACTTAATAAGCCCAATGGGCATTACATAAAAGTCAATAAAGACTGTTGCACATGGAGATAATTGTTGTCATTCCTCCCCATAATGACCATTGGGAAGAACTTGAAGTAGATCTCTAAGTGTCTCCAACCTTTCACAAGCTAGAGGTTTCGTGAAGATATCTGCTATCTGATCCTCTATACTACAGTACACAATCTTGATCAATTCATGTTGAACCAACTCTCTAATGAAGTGATATTGAATCTCAATATGTTTAGTTATGCTATGAAACATTGGATTCTTAGTCATTTGTATAGCACTCTTGTTGTCACAGTACAATAAAGTAGGTCCATTCTATATCTGGTGCAAATCCTCCTATAGTCGTCTCAACCACACTATTTGGCATGCTGCAAATGTTGCAGCTTTATATTCTGCCTCTGCTGTAGAAAGTGATACAATAGGTTGTTTCTTAGACTTCCAAGAGAATATTGCAGAACCAAGACTAAAAGTATAACCAGAAGTAGACTTTTGATCATCTATGGAACCTGCCCAATCTGAATCTGTATAGCCAATCAACTTACTATCCTCTTAATGCTAAAATCTAAGACCATAACTCAATGTCCCTCTAACATATCTGAGAATCATCTTAGATGCACTCCAATGTGTTTGCTTAGGTTCTGATATGACCCTAGATATCAAGCTCACTGCATATGTGATATCTGGTCGAGTAGTAGTTAAGTAGATCAAACTACCAATCAACTGTCTATATATAGTGGGGTCCATTGAATTTGACACATCCAAGTTAGACAACTTAAGTCCAACTTCAATGGGTGTTGCAACTGGTTTGCAACTATTCATCTAAAATTTTTGTAGGATATCTGAAACATATTTTTCTGAGACATGAATATTTCATCTTTGTTTTTCCATACTTCTATACCAAGAAAATAGTGCATCTGTCACAAATCTGTCATATCAAATTCAACAACCATAGCTGCTCTAAACTCAGTAAATAAAGTTGAATTGTTCCCAGTGTAGATACGATCATCAACATAGAGAACTAGGAAAAAAATATCCTTAGCCAAGATCCTAATATAAAGATTCGGATCTGATTGACTTCTTAAGAAACCTTTCTACTGTAGGTATGAGTCTATCCTTGAATACCATGCTCTTGGTGCCTGCTTAAGACCATACAAGGCCTTCTTTAATCTGTAAACATAATGTTCTTTAGAAGGTAATTCAAAACCTCTAGGTTGAGAAACATACACTTCCTCATCAATATATCCATTCAGAAATGCACTCTTTACATTCATTTGATAAACTATCCAACTCTGTTGAGCTGCTAAAGCCAAAACTAATCTGATAGTATCCATTCATGCTACAGGTGCAAATGTTTCAGTGTAATCAATACCTTCCTGTTGAGTGTATCCCTTGGATACCAATCTAGCCTTATGCTTATCAATGCTTCCATCAAATTTATACTTAGTTTTAAACACCCATCTTGTACCAACAATTTCCTTACCAGGAGGTGGTTGAACCAAATTCCATGTGTCATTCTTTTCAATTGTTTCTATCTCACTATTCATTGCTTCAACCCACTCTTCTTTTTCTTGAGCTTGTTCAAATGTTTATGGCTTATTACTTTCCATTATTTGATTCATCAAAGTATAATTCACTTTCGCTTTTGATCTTGTTGTCATTTTTTCAAAATTTGAATCCAACATAAGAGTTGATGGATGATTCTTTTCTGTCCTCCTTTGATATTTTTGATACTTTCTTGTTCCTATACTAGAAGACTCAAGTTCATTTTCTTCTTCTCCTCCTCCTTCAACTTCATCAATCACTATCCCTTTTCCCTTTATTTCATTTTCCTTTGTATATTTTGTTGCTTCATTGAATACCACATCTCTACTTATAACAAGCTTCTTTTCTATTGGGACATACAACCTATATGCTTTATATTCTGATCCATACCCAATAAAAATACATTTTAGGCCTTTATCATCTAGTTTAGAACTTTTTTTCTTTGGTATGTGTGCATAAGCGACACACCCAAATACTCTCAAATGATCAACACTTGGTTTTATCCTAGACCATGCTTGTGCAGGAGTCATTCCCTTAACTACTTTTGTAGGACTCCTATTGAGAAGATATATTGTTGTGCTTACTACTTCTGCCCAAAAAATCTTATCTAAATTCTTCTATTTCATCATACTCCTTGCCATTTCAACAATGGTTCTATTCTTTCTTTCAGCAACTCTATTTTGTTGTGGAGTGTAAGAAGTAGTGAACTCTCTCTTAATTCCATGATTTCTGTAGAAATTTAGAAACTGATTTGATTTGTACTCACCTCCATTATCTGACCTTATCACTTTGATGTACTTACCACTTTGTTTTTCAACCAACCTCTTGAATTCTACAAACTTGTCAAACACTTCTGATTTTGCAACCAAATAATATACCCAAGTTTTGCTTGAGTAATCATCAATGAAGGTTAGAAAATACTTTGATTTATTCAAAGAAGGTGTTTCCATAAGACCACACAAATCCGTATGGATTATCTCAAGATGCTGCTTAGCTGTACTGGATTTACCAATTGGAAAGCTAACTCTATTTTGTTTGCCAACAACACATTTCTTTTGTATTTTCAATGAAAGGTAGACCCTCAACCATTTTTAATCTCTTGAGTAAAATTAACCCACTAAAACTGAGGTGGCCATATCTTTGATGCCAAATTCTACTTTCATTCATTTCACTAGACCTTAATGTTTGGTTTCCATGAGTGAAATGGAGAGGAAACATCCTATCACCTGTCATTTTTGCTCTTGCAACAACTACATTTCTTTTTTAACTTGTCTCTTATTATGCGCTATTTCTCATCAAAAATCACTTGATAATTTTGCTCTAACATTTGTCTAATGGACAATAAATTATTTTTGAGTGCTAGAATCAATAATGTTTCATTGATATGTTTTACCTCACCATATTCTGTTGCAACTGCAATAGTAACCTTGCCTTTGGTTCCATGAGATTAATTATCTCCTAATACCATTGTACTATGATAGTTTTTATCCAAATTGATAAACAAATTTTCATTAGATGTCATATGTGATGAACATCCAGAATCAATGTACCATACATTATTCTCACTAACATTTGTATTGAAACAAGAAATAAACAAGTTTTGTTTATCTTCAACAATATTGTGAGTATTTTTCTTTTCTATTTCACCTTGTTTACTCCAACATTCTGATGCATAGTGTCCAAACTTGTTGTAATGAAAGCATTGGACATTCTTTTTATCTCCCCCATTATCTCTACCTCTTCCTATTCTTGTTCCTCTGAAGTTGCTACTTCTTCCTCTGAAACTATTACCTCTTCCTCTAGAATTGCTAGATTCGCCTTTGTATTCATTTTTATTTTGATTCCTAAAAAATATGTTTCTTTTTCCTCTTATGCTTGTTTTAGAGGAAAACGCTTGTTCTAGACCTTCTTCATTACTTTTCATCATTTCTTCAGCAATTAACAATATTCCACTTAGTTCATCTATATGCATAGTTGTGAGATATTTAGAAATCTCAATTGTAGAAACCACACCATCAAATTTAGGAATTAAACTCCTTAAAATTTTCTCAATGACATGCTTGCCATCCACAATGTCTCCTAGAACTTTTATTTGACTAACTAGGCCTTCTACCTTTGTTAGAAAATCATTTACACTTTCACTATTGACCATTTTTACATTTTCAAAATTTTTCCTCATTGTCTATAATATTGCAGTTTGTGCACCTTGATAAGCATTATTGAGAATTTTTCATGCTTGCTTAGAATTACTAGCACCACTTATCCTAGGAAAAATTGTGTGATTAATTGCACACCTTGAATCAGAAATAAGGCTTCATTATCCTTCTTTACATTTGCTTTGTATTCTCTTTTTTGTTGATCATTTAATGTATTAAATGCAGTTGTATCTAGTTCTACATACCCTACTTGTACAATTTCCCACAAATCTTTGGATTTGAGTAGGGTTACATCCTAGTACACCAATATGTAAAATTGTCTCCTTCAAACATAGGAATTAGCATGTTAGACATAACATTTCCTGCCATAATTGTCATTAGAGAAATGTGCACAATAACCCAAAGGCTCAACACAAATAACTTAGAGATATCTCTCCAAATGGATACTCTCCTTGTCCCTTCAAATAGGACCCACACCAAAAATGATCTTTATATTATATTGTCTTAGTGTATAAGTGTTGGCTTCAACCGATAATGGACTTAATTACAAATAATCCATTTATCTTTTTTTACAAAAAAACTACACTTTGAAAGATTTGAACTTAGAACCCCTTCAAAACAAATTTCAATGCCTAAGCATATCACTATCAACCAATCTTTCTATTCACTAAATATTTAAAACCCTTAACTATACTTCCCATATGACCATGTTGTTAAGATTTAGAGGTAGATCTCACAAAATAAAAAAGTATTAAGACATACTTTAATACTTTTAAAAAAATCCTCTTTCTTTTATTCTAAAAGAATGATCTATAAAAGAAAGGGCTATTAACTCACATGAGAATAAAAAGTCAAATCTTTTCTTAAAAAAGCTTTTATGCAGCATTTTTTTTAATAACTTTTCACACCTGCTTTTCACGGCCTGCAGGGAAATTCTTTCCTTTTAAGAACGTCTCCTCTTTTGGTCGTTGCATGCCTCTGCAAAACTTTGAACTCCTCTAAAGCCTATGTGCACAACAAATATGATGAAGAAATAATATTATGTTTCTTCATACGGAAAATATTACGCAGCAAATTTTTTTAATAACTTTTCACACCTGCTTTTCACGGCCTGCAGGGAAATTCTTTCTCTTTTTAAGAACGTCTCCTCTTTTGGCCGTTGCATGCCTCTGCAGAACTTTGAAGTCCTCTGAAGCCTATGTGCACAGCAAATATGATGAAGAAATAATATTGTGTTTCTTCATACAGAAAATATTCCACTTCGGTTTCTTCACACGGCAATATTTTTGCCGAACGCCTACTCTATCCATGGTGTGCATGCAGTCCTCCTGTATATCTGCACAAACATTCGTTAATGGAGCCCAAAATCAAAATGACCTCCACTAGACTATGGATTCAAGATCTCTAGCTCTGGCTCTAATACCAGATGAAGGCAAATAGACAAACAAAGTGATTTTTGATCACAAAACAAGCAAACATACAAAAGCCCCATATTGCCTTAGAGAAGAAGAGGCGGGGCATCAATATATAGACTTTAGAATTACAAGTGCATTATGGTACACAACCACAATGACCAATAACTCAACTACAAAACTAAATGCAAAACCTGAAAGTCAAGAAAGGATAGCTACAAACTTAATAAGCCCAATGGGCATTACATAAAAGTCAATAAAGACTATTGCACATGGAGATAATTGCTATCAAGTTTTAGGACTAGATTTAGAATAGTTTAAACTTAATTTTAAATATAATGAAGTTATTTTCAGATTGAATGATATCCTAGATGAATGAAAATAAACTCATCCTAAAAACTATGCATTTCATAAACATTCACAAACATTGAGTCAAGAAAATTTATTTAAAAATCAGAGTTAACAAGCTGCAAGTCAAATAAACAAAAGAAAACTAGTTACAAATATATCAGAGACTACTAAAAATACATTAAATTAAGCAACTGATGATTTAGAATGTACAACAGACATCTCAAGACAGAAAATATTAGAAGAGCATATTTAAATCAAGCTCAAATAGACACAAAATTAGTGAACATGTTGAGACTTGGAAACTGTAAACTCAGAAATCCTAATAATCACCAAAAAAATCTCTTGAATAGGAACAACAAACATAAACCTTCATAGCTTTCTAAGTGAACAAAGATCTAGTTGTAAAGACATTGGAGAGAATTTTTATCAAGATTTGCCCACACCAAATCTCTTTTTACAAGTAGGACAGATTCCCACTAAGTCAATTGTTCCTAAGTTGATCATGTCATTTCAAACATCAATAAATTGGCACTAGAAGAAGGGCTCAAATTGAGATTATAGGAAATTTAGGTTATGTAGTTGTGAGTTCAAACAATTTCAGCTATTTTTTAACAATATTTAAATCTAAAATTGAGAATTTCTGGTTGCATGTTAATTATCATAACTTTATTTCAGTCAAATAACACATGTAATCCTTGTTAGAATGGCTAGGGATTAGTTAGGTAGCTATCTAACAATTGTTTTAGGCCCAATGTTCATGAAATACCTAAGGATGCTTATAAATTGCTCCCTTCCTTTCCCCCATAGTGAGAGAACTACAAAACAGTAAATTAAAAAAGACCCATTTGTTAGATATGAAATCATTTGCGAAGACATAGCATACAAACTATTTACATTCACTTGATAAGATGGCTCCTATGGTTGGTATCTCCACTTACACCCAGTTTCATATATTCATTGGTGGAGTTCAAAAGCACTTTCATAAATCAATTTAAGGAAAACATTGATCTAAAAAGGCTTACCTACTTTGTAGGTATCAAAAGTGAGCACAATGAAACCATTAAGTATTTTAATTTTAAAAGAGTTTACAAAATGATTGATAGGCTCACTTTCTCATATGTGTTGATTGATTTAGTTGTAGTAGACTCTTACTTGCATGCATTGGACCTAGTTTTTGCAATGTTTGTGAGACAAGTTCCATGAGTCTCCACTCTTGAGAATGCTTGTAGAGAAGATGAACAACAATTCATGCCTCGAGAATATAGTTTTGGAAACTTGCCCATGATTCATTATACAAATCAAAAAATTATTCCTAGTTTTATTCAAACATAATTGATCAAAAATCTTATAAATGACAACAACCAACTAGCATGTTACTCATTTCAATCTTACACTCAAAGTCAAAAAACTATTCCTAGTTTTATTCAAACATAATTGAGCAAAAATCCTATAAATACCAATAACGAACTAGCATACATGTTACTCATTTTCAATCTTACGCTCAAAATCAAACAACTCATATTGTTCAAGAAAATTAAATTTCTTGTGGGTATAATTAAACTACCTCTTATATTCCTAATTTCATTTCTCATGATATACATGCATGTGACATTATTCATAGTGTTGTCAATCCAACCATACAGTCTTATTCACATGATTCAAATTCATGCGATGACTTTCCTTGCATTTTCATGAGATAGGTGAATCACATGTAGAGGAGGTTTCTTATGACGATTATGTTGGAATTAGGTCGGACAACTGAGAGGGGGGGTGAATTAGTTGTCACAACTTTTAACCTTTTATGCTTTTAATCTTCTTTCACAACTTACAAATAGATTAATTATGTAAACATTGAAGCATGAATTAACAACACATGAGAGTAAAAAAAATGAACATGCATAACACCAGAATTTTTACGTGGAAACCCAGTTAAGGGACAACCACGGTGCGGGTTAACCCACAAGATTTGTACCTTGTTAAAAGTACTTAAAAGAAGTGGGAAGGCACTTTCCTTCGAGTGCACTGCCCAGAGCTCACTGCTCAAAGAGGCTCAATGCCTACAGGAGGCTCACTGCCTACAAGATTTAATGTTTAATACAGAAAGAATGAACTAAGAAATAGCATCTTCTTCATGCCTGGTTCAGTCCCATTGAAGCGCTTAACTTCTCTACTTTGCTCCCACACTCTGCTCTGCTCTACCACATCTTTTCTCACATCATCCCCTTTGACAACCTCACTTCACTTATTTATATATGACATCGACTTTGGAAAGATCGTCAAAGTCAGCTTTACAAACATCTTATTATAATTATTCTTCAAGGTTGTCCTAACAAACTGTTACAATTACAAGATTTGATTTGATACAAAGTATTACATGTGAATCCTTATAGTGTCAGCCAAACATTTTCTGGGACTTGAATCTTCTTTGATCAACACACTACGCTCCAGAGAATTTCTCTTAGATCATCCACAACATGCTTGGAACATCCGGTCGGCCAAGACTGGGAAGAACAGCAATACCAAGGGAGAAAGCTTCAATCAACGAGCTCAATCTTCAATGCAGACCTCCAACAAAGTAGGCACATGATCCAGAGACCTCCACAAGCACATTGAATTCAACAATAACATCTGCACTACTCCAAATCATCAGAATCACTTGCATCTTCATCTGGTACCTCAAGAACATTGTCTGCCATGACTGTCACACTAGAAAGATTGTTTGCGGACCTCCAAACCATGAACCAATTGAGTTGAGGATACACACTGACTTCCCAAACATGCCTCTAGATTCGGAGATCATAAGTTTTCATTGCGGAGCAATCCAGACCAATTTCCTGTCACTCTGTCTCTTTTGAACACTGCAAAATCTAGTTCTACTTAGATGGCCATAGCTTCTTCAAATCTTCATGCGGACCTCTCAAATCTTAACTAGAGCTACTTCAAACAATCCTCTACATAGCCATATGGTCCACGTACTTTGATCTTCATTCCTCTAGAAATGCAGAGCAATCTACTTCATTGATCTACATTGTTTCCCCTATTTCTGACAAAGGGATATGTTGACATCAATGACAACACATCATAGGCAAATATTTGCAACAATCTCCCCCTTTGTCATTGATGGAAACATATGATGTGAAAAAATGATTCAACCATCAAGACAAGGATTTCTCCCCCTTTCTTTTATCACTTCTGCAACCAGTTTCTTCATTGCTCCCCCTTTCATCAGCAACTAGTTTTTCACATGACTTCTCTCCCCCTTTGACATCAATGGCAAAGGGCACATATTTGCAATCTTTTCTCCCCCTTTTTGTTTTAGACTAATCTCTAAAATTTGCATACTGACTACTCCCCCTGAGTAGTATCTTCTTAACGTCAATTCGGATCACAAGATATGACTGTGAATTCCACCAGACTAATGCACACTAGTGCATCTTAGTTCTGACCAAGAGGGGTAATAACCCCTAGCTTCCCTCTGAGATACTCAAAAGTATCCTTACGCAGAGGCTTGGTGAATATATATGCAATCTGATCCTTTGAAGAAACAAACTCCAATCTGACTTCATTCTCACTTACCTTCTCTCAAGAAGTGAAACTTGATAGATATGTGCTTTGTCTTTGAATGCAACAGCAAATTCTTTGAGATGTTTATTGCATTTGAATTATCACAGAAGATTGTAACATGCTCTTCAAACACAATTTTGATATCCTTCAACATTTGCTTTATCCACGGGACTTGAG
The DNA here is from genome assembly GCA_027924645.1 of Cunninghamia lanceolata. Lineage (NCBI taxonomy): Eukaryota > Viridiplantae > Streptophyta > Pinopsida > Cupressales > Cupressaceae > Cunninghamia > Cunninghamia lanceolata. The sequence continues at coordinate 744,222 of BSBN01001018.1, forward strand.
TACAATTGATGGCTGCTGCTATATACTCTGCCTCTGCAGTAGACAGAGATATAGCCTCCTACTTTTTGCTCAACCAAGAAATCAATCTCCTTCCCAAGAAGAATGCACCACCACTAGTACTTTTCCTGTCATCCACATCTCCTACCCAATCAGCATCTGTATATGCATGAAGAGTGAAGTCATTATCCTTTGGATACCCTAAGCCATAATCAGATGTTCCCTTTAGATATCTAAAAATTCTTTTGACTGCTACAACATGGGATTCCCTGGGATCGGCTTGAAATCTAGCAACAAGTCCAACTGCATTCATAATGTCAGGTCTGGTCTAAGTCAAATAAAGCAGTCCTCCAATCATTGATCTATACCTTTTCTGATCTGCCTTAGGTGAATCATCATCTTTACTCAACTTGCATCCGGTTACTATAGGAGTACTTATTGGTTTTGAGTCCTCCATTCCAAAAAATTTCAACAATTCTCTCACATACTTAGACTGAGATATGAAGATACCTTTACCTGACTGAGTGATTTGTAGACCTAAGAAGAAATTCATTTCACCAAACATGGACATCTCAAATTCACTTTGCATCTGATCAGCAAATTTCTTACACATGCTTCCATTTCCACCAAAAATGATATCATCAACAAATACCTCAATAATTAATATGTGCTCATGATCAATCTTGAAATAAAGATTACTGTCAGTTGTGCCTTTACTAATCCTAGCTTTAGCAGATACTTATCTAATCTTGCATACCAGGCTCTTGGGGCTTGTTCAAGTCCATACAAATCTTTCCTTAATCTGCAGACCATATCTTCTTGATCAAACAATTGGAATCCTTTTGGTTGCTCAATGTAGACTTTTTCCTCTAACTCTCCATTCAGGAATGATGACTTGACATCCATCTGGTAAACTTTGAAATCTTTGCAAGTAGCATATGCAAGAAATAATCTAACTACTTCAATTTTTGCCACTAGAGAAAATGTTTCTTCAAAATCAATTCCCTCTACTTGAGAATATCTTTTGCATACCAATCTTGCTTTGTTTCTCACAACTTCACCATATTCATTCAGTTTATTCCGGAAGACCCATTTGGTTCCAATTACATTTTTGTTTTTAGGTCTAGGAACAAGATCCCAAGTATGATTCTTTTCACTTTGCATTAATTCTTCTTCCATTGCTTTTACCCAATTTTCATCATTACAAGCTTCATTCACTGTTTTTGGTTCAATCTTTGAAATCAAGCAATTTTCTACTTGATCTTCAGCAATTCTTCTTCTAGTTTGAACACCTTTATTCCTATCTCCTATGATTTGATCTTCAGAATGATTCAACCTTACATACCTGGGGGTTTTGGGAGTTTCTTGAACTTCTGATTCTTGATCTCATTCCTCAACATCTACACTAACTTCTTGAGTCACTAGATTTTCTGAATCAATCTGGATCTGAATCTAGGTTTGAACTTGCTTTCCTTGACTTTGAATTTCATCTGAATCATATCCACAAGGCCTGGAAGGTCTTTCTTTGCTCTCATCAACCTTGACATTAGCACTTTCAACAATCTTTTTCAATCTTTTGTTGAAGCACCGGTATGCCTTGCTTTGAGTAGAGTAATCTAGAAATATTCCTTCGTCACTTCTTGCATCAAACTTGCCTAGATCCTCATCTCTTTTGATATAGCATTTACTACCAAAAACTCTAAAATATTTCACAGTAGTAGGATGACCAAACCATAGTTCATAAGGTGTCTTACCAGAATTGCCTTTGATCTACACTCAGTTAAGAGTGTAGACAGCAGTACTCACAGCTTCTCTCCAATAGATTTGTGGAACATTTGCTTCCATCATCATGGTCCTAGCAGCTTCTTGAATGGTTTGGTTCTTTCTTTCCACAACTCCATTTTGCTGAGGAGTCCTAGGAGCAGATAACTATCTTTTTATTCCATGCTTTTCACAGAATGTATCAAACTCACCAGAGGTAAACTCTCCACCTCTATTGGACCTCAGACACTTTATCTTCACACCAATCTCATTCTCCACCATAACCTTGAACACCTTGAATTTGTCAAGAGCTTCTGATTTTTCTTTCAAGAAAGTTACCCACATCATCAGGGAGTAATCATCAATCAGCAACATAAAATATCTGTCTCCTTACACATTTCTAATTCTAGCAGGACCACATAGATCAGTATGCACAAGTTCCAACAGTCCACTTGAAAATTGTTCTTTATTCTTGAATGAAGTTTTGCTCTATTTACCCAATTAACATTATCTACACATGCTATCAGCAGGTTTCACAAGTTTTGGAAGATCTCTCACTGCCTGAGTAGAACTTATCTTGACAATATTATCAAAATTCACATGACACATTCTCCTATGCCATAACCAACTCTGATCAATATGAGAAATCAAACAACTTTTGCCAGTACCACTTAAATGAAAGATGTTACCTTTAGTTTGTGTACCTGATGCAATCACAATTCTGGAGTTTGCTAAGATTTTGTATTTTCCATCCTTGAATCAAAGATCATACCCTTTGTCAACTAAATGTCCAACACTGAGAAGATTATCCTTCAATCCTTCTACATGCAGAACATCATTAGTGTTATTCTTACCATCAAAAGAGATGGATCCTCTACCACAAATTCTACCAGCTGAATTGTCTCCAAACTTCACAATTCCACTTTCATATCTTTCCAAACTTATGAACTTACTTTTATCACCAGTCATATGATGAGAACATCCACTGTCAATCACCCATTCATCATTTTCTTCAATCTGAGCAGCCAAGGCACTTTCCACATTCACATAGCAAGTAGATTTAGTAGACACTGGATCTTCTTCTTTGATGGCAATGAACACCTATTCATTTCCTGAGTTACTTCCCATGTCAAATTCATCATCAATGACACCTTCTTCAGCTTCTTGGACATAGTAACATTTCTTCTAAGCCCTTGATCTGTTAGGGTTTGGCTTTGAAACCCTCTCTAGACACCTTGAGGCAAAATGACCAATCTTATTACAAGCAAAACATTTGAAAGGCAACTTTCCTTCATACTTACCGGATCCTCTTGGCAATAAGGGCTTCAAATTCTGTAGCATCAATTTCATCATCTTCGAGATCCTTCCTTGCCTTCTCAAATCTATTTGATCTTCCTAAAGAGCTTTCACCTGGATCATATCTTTGTTTTCCATATACACTGGCCTTAAATGCAGATTCAAACTTAGGAAGAGAATCACCAAACTCACTCATTTCAAATGCTGAAAACTTATCAACCAACTGATCCCTTGTAACATTTGTCACTGTCCTAATCTCTTCAATGGAAGCAACTTTATGCTTGTATTCCGCAAGTAAGGATCTGAGTACTTTGGCAACAATCTCTGATTCTTCCAATATTCCACCAGCACTCTTGATACCAGTCACAAGTTCATTCACTTTCTGCATGTAGGAAGTAATGTTTTCATCTTCACTCATCATCAACCTTTCGTATTTACCCTTCAGGCTCTATAGCTTGGCACATTTGACATACTTATCACCTTCATACAGAGTTTCCAACTTTTTCCAGATTTCATGAGCAATTTTTAATTCCAGGATATTTGTCATTTCTGTATCAATCAGGGCACTCAACAATGCTTCTTTAGCTCGAATATTGTATTCAGCTTCCCTGAGTTCATCTAGAGTTGAAGGGCCATTCTTCAGAATCTTATACTTATCCTTAGTTATCAACCAAAAGGTATCACCCATACATTGCAAATGACACTGCATGCACACCTTCCAAAGGGAGTAATTTGTTCCATCAAATCTCAAACTTTCCTTCTTGTACTTGTCGACATCTTGGATCTCCTCAAGCGGTCAAGCTTCTTTTAGAGGAACCTAGCTCTGATACCAATTGTTGGAATTAGGTCGGACAACTGAGAGGTGGGGGGGTGAATCAGTTGTCACAACTTTTACCCTTTTCTTCTTTTAATCTTCTTTCACAATTTAAAAATAGATTAATGATGTAAACATTGAAGCATGAATTAACAACACATGAACAAAAACAAAATGAACACGCATAACACCAGAATTTTTACGTGGAAACTCGGTTAAGGGAAAACCACAGTGGGGGTTAACCCACAAGATTCGTACCCTATTAAAAGTACTTAAAAGAAGTGGGAAGGCACTTGCCTTCAGGCACACTGCCCAAAGCTCACTGCTCAAAGAGGCTCACTACCTACAAGATTTAATGTTTAATACAAAAAGAATGAAATGAGAAATAGCATCTTCTTCATGCCTGGTTCAGTCCCATTGAAGTGCTTAACTCCTCTGCTCTGCTCCCACACTCTGCTCTACTCTACCACATTTTTTCTCACATCATCCCCTTTGATGGCCTCACTTCACGTATTTATATATGACATCGACTTTGGACAGATCATCAAAGTCAGCTTTACAAACATCTTATTACAATTGTTCTTCAAGGTCGTCCTAACAAACTGTTACAATTACAAGACTTGATTTGATACAAAGTATTACATGCAAATCCTTATAGTGTCGACCAAACATTTTCTGGGACTTGAATCTTCTTCAATCAACACACTACGCTCCAGAGAATTGCTCTTAGATCATCCACAACACGCTTGAAACATCCGGTCGGTCAAGACTGGTAAGAATAGCAACACCAAGGAAGAAATATTCAATCAATGAGCTCAATCTTCAATGCAAACCTCCAACACAACAGGCACATGATCCAAAGACCTCCACAAGCACATTAAATTCAACAATAACATCTGCACTACTCCAAATCATCAGAATCACTTGCATCTTCATCTGGTACCTCAAGAACACTATCATGACTGTCACACTAGAAAGATTGCTTGTGGACCTCCAAACCACAAACCACTTGAGTTGAGGATACACACTGACTTCCCAAACATGCCTCTAGATCCGCAGATCATAAGTTTTCATTGCGGAGCAATCCGGACCAATTTCCTGTCACTCTGTCTTTGCTGAACACTGTAAAACCTGGTTCTACTTAGATGGCCATAGCTTCTTCAAATCTTCATGTAGACCTCTCAAATCTTAACTGGAGCTACTTCAGATAATCATCTACATAGTCATATGGTCCGTGTACTTTGATCTTCATTCCTCTGGAAATGCAGAGCAATCTACTTCATTGATCTACATTGTTTCCCCTGTTTCTAACAAAGGGATATGTTGACATCAATGACAATACATCATAGGCACATATTTGCAATAGATTCTGTGAGACAATCGATATTCATGAAAATATGTTACATGATTATGACAATAGAGAAACACTTACACATTTTATGGATGAGGATAACAAGGAAACTCATAGTATTGTATCTAATGCAAAAACACATGATATCATTGAAGTAAACTAGCATATTTATATTTTAAAAATATATCTAAAGTATGCTAAGAGATATCTTTCTGGAGGTGCCTATTTTTTAATCACTAATCCTAACATTAGGCACCTAGGATATTTCTCGGCGTACTTTAGATATATTTTTTTAAATATAGGTATGCTAGTAGCATCCAGAGCAGCAAGCCTAATTCTAACTATATTATATAATTATAAGAATTATTATATATTATAATATAAGTTAGTTATATTAGTATAATTCTAACCTTAATATAGGTTAGATATATTATTATAATATATTATATAATAATTCTAACCTATATTATAATGTTCAAATTAAATTGTTTATTTACATGGTTCAACATTAAGGTTCATTGTTAACATTTCAATAATTAAGGCACAAGGTTTAACCTTTAGGGATTAGGGTTGTGTTTAAGGTATAGAGTTTAGATTTGAAGGTTTAATGTGATGGGTTCTTTGTTGAAAGTTTAGTGTTCAAATTTAAGGCTTAATGTTTAGGCTTCACCATTATAGGCTCATTACTTAAGGAGGGTTCAACATGTAGGGATGAGGGTTTAGAGTACATGGTTTTGGGTTTTAGGTTCACACTTGAGGTCCAAATTTTAAATTAAGGGTTCAAAATTCAATCTTTAACATTTAGATTTAGTGCTCTATATTGAGTACTCATTGTTCCATGTTCAAATTTAGTTGTTTATTTGCATGGTTCAACATTAAGGTTCATTGTTAATGATTCAAGAATTAAGGCACAAATTTCAACCTTTAGGGGTTAGGGTTGATTTTAAGGTATTGAGTTTAGGTTTCAAGGTTTTGGATTTTAGGTTCTTGGTTAAAAGTTTAGTGTTCAAATTAAGGGCTTGATGTTTATGTTTCATAATCCTAGGCTCATTACTAAAGGATGGTTCAAGATTTAGTTATGAGGGTGTAAAGTTCATGGTTTATGGATTGGGGTTCACATTCAATGTCCAAATTTCAACTTTAAGGGTTCAACATTGAGATTCAGTGGTCTATATTGAGTAATCATCATTTCATGTTCATGTTTAGATTTTTGTTTACATGGTTCAACATTAACTTGGTTCATTATTAATGGTTTAATAATGAAGGCACCTGGTTCACCATTTAGAGGTTAGGGTTGAGTTTATTGTATATAGTATATAGTATGGGTTTCAAGGTTTTGGGTTTTGGATTCTTAATTGAAAGTTTTGCTAACCATAATTCTAACCCTAAATGTAGCCCTAACTCTAATACTAACCCTAACCCTAATTATAACCCTTAACTCTAATCCTAAATGTAATTGTAACTCTGATAATAAGCAAACCCATAATCCTAATTCTAACTATAACCCTAATTGTAACTGTAATTCTAACCCTAAATATAGCCCTAACTCTAATACTAACCCTAACCCTAATTATAACCCTTAACTCTAATCCTAAATGTAATTGTAACCCTGATAATAAGCAAACCCATAATCCTAATTCTAACTATAACCCTAATTGTAACCCTTTTTTTGGTTAAATATATTTTCCCTAATTGTAACCGTAATTCTAACCCTAAATGTAGCCCTAACTCTAATACTAACCCTAACCCTAATTATAACCCTTAACTCTAATCCTAAATGTAATTGTAACCCTGATAATAAGCAAACCCATAATCCTAATTCTAACTATAACCCTAATTGTAACCCTTTATTTGGTTAAATATATTTTCCCTAATTGTAACTCTAACCCTAATTGTATCCCTAACCCTAATTTCTAACCAAAAACCCAAATATTTGTTGTAATTATAACCCTTATTCTAATTGTATATTTAACCCTAATTCTATTTGTAACAGTAATAATTCTTTGGTTATATATATCCACCCTAATTCTAATTCTAAGTTTTATTTTAACCCTAACCCTTATTGTAATCATAATATTTTTTTTCAACATGGGTAAACACTTTTGACTGGAGCTATGAACCGAGTACAACAACAAAATACATCCAATTCATAGATAGTGTGTCTTTGGGGAGGTTTGAACCTCAATCTCCATCATGATAACCAAGTGACCTTACCCACTTGACCACACCCCATACATTTGTAATCGTAATATTAATATTATATTTTAATATATTATAATATACAATATAAAGAGAAAATATATAATTAATATGTGGTTTTTTATTAAAAGGCTCAAGAAACTATATTAATATATGCTCAAGATATATAATCAAAAAAATATGATTCCTAAGAGTATAAGTAGAGTAATAAAAAATTCAATACAAAGAGAGATTAGAACTCCAAATGATAGAATGGAGAGAAGACAATCAAGCATGAACATGAGCTAGGTAACAGTCTTTGAACAATGAGCTAGAATGCACACTTTCCAAGCTCCTGAGGAAGACAAACCCTCACAATTGTCTAAATCTCTCGTATATTGATGATGTTTTTTTGTTGTGGCAAGCAAAGTTTGTAGCCTCGCAGGCAATTTTCTCAAACATATCAGGGTGCACTTAATATATGCTCAAAATGTATAATCAAAACTATGATTCCTAAGAGTATAAGTAGAGTAGTAAAAAAATTCAATACAAAGAGAGATTAGAACTCCAAATGATAGAATGGTGAGAAGACAATCAAGCATTCATGAACTTGGTAATAGTCTTTGAACAATGAGAGACTGCACACTTTCCAAGCTCCTGAGGAAACAAACCCTCATAGTTGTCTGAATCTCTCGTATATTGATGATGTTTTTGTTGTGGCAAGCAAAGTTTGTAGCCCCACTAGCAATTTTCTCAAACATATCAGGGCACACTTGCTTGAGAATTTTAAACAAGTAGATCTTAAAGATCTGCTTGTTATTTTTTTGAGTTTTTTAGGAACCTTGTTTTCAACCTTATGAACCTTGTTTTTTCTATAGATTTTTCAATCATGACCCTTTTCTCTGTGATGGGCTTCTTATCTATCCTTTTTTCTATGAATAAGAACTACAAAAATCATAGAGCCAAATTAGAAACTAAATTTAAATTTAAACTAAAAATAAAATTAATAGCCATTACAAAACTCTAAAATTAATTTAGATTAAAAGATAGGAAAACTTAAATTTAAAATTTTATAAAATCTAAATTAAAAAATTAAATTTAAGTTGAAATTAAATAAATTTAAATTTAAACTAAAAAAAATTAAGAGCCATTACAAAACTCTAAAAAAAATTAATTTAGATTTTATTAAAAAATAGGAAAACTTAAATTTAAAATTAAAATTTTATAAAATCTAAATAAAAAAATTAAATTTAAGTTGAAATTAAATTAAATTTATACTAATTTTAAAAAAAAATCTCAATCATTTGAGGTCTATTTTAAGATTTAAAGGTAAATTAAATGAGGGGGTGAAAGAATTCGTTTAAGATTTGTTTTACAAAGTTTATTTCAAAAGAACTTTAAATAATTTGTTTCTTATAATTTGTTTTTTTAAGTTTAGGGTAAATATTTGAAATATAACATTCCATTCAATTAGGTTTATATTATTCTAATTCTAAAAAATATAGTTATAATAACCTAATTATTATAGTTTTAAATTAAGTTATAGAGCTTAAATTTTAGAAAGAAAACATATTGCTTTTCTTAATAAAACAACTCATTTTCTTCCTTTCAAATTGTAGAAACCAGGAACATTGAGTGAATTGCGAGTACCGATTCAAGCCACTCGAGACAAACAGGAGCACGCTCAACTTGCAAGAAAACAATTATTGCAAAATAATGGGATGATGAATTAGCTTACAAGATGTAGTACATATAGGGCATAATCGACTAAGAATAGTTGAGCCAATAATAGTAAAAGCTCACTAAGAATAGTGGTGCTCCAAGAATAGGAAAATCAACCACTTAACTTAGACAAAGCTAATCTAGGCATGCCAAGTATAGCTCAAGGCTAAACATAGACTCACGTACTCCTGAGCAAGCTTAATATACACCAACACCCCCACTTAAGCATAGCTTAGGTGGGCTAAATGAAGATGGGTCCCGGTAACTAGGCCTGATCAGGTACCCATGTACAATGCAATGCAATCTCTCATAAAGCGGAGAAATGAAGAAAACCCCGTGGGAAAAAACTTCCCTTCAAAAGAGAGAAAATAAAATGAAGAAGACTAGGAAGCCTCCTCGAATATGATAACTCTGTACGAAGCCTAAAACCATATCACTCTGACTATGATGATGCAGATAGATCCCCCCATAGGAGAGTAAAAGAGACTATGTAGCCCCCCCATAATGAAGTAGCCCCTATGCCAAAAGAGAATTCTTGTGTATGAATGTTGAAAATGATCCATTTGTGGCAAATGATGTTTCTCCCCTTAGGAAGAAATAACTCCAATGGTGAATGCTCAAAGAAGCGAGGCAAGGTGGTAAGTCTCATGATGTACCCTATCTCAGAATACTGCTCAAATGTCGTCATGCTGATGTCAAAATGAGTCACAATCAAATTAGGAGTCTTGGGCCTAACTGAAACAAGTGACCTTTCAAAAACATGTGAAGACTGATGAAGAACAAGATCCAAAGAATTGATGTATGGATGTGGAATATCAATGCATGCCATGTGGCTACAATGCAAATCCCACAAGATGTCCTGTGAAGAATCACTAGAAGCCCTCAGTGTAGCCTCTCTAAACTTTGTAGTAGTAGCAGGTGTATGTGTACTGTCATCAAACAGTAAGATGAGATCCTCCAAGGTGTCATCAAGATCTGATATGTGAGACTCTACAAATAGCCAAGAGATGTCAGGTAGAAGTGTGTCCCAATGAAGTGAATCTTGAATATGACCCTGTTGTAATGAATCACTGGAAACTCTTGAAGGAGCAACACTAAACTCAGAAGTAGCAGTAGGTGCTATAGGATATGGAATGTCCACCAATGTAAATGGGGTATCAATATATGTCAACCAAATAGACTGATCATCCCATGAGGATGTGTCCACACACGAAGGGGAAATAGAAGTCTCAGTATCATCCACAAGAGCTTGGTTATCCATAGAAACATCACTTTCAGATGAAGAATCAAGATCTCCATATAGTTGTTGGATGATGGTCCAAGTAGTGAAAGGGCACTCAATGTGCTCTATATGATGTAAAATATCTGCAGAAACTGTAAGACCTATTAGTCTACAGACTATGTTTTTTTGTTAAACCATTTATTCTTTTGTTTATAGTCACTTGGCTCAGGAACAAGTCCAAGGAGATAGGGTAATAGATCCTGTTCAAGACAGTGATTCTTTATCCCTTATTTCCAGGACAAATAGTTATCTGAGGTTAGCCTAACTATAGAAGGATGGAAATAAATACCAAAATCCATGATGAGCTAATGCAGAGCGCACAGAGGAAGTGAACAACTTGTCACAAATTGTATCAGTGTGAGACCGTCTTATGTCTCCCTAATCTATTCTCAATGGCTAAACAGACCCCGTCGTCCACCTTACTTTTTCTCTGGCCAATCTCTCAACTCTCCCCGACAGTCAACTCCACTTTGTCTTCAGAGAGACTTCCTCTATCGGCGACGTCTTCAAACCTCCTTCTGATACCCCGATTGCGGTTACGTTCCAACTTACCTTAACCATGGTTGTTTCGACGCCGATTAGTTGTGACCTTGTCGGTCTGACTTCGATCGTTGGCGAACTACTTGGATGTCCTCCCGATACACTGATATACCAACTTGTATATGCTTGGCTTGACTTGCTATTACCGGTGGGCTAAAGTTTCTTTACCCTGATTTCACCATTACGGCCAGTCACCTTTTGTATCCGACAAAAGATACATTCTCAACATACATTCTCAACATGCTTTTGTGAGATGCATTTGCAATATACATTCGGTGAACTAATACAAAACTTGCACTGATGTATATTTCTTCGGTGAGACTCCCTTCGCTCTTCACCGATACACCTCCTATCGGTCTAACTCCGTTAATCGGTGTTACATCCAAAAGCTTCCCTGAGGGCCGTGTTACGCCGATGGCAACTTTAGTTACTCTGCAACTTGCGCAGACACCAAACTAGTATACAGAAACAAATTCAACAAAATGGAAGGAGTCTAAAAAACCTCTACAAACACTTGGTCACCATCAATTTGGCCACTCCACTAACTGTTCACATAACAGCACTTTTCAATGACTAGTCACATAGAGATGCCTAGTCAAACTCACGCCAAACTCCTTGGATCCTTGAGTGTTTGATCCAAAACCGCAGAAAACACAAAATGTACATTGTATTCCTCCATCACACTGAAAATGAGAATCTTGCTTTGAGCAGATAGAGGAAATACAGTCCATCTATTCACAAAACCCTAGTTTCTAGGTTTTCAAACCAGTCTTTGCAAGAAGAACAATATCTTACAAACTACAACACTTCAAGACACCAGACTACTTCTAAATGAAAGCTACTTCAACATAGAAACATCTCTAGTCAGTTTCAGATGATCAACTATCTGTACAGACTGTACAGAAATGACTGTTACAATGGATTACTCAGAAAAAACAATGTTTTAACACACCCAAAAATCTAGATCTTCATTCATTCATGCATCTTCTGTCATTACATCCTGTTTCTTCACCTATAGAGGCTTGAGACAGTAGATTACATTCCTCCCAACCGTACAAACTACTTTGAAAGACAGTTAGCTGTTGGATTTCTCCTCTCACAAGAAAACTGCATGTTTTCCTTGTGTTATTACATCAAACCAAAACATGGTCTACATAGGTCTAGTGACCAAATTGACAAAAAAACTTATTACAAACATGATGGGGCTTAAAAAGCCTTATTGAAAATAAAAACAAAACATGACTCCTGCACCATAGAGAAGGTGCTCCTGCACCATACTCCCCCTGCAAGAAAAACTCAAGTCCCTTGAGTTGCCAACTATTGGAGTGTCTTCCCATGCTTCAAGATGTCTGCCTCACTCATCCATGTAGCCTCTAAATTAGGAAGATCCTGCCACTTAACCAAGTACTCCTTGTACACACCCTTCCTTGTCTTTTTGACAACCTTGGAATCTAAGATGCATTCCAATTGTAAAGGCTTACTTGAAGGTAGATCTCTGACCCAATCTTCATCTTCAATCACAACATCTGATTCATCTTTAGCATTCAATGGAGGTATGAATGGAAAGAGATCTGAAACATTAAATATGGGAGAAATACCAAGACCAGATGGCAGTTCTATTTCATAAGCATTTGGGCCGAACTTATGCACTACCTTGCATGGTCCTATTTTCTTCATCAAAAGCTTGGTTGGTTGTCCTTTAGGCAGTCTTTCCTTCCTTAGATAGGCCATCACCAAATCTCCCACCTTGAACTGTACATCTCTCCTTTTGAGATCTTCCCTATCCTTGTATGTAGAGACTATTTTTTCCAACTAAACTTTGACTTGATCATGAACTGCCTTCATAGTGGCAGCAAAATCTTCTCCTAGAGCACTCCTCTTATCCCAACCTTGTAGGTCTTTGAGTTCAAGTGGTCCTCTTCGATGGAAACCATAAACAATTTCAAATGGACTCTTCCCCGTGCTTCTATTAACTGAATCATTGTAAGCATACTCAGCTTGACTGATCACCAAGTCCCATGCCAACCCATGTCGTTTGGTAAGGCATCTTAGAAGGTTTCCTAAGGACCTATTAACAACCTCAGTCTGACCATCAGTTTGGGGATGGTAGGCTGATGAGAAAGACAATTGTGTTCCCAATTTTCTCCATAAGGTCCTCCAAAAATGACCAACAAACTTGGAGTCTCTATCGGTGACAATTGAAAGGGGCAAACCATGGATTCTAACCACTTCTCTAAAAAATAGACCAGCAATGTGAGATGCATCATTTGTGCATTTGCATGGCACAAAATGAGCCATCTTACTAAATATGTCCACAATGACATAAACACTATCCACACCCCTTGCTGTCTTAGGAAGACCAAGTACAAAATCCATACTAATGCTCTCCCAAGGCCTATTGGGAATTGGAAGGGGTTGGTATAAACTAGCATTAGAAGACATACCTTTGGTCTTTTGATAAATGGTACAACTTACAACATATCTCCTTACATCCGACTGTACTTTTGGCCAATAGTAGAATCTAGTGACTTGTTCCAAAGTCTTGTCCAACCCAAAGTGTCCTCCTAAGGTTCCATTGTGCTTCTCTTTGATGATTTTATCCCTCGTTGAACACTTAGGAACACATAGCAAACTGCCCTTGAATAAGAGACCTTCCTGCAACACAAAATCTGAATATTCACCATGAAAAGTGTTAGCCAAACTAGCACAAACTTCATAAGCAGCCTTGAAATCTGCATCCTCCTTGTATAACTCCTTTAAACAATCTATGCCCATGCTTTCCATCTATACTTCATGTATGACAAGCATCCTTCTACTTAAAGCATCAGTCACTTTGTTGGCAACACCCTTTTTATGCTTAATAGTGAAGGTATAGGCCTGCAATTGTTCCATCCACTTAACATGCCTATGATTCAACTTTTCTTGACTATTTAGGAAACTAAGAGCATGGTTATCAGTAAAAATAATGAATTCTTTGGGCAGCAAATAGTGTCTCCACTTTTTGAGAGCTTGCACCATTGCATAAAGCTCTAGGTCATAGGTAGAATACCTTTGTTTAGCCTCATTCAACTTCTCTAAAAAAAAGGCCATTAGATGTCCATCTTGACTAAGAATAGCACCTATTGCTTGCTGACTTACATCACATTCCACTACAAAAACTTTGTCAAAATCTGGGAGTACCAATGTAGGTAATTTAGCCACTTTCTTCTTTAACAATTCAAAGCTATCATCTGCTTGCTTTGTCCATTGAAATTTGCACTTTATGCCACCCTTGATGGTGTTGAGAATAGGATCACTTATGTGACTGAATCCTCTAATGAACTTCCTATAAAAAGTTGCCAAGCCATGGAAGCTTCTAACATCTCCCTCTGTCTTAGGAGTAGGCCAACTGAGAATGGCCTCAACCTTTGTGGGGTCCATCTTCAAACAACCATTTGAAATCACAAAACCTAGGTACACAATTTTAGTTTTCATGAAATCACACTTATCCAAGTTGATCATCAACTTACTCTCATGCAACGTCTTCATCACTTGTCCAAGATGCTTCACATGTTCTTCTTTTGTCCTGCTGAAAATAAGTATGTCATCAAGATAAACAATTACAAATTTGCCAATGAATTCAACAAGTACCTCATTCATCAAACACATGAATGTGCTTGGAGCATTACTAAGGCCGAATGGCATGACAAGCCACTCATAGAGACCTTCATTTGTCTTGAAGGCAGTCTTTCATTCATCTCCCTACCTAATTCAGATTTGTTGATAACCAGATTTCAAATCAATCTTGGAATAATAACATGACCCTCCAAGATAGTCCAAAAGATCCTCAATCCTTGGCATAGGGAATCTATACCTTATTGTAATATTATTTATGGCCCTTGAATCCGTACATAGTCTCCACTTCCCATATTTTTTTGGAGCAAGTACACTAGGGACTACACATGGACTAAGACTCTTTCTAATCAATCCTTTCTCTAAGAGTTCTTGAATTTGTCTACTCACCTCCTCATTTTGTTGTGGTGTTAATTTATAGGCAGCCTTATTGGGCAATGTGGCACCTGGGATCAAGTCAATTTGTGACTTATATCTCTCATGGGTGGTAAGGAGTTAGGGGTATCCTCTACCACAAGATCTTGGTACTTATCCAACAATTGTTGCACTTCTAGTGGAATCTCTTTCTGCTTTTTGTCTTGTTGACCTAATTCATCTTTAGGCTTCATTACCAATGCATACCCTTGGGTATCCTTCTCCTTCATGAGGTGTAAGAACTCTTTTCTGCTAACCATCATGACATTGGTGTTATTACTCTTCTCTCCAATCTGCTCTTGCATAAGATCCATCCTAAACTTCCTTCCATTCTTGGTGATGAGGTAGGTGTTCTTCTCACCATCATGTTGTGCCTTCACATCATATTGCCATGGACGTTCAAGAAGAAGGTGACAAGCATCCATAGGAATAATCTCACATAGTACCTTGTCCTTATAATCACCTATCTCAAACTCAACCCAAGTTTGTTCTTCTACCATGTAATTTTGACTCTTATTCAACCAAGAGATCTTATGAGGACTAACATGGGGCAGCCTTTTCAACTTACATTTCTCTACCATTTCAGTAGACACTACATTCTTAGTAGAACCTGAATCAACAATGATTTTACAAAGCTTACTATATGCTATACCTTGGGTTCTGAAGAGGGTCTTCCTTTGTGGGGGTTCTTGCTTCAATGGCATCTTCATCAAGGTCCTCTTGATCATTATGTTCTCTCCTTCAAGGACTGGTGCAGCACTACCAATGGGTGAATTCACACTTTGGCAATCATCATCTTTCAACAACTGATTCCTTCTTCCACCATCATGGGAACTAGTTGCCTTCTCAGGGCATTTGCTCATAGTATGACCTACTTGATTGCAGCCATAGCATCTACCAGTGAAAACTCTAGGTCCTCTGCCTGCACCACCACCTCTACCTCTGCCATTTGGTCTTCTCCAACCTTTGAAACCACCACCTCTATGGTCTACATCAAAATGAGACTCTTGTTGACTTGGATTTTCATTTCTACTTGGCTGTCCTCTACCAAAACTGCCTCTTCCCCTATTATTTCTGCCACCTCTTCCTCTAGTGTTTTGATCACTCTTCCTTCTCAACTTTTCCTTAGCCCTAGAGGCTAATAGAAAACACTCATCCACTATTTTAGGAACCACCATACTAAATTCATCTTGTATGTTATACCTCAAACCATCGAGATATCTAGCCACCATCTCTTTCTCCTCCTCCTTGTGATTGACTCTCATGCTCAATCTATGAAATTCTTCAGTATATGTAGCCACATCCATATCCTTTTGTCTGAGATGATTAAACTTCCTAATGGTCTGCAACTCATAATTAGATGGCATGAACTTGTCTCTTAGCATGGCCACCATTCCACTCCATTTGGTGATAAGGTTATTTCCAACTTTCTGTCTTTCCCCTTGCATATAGTTCCACCAAACTAGGGCAGAACCTCTCAATCTTGTCTTAGCAAACTTGACTTTCTTGTTGTCACTATACTCCTTGAAGTCAAAATAGTTGTACATGGCCTCAATCCAATCCATGAGAGCATCTCCATCTAGTTTCTCATTGAATGTAGGAACATCCATCTTTGGATCGCCACTATCTCCATGAGCACCTTTGAGTGCATTCAAGAATGCCTTTTGGTCTACAGATATATCTTGTTCTTGAGGGCTCTCCTCTGCCTCTTCTTCTTCTTCTGTATCAGAAGCACTTCCATCCTCTTTACTCTTACCCTTGGGCCTCTCTTCTTTCAACCTTGCTTCAAGCATCTCCTCTACCATCTTCTTGATGGCTTCTTTGCTCATAGACTTGGGAGGCATTGTGCTAGCCTCAGTTTCTATCTCCTCGTCTGACATACACATCTTCAATTCAAATATTGGCTCTAATACCAATATGATGCAAAGCGCACAGAGGAAGCGAACAACTTGTCACAAATTGTATCAGTGTGAGACCTTCTTACGTCTCACCGATCTATTCTCATCGGCTAAACAGACCCCATCAGCCACCTTACTATTTCTCTGGCCGATCTCTCAACTCTCCCCGACAGTCAACTCCACTTTGTCTTCGGAGAGACTTCCTCTATTGGCGGCATCTTCAAACCTCCTTCCGATACCCCGATGGCAGACGTTCCCACTTACCTTAACCATGGTTGTTTTGACGCCGGTTAGTCATGACCTTGTCGGCCTGACTTCGATCATCGGTGAACTACTTGTATGTCCTCCCAATACGCTGATATACCAACTTGTATATGATTGGCTTGACTTGCTATTACCGGTGGGCTAAAGTTTCTTTACCCTGATTTCACCGTTACGGCCAGTCACCTTTTGTATCCGACAAAAGATACATTCTCAACATGCTTTTGTGAGATGCATTTGCAATATACATTCAGTGAACCGATACGAAACTTGCGTTGATGTATGTTTCTTCGGTGAGACTCCCTTCACTCTTTACCGATACACCTCCTATTGGTCTAACTCCGTTAATCGGTGTAACATCCAAAAGCTTCCTCGAGGGCCATGTTACGCCGATGGCAACTTCAGTTACTCTGTAACTTGCGCAGACACCAAACTAGTATACAAAAACAAATTCAACAAAATGGAAGGAGTCTAAAAAACCTCTGCAAACACTTGGTCACCATCAATTTGGCCACTCCAATAACTATTCACATAACAGCACTTTTCAATGACTAGTCACATAGAGATGCCTAGTCAAACTCACGCCAAACTCCTTGGATCCTTGGGTGTTTGATCCAAAACCATAGAAAACACAAAATGTACACTGTATTCCTCCATCACACTGAAAATGAGAATCTTACTTTTAGCAAACAGAGGAAATACAGTCCATCTATTCACAAAACCCTAGTTTCTAGGTTTTCAGACTAGTCTTTGCAAGAAGAGCAATATCTTACAAACTACAACACTTCAAGACACCAGACTACTTCTAAATGAAAGCTACTTCAACACAGAAACATCTCTAGTCGGTTTCAGATGATCAACTATCTGTACAGACCGTACAGAAATGACTGTTACAATGGATTACTCAGAAAAAACAATGTTTTAACACACCCAAAAATCTAGATCTTCATTCATTCATGCATCTTCTGTCATTACATCCTGCTTCTTCGCCTATAGAGGCTTGAGACAGCAGTTTACATTCCTCCCAACCATACAAACTGCTTTGAAAGACAGTTAGCCATTGGATTTATCCTCTCACAAGAAAACTGCATGTTTTCCTTGTGTTATTACATCAAACCAAAACATGGTCTACATAGGTCTAGTGACCAAATTGACAAAAAACCTTATTACAAACATGATGGGGCTTAAAAAACCTTATTGAAAACAAAAACAAAACATGACTCCTAAACCATAGAGAAGGTGCTCCTGCACCATGAGCCCCCTGAACTTTGGAACTTTATCTCAGTTCATTGATTACTTAATACTGTGTAATTCCCCAAACTGAAAATATGGAAGAAAATGCGGAAGTGTATAAGACACAACACAAAGTATAACCCCCCCTTGATTCAAAATTGGATTCCCCCCTGAATTTGATAATTTATCATGCAGTGTGTTAGGTCTAAGCGGGTTAAAATTATACCCTAATACTTAGCCTTTTTACAAATTCACTTCAATTTTGGCACTCTAAAGTTGCCTTTTAAAAGAATTTGCTTAAATTTAGCACTAACAATTTATAAAAAGTATCTCCAAACTTGGCGGGTGGAGGCTAAAATTAGCTTAATCCAAAAAAAGCACCTCCACGAGAAAGAAAAATTCCTCCAAGCTTTAGAAAAAAGTGTTTTAATTTAGAGAGAAAAAACTTCTAATTTTAAAAAAATTCCTCCAAATTTAAAAACAAAACACTTAAAAAAAAGATTTGACTAGGTAAATTGAGCCCATTCCACACCTTTTCTATGCGAGATTACGCCTCAAGTGGGATTAATGACCTTACTGAACACCTTCAATCACTGCGAGGAGCAATAGAGGAGGGATCCTGCAACCTCCTTGAATTTCGTCTTTCAACAACATTATCAAGATCTCACAGAATTCGAACCAACATCCACACAATCCCGCTCTAATACCATATAGAAACCAGGAACATTGAGTGAATGCGAGTACTAATTCGAGCCACTCGAGAAAAACAGGAGCATGCTCAACCTGCAAGAAAACAAGTATTGCAAACAATAGACAATTAGAATGCAAAATAATGGGATGATGAATTAGCTTACAAAATGTAGTACATATAGGGCATAATCAACTAAGAATAGTCAAGCCAATATTAGGAAAAAGCTCACTAAGAATAGTGGTGCTCCAAGAATAGGAAAATCAACCACTTAACTTAGACAAAGCTAATCTAGGCATGCCAAGTATAGCTCAAGGCTAAACATAGACTCATGCACTCCTAAGCAAGCTTAATATACACCAACACAAATTATATAACCTCCATTTTGTTTAGGGTAAATCTTTGAAATATAACATTCCATTCAATTAGGTTTTTATTATTCTAATTATAAAGAATATAGTTATAATATAACCTAATTATTATAGTTTTGAATTAATTTATAGAACTCAAATTTTAGAAAGAAAATAGATTTCTTTTCTTAATAAAACAACTCATTTTCTTCCTTTCAAATTACTTAACCTCAATTTTGTTTAGAATTTGAAGAGACAAAATCATTCTTTTTTGTGTTCTATTTCTCCATAATCTTTTATTTTTTAATCTTGTTAAGGTTTTGATACAGATATGTTGTTGGAGCTTCAACAAAGGAAGAAAATATAAACACACAAGATAATTAATATTCCTATATTTACAACAATTTACTACAGAAAGTATTAAAAAATCATATTTACATAAAACATTGTACAGGGAATAAACTAAACCAAAATTTACATTATAATTTTTTTAAAATATATTTAAATACCCTATATTGGTTAAAATATTGTACGCTGTATGCAAACATATTTTAATTTTAATGGGGTTTTAGTTTTTCTGTTTTAATTTTTGTGTTGAAAAAACAAAGTACATATTTTAATTTTTGTTCTTTTTCGAGAGTATGTAACAGACACCTTAAATTGAAACTAACACCATAAAAAATTAATTTTAAACGCCATAAAAAAGAGCACTCTCCATTACTTTTTTAAATATAGGTAGGCATTCTAACCTATTTTGATTTTTTTTTTTTTAGATTGGAAACTTTTTTTTTTGTTTTTTAGATTGGAATTTTATAAAATTACATAGAATATGGAATCTTTAAAGTTTATGAATTTGGATTCTTTCAGCTCTTGTTCTCCACCCCTGCTATAATTGTAGGAATGCCTCTCGACGTAATTAGATAGGTAAATACAATGATGATTTTGATTTGGTTATGAAAAATGATAAATTTTAGATTTCATAAATTAGAGATGCATGCAAATAGGAAAATCTAGACTCTTAAATCCATTATGTATGATGTTGATTCTTTTGATTTTGGTAGTATAGATGATGATCATGTGACTGAAATGGACAGTAAAGATTTTATTACTAATTTAGATTGGTGGAACTCTTTACTAATGCATGATAATGTGTGTGATGTACATGAAAATGATGAGTGTGATGGAGTTTAGGATGAAATGCAACTTGTTAATAAGGATGTGATGGTGGATATCGATCAAATGCATATAACTAATGTTGTAACAGATCGTGATAGTTTTTTATCCATAATGTCTTGTCATTTTAGTTATTTTGATTAGGGTGGATTATAGTTATTTTGATTATGGTGGATTAAATAGTAATACATGCATATGTTGCAAGTATGTGCATTCAATGTTGTCATTGATGTCAACAAGCTTGTGTTGTCATTGGTGTCCACTGTGTCTATTGGTTGAGTAGAGATGAGGTTGTTGTAAGTGTATGAGTTGTTTGGTTGAGTTGCTTTGTTGAAGATGATTTGGTTGCTTTGAAGAAGTGTTGAAGATGTTAGGAATATGTTTCTGATGGTTGGTTTCCAAGTGCTTTTAAGAAAATTTGATTAATAAAGGAAACAGTGTGTTGGGGAGATTGTTTGGCTTAACAGAGTAATGTTCTAGTTTTGCTCCATATTTCTTCTATGTTGAAGATCTGTCAGCTCCTGGAAATTGAAAACATGGGTGCTAAAAGATTTCCTACTCCTCCGGAAGAGATTCCTACTATTAATCTCGTTGAAGAAGACTACATACTTGACAAAGATGAAGCACTTAATGTTGCTCTTGAAGATCTTGAAAGGACAAAAAGTGAAATCAAAGACCTGAAGGTAAATGTCACTAGAGAAGTAGATGAATGCATCAGAAAATTGAGAGAGCAAGTCAAAAGGTTTAAAGAAAGGTATAAGGAAGTCAGTGAACAATTGAAGCAAGCAAATGAATCTATCAGTGGTCTAAAAGTGCAAACTAAGGAAAAGACAAGAATTGAGGAATATCTTAATGTTGTGATGAAAAGCAAATCAGATGAATGTGCAAGGCTTGAACAAGAAGTTATGAATCTGAGATCTGATCTAGAGAAGGCAAGGATGCATGAAGACAAATTCAAGATGAGCTCTGCAAAGTTTAATGAAATGATTGCAAATCAGAAAGGTCCAAATGATAAAGAGGGTTTGGGATTTGAAAAAGGTGAAAGTTTAAAATTAGATCAGACTTCAAATTAGAGAAACAAAGGCAAGCAGGTGTGTAATCAAAAGAACAAAACTAGAAGACCACCGGTCACACAACCCAATGCTCAAAGGTACCCATCTTTCAATGGTTTTTATCATTTTTGTAATAAGTATGGACACAAAGCAATAGACTGTAGAAGTAGAAGGAATCAAAATGTTCCATCTTTCTCTAGTCAATGTTTTACATGCAATAAAGTTGGCCACAGAGCTGCTGAATGCAGAAGTAAAGTGAGTCAGAACTCTATTAGGTGTTTTGCATGCAATAAGATGGGACATAAAGCTAGTGAGTGCAGAAGTCAAATGAGGAATGGTTTTTACAAGGATAGAATGGTTCAATTTTTCAATGGCTACTGTTATATATGCAATAGATTTGGGTATAAAGTTAATCAGTGCAAATCTAGAATGAATGGAAGGAATACTGGTCAGAAGAATGTTGTTTGCCACAATTATAATAGACCTGGACACATTTTTAAGTTCCACAGAAGCAGAAACATGAAGAAGGATAGTCTGATAGAGAAGATTAAACTAGTACAAAAGGTTGATCTAGCAGAAACCAAGAAGGAAATGAATAAGATTTGGATAAAGAAGAACACGCATCAAAGGTTAAAGATGAGCCTATACCGGCATCCGGTGAAGATATTCCCTCCGGGAACTAAGATTAGAGCTTTGGCTCAAGGGGAGATTCATTGAAAATCTTTTCTCCCCTACCAAAGGAATGGTGTTGATGCCTCAACACGAAGATATGTGATGAAGGTTGGCACGCCTTGGTGAAGTTTGCAGTAGAAAATCTCATAATGCAGAATTTTGTGGAGAAATGAAGATGACTGTGTGTATAGTGAAAGATTTGACAGCTTTATCAGACAAGGCAATTGTGACGAAATAAGGATTTGGAAAATCTGATCTCACAAGGAGTTGAGTGACAGACATAAGCTAAGTTTGAGGGTCATCCTATTGTGTGTGCAGAATTGGACCTTGTAGTGCAACAAGATCAATTAACACATGAGATGATGATGAAGAAAAGAAAGTTGAGGGGGCACTAAGAATACAAGATGAGACAGAGACGAACTTGGTTAATTTAAGGCAGACAATTTACTTGACAATTATGTCAAGTGTTGATTTTGAGGAAGCTAGTCATAAGCTACTAAAGATCATACTTGAACCTAGTCAAAAGATGGAGTTAGGTCAATACTCTATGATCCATAGGCTGGAAACAAATAAATTGCGTAATGCTACAAAGGTGTTTGCCCACTTACTTGGCACAGATGCTCTTCTATGGCATTGTCTTGCTTATATATGTCTGACTAAGGAGGATACTACTTCCTCTTCCTAGATATTTATAAAGATTCTCTTCCAGGAGTTGACAGAGCAACTAGGCATATTGTTGCCCAATGAGAGGATAAATGATCTGTCAATGTAAGAGTACTTTGATCTAAGAATGAAAGTGACAGTGACAAAAATAGAAGGAAAAGGAAAAGGAATTAAAAAGCTCTCTATTTGGTTATTCATGGTTCTAGCAGATACTATTTTTACCTAGACTAATGATGGCTACCTCTCAGGGGGAGCAGGTAATGGTGACTAGTGATAGGGGGATCTTGCAAGAGAAAGGTTGCAGACAGAGAGAATCTAAGGGGAAGATTGTTGGCTATTTGTGTTGTCCTTGATGTCAACATAGCATGTTTTGATGTCATACATTGTCACAAGGTGAGAAAGGTTGTTGAGGCTACCGTGAAGGTTGTCAAGAGATGACATGTTATGTTCCTAAAGAAAAAGTAAAGTTCATGATTGAATGTCACGCCCTGATTAGTACAAACAAGATATGTTACTATAAAGAAGATTCATGGGTTGATACAAGGAAGATTTGGCCTCCGAGAATTGGTGTTTATCTTTGATTCAGGATGACTACTCTTTTGAAGACTGTTTAAAAGGTTGCTCTGCATTCCCATCATACTAATGTTTAGCCACTGCGCTTTGGAACATAGCTTTTAAAAGTGTCACATTATGTATGTTCCAACTTTCTTAAGGATCTAATCATTGGAAGGTTATTTTTCTATTGATAAGCGTGTAGACAGTGTTGGTTTTGTAAAGGTATTCCCAACAGGGTGATGGAATGTTGCACATTCCTCTGTAGTTGTATATTTGGCCATGTTGTTCTAATGGTAGCTTATCATATGATGTGACATGATATCTAAGTTTTTAGCCTCTCACTCACTCAGCATGAGAAGTTACAAGGGTTTGTATTTTGGTAATTACCCAAACAGAGTAGAATGTGTCACCCTTTTCCATTGATGTCAAAGGGGGAGAGAGAAAAATGTGAAAAAGGAAATCGTCAGTTGTCAAGGAGAAAGAAAGATGTGTAAAAGAAAGGGGGAGAGTAAGAAAGAAAAGAAGTGTGGTGCAGAGTTGTGTCTTGATGGTTTTTCACATTATGTGTTACCATCAATGACAAAGGGGGAGATTGTTGCAAGTATGTGCAGTTGGTGTTGTCATTGATGTCAACAAGCTTGTGTTGTCATTAGTGTCAACTGTGTCTACTGGTTGAGCAGAGATGAGGCTGTTGTAAATGTATGAATTGTTCAGTTGAGTTTCTTTGTTGAAGATGATTTGGCTGCTTTGAAGAAGTGTTGAAGATGTTAGGAATATGTTTCTGATGGTTGGTTTCCAAGTTCTTATGAGAAAATTTGATTAATAAAGGAAACAGCGTGTTGGGGAGACTGTTTGGCTTAACTGGGTAATGTTCTAGTTTTGCTCCATATTTCATCTATGTTGAAGATCTATCAGCTCCTAGAAATTGAACACATGGGTGCTAGAAAATTTCCTACTCCTTTGGAAGAGATTCCTACTGTTAATCTCATTGAAGAAGACTACATACTTGACAAAGATAAAGAACTTAATGTTGCTCTTGAAGATCTTGAAAGGACAGAAAGTGAAATCAAAGACCTGAAGGTAAATGTCAAAGAAGCAAATGAATGCATCAAGAAATTGAGAGAGCAAGTCAAAAGGTTTAGAGAAAGGTATAAGGAAGTCAGTGAACAATTGAAGCAAGAAAATGAATCTATCAGTGGTCTGAAAGTGCAAACTAAGGAAAAGACAAGAATTGAGGAATATCTTAATGCTGTGATGAAAAGCAAATCAGATGAATGTGCAAGGCTTGAACAAGAAGTTGTGAATCAGAGATCTGATCTAGAGAAGGCAAGGATGCATGAAGACAAATTCAAGATGAGCTCTGCAAAGCTTGATGAAATGATTGCAAATCAAAAAGGTCCAAATGATAAAGAGAGTTTAGGATCTGAAAAAGGTGAAAGTTCAAAATTAGATCAGACTTCAAATTAGAGAAACAATGGCAAGCGGGTTCGGAATCAAAAGAACAAAACTAGAAGACCACCGGTCAAACACCCCAATGCTCAAAGGTTCCCATCTTTCAATGGTTTTTATCATTTTTGTAATAAGTATGGACACAAAGCAATAGAATGTAGAAGTAGAAGGAATCAAAATGTTCCATCTTTCTCTGGTCAATGCTTTACATGCAATAAAGTTGGTCACAGAGCTGCTGAATGCAGAAGTAAAGTGAGTCAGAACTCTATTAGGTGTTTTGCATGCAATAAGATGGGGCATAGAGCTAGTGAGTGTAGAAATCTAATGAGGAATGGTTTTAACAAGGATAGAATGGTTCAATCTTTCAATGGCTACTGTTATATATGTAATAGATTTGGGTATAAAGCTAATCAGTGCAGATCTAGAATGAATGGAAGGAATACTGGTTAGAAGAATGTTGTTTGCCACAATTGCAATAGACCTAGACACATTTATATGTTCTGCAAAAGCAGAAACATGAAGAAGGATAGTCCGGTAGAGAAGAATAAACCAGTACAAAAGGTTGGTCTGGTGATGCAGAGGCATCCACACTATAACCTTCGCATATAGCATGAATGTCTGCAGACCAACCTCATCATCATCATCTTCGCCATCATCATCATCATATTTCCTAAGGCCACCAACATCATCATATTTCGGCTTTATTCTGTCAGCATCATGTTTCCGAAAACTAACAGCATCATCATATTGCACCTGCCGACCGATATCCTCCTGCAGACAAGCCTTCGCACTTTCGCCTGTCAACAGCATCACCTTACTCGATTATCGGCAGCATCATCATGTCCGACAGCGCGAACATCCTCCGGTTGCACTGTTCATCGGGCGCCAAGCACTAGCGGCCTCATCATGATATTTAACATCACCTTCGTCAGCAGGATATTCAACATCCGGTTGCTCCAAATATCCTGATGACGACCTTCAGCACCTTCCCTTCGATGCTCCGATAGCCGACGACACAAGCTTCAGCATCATGATATTCAACAGGATAACGAACATCCGGTTCTTCCCATTTATCCTGATGATGACAAACCCTAAATCCTTGCACCGTTCACTCGATGCTGACGTCACCCGATATCCTGATGACGTAGATCCTGATGACGATGACGTCACCCGCAGTTTCACAATATCCTGCTGCTCCGAAATGTCCTGATGACGTATATCATGATGATGATGATGTCATATCCTGCTGTTTGCCAAACTTAGTTTTTCTTCGGCCCGCGATCAACCCGATCTTCAGCCTGATGCCGATGCGCTCCTCCTCGGCCCTCCTGATGATGATCACCCCGACGCACTTGCACTTCATGCAATCGACAACATCATGCTCTCCTTCACTTATCCGGATGATGCTGTCTGAACTGTCTGTAGGATATTTGCAGAAATATCCTGATGATGCCGTTTCGGCGAACTTCTTCAGTTAGCGAAATCTCACTTCGTCGATCCACCAGGGATGACCCGATCCAACCTCAGGGTGATCTTCCAACTCTAGTTTATCAACTTGAACTTCTCAACTTGACCTAGCACATGAGGATGCTAGGGTCTTCAATAGCTCTTGACCGCGATCCTGCACACCTGCATGCAAACAAACAACCTACAATCTAACCTACTGTACATTGCCATTCCACCGATCAGATGAGGCAACCGGTGGAATGGATCAGTATATCCATGAAAACCTCTCAAACCAGCAATCGATCAAGCAATGGAATGCAACAGAGGATGAACACAAACAGGAATACTTTATTCGATTTCAAAAGATGCAACTACAATATGATGTTCCTCTCGCTCTGTCTCACTCTCGCAAAGTCTGATCGATCATATCTGTCTGTCTCAACCGATCTCATGCTTATAAAGATTTCCCTATGAGTACTACTGACCCGACTCCAAGCGGCTGGGAACTCTCCAGGCGGCTGGGAGATCCCACCGAACATACATCATGACAGCTGTTATAACTAACTAGCTAAAAATAGCAAAAGCCTGGTCAGCATGATCTTATCATGATCAGCATGACCTTATTACATGCAATTGGTCTAACCGACCTTCTTGGAAACATAAACTGGACCTAAGCTACTAACTGCCTTATCCAGACCAGCTGTCATGTAGGTGCTCCTGCACCATCTGGCAGAAACCAAGAAGGAAATGAATAAGATTTGGATAAAGAAGAATGCATCAGAGGTTAAAGATAAGCTTGTAACTTCATCCGATGCAAATGTTCCCTCTGAGAACTAAGATTAGAGCTTTGGCTCAGGGGGAGATTCATTGAAAATCTTTTCTCCCTTGCCAAAGGAGTGGTTTTGATGCCTCAAAGTGAAGATATGTGATGAAGGTTGATACGCTTTGGTGAAGTCTGCCGTAGAAAATCTCATAATGTGGAAGTTTGCAGAGAAATGAAGATGATTGTGTGTACAGTGAAAGATTTGACAGCTTTGTCAGACAAGGCAACTATGATGAAATAAGGATCTAGAAAATCTAATCTCACAAGGAGTTGAGTGACAGACATAAGCTAAGTTTGAGGTGCATGTAGAATTGGACCTTGTAGTGCAACAAGATCAATTAACACATGAGATGATGATGAAGAAAAGAAAGTTGAGGAGGCACTAAGAATATAGGATGAGACAGAGACGAACTTGGTTAATTTAAGGTGCACAATTTACTTGACAATTATGTCAAGTGTTGGTTTTGAAGAAGCCAGTCATAAGCTACTAAAGATCATACTTGAACCTGGTCAAAAGATGGAGTTATGTCAATACTCTATGATCCATATGCTGGAAACAAATAAACTGTGTAATGTTGCAAATGTGTTTGCCCACTTACTTGGCATGGATGCTCTTCTATGGCATTGTCTTGCTTATATACGTCTGACTGAGGAGGATACTACTTCCTCTTCTTGGATATTTATAAAGATTCTCTTCTAGGAGCTGATAGAGAAACTAGGCATATTATTGCCCAATGAGAGGATAAATGATCCGTCAATGTAAGAGTACTTTGATCTGAGAATGAAAGTGATAGTGACAAAACTAGAAGGAAAAGGAAAAGGAATTAAAAAGCTCTCCATTTGGTTATTCATGGTTCTACCAGAAACTATTTTTACCTAGACTAATGATGGCTACCTCTCAGGGGGAGCAGGTAATGGTGACTAGTGATAGGGGATCTTGCAAGAGAAAGGTTATAGACAGAGAGAATCTAAGGGGAAGATTGTTGGCTATTTATGTTGTCCTTGATGTCAACATAGCATGTTTTGATGTCATACATTGTCACAAGGTGAGAAAGGTTGCTGAGGCTGTCATGAAGGTTGTCAAGAGATGAGATGTTATGTTCCTAAAAAAAAGTAAAGTTCATGATTAAATGTCATGCCCTGATCAGTACAAACAGGATATGTTACTATAAAGAAGATGCATGGGTTGATACAAGAAAGATTTAGCCTCTAGGAATTGGTGTTTATCTCTAATTCAGGATGACTACTCTTTTGAAGACTGTCTGAAAGGTTTCTCCGCATTCCCATCATACTAATGTTTAGCCACTGCCATTTGGAACATAGCTTTAAAAAGTGTCACATTATGTATTTTCCAAGCTTCATGAGGATCTGATCACTGGAAGGTTGTTTTTCTATTGATAAGTGTGTAGACAATGTTGGTTTTGTAAAGGTATTCCCAGCAGGGTGATGGAATGCTCTACATTCCTTTATAGTTGTATATTTGGCCGTGTAGTTCTAATGGCAGTTTATCATATGATGCGACATGATATCTAAGGTTTCAGCCTCTCACTCACTCAGCATGAGAAGTTACAAGGGTTTGTATTTCAGAAATTACCAAGACAGAGCAGAATGTGTCACCCTTTGCCATTGATGTCAAAGGGGGAGACAGAGCAATGTGAAAAAAGAAAGAATCGGTTGTCAAGGAGAAAGAAATATGTGTAAAAGGAAGGGGGGAATAAGAAAGAAAAAAAGTTTGGAGCAGAGTTGTGTCTTAATGGTTTTTCACATTATGTGTTTCCATCAATGACAAAGGGGGAGATTGTTGCAAGAATGTGCATTCGGTGTTGTCATTGATGTCAACAAGCTTGTGTTGTCATTGGTGTCAATTGTGTCTACTGGTTGAGTAGAGATGAGGTTGTTGTAAGTGTATGAGTTGTTTGATTGAGTTGCTTTGTTGAAGATGATTTGGCTACTTTGAAAAAATGTTGAAGATGTTAGGAATATGTTTCTGATGGTTGGTTTCCAAGTGCTTTTGAGAAAATTTGATTAATAAAGGAAATAGTGTGTTGGGAAGATTGTTTGGCTTAACAGAGTAATGTTTTGGTTTTGCTTTGTATTTCTTCTATGTTGAAGATCTGTCTTTGTGGTTTGGATATGTTGTTCAGGGATGTTTAGAGATGTTATATTCCAAATTTGGTCCTCCAGTTCGTTGTGCAGAAGAAGTTGTGTTCACCAGAGTGCGGACTGAATTCCTTAGCTTTACAAAGGTATCTGGGAGAAATTGTTTTGCTCTGCATTTCTCTGCACATTTGTTTCCAGCCTTGCAGCTGTGGATTTGAACTTATAATGCTTATATATTGCTTTAGTTCAAGTTGTTCATGACTTGGTGCTCCACAAGTTCATTTCTTGAGTTATAGTGTATGACAAGAGTTGTTTGAGTGCTTCGGTGTGAACTTCAGTCAGGTGAAAGTTGTTGCAGAGTAATTTGTTGGATTTCAGGATATTTATGGAATACTCTAGATTGTGGTGAAGCCTTGCATGTGGTCCACAAGTCATTTTTGGGTTTGAGGAAGCGTGTACTTAAAAGAACATTGTGTTAACACAGTTTTGGATGACCTTAGGTGTTTACACTAATTACAGAGTTTCTTTGGTGATTGTGAAAGTGTGGAGTAGTGTGCTTGGATGAATTTAGGTCCAAGCTAAGGTGTGTTGTGGTCCGCCTTCATTCCTTTCCACCACATGAATGTTTAGGTCTAGACCTAATTTGAATCTTCTAGGTTGAGGTGATTTGTCGACCTTGGAGAATGCTCTCAAGGTTGAAGACAATATAAATAAGTGTCAAGGGATCGTGATCGATGGTGTGCTATGAATATGATGTGGATCATAGTGTGAATGAATGTGTGATGCAACAAGTATCTGAGGAATCAAATTGAATGAATGCAGAACAGTAGAGTTTGGTATTTCAGAATAGTGTGACAAATATTATTTTAGTACTTTGAACTTCATTGGAACTGTACTCCATGCATATGTTAGATGCAATTATAACAGTTCAACTCTGGCAGTGAGCCACCTCTTCTACCTCTTTCTTTCAGGACAGTGAGTCCTTGGGCAATGAGCCCTTTGGCAGTGAGCCTTTCTTCTGGGCAGTGAGCCCTCCAACAATGAGCCTTTTGTAATTTGGTGTTGATACTACTTTATTTGGTGTTTATGTGTTATGAGTTGTGGTTGTTTGCTTTATGCTTAATTTCCCTTATTGGAATTAAATATGTTGAATGGATTATGTATACACCTAAAAATGACACGACTCTGTCTAAATAAATATTCTTAATATTTATTCCATCTAAATTCTTCTATCAATAAATAAATAAATTTATTCGATTCATATTTCCTCTAAGTTAATTAAATATCAAAATATTTAATTACATCTTCTAAGGTCAAAATTAAATAAAATCTTTTATTTAATTTATTTCTTCCAAACAATTAAATAATTTCTAATTATTTAATTAATTTGTTCATTCCTCCAAATTTAAATAAATTAATTAAATTTATTTAAATCCTCTCACTCTCCAAAAATAAAATATAATTAAATATTTTATTTATTCTTCCAAAATCATGTGCAAGTAAATTAAATAAATTTATTTATTTAATTTGTTTTCTTATCTTCAATATCTTCTAAAAATAAATTCTTCTTGTCATGCAAAAGCAAAAGCTAAGTTAAAGCAACT
Source organism: Cunninghamia lanceolata (assembly GCA_027924645.1). Lineage (NCBI taxonomy): Eukaryota > Viridiplantae > Streptophyta > Pinopsida > Cupressales > Cupressaceae > Cunninghamia > Cunninghamia lanceolata. The sequence continues at coordinate 775,156 of BSBN01001018.1, forward strand.
TTAAAGCAACTTTGCTCTTAAATTAGAAAAATAAATTCTAATTTAAGAAAATAAAAACTCATCCTCATCAAGAAAGCATTTAACTCAACTAAGCTTCTTTTTGAATGACACATGTCCTTCTTCCATTTGTTGCACGTTCTTCAACCATCCTCCTCCGTTGATCTTCTCATTTCTTCTCAACCATTGATCTTCTCCCACACAATTCTATAAATACAACCCTCTTCTTCTTAATTTGATATAATCCATAGCTTGAGCAAACTTATGCTACAGGAAATCTAGCGCGCCTTTGGCACCCTTCATCTCCATAGCACTTCATATCATCCATCAATAGTGTGTTGAAGCTCACCTTCAATCACACAAAGTATCCTAGCCAACTTCATCTTGTCATCTTGAGGACTTCAAAGCAAGGAAGCAAACTTCCTGAGGGCCAACATTCATCTCCATCAAGATCAAGACGGAAAAGGCGAGCAATGGAAGGTGAAAGGTAAAGGGTTGTAAGTATCATCTTTGTTATTGTTTTAAATCCTTTTATCTTCAGATTTCATTGGTGTTTTGGGTTATATTATTCATTTTGATTAATCCACATTTCCCCATCACAGATTAAATGTTTGATATGTAAATGGTTTAACAGAATACTGATTCACCCCCCCTCTCAATATTCTGGGTGTTCAATAGCATATGGATAAAACACAAAAAAGATGTACAGTTATGGATAATTAGGGTTTAAATTGGTGACTATTTCAGTCAATTTTGTAAGAATTGTAGTTGTTAAAGGATACAAATAGATGGTTGTATAGGTGTAGTGGATAGGAGAAATTTTAGAATTTCCAATCCAGGAAGAAATGGAGTCTTGGTTTTTGATACTCTGTTAATGTAGAGGTTTGTAATGGTTTTTTATTAATGTTTAAATCAATACAAAAGGGAACTGCCCCCAAGGCAGTAGTTACCAAGCAAAAAAAAACACAAAAAAGATGTTGGATACAAACATAAATTAAATAATCTTTTAATTTTACAATTCAAGGGTGTAAAAGCACAACTTAAAGGACCATCCTAACAAAAACATTACTACTAAAAACATTTAGAAGAAAGTGAAGTAGTAATAATGAATTTAGTTATCCTATACCATCTTGTACATGTGTAAATATTGGTTTAAGAAAATGTTGGTTTTCTCTTTAGATTTAAATTATAGTTTGTTTTGTTGCATGGTTGTTTTTGTTTGAATAAAATTTTGGTCCTCAACATTTTTAACCAAATTTTCACTTTCTATCACCTATAGAAACTAAACCCTTAAGAATTTGAAGATGTTGTAATACTCCTTAAGAATTTGAAGATGATGTAATACTGATTTTTGAGATTTCATGTGTAGATTCTAAATATATAATTTTAAAAAAAAATTAAAATAATTTGTGAATTTTTTTATGTAATTTTTAATAACATATTTTTGATAGTTAACAATATTTTTTTTAAGTGACATGTATTCCATAACGCATAACTCTTTTTACAAAAAGGATTAAATAATATAGATTGGTAACACCAATATCTAGTGTGTACATATTTTTTGTTGCATATTTTAATTATTATTAATTTTTTATGTGAGATTATCATAATTTTGTATGTATCCAAATTAACTTCTTTATTGTTGAAACAAGGAATAGTGTGTAGATATTTTATAGAATTTTTCCATTTTTTTTATTTTTCCACTTGTGTAGAATAGTGACCTTGATGTTTGGTGAAAAACCTATGTCCTAGTGACTTAGTTTGATGGTTCAACCCATGCTTTAAAACAACTATTTTTTCAGAGAAAAAAAGGAGGAGAATGGCATCTCAAGGACCTTTGTTCAAAGGTACCTTCTTACCTTGAAATGAATGTACCTTCCCCTTTTGAACATGAAACATTAAAAAATAATAAAAAGAGACCTTTTTTCGAAGGTCAAAGTACCTTTATTCGAAGGTGTTTTTCATTTTTTGGTGCCTTGAGCTTATTTTTTGCCCCATCCACAAGTAGAACACACTATTGTGGGTTCACCCATTTCTAAGGTTTACCTTTGGTTATATCATGGGTCAATTTTTAATGCTACTAGGAATGGTTTAAATTAACAAGTATCTTTCTTGAGAAATGATTTTATTTATTTGAAACTAAATAACCTAGTAGAAGAGAAACATTAATGAGTATGAGTTTATTTATCAAACTATCTCTGTCATGATTTTGAATAACATTTCTTCTAATCTTTTATATCAAATTATTTGTAACATTAGGAGTATTTAATAGCTTTTCCATTCATAGAAAGATGAAAACCATTTATGAATTGAGTGATCAAGTGAATCTTAGGATAAATTAGAAATCATATTAGCTTAGCACTTTCACAAATTAAAAACTTTTAATTTTGTTTGAATGCACTTTTTATAACCAAGTCATTTGATAAACAATCTAAAAGTGAATTCACTTCCCTTACATTGGTAGCTCAACCCTAAGAAGGCTTTTCATGCTTGTCAAAAAAGAAAAAAATAATTAAATTATATCTTCAAGAAATAAAGAAACTACAATGAGCACCTAGATAGCTATAATTCCCACATTTAACCAAAGGAAGATTTAGCTAAAAGGGTCAGTGCAAGAAGTTGGGTCCACTTTTTGGCCAAAAAGTGGAAGTGTTTTCCCTGATTTTCAGAATTTGTCACATTTGACCTTAAAATTTGAAGCACTTAGAGATGGAATCTTTAAAAAAATCACTAAATATAAAATGTAGTACTCGGAGTCTAGTTTCCAAATATGTAATTTTTTTCAATACCCAGATGATACAAATTGATTTTCAATAGGCATTTCTAAAAACCACTATTTAAAAGTCACTTTTTTTTAACCATACCATGCACGTGTACAGCCAACATAATTTGACCTAAATAAACTTATTTTTTTAAATCCTTTTGGGAAAAGATGTGTAGTACAATGAAGTTTGATGAGGATATTTTTTTATAATTTTTTTCTAAATAATTTTTTTTATTAATTCTTTATTAAGTCTAATTGCTACTTTTGAAAACCCCTCGTGTACGGCCAACATAATTTGAGCAAAAAAAATCATAAAATTAATTTTTTTTTGTCATTGTGTAAATAATGATGTGTAGATTGATGACATATAATTTTTTTTTAAAAAAAATTACAACTTAAAAGTTATTAAAAAAATACAAACACCTATCATTTCAAATTTTTGGACTAGTTTGCTCATAAATTAAATAATAAATAGAAGAACATGTCTAATAACAAAAAAAATTACATATTTGAAAACTAGACAATGTTATCTGTAATGGGTTTTCATTTCGTAAAAAAATTTAGACAAAAAGGTCCTTAGCCATATAGGTAAACTCAGTGTTTCTTCTTGTTTTGTACTTAGAAAAAAACTTGCAGGTCTAAGGCTCAAGGTCGGCCAACCATGCCTATCCCGAGCCTAAAACCCAAGCAAAGGGAAGGGAAAAGGCAGGCAGAGATTTCCAATTTCAAATAACGAGTACCCGTTATAAAATGGGTACGCGTTACATAACTGGTACCCATTAAAAAATGGGTACGCGTTATATAACGGGTACCCATTATGTTTTTAAGAACGTGTACGCGTTATATAACGAGTACCCATTTCTATTATACCTGTTATTTTCCATATTAGGAAAAAATATACTATTACTGTATCCCTGCAACTTGCAACTCTGATCAGTACGGCACGACAGCGACAATTTCTACATTTTTTTACTTACAAGTGTTTTGTGGAATCTCTTGACAGGTCATATTCTATTTAAATTTTGAAATGAGTCAATCATATGAACAATTCTGAAGTGAAATCAAGTGCATGAGCTATTTTCAAGAGGAATAAAGAAAGAAGGTTTTTGTTTTTACATCTACAGGTTTTACTTCAAAATCTATGGAACAAAGGATCTACATCTAATTCTACTTCAAAATTTCAAATAAAAAAACAAAGGAGGGAAATCATGGGATCAAATCAACGTCAAAGAAAAAAACAAAGGAGGGTAATGACACCTCAAGAAATTGAAGCAAATAAAGAGAAGGAAGCAAAAAGGCAAAGAGAGAGAAGAGCAAGGATTCAAGAGATGAAGAATATTGAAGCATCTAGTTCCATGAGTATCGAAGAGAAAGACATTCAAGAGACTATAAATGATGGGATCAATGTAGATGATGCAAATGTCGAAATGATGAATGTGGAAGAAAATGTGTCTATAGAAACAAATGCATGTCTGTCTTCAAACCCAACTTTCGAAGATATGGAAAATGTGACTATACAAACAAATCCAGGTATGTCTTCAGAGCCAGCTTTCAATGATATGGAAAACACGACTATAGAAACAAATCCAGGTGTGTCTTTGGAGCCAACTTTCAATGATATAGAAAACACGACTATAGAAACAAATCCAGGTGTGTCTTCGGAGCCAACTTTCAATGATATGGAAAACATGACTATAGAAACAAATCCAGGTATGTTTTCAAACCCACCTATTGATGATATGAATGAGAATGATATCCCTTTTAGGAGTGAAAATGAAAATGTTTTATTTGAGATTGAAAGAAATGTCTTAGATAATCTTCCTGGTAAGATTTCTTGGAGGCAAATGAGAACTCATGCAAATAGATTATATAAAAAAAAAATTATAGAAAAAGTCTTGGATTTCAATGTCAACTTATGATGCAATTGATGAAGATGTGGAAATTGCGAAAAATAATGAAAAAGTTAGGCATCTTTGTAAAACCTAAAAAAAAAGATGAATCAATCGAACAAGTTTTATCTAGTGTTGCTAATGCTATTGATTCTATTGGTAAAAAGAGTCGATCTAAAGATAGCAATGCAGCACGAAGAGCTATAACAACTGCTTTAGTCAATAAATCATCTTCTAATAAAAGAATGATAAGTAAGACAAGTGAAATTCTAAAGATAAATCCTAAAACTTTGAGAAGAGCAGCAAAGAGAAGAGAATCTATTGAAAAAGATCCAATTAACCAATGTTGGAGTTTTAGTGGTAGACTCCCAAGGTATGACATGAAATTAAATAGTGAAATCAAATCTTTAATTGAAAAATATTGGCATGATAATACAAGGGTATCATCTAATGTTAGAGATGTTTTAAAATTATGAGTGGGGTCTAAAATTTGTGATCCTCATCCAAAACATCTATTAGACATGACTCAAACTGAATTATATAAAAAAATGTTAGATGATTTAGTGTTAGAACTATTTAATATTACCATAAACCAAAGATCTTTTGAGAAATGTAAACCTTGGTATGTGAAAATTAATAAACAACGAATCTCTTGTTGTTGTAAAACTCATGTGCAATTTTGTTATTATTATGATGTTTTTCGATATATACGTTCTACTTTGCATACTGACGAAATTATGCAGGAATGTGGTATTAATATACCACCTCAAACAATTAAGGAGTTTGTAGCAGTTTTGTTTTGTGAAACATCTACTGGATACTTATTTTATTCAAAAGCATGTATTTCTGGACAATGCAATAGATGTGACAACTTTTCATTGTTAGGAGAATGTATGCATGAAAATATTTCACATGAATTTGGACAACAATTAGTGGATGTGAAAAGATTCAAAAATGTTGAATATTCTTTAAAAGATGGAAAAATTGGAAAGCGTTGTGAGTTAGTCACTGAAAAAAATGTGTGTGCATGCATTCATTAAAGATTTTAAGGATAATATTGTATCCAAATATGTCAAACACTCCTAATATGCTCGGTGGCTTGATGGACAATTCCATTCATGTAAAAACACCTTTCCAATTGGAACTATCCTATCAGTGGTTGACTTTGCAAAAAACTATACTCTTGCTCCACAAGAGGAAATTCAATCTCAGTATTATAATTCAGTGCAAGTGGCCATATTTGTTCATATCGTATACAGACATACAGATGATAGTACAGAAGATAATAGAAAAATTTTGAGGGAGTATCATTTCTATTTGACTGATAACCGGTTACACTCTTCAGAGTTTGTGCAATATTGTTTCACAAAATTTTATGAAAGTTTAAAAGAAAGAGGAATCCAGATGGCACAACATTTCATATGGTCAGATAATTGTATAGGGCAATTCAAAAATGCAAGAATGTTTTATTGGCTATGTAGGGCTCACAAATAAATCAATATCCAACATATGTGGAGTTTTTTTGAAGCTGGACATGGTAAAGGAGAACATGATGGAGCTGGAGCATGTGTGAAAAGAGCTCTTGCTAGAGAGCAACTAAAATTTGAGAATGCAGCCAAATTTAGAGATGCACATGCAATTATGGATTGGTGTAATGAAAAATTATCTATGGGATCAAGTCAAAACTCTACAATTCGATGATTCTTTTAGTTAGTTGAAGAAGAGAATATTCCTACTCGACTTGATTGTGAGACAATAACTGGATCAACAAAATGGCATTCATTTAAGAGTTCAAATGCAAGCACATGGACTATATGGACTAGGGAGCTTGCATGTTTTTGTCAATTTTGTATTACAGGTGATTGGGGAGCATGTGAAAATACATAATGGGTTGAAGAATGGAAACAAAGATCCTTGACACCTACAGAAAAACAAGATCAACTTGAAACAACAATTGAAGATGATAATCAAATGTTTGCATCAGATGACTATGATCATGTTTCAGACCTTGTACAAGAAGGTACTTTTATTTTCATTATTTTTTTATTGTCATTTTTTTGTACATCTATATATAATTAATTATATATGTATGCATGCACAAATTTATGTGATTTAGATACATGTCACACTTTATTGAATTACATAGTTTTTTTGTAGGACATGTGTATGCTGTTGTTGCACCTGAGGGCAATGAAGAGGAAACCGAGTATTGGTTGGCTCGATGTGTTGAGACAAAACAAAATTTGTTACATCCTAGAGTAGATGATGATAACATGGAGTTCCCAACAAGTTCTATGGTTGTTGTTGGCACTTAGCTATGAAAATATCTAATAAGAAGGAATGGTTTGCCTGCATTTGAAGATTATGAAACACATAAGAAGATCATACACTACTCACATTTGATTGTGGTAACAAATATAAAACTAGTTAGATATCAAGGCAAACCTTCTAATAAACAGTTATGGACACTTTCGATGGAAGAACATGAGTCAATTATAGATGCATTACAAAAAAATGAGGATGCAGATGGTAAAATAGAATAAATTTTCAGGTATGTAAACCATACTCTTACATCCCCTAAATCCATCCTCTTAAATGTATCCTATAATGTTATCTAGTTACATGTAATGCATCAATGTTTTGTCTTTTTGGTATATAAAGTCTTTCATTCTCATTTCAGCTTCTATATTATTCCCCTTGTCTTAAATTTTGTATCGACTCATGTAAATATATAGTTAATTTACTTGTACATTTGAACATTACTTTTTGCAGGTGTACCCTAGACAAGTGGTCAAATTTGCATGATTGTCAATAGAAGTTTTCACCATACAAGTATGTGAGGTCATTTTTGTAGTCTTCAACTAAAAGTGAACGCAAATTAGGTAATTACATATATATATACTCATATATTTCTCATCCATCCTCCTAACTCCCCTTAAGCCATCCTCTTACATCCCCTTAAGCCATCAAGTTTTATCTTATACTTTGTAAATTGACTCGTGTACATCTCTCCAAGTAAGTTATCCTCTTTTGTATCCCCTTAAGACATCCTCTTCTAGCTCCCCTTTTAATTAATCATCTTATACATCCTCTAAAGCCATCCTCTTATGTATCCCCTTAAGACATCCTCTTAGCTCCCCTTAAGCCACCGTCTTACATCCTCTTTTGTGTTATTTAGTTACATATTGCATTAATATTTTGTGTTTTAGTCACTGATTAATTCATTCTCATTTACATTCATTATTTCTTGCAGGTGTATCCTACAAGTAGATTTTTCCACGATTGCCACTACAAGATTTCATCATAATGTAAATGGTAGATCAATTTTGTAGTCATGTCAAACTAATAACATGGACCTATAAGCTAATTGTATAGATATACTCATATGTTTAATAATGGACCTATTTTTTGTTTTGAGACTCTTTTTATGATCTATGTATTTAATTTTCACGGATTGCATATTTGAAACATGGTTTAATGTCACCTCTATGAATGCCATGGTCCTCCTCTATATCCTAGTTTCTTCTACATAGCAAAAGGAATCTCAATAGCAAAAGAGAATGGCCAATAAAACCAAGACAAGAATCTACATAGCAAAAGAGAATGGCCAATCAAACCAAGACAAGAATCTACATGGCAAAAGGAATCTCAAAAAAAAATTTGTAGCTTATATTGTGTGGATAAGATTTGAATTTCCTTCTAGTTTATTCTAAAGAGTTAGTTTCTCTACAAGAATTGAATGCTACTTCTTGAATAATTTCAAATTGTGATAAATTTTTTTGTAGCTTATATTGTGTGGATAAGATTTGAATTTCCTTCTAGTTTATTCTAAAGAGTTAGTTTCTCTACAAGAATTGAATGCTACTTCTTGAATAATTTCAAATTGTGATAAATTTTTTTGTAGCTTATATTGTGTGGATAAGATTTGAATTTCCTTCTAGTTTATTCTAAAGAGTTAGTTTCTCTACAAGAATTGAATGCTACTTCTTGAATAATTTCAAATTGTGATAACTTAATTTAGGTTTGTGAGGTGATGTATTAGAATTTTGAATATAAATATAAATGAAAACATTTAATAAATTTTTTGGCAGTTAATAGATTGTTCACTATTTCAAGAAGAACTATTGAACCATAATGCTTCATTTGAATCATGTTTTGAATGTTTTTTTAAGGAAGATTTTGTTTGGACACTATCAAAGTGAGTCTAACATCCTTAACATTTTATCATGATTTTGTAGGTTTATCCTAGGTAAATTACCTTGTTATAAAGTGCCCTAAATTTATCTAATAGATAATTGTAACACCAAACTTATCTATTAGATAATTGTAACACCAAACTTATCTATTCTAAGATAATTGTAACACCATTTACCTATCTATTCCACTATGTAAATTGACTTAATTTAGGTTTGTGAGGCAGTTAATATAGATTGTTCACTATTTCAAGAAGAACTATTAAACCATAATGCATAATACATTCAAGCATATACTCAATAATATATACATGTAGATCTCTATCTAGATAAGTCCATGATATACTATAAAATATAGGTAGGACCCATGAAATGTGTACTAAAACATCTACTCATCATCAGCATATAAATAATACAAATCATAGTTCATGAAATACTGAAATATATCTAGAAGTACATGTAATAGCAAGTTCGACATATATAGTCAAAGTCCTGGCATGGCATATATCAAAAATAATGTGCACATCATACAGTTCAGTCTATGAAATAAACATCTATGTCAGGTATGATCATCACTCAAGTTCAAATCTGAAAGAGGCCTCTTTCTTCCTCGTGAAATAGATGGATCTACCTCATGCTGTACACAAGAGAAAAAAACTTGCAATCAGATTTAAAAATTTTTAAAATGACATATGAAATTAAATATTTAAATGTAGGCTTTAAAGTGTGCATTTAAATTACCGTGCAATCATGCTCATCTACTCCCACATTTTGTTGTGCAAGTGGTATAGTTGTTTCATCTTCTTCACCAAAAGTTTGACCTGCTAATTGCTAGAATTTCAAATAAAGCAAATTTGAAATAAGTTAGAATTTATTTAGCATATAAAGACCTAGAAATTGCACATAGAAAATTTAGTAAAGTTTAGGACCTCAAAATGTGTAGATGGCTCATGAAATTCTCCCTGACTAGCAACCTGACCAATAGTCTCACTCCTATCATCCTGCACTTACATATATATGGGTGCATATATAAATTTATATAAACTCAAAAAAGAAACTTAGTACAATTTTAGTACAATTTTTTAAAACACACACCAGGGAATACTCAGGCATAACAGCTGACGATGGAGGATCAGTGGAAGAAACACCTGAGCCACGTGGTCGGTCAGGCATGGGAACTGCCACATGACCTGAGCCTTGCTGCAATAGTAGTGTTTCATATACATGTACATATAGTTATTTATTTATTTATACACTTGTTAATTTAAAATATAATATTGATAAGTTTCAAGAAGAAAATTTAAACTAGAATTAGATACATATGGTTTTAGGGTTAAGATATATTAGTTTACCCCGTAAGGTGTGCCAATCTCTACAGTTGTCGATGCAAAACTCAATGTATCAAATCATGATGTGGCCCTAGAGCGACTTGAGATCTGTACAACAAATAGTTCACAAAATTATATATTAATTCATTAAATTATTTATATAAATTTTGATACGTTTAAATTATGCACTTGAAATATTTAATAAAATGTGGTCAATGTACCTGTGTAGGATTATCATCCAAATATAGTAGATCCAAGTATGACTCCACTTATGTTGTAGCTGCATCTGATGTGGATGTAGGAGCAGGACCATAACACGGTTGATTGCAATTTGTACACAAATGTGCCCCTGACATGCCTGAGGCTCTATGATGAGATGCATCGACTCCTCCATGATGCTCTCCACCATTAAATTCATCTGCCATGTGGGCAGCTTGTTAAGTGAGATTGCCCGAGAGTCTACTCAATGCTCCTAATGTCGACAACACTGCCTGGTGCTGAATAGGTGCAGGAATAGTGGGCAAAATAGGAGCAACCATAGGAGCAGGAGGAATGGGTTGATTGGGGTCAACTCGTGCCCCTGGTCTGTGTTGTGGCATGCCATGACCAACACCCTGAAATTCTCTCATATCAAAATAATTGAGTTTTTGACCCAACTGAAACTCCACCCATAATTTTCTCAAAAAATATAGCGGTACCTCACAATTAGCATGAGGTGGGTGATCAAACACCATCCACCACCGATCCCAAAAATGTCTCGAAATTGCCTTATGCATACACAACTTAATTGATATTCTTTTTTTGTTGCAGCTATAGGTTGATTAGTTTTTGGGTGACGAAAAAATGGGGCTAATGTTTGTTTTGTTATGTGGAGGTCATGGATGTCTTTATATGAAAGACCATCCGCATAGAATTGCCTCCTCTCCTCCCGCCAAAGCTGAAATCTATTTAGGTCTGCATCAATAGACCTAACATAATCAATAATGGTTTGCATCGAAGATGCAAACCGAACCACATGAGGAGGCATCAAGTGAGGTTGATTATTAATCAAATTAATGTTCTCCTCAATTGCATTAATATTTTCATTAATGTTTTGCCACAATTGGGCCTCATCAAGTGGAGGGGGTGGGGGGTTTTGAGGTGGATCACGGGGTGAGGAGTTTTCATAAAGAATGTCATCTATTAAAAATTCATCTAGACTCTGGTCATCCATTAGATGTCTCCTGCAAATTTCTAAATATGTATCAATATAAAAAACTTACAAATGTATAATTTCACAAATATATACATATTGAAAACTTACAAACAAATATGATCTATAAATTTAAACTTAATCTAATAGATCTATAAATGAAAGTTTAAAATATCCATGAATTTAGAGAGTAAGTAATACTTGAAAATTAAACATGCACAAGTTTATCATATAATATGATCAAATGATGATGCCTCAACCCTAAATATATCTTGTATACCCTTATTTAAACCATGTTTGAGTCCATTTGTAGTGGTAACTATCTCCTACAAGTGCATCTAAACCCTTGTATTTATAGTTTACTAATTCCTAATCCAGTGCACAAATTTCTATTTCCATTGTCTTATTTGTTTAACTATCATTGATTATTTCCTTTGATCATTTATCACATTAAATCTAACCCTTTGATCATTTATCACATTATTTGGACTTCTATTTTTGTATGAAAATATATAAAATAGGCCTCCCTCTCCCCATTTGAACATAGAAAAATTGTGAAGTTTCCACTTGATTGCTATTTTGGAGCCATCTTTCTTGAATAAGTGTAGGAATGTTAGTGTTTACTATATTTGTTGGTTTTAACTCCATTCTTCCTCTATTATACATTTTATCTTCCCTTTTCAAACTCACATCCCTTCTCCTTACCTCTTTCTAAACTATTTTCTTTCCACAATTTCATTTTAGATTCTCATTTCTACTTTATTTTTCATCAAGTATCTTCCATATTATTTCTTTTCTTCTCCCATATTAGTCCTCTCTATATCCATATTATTCCTCTTTACTTTTTTTCATTGAGTCTTATTTTTCCATCTCCTAAATTCCCTCTTTCTCCTTCAAACCTTGGTTTACTTAGCTTTAGTTTTACATACCAATGTCTCCTTAAATTAATCTAACATTTCCCTAAAATATTATATTCTCCTTCCTACTTCATTCTTCTTTTTAACCATTTTTTAGAGGGTTTCTTCTATAGAATTGGTATTTATAGATAAAATATGGAATAATTAGAAAAAATCTCACAAATTACCAAGAGGAAGTTATGCAAAAAATCACAAGATGAAGCTATGTCTAAATTTTTAGATCATTTTCACATAGTGGACAAGGTTGCCTTCTAGGTCCTAGTCATACACCAAGGTACTAGGAATGGGCCATGTGACACCCAAGGTGTCACTCTACCTAACAACCTTATCCTATCATCATTTTTCTCAAAATTATAATGGAAACATTTTGACACCTTATATAGTCCAAATTTAAAAGTGCATTCAATAGCCCATGCCAAGTGTATTCTTCCCATTTCTCTATTATCCTACTTCTAGCTTAGTTAAGCTCAATTGTGACATATTTTACTATTTTGCACCATCTTCTACTTTTTGTCTTGATTGGTTTCTAGATAGAGAAATTATTAGTAAACTATTCTAAACACACCCAAAAATTTATTAGTAATGTTTATTTTGAGTCCATTCAAGTAGTGGTAACCATCTCCTACAAGTGCATCTAAACCCTTGTATTTATAGTTTACTATTTCCTAATCCGGTGTGAATTTCTATTTCCATTGTCTCAAGTTTGTTTAAATATCATTGATTATTTCCTTTGATCATTTATCACATTATTTATCTAACCCTTTGATCATTTATCACATTAAATCAAATTAAACATAAGGAGATTGATATTTCATGAGATGTAAGAGTTCTAATGCATGGTTTAACCCTCTATCTCTTCCATTCAATCACACCACCATTTTCCTAAGTGATTGCTTTTACCTTCACAATTTGAACAACCATGATAATCTTGTGAAGGAAAGATTTAGGAAGGACAAAGGTGGCTTTTTCACATAAGATGGGGTATGCATGCTTGTGTACATCTTATTGTGAGGTCTTGTAGGTTTATTCATGGTTTCTAAGAACTTATTCATATTTCTTCATTTCTTATTAATTATCCTATTAGAGAGACCTCAAGGATCACCCTCCAAGGTTCTGCAAATCTTGAAAAAGAAGAGGGGATACCATACCCTATGACTTGGCTCAAAGTTATTCTCTCCTTGTCGATGTTTCATATTCTCTACCTGAGATCTATTTTATTCCCCTTTTCTTAGTTTGAGTAATATTTCTAGAAGAGAGGGATTATATTTTTAGTAGCAAACAAAATCTAAAGATACATCAAATTTACATGCTTTTGTGGGAGAAATACATACACAAGACAACTTGAATCTCATTAAGACAAATGCCTAGACTAAAAGCTTAATCAAACAAACATGAAACCCCAGTGTATAATATTTCCAATCACTTGTCAATGTAGGGTTTACCAAAGCAATAAGGCACATAAGAAACATAAAAATTTGCACTTTGGGGCATGGGCCAACAACCTCCTAGGTCTAACCCCATGCAACTAGAGTAATATGCAAGGGCTCATCACTAAAGATTAGACTAGGCTAGTAATGACATGATAGATGGGTATGCATGCAGATGAGTTAATAACTTTTGAAGAATGTATTTCTTTTCAATGTGGCTCATGGTAAGCTAACTCTTTGGAACTCAACACTTGATGAATGAAAACATGAAAGATCCACCTACAAGCCTATAGGAATCAAAAGTGGGATTTGATATTAGGAAAGTGAGATGAGAAATACTTGAGCATGGACAAATCATGGAATTCTACATAGCATAAGGTAATAAATACATAAGGTTTACATTTTTAGGAGGATGGAATAGTGGCTTGTTTGGAATTTCAAGTCAATTCAATATAAAATTTTGTTTGACCACAACAATTCAATTCATAAAGCTTCTTTTGAATGCTATTACGTTCCCGTTAGAAGTCATTGAAAAGTCGAATGCATTCGAATCATACTCACACAAAATTAAATCTTTATAATTTGGTTTTTTAGGGTTTATAGTTTAGGTTTTTAGGGTTTGCAGTACAACATGGTTTTAAGGTTTATAATTTGGTTTTTTAGGGTTCATAGTTTAGGTTTTTAGAGTTTGCAGTACAACATGGTTTTAGGGTTTATAATTTGGTTTTTTAGGGTTAATAGTTTAGGTTTTTAGGGTTTGCAATACAACATGGTTTTAGGGTTTATATTTTGTTTTTTTAGGGTTTATAGTTTAGGTTTTTTAGGGTTTGCAGTAACATGGTTTTAGGGTTTGCAGTAACATAGTTTTAGGGTTTGCAGTAACATACAATCACAAAAAAATCATAAAACTCTAATAACAAGTAAAACCCTAGTTTTCATTTTAATCCTACAATCACAAAACAAAATCTAAAACAAGCTAAAAACTAGCGAAGAACCAACCTGGAGGAGCCCAGTAGTGACGAGGTGGCGAGAGGAGGTGAGAGGGCAAAAAAATCTCTGGTGTTGTGCTCGTGTAGTCTTCAACAACGCGTACCCGTTCTAAGGCGTCCACTGTCTCTATCGTCGTCCACTGGAGTGGAAGAAAATGAGCCCGCAGGGCTCTTTTTTAAAAATATATAGTTTTTTGAAAATAGGTACCCGTTTAGTAACGGGTACCCATTTAGTAATGCACACCTGAAACTAAATGGGTACCCATTTAGGAACGGTGCCCGAACCTAAACGGGTACCCGTTTATAACGGGTACCCATTTAGCTTCGGGTGCTCGTTCCTAAACGGGTACTTGTTTCTTTGAAAACGGGTACCCGTTGCTGTCGGCATTTTTTTTTCTTTCGCGACTTCCCCTACATGTGGACCGAGTTTCTTGCACTTACCCAAAACCCAATATATTTTTTAAGTAAGAATTGTCATATTGTCAAATTGTGACAAACACACACGTGTTGTTGCTACATGCAATGCCACATGAAATAATGTGTGGAAGGTATATGAAAACATGTGTGAATCAATGAGAGAAAATATAATTTAATTAAATAATTCATAAAATCAAACAACTAGGATAGGTTTGGTGAAGGATAAATCTGGCAACAAGAGTTCAAAGGAACCCTTAGGTGGGGTGTACTAAGGGAAATATAATGGATAGATCAGAAATGTCATTTAATTAGGATTAGAATGTTAACATTAATAATAATCTAGTTGTAACAACCCTCCCTGTGGTCCTCATTGACTAAAAGAAGTTAAATTTTTATGATTTTTTTATTGCAATTCCTTCCTCATGCATTTGCGATGGCTTTTGGGGGGAGTTGTTGAGGGAGTTAATGCTATGAAAATATCTTTGGATAGGAGTGTTTGACTAGCACAAGGGATGGAGACCCATTGATGCATTAATGAAGCATGGCGTCCCCTTTCCCCAGGGGTGATCTTATTCCAGAAAGGATGGCAAGAAGGATGGATAGAGGGGAGGCAAGAAAAGAGTTAAAGGAGATTTTTTTTCGTGACATTTTGGGAGAGAATTTTGCGTAGCAAGGAACTGAAGGAAGGGAAGTGCTCTGAGACCGGAAGCCCTTGTTTCACCAGCTCAAAGAAGAGCGAGAGAGAGCATTTGTAGAATGATGAAGGTGAAGGGCATGTTGAAAAATAGTGTGCATGCCTTGTCTATGCTTCCATGGCAGTGAGGATGCTGGCAAAAGGGTTAGGAATTTGGCTTCATTCTAGCCAGTGGCATTTGCTTGTAAGTTTCTAAAACCTCTTTAACAAATTCCATTTGGGTACTCTTGTAATCATTGCATTCCATGAGATTACATCTCTTTGAGACATTTTGTCAAATAGTTATGTACCTTGTATGTGCTTCCACATCTCGCATATATGTATACCAGATCATTTCCAACTATAATATCTAACTAAAATCTGCATTCCATTATGCTTTAATGGATATCCATACCCTATTCCATCTCTTCCATTTTGGCACGGGCAGTGGGGGATGCTGGCCAAAGGTTGTGTTATCAAGCTTTATACCAGCCAATTGCATTGCTTGAAGGTTTCTTAAGCCGTTTCAACAAATCCATTATGTGCTTAACTTACAATCATTGCATTCCATGAGACCGCATTCTCTAAGGTGTTCTGTCAACAGTTATGTGCCTAGTCTTTACTTCCCCATTTTGGCATACAAGTCTACCAGAGCATTTCCAGCTAAAATATCTAACAAAAATTTCCCTTTTTGTTATAACCCTGAGAGCTAGATCTGCCTCAGGTATACTCGAACATGGTTAGTAATCTCTCTCTCTCTTTGAGTGTCCTGCACCTTATCTCTGTCTCTATCTCTCTGTCTATTAAGTTTGGATCTTGAACCCTCTACAAATGTCTGGCCGCGAATGTTTAAGTGCAAATTGTTTGATAAAATGCCTGAGAGAAAATTTGAATGTTTGAGGATAGTTTGTTTGACAAAAACATGAGTAAGCACAAATTGCAAGACAAAATGCTTGTGTGAGAATGTGAATGATTGAGTAGAAACTGCTTGACAAAATGTCTGAAGGATGTAAATAGGGGATTATGTATGATGATGGTAGTACACATATGCAAGTTTTATCAATTGGCAATTTATATAGTCGTAGGATCCTGCACCTTCTTATCAGTTTTGAAATTGATGCTGAGTGTTTGACGGGGATGTTCCTTTATTAGCAATAATGAATGGTAAAATCAGAGTTTGATTGTTGATCTTAATATTTTAGTACATGGTAGTAGGTCAATTGTTATATGCCAGTCGTGGTCATTAAGTGCTAATGACACTAGAGATCATTAAATATTTAACACTGTTGATATGACTTGATGTGAAGGTCATGTTATTTTGTGTAATTGACTAGGATAAGAATGCTTCCTTATAGTTGAATATTGCATCATAGTTACATGGTGTAGTTATCATGAAGAAGATAGTTCTAAAGATTATGATACAAGTCTTGCCGTGCTTACTAACATTACTTAAAGGACAATGGTATATGATATGAAGTTTTGTTTCCCTAAGTTTGAGCTAAGGATAGTGGAGGAGTTTTAAACATGAGTTCTTCCTATTTGGTAACTATATCAAAGAATATTATATGATAAGGTGGCATTCTAGCATGTTGGTACCTACAATTACTAGAAGTATTTATATGTATGTGGTTGGAATTAGGAGGGTATGGTTAATAGTAAGGATAATCTAGCATATACTAAGATATATCCAGAGCCCTTCTTGATATTCTCGTACCCATTCAAGTTGTGTTGGAAAGAAAAACCTCAATTGTTATCACTTATAGGAGTTGATATGCTTTAACGGATGCCCATTCTTCGTGTTGTAGTTGGCTATTTTTCACACTGTCCCTGGTGCGGTACCATGAGTAGTATTCGAGGAGTGGTTAGAGACCTCTCGGGTCTAGTGTGCTTGTGGGATTGTTTACCATGTTTGTACTGCGCTTTGTGTGTCGTGTTTGCTCCGTGACTGATGTGAGTGTTGGCCATTGAATTCCTCACCTTTATTCTTCTATTTGGGCCTTGTGACTATCTCTGAGCATGGTGGGGTGGTCTCTTATGAGTCCACGTGGTTAGAAGGCATTGCCACCACCATTGGGGACCAGGGTATAGGTTATTGGAGCACCAGTTGGAGATGTTCTCTCTCTTCGTTATCCTATCTATTATTGTACCTATTCAATCATTGTATCATATTCAAGACTATTTTATTGTACTTGTATTTCATATTCATGGCTCTATCATAGATTTGTATATTCTTTTATGTAATTGTACTCTCTTAAGAGAGAAGATGTAATCATGCAATTTAATGAGAAGAAATGAGATGTTTCCTATTTGGTTTACGGATTCCAGTGTGGGTATCGGATCCACTTGTACTATGATGCTTTTGGATTTATGTTATTATCTGGTATGGGTTATAGGAACATTTGGGTTGGTGTTTAAAATGAACGTAGTTGTATTAATGTTTCTCTGGAGAGTGACTTAGTCCTCTCCTCTGGGATGTGCATTCAGCCATGCATGGCCATGAATGTTGTCGATCTATCGAATCGACAACCGTATCTGGCTATGTTATCCACTTGTTATTCAAAAAAATATATCTTGTCCTCTTTTGGCCCTTACCCTTCGAGGTTGCGGGGCGGGATGTTACACTAGTCATTTAGCCCGCAGGGGTAGCAGAGTTGGCTTGAGTCTTGGGTATGCTCCACAAGGTCTCGGGTTCAACTTTGAGGCCAAGGCTTACCTGATGCACGCGGTTTGCGGGCAATTTCATGCATCCCTAGGACTAGTTTCACCTCCCCCTTGCTCGCCTCTAGGTGACGCTGGGCTGGGGGGTTGTGGGATCACCTGGTTTACCAAAAATAATAATAATAATAATCTAGTCACTCAATTATATTTAATAATTATTTGATAGGTTTCACCTAGACTATTCAATACCAAAATATCAAGGCATTATGATCAACTAAGTTTAATAACACATTGTCATTATTATGTTTAACATTAATATACTTACAGTTATAAGCTAATAATATTCACTGACATATGAGATAATGCAATAAGATATTTCCATTCATGGGTTATAAAATACCATTATATATTTAAATATAATTTTAAAACAATTATTATCCTATATATAATAATATCAAATTTAAAGATATTAATATTATCTCTAAATAAATTTAATCATAAGTTAAACCTAGACTCACTTTATAATTTTTATTTTCCAAAAACAACATAATTTGTGACTTAAGTCATGGGTCCTAGGTAACATGGCCTTCATCATGGCTTAACTCTTAATTTAAATTAAATTAACTAAAAGGTATTTTTAATTTAAGAGAATTAGGTTTCAAGGGGATGGGCAACTCTCTATGTTGCCCTCACTTAAAGGATAGTCATAAAAGAGATCTTTTCATACTATTTTCCTCATTTTGTAGATTGGAGGCAAGATGGAAACACTAGGGACTTATATTTAAAAAAAACTAAAACTATAAATATCTTAAGTAAATAAAATAAAATAACTCTTAAGTAAATAAAATAACTCTTGACCAATCAAAAAATAAAAAATAAAATAACTCTTAAGTAAATAAAAATAGTTCTTCAAATATAAATAAAGTAAACAATGTAAATAATATATTTCCACATCTTTTTACATAAATTTTTCTAAAGATAGGTATGCTAGTATGCCCTCCAAGCTTCTACACAATTTGATTATTAACCCTTTGGTAAGTCACCCTTCCACACATAATAATATGGATTTATTTTGACTATACATAATGTGAGATATTATAATAATATTAATTTATTTTAGTTACTTAAGAGTTATTTTAAAGTACATTTCTATATGCTCTTCTAATATAGAAGCATCCCTTAATCTCATCCACCCTTTTTAGTTTTAGTTCTTGAATAAATGTTAAAATAAATAGTGCCTATGTCTTTTCTTATCTATCTACTTACTAAACAGTTTAAATTAAAATAAAATAGTATAAATAAAATACAATAAATACATCCCTTAATCTCATCCACACTTTGTGAAATTTACTTTTAGTTCTTGAATAAATGTTAAAATAAATAGTGCCTATGTCTTTTCTTATCTATCTACTTACTAAATAGTTTTAAATTAAAATAAAATAGTATAAATAAAATAAAATAAACACATAGAGTTTATAAAACAACCTAAGATTAAAATTATGTCCTATGAAATTAAGAAGACAACTCTAACTTATTAAGCACTCAATAATCACCTTAATCAAGTGTACCATTCACACATTAAGTGAACATGCATACTTAAAAGCTAGGAGATTTTGGTGGGATTAAGTTTCCTAACCATTAATTATACATTTTTATTTAATGCATGCAGGGAACAATTCATTCTTGCACATGATATAGTGAAATTTTAATTTATTAGAGTGGTTTACTTAACCCTATATGACATACCCCTAATCTAACGTTTATTTCTAAGGCAGAATTGATAGTTTAATTATCTTACTTCTGAATTGGAAATTTACCCATCTAAAAATTGAAGTCCCAAAAATGATCAAAAATAAACATGCAAGGAATAAAGTACTTCAACATTAAGTTACATTAATTTAACTTTACCATAAGATTCCAATACATGCATTATGTGCCACGATATCCATCCATTCTACATGTATGTACAAAATAATTATTCAATTAATTATTCATAGATGAATTCCAAAAGTATGATGACAACTTGAATAATCACA
This sequence comes from Cunninghamia lanceolata, assembly GCA_027924645.1. Lineage (NCBI taxonomy): Eukaryota > Viridiplantae > Streptophyta > Pinopsida > Cupressales > Cupressaceae > Cunninghamia > Cunninghamia lanceolata. Next base: position 795,636 of record BSBN01001018.1, read on the forward strand.
ATCAACTAATAGTAATAATACGAAAGTATTTTAACTATCAAACTTTACAATATGGAAATTGTTGTAATAGTGCAAATCTATACAAAATTCATTCCATCTTTCTCTTATGATTTAACAATATAAATTATTATACTGTTGCCAACTTATGGTTTTCTACAATACAATGCTTCAATGTTACAATTTCTAAATCTTGTAGGACATCACCCATGGGTAAGTGCAAATTATTATACTATTGCCAACTTATGGTTTTCCACAATACAATGCTTCAATGTTACAATTTCTAAATATTGTAGGACATCACCCATGTTAGCAAAAAATCAAGAACAATATAAATATATGTTTTATCCACCATAATTGGATGATAAACTGCGTACACATTTTGCATCAGAGGATCCCTACCAACATGTCCTTGGCCAATCCCAACCCCTCTCATGGGCATAGTGTAATGTGTGAGTGATTGACTACATCACATAATCCACATGACTAACAACTTTTCACAAAACAAGACATATAAATAACAACAATAAATTTGTTACTTTCAACATTCTATTAAATAATCATCCATTTAATGCCACACCTATAACTTAATACAAGTTATATTGATCTTTGAATACCCTTTAATGGTGTTGAATCAAAACATACTACATTATAATAAGATCATTCAACTTCCTTAAGCTGAAACAGACAACATTGCTTTAAACCCAACCACATTGTTTCATTGTTATCTCAACCTTAATACTTCATAAAAATATAGCTTGTGACTCACTAACAATTCATATTGTAAATAATAAAATGAAACATTATCATTAAATCTCTTGGCTACTCCACTTCATAGTAGACAATAGTAAAATAGTAATGAATCAACATTCGACCATGAACATAGATAACCTATCAATAAACTTAACATTCAACTCATAGAATAGGTCGATATATCATTACAAGTTAATGGCTTAATATCCAAGTTTACACTATGACTACAATCAATTCCTCATTGTTGGTAAAGGTGTGGTGTACACCTTGCATAACCTTGCATAATATGTATAATGTAAAATGTAATATTTAATTGTGGTACATCTTAGAGATGTGAACATCACAATGGGTTAGGCATTCTTGGGGCCACTTGCAAGTTGTATGTAACATTGGGATAAGTGTTTAATGTGGGTTGCATATTGGGAAAATACTTAGTACCAAAAGGGAAAACTTAGTACCAAAAAGTAAAAGAGGGGGACATGGTTTAGTGAGTTCATGGTTTTGAGGGACATGGTTATATAATACCATTTGGTGGTTTTGTGAAAGCTTATTTCTATAAAAGAAAGCACATGATTAGTTGTTGAGGTTGGTGTTAATTTGGATTGAGCTTCTCTTGTAGGTTTCATATGTGAGGAGATGTATCATGGATTGGGATGTGTGGTTACATTATTCTCATTTGCTTGTGCATATCGAGTGCAATTAGGGAACTTGATGATTCAAAAGTATTCATGGACGGTATGTATTATAATCTTTGTTCATGAGATAATACGCTGAGTGTGGATACTTTTGGAGGATGGATTTTTCCCTTATGAGGGTTTTCTTAGGGTACATCTTATGTTATCTTGATGGTATGTTTGTCTTTTTTTTCTTGTGATTTTGAATACTTGTTTGTATATTTTTCTCTCATGGGATTATGTGGAAGTAGTTCATTATGGATGCAAATTTCCTTTCACTCATAACCCAAATCAATACATACACAGACAATGAACAAGAGCCAAATCATTATGACCATAGATAGAATTAACATGACTCAAAACATTATAAAGTGCAACACTGAACACCATAACATTTCCCACCATATTGGTTCATATTTAAATGTTTGATCACTCAATCATATGTAGCCCACAAAAATAACTGTTCACACTCATTACCATTAAACAGTGGTAAAGAATCAAAATAGTAACTATTAGTATAATAACCCTTCATAGAAACATTGTTTAGTAGAAACCAATATTCTAAACAATACCCACCAAAAATAATGACCTCAATTGATTTACTAACTTTTAAACCCCAAGTCAAGTTCCATAACAACCAACCCATCAAATGACAAAGTTATGGGTATGCGCATGGAAATGGGGGACCAAAAGGGGGTCAAAAGTGGCCACTTTTTTTTAAAATAAGTAAAAACTAATCTTGGATGAGAAATTGAAGATAGCCACACTTAAAATTTGAATATGTGACAAGAACAAGATTTGTAGTGCTCAGAATCTAGTTCAAATAAGAGGAGCACACAAAGTGATCAATTTTTTGTCAGAAAAGTATAACATAGCATCTAGTGTGCTCCCCCTAAAATGTTGATTTTTTTAAGTTTTTCACAAATCACTTCAATGGAAAATTGGCTAACATCACGTAGTTTACACTTTTTTTTTGGTATTTTTTTAATGAATATATGAATATTTATGAATTTTCAAAGTGAACACATCCTAAAAAATAAAAACTTGAGCTTGCTCCCCCCTAATTTTTTTGAATGTGTATAGAATATATTCTAGAATCTAAAAATGTAATTTGTTTCAAATTTGGATGAACAAATAAAAAATGATATCAAAAATACTATACATAGGTTTTCAGAAAATAAAAATTAAAAAAAAAAGAAAAAAAAAAACACTACCAAAAGAAATTGAAGATGTAAACCTTGATGTTTTTAGATTTTAGAAAAAATACATGGTTAAAAAGATAATAAAAAACTTAACTCATCCTAGGATTTTTTAGATTAACATTTAAAAACATGTAAACCTGATGGAGAGTGCACTCAAGATTTAGTTGTTTTCCTATGTTTTCTAGAAAACATGTCTTTGGGTGTCTAAAATGTAGGTCCAACCCTTTGGGTTGGATGTGCAAGGAAAATTCAACCCTTAAGGTTGGAAGTTCCTAATGCAATTAAAAATGTGAGCAAGTTATAATGCGCTCATATTTCTAATTACCTAAAAAAGTGAACAATGGTCTGCAAAAAGATAAAAACCATTATTTTGGACCCACATGCTCTATAAATACTCCCCTACTCTACACTTTCTATGATATAAAAATAATTTTTTTATGCTTTTGAGGTTCTACAATCATTAGTTGACAAAATTATCTCTTTTTCTTCTTGTATAGACGTAGAAGATTCTAATTGTGTGTTTTTAAATCAAATTTGATATTGTAAATCATTATTTTTATGTTTTAAGGAATTGGAACAATAGTTTGACAAAACTAACTAATTTTGTCTTACATTGACAAAAAACATTCTAATTGCATGTTTTGTATTTGAATTTGATAAATTGTCAATCATTGTTTTCATTATTTTGACCAATTATGTTAGATTGATATAGATTTCAACATCATATTAAGGAAACAACCAAAAGCTCAAACATTGGAGGAGCGTGAAGTTGAGAATGTGGAGAAAAGAGAATGAATGAGACAACTTCATGAAAATAAGAAATTGAACTCCATAGATGAAGATATACCATCTTTTCCAATTGAATTAGATCATGAAGCATCCAAGAAAGAGAAGGATTTAGAGAAACAAAGGGAATGAATGCAAAAACTTTAAGTAAGAAATTAAATATGGGAGTTCAAGGTATGTCTTGTTTGCCGTCTTAATTTGATATTGTAGAAAATCCTCAATCACTGATTGAAAATGATGATGCAATTTCAAATGTAAATATAGATGTTACACTAATTGATCAATTATTTAATGAGCAAAATTTATCTAATAAATAAAAAAATTCATTGAAAACATCTCCTAGAATTTTATTTAAAAAACCTATTTTTAATTGAAATTGATGAGAATATTCTAAAACAAATGCCTAACAAGATTCCTGAACGTAATTGTAGAAGAAATGTTAATAAAATATGGAAAATGTTTTTTGAAAACTTAAGTTAAATAGCAAGATGACAATTATTTGTTGAAGTGATAAAAAATCTTAAGTTTAGACCCATCAAGAATATTCTTGGTCAAAGAACATCAAATACTAACATTAAAAAATCTATTGCAAAAAATCTAATCAATGCATATCAAAGCATGGGTTTGACCTCATGCACAAAAGATAGCAATGCTACATGATGTGTCATTACATCAACTATAGTAAGTAATAAAACAAATAAATCTACCTTGATAAGAAAAACAAGTCAAGCACTAAAAATAAGTATAAAAACACTAATGAAAGCCATTGGGAGGCATGAAAAGTTAAAAATCCAAATAACAACAAACTATGGGCATTCTCTGTCGATAAGGGCGTGGTTCGGTAGTTAAGTCGCTCAGTTGTAGTGGCAGCCACCAGAGTTCAAACCCCCGCTGGGCCAACGAGCTCACAGGCTTTACGCCTTCGCTGGGCCAATGAGCTCGCGGGTTTGAAGTGTTCTTGCTAGGGGATGAGGTCCCCCATGTTGTGGCCTCACCGGTTCATTGCTCTGGGCAAAAGCATTCACGTGGAGCCGGAGGGCATGTTGCACCAGTGTCGCCGGTCACGTTAAAAAGTTTACCAAGCACATTTTTAAAAAAAAAAAAACTATGGGCATTCTCTGGTAGACTCCCATAGAAAGATAAAGTCATAGTTGAAGCCTTAAAATCCCTAATTGAATAATTTTAGAAAAATAACACAAGAGTATCACCTAATCAAAGATATTTTTGTAACAAGAAAAATTGATTGTCAAAACCGTGAGCTACATCTAAAGCATTTTTTAGATATGACCCAAACATAATTTTTCTCCAAATTTGTAAATATTTATCCTCAAATAAAAATTAGTCAAAGGTATTTTGAAATGGTAAAACATCTTTATGTCAAAAGAAATCAGACACACACACACAACTTGTTGTTGTAGAGTTCACATTGAATTTTCTATGCATTATGATGTTTTTTAAGATATATGTGTGTGCGTATATTTGCATACTAATAATATTTTGCAAGAGTGTGTGATAGAAGCTCCACCTAAATCAGCATGAGATTGCATTTCAAGTATTTTTTGTGAAAGAGTAGATGGACAATTATTTTAAAAGAAATCATGTTTGAATGGAACATATGATAGTTGCAGTGGTTTGCAACATTTGAGAAATTGTGTACATGTATCTAGAAGACACATGTGATTGGAAATGAACTAGTAACTTTTATAAAATATAAGTCAATGGCATACACTCTAAAAGATGATAAAGAGGCAAAAAAGTGTGAACTGGTGATTGAAAAATACTAGTATCTAAATTTATGCCTCTTTTATGAGAAAAGATAGTGTATGAGTATGCAAGGCATACACATAGAGCTCAATGGTTGGACTTGCAATTCAAGTTATGAAAGGACACATTTCCTCTTCATATGATCATATCAATTTTAGAGTATGCAGAGAATTATACACTACAAACATAGAATGAATTTCAATCAAAATATTATAAATCCACTCAGGTTGCTATATTTGTGCATATAACATTCATTTATACACCTAACAATACAAAGGAAGATAGAAATATCTTGAGGGAGTATCATTTCTATATGTGATGATCGCACACATTCCATAGAGTTTCTACAAAGTTGCTTTCAAATGTTCTATGGTAATTTGAGTAGTAGGACCATCATATTTGGTCAACATATCATATGGTCAAATGATTGTACATCACAATTCAAGAACTCACAAATGTTCTACTAGTTGAGTAGGATGCATATGATGAGTGGTGTTCAGCATATATGGAATTTCTTTGAGGTCAGGCAAGGAAAAGGGGAGCATGATGGTGCAGGAGCATATATTAAAAGAGCCTTAGCACAAGAAGAATTGAAGTACAAAGACAGTGCGAAGTTGACATATGCAACAACCATCATCAAATGGCATAACTCTACAATGGGTCTAGGTAATGAAGGTAAGTCTATAGCTCATATTTTTTTGGTTAGTAGAAGAAGCTAACATTGTAAAATATGAAGATTGTTGTATAGTGATAGGATCTAGTGAGTTCCACTCTTTTAGAAGCTCAAATGTAGCTTCAAGAACTATTCATATGAGGTAAATGTGCTTTTGTTCCTCATGTATAGATTTTACTTGGAATGTGTGTGAGTCAAAAGAGTGGGTTGATGAATGGTGTACTAGAACTGTATGCCCATTCGAGAGGTATCAACTTCTAGGAGCACTACAACTCATGGAGATGGAATCATCACTTAAATTTGACCATATTTTAGACCTAGTTCAACAAGTATTATAGATGCATTACTTAATGAAAAATAATATTTTAGATTATGATGTAGTATTTTTATATCATTTATTGAATTAATTTTTTTGTATAATTTAATGTACAAGGCATATTTATGTAGTTATTGTGGAAGAAGATAATGATGAAAAAATAAATTATTATTTGTTTCATTGTGTTGAGGTAAAAAAAATTGGAAGGCACTATCATAGATGGAGAAGATCTATCCTACAGAATTGATGGTTGTTACTAGAACATTGCTTAGAAGGTACCCAATAAAGAAGTTTGATGTGTGGTTGTTCAAGGACTTTGACACACATAGAAAAATTCTTCATTATTATAACCTTTTTGTGGCATTGAATGTTCAATTGATCAATACGGGGGTAGACTATTGAATAAAAACTTGTGGAAAGTTTGTGAGTCTAACTATGAAGCAATACTCAACACCATAAAGAGTAGAGTGAATCTACATGGTTCTTTGGACTGAATTGGTGAAATGACACAAAGGTATGTTATGTACTTCTTAAGTTTTGTGATTTGGATACATTTTTATTTTTATTTTATTTATTTATTTCTAGTAGTGCTATTAATGTAGGTTAGTGGTGCTAAACAAGATTCCACCTTATCATGGTTGGTACTATTAGTAGAGATTTTTATATTCTTAAAGTGAAAAGAAGATTATAAAACTAACAATAAAATCACAATTTTCAAAACAATTACCAATAATCCATCATTCAAATTTAGTTGTTTATCTATAAGGTTAAATGGTAAGGTCCATTATTTAGGATTTACAGTTTAAATTTCACATGTTTATGGTTTAACTTTCAATGTTTAGTTAGAGAGAGAGAGGTTCCCATGCTTTTCATATCCTTATTTCACCTTCTATATGGTTTCCATGCTTTTCATATCCTCATTTCACCTTCTATAGATTTACCATGCTTTTCTTATTATCATTTCATCTTCTATATGTTTACCATTTTTTCTCATCGTCAATTCACCTTCTATATGTTTTACATGATTCTCTTATCCTCATTTCACCTTTAATAGGTCTAGCATATCTTATTTCACCTTTTATATGTTTGACATTATTTTCCTACCTTCATTTCAACGTCTACATGTTTGACATGATTTTCTTATCCTTATTCTACCTTCTATATGTCTAACATTCATTATTTCACCTTCTATATGTTTGTGATACTTTTCTTATCATTGTTTCATCTTCTATATGGTTTTCATACTTTTCTTAACTTCATTCCACCTTATAAATGTTTGGCATGATTTGATTATCCTTATATTTTACCTTCTATATGGTTTCCATGCTTTGCATATCTTCATTTCACCTTCTATACATTTACCATGCTTTTCTTAATCCCATTTTAGGTCTTCTATATGTTTGCCATGTTTTTCTCATCCTTATTTCACCTTCTATATGTTTAACATGATTCTCTTATCCTCATTTCACCCTCTATAGGTATAGTGCGTCTTTTTTTCACCTTCTATAGGTTTGACATTATTTGCTTACCTTCATTTCACCTTCTATATGTTTTTCATTATATGTTTAGTTAGAGAGAGAGAGAGAGAGAGATTTGGCATGATTTTATTATCCTTATTTCACCTTCTATATGTTTGACATGATTTTATTATCCTCATTTCACCTTCTATATGTTCAACATTATATGTTTAGTTAGAGAGAGAGAGAGAGAGAGATTTGGCATGAATTGTGTATCCTCATTTCACCTTCTATATGGTTTCCATTCTAGGAATGAAATTTGCATTTCGCACCTCCTGTAAGCAAAACAGTGACACCAACACATCAGATTGCATGGGTGAATTCTAGTGGAGGTCTCTTTTTGGCGTCCAAGCATCTTGATCCTTATGGGCTACATTGGATCGAGAGAGTCTCTAAAGAGCCCTAAGACCAAAAAGGTGCCAAACTTTGGACCAACTATTCTGTCAAATTGTGGCACCTAGGAATGTCTCGTTTGCATGTCTAGGTTGATGTCAAGTCCACCTATAAATGCCTAACTCATTTTTTTTCTAGCTCAAAATTATTTTCCTATGGTGGCAACAAATGCAATGTTGCAAAATGCCTCAATTTCATTCAATGAAAGGGTGCTAGGAGTGAAATTTTGCATTTCGCGCCTTGTGGGACCAAACTAATAGTGCCAACACATCTAGGTGGGTGATTTAATGGTAGTGGAGGTGTATTTTTGGTGGCTAAGTGTCCCAATCCTTTTGGGCTACATTGGATAGAGATAAGCTCTTAAGAGCCCTAAGACCAAAAAGGTGCCAAAATTTGGCCTAGTTGTTCTCTCAAATTGTGGCACATAGGAATGTCTCATTTGCATGTATATATAGATGTTGGTTCCACTTACAAATACTTGCCTCAATTTTTTCTAACTCAAATTCATTTTTCTATAGTGACGAGGAATGCAATGTTCTAAAATGCTTCAGTTTTATCAAGTGAAAAGGTGTTAGGGGTGAAATTTTGTATTTCGAACCTTGTGGGATTGAATTGATGGTGCCAACATGTCTAGGTGGGCAAGCAAATACTAGTGGAGGTGTCTTTTCAATGGAAAAGAGTGTCACAACCTATTGTTGGACAAATTTATTTATGTTATTCTTAACTAATTACTAGTTAGATAAATTATCATACATTTTAAATTATGCTTATCAAATTATGATTTGAGGATAATTATACTAAGATAATTTTGTTTACTCATGATATGTCTTAAGAGAATATCAGAATTTGATAATGATCAAAATAAATAGATATGTTTCTAGATGTAGATAATGATTTATCTTCATGATTATTGATTATTGAAATATTTATATGATGTTATAGATGTTTTGGTTAATGGACTAACTACTATGTTGGAAAAATGAGGTGGATGCAGGAAATTAGTTCGCCCTCCCAGACGAGGAGGGAGAGTATCACCAAAGAGAGGGAAGTAGATCGGGGAGAATAGCCGAGACATCATGACTCCGAGAAAACACACACACACTATATTTGTGTCTATTTGCATGTAATATAGGAAACTTTTCTTGTATCATAAGAATGGCAGTACTTTGCATCGTAATATCGTCATTGGTATGTTCTTGTGGTCATTCTTGCTTTATCAAGTTGGTATATGAAGTATATCAATGTCGACTCCTTGTCTTGTATTTCACTTTGTCAATATTGTTGAACTTGTCCTTTGTTGTGTTGAGTTGGATTATGATTGTTTAACGTCACATGTCATTTTGTCTGTTTTGATTTACCAGTAGTGGACTTAATTGAGAAGTTGATATAATCTTCCATACAAGTGATTTTAGTTTTAAAATTTGTGGAAAGTTGTATAAATAGCTATATAAGAATATATATATGTGTGTGTGTGTGTGTATGTATGTATGTATGTATGTATGTATGTATATAGATATGTATTTCATATAATATAATTATATAGTTGTTGTTTTGAAAAGATTTGAATTTCAAATCCATGGATCGTGAATAGACTCCATGAAGTGGAGTGGAAGGCATTAAAATGCATTAATTGTAAATAACTACAAAGAGGAGTGGAGATAACACTCCAACAAAACTCATCTTACACAAACTCTCTAGTTATGGACAATTGATGTAAAGTGGAGTGGAAATTACTCCACTATAATATTGTCATTCAGGGAGAAATTCTGGGGTTTTTCACCACCTAGAATAAAGGAGTAAACAAAAGAAGAAGGAAAAGATGGGAAGAGAAGAAAATAGTGTGTTGAAGGCAATAGAAAAAAGGGAAGAGCTCTGCAACATATCGAAAGGGTTCTTTTTTCTTGTGTTCTCGGTATGTACACTGAATATGAAGTATTTTGGTTTGGTTCTACTTCTTTGATATATACATTCTACAGTATGCAAAATAGAAGTTCATACATTTTGTTCTTCTTCATTTGAAAGTTAACTATGGAAAAAGCAGAGTAGGGTTTAACTCTGTGTTCTGAAAGATATTTCAAGAATTGTTAAAAACAATTTTATTTTTGAATTCCTTAAGGTCGACCTGTTAATTAACGATTTCTTATGATAAACTTAAAAACCATGTTAGGTCTATGTTTGGTGTTATTGGGATATTAATATAATACCATTAAAGGTCCATATGAAAGTAGTTTGTGTTTTAGAAGAAAGTCCTATTTGGGTCTATTCATGGATAAAATATGGGTATGGTTTTAAACCTACAATAGGCTATGTTTTTAATCATATTTTGTTTTATATATTTGGAAGACCATATTAGGTCTAGAGTTGTTTCCATTGTCTTGTATAAGATAGTTGTATCAGCCATATCCAAGCCTATTTTATTTTGAGTTAAGATATTGAAAACTAACCACACTCTGGTATGTTAAGGGTTGAGTTTTTATAACTTTTAATCAACTCTATAAAAGTCAATAATGAGAGCATATTAGTTCTCAAGTAATGAAAAACATATTATTGTCGATTGTTTTACAACGACCTCGATACAGATCTATTAATTTTAATTTGCATAAAGGTCTATCTGAGTCATGAGACTTTTTAAATAAACAGGCCCTTGACCTTATTCAAACTTGTCATTAGAATTGTTGTGAGTTTGTTTATACTTGACTTTTACAGGTCGGGCTAAGATATGAGACTCTATAGATTTTTCAGACTTGTCAGTTGAATGGTTTGTAAGTTCACTTTTATATGATTATCATCAGGTCTACAAGAAATAATAAGTTTGAGTTGATAGTAGCATGATCACTTTCAGATCTCCATTGTATATTAGGGTACATTCTTTTGTAGATTCAATCATATATTAATCTATATACTCATGTTTAGGAACAAAGGATGGATACTTGTTTGTCACAACCTTGTATAGGTCAATTTCCTATGAATCACTTAACTTGTAAACAATGGTATATATGATTATATCAGATTTAGAGATATGTACAAAGACATCAGTTGTGTATAGGTTTAATCTTTCTCTTCAATTTATTATGTTAATGAGAATAAATTGTGATTAAGTTCCATTCTCGAAGGTTTACAATCTTCTTTCTTTGATAGTGTTGAATTGGGTATATAACCCAGGAACTCTTTAAATGGATTATTTTGAATCAAGAAAAGATTTTTAAAATTAATAAGTGAACAGGAGTTTAATTTTTCATTTGACATTATTATTCTATTATATAATTTAGTCTTGTCTATATTTACATATATACATATACAAATCTGCAACTATGACTCTTGAAAGAGAATTATATTTTTTTTATCAATCTCATATATGCTCAAGTCAGAGCAAAGTGGAAATATGGGATTTACCATATGTACATAATCTCATGAGAAACTATGACTAGGTTTACTTAGCAGAGTGCTATATGTATTCATTTTGAACCAAGATATTTCTTTCTGAATATGTCTGAACTTATTTGCATTAAGGCAGAGTTATTCATGCCTGCAATTTAATGGAAACTTAGAAAAACTGTGAATGGGGAAAACAGAGAATATATATAACTCCATGAATTTGACAGATAGTTTATACTTGAACAGTTCTAAAGGTTAACTTGTTTATTTGATAAAAAAGATATAATCCTTTGATATAGGCAAGAGGTAATTCCCTATGTTTTGATGAATAAGGACATAAGTTTAGAGGTTTTTTATATGACAATCAGATTGACTAATTGTTGGGAATGCATAGTAATGCACAACAATACCATTATTATTTAATTGTTTAGATAGTATTCTATCACCTACTTGACTAGGAGGGTTTTTACACGAAATAAACTCTTAAACCAGCTAGCCAAGCCTGTGATATGAGGACTATTTTCTTGATGTAAATATGCTTATGGTGAGAATATTATACTTACATGTATGCTTGTAAGTGAATTAAATGATTCTTGTTAACAAGTTTGAGATAGAGGTGTGTGAGCTTACGACACACGTCTCCATTTTGGAATGTGTATTTGAATTATCAAAACTTTGGCCAAAGTAATGCAAAATCATTGCTTATATTGTCGGTTCACAGTGTCTGTGTATTTGCAAATCAGTAGGATTATGTCATAATTAGCTAGAGGGATTCTAGAGTTGTATGACAAATTGCTTGTGATTGGACACAACACTAGTTCTTGGATGGCATGATGCAAGTGATGATTCCCTTATCTACTACCCTTGTGAAGGGTAGGGCCACTTCCAGTTGGAAGGTGTGCAGAAGACCGTTGGTCTGTGGTTAGAGGTAAAGCACTCGGATGCTGCTCTCCCTCTTGTAGCTGAAGAATGCCAAAGACTTGGATAACTAGAGGCCTTATTTATGTTCCACTTGACAAATGTATTATTGAAAACTTGTAATTTGATATTATAGCATCATGATGTAGATGCAACCATGTAATAGATTTATTTTATGAATGATGGTACATTCATTTGTTGTAAATGATTTATGACATATTCAATTATGGGATAATTTTATTTGAATCTTCTTAATGTAATATGAGTTAATTATGTTTTCTTTAAAAAAAATATGGCGTTTTCTTGGTAAAATTTTAATATGTTTTAGATAACATATAGGCATTCGTTACAAAGAGTCTCGATCCTTCTAGGACACATTAGATTGAGACAGTATCTTAAGATCTCTAAGACCAAAAGGTGCCAAACTTTGGCTTGGTTGTTCTCTCAAATCATGGCACCTAGGAATGTCTCATTTGCACATAAGAATATATATCCAACATACAAGTCTAGAAAAGAAACTTGATTAAAAATTCATTTGTTATGACAAACACTTCATTCTCCCAAAAGGCTACGCCTATTTTCTCCTTCCTCATGCATAAAACAACAATATGATGTAACAAGGCTAATATTGATTTAAGATTCGTTGGTACAACCATTAGTTTTCATCATATATTCCATTTATTCCATCACTCAAAATTTTCCAGGGCCTTTCCATGGTTTCTTCTTATTGATCTAGCTAACCAAGACCTCCAAAATGGTGTAGTAATAGCATATGAGGCTCAGAAATTAGGTAAAATCTCCATTTCTTCTTCTAGTTTCATTTTCAACAACTTTTTCTATCATAATTGACCATTTCTATCCATGCATGTGCAAGTACAATAGTTGGTTCAGTCAAAGAGCATCCAAAATCATCATGTTTCCACCTTGTTCCAGCCCTTCATTCCTTCATTTCACCTTTTCACCTACACAAGAGAAACCCAATATCAAATCCTTCATAAAATAATAATTTTCAACCAATGATCATGATTAAAATAAGAATTCATATCGAAAAATTAGAAAATAATGGAGTTTCAGTCACATGTTTCCAAGACTGGGTAACACCATTTTAATGTTTCTATGCATTTTTTGTCATTTTTTATGAAATTGGGTGTGCCAAAGGCAACATCACCTAATTTATCCTTATTAGGATGTGTATTTGACCATTAAATCAATCCCATTTTAGTTAAAGTATCCATTTGCATGTTTCCAGTAAGTTGCAACATGTTTCTAAAATATTGTCAATATGTTTCCAAAGTGTTTCTAGCATATTTCCAAGCTATTTTCAATGCATTTTTTATTGTTTCAATGTTGATAAGGTTACATGAACTCTTCTAACATGTTTCTCATGATGTTTCAAGTCTCTTTAAATGGCTATAGCCAAGGTCTTACGGCATGTAATCCTTATGGAAACAAGTTGGACAATTTTAGTGAAACAATTTGTGACAGTCCTATTCATGATCAATGGAACCAAAATTGATTTCTATTCATTCATAATGACTATCTCAACATGGTATTTCATCATTTAATAGTCCTCTTCAATGTCCTAGGCTAGAACAATCCTTATACAGCTATTCATGATGACTTGTTTGCATGACACAACAAGATTTCACATTTTCCCGATTGTCCTTTCTTTCTAGATCATGGTAGTTACCTTGATGGACTATATATACCTTTCATTACCCTAGATGATTGAGATTAGTTAAACGACTATTATGACAGTCCTAGGTATGGTTGTCCTAATGAAGTCAAGGGCACTTTTTGACCATCTTGGACTGTAATAATACCTCTTGTTGTGTATGTAGTTACCCTAAGGGTTATAGGACCTTTAGTAATGTTGTACCATGCTCATACAATCCTCACTTAGGAATTTGACAACTTGGGAGACTTTCCTCTATGACTGTCTTGATGGTTTGGGGTAGACTTTGATTATTTTGAATAGTGACAATCCCTTCTTGACTTGTTCATGACTATATAAGACAACAAAATCCCTCTTCATCTACCCTTTTCACTACCATGACAACATTTCCTTATTCCTATAAAAGCTTCCTATTGCTATGGCACCATTTGAATGACCTTATCGTGATGATATCTTGACTGATAACAACCCTTTTTATGGTTGTCATGTCAATAATCTTCCATGAAACCCTCATGTAACTTGTTGAATCTTGAAGGTCCACATCACCTAACCTGCAACCACAAAGAGCCATTAGACTTGTCTTGAAACCATGTCAATCCAAGCAAATGCATATGAAATAAGGCTCTTAAAGCCCTAGGAATACAAGGATCTTGAGCGGAAGACTTACTAACAGTCCTAGGGAACTCTAAAGGAGTAAAATAAAGAGTCAAGGTTGATCCTAAGGTTGATACAATAATAAGCCCTTGGGCATGGACAATTCTAATGGAAGAAGAGGTAAAATAGACTCCACAATACTGTTATAACAGTAGTACCAGCACTATAACATCAATATTTTAAGATTTGGTGAGTTTACATGAGCAACCAAACCCTATATCATCATACTCCACTCATGCCATGAAGTTATTTTGACCAAAAAAGGCCACCATTATAACTATGGAACCCCAATAATATTTAAGACCTTATGCTCATACAACCAAGACCTCAAGAACATCCATGTACATCCAAAATCATGTCAAGAAATCATGAACTACATACTCAAATCAAGCTAATCAATTAGGACTTGAATCTTGCAAGACAAGCTAAAAAATTGAGATGGGTTAGAGACAAGCAAAATGAAAAAGGTGCTGAGAGTGAAATTTTGCATTCCACACCTTGTGGGACTGAAATGCCAATGCCAACACATTGAGTTAGGTAGGTGAATGCTAGTGGAGGCCTCATTTTTTTACCTGGGATCTCTTGATCCTTCTGGGCCACATTAGACCAAGAGAGTCTCTTAAGAGCCCTAAGAGTAAAAAGTTGTCAAATTTTGACACAATGATTCTTAAAATCTATGGCACCTAGGAATATTTCATTTAGACCTATAGGAGGATGTCAGGTACATCTACATTATCCTATCTTAGTTTCTATCAACTCCAAACCATTTGACCATGTCGATAATGAATGCATTCTTGTAAAATGTCTCATTTGAGAGAAATGTAAAGGTGCCAATAGCCATTTTTTTCCTTTTACACCTCATGGGACCGAACTGATAATGATAGCATGTTGGGTTGAGTAGGTGAATTCTAGTGGAGACCTTGTTTCATTCCTTAATTTTTTTATCCTTTCAAGCTACATTGGACCAAGAGAGTCTCTTCAGAGCCTTAAGAGCAAAGAGTTGTCAAACTTTGACATAGGGATTTGTAGCGTCGTAAATTTTTGCTTGCTCATAATTTCATGCTTTATTTGGTACTCACTTTAGTGTCCACTCCCTTATTGTGCTTTCCAAATGTTTCTTTGACCCTTTCTGCTCGCCCTATCCAAAAACTATAAAAGTGCCTTATCCTTGGCAATGCCCCAAGTCATCTGAACCTTTTGAAAATTGAAGTTACATGGACAAAAGTGCTAAGTACAGACATCTACATGGTGCACTGGCATCCCGAGAGTGTCTTCCAGTTCTATGACCATTTTTAGAAGGTGTGTTTTTACTTGCGTGGCATTCTGAGATTGTTTTGATGTCTATCCACACCCAAATGACTCCTTTCCCAGCATTTTGGCCTCTTGCCTCTTCTATAAAACCCTGTCACTTTGCCATTCAAAGGATTGATCTCTCACACTAGCAAAGCTCTACCAAAATTACTGCTCACTACCATTCTACTTGCATCATTATTATTCTATGCACATTGCCTATTGTAGGTTATTGAAAGTATTACTTTTGGTCTCTTCATATTCTTCGAAAGGGCTCTCATTTGAGATCGCTATCCTCCTGAACAAAACCCCATTTTGTTCTTCAAAGAGATAGTCTTCCAGCAAGATCCTCGTAACTCATTTCCTTACATTTTTTCAACCCATTCAGACTAGCATTTATCTTATGGTTGAATATCATTTCCTTGTTTATTCATTTATCAATATTACAATATCATTTTATCACTACTTGTCACAATTCTAGATGCACTTAAATTTTAGAGCACACACTATTTTATCAATATATCAATCTTTGGCTATCATTGACGTGGAAATACCAAAAACAGAATTTGACTGAGGCAAACCTTTATACAACCCAACCTTTCTTCTCTATTTGTGATTGTGGTTTGTGTGAAAAGGGATTCCAAGCGCACGAGTGTTTGCATTATCTTTTTTCTTTCTTTTCAATTATCTTATTTCATTCTTGTCATATCATTTCTATCTATCTTTCTTATCTGTCAATTTTTTTGTAATAATCATTGTGTTTGTTGTCAACAGGGAATCATTGAAATTCATGCAAAGGTCGTACAGATCTAGGATTTTAGTTTTTTGTGTCATACAAACTATAGTGCTAGGCGTAGATGTCTATGCCACATGTTGTCATCCTCGACAGTGAGGTTGTTTGCCTAGTGTCAGGTTCCACGTGATCTGTTATTTTTGTCTATACATTTATTTCTGTGATTTACTTTTCTAATCTCTATATTTTCTATGTTTTCTCCTACCTTAGTTTTAGTTAATAGTATTTATTCATTTCCCTTCCAATTACAACAAAGGGATATAGACCAGATATTCTTGCTCTTCCTAATAGGATAGCAACAAGATAAACATCTTCGGTGGCTAGTATCCTAATGTATAATTGGAAGTTGTTCTGATTAAAGAAGGTTTAATTAGAGTTAATTTTCCTATAACACGGGATTATCAGAATCCATGGCACTTAGGAATGTTTTTTTTTTTACACCTATAGGAGGATGCCAGATCCATCTATAATAGCCTATCTCAATTTCTATCAACTCCAAATTGTTTGATCATGTCGACAATGAATGCATTCTTGCAAAATGCCTCATTTGAGAGTAATGTAAAGGTGCCCTTATCCATATTTTTTTTCCACACCTCATGGGACCAAACTGATAGTGCCAACATGTCTGGGTGGGTGGGTGAATGCTAGTGGAGGGCTCATTTTATTCCCCAAGTCTCTCAATCCTTTTGGGCTACATTGGACTGAGAGAGTCTTTAAGAGCCCTAAGAGGAAAAGTTTTCAAACTTTAACGTAGTGATTCTTAGAATATATGGCATCTAGAAATGTTTTATTTGCATCTATAGGAGGATTTTAGGTCTATCTATAGTAGCCTATTTGAGTTTCTATCAACTCCAAACTATTTGACCATGCCAACAAAGAATGCATTCTTGCAAAATGCCTCATTTAATAGTAGTGTAAAGGTGCCAATAGGAAAAGTGAAGGTAGGTGGGTGAATGCTATTGGAGGCCTCATTTCATTCCCCAAGTCTCACAATCCTTCCAAGCTATATTGGACCAAGAGAATCTCTTGAGAGCCATAAGAGAAAAAGATTATCAAACTTTGACGTAGTGATTCTCAAAATTTGTGGCACCTAGGAATGTTTCACTTACACCTACAAGAGGATGTTGGGGCCATCTATAATAGCCTATCTCAATTTCTGTCAAATCCAAATCGTTTGACCGTGCCGACAATGAATGCATTCTTGCAAAATCTCTCATTTGAGAGCAATGTAAAGGTGCCAATAGCCATATTTTTTCTTCCACACCTCATAGGACCAAACTAATAGCAGTGACATGTCAAGATGGGTAGGTGAATTCTAGTGGAGGCCTAATTTTATTCACCGGGTTTCTTGATCTTTCTAGGCTATATTAGACCAAGAGAGTCTCTTAAGAGCCTTAAGAGCAAAAATTTGTCAAACTTCAATGCAATGATTCTCAAAATCTATGGAACTTAGAATGTTTTTTGTACCTATAGGAGTATGTCAGGTCTATCTACAATAGCCTATCTATGTTTCTATCAAGTCCAAACCATTTGATCATGTTGACAATGAATGCATTCTTGCAAAATGCCTTATTTAAGAGCAGTGTAAAGGTGTCAATAGCCATATTTTTTCTTTTGCACCTCATGGGAACAAATAGATAGTGCCAACACATTGGGGTGGGTAGGTGAATGCTATTGGAGGCCTCAATTCATTCCCCAAATCCCCTAATCCTTTTAGGCTACATTGGACCGAGAGAGTCACTTAAGAGTTGTAAGAGCAAAAAGTTGTCAAACTTTGACGTAATGATTCTCAAAATTCATGGTACCTAGGAATGTTTTGTATGCATCTATAGGTGGATGTTATGTTCATCTATAATATTATATCTCAGTTTCTGTCAACTCCAGACCATTTGACAGTGACGACAATGAATGTGTTCTTGTAAAATGCCTCATTTGAGAGTAGAATAAATGTGTCAATAGCCATATTTTTTATTCCACACCCTGTGGGACCAAACCGATAGAGCAAACACATCAAGATAGGTTTATGAATGCTAGTGGAGGCCTCATTTCATTCCCTAGTTCTCTTGATCCTTTTGGGCTACATTGGACCGAGCGAGTCTCTTAAGAGCCCTAAGAACAAAAAGTTGTCACACTTTGATGCAACGATTCTCAAAATCTATGAAATCTAGGGATTTTTCATTTGCACCTACAAGTGGATGTTGGGTCCATCTACAATATCATATCTTAGTTTTTGTCAACTCTAGATAGTTTGACCATGTCAACAATGAATATATTCTTACAAAATGCCTTATTTGAGAGCAATACAAAGGTGCCAATAGTCATATTTTTTCTTTTGCACCTTGTGGGACCAAGCCAATAGTGTCAACATGTCAAGGTGGGTGACTAAATTCTAGTGGAGGCCTCATTCCATTCCCTAAGTCTCCCAATCCTTCTGGGCTACATTGGACTAAGTAGTCTGTTAAGAGCCCTAAGAGAAAAAAGTTGTCAAACTTGGACACAAGGATTCTCAAAATTTGTGGCACCTAGGAATGTTTTGTTTGCACCTATAGGTGGATGTTAGATCTATATACAATAGCCTATCTTAGTTTCTATCAACTCTAGAGTGTTTAACCATGCAGATAATGAATGCATTCTTGCAAAAATGTCTCATTTGAGAACAATGTAAAGGTGTCAATAGTCATATTTTTTATTTCAAACCTCATGGGACCGAACCAATAGTAGCGACACTTGGGGTGGGTAGGTGAATGCTAGTGGAGGCCTCATTTCATTCCCTAGGTCTCCCAATTCTTTTAGGCTACATTGGATGAGAGAGTCTCTCAAGAGCCCTAAGAGTAAAATGTTGTTAAACTTTGACACAATGATTCTTGAAATCCATGGTACCTAGGAATGCTATGTTTGCACCTACATATGGATGTTGATTCCATCTATAATAGGCTATCTTGGTTTCTATCAACTTCAAATTGTTTGACCTTACTGAAAATGAATGCATTCTTGCAAAATTCCTCAATTGTATTCAATCTAAAGATGCAATAGCCATATTTTTCCTTCCACATCTTGTGGGACCAAATTGATAGTGCCAACACATCAGGGTCGGTGGATGAATGCTAGTAAATGCCTCGCTTAATTCCCCAAGTCTCCTGACCCTTTTGGGCTACATTGGACTAAGAGAGTCTCTTAAGACCCCTAAGAGAAATGGTTTTTTCTTCATTAAATTTTATGATAAATTTGATGGGATGGTTTGTATCTAAATCCTTTTCTTACTTGTCCTAAGTCCTAATAGCTAGCATCTAGGGTTTCCAACCCATGTAATAATAGTCTCCACCCTTTTTAGGCATATACCTCCCTTGCCAAATGGGCCTCATTGACTTCATCCAACTAGCCATTAAGAGTCAACTAAAACACAAAAGTATGTTAACGTATGTCCTAGGGTTTTGTATTTAAGGATAAGCCCTAATTTATTTCAAATCATCCAAGATCTATTTAGGGATAAAGAGAGTAGTACAAATACATCTATATCACGATAGAACTTTAAGGATAAAACCTAATTCATTTCAAATCTACATTCACTTGTATTGAATGAAATTTTTCACTTCCATAAATTACCATTCTCCACAAAAAACTTGTGTTCATCACTACAAAATTCTTATTGGTAAATCAATATTTTTGATATAGACAACAAGCATGCAAAAATTGGCAATTTATACAATTTTTCAACCAAGAAGATAAGGATGATTTTTCCTATTGAAAAAACATATTATATAGTTCATTCCTCCACATTCTCATTATTATAAAATGGAATGAAACTTTATATTTAATGTTTAACAACAAAATTAAGGTTTCCATAGAAACTTAAAAACTATTTATTTAATAACTCTTTATTCCAAAACATTAGGAGCTTATTCATAGATTCAAACAACAATGAGTCTACCCAAGCACTCATTCATGAGCTAAGTTAACTAACATGTAGTTCACATATTTTAAATATATAATTCTGGATAGAGTAAAGTCTTTAATATTTTTTGACAATATTTGAATGTAGTTAAAGAACAATCTCCTTTTACATCTTGTAGATCAACTCTCAACATAAATTAAAATAAGGAAGTTGAAGATTGACAATGTCTTCTAAAATTCTAATTTCCATGAAGGTGCAAGCTCCGAGGCAATAGGGGCATATTTACCTCCCAAACATTGTGATGCTTTCAAGTATCACCCCTCCTCGCTAGGAGATATTAAACATGGATCCACACACTTGTCCATTTTCAAGAGAGGTTCACAGAAACATTGGAAAACATGTAGGCAATATCAAAACTATTAAACATGACATTATCTATCCTATGTAGAATTAAACCCTTATCACCTACAAGTGCATACCCTTCATGGGTATAAGTCAATACACTCTTACTTCCAACAAAAAAGACAACCCTACTCATGTTAAGACAATTCCAAGACCAAATGAAAGACCCCTAATAAGGCATAACACCATTTATAACATATGACAATATTATCCCATTCTTTAAAATAAACATGTACAAAGGGAAAAAAATAACCATAAAGATTCAAACTCCATTCACATCAAGAAGAAGATCAAACCACATCAAATAATGTCATACACTCATTGTACACATCAAACCACATCGAATAATGTCACACACACCACATCTCTATTTTCCTAATATGCATGAAATCTATCTCAATAGATCTCATCTCATAAATCACATCATATAAATGGATTTGCAAATATATACAATAAATAATAGATTAAATGCGTGCTCACCCAAATAAGCTCATAATAATATGAAATGATAATATGGCATAACACAAGTCATGTCAAGGTATATCATTATATATCTATGTCTAAAATCTGATAGTGTCATATAAAAATAATAAATATGACAACATCTATAATCATAATTGATCATCATATATAAAATGTCATTAATATGATGAATGTATAAACAAAGCCTGTATAGGCATACAATGATATACATCGGTAAATAAAAATGTATGTGTACAAAGCTATATAGGCATACAACAAAATATCATAACATAGAAAGTCTTATGGATTGTTATGGAAAAATCAACAACCCTTGCTCTATCAAGAAGATGGATAAGCAATTGATGACTCTTGCTCTATAGTCTGTCGATTGGACCTCCTCTCAAAACTTTTTTGGAGCTCCACCTATTAATACAAATAAATAATATACATATTAATATAAAAATAATGAAATATACAATGACATAAGTAAATAATCACTTAACACAAGCTACTAATCCTTCTCAATCGTCCACTACCTCTCTTCATCCACTTGAGGGGCAAGTGCACAAACTAGAGTTGTGAGCTCCTATGACAAGCATGAAGAAGAAAATTAGACTAAAGATGAATACCATTTATTTATATTAAATGATGTGAGATAAAAAAAGAAATACATAATGACATTTACATTACTAGATCATACCTCGGTCAAAGGTATTGAAGATAAAACAATTGCAAAAATGCCCACCTCTATTGTGCCATGAATATTAAGAGGAGTTTGAATTGATGTCATCAACTAAATATAAAAGAATGTTATTCAAGACCAAAATCTACATAACACTATTTACATACATAATGATTTAAAATAGTAAAATTTACCTCAATAAAACTTGATATATGATTAACCCTACCAACTCCTTATGATGTTTAAGGTCCAACATCCACCTGGTCATCATTGAATTGTCATTATAATATTACCATTGTTATATGAAAAAAGAAAATTACATTTATATTTACTATTTTGTTACAAATTACATACCTATGGACTCAACATGGCCACATAACCATGTGTTGAAGGGCCGATAAATGTAAGATGAGTACTTTGACCCTAGAATTTCATAATGCATATAATTATTTACATTAATTTTCATTTATAATAGATTAACATAGTTAGTTATAGATTTCAAAAGGAAATATAATAAATTGTAGAACCTTATTGAAAACTACCTATCAATCAATGCTAAAGGCCATATCTAGCAACTCATTTATCATTACCATATTATCTAATATGGATGTATCATGGTGTTAGCCCTATGTAGCATACTCCTAAAATGGTGGAGAATCATCTCCAACATGTGTATCACAAATATCTTTAGACCCATAATCACAAGTAGCTCCACAAACATAAAAAATTTGTGGTGACTGTTGACACCTAAGAGGCTCACCCTCATTAGCCTATGAAAGAGGCCTACTATGTTGTAATAAGGTTTGTGTGAAGGAACTGATAGACTGTAGGGTATCCATATCAACACTCTCCTTCATAGTGGAAAGGATTGTGGCATGCTAAATAGATGGCTTGGATAGGGGTCTCACTAGGTGGTCCTAGGCACAATGTGCCCCCTCTCTATCCTATGAAGAGCCTTTGCCTCTACCTTGGAAATCATGCATATCAAAATAATTTAGAATATCATTAAGGACAAACTCACAATAGAGTTTCTTGAATAAATATTGGGGCACCTCATTATTGTTGCATGGGGATGGTCAAAAACCATCCACCATCTATCCCAAAAATTATCCTATATTCCTTGGTGTCAGCACCAAAGAATAGGGAATCTTTTGCAACTTCCATGCATGGGCTCATTAGTTCTTGGATCAATAAAATATGCACATAAATTGGATTTCAATATTTTCTTATCTTTGACTTGTTTATATAACAATTTTGTAGAATAATACCATCGTGCATTCTCTCAATGATTTGACCATGTGTTTATTTGGCCACTAACAAAATCTATAAATTCCAAGGATGTCACAAGAGCTCTCTAATGTGTGCTTGTTACATTTAGGTTTTTTAATGTTTCAATCAATGTTTAAAGTTCTTATTTATTTTCTTCAATCTACCCTAATATATTGGCATGTGTATCATGAGGGTGCTACAAAATGGATGGAGGAGTTTGGGAGAGTTAGGTTGTGCCCGCTCTTCAACAAGGTTTTCTTCACACACTTGATTCATTGAATCAAGGTTTGGAGGCATTGGGGGTTTTCATTTGCCAAAAATTAAAAAATGAATCAAAATATTAAAAAATAAATGTTTCATATTCAAATCACTAAAAACACTAAAATCTTATCTCATGGAGCTTATAGACCTCGTGAAGCTTGTGGAACTCATGGAGCTTGCAAACACCATGGTGAAATGGTGTTGGTGTTGAATTTGCTTCAATTGGCACAAAATATGCTCATAGTATAACCTTATCACATTTTGAAAGCAATGGGAACAAATGAGCTTGTGACAATTTTTTCTTTTGTTTTCTTAAAACGTGATCACATTATAATGCAATCATGTTTTGTCTTGGTGGTGACTAAGCCTTAGGCCCATCACTACCAATCCACAATGTAATCGTGTTATAACCTATTTGGACCAAAAACATTTTTTGGCCACTTTTTGGTACCCCCCATCTTTGTGCACATGCCCTTAGCTTACCAAAAAGTTCAAAATGAAGAGTTGACACAACATTTAAAACAATTACAAACATTACCCATAAGATATCTAACCTATAATTTATCCAATCAAACATATGTCTCACAACACTAGTATTCACATTGTTAAGTTGATATATAATCAAAACTATTGTAGTTCTCATATCACTGGTATAACAGAGAAAAACTCACTATTAAAATCATGTTATATTTTGTAATGAATGGAAGAAGCACATAATACCCTTGAAGTATCAACTAAAACAAAAAGAGCAAGTAGTAAATATTACTAGGATCAAAGTTTGCCAAGTTCTAGGAGAATATTGCTCCATAGTTCTCCTCCCTTTTTTTCTTTTTATTCTTGTGTTCTCTATATTTTTCTTCCCCACACTTCTTCATACAAGGATTAGCCCAAAATTCCTCAAGTTATCTTGAGTTTCTCAGCACCATGATGCATGGAGTAGTGGAATGGCCATAATTCCAACATTTCCTCCTCTAAAAAACTAGAAAAATAAAATGAAAAAAATGACTAACTTCTTTTGCTTCCAAGAGCCATAACTTGGAAACCAAGGAGTCATTAATGCTTAGGTATAAATGACCAAAAAACAACCTCTCAACACAATAGGAAACCACTAACTCCTAATGGGTTCAGACCCCAAGGACTGATAGTGAAGTAAATACTGCCACCATAATCCCAAATGGAATTTTATTCCTAATATTTAAGAATCAAAACCCATAGTCTAATAACTCCCATGCCATGGAAAGTTAGAGTTTTAGGCCATAATGATCCCTCGAAACATACATTTAAGTTGTATCATAACAACCATACACTTACTTTTGTGAGGTCTTAATTCATAGCAATATACTACCTAGAGTTTAACAACTCAATTCCTAATATTAAAACAATATTCTCATGAAACTATAGATATATTCCTATATGTATATGTATATACATATATGCACTTACATATATATAAGTTTCTAAGATTATTCATTTACAGGACTTCATATTACTGTACTAAATACAATTTTAATAGAAGGAAAAAAATTCCTAGATCTAAATACATTTATATATATAAATGTGTGTGTGCGTGTGAAAATAGATATATTTTCATTTAATTCACAAATAATGACAACTTTAAAAATCGGCAAATCCAACTAACTATCATACACACATAGAGATGAACAACAAATACATCTTACAAACAAAGAGAATGTTTAGAGATCATGACTAAAAAGAATGATACAAATACAAGACAAAATGACAACATCGACCTCATTCTATAATCACTCGAACCTTACCCAATGCTCCTTCTCTAAGAAAAATGTTTGTGCTTTTTTCTATAACAAAAAACAAATCAGGACTAGTTCCTTGATAACATAAACCAATCTCATTATTAATATGTACAGAGTAATCAATTGAATAACCAAACCTATTACCATACCCAGAAAAGTTTCTTGTCCAACGTAATTGACAACAAACGTCAAATAACAATAATATATGAGATAATCTAAGTCTATAAATGAAACTAAATACAATTTAACAGAAATGCAGAAAGGAAGGCACATGAAAAATAGCTTGAAACTATATTTCTCAACATTTTTTAGATAGATGTATTTAATATATCTATTTTATTTATGATTTTTCTAAAGATTGTGACCTTTTATTTCACTTGTTTTGAATTGATTTGATTTGTTTTATTTATTATATTTATATATTTAATTATTTCAGCTATAGTTTTATTTTTATTTTTAAATAAAAGTTGGCTCTAAATAGTTTTTTAAATATATTAATATTTTGACATCTAAATGGCTATCAAATTTAAGTTAAGGGGTTTTTAGTTACCACGTGTTTATTTATGCAATCATGACATGAGACTCCTTAATGCCACTACAGAATGCCTCTTGGTGTAATAAAATAACTCTTTAAGTAAATAAAGTAAAATAGCTTTTCAGTAAATAAAATAACTCTTAATAAATAAAAATCTCTCAGTATTTTTTAGATAGATGTATTTAAGATATATATATATATATATAATTTTAATTTATTTGTTTTCAAGAGTTTGAAACCCTAAATATGGGTGACTATGGATAAATCATGTTTGTGGCCCTTGGGTTGCACCCACAAAGGATCACAAGCCCATGGAGGATCATAGCCCCTTTGGTCCTATGCTGTCGGCACCACTTCACATATATACTTTTTATTTTTTACTAATTTTTTCTCTTCTTTTTTAAAATAAAAAGATAACGTGTATATAAAATCACTTGTTCACTTTATTTTTGAATGGCACTCCTCCCACCCAACTCCTATCATTTGCCTCTTCATTCGCTTGAAGTTCCCTGGTCTCTCCTTGTTCGCTCCCTTTAATCTTCCTCCTAGCAAATCCGTATTGGATGTTGGTTTGGGCACTTGCCTTAGTGTTTAATTGATTGTTCATCCCTCTATTGTGGTCTCCACAACTACGACTGGGGTTTCTCCATTTTCATCTCTTTGTGCAAGTTTAATTGAGTGTGCCACTACATCTACTTGAGGGTTTCAACCTAACTTTGACCCATTGGGTGTGGAAGAGGCTTTGGTTCAAGGGGATGGGGTTAATCCACTTTCCTCCAAATGGGTGGTTATGGGGGTCCACCTCTCCTACTACACCCTCTATTTCTAAGGAGCTTTCTCTTGCTTAATGAAAGGTCTCTACTTTGAATTGTGCCTAGTTTGCTCCTGTCATGACTTTTGGGGTAGAGGTGGTTGAATGTGAGGATTTATAAATACAGAAAGAGATCTAATTAGTAGGTTTCATAATTTCTAGCCTAGCCTCCCAAAGCTCCACAATTGGATCTTTGAATCTTGGTGTCCCTTCACTGATGGAAAAATGAAGATTTACCCCTATTTAAAGGGGTTCTTGATTGCGATTTTCAACTCTTCTAAGGAAAAGGATGCAATGCTCTATGGTAAGGTTTTATCATGGGTGCAACATTCTCTCACACTTAAACCTTACTTCCCATCTTTCAATCTTATCATTGAATCCTCTTATATTCCACCTATTTGGGTCTAGATGCCTAAGCTTCCCCTATTGTTTTGGTTGGACTCATGCTACGAGGCTATTGGCAATGCATTAGGGTGGTACTTGATGAAAACTTATACTACTTTGGTCAAATAACAATAATATATGAGATAATCTAAGTCTACAAATGAAACTAAATACACTCAAACAAAAATGCAGAAAGGAAGGTACATGAAAAATAGCTCGAAACTATATTTCTCAACATTTTTTAGATAGATGTATTTAATATATCTATTTTATTTGTGATTTTTCTAAAGATCGTGACCTTTTATTTCACTTGTTTTGAATTGATTTGATTTATTTGATTTCTTATATTTACATATTTAATTATTTCAGTTATAGTTTTATTTTTATTTTTAAATAAAAGTTGGCTCTAAATAGTTTTTTAAATATATTAATATTTTGACATCTAAATGGCTATCAAATTTAAGTTAAGGGGTTTTTAGTTACCACGTGTTTATTTACATGATAATGACATGAGACTCCTTAGTGCCACTATAGAATGCCTCTAGGTGTAATAAAATAACTCTTTAAGTAAATAAAGTAAAATAGCTTTTCAGTAAATAAAAATCTCTCAGTATTTTTTAGATAGATGTATTTAAGATATATATATATATATATATATAATTTTAATTTATTTGTTTTCAAAGGTTTGAAACCCTAAATATGGGTGACTATGGATAAACCATGCTTGTGGCCCTTGGGTTGCACCCACAAAGGATCACAAACCCATGGAGGGTCATAGCCCCTTTGGTCCTATGCTATTGGCACCCCTTCACATATATTTTATTTATTTTTTACTATTTTTTTCTCTTCTTTTTTAAAATAAAAAGATAACGTGTATATAAATCACTTGTTCACTTTATTTTTGATTGGCACTCCTCCCACCCAACTTCTATCATTTGCCTCTTCATTTGCTTGAAGTTCCCTGGTCTCTCCTTGGTGGCTCCCTTTAATCTTCCTCCTAGCAAATCCATATTAGATGTTGGTTTGGGCACTTGCCTTAGTGTTTAATTGATTGTTCATCCCTCTATTGTGGCCTCTGGGGTTTCTCCATTTTCATCTCATTGTGCAAGTTTAATTGAGTGTGCCACTACATCTACTTGAGGGTTTCAACCTAAATTTGACCCATTGGGTGTGGAAGAGGCTTTAGTTCAAGGGGATGGGGTTGATCCACTTTCCTCCACATGGGTGGTTGTGGGGTCCACCTCTCCTACTACGCCCTCTATTTCTAAGGATCTTTCTCTTGCTCAATGAAAGGTCTGTACTTTGAATTGTGCCTAGTTTGCTCTTGTCATGGTTTTTGGGGTAGAGGTGGTTGAATGTGAAGATTTATTTACATAAAGAGATCTAATTAGTAGGTTTCATCATTTCTATCCTAGCCTCTCAAAGCTCCACAATTGGATCTCTGAATCTTGGTATCCCTTCACTGATGGAAAAATGAAGATTTACCCCTATGCAAAGGGGTTCTTGATTGCAATTTTCAACTCTTCTAAGGAAAAGGATGTAATGCTCTATGGTAAGGTTTGATCATAGGTGCAACATTCTCTCACACTCAGACCTTACTTCCCATCTTTCAATCTTATCCTTGAATCCTCTTATATTCCACCTATTTGGGTCTAGATGCCTAATCTCCCCCTATTGTTTTGGTTGGACTCATGCTATGAGGCTATTGGCAATGCATTAGGGTGGTACTTGACAAAAAATTATACTACTTTGGTCAAATAACAATAATATATGAGATAATCTAAGTCTATAAATGAAACTAAATACACTTAAACAAAAATGCAGAAAGGAAGGCACATGAAAAATAGATCGAAACTATATTTCTCAACATTTTTTAGATAGATGTATTTAATATATCTATTTTATTTGTGATTTTTCTAAAATCGTGACCTTTTATTTCACTTGTTTTGAATTGATTTGATTTATTTTATTTCTTATATTTATATATTTAATTATTTCAGCTATAGTTTTATTTTTATTTTTAAATAAAAGTTGGCTCTAAATAGTTTTTTAAATATATTAATATTTTGACATCTAAAATGGCTATCAAATTTAAGTTAAGGGGTTTTTAGTCACCACATGTTTATTTACACGATCATGACATGAGTTTCCTTAATGCCACTATAGAATGCCTCTTGGTGTATAAAATAACTCTTTAAGTAAATCAAGTAAAATAGCTTTTCAGTAAATAAAATAACTCTTAGTAAATAAAAATCTCTCAGTATTTTTTAGATAGATGTATTTAAGATATATATATAATTTTAATTTATTTGTTTTCAAGGGTTTGAACCCCTAAATATGGGTGACTATGGACAAACCATGCTTGTGGCCCTTGGGTTGCACCCACAAAGGATCACAAGTCCATTGAGGGTCATAGCCCCTTTGGTCCTATGCTATTGGCACCCCTTCACATATATTTTATTTTATTTTTTACTAATTTTTTCTCTTATTTTTTAAAATACAAAGATAACGTGTATAGAAAATCACTTGTTCACTTTATTTTTGAATGGCACTCCTCCCACCCAACTCCTGTCATTTGCCTCTTCATTCGCTTGAAGTTCCCTGGTCTCTCCTTGGTGGCTCCCTTTAATCTCCTTCCTAGCAAATCCATATTGGATGTTGGTTTGGGCACTTGCCTTGGTGTTTAATTGATTGTTCATCCCTCTATTATGGCTTTCACAACTACGACTGGGGTTTCTCCATTTTCATCTCTTTGTGTAAGTTTAATTGAGTGTGCCACTACATCTACTTGAGGGTTTCAACCTAAATTTGACCCATTGGGTGTGGAAGAGGCTTTTGTTCAAGGGGATGGGGTTGATCCACTTTCCTCCATATGGGTCATTGTGGGGTCCACCTCTCCTACTATGCCCTCTATTTCTAAGGATCTTTCTCTTGCTCAATGAAAGGTCTCTACTTTGAATTGTGCCTAGTTTGCTCTTGTCATGACTTTTGGGGTAGAGGTGGTTGAATGTGAGGATTTATTTACAGAAAGAGATCTAATTAGTAGGTTTCATCATTTCTATCCTAGCCTCCCAAAGCCCCACAATTGGATCTTTGAATCTTGGTGTCCCTTCACTGATGAAAAAATGAACATTTACCCCTATGCAAAGGGGTTCTTGATTGCAATTTTCAACTCTTCTAAGGAAAAGGATGTAATGCTCTATGGTAAGGTTTGATCATGGGTGCATCATTCTCTCACACTCAAACCTTACTTCCCATCTTTAAATCTTATCATTGAATCCTCTTATATTCCACCTATTTGGGTCTATATGCCTAATCTTCCCCTATTGTTTTGGTTGGGCTCATGCTATGAGGCTATTGGCAATGCATTAGGGTGGTACTTGATGAAAAATGATACTACTTTAGTCTTTTCCCACATGACCTTTTCTTATACACTAGTGGACATCAATTTATTAAAGTATCTTCCTATTGAGATTATCTTGTAAGTGGAGGGTCACCCTTGGGTGTAGCCATTGGACTATGAGGGTCTTCCTTTCTATTGTTAATGTTGTTTCAACATGAGTCATTTATCTTCAAAGTGTCATCACTCCAAGTGTAAGGTTGAGGGTGGTTTCTTGGTGGAGGAGCAAGCTTATTCATCACTTAACCATATCTGGGTCTCCCCTAATTTATCTCCCATTGTTGAACCAGATGTGGTTGCGTCTACTCCTTCTGTGGTAGCCAATCTTGCTTCATTAGATCCATCTCCTATTGAGTGTGAGCCTATTATTACTAAATTATCACCATTGAAGAATTCTATTTTTCCACTCCATTCACCTCCTCTCCTGATAGGTTTTTGCAGTCATCTCTTTCTCCTCAAGATTTTGTGTGGGTGAGGTGAAGGCAATTTCCCCTCCTCTATCTCCCAATTCTAAGGCTAAGGTTGATGTTGATTCTTGGATTGTTGTTCTGTTAGTAAACAGATTTGTCACACACACACACACACACACCCACATATATATATATATATATATATATATATATATATATATATATATATATATATATATATATATATATATATATATATATATATTACAGGGCAAACACGCCCTGTAATAGTAGCAATCTTACTAACAGTTGGACAGGTTGCAATTAGACTAACAACCTTCCTCTAGTTTTTAAAGGGGAAACTCCCTTATAAGATGAAATTTAAAATATTTGGGGTATGCTTTTAACCTGAAAGCAGGAAAGGTGCTTTCTACATAAATATATGAGTGAGCACAAAGTCTCATGAACAGCCAAACTATCTACAGAAAGCAAAATAGAATTTGAAGATTTAAAACCACTACAGAGTCACTCAAACATAAGAATGAGAATAACTCGATGGCATGCAATCATATAAATGTATAGAAGGCTATCAATATCCCATACAAAGATCAATGAAATATTTTCCTTAACCACAAATACTACAAATTCAACATATGAAGAATCCACTGTTGGCAAGAGACACTATATGGATTCATGGTTGTTGTCATTGCTGGCAACAAAGGTCATCCCACATATCCGCAAGTCATGGTGTGTCTCTACCGGAAGTTAGAATAAAGATTGTTGTGGTCCGGTGAACAAGAACAGAGCATGTGGCAAGGTCCGACAGATTGGTCCGGATCTCTCAGAGGAAGTGTCTTGGTGCAGTGCGGATTTGGGGAAGTCAAGAGGACTACCTTGAGTGGTATATTCCAAGGATTTAGCCTCCGGTGATGGACAAGGAAAAAGATATGAATAGTTGAGTACCGGATTCCTGAGAGACAGTGAAAACAGAGGAAGAATTGACTGACAGAGTATCAGACTACTTTCCGGATGTATTACTGTTGATGATAAAGGTTGTGAAGGCATGAATCATGTTTGGCCGACATGATTAATGATATCTACAAGTATATGCTTGATCCGCATTGCTTGGTGAGCAAGGATTCAGCCGACAGAACAGAGTTTGTAAGAAACTAGACTGTTCCGGATGCCAACTAGAAAGGTGATGAAATTACTTGTGTGGATATATATAGAGGATGGATTTAGTTGTGAAGTGTGTGACGATGTCAAGATATATGCGAAGAAGTGCAGAATAGAGCAGAAGTACCAAGACAGATCCGGTATGTGACAGGATAGCAGAATAAAGAACAGAGAAAAGATGAAGTGCAGCAGATCAGTGTACTGAGCCTAACCGGAACTGAACTCCAGCATATGCAGATGCTTCCAATCAGTTCAAGACTGTGATTCTTATCACTTTGTAGACAGTGTGTCTTCTTGTAGGCAGTGGGCCTCTTGTGAGCAGTGTGCTCGGGCAGTGAGCCCTAATTGGCAAGTGCCATTTTGTAATTTCCTATTCTTCTAACAGAGAATAATTTTTGGGTTAATCACCCCGTGGTTTTCTCCCTTAACAGGGTTTCCATGTCAAAAATACTGTGTTATGTGTTTCTTATTTCATGGTAATGTTTTTGTGTTTGATTCAATGCTGCATCAATTAATAAGAAGGTTCATTAAGGGAAATAATTAGGATAACTGATTCACCCCCCCCCTCTCAGTTATCAACAATTGGTATCAGAGCTAAGTTCCTCCTAATAGAGCCTAACAGCTTGAGGAAGATCTGGGAGTTCAAATGGATGCATATGGTTTAAGGGAGCAACTCAAGACTGCCCTTGAGGATCTTGAACAGTCAAATTCTGAAGTCAATGAATTAAAGGAAAGACTCAAGCAGGCTGATGAATTCATGAGAGAATTAAAAGACAAATTAAGTCTCTCTATGAAAAAGAGAAAGGAGCTGCTCCAACAGTTGGCAAGACAAAGTGAAGAAAGCAATACAAATGAAGAATTGACTGAGCAAACCAAGTTATGTGAAAAGTTATCAAAAGAAGTCATTATGTTAAGACATGAAATGGAATCAGGAACTATAAAGTTTACTCAAGAGATTGAAGAAAAAAGAAAAGCTGAAGACAATCTAAAACAATCTCTTAAAGAAAAATCAGAAGAATGCCACCAGATGGACAGGATTATCAGACATCTTGAATCTGATCTTGAAGATGCCAAAGATAATGAAGAAAAACTTGAGGATCAATTTGCCTCTCTCAAAAGAGACCTTCAAACAGCAAATGAATATAAAGAGAAATTCAAGATAAGTTCTGCTCAACTTGAAGTTCTTATTGGAAGTCAAAAAGGGACAGATGACAAATATGGTTTGGGATATGAGAAAGGAGAAAGCTCCGGATCCGGTCAAAAGAATTTTGCATCAGAAAATCCAAGAAACAGGCCTAGAAGACCTCCGGTAAGACAGCCCAATGCTCAAAGATATTCATCTTTCAATGGATACTGCCACAGCTACAACCACTTTGGTCACAAAGCTAATCAGTGCAGAAAGAGAATGAATCAGATTAATTCATCCTTCTCCGGACAGTGCTTCAACTGCAAAAGGTATGGACACAAATCCCATGAATGCAGAAATATGCAAGTAAACAAATCATTCAAAGGTAGATGCTTTACATGCAATAGAGTAGGTCATATGGCTAATCAATGCAGATCAAGAGGATATCAGTCAATTATGCAAAGAAATGTTATTTGCCAAATCTGTAATAGGTCCGGTCATAATGCTAAAGTCTGCAGAAGCAAGAATCAGGACAAAAGAGGTCCGGTGTATAATCAGAATCAAGACAAGGGTAAACAAAAGATGAATGCGGATGAAGTTAGGAATCAGATGAACAAGATTTGGGTGAAGAAAAGTTCAGAGAATGTAGAGGTTGGATCCGCACCAGACTCTGGTGCTGATATTTCTTCCAGAAATTAAAAAGTTAGCTCTGGCTCAGGGGGAGACTCAAAGAAAATCCTGTTCCCCCAGCCAATCAAGTGGTGCCTGATGTGGCACAAGATGCAGAGTAAAAGGTTTAAAGATATAAGTCTTGAGACGATCCAAATAAGATTTCAGAGGTCCGCATGGAGTTATGAAGAAGCTGTGATCGATCAAGTAAGACCTGTTCCGGGAGATGCTTCGGTATGACAGAGGATTACAAAAAGGTCCGGAGAGATCCGGAAGTGCACTATCTTATTCTGCGGATTGGACAGAGTGTTTGGGATGTTCTTGTAATGTGTCACCTCGATTTATTCATGATTGAAAGATCCGGATGATGTTCACAGATCAGGACTGATCCGAGATACTCCAAGCTATCCGGACAAGGCAAACCAGAATAATATAGGTGAAGCATTTATTGCAAACAGATATTAGGGTTTGCGGAGCAATATAAGGGATTTCTCAAAAATCATTTGCTCATTCTGCACTCAAGAAGAAGCGAAAAGTGGAGCTCTGCAACAAAATTCATCAAGCACACCAAAGATCTCCTGCCAAAGTCATTGCATAAATAAATCAATCCCACCACTCCGTGCAAACCGAAGGCGCATAAGGTATTCTCCGTTTTTCATTATCTCACTGCAAATCTTTGAAGAATGGCTACTCCAAATATAGTTAAGATCTCTGATAGACCTCGCCCCACATTCAAGAAACATCCTTACAAATCATTGGAGGTAGATCCACTAGGAGCCTTCTCTAGTGTTCCTCATGGTGTATTGCATACGGAAGATATTAGGGTTTACATCCATGCGAATCTTGAAGACTTTGGAGAATCAAAGCTGATGGATATCTATCACAAACAATTGGTAGATGACTCCTTTGAGATCAAACCTCAGTACAAAGCCATCCGGGACAAACACTTTGCACAGTGCATTCATTTCCCCTGTTTTGAAGAAGATGAATGGGTCCGGTATGTACTAAGTAGAGTACATGACAACTTCCTATGGTTGAACCAGCCCTTCAAGATCACCAAAGATGCAATTAGGGCTGTAACCGGTCTGCACTCATCCGGTGGATTACCTGTTCTCAAGTCTGTCAAAAATCAGACAGTTAGTGATGCAACCGGATCCAAGTTTGACAAGAGAGCTATGACAGTTGATGACATCACTGAACCGGATGTCAAATTTGCAGCTATGATAATTGGTTACAAAATCTATCATTCCAGTAGGGAAAATTCAGTACCGGGAACTGCAATCTACACAGCTTATCAAATGTTAAAGGAGAATGCAGACTATGACTTGTGTGAGCTTCTTGTGAACCAACTCTTTGAAAATATGCAGAAGATCAAGAAGGACAAGAAAAACTCCTTCAAGTATGGCAATCTGATCCTTTGTCTCTTCTTTTACTACATGAATGAGCTTCCCGAATCCAGTGGATGGATATGGCAGAATGACAGACCGGTTGCCATCCAAATCAGAGACTATTTGCATGGACTTGGGGATGCTAAAGCAAGAAATACAGCTCTATGGGGATACTTCAAGAACTTCCAAAGCATGATGCATGCAAGAGAAAGAATACCCCAATCCCTTGTTGAAAAATACAAAGACACAGTATGCTTCATGGTAGAAACAGATCAGTGTCTAATGGAGGCAGTGGAGCCAAGGACTGTTTGGAACATGCCCATGGGGTATGAAGTGGATGAACAGATAGTAGAGCTGCATGTTCAACACATGCTAAGCCAGCCCAAAGATCCTAAGGCAGAAAGGTTTGGAACCTTTGAGGAACTGAGTGTAAAGATACATGTAGAACTCAGGGAACCAGAGATAAAGAGGAAGGTAAGAAAAGAAGTTGAGCATATTGCTCAAGGCCTAGGCATCTCAAAAGAGGCACTAGATGCCAGCCGGGAAAAGAGGAGAAAGGCTGAGGAAGAAGAGAAAAGTAAAGAAAGTGTTCCGGTTGAAACTCCCACCCGGACCAGATCATCAAAAAGATCTGCACCTCCCACAACCAAAAGTTCAAAACCGGAAGTCCAAGCATCCGGTAAAAGATCCAAGACAAAAGCTACAAGGGCTTATGAAAGCCAAAAGGATGAAGAGGAAACAGAGTCAGATGAGGGAGTAAAAGAAATAAAGAAGCAGAAGAAGAAAGGATCCAGTAAACCCTCCACAGGCCAAGACAAGGATGAAATGGCAGAGGTATCTGTTGAAAAGCCCACTCTGTCTCTAGAGAGTGTAATCAAGTCGGTCACGGTGGATGGAAACCTTCAACCAATGACTGAATTTTATGATGACTACAGTGAGGTTGACCAAAAGATTCTGCAGGAAGCCACAGTCAAATATCTGAACATATACAATAAGGCTTTCATTGAGATCATATCTCTTATTCCTAAAAGCCTAGAAAAGGAATTAGAAATAAGAAAGAATAATACTCATGCAAAAGATCTTGAGATCCGGGAGCAGATAGCTATTCAGCTATATCCTCAAATTGATCCCAAGACAATGAACATAATCTTCAAAGACTGCAAAGATGAGTTCAGAAGTAAAGCCAGGATGAATCAACTCATGCTTGGTGAGACTGACAAAGTGGCCCAAGAGATAGAAGAGATCCTCCAGAAGGCCTTCAAAAGGTTCAATCTTCCTGTTGTAGAGGACTTAGGTGCAGAAACAGCTGCGGATTTGGAATCATCTGTTCCGGAAGAAGTGGGCCCTGAACAGACAAACATCTCTCCTCCGGTTTCCCCTACAGTCTCTGGATCCAAAGAAGAAGAGAAATTACAGGAGAAGGAAGCAGGGGTGAAAGATAAAGAGGTTGACAGTTCCAAGACTGCAGAAGAAAAGAAACATCTGTCTCCGGCAAGAGACACTGCACAAACTGTTCAACAATTTTTGAGCAAAGCCACTATAGAAATTGATGAACCGGACCTGCTGAAAGGACCATTAGATTTTGACTCTTTGTCACCGGTGCAAACAATGAAAATAGCCTCATTTGCAAATGAGAAAGTCAAAGAGAAGCTGCTGAAATCTCACATGGAAGACTGTGAGCTTATGGAGGTAGCATCTGGAGTGCTAGAAAAGATCATGCCATCCTTTCAAAAGGATCCCACAGCCTCCTCTTCTGGTAATCTCAAAACCTTAGTCAGCAGTGTTAGTACACATTTTGAATCTCTAGAAAAATCTGCTGAAGAAAAGGTCCGGAAGGAATTTTTGGATAAAAGATTTTTAGAAGTATTAGAATTAATCTCTAAAGATAGGAAGATTGTGAGTATTGGAATAAAGAGCTTAGAGAATGCTCTTAAGGATGGCGGTGACATTTACAAATTTTGTATATCCTGGTCAAAGGCAACAGCAGCAATTGATAAGAAAATAAAAGAGGAACAGGACAAGCTACAAAGCTTATCTCAAAGTTTTGATCCTCTCTCTTCCTCCATAATAAATCAAGAATGTCAGACTATTGCAGTCTTGAATGAAATAAAGAATCTTGAGAAGGAAAGGAAGAATATCACTAACCGGATGGGAGAACTTAGAAGGATTATAATCCCTAAGTTGGAAACTATGCATGAGGCCATCAGTGATGCTCAGACCACCGCCCAAACAAATGATCCGACAGATCTCAAGCGGGCAGAAGCTTTTGCATTTTTGTTGAGTGGTCACATTTCAATTTTGGATAGAATGAAGCAAAGCTGGGCTACAGAAATGATCCAATTACAGACATCCTTTGCAGACATTCTTCAGTATATGTGAGTATGTAAATATGTGGCTATGTATAGAAAATTTTTGAAAATTTTGGTGTGCGGACCCTACCCTTTGCCATTGATGTCAAAGGCGGAGTGAGGAGCAGTGAAAAATGAGGAATCCAACTAAGGGGGAGTTCCGGAAATTGTATATAAAGATAGAGCATCAGCCAAGGGGGAGCATAGTGTAAACACTTAGTCATTTTTCACTAAGTGTTGCCATCAATGCCAAAGGGGGAGATTGTTGGCAAGAGACACTATATGGATTCATGGTTGTTGTCATTGATGGCAACAAAGGTCATCCCACATATCCGCAAGTCATGGTGTGTCTCTACCGGAAGTCAGAATAAAGATTGTTGTGGTCCGGTGAACAAGAACAGAGCATGTGGCAAGGTCCGACAGATTGGTCCGGATCTCTCAGAGGAAGTGTCTTGGTGCAGTGCGGATTTGGGGAAGTCAAGAGGACTACCTTGAGTGGTATATTCCAAGGATTTAGCCTCCGGTGATGGACAAGGAAAAAGATATGAATAGTTGAGTACCGGATTCCTGAGAGACAGTGAAAACAAAGGAAAAACTGACTGACAGAGTATCAGACTACTTTTCGGATGTGTTACTGTTGATGATAAAGGCTGTGAAGGCATGAATCATGTTTGGCCGACATGATTAATGATATCTACAAGTATATGCTTGATCCGCATTGCTTGGTGAGCAAGGATTCAGCCGACAGAACAGAGTTTGTAAGAAACTAGACTGTTCCGGATGCCGACTAGAAAGGTGATGAAATTACTTGTGCGGATATATATAGAGGATGGATTTAGTTGTGAAGTGTGTGACGATGTCAAGATATATGCGAAGAAGTGCAGAACAGAGCAGAAGTACCAA
Organism: Cunninghamia lanceolata; assembly: GCA_027924645.1. Lineage (NCBI taxonomy): Eukaryota > Viridiplantae > Streptophyta > Pinopsida > Cupressales > Cupressaceae > Cunninghamia > Cunninghamia lanceolata. The sequence goes on from BSBN01001018.1 coordinate 834,306, forward strand.
GACAGATCCGGTATGTGACAGGATAGCAGAATAAAGAACAGAGAAAAGATGAAGTGCAGCAGATCAGTGTACTGAGCCTAACCGGAACTGAACTCCAGCATATGCAGATGCTTCCAATCAGTTCAAGACTATGATTCTTATCACTTTGTAGACAGTGTGTCTTCTTGTAGGCAGTGGGCCTCTTGTGAGCAGTGTGCTCGGGCAGTGAGCCCTAATTGGCAAGTGCCATTTTGTAATTTCCTATTCTTCTAACAGAGAATAATTTTTGGGTTAATCACCCCGTGGTTTTCTCCCTTAACAGGGTTTCCACGTCAAAAATACTGTGTTATGTGTTTCTTATTTCATGGTAATGTTTTTGTGTTTGATTCAATGCTGCATCAATTAATAAGAAAGTTCATTAAGGGAAATAATTAGGATAACTGATTCACCCCCCCCCTCTCAGTTATCAACGTCCACAAAATGCAAAAAGATGGTGACCCAAAGTCCACTATATTTATGTATTCATAAGCCAAAAATAAAGCCCCAAAGTCTCTTTCCAAAATCCTTACAAAGTTTGTATGTTAATAACAAATCCAAATTTCACACAGGGATAACCCTCAAAACTTAAAATGATCAGTCGACAATATACATCGCCAAAAGATCCATTTACAATCTCCTGAATCTCTTATATAGATTACAAATTGAAACTGCTTCTTGTTCATAACCATTTCTTGAAAAAGAAAAATAAAACAAACATTACTTAAATTTTCTTTTCTTTTAAGAAAATAAATTTTATTTCATAAATAACAAAGAAAATGGCTAAGCTTATAAAAGAAAGATAACAGAATTAAGTTGGAGTGTCTTCCTCTTTGTCTTTTTCCTCCATTTGGTCTTGACCATTGGCAAGATCCTCTGTTGAAGACTTTGATCGGGAAGAGGCCATTTTAGCCTTGAAATTCCTAAAATTGGTTACAATAGGAGCAATAGCGTTCCCATTCAGCACTATCATAGTGCTGAGATGAATCTTCCACATGGATACTATATCACTCATTTCTCCAAGTTTCTTGTGAAAGCCAGTGATCTCTTTCTTAAAAGTAATTAAAAATGTAGACAAAATACACAAATTTTCAATGGTATTCCCATCCACCACATCTTTCTTAAATAATTCATCTACAATCAGCTCCTTGAAATTCTTTTTGACAGTTTCAATCTCAACCAAATTGGTTTCATTTTCATCTAAAATATCTGCCTCAATAGATAAACAATTGGCCCTGAGGTCTAATAGCATTGAATCACAACTCTTGATTATCTTCTTAAATTCTTCTAGGGATTGCTTTATGACCAACAATTTCCATTCTATTGAAGTTAGCCATTTTATTGATGTTGGGAATTAAGGTGTCTCAACCTTGGTAATTCCTTGTATTATTTTCATTATATTTATTTATTTATTGCCTATTGTATAATTAGGATGCAAATCCTATGTTGTCATCTTGTGGGAGTTGGCACAGTGATGTGTCATCCTACATGGAAGATGACCACATGTAAATTTGTCCTCACATGAGGAGATAGGCATCCCACTTAGTGTTAGGAATATTTTGCCATGTGTCAACATCTTGGATAGTGTGTAAGGGAATATTGACTGAAACGGTCATGACAGATTCCTATGACAGTTCTATGACATGTAAGAGTCAGAAATAGAAGAATCTATGACAAGTGAGGACATGTGTTGAGAAGCATCTTCAAAGAAGGCATCTTTGGGCGCCCCAAGGTGGGTTATGACATGTTGTAAGAGACTATGGTATTTATAGCCTGTGTATGACAGATTCTCTTACAACTGTAAGTTATGACAGCTATGACAGATTCTATGACGATTGTAAGAGTCGTAAGAGCATCTGTCATTGCCCATCTTGGGAATAGGTGACCTCTTTGAGATGGGGTGATTTGACAAGTGTCAGGAACATCCTATAGTGTTGGACAAGTGTCCATAGGCGTGGGTTTTGGGTCATGAGGCCATGTTGGATGTCCATCTCAAGATAGAGCCATTTTTGCCTTATATGTTCTATATAAACAGGTGCTTTGGAGAGGAGATGTATTATGTGATTGACAGGTATTGTTATGCTGCCAGTTTATATCTAGATACGAGTGTCAAAGACCCCTACAAGAGCATTGGCTCTGTGACTGTATTGTAACCTTCATTGTTTACGGAATACATTTAAGCTATGTTTTAGAGTGTGGGGTTTTTCACCCATAAGGGTTTTCCCCATGTATATCTTGTGTCTCTCTCTTCTGTCTTACATTCTTGTGTATGTGTTTGCTACAATATCTCTGTTGTTGGGTTATCATTGTTGTAACTGTAAATATTAAAACAAATTTGCACTCTTCTCTCCTCTCTAGATTAGTGTAGGAAGTGATTTCTGCACACCTAGCTTCCTTTCAATTGATTCATTTTCTTCAAGTTTATTAATGACCTATTTAGAGATTAAAATGATAACATCCAATTTGACCATTTCCTACAAGTCACTGATAATCACCATTAACATTGATTCCTCCTTCTTGATTAACTGAGTGTCAGAGTTAATTTCTCTCTTTTTAGCTTGAATTTTCTCATAAAGCCTCATGGCTTCATCAATATACACCAAACCATCTATGGTCATCTTTTCAACCCATGCATTTGTTGCTCTTCCATAAGCTTGAAATTTACCAATTTTGTCAATGATATCAGAACTTATCCCTTTAGGGGATACCTTGATAGGAGTAATGTCTAAAGAATCCAATGGCTGGGAAGTAGTGTCAATAATTGAATTGACATAGGAAGTAAGGAATTTCACTTGTTCTTCTAGTTGTTCCTTTTCTTTTCTCTCTTCTTCTAACCTCTTAATCAAGACATTTACTAACAACTTTGCATTGTGTATATCACCCTCAAATGTAGAGGGTCTCAGATCAACTTTGCTTATAGAGAAATTTGCCTCAGTGACATATGTCTCATCCTTATCAATTGTTGGGTCAGTAATTTCAACATAATGGTGTCCTGAAGCAAAGTCTACCATCATTCTAGACATTCTTTGGGCTAATCTAGGCTGATGGGTAGACTAAAGTAATTTGGCCACAACATCAAAACCTGGATCCACCATCTGAGTATATTTTCTTTTCTTCCCAATAGTTTCTTTTAACCATGATGGAGGTAATGAACTTGTTTGGCTATCAGGTACTAAAGGAGGTAAAATGGCATTAGAATCAAAATCAAGGACAACATTGAACATTGTTTGTTATTCAAATGGTGGAGAGGGCAGAGGAGAGATAACATTGGTATTGTCTACCAATGGTGAAGAAGGAACAATTACACTTGGATTTGCATCTGACAAGGGAGGATGAGACACATTATATTTTAGTGGAGGAGTGTTGGGACCTACCTCTTGCAAACCTTGTGCAGGCTCTTGTGTGTCTGTACAATCTTCCTGAGGGGCTCTCTTCACTTCTAACTTCTTCCTCAACTTCTTCTCTCCAATTTCACACTGGCTTTTCAACTTCATATCTTTTTCTAGGTCTTCCCCATCATTATCATCTCTTTTGGGAGTAGACTTTGATCTAGTATAATATACCACAGTGGAGGGCTTCTAAGAAGTAGAACCTACAACTAATTTTTGTCTCCTTGAGGCTTGCTCCCTTTGTGGTGGCTTTGTTACAATATGACCAATCATATTTGACTTTTGGTCAGCACAAATAGTAATCTTTCTCTAATATCAGTGACTTCCTTCTCTGACCACCTTATTTTGGGCAAGGGTTGTTTTGGACAGTGTAGTAAGCTTCATATTTCATATCAGATCCATCATCAACCATATCAAGAATATCCCAACCAAGATTGAAATCTTTCATCTAATCCACAGTGAGTCTCTTCCAATCCCTTCTTATCACTTCATGTTTGTCCATACAATCTTCCCAGTAATCTTCCAAATGGGATTGATGCTCATAAGAACTCCCTATATACAAATTGTCTTTAACATAATTCTTACTGTGCTAAGACAGTCTTTTGGTAAAGGTGTGGAAACTAAATTTTGCCAAAATCCTATCAATATTTAGGGCATCAGCATGGGCATTGCAAGTATAATAAGTTAAATGCATAGGGAAAGGATATCCTCCCCTTTTTTTATCATGGAATTTCTTACTTATTTGGCCCATATGTCTACAAACCTCAAGAAAAATGATATAATCACTGACATACCTTCGTAATTTAAAAGTAGCATTTTCAAAGCCTCCAATTCTTAAGTATGTAAATGTGTCAAATTGAATGAAGAAACTACCATACTGCATGACTAGTTTTATTGCCTATGGAGAGATCCTAGATTCAGGATTGCCATCAATCCTTCTTACGTTCAATGTGCAAAATGCATCACTCACCCTCTAGTAACCCTTATTTCCATATTCCTCTTACAATTGAGGGTAATAATCATATATTTGTGTTTGATCTATGAAAACTCCAATAGTTTTTAAACCAGGACAGTTTTCCATACTAGCAATGGCATAGAACAAATAAGAGCACATATGAAAACATTACTTCTTTTGAAAATTTACAAACCGATCATGCACATGATCACTGATCATCTTAGCCCAATCTACATATTGTGATGAGTGACAGATAACAATAATAAATTGACACATCCATCCTTCAAATGAGATTGTCTTTGTTTCCCAATACTCTATGAAGTAGAGTAATCATGTCAGAGATGTCCTCTTTGAAATGAGCTCTTTGTAGGGTCTTAGGAATTTGAGATTTTCATTTCTTTTCCTTTTTAAGCCAATGTTTGGCAACACAATTCAGGCACCAATCTTTTCTATCAAGATAGTATCCCCAACCCCTTTCCACGGACATATCAATATATTCATCCCTGACTAGCAATCTGAGGGTGACTCCAAGGGACTCAGCATCTAATCTCACCACTATTGTACCACTAGCTATCCTTACTTCCCTAGTTTCAGGGTGATAATTCATTATGCAAGTAAGAATTAAATTAGGGCATTGTATCATCGGTGGAAACCCCCTGCATGAGCAAGCCCACTTGCGAAGGTTGTCTTTGCCATTGGAGACTTGGGGTTTGCATTCATCCTGACCCAAAAATCTTTCAAATCAACATGTCCAAGATCATTATTTTTTACCTCTGCCAAGTGATTTTGAATAATGGTGGAAACATCAAACCCTCAGTATTTACATTTCATTTTGAAAGATTTGAATAGCCACTAAAATGAATAGTCAACAACTCTCAGTAAAATTTGATATACCACCAGGAAGAGGACTTTTTTGGGGAATTTGTGATGTGCAAAACATACAGAGTTCATGAAAACCACGAAGAAGAACTAGTGGGGTTTGGACGAATTTCAATGCATGCAATGGCTCAAAGGGAAAGAAATAGCATCAATAATACTAACCTTTAGTTACAGTGAATGGAATGAGTGAACTCAATTTGATGGAAGTAGGAAGTAGCAACAGTGAAAATAGACTTTTACTTTCGGCAAAAAACTTGGGTTCGAAAGAAATGTGTATGAATGAGCTCAAGAACTTTCCTTTTATAGTTGAGGTTAGGTCATTTTCAGTTATCCTTCCCTTTAAATTACCAAAATTAATGCAAGAAGGAAAATTTCAACATTTCAACAAAGTTTATAACCCACGAACTATCCTTTCAGCGAACTATCCATTCTCCTTATTTTTGACATTTCAACAAAAATTTAAACTTTCAAACTTTATGTCTTTTGAAAATTTCTTCCTTCTTTTGGTGTTTTGGCTTTTTGGTGAATCATCGAATCCACAAAGAAGTCTTCGGTGAACTCTCAAGTTCGCAAACTAGGAAAATAACTAAAACGGTTCACAAAAACAAAGACTTTTCCTTTTCAACAAAAACATGAGTTCACGAACCAAGAAAAGTTATGAAACAATACTTAAGACACATACTTTTTGGCAAGAAAAGAGGTTACCAAACTAGGAAAGTTATCGAAAAAGGACAAGTGAAGACAATGTTAAGTTCACAAACATGGAAATGTGCAGAAAGAAAGACAAATGACCAAACAAAAAACAACTTTCAGCAAACCAGTAGGTTCACAAACTAGCGAACCTACCAAAAAGGTTTGCCAACTAAGGATTTTGTTGAAAGAAGGACAAAACAAGACATTGCTAAGATTTAAGACTAAAGCATTGAAGGCTTAGCGGAAGAAAAGGAGGCTTAAACCCGTAGTGACCAAAATTTTGGACATGATAGACAAGGACAAAATATTGGGTAACATGTTCAAAAGAGGAAGAAAGTCCTTCGTAAATTTGTGTCAACTAAATTTACCTAGCTCAAGAGGTGAGGGTTTCTAGGCTAGTTTCAGGTATCATATAGCCCTTGTCTTCTAGGACCTAGTTGGGAGGTGGGCTTTATTGATAAGTCTAGATTGTTCTCATTTCAAGGATCCAACATGCCACACATGAACCACCAGCAATGAAAAGGATTGTAGTCCAATGAGTGACCAACAAGCCAATATTTGAATCAAGGATTGACTCCCTACCTACTCTAAGCTAACTCTAACATTAGAAGGAAAAGGGAGGAAGAGGGATATGCTAGAACTAAAAAATAGAAAGCATAAATAGGTCATAAGCCAAGAGTAGACACCCGCACACTAATTGATCAAAGATTAACAACTCACTTTGCAATAATCAATAGAAAGGAACATGCATATAAGAATGAAGGATTAACAACTTAGACAAATTGGAAACAATTTAGATGTCATCCTGCTTCTTATTAAGTTCATTAATCAATCCATAATTATATGAACACAACGCCTTTGGATACATACAATGAGGCTCCCCTAAAACTTGATAGCGAATGAGGAGAGGTAGAAGAATACACATCATGGGCTCAATAGCTCAATGATATACACAATTGCCCTTAGGGATAGGAGCACCACAACAATACAACCTATTATTAAATGTTCCATCCTTTTGTAAGTCTTGACAGGTTGTCGTAAGGTCCTAACACTTTAGTTAAAAATATGTCAATTATGTCGACTGGGTAGTGTCCAAGGTTGTATGCAATAGGAGATATTTTTGGACATCTCACTTAGTAACAGATTTTCTGAATTTTTGAAAAGCTTGAAACAAAATCTAAACTAGAAAGCATGAAAACTTTAAGCTAGAAAGCATTTGAATTCCTAATCTAGAAAGCATGTAAACTATATAAGAATCAACACTTGCAATTTAACTATGAATTCAAAAAAAAGGCAACTAACTACTAACTAAAAGTTCATTTGACAACAATAACTAACAATAGATTTATGAATGGAGTGGATGCTCCATAAATTTCAAGTAAACATAATTTCAAAGATCATTAACTTAAAACCACAACCTGTAGGAACACATAACAAAGCTAAACACAAAGTGACTTTGATCTGAACAGAATATGAACAAAACAAAAGTGACAACACCAACAATAAAAATACTTATCTATTCTATAGTCCCTCGAGTGGCTAGCTCTTGGGAGATCCTATTATCGATTCAAATCACATTTAGTACTTCAACAGCTCCAAAGTAAATCCCATTCATATTACTTTCGTTGCTCAAAAAAGATTACTCGGAATAAAACTAGTGATATTCATTCATGTCATAAAAGCATCCTCAGAACGTAGAATAGCCCTTTTGCATTGTATATCAGAACATAACATAACACAACATAATCCTTGTTTTGAGCAAAGTTCTACATATATATACTGTATTGCTACAAAATCCTAAATTTTAGATGGCGGGTAAATGCCATTGAAGAAGTCTTTAAAGAAAAACAAAATTACAAACTAACTGGATGTCTTTGAAATAAAACACATTAAAGGCTCTGAGTGAAGCCATAAAGTCTTAAGTATACCCAATAGAAAATAACATAATTGCTTAACAAAGTCTATGATGTATGCCTAAATTTATGGCGCCCTAAAATTCCAGCGCTCTAACTTCAGTTGCTTTGAAGTCCACTCCTTCTGACACAAGCTCTACAATAATTAAGTCAACATTAGTGGATAATTTCAATCAATTTGAAAATAAAGATTTATACATCATTTTATCAAAAATAGATAAATATTGTTTCTAAAAATAAACAAATTGGCATGGCTAAGGTGATTGGTCAGGACAAAAAGGGTTATATGGCTTATTGTAAAAATGAGGTTGTTTATACCTCATCACCCTCCCCTTCCTAAGCCTGAGCAGGTCCTACTCTCTGATGAGCCCTTTGTCTTTTTGCATCCCTCTTCCTATTTAGTTCATCATATTTGGAGTTGAGATCATACATGTCCTCTACCTCCTCATCCAAATGATCAGGGTACTTAAGAAAACCTTTGTTCAATATAATCCTCATCTACCATGCATGTAAGTCCCTAGGATATTTCTCTATAGTGACTAAAACTGTAGGGGGTGGCTGAAGGAGTAATGGAGATCTGTATCGTATCCCTATCCACTTGGTCTTGAGCTGCTGAAGTATTTGTTGCAAGTATGTGCCTAATCGGTGTTGTCATTGATGTCAACATGTCCTTGTTCTCATTAGTGTCAACTATATCTTATTCTATTACTTGTTTAGAAGACTTGTATGTTGAGGATATTGTGAAAATTAGCGTCTCCAGAAGAAATAAGTGAGTTATAGAGAAGTGCAGTACAGACAGTGAGTTGTATGCTGAAGAACAGTCTGGTAAACTGCTCCACATTTATTTATACTTGAAGACCGTGGTCTATGGATTGGAAGTAAGTTAGAGATATGTCTGAGGATGCTACATTCTGGGTTTAAGCCATCTGCATGAAGATCTAAGTGAGTTGTGTTCACCAGAGTGAAACCTACTTTTTCTGTAAGTTTAGTTGGGACAGGAAGAAAGTATTCTACTTCACATTCCTTTGCAACGAAGTATTTGGATTTGTGGTTCTAGAGGGACATCTAGGATGATGATAAGTGCCTACAGTTGCAATGGTTCGTGGTTTGGTGGTCCAGAAGCTATCTTTCTTTTATGACAGTGAAGTTCATGTGTTCCAGTGAGAAGATTCCTATGGATAAAGTGGTTAAGGTTCGTGCGGTTGCTCCTGATGATTATAGTGTGCTTGTGGATGTCTCCTAATCATGTTCCTATCTAGACTTTGGTCTGCGTTAAGAAATTGAGATGGTGTGTGAAGATTGTTCCCAGATAATGTAGCGTGTAACCAGTCTTGGCCGACCTGGTTGATCCTAATGATTGCCGAGATCTCTGGAAGATTGTGGAAGCATGTTGTGGCATGGAAGATCATGTTTGAGTCCCAGCTAAGGCATGGCATGATCCACATTTCATTCCCTTTGCATGATGTTGCAATAGGTCAGGACCTATTTTGTAAATGTTTGTAATACTGACCTTGGAGATTGCTCCAATGGTTGATGATTGTGATGCTGACCTTGATGATCATTCCAAGGTTGATGTAGTGTATAAATACCTATAGTTGAGTCATGGAAAAGGTGTCCTTGAGTGAAATTGAAAATATATTAAGAAAGGTCCAAAAGTCAAAGCAGAGAAGAGGAAGAGGAAAGAAGAGGAAGAGTAGAGCAGAGGAAGAGAAGAGAAGGGTACTTCAGTTGCAAATATAGAAAGGTGCTTGATCATGGTAGTGAGTCTGGCAGTAATCCACCAGTAGGGTTTAACAACCCTTAGGGTTTAACAGCCCTTATTCTAATCTTGCTAGGTTTAGGGTTGAGGCAGTGAGCCTGCTAGACCTAGTTTTTATTCATGGCAGTAAGCTAGTATGTTTAGGCCCATGGAGTGACCAAGCCTGAACATCATTATTTCAAGATTGCAATATATATTAAGAGTTAATCCTCTCTGTCGTTTTTCCCCACCTTGGGGTTTTCCACGTAAATTTGGTGTCTCTTGTGTTTGATGTTTTATCTATTGTTAAGTTTCTGATTTCATGCACTCATTGTTAAACTATAATAATTGTGGATAAGTGATGAATGTTTTAATTGCAGAAAGTGTTTAAATTTTTGTGACAACTGATTCACCCCCCCCTCTCAGTTGTCCAACGCATATCAACAGTATTTATGTCAAAGCTTCTGATCTTTTATAAGACCACCTAAGATTGGTTGGAGAAATCATCTCCCTTCATTTGAGATACATAGGTAGGGGAGTATATCTCTCCTCACAGGCACCCCATGCCCTATCTATTAATTGTGGCCCATTAACTTTGAAATCTTCAAAACAAATCCTGATACTTTCATTATACTTGTCCTTCATAGCTTCATAACTTTTAATCCTTCAGAATTGAGCTTTGAAGGCAAAGGGATTATGGTTAGGGTATCTCATTTGGAGCCCTATAGTTCTCTTTGCTTGAAGATATTCTCTGGTCCTATCCTGCCAATGGAGTTGATTTTGCATATTAGACATGAAGGCTCTGTGTTGTACTTCTCCCACAAAAAGGTTAATGAAGAAATCACTATATTTTTCCAAAAATAGATTATGTATGAAAAATTCACACAATAGATTCTGTTGAATAGGGGGCACCTCTTTGAATGCTTCTAGGAATTGTTTATCATCTAGATCATGTGGTAAGTTGCAAGAAATTCTCAAAAGCTTCCATCTCAATAACTATTCATTGAGGAACATAGAATATAATTTGGATGGCTTCCTACAAGCTAATAATAACTCTCCAATATTGCATGCATCAGTTTTAGCTTGGTATATTCTATCATAGGATTCCTTCAATAGTACCATTTCCTTCTTAAGTCTGGCATTTTCTGCCCCTGCTTGTCTTAGAAAATAGCACCTTTCCATCCACTTGGCCAACATGGAGGAATGTGAACTTGAAACCACTCCATTTTGATCGGTTTAGTTTGTCTCTTTTGACTCCATAGTTGGCTTAATACTGGCTTCCTATAATTCATGTTCCAGCTCTATAGTTTTACTAAGAGCTAAATTAAGTTCTAATTTATGTTTCTCCTATTCCTACAAATGATTTAAGGAATTGCTCTAAATTGACAGTCAAATTTTTAATTTGTTCATCCTTTTTTGATAAACTAACCAAATGTTCCTTATCTTTTGCCTCAATTTGTTTCATTTTTTACTGCAATTCCTTGATGAATTTATCCTTTTGTTCCAATTGAGTTCCTAGGGTTTTGATTCCCTGATCTTTCTGTTGTAAAAGTTTTGTCTGTATGTCTATTTCCTGTTGTTGTTTGGCTATCTGTTCCTCATTTTGCTGGAGTTTGTTTTTCGACTGTGCTATTTCTTCCCTTAATTCTTCTAGTTCCACTTTTAAGGGGTCGCATTTTTCATTTTCTATATCATTGGAAAGAGGGGAAACATAGATTTATGTATCATTAGCAAACACATGCCCTTCATCATTTACTTCCAGTAGACCTTGTTCTGTGTCATTGACATTATTTAGAGGGGATGACGGCCCAATTTGGGGGACTATGTCAATTCTGTGTTCTTCTGATGGTTGTTGAGTGGGAGAAAATGTTTCCACAGGCTCATTCTCTTGAGCCTCTTCTTCAACAAGTACATAATTTGGGACTTGTTCTCTTATTTCTTCTTAAACCTTCTCAAGTGGATCACTCTCTCTCTTAGATGCAGGGACATCATTATTTCCCAAGGTTTGACATTCACTTGCCTAGATTGGGTTCTCACTTGGCTGCATATCCTATCTTTTCTTCTTAGGTATATGTGGTTGGTCACAAGCCGCAACACAGCTGAAATCAGAAGCCAATCCTTTACTTCCCCTTAAAGGGGGAGGTCTTTGCAATTTCATTTTAGGCCTCTTTTCCTTTTTATTGGGTCGACTATTTTCATCCTCAAAGTCCACTAAATCCACATTTTCCTACTTTTCAGGGTTTTCTGGCACACTATATGGCTTGGGTCGTTCTTCAGGGTCTGGAGGGTTTGACAGATTTTTTGATGCTTCATCATCGAGAGCTTCTGTGGCAGTTTGAGGCACAGGGGAAGGTTTTCTTAGGTTTTGTGCTACCAAACCGGATGACTCACCTTCCTCAAAATGTTCAGAGGGTGCAGGGTTTTCAAATTTCCTAAGAAATTTCTGCCATTTCTTTTTTGTTTTTCTCTTCTTAAGGATCTGGTGTTTGCAAATTAAAGAAATAAGGCCATGGTGTTTCAATGGTCCTAACCCAATTTTAAACCTCTCTATCATATGGACAAGGGAGTCATTGAGGAAGGCAGGAAGGTTAACCCTTAATTCAGGGTCTTCAGCGCCATGGCACAGGTGAATGAGCAGACGGAAGGGAGGACCAACTACGGTAGCACATTGTCCTTCACATGTGAAATACTTGATTATCTAGGCTACCGCCGTTCTCCACGGCTCTGCAATAGACATTCTTTGAAACCCTTTATCTTGTCCTCGGGTATTCACAACTAGTAATGGTTGAGGTTCCCCTTCCCTTATGAAAAGTGTTGGAGTACAGGACCACTAAGAGGGGGGTGAATTAGTGGTCTCTAATTTTTAACATCTTTTGCACCTTTTAATTTACAAGACAGAGAATGAGAGAGACTTCAATAATCTATCAAACACATATGCACAAGTATGATGATGAATAGTGTGAACAGGATCTTATAAGCAAAACAGTAGAACACACACACATAGAGGCAAGTAACATAAACCATAACACATGTTTTGATGAGTGGAAAACCCTCATAGGGATAAAAAACCACTCTAAAAATTTGCCTCACTGGCTTAATCAGAAACTCACTATTTACAAAGCCTCACTGGCTATTTTGTTTAGAAGCACCTACTTCAAGGAGCACCAACCCCTAATACATTTAGAAGCACCAACTCCAAGGGCACCAACCCTCGCACATTTAGGAGCACCAACCCTAAGGGCACCAACCCAAATGCAATAATATGAACATATATAGAGGAAAACTCTGTTTCTCTACATAGAAAAACCTTATCTCTCCTTTTGTTTCCACTCAGCAAAGTCTATATTCTTTGTTTTGTAATCATCTCTTTTCATCCAATCTGCATATCTTATGTGTTCTGCAAGAAACTGATCAAGCTCTGCCCTTAATCTGCAAATACCTTCACAATTAATCCAATCTGCATAATCTGCAAAATAATATCTCTCATTTACAATTAGCAATGTCTTTCAATCATCTCCTACATTCAATTCATCTCAACTTAAAACCTCACAAAAAATATATCTTCAATGCTGCATTTTTGTCCTCAAAGAAAATCACATTCACCATGAATCTGCAATGTCATTATAAATGAAATGACCTTTCATTTCCCTCTTCTTCCCATATTCCATCTACTATTTTCAAAAAATAAAACCATCTATTTTATTAAAAGCCATTTAGCATTTTCATTTTCTCTGCATAAATCAACTACAATAAAATAATCTTAAACAATCTGCCCTTTGAGGGAAAAAAAAAAAACATTTTCATATTCGGATCCATTCCCAAAAAAATCATCTGCATGAAGACCAAAAGAAGAAATAATAAAATCCTTAATCACCACTCTCAAAAAGAATTTAATTCACAACTCAAATATCTGCCTTCTTTAGACTCCACCTTTTTGTCTTCAAAGCCACGAGTAGAGTTTACAATTAGAAAAAAATCTTCTTGAAAAGAAGCTTTAAAATACCAAAAGATTATGCCTTTTGAAAAGCTAAAAATATCCTTTAAAAATCATCTTTTCTACAGTCATAAGGAACCGATGGTTAAATGACCATCAAAGTAGGAACCAATAAGGAAAGTTTCCAAGTTTAAATGTCAGTCATAGATTTTCTTTCGCACGCCCATTAACATTTAAAAATTGACCATTGATTAATGATTTGGTGCCCACATGCTTGGAAGTAGACTGGTGCTAATGGTAGAAGGGGTCGAGGGGGCCGGTCACAACAATGACATAGAACCCCTTTTGCAGGTCAACTTAAGTGGCATGACCTGCGATCGCAGGTCAACTACATAACAAAACAAAAAGTGCACAGACAAAGTGACGGTTAGATTTAAGGTTTAGTAATGTCCCTTAAGCATATTCAACCTTTTATGAATGTTAAATCTATTTGTATAGAATCATCTGCCACTGCATATATCTGTTAATGGAGACCTCCTGATCATTGAACACCTCTGTCAAGAACACTTTAATCTCTACCCCTGTAGTCTGCAAGCACCTAGGGTTTAGGTGAATGAATATATCTTAGAGAAAGAAACCTAAACCAAATTCTCATTTGAGAGAGTGAACTCTTTGCACCATAGGTTCCACTACCTTGACACAACAATAGTTGAAACTCCATTATGTATCAGAGAGTGAACTCTGCATAACACACAAATGGAGGATCTTTATACCTACATAAAGATATTAAATAGAGAGCGCTATGAATGACTAAGAACCATATGCACTGAATGAAGCATAGAACTCCTGATTGAATGAATTGTGCTCCTGACCAAGCAACTTCAAGAACTCCTGATTGAAGAGATCATACACTGATACACCAATGATCACATGTCCTGATTCCATGTGATCCTTTGAGCCATGAAAAATATAAACAAAATAAGAATAGAAAATAAGAATAGCAATGCACTTACCAAACCATCATGCCCTTGTCATCTCCATTCTTTATCACCTGATATAACCACTATGAAGAGAATTATTTCTATCTTAACATCATGCAGGCAATTCTTGAACATGATGAACAAAACATCTTGATGTGTAAATCATCAAATCATAACATAAAGACATATGGACAGATAACGCATCAAACCATAACATGGTGATCCTGATTGAAGGCATAATCAACATCAACATCATCTAAACCTCTTAATTTTGCCATACCAACTACCTTCAATTCTGCCATCAGAGAGTTGCAACATTAGAGAACATCATAAGATTTGCATCAACATTATAGGACAATGATCAACATTAGAGGACAGTGATCAATAATGAAGAATAGATTTGCATCAACAACTCAACACCTTTTTGACATCAATGACAATCAATCTCCATCAAAAAATTCTATCAGTTTTCTGATAAGAAATGTTTGTAGTTTCTGATAGATTTAAACCTTCATTTTTAATACCAGATAAGCTAGAAATAGTTTGGGGACTCACCTTAAATTTATTTCTATGTACAATTGACTATCCATCTGAGAAGTTCTCGACGAACTCTTTAACCAGCTATGTATTATGCCCCTCAAACTTTTTCATGAATTCTAGCCATTCCACCCTTTGAAATAGTTCTGAAATATTATTAAGTGCCAATAACTTATTTGTGGAAGTTGGCTCTGATTTGCGCTTTGCTCCTCCCATTCTATCCTTTGCTGGCAACTTTGCTAAGTGTCTATTGAATTTCGTGGCACACCAAGGTGAAAACTGTTTCAGACAAACTGATATGTAGATTAAGAAAATCTCAATCTTTATGGCCACTTGTAGTCTAATAATGTGGATAGGACATGGATTAATTCATGGCATTCATCCATTCTGTATCTAATTGTTACCTTGCATGGAATGGAATGAGTGAGCTGCCACCTCTTCCAGTGAAGGTACAGTTTGCACAATTTACTAAATTTGGAAAAGATGGGGGAACGTGCCAATTCGTTTAATTGTATTCACAATAATTTACCTACTTAAGACAAAAGATGTACGTACCTTACATTCCATCATTGATTTGAAAGTCACCTCATGTATGCTGACGTAATGGCATCATAGATGGCGGTGTTATTAGATTCGGATGGGATGGTAAAGGGTGGTAATGGATTTATTATTAATGAAGATGGGGTGGCTAAAAAGTGTTCTAATTATTATGACGATAGGTTGTCACAATAATATTATTTATTATGGTAAGAGATGGCAATATAGGGCGTGAATTTCTGAGGTGGCGGTAGTATGAAAAAATTTAGTGATGACAATGGGTATGTTGTTGAGGATGTCGAAGCATTTGCAAAGAAGGGGAAATCATGAATCCATAACATAGGGAAAAGATACTCATGGAATGAATATAAGGAACAAAATTCTAGAGCATCATTGAAAGATGCAGCCAGAATGCAAGAATGAAATTCTAGAGCATCGTTGAAATATGCAGCTGGAATGTGGAAACAAAGTTCTGGAGCATCGTTGAAAGATGGAGCTGGAATGTAGGAACAAAATTTTAGAGCATCGCTGGAAGATGCAGCCGGAGTGAAGAACAAAGTTTCGGAGCATCACTGAAAGATGTAGCTAGAATGCAGGAACAAAATTCTGGAGCATCATTGAAAGATGTAGCCAGAGTGAAGAATGAAGTTCCGGAGCATCACTGAAAGATGCACCGGAATGCAAAAACAACATGAAGGAACAAGTTCTGGAGCATCATTGAAAGATGTAGCCAAAATGAAAGAACAAAGTTCCAGAGCATAGCTGAAAGATGCGTCGGAATGCAGGAACAACATGAAGGAACAAGCTCCGGAGCATCACTGAAAGATGATGTTGGAATGAAAGAACAAAGTTCTGGAGCATCGCTGAAAGATGCAGTCGGAATGTAGGAACAAAATTCTAGAGCATCACTGAAAGATGTAGTTGGAGTGAAGAACGAAGTTCCGGAGCATCGCTGAAAGATGCAGCCAGAATGAAAGAACAAATTTATGGAGCATCACTGAAAGATGTGCTGGAATGTAGGAACAGCATGAAGGAACAAGTTCAAGAGCATCGCTGAAAGATGCAACTGCAATGAAAGAATACAGTTCCGGAGCATCGCGAAAGATGCACCGGAATATGGTTCTTGGACAAAGATGAAGTCTTGCAAAACAATAATGAAATTTAGACAAGTACAAATATGAAGACACAATAAGAATGCTCTAAAATAATCATGAATACATACACCCCATATTATATTTATATATATATTACTCAGATTACTGTACTGCCTCTGCCATAGCAGAGTCAATACATTGGGTTTCTCCTTGCATTTCTACCATTCGCGTAAATTCTTCTTTGTTAATAGGTTTGTGGTAGATTCGTAATCGATGACCATTGACTAAGAGAGTTTGAGTGTCACCATTGATGGGCTTAAGCTACACTGCTCCGTTTGGAAATACTTCAGAAATCTCATATGGACCTAGCCAATGAGTTCTTAGTTTACCTTTCCGATCTTTATATCTGGAATCAAATAACAGTGCCCAATCCCCATTATGGAACTCTCTTTCTTTTATATGTTTATCATGCCAAGACTTTCATTATTGTTGAACTAACTCAGCCTGGTGAATGGCTTCTAGATGAAGTTCATCTAATTCACTAAGTTGTAGGACTCTTTCAACCTGGGCTCGATCAAGGTTGAGGCCTACCTCCATTGCTGTTCTAAGAGTTTGAAGTTCAAATTCAATGGGTAAGAGAGGTTTCTTCCCAAAGACTAACTCATAAGGAGTAAGACTGGTAGTTGATTTCCTGGTTGTATTATAGGCCCAAATGGCTTCAGGTAATTTTCTGGCCCAGTCTCTTCTTCCTGATGAAACTATTTTTGTCAAAATGTTTTCAAACTCCATGTTAATGACTTCCACTTGACCATTTGCTTGTGGGTGATAAGGCGACGACTTCTTATGGCTTACCTAGAAATGATTAGTAAAGGCTAGCAAGACTTTAGACATAAACTGGGGTCCTTGATCTGTGACAATTGATCTAGGGGCTCCAAATCTGAGAAAAATCCTGTTATACAGGAAGTCTGCAACTTGTTCTTCCCTAGCAACTCTCAGGGCTTGGACTTCCACCCACTTAGTCAGATAGTCAATACAAACCAGAATGTATTCTTTACTCTATGAAGGAGGATCTATGGGACCAATGAAATCCAATCCCCACTTTTCAAATGGTTCAAAACCTACCTGCGGCTGTAGAGGCATCTCATTGGATGTTGTGGGTCTTCCTACTCATTGGCATTCATCACAACAATGAACATAGCTTTTTATGTCTTTATGCATGGAGGGCCAATAATATCCTGCACCTAAGATTTTATGGGACGTCCTCTTGGTGAAGTAATGATCTCTAGAGGGATCATCATGGCAGGTTCTAAGGATGTTACATGTTTCATCTGACCTGACACAACGTCGTAAAACCAGATCAGGGCCACATCAAAATAGAATCCCATTAATCCATTTGAACTAAGCACTTTCTCGAATGAGGCATTTCTTTTGTCTTGACATAAAGTTTGGTGGCAACTCAGAAGTGGCAAGATAGTTGGTGATGTCTGCAAACCAGGGGGTTTTAATGGAGATGGCAAATAAATTTTCATCTGGGAATTCATCTTGTACAAGGGCTCAATCTCCATTGTTTTGTTTAATCCAGGATAAGAAATCTGTGAATATGTTTAACTTCCCAGGTTTATCAATGATGGTCACATTGAATTCTTGGAGAAGCAATAACCATCTGATTATTCTTCCATTTACTGCAAGTTTGTTCATTAGGTATTTGATAGCTAAATGGTCTGTGAACACAGTTACTTTGTACCCTGTGATGTAATTTCAAAATTTATTGATTACATGAACCACAACTAAGAATTCTTTCTCTGTAGTGGTATAGTTCCATTCGGTGGGAGTCAAATTCTTACTGATGAAATAGATGGCATATTTTCCTCCATTCTCATCTTCTTGACCTAAAACTACTCCAATAGCATCATTGGAAGCATCTACGTAAATATGGAAGGGAAAGTTCTAGTTAGGTCCACATAGGATAGGAGCATAAATGAGTTTCTCCTTAATGATCTCAAATGATGTTTGACATTCTGTTGTCTAGACAAAGTCTATATCCTTTTGGATAAAGGAGAACATGGGGGTTGCAATCTTGCTGAAGTTTTCTATGAATCTTCGGTAGTATCCAACATGTCCTAAGAAACTTTTGACATCAATTTGGTTCTTTGGAGTCTCTAGTTGTTATATCACTTTGATTTTCTTAGGATCCGCTTTTATCCCTTCAGTTGAGATGTGGTGTCCCAACACTATCCCTTGTTCTACCATTATTAAACATTTTTCATGACTCAGGGATAGCTGATGGTCCTCACATCGCTACAACACCTTGTCCAAATTTTTAAGAGCTTCATCAAAAGTAGAACCATACACTGTGAAGTCATCCATATAGACTTCCACACAATCATTTACTAGCTCAACAAAGATGGCTAGAACAACTCTCTGAAATGTTGTAGGAGCGTTGCATAGCCTAAAGGGAAGAAATTGATATGCAAATGTTCCCCAGGGACAGGTAAAAGTTGTTTTGTCTTGGTCCTCTGCTACTACTTGTATTTGGTTATATCCATTGAATCCATCCAAAAATGAGAAATACTTCCTTCCAGCTAAATTATCGAAGACCTGGTCTATGAAGGGTAAAGGAAAGTAATCTCTATAGGTGGCTTTGTTGAGATTTCTATAATCAACGCACACTCTCCACTTCCCATTTTTCTTTGGGACTACTACTAGAGGTGAAACCCATTTGCTATCCGAGATGGAATAGATGAATCCTACTTGTAGGAGTTTCTCAATCTTTGTTTTAACAATATCTTTGAGAGTAGGGTTGAGTCTTCACTATGGTTGATGAACAGGTCTAACATCTTCAATATAGATGTGATGGGTACAAACACTTGGGTGTATTCCTCTCATGTATGTATAATCCCAAGCAAAAGCTTTGAATCTATTTACCAAAACATCAAATAATTTGAGTTCATCTGACTCTGTCAACCAATTGTTGATATTTAAGGTTTTTCTTGGTAGTAACATGATATTTTTGGTTCCAATGTAGTTGTAGGTGACAATATGAACTTCTCTCATTAGGGTGTTGAGAGGATAGCTGTGAGGTATAGTTTTGTGGAGTCTGGCAATATCTTCGAAGAAGTGATCTGTTTTCAAAATGATATTTGCCAAAGGACAAGGTAACGCTGTGAAGTTGGTGTAATCATGTTCGATACCATTAGTGTGGATCGAATGTCTTAAAATCTCTTCCACTTCTAAAATTTCTTCATCACCTGAGTCTGTGGCAAGATCTTGCATGTTGTTTTCCAATTCATCTTCCAATTCTTCACCGTGTTGTTTGATGACTACCATAGCAAGTGAGGCTAGATTCTCTTGTTTGTCAAAACCATTCGATTCATCAACCCAAACTTGGTTGTGTGCAGCAGGTTGAGCAGGGGGATACAAGAATAAGTGTTTTCTATTGGGACCATTTGAAATGGTCATTTCTCCTGCTCTGCAGTCAATCTTAGCTGCAACTATAGCTAACCAAGGTCTACCCAATATTATCAGGTAACTGTCCTTGGGTGTGAGGGACTGGATTATTTGGAAATCCACTGAGTATTCCCAATCATCAACCTTGATAGGAACATTTTCTAGGACACCCTTGGGAATAGCTATGGATTGATTTGCCATTTTTAGTATGGTGGTTGTGGGACGTAGATCAGTGAGTCCCAGTTTCTCCATAACATCCACCGTCATGACGTTAATGGCTACTCCCAAGTCCACGAGTGCATTAGCTATTGCTACCTCGTTGATTGTCATTATTATGAGTGGACTGCCGGGTCACCATATTTTGGGGTTGAGGTTTTTCCAACCAGAAGGTTAGCTAGGTATCTATTGATGTGCACAGTATTAATCTATTTTGGTTTCTTTCCTGGTGTTTTTATGCACAATTGTTTAACTAGTTGGTTTAGTTTAGGAATTTATTTAATCGCATGTAACAAGGGTATCTCGATATGGAGTCATTTAATTTCTTGTATTAATGCAGTTTCAGTGGGTAAGGTCATTTTTGGAGGGTTGTTCAGAGAAGTTGCTTTGAGGCACTCAAGAAAAGGTGCTTGAGGTCTCTTTTTCAAGGTGGAATCCTTCTTTGAAAGATCTGTTGAACGTTGGCCAACTTCTTCCTGAGGTAACTCAGAAGTTTTAGGTGAGGATTGTTGAAGAAGTTTTTCTTAGTTACTCGTTGGGTTTTTATCTGAAGGTATGGAATGTGTCTCGGTTCCTTCGGTAGATTCTACATTTGGTTCATCAAGGATCTCAACTATGATAGGTTGTTGGAGTGTTTTTTTTACCTCAACTACAGGTTTCCACAATAGACAGCGTTAACTCCACCCATATTTTCTAGCTCCGTGGAATACACTGGTGTGGTTTGACGATTATTCTTTGGATTAGGGACAGGTTGTGTTGGGAGTTGTGGTTGATTGACCTGCTCATTTTGTTGAGGGTTTTGGGGAGATGGAAAAAGGTTCTACTGTGGATTGACACCCTCCTTGGTCCATGATAGAACTAATTTGGAGTTTAATTCCATTGAGGGGTAGGATTTTGAGGATACCATTATTGTTGAGTCTGATTTGGCCATTGAGGGTTTCCCCAGGACTGATTTGCCCATTCAGGTGGTCCGCAAGGGTAAGGTCCCCAATTAGGTGTTGCTTGAGGCCAAGGTACCGCTCATTGACTATTATTCTAATTATTTGGAGGTCTCCAAGAGGAATTTGAATTCTGGTCGTAGAAGAAATTCCCTCCAGGTCTTTGACCCACAAAATTGATCTCCTCCTCAATGTGAGATGACCTTTTCTTGGAATTTTTGTTTGCATTTAGGATCTCACATTGGTCAGTGGCATGACTCTTTTCATAAATTTGGCAATTGTTAGCTTTGTCAAAAGGACACTCTCTTGACAGATGTTTGTTTCGACACCTAGGGTAGTAGATGGATAAGGTTTCAGGATTATGTGTTTTGTCTTGTATTCCATCCAAATTGGTGTTTAGCTAAACAAGAATATCAGTTTTCAAATTTGCTATTTCCTCTCGTAGTTTACCTATTTCATTTGAGCCCTGCAAAAGACTTGATTTACAGATACCTCCTCGAGTACAGGAGAAATTATAGCATAACTCAACGATATCACTGAGTTCATGTTGGGACACATCTCCTTTTCCCATTAAATCGAGGCTTCTCCTAGCATCCTCATTGAGCCCCTTGAGGAATATGGTCTTCAGAATTTTTGGGCTTATGGCCTCTTCACCACATCGTTTAGATAAGAAGATAAACCTATCAAGGTAATCTTCTAGGCTTTCATCTTCTTTTTGCCTTAGTTTGAACAATTCCTCTTTCCTATCACTAACTCTACAGTAAATCTGATATTTGTCTAAAAAGACGGTTTCCATTTCATCCCATGTGGTTATCAACCCTGAAACTAATCCCATGAACCAACGCATTGCAGAGTCTCTCAAAGTGGAGGGGAAGAGTTTAATTTTATGGTTATCATTTTTGTAGTCATATGTCTGACATAGGACTTTAAACTTGAAGAGGAACTAGTCAGGGTCTTTGGAGGATAATCCTCTAAAGGTTGGTAAGATGGAAGGTGAAATGTTTTTCATGGGTGCATCGTCATCTTTGTTGAGAGCAATAGGATAGGTAAATGTCCATGCTACTCTTCGTGGGTTATCACCATCTCCTTGGTTTGCTCTCCTTCCATTGAAAGGGTTATTATTGTGATTGTCAGCCATGATGTTAAAAGGAATGTTCTCCTCAAAGATTGGGTTTGTTGGTTGAATGATTTCCTCTTCAAAGGTCTGGTCTGATGGCTGAACTTCTGGGGTATTTTGGGAGTCTCAGGTTGATCCTGATTGATCAATTCATAACTAAGTTCTTCAGCTGAGGCTTCTACCTCCATGCTTATGGTTGGAACTACTATTGGGGGGTTCTTGGTATGAATCTTCCATGCGGACCTCGTTTCCTGACCATGCAAAAAAAGAAGTCTGACAACTTTTTTTTCTAAAAGAGGTATCTAAGCAGTCTCCTATTAACACTAGAAAATAAGTTCCCTGACAATGGTGCCAAAAAGTGACAGGTTGTTGTAAGGTCCTAACACTTTAGTTATAAATATGTCAATTATGTCGACTGGGTAGTGTTCAAGGTTGTATGCAATAGGAGATATTTTTGGACATCTCACGTAGTAACAGATTTTTTGAATTTTTGAAAAGCTTGAAACGGAATCTAAACTAGAAAGCATTTGAAATCCTAATCTAGAGAGCATGTAAACTATCTAAGAATCAACACTTGCAGTTTAACTATGAATTCAAAACAAAGGCAACTAACTACTAACTGAAAGTTCATTTGACAACAATAACTAACAACAAATTTATGAATGGAGTGGATGCTCCAAAAATTTTAAGTAAACATAATTTCAAAGATCATTAACTTAAAACCACAACCCGCAGGAACATATAACAAAGCTAAACACAAAGTGATGTTGATCTAAATAGAACATGCACAAAACAAAAATGACAACAACAACAATAAAAATACTTATCTATTCTATAATCCCTCATGTGGCCAGCTCTTGGGACACCCTATTATCGATTTAAATCACATTCAGTACTTCAATAACTCCAAAGTAAATCCCATTCATATTACTTCCATTGCTCAAAAAAGATTACTCAGAATAAGACTGGTGATATTCATTCATGTCATAAAAGTATCACAGAACACAGAATAGCCCTTTTGCATTGTATATCAGAACATAACATGACACAACATAATCCTTGTTTTGAGCAACTACATATATATTGTATTGCTACAAAATCCTAAATTTCAGATGGCAGGTAAATGCCATTGAAGAAGTCTTTAAAGAAAAAAGAATTACAAACTAATTGGATGTCTTTGAAATAAAACACATTAAAGGCTCTGAGTGGAGCCGTAAAGTCTAAAGTATGCCCAACAGAAAATAACAAAATTGCTTAACAAAGTCTATGATGTATGCCTAAATTTCTGGCGCCCTAAAATTCCAGCGCTCTGACTTCAGCTGCTTTGAAGTCCACTCCTTTCGTTAGGCCATACATGGAACCCTGCATAATTACACAAGCTCTACAACAATTAAGTCAACATTAGTGGCTAATTTCATTCAATTTGAAAATAAATATTTATACATCATTTTATCAAAAATAGATAAATATTGTTTCTAAAAATAAATAAATTAGCATGGCTAAGGTGATTGGTCAGGACAAAAAGGGTTATATGGCTTATTGTAAAAATGAGGTTGTTTATACCTCATCAAGTATGTCTCTAATTTATTCATAACTGAATAAGAGGAGAGAGAAGAGGGGAAAGAAGATAATTGTAGCAATTTTAAATTTGAATTCAGAGTTTGAATTTTGCCAGCTATAGCAAGAGCATTCATTTCTACTATAGCCACCTCCTAGATTTGATAGTTTTTTGTTAATCCCTATTGTTTGTGTGATCTTTTTCGTGCAATACATGGAGGTAGGCAAACAATAAATGTTTCATATTGAAGTTTTAAAATATTAAAACCAATATTTTAATATTTACCTCTATACATTTTGCCCCTCATCAAAATATTCACGCTATGTGAAATTTGCTTCCTACGTAAATCCCCTTTGAAAACATATTCACAATGTGTTTTCCCTTTTGTATTTAATTTCACCTTGTTGTGAAATTATATTAGTGAATATTAATTTCCTTGAGATTTAATTTTTCATTGAAAATAATTTTTTCCTTCTTGACTCACTTGTGTGTGAATCATGTTCACCTTGCCTTTCATGGGCCTCATCTTCCTTCTTTTTCCCTTTCCACTTTAGCTTTCACTATTGAAATACTAAAAGTGAATAATTATTTCATACCTTCACTTTTCTTTCCTTTATGATGGGAGCGCTCAGTGGAAGCACACAACTGATCAAAAATCGATCAGTGAGAGTCCAACTCGTGTCTCAGCAATCTGCCCTTCTCTTTTTGTTATCAGCATGACTTAGATCATCAGTGAACACTTATGAACCTTGGCCAATGTACCGATACACCAACTTAGTCTATGCTTGGCATGACTTGCTATTACTAGTGGACTAAAGTTTCTTCACCCTGATTTCACCGCTACGACCGGTCACCGCTTGTATCTGATGAAAGATACAATCTCAATGTACATTCCCCACATGCTTTCTCAACATACATTCTCAATATGCTTTTGCAATATGCATTCACAATATACATTCAATGAATGCTTAAACACTTAGGCCGATGCACCGATGGACCAACTACTCATCGATGTGACGAATGCCTTCGGCCAAACCCTAAGATCTCTTGCCGCCAACTGATTCCTCTTGATGGATCTCTGTCAGTAACACTTGTCTCTTATCACCCTGATAAGAATCTTTAGACCGCGACTTCCTTTCAATAGCTTACACCTCTCTTTGGCCAGACTATCCTTATCACTTTGAGCGAGGAATGTTTTGTCGATGGCCTCTGTCTCACCGATAACAGCTTCAACACCTCCAATCAAACCCTAGCACATGGAGATGCTAAGCGATCTACTGTGCACACTCCTCGACCTGGAACATCTGCACTGTCGAACAATGAAACAAAACAGGAAACAAATGAATATTGTACAATGAAGCCATTCCACTGATTTCGACAGAAATCTCACCAGTGGAATGCTTCACATCGACATTTTGCAACAACAAAATTACAGAAAGGAAAAGAAATCTACAGCTATGCAATTTGTAATTACAGAGAATGGAAAACAGATTGGCGACACAGAATAGTTTGATTTCTCCTTCACAATGCTCAATTACAATCGCACAATTGCATTTAATTACAATATCATATCTTGAATTGGTTCATTTCCCTAGGTTTATAAGCTTGCCAAAGGAACACCAACCCTATTCCAAGCGGCTGGGAGAATGATTCCAAGCGGCTGGGAGAAAACCTACTATCTCCAAGCGGCTGGGAGACCAACCATCTAACAACTTGACAAAAGCAACCTACTTACTTGGGACTTACAAAGTTTCTTCTAAGTCTAGATACAAACAGAAATGACATGCATTGGTCGAATAGACCTTATTACAACCCAAAACACGATTTTCTAAACAAAACATGATTCAAATGCCTCATGGAGGCCACCTTGTGTTAGGTGCTCCTTCACCACTTTATCTCCCGCACATTTCACATTTTGAATTTACTCAATGAGTGAATGTATTCACTTACCCAATTTATTGTGCTTCTTCCCCCTTTTCACATTTGAATGCATTATTGAGAAATATTCAAATAAATTTAATACTTCCATGTCCTCTTTAAATATTTCATTTCCCACTAGTGAAATTTTAATTCACCAACCATACCAATCATATTAAAATCTAGACTTTAATATATTAAAATATTTTCCTCTTTTTCTCTTGATGGTTGTGCATGCAAAATGGAAAATATTGATTTAATCTAGCATCTAGAATATTAAATATTTTGCAAAATTTCTTATTGTAGGGTGAACGACATCATGGTAGGTTCTCCATCTCTTTGTCAGAGGCTACGAGATCAACTAGAGCTTCATGGGAAGGTCTAAAGATTTCAATGGTTCTGCAAATGTTTCCTGCGAATATATTTTAATCCAATGATTAAACTTTTGTTATTTCATGCCAACCTAGACTTCGCAGACCAATGGTGAGGATTTCTCCATATTTAATTTTTAGTTTTATTAAAACCCCCATGAGCCATTAATTTTCAAGATCTAATCTAGTGTGGACTTAATGTCAAATGCAAAGGCATTTACATTACATTTCTTGAACTTTATGCTTGGGAATAAATTAATATTCCCCCCTCCTTTGTGGTGGGCCCTAGGAACTTATATGGCTTTAAAGAGCCAATGGTTGGGCTCCCTTTTTTTTCTTTCAAAAATGTATTAAAACCTTGTGGATCATTGTTCTAGAAAGATCAACAAACTACAATTGATCTCCCACCAAAGCTATTTCCTCCTCTTTACATTTTATAAAAATATTAAAATAATATTTTTGCAACTTCATAAACTCTCACAACTTCTAGGAGTCATTGGTGAAGGAGATCTAACAACTATGTGGGAGCCTTTATCCTTCACATTTGGTTTTTAACATTATAACTCCATCAAATATTTACCAAAGTGAATTCTCTATGAAGCTTTAGGGTCGTGCCATACTCTTATTCTTTTTGTCATTGCTCCATTGCCTAAAACTCTACTTTTAAATCTCTACAACATTAAAGTAATATTAAACTTCTCCAACTTGCCAAAAATTCACATATATGGTTCTACATAGCTCTTTGTTCATATGATCAGCTAGGATAGCTTATCATAGCACCATGTTCCAATTTTGAGCCATAAAAATTGGCACAACACTTATCCTCTTCATTTCATTATTGTTTCAATCCTTGAAGAGCATCCTTTTGCATTTATAATGGCATGCCTCTATTATAATTTGTTGCACCCAATACTTTGGAATGTGCCTTATTTCTATGGCTACACTTGTTTTAACTATTTCAAACTTCATTTCATAGGCACCATTCTTCAATTTGATGCATCTTGTAGACACCTAAAATCATCGCATCGCCATTCCAACCTTAATCACGACATCACTTGACCATTTCCTCTATGATTAACTAAATAAATTCTAATTTATTTGATTAATATCCAATTCCCCTTTTGATATTAATTAAATAATATTTTATTATTTAATTAATAAAATCACTATTCATCTAACCCTCTTCCTAGCATTAATTAAATAAATTCAATCATTTATTTAATTAATCTTACATTTTCTATAGTTCAACCTTAGATAAATAAATCAAAATATTTATTTATCTAAGTCCCTCATCCTCGTGCTAATAAATAAATAAATATCCTATTTATTTAATTCTCTGTTTTGTCCACTTTGAATTAAGTTGGCTAAAACTAGTTAGCCAACTAATCACACACTTGCACAATCCGAACCTCCATTAAATCCATTCAAACCTTTCACATTCCTCAAAAGTGTACATAGGCATAGGTCTTTGTACAAAATAAATCGGCCTTCTTACATGGGCATGGGCAAGTCCTTTTCACATCCCTCCAAAAGGTACCCTTGATACTCTTTTAATCCTCTCCATCCACTTCTTCCAAGGAAATCATTCACTATTTATCTCCCTTAAATCATGGACCTCTCCTTGTGCACCATTCAAATCATGCCACTTGATGGCTCCTCATCAACCTAATCCTCTCAAGCAATCTCAACCATTGATCCTTTGAATCAATCTCAACCCTCCATCAAGCCATCCAAAAATCTATAAATTGAACCTCTTGCAAACCATTTGCAAGACTCCTTGAAATGAAAACCCATTTTCCAAGTTTAGGATAACCCACATTACTCATCACACATCCTTGAGAACATCCACCACATGCTTGGTGCAACAAGGATTTGAGAACTAGTTTATTTTCATTAGCTTAATTAGTCCTTAGCTCAATCAGAGGTTGCATTTAGATGTAAATGAATAGGCTAAGTTAATTTAGTTTGTTCTCATATGTTTATGTCTATTTGTATACATTCTTGGCACACTTGGTGGGCCCACATCCCCTTTACTAATTGTCTTTGGAGTGTTTTTGTGTGAATTTGTGAGTTTTGTAGGTTTGCAGCACCTCTACCCTGCCACCTAGTGTCTCCACCTCATTTTTTTTCTTTCTGAGCAGTTCAAGTGTAGATGAAACACAGAACATGCATTCTTAGTGATGCATATGTACGTGCTACATAGACTGACTCCTGAGTGGTGCCTCTATGCTAGCTAGTGGTGCCTATGCATTTATGTCATTATCATCAAATTGACCCTCTATTTTTCTAGTTTCTTTGGTCCATAGGGTCTCTAACCTTGTCAATTTAATGTTTAAGCCTTGCTTCACTAATTATTAGTAACTTTTATTGGTCATTTAGTTGATTTTTAGCTAGGGTTTGTGAAGTGGCCCCTTACAATATTTTAGCTTCATTTAGCTCATTTTGACCCTTGTAATAACTTTTGTTTACAAGGTGTGCATGTTTGTGGTCCTTGGAACCTAGCCTAACCTCTATTTGTAGGATTTATTGGTTTTTTGGACTAATTCTTATGTCTGTAGGTTCTTCAACCATTCCTATGTAGACAACATGTAGAATTCATCTTGAGTGGTGCTTATGCATCCTTATTGGCACCTCTACATTTTGAGTGATGCCTCTACATCCTGATTGGTGCCTTTGCATCCTATGTGGTGCTTGTGCCTTCTGTGTGGCACTTGCACCCTATGTATGGTGCCTATGCATGTGCTTGTTTTTTCCATCATTTTGACTAATCTTTAGTTGATCTTTTGTCAAAGTTATCTTGTGGACTTTGGTTACTAATAACTTGTAGGCTTGTTTGTCCAAGACATTATCCAATCAAACTACTAATATTTTGCTTGTAGCATGCTTGTCAAAGCACATCATTTTATCACTAATATTAGGCACACTTTAATTTTCTAAAGGGAATTGACTTTGTTATATCTTTGGGATCCTACTTATGTGTATGCTCTCTCCTTGCACCTTTAGGTGATCTTGGTGATCAAAAGCACAAGTTTGATCTCTTTCTATCACTTTCATCCCAAGGGATTTTGTGTGTATGCTCTTCTCTCATTCCACAAGGCAATCTTGAGAATCAAAATCCCATAATTTCTTTCCCTTAACAGGCATGCCTAAGGATTTAATCACCTCAAGGGATGGCCTGAACCCTCATGTTCTGGTGGGGTATGCACATTTGGGAGAGAATCAAAAGACTCTCCCATTAAGGGACACTTGTCACTCTTGGCTTATTTTTCAAGAATTTATACCTTGAAAAGTGAAGGAGGAGAGTGGGTTACCCTCTTAAACCACACCATTAGACATACCCCTCATTTCACAGACATTAGCCTCACGTCCCTCGCATATATCAAGGACACCCCTAGAAGTCATGTTCATCCTAGCTTAATACCATTGGTCATATATATATGGTGCATCGATAAGAAATTAGCCCTAAGAAGACACTCATCTTGTGCCCCCAAAAATAGATGTGCATGTTGCGTATTCTCTCCCCTCGCACCTTATGAGAAATCTTGAGTAATCAAAAGCAATTAATTTCCCCACCATAGAATTTGCATATCACACATAAACAAGGCATATCACACTTATACATGAGTAGCACTCTATTGTATTTGACCATTGAATCAATACATATTAGTACATCATAAAAACACAATTCCATGAATGGAAACATATCAAGGGACATATGATGGGTGGCCTTGTAGCAATATTCTCCCAAGTGTAACCATTTAACCCATGCTGATTTTTTATTTAGAACATAGTCCCTCAAGTATCCTTCAACCCACTTATTCAGTATTTTTGTTTTCCCAATTGTTTGTGGGTGATAGATTATGCTATGAGTGAGTTCTACACCTATCAAATGAAATAATTCCTGGCAAAAGGAACTAAGAAATTTTCTATCTCTATTATTAACATTATTTTTAGGCAACCCATGTAGCTTGAACACCCCTTTGAAAAGTAAAGTTTCCACTTGATATGCTTTGAATTATGAAGTAATGGAAAAGAAGTATGCATACTCATTTAGCTAGGATTCATGATAACATCAATGTAATTCTTACCATTTTCCTTGGGAAGGCATATGATGAAAATCATGGATAAATTTTTCTACTTTTGATAAATAATAAGTAATGGTTGTAACAAACACATGTAGGAAAGACACACTCTACTTCATTCTATTGGAAGGTAGTGTACTCCCTGATATGCTTGAGAACATCCTCTTTAAATCACTTATGAGAGAATCTCTCTCTTATTTTCCTATAAATCTTGTAGGATCCTAGGTATCCAACTAGTGATTCATCATGTAACACTCTCAAAATCTTCTCCTCCACTTTAGATTCAAAGACTAGGAAGATTATCTTTTTGCATAGAATGAGATCATCTAATTCTAAAAATTTGTCATCTTCCACACTTCTATCTAGGATGTTAGTATCAAAGGTATTCTTAGCATGTCTTGACATAATAAAAAATCTCCTAATTGGTAGAAATAGTAGAAGTGGAGTAGAGAGTAGGCATCCTAGAAAGTGCATTAGCAAATACATAAAAACATATGCTTGGAGCTTACTCACCCAATTTGTTGTTGATCATACAAGTCAAGTTGATCCAAGAAGAACTTCAAGTTGTAATCTATCTCAACCACACATCTACCACAAACCAAATGTTGTCTAAATTTTACCAAAGCATGAACGATGACAAGAATCTCCTTTTCGTAAATAGAGAAACTCCCTTTTGAATCTTTCATCTTTATGCTCTCCATTGATATGGAGTGACTCTTTTGCATTATAACATTTCTAATTCGCTCTTCTAAAGCATCACATGATGTAGTTCAAGTGGTTGTAAAAAAATTAAAATAATAAGTATAGAACATTTACCTTCTCAAGCTTATCAAAATCTTCTTATGTTGTAGCCTCCTACATGCCTTGAGTACTAATTACATGCCCCAAGTATAGAAGATCTATGACACCAATCTCACATGTAGATTCCTTTGTAAATAGAGCATGTTGCTCTAGAATTCTATGGATCCATTCTAGGTGCCTCAAATGATCTTCCCGGGTTTTGCTACACATGAAAATATTATTAAGTTATCAAAACATTTTTTCTTAACTAACCACTAGAGACCTAATTCATCACATATTATAAAATAGATGGTGCATTAGTCAAACCACATAGCATGACCAAGAACTCAAAGTGTTCAATTTGAAAGCTATCTTGTGCACATCTTCCTTGCAAACACAAATATGATGGTGGTTTGATGTCAAATCAATCTTTGATAAATAATTTGCTCAATGAGCTCATTCATCCTAGGAATGAGGTATCTAATTATCTTCTTGTACATTGCTCTGTAATTGATGCACATTCTCATGGTGTCATCTTCATCCTTCTCAAGGACCGCTAATGAAGCAAATGGGCTAGAGCTGACATGGTCTATTTCAAGCATCTCCTCAAAAGATTTATCCTCTCTATAAGTCCTCAGGGGATGGTAAGGAATGCTCATGAAATGCTTAGAATCTATTTCTAACTCTATGACATGTTATAATCCTCTATATGGTAGCAATCTTGGAAGCATATTATTGAACACCACACTATGGTGATTTAGAAGAATTTGAATATCAAAATGTTGACTATATTGCTTACCAAAAATGAGATAGTATGCATTTCCTCCATCACCAAGAATCTTGCTACCCAAGTAACTTGTTCCTTGCTAGAAATCCTCTTATCTATGACTACTCTTAGAGATCCATTAGAGACACCTCCAATCAACACATATTTTCCTTCAAATACAAACTTAAGCTCCTTAGATTTATGATTCTATAGAAACAACCAATAAAATGCAACCATTGTACATCCATAACCATGTTAGTTCTCATACCATTGAATCATTACATACCATATTCTCACCCATGGATACATTGAGTTGTTTGCTTATCTAGGTGCATGGAATGGTGAATCTATTAGCAACCATGAAATTGAACCCATAAAAAATTCAACCTTTGGGTGTCTCACAATGTCTTATACTTGTAGTTATTTGTTCATAACACCAAGATCCCACAACATCATACATGAATAATCTTGGAATTGAGAGAAAGAATCTTCTTTCCAATTTCTACAAGTTGTACTCTTCATCTTTCCAACACTATTAGAATGCTTCCCATGGTGACAAAATATTTTTAATGATGTGGTATGAAATTGGTGTGCAATATTCATTTGCTACTATTTTCCTCCTTATTTCTTGAGGTGTAATAAAAAAGGAAATCATTTTTTTACATGCTATTGTTGATTTGAACATCCTTGAAAGATTTTCAACAATATCAACATTCTCAAAATGAAGATTATTAATGGAATAAGAACTGAGTGAATCATCCTCCACAAGTTAATTCTCATAAATATGGCTATCTTGTAGACCATTCTCACATGACAATGGTTCCATCTTTTCAATGCTTGAAATCTTAATAGGTGTTTCTTGGGAATTATTTGAAACCACTAGGATATCTTCTTTAATCATTAAATCTTCATCTTCATTATGCAATGTTGATTTCTCATTGAATTCCTTACAACAAACACTTTCCTAATGTGAGAGTGTTATGAATTCACAGGTTGATCAAACCAATTCCACATAACCTAAAAGGAGATAATGATGCATGCAAGCTTACAATTAAATAGACAAGCACAAGATAACACAAGATATACCCTTGGGAAACCCTCAAGAGGAAAAAACCTAACCTCTAAAAGCATCCATACTCAATGTATTAATCAACAATGAAACATTACAATACACTTACAGAGTCTCATGGACACCGTTGAAACATCAAGCTCCTCTAATGCATCCTCCATGTGTCCGAGCATGTATCTACACATCCCATGCCATGCTTCAAAAAATACATTCACAAGAGAAAATCAATACAATGACAGCCTCTCACACAGTCTACAACCAAAACAACCAACAACCAAGCCCAACTACTAACCATGTGCTTGCTTTTATAGAATCAAGCTCATACAAATACAAGATGTAGTATAGGGAAAACCATGTGTTCCAAAACCATGGATACACAAAACCATTAACTCCTCATTCAATTTTTGCAACTAAGTTTTCACTTTATGCCCAATATTAAATAATTTCCAAATTAATTATTCTATGTTCCACACACATCAAATAACTAACCAAATGTTACATACAACGTTTACAAGTGGCACCCAAATAAATATCTATTGTGGCTAAACACATCAATTAAGATGCACCACAAATAAATATGTATTTTACATAAATAAAATATATCAATATTATGTAAGGTGTACAACACACCTTTTCCAACATTTCCCCACTTGTTGTATACATTGCATAAGGATCAATCAATAAAATACATCATCATAGGCAAACATGAAACCGCATGAATCTCCAGCATGCTCTTGTGCTCCATCAAGATACCTGCAATAAAATCAAAGTAACCACCATCTCAAGCAAGAAATCCTCTCATCCTCCAACATGCCACCTATGGAAGAAAAGGAACATGCCAATGTGAAGATGCACCAATCCAAAGAACACAAGCATCAAATCTAAGTGATAACAAAAGGCTCCAAGTTGTTGTCAAAATTAAAAACCCACATGACTGGACATAGCACCCACAACATATGCTGATGTACATCCAACCATCCATACCTCATAGGTATCAGCAACATCAGTAAAATTGTGCCAACAACATATCCAACCCATATACTGCAATCACAAGCACCATGTATAAATCATGTCAATGAAGAACATACAGATCCAGGAACTCCCACTGCATGGGTAATGTCAAATCTGAAAATAGATCAAGGCATACCAAGTCTACCAATCAACACTCAAACCAAGGTGTGGCTAACATAGTACCAAGAACAATCAGAATGATCCACACATGCAAGACAAATCACTACATACTCTCTCACAATATGTCACCATAACTCTCCCAAGTCCAACCATATCAACATGAACCTCCAGGAAGTAGCCATAAAACAAAGGGAGATAACTTGTAAATCATAATGTCCTACCAACACCTTAAAGTGCTAAGTTGTGTCAAGTATGATATCCTTTACAACCCCAAATGAAAAGCCTCAACAACACCCAACCACTCAATCTCATAGATCAAATGAAACATGTGTATCATGTAACCAACATGGATGTGAGCCTCTCTAACCAAGATAGATCAAAATCATAACCATTCCATAACCAGGAATAAGCCTAATCACATCTCCTAAACTCCTCATAATGGACATCATAAGTCAAAACATATGAACAAGAAGATAACCATGCCAACATCCCTCAAATGAACCCTCCAAAACCAATAACCATAGCTTAAGATCCATATTCATGAGAAGATAAAACATAAAGCAAAATGTATCTAAAAGGATGGGCAATACCTCATAGATGATAATCCACCGAGTAGACCAAGAGTGGGGAATGAGAATGCTCATCCAAGATACACTAAGCCATAATGACTCTCTCTGAGAATAATCTCCTCTAGGTCCATAATGAACTCACATCCATATCCAAGTGTAGGCTCCTTGGTCTTTTTGTTGAAACCTCCAATCAGAAATTGTCTCAACAAATGTTTCTAACCCCAAGAGAACTACAGCCTCACCCAAGTCTCCAAGTATACATGAGCACCTCCAATTGAGCAATCCATGCTAAACTCCAAATGCAACACCTCACTATCATGAATCTCTCAAGAAAAAGACCAATGTACTCAATACCAAGAGAACTACCAAGATCATTGTCAAAGCTCCAACTACATAATTAGGAACCCAATCATGACATCATGGTCTAACATCTACTCCTAGGAGATCACATGCACCAATGCACACATCCTGGTCTCAAGAGAACATGTATCATGCCAAGACTCCAACTAGTATTCAGAGTAAACCAAGACACAATACAAACCATCCTATAAACCAATGATCAACATCTCCAATCACACGAAGATAACCATCCATTGTCAATAGAATTCAAGATGTCAAAGAACTCTCACTGCATAAGAAATATACTTTAAGAGCTCCTCCATGACACAAACATCCACTACAAAAGATCATCCATCACCAAGTGATGAATCCATATCACTACCAAAGCTCCCACTGAACCATGATACAAGATATCCATGGTATCATGATAACCATCTCCTAAATGAAGATCATCCATGGCCCCAAAACAACCAAGGAATCCCACTGTAACATCAACAACTCCCAAAAGGTAGAACCAAGATCTCCAAGACAAGAAGATAAAACCATCACTATCAAACTCTCACACAAAACCATGTATCCTATCTATCCATGACATCTTGATAAACATGATACAAGTCCCAATAGATGACTATCCAAACACTAATAATCCATTCTCTCATCCCAATGCAACATACCAATGTCCAAATAACCACAAACAAGGCCAACTAACAAAGTCTGCATCAACATTGAATCAATCTGATGGATATAGACAGTCCATATCTGAGTCATCCCACTGCAACCAAATGGGTGGCCTACCCATAAAACTGCACAACTCAAGATCACAAACCTGTTGCAAGTATGTGCTAATCAGTGTTGTCATTAATGTCAACATGTTTGTGTTATCATTAGTGTCAATTATGTCTTCTGATGTTGCTGTTATTGTTTGATTGAGTTGATGTGTTAAAATGATTTGAATGCCTTGTAGAGGTGCTGATGATGTTAGTAGATTGTTCCCGTCGTTGGGTCTCCAAGTGCTTTTGAGAAAATTTGATTAATATTGGAAATAATGTGTTGGAGTCTTTTGGCTTACAGAATACTGTTCGAGTTTTTACTCCACATTTATTATGAATTGAATATCTATGTATGTGGTTTGAATATATTATGGAGAAGTGTTTTAAGTTGCTAAATCCAAAATTTGGTGCTCTGGATTGCTGTACAGTGAAAGTTGCATTCACTAGTTTGAAGACAATGTCTGATAGTGGTTGTAGTGTGTCTTAGAGAAAGTATTTTACTCCACATTCCTCCCTAGATAGGTTTCAGGTGCTGCGGTTCTGGATATGTGTTCATAAGGATCTTACCTACCTTCCATCCAAAAGGTGTGTGATTTGGTGCTCTGGAAAGCAATCTATTGTGTGGCAGAGTTTGGCAGTGTTGTGTTCAGGTGAAAGTTGTTGTGTTCAAGTGAAAGTTGTCGTGGCTGAATTTGTTGGTTTCCAGGTGACTCCAAGATGTTCATGGATGTTTCTAGATTGTGTTTAAGCCCCGTGTAAGGTCCGCAAGTTATGGTTGTGATTGTGAAAGCATGTGATCAAGAATTCCTTATGTGAACATTGTTTGGCCGACCTTGAATGTTTGTGGAGTTGATTTAATGATTATATGAGTGTTGTGTAGCATGCTTGGATGGATTTAGGTCTGAGCTAAGGTGTAAATTCCTTTGTGTCATGGAATGTTTAGGTCCAGACCTAATTCAAATATTGTGTGTTTGCTGACCTTGGAGATTGTTTCAAGGATTGATGATTGTGTTGCTAACTTTGAAGATTATTTCAAGGTTAATGATGGTATAAATAAGGTTCAAGGATTCGTGAATCATGTGCACATGAAGGAGATGATGGGTGTAATGTGAGTGTGGTAAAATGCAGTAAAGAGCTTTCAAGAGTTAGGTGATTAGATGCAATGAGCAAAAGGTGTCTACTATCTTTCGGTACATATGCAAAGGTGATGTTTGATGTGCTTCATTAGAACTAAACCCATGCATATGTTAGATGCAATTATATCAATTCACTCTTGGCAGTGAGCCGCTTCTTCTTCTATCTTTTTCTCAGTGGGCAGTGAGTCCACTTAGACAGTAAGTCCACCTGCAACGAGCATTCTCTCTCTTGGGCAGTGAGCCTCTTGTAATTCAGTATTGATAATACTATATATTGTGAGCTAATCCTCACCATGGTTTTTCCCTTTTAGGGTTTTCCATGTAAAAATCTAGTGTTGTCTTGTGTTTGATGTGGTTATGATTTGGCTTATGTGATTTTCTTTTCATGCTTAATCATCATAACAAATTTAAGGGTTAATCAAGCTAATGTGGATTTGAATGTTTGTGAGGGTTTAAAGTTTTTGATACAACTGATTCACCCCCCTCTCAGTTGTCTTGTGCATTCAACAATTGGTATCAGAGCAAGGTTCCTTAGAAGAAAGCTTAACAGCTTGAGGTAGATCTGGAATGGAACACAAGAAGGATGTTCCCCTGTTTGATGGATCTGACTTTTCACTCTGGAAAGTAAGGATGGAAGCTTTTCTGATTTCTCTAGGTTATGAGGTCTGGACATGTGTCAAGTCTACTTACACTCCACCTAAAGACGATATAAAGTCTAATGATGAGATCAAAGCTGCTGAAATAGATGGAAAGGCTAAACATGCTCTTTTAAGTGGTCTTACTAATTTTGAGTTGGTGAAAGTTGTGAATTTGAAAACTACTAATGAGATTTGGAAAAGGCTGGAAAGTGTTTATGAAGGTGAGAAGGTTAAACAAGCTAAAATGCAGAATTTAAAGCTCACTTATGAGACCATGCGTATGTCTGAAGATGAAAATGTTACTAGCTACTTACAGAAGGTGGATGAAGTTGTCAATAGCATCAAAGGACTTGGAAGAGATATGGATGATAAAGAAGTGATATTGAAGGTACTTAGAACTCTTCCTAAAACTTACAGTCATAAGGTTTCTATTATTGAAGAATTACAAAATTTAAATCAATTTACAAAAGATCAGTTACTTGGCACCCTAACTACTTTTGAAATAAGAGAGTTTGGTACAACTAGTGGAACTGCAAAGGATGAGACTGCTTTTAAGGCTGGCAAATCAGAGAAGACTGTGGAATCAGATCTGAAAGATTTTGATGAAGTGGAAGCTAAATTTGTGAGAAGAATGAAAAAGGGTATTGGAAAGTTTAGTGGTAAGTTACCTTTTAAATGTTTTAGTTGTGGAAAGATAGGTCATTATGCTTCAAGATGTCTAGATAGAGCTCTAAGAATCAAGAATAGGGATAACAGAGGTAAGATGGTTAAGAAAAGCTATTATTTTAGAGAAGATGCAAGTATATCTGATGATGAAATTGATCATGATGATGATAGTGATAATGAATGTTTATTTTTTGCCATAAGAGATGAAATTGGTTTTGCTAACCCTAGAAGCTGTGTGAAGGAAAAGGGTCCGGAAGCAAGCACCAACCCTAAATGAACTGTAATGTCTGATTTCCATGCTAGGAGTGAAAAGGATGACTGGGTCATTGACAGTGGATGCTCAAATCATATGATAGGTGATAAGAGTAAGTTTATTAAACTTGAAAGATTTGATGGTGAAGTAGTTAGGTTTGGTGGTGATGAAGCAGCTAAGATTTGTGGAAAAGGGTCAATCAATTTTGATGGAAAGCATAACATTGATGTTCTTTATGTCAAAGGTCTAAAACATAATCTCTTGAGTGTTGGGCAGATGTGTGGCAAGGGTTATAATCTTATGTTTCAGGATGATGGATGTGAAATCAGAAAAAGCTTCGGAATAGTGATTGCTGCTAGAAAGAAGACAGGTGGAAATGTCTATCATCTCAAAGGTGGTGTTAGTTATTGTCTTATGACACACATCAGTGGCAGTTGCCTATGGCATAAGAGATTGTGTCACATTAATTTTGATATCCTAGTAAGGATAGGTTCAATTCAAGTTGTGAGAGATCTACCAAAGATAACAAAGCCTATTATTGTTGTCTGCAAAGAATGCCAATTTGGAAAGCAAACAAGAAGAAGCTTTAAAAGCAAGGATCAAGTATCTACCAAACTGTTGGAATTAGTACATATAGACCTTTGTGGTCCTACCAGAGTAAGGATTTTTCAAGGTGACATGTATTTCATGTTACTTATTGATGATTGCTCTAGAATGACTTGGGTCACTTTTCTTAAAGAAAAAATAGAAGCCCTAGATAAATTTAAAGTTTTTAAAGAAATGGTTGAAAATGAAATGGATATGAAGATAAAATGTGTGAGGTCTGACAAATCTAATGAGTTTAACATGTTTTATGATAATCATGGGATAAAGAGGTAGCTATCTACCCCTAGGACTCCTTAGCAAAATGGAGTGGTTGAAAGAAAGAATAGGGTTGTTCAAGAAGTTGCAAGGACAATGATAAAAGAAGGAAACCTACCAGAAGTATACTGGAGAGAAGCAATTCATACCACTGTCTACATACATAACATAGTACAAGTGAAAGCAAATGACACAAAGACTTCCTATGAGCTGTGGTATGGAAGGATTCCCACTACTAAATATTTCAAAGTTTTTGGAAGCAAATGTTATATCAGAAGAGATGAACTAGGAAAGTTTGATGCAAGGTGTGATGAAAGTATCTTCCTTGGATACTCTAACAAAAGCAAAGATTACCGGTGCTATAACAAGAGGCTGAGAAAGATTGTTGAAAGTGTTAATGTTAAGGTTGATGAAGATATACAAAAGTTTTTAGAGACAAATGGATATGAATCAGATGAGTCCTCTTGTAGAGAAGAAGAAAACACCAAGGAAAAGGAAGTATAGATTGAAGTTCAAAATTTTTTGGAAAGAGAAGTACAAGTTGAAGAACAAGAAGCTCCGGAAAGAGTTCCTAAAACGACCAGATATGTGCAAAGGCATCACACTGAAGATCAGATCATTGGAGATAAGAGCAAAGGTGTATTGACAAGAAGCAGAGCTGCTGAAGAATAGGTAAATCTATGCCTACTTTCCAAAGTTGAACTTAAGACAGTGATTGAGGCTTGCAAGGATGAGTATTAGATTAAGGCCATGGAAGAAGAACTAATATAGATTGAGAAGAATCAGACTTGGGAACTTGTCCCAAGACCAGAGAATAAGAATGTGATTGGAACTAAGTGGGTATATAGGAACAAACTGAATAAGAATGGAGAAGTAGTAAGGAACAAGGCAAGACTTGTGTGTAAAGGCTACTCACAAGTGGAAGGAATAGACTATGAGGAAACCTTTGCTCTGATGACAAGAATGGAGCCTATTAGGCTATTTCTAGCTTATGCAGCACATAAGGATTTCAAGAGTATCAAATGGATGTGAAGTCTACTTTTCTGAATGGTGAATTAGAAGAGGAAGTATACATAGAGCAACCAGATGGATTTCAGTTGTCAGACAAACCAAATATGGTATGCAGATCGAAGAAGGCACTGTACAGACTAAAGTAAGCTCCTAGAGCTTAGTATGCAAGGTTAGATAGGTATTTGTTGTAGTAGGGATTCAGTAAAGGGTCTGCAGACAATAATTTATACATCAAGGTAAGCAAAGATCAAATCCTGATCGTTGAGGTTTATGTGGATGATAGAATCTTCGGTGGAAATGAAGGTATGTGTAAGAACTTTACAAATGAGATGCAAAAAGAGTTTGAGATGTCAATGTGTGGAGAAATGAACTTCTTCCTTGGGCTACGAATTAATCAAATAGATAAGGGTATCTTCATTTCACAATCAAAATATGTCAAGGAATTGTTGAAGAAGTTTGGAATGGAAGATTCTAAACCAGTTTGTACCCCCATGACAACTGGTTGCAAGCTGAGCAAGAATGATGAATCTCCTAAGGCTAATCAGAGCAAATATAGATCAATAATTGGAGGACTGCTATACCTAACTGCTACCAAACTGGATATCATGCATGTAGTCTGTTTTGTGGCAAGATTTCAAGAAAATCCTAGAGAGTCACATGTCATGGCAGTGAAGAGGATATTCATATATTTGAAGGGCACTCCAAATCATGGTTTGTGCTATCCTAAGAACAATGACTTCACTCTAAGT
Organism: Cunninghamia lanceolata; assembly: GCA_027924645.1. Lineage (NCBI taxonomy): Eukaryota > Viridiplantae > Streptophyta > Pinopsida > Cupressales > Cupressaceae > Cunninghamia > Cunninghamia lanceolata. The sequence continues at coordinate 875,354 of BSBN01001018.1, forward strand.
GCCTACACAGATGCAGATTGGGTCGGATGTATAGATGACAAGAAAAGCACAAGTGGTGGTGCATTCTTTCTTGGAGATAGAATTGTATCTTGGCTAAGCAAAAAGTATGATTCAGTGTCTTTATCTACTCCAGAGGTAGAATATATTGTTGCAGCATCATGTTGCACACAGGTATTGTGGATGAAACAAACCCTGAAGGATATCAAAGTTGTGTATGATGAGCCCATCTCCATTTTATGTGATAATACAAGTGCTATTAACATTTCAAAGAAACTAGTGATGCATTCAAGGACAAAACATATATCTATTAGGTATCACTTTCTAAGAGAGAAGGTTGTAGAGAATAAAGTGAAGCTCGAGTATGTGCCTACAAAGGACCAGGTTGCTGACATGTTCACTAAGGCTCTTCCTAAGGATACATTTGAGTATCTCCGGGAGAAGTTAGGGGTTATTGCCCCTCCTTCTTTGAACTAGATACATAAGGAGATGGATTAGTCCAATGTGATTCAAGACTCATTCTTTTCTGGACTGATGATGGAGGTTACCTCTCAGGGGGAACATGTATTGGCATTGATGATTGTTGCAGTTAGTACAGGTTGGTGTGTACTCCTAAGGGGGAGTATTCAGAGTAGTTGAGAATAGTACAAGTATGTGCAGTATCACAATCAGGGAGAGAGAGCTTGAAAAAGTTGTATCACCCTTTGCCATTGATGTCAAAGGGGGAGAGAGTTCATGTGAAAACAAAGGGGGAGCAGTGATCAGATGTGCAAAAGAAAAGGGGAAAATATGAAAGAGAGTGAGTTGTGTCATGATGGTTTTTCACATCATATGTTGCCATCAATGGCAAAGGGGGAGATTGTTGCAAGTATGTGCTAATCGGTGTTGTCATTGATATCAACATGTTTGTGTTGTCATTAGTGTCAACTGTGCCTTTTGATGTTGTTGTTGTTTGATTGAGTTGCTGTGTTAAAATGATTTGAATGCCTTGTAGAGGTGCTAATGATGTTAGTAGATTGTTCCTTTCGCTGAGTCTCCAAGTGCTTTTGAGAAAATTTGATTAATATTGGAAACAGTGTGTTGAAGGAGTCTTCTGTCTTACAGAATACTGTTCAAGTTTTTACTCCGCATTTCTTATGGATTGAATATCTATGTATGCAGTTTAAAAATGTTGTGGAGAAGTGTTTTAAGTTGCTAAATCCAGAATTTGGTGCTCCAAATTGTTGTACAGTGAAAGTTGCATTCACCAGTTTGAAGACAGTGTCTGACAGTGGTTGCAGTGTGTCTAAGAGAAAGTATTTTACTCCGCATTCCTCTGCTGATAGGTTTTAGGCACTGTTGTTTTGGATATGTGTTTATAAGGATATTACCTACCTTCAATCCAAAAGGTGTGTGATTTGGTGCTTCGAAAAGCAATCTATTGTGTGGCAGAGTTTGACAGTGTTGTGTTCAGGTGAAAGTTGTTATGTTCAAGTGAAAGTTGTTGTGGTTGAATTTGTTGGTTTTTAGGTGACTCCAAGATGTTCATGGATGTTTCTAGATTATGTTTAAGCCATGTGTAAGGTCTGCAAGTTATGGTTGTGATCGTGAAAGCATGTGATCAAGAATTCCTTATGTGAACATTGTTTGGCCGACCTTGAATGTTTGCGGAGTTGATTTGATGATTATGTGAGTGTTGTGTAGTGTGCTTGGATGGATTTAGGTCTGAGCTAAGGTGTAAAGTGGTTTTCCTTCATTCCTTTATGTCGTGGAATGTTTAGGTCTAGACCTAATTCAAATATTGTGTGTTTGCCGACCTTGGAGATTATTTCAAGGATTGATGATTGTGTTGCCAACTTTGAAGATTGTTTCAAGGTTAATGATGGTATAAATAAGGTTAAAGGATTCATGAATCATGTGCGCATGAAGGAGATGATGGGTCTAATGTGAGTGTGATAAAAGGCAGTAAAGAGCTTTTAAGAGTTAGGTGATTGGATGCAGTGAGCAGAAGGTGTCTACTATCTTTCGGTATAGATGCGAAGGTGATGTTTGGTGTGCTTCATTGGAACTGAACCCATGCATATGTCATATGCAATTATATCAGTTCATTCTTGGTAGTGAGCCTCTTCTTCTTCTATCTTTTTCTCAGTGGGCAGTGAGTCCACTTGGATTGTGAGTCCACCTGCAGTGAGCATTCTCTCTCTTGGGCAGTGAGCCTCTTATAATTTGGTATTGATACTACTATATATTGTGAGCTAATCCTTATCATGTTTTTTTCCCTTTTAGGGTTTTCCACGTAAAAATCTAGTGTTGTCTTGTGTTTGATGTGGTTATGATTTAGCTTCTATGACTTTCTTTTCATGCTTAATCATCATAACAAATTTAAGGGTTAATCAAGCTAATGTGGATCTAAATGTTTGTGAGGGTTTAAAATTTTTGATACAACTGATTGAAACCCCCTCTCAGTTGTCTTGTGCATTCAACAAAACCAATGAAGCATTCAAATTCATCATCACATTAGTAACCTGCAAGCTGAGATATCAAAGAAGATAACCTGTAGACCTCAAGCCTCAAGCACCAAATCACATTAGATACAATTTGACAAACAAGTCCACAAACAAGTAACCATAGTCAAGGAACTAATCAAGTATCTAGGAGATAATAAACTACACCACACCACCACCTGTAATCATGCATCAACCATCATAGCCCATACCTGTCAATCACATACATGATCATGTTGTGCCATGCTCAAATGTATTTGCATATCCATGACACCATAATCATCATCATTGTTGTACTTGTACTCAACTCCCACTAAAATGAGACTCCTAGTCTCACACATGTATCAATCATGTCCTCAAACTAGAAGACAACCTATGTACTTGTCTCCATCAAAGTCCAAACTTTGAAAAGCACTTGTAAACCTACAACTGGAAGTATCAAATCTGAAAACCTGCTATACCATGATGATGGTCTCATAACAACATGCACTCCAACAAGTTTGTGCCCAAAAATCCATTGAAATACTCTCACAATAACACCCTGAATCTCAAGCTACCACAAGTTCTCAAACAAGTACAAATCTCTATCTACACAAAAAACTAAAATTATACATGATCTAAACTATAGTACATGGAAAGATCTCTCCAACGCCTATCCAAAATCAAAAATCTGATTATGTATGCAAAAGTTATGAGTATAAAATTGTCTCGAAGCAATGCCTGGTTTCAGGTACCAAATTTTGACACAAACAATAAAATATGATGACCAAACCTATACCACTTTATATTTCTTGGAGAGAGCTTTCTGACGCCTATAAGAAGTCAAAAAAATTATATTGTGGGTGAAAGTTATGCCCCCAGAAGAAAATGCCCTCCGAGGGCTAAAAAAGGGCCCCAGGGGACCCTGTTTGTACTGCTAACGTTCATCATGGCATCATCGCTAACGTCATCATTTCTGAAAGCGCAGTCGATGTCAGGTAGCACAGGTGATGTGGTGTACAACTGGTGATGAGTTGGCACTGGGGATGTGGACTCCAAAAAGTTTTAAATTTGTTTGAACTTTCAAAATTCTCAGACCCAATGGAACTATGAAACAAGGTTTAATAAAATTGAAGTCTAGGTTTAAAATTTTTTAAAGCCCCAAATAGGCTACTATGAGCTCGGTGCTCGCCAGAGCTAGTAGGCTAGTCAGCCAGGTTGCCAGACCAAGGGCTTTAAGCCCACCGATTAGGCACCTGCTGGCCCACGATGCCGTCAGCTGGCTAGGGCTGATAAGACCTTGCTGAGCTGGATGGCCTGTGCTGTCAGGCTTGTGCCTATGCTGGCTAGGGTACGAGGATCTACAGACACCCCCAATTTTTTTTAATTCTTCTCAACTTTCTATAGTTCAAAAACAAATTTCTTTTTCAAATCAAAAATTTTTTAATACAATTTTTCTCAAAGTATAGACATTTGCGCAGGAAATTTTATTTTGATTTTTCTAAACAAAATTGCCTCTGTAGACAAAATCCATACGATTGTACCTTGGGGGGTCATTTTTTTCTTCCAAGCCCTAGTGGCCAAAATAAGCCAAATTATATGTTTTCTTCACCTCTCGGGCCTCTTGGACCCAATGGCGAGGTCTATTTTGTCCTAGGAGGTCATCCATAAAAATTCCACCTCAAAACCCTCATATGAAGCACCTCCAAGAAACCCATTTTTGCCAAGATTTTTCAACACCTAGATATGCAATAAACACAATAAATTTGTAAAACAACACTTGTACAAACTCTTGTAATGTCCCATCTTTCCTGCATTGCCATGGAATCAACTTTGCACCAAAACTACATAACAAGGGTTATAACAAAACCAAGAAGCTCACACCTCCCCACAACCATGAATATAGCTCTGATACCACTTGTTAGGAATTCATAGGTTGATCAAACCAATTCCACATAACCCAAAAGGAGATAATGGTGCATGCAAGCTTACAGATTTACCATAATGCAAAGATCAAATAAACAAGCACAAGAAAACACAAGATATACCCTGGGAAAACCTCAAGAGGGAAAAACCCAACCTCTAAAAGCATCCATACTCAATGTATTAATCAACAATGAAATATTACAATACACTTATAGAGTCTCGTGGACACCCCTCAAACATCAAACTCCTCTAATGCATCCTCCATGTGTCCAAGCATGTATCCACACATCCCATGCCATGCTTTACAAAATGCACTCACAAGAGAAACTCAATACAATGATAGCCTCTTGCACAACCTACAGCCAAAATAACCAACAACCGACCCCAACTATTAACATGTGCTTGCTTTTATAGAATTAAACTCACACAAATACAAGATGTAGTATAGGGAAAACCATGTGTTCCAAAACCATGGATACACAAAACCATTGACCCCTCATTTAATATTTGCAACTAAATTTTCACTTTATGCCTAATATTAAATAATTTCCCAATTAATTATTCTATGTGTCCCACACACATAAAATAACTAACTAACCCAAGTTACATACAACATTTACAAGTGACACCCAAATAAATATTTAATGTGGAGCTAAACACATCAATTAAGATACACCACAAATAAATATTTGTTTTACATAAATAAAATATATCAATATTATGCAAAGTGTACAACACACCTTTTCCAACAGAGAACTCATTAAAAACCAATGCAATATTTTTTAAATTAAAGAATCTTTACCTTCAACATCCAATGTGGATTCCTTCTACTCTTTTGAGGCTTGTTGTGGCTCTAGTTCTAAATTCTCTCCTTTCTACAAGAACATTTTCTCTGGCTCATGCTCATTGATCTATTCCTTAACAACTTCTTGTATCTTTGGTTTTGATTTATCCTCTTTCATCTTCAACTCTCTTATGTAGTCATATAGGCCCCTTTTGTTTGGACACCTCCTTTCGAGTACCTCCAAGTACTTGTTGAAAGGTAGTGTAGCTTTGAAAGCTACAAATTTACCTTAGTTTTCTCAAAAAATTTGGTATCCTCAAGTTTCTTCTTCCATTGTTCTAGAAACATGTTGTACTCCCTTTTATCCTTCTAAAATTTCATTAATGCTCCTTGAAGAGGATCTAATTTTTTTTTCTCAAAGTTCCCTTCATGATACTCGATCTCTTTTTCACTGGGATGACATCGACAACTTGGTTTACCCTACAGGCTGGTAAGATCAAAGATATAATACCACTATAAGGTCTCAAACATAAATTTTATGTAAATATACTCAAATAATTTTGAACAACCAAATATAAAATATCCTAAAATCTCCAATACCCACAACAATTAAAAAGAAACCTACACTCAAATCCACAGGAAAACTAGACATGAACTACCATGACCCAAACAAACTAATTTTTTTTGGAAATCTGATTTGAAGAGCTCTTATGAAAAACAACAAATAATCTACATAATATTTTAATCACATTCTAATCACCAATATTCCATGAAGGTGAGGTGAGATCATACAATGATAAAATTGAATAAACTATGTAGATTTGCTCACAAAACTATGTTAGAAAGATAGACAATCTATACACACATAAATAGAAACTTCACAATAAGCTAGAGCAAATTCTTATTAATCAAATGTGCATAAAATTACTGAAATATATTAGATATTACAAAAATACAAATGATGGATAAATCTAAAATAATCTTTTGTATGTTGGAGTTCCCTTCTATGTAATATTGCAAATACAAACTACCAAAAATATATGCTAAAAATTCAAACAAAATTTGAAGTGAAAATATAACCTCCGTGTAAGATTTTCCTAAAGAAAACAAAGGGTTGTCACACTCTAATCTCCAAGAATCCAAGGGTTTTCATCTTTATATCTTGTAGTTGAACACAAGTGCTCAAGCGGTGAAGAAAATTGATTAATTGGCAAAAGATAAGAATTGAAGAAGTATCCTGACTTATATAGGAGTTGGGGAACAATTTCCAACATCCCAATATGCCCAAAAATAATTAAATAATTAAATATTTTACTAGTGAAGAGTTTTCATAACCTCCTCTTACACCCAACTATATTTAGTTAGTCAAAGATGCTCTTCTTACACCCACTTACAATTGTCATAAATAATTATGAAAATGCTTCTCAAATTTGAAAATTATACTCCTCACTAATTTCCTTGTCATAAAATATTCCTCCCACAAAAATAGCTCCTACTTTGTCATAAAATCCAACTTATAACTCCTTAATAATGGGTTGCCATAAAAACTATCATAAGTTACCCATCATAAAATATATCATAATAGAAGATGTCAAATGATTTGGGAGTTGCATTATCCTATCTCCATGAATTATCACTCCCCTTCTTTGCTAAATACTCAAAAATAATAATATTTTATTAATTACTTGGCTCCTTTTATAAAAAATGAGAAATAATAATAAATTGGAGTCTAAATAATCAAGTTAAATTAAATTTATTTCCGTAGAAATTTCTCCTTTGCCCATGAGAAATATAACAATGGGCATTTTATCCATAAAATTAAATTAGTAAAAAAGAGACATTACAGAACAAGGGTAACACAACTCACCAAAGAATTCAACCAATTTACAATATTAGAATCTATAATTAGGGAGAGGTGCTACAAGAATCCAAGTAAAGCTATGCCTTACAATAGTAATAGAGCAATTTCAAGTAGGGGCTAGCATGTCTATCTATATGAAAGTATACATTTTGTAGGCCTCTTCTAGTTATAAGTGAACCAATAAAACTATGCAATGCAAGAGAATCTAGGGTGTAAAGGCAATCTTGCATCAACTAAAAATATTTTATTTTAATGTTTGTTTGTTTTGCAAGTACTTTATAGTTTTTCAAATGTTGAGGGTTGTGTGTATCAAGTTTGCAGCACTATAACTTACTGCATTTATGTTTTGAAAAGTTTAGAACTTCGTGTCAGTAATTTCAAGCTTAGGCAACCTTCAGTAAGCAATGCAACATCTAATTTTGAAAATCTTGTATTGTAGTTGGAAACATAAGTTCAATGGAGCATCGTACATGTTTTGGTTTATTTGCATGAGACTCTCATCACTGCATTCATGTTTCTTATCTCAAGGAGATTAACTGCACCAATACCAAAATTGTTCATTATCTAATGGTAACTTGTTTGAACTATGCACTAAGCATTTGAAACTTGCACCAACCCATATGTTACCTATTTCATTATGGGTCATAAGATGGTTTGTGTATGGTGTCACATTGAATTTAGTTATTCCTAGTTCAAGGTACATCGAAGATGGTGATACAACACTTCACCAACAATACTACACACTACATAATGGTGATGCACCAAATTCCATGGTTGAATGAAAGATCAAATCATTTAAGTTTGGGCCCTTTGATTCTTATCACAACCACCTAGTATGATGTACTATGTTTTCTACGTAGTGAGCATCAATTTTACAACTTTATATCTAGAGAAGCCTATTATGATTTGAAGGGAGGGGGACAAAGGAGTGATAACTAGTAGTGTAGTAATAGTGAACAAAGTTTTTAGAAGGTAAATTGATATTGAGATTTTTAAGATCTATTTTGTAATCAAACAACTAATTCCTAGCATGTATCAAGATCATGAAGCTTTTGTAATTTAAATTAATAAAGTTTTTTTTTTTTTTTTTAAAATGCACCTGGTAAACTTTTTAATGTGACTGGCGACGCTGGTACGACATGCCCTCTGACTCCACGCGAATGCTTTTTCCCGGAGCAATGAACCGGTGAGGCCACAACACGGGGGACCTCATCCCCTAGCAAGAACACTTCAAACCTGCGAGCTCATTGGCCCAGCGAAGGTGTAAAGCCTATGAGCTCGTTGGCCTAGCGGGGGTTTGAACTCTGGTGGCCGCCACTACAACCGAGCGACTTAACCACCGAACCACGCCCTTATCGGCATTTAAATTAATAAAGTTCATTCCTTATATGAATTTCTATTATTTTCATTGTATGTTGTGTTTATGTGTTACATTTGACTACAAGGTTTGATAGTCCTTAATTGGATCCTCTAATCTTGATTGCATTACTATGTATTGACATGACACAAATTATAATGATTAATTCAAATAATCTAAAAATAAAATGAACCTCACTACACACATTGGAGAATGACGATTTTGGTCACTATCATGCAAGGCTAATTGATTCTTTAATTCATAAGTGGATTCTATTTTCCAATACATGGTTTGGTTATTAATAGTTTGTGTATGTTATTGACTTGTGATTTGTTGATAATAAGTAGCATTTCCTTTCAAATCATGGCAAGATATTGGTCTATAGGTACAAGCTCTTGTTTTCTTTGTTTATTTTTGTTGGGAATTTATTGTTTTTATTAAGTAAAAGGGGGTTTTTGAAAGGGCCCCACCCCTTTTACAAAGCTACTAAAAAATGAGACAAACAACACTCAAAGGTTGTAATAGCACAACTGCAACACAACTACAACAAAGCTACTAGAACAAATAGTGGAACAACAAACCCAACACAGGGAAACAACATCTAAACTACCAAAGAAAGCACAAAACCAAAAGAACAAGCCAACACAAAGCTAGACCCAACCAAGGTTTTGAAGGGACCAACAACCCTTTACATAAAAATTAAACCTAGATACCCATCTGTAATATTTTGACTTTCAAGGCTTAGAACTAAGTGTAGGGATGCCACACCTCCTTCTATAGACCATGGTCCAAGAATCAGGGACATGATTTGTAGGGGGAATCCAGAGCTACATAAGGATCAATATTCTCAATATATGCACACAGGGGAGTGCCAAAAGAAGGAACAACAACATCCACCACACCAACGCTGGCAAGATCAATAGGAACAACTAGCAACAAAGGCTAAAGTGCCTTATGTGATACAACTTGAAAATCCTCAACAAAAACTAGCATAGTAGGAATAGGTTCAAGAAGAACAGATTGAGGAACCACTGTAGAAGGAGAGTCAGGCTGTGAGGCCACCAAAGGAATGGTGAAGTCCTTAGGCTAAACATTCTACCACCAAAACGCTAACCAAGATTTGGGTTTAGAGTGTTTGCAATGCTCAACCAAATGGCCAGTGTCAAAACAATGACGACAATGAAAGGGGATACCATTTGGTGGTTTTGTGCAAGATTGGTCTATATAAGCAAGCACATGATAGTGGTATGAATATGCATGAGGAGCATCACTAGTGAGCAAGCTGTGTGTTATGACAAGATCTGAAGGAAGACATGGAGTGGGATGTATGGTTACATGGTGTTGTTGTGATTAGTTCTATCTGTTGTTGGATTGATCACATGGAGGAGTGCAATGGATTTCTTACTACTAAAGAAGACTAGCATAGGTGAAAGTCTTATTGTATTTGTAACCATGTTTTTTTGGTAATATAGTTAATGGTGTAGTGTTTTCTTGTTAGTTTTTTCTCAAAAGGGTTTCCTAGGGTAAATCTAGTGTTATCTTGTGTGAAGGTCATTGCTATTCTTTTGCATTGTGGATTTGGTAACCTATTTAGAATAATTTCTCTCATAAAGGTTAGGTAGGAAATAATATTTGTTCATCAACATTGCTATAATTTCCTAACACATTAAATTGATACGATTCTAAGGACACTGAAATAAGGCTATCATGTGACATGTAGAAATAATAATATCACAAGGCTCAATATAACACTATGAATAACTAAAGAAGGTGTAACTTCATCACACAAAGTATCATCCCTAGATATATCACTGGTAGGTAGGGGTGATGCATCATCATCATGAATGAAAGCATGGGATGAAAAGGTGCTTAAAGGTAAAACATATCATGTTTATGCACATCACTAGCACTAGTTATAAGAAATATATAATTGAGATGAAGCTCATGTACAAGTGAAATGAATGTATCTAAGAGGGAAAGGAAAAGCACTAACCAACTCTGTGAAGGAGGGAAAAACACATATGTGATGAAACAACACCTCAATAAAAATACATCCCCATCCATAGTATAAAAGATATAAGAGCATCAAAGATGAAATGATAATATATTACAAAAATGTAGGAACATGTCAAACCTTGTAATATATGCATGTATATTAGCCAAAGATAATGGTCTATGTGAATTTACAATGAATGATCTAGCAATAACACAAGTGTGAAATGGTAGAGATCAAATATATATCAAGCAATGTAGGTTGAAACCCTAATTGAAATATAATAATGAAGCACAAAGGAAGGTGGACCTAAACCCTAATCAAATCTAAAATAAAAGTATTAACAATATTAGATTTGAAGCTCTAATATAAAAGGAATAAACCCTAAAAACAAAACCCTAAGGGGTGTAAGAATGTCAGTTTCACAAAATTGTAAAGAAAATAAATATTTCCTCTACATAAATATCATAGGATAAAATAATTAATCATGACAAATAACAGTCTACACTAAATTATTTAATCATGATGAATAACAATCTACACTAGGATACAGAGCTAGGATTGATCACACCTTTAAAATTAATGTACATAATTTAAATAAATAAAATAATGGCTCTTAGCTTTAGGTTCGATGAAGATCTTGCCATGACAAAAGCTACAAACTAAGTCACTAATATGCTAGAAAATTAAGACCTATTAGACAAATGCCTCTAGACAAAAAAATACTATTTATTGCTCTAGTTCACTTTTGCAAGTGTGGCTCTAAACTTTATTGATTTGGATGTTTGGAACCTGCTTGCCTTGATGTTTGTAACCTATGTCTAAAGAGGGGTGGTGCTGATAAACATCATTTAGGAGTTTGATAGACTAGGAGTGTTATCCTTTGGTCAAACACTTGTTACTGAGTCAACGATATGAAACAATAATTGAAGACATCAAATAATCATGCAATATGTCTAGAGTGTTGATGCCATGTTGATATCATATGATAATGTTTTGATGCCCATAGATGTGTGCTAGATGGTCTTTCAATGGTTTTTTAGATGATCATAATAAAATAAGGTTTGTCTTTTTATACAATACCCAATATGCAATTTGAAACATTTCATGTTTTAGTCAACTCATAATGACTAGTTAGAAAGGAAACAAACAAACTATTTTTCTAATTTAATCTAGATGATCATAATAAAATAAGGCTTGTCTTTTTATACAATACCCAATATACAATTTGAAACATTTCATGTTTTAGTCAACTCATAATGACTAGTTAGAAAGGAAGGAAACAAACTAATTTTCTAATTTAATCTAGATGATCATAATAAAATAAGATTTTTCTTTTTATACAATACCCAATATACAATTTGAAACATTTCATGTTTTAGTCAACTCATAATGAATAATTAGAAAGGGAGGAAACAAACTAATTTTCTAATTTGAATTTAAAAGCTCATAGATCATTTTCATGCTTAACTTAGATGAATTTCAATCTTGAAAAATGAAAAATGACTTAGAATAAGGAATGGAAAAAAAAAAATGAAATCAATTCTTCAAATATATAAAGATAAAACTGTATTAAGATAAAATTATTACTAACTTCTATATAAAAATACACCATTGCATTACCTAAGAACAACCTCTCAAAATCAACCCAAAACAATGGGGAAAAGTGCAAGGTATTCATTTTTGACCCTTACCCGGGAAAGACCTTTTTGAAGAACGTTGAGAGGGAATATTTTTTCATTTTAATTCTATATTTCTTTAAATACATTGCTCAAAGAGGTTAATTCAATGTAAAGTCAAAACACCGACGTAGTGGCAAAATAAGAGTAGTAGCCAAAGGTTGTGAGATTGGATTTTTCGATTTATTTCTCCTCCATCAAAGGCAGCCTGCAGCTCGCAGTGAACGGCTATCTGTAGCAGGTATGGAATTTTCACCTCTACATTATTTTTTGCAATCCTATATTTTTATTCGTTTCCTGGTTTAAAAAGATTTGCACTACGAAAGAAAATAAAATGCAAAACTCAGTGAGTGACTGCTTCAAGTCTCCCATGACGAAATTACAAAATCCAGAAACAAACCTACACCGTACGTATGAAAATGGCCAAAGAAAAAAAGAATTTCTATTAATATCGACATATTACTAACATTAGGTAGCCTGAATTCAGATTACACGGTATTAATATAGTAGTAGGGTTAAGAGACTGTAGGTTTTTAAAAAAAAGAATACATTAGCAGGGTTAAGAGACTAGGTATTTTAAAAAAAAGAATGCAGTAGCAGGGTTAAGAGACTGTAGGTATTTTAAAAAAAGAATACAGTAGTAGGGTTAAGACACTGTAGGTTTCTAAAACAAAGTAAATACAAGGCACTCAAGAAACGTAGGATAACAACGGGTGAATATAAAATGTAGCATTAATTTCAACATTAAGTGTAAAGCATCGTTCAGCTAATCACATAGAGAATTGAAATTATCAGTAATTTCTTCTACAAATTTTCGGTCTGTTTTAGTCCTTTATGGCAATTACGATTCTCTATGTGACTTGTTTTTTTAACCTTTTTAGTCTACTCCATGCCCTGAATTGAAATTATCAGTAATTTCTTCTACAAATTTTCAGTCTATTTGAGTCCTTTATGGCAATTACGATTCTTCGACTCTGTTTTCTGTCGACTTTTACTGTCGACCTCTTCACTGTAATTCATTCGACCTGTTTAATGACCTTGCTTTTCGATCAATTTGTCGAAACCATTTCTGTCAACAGGATTTCGTCCAGCCAGTCGTTTTACAACGCACTGGCTGGTTAAGCTTTACCTTCTCTATGTGACTTGTTTTTTTTATTTTTTAGTCTACTCCATGCCCTGAAGGTTGGAAGTGTTATTTTGCACAATTTTAACTCATTATCATGATGTCTGGGGATTTGAATCTTTGGCATCTGCTATGAAAGCTTAGATGCTTCACGACTTGAGCTCATCCTGACCTATAAGCGTCTCTCATCATTTCTATATCAAAGCGGCCTTTCCTTTTTTGAGAGCTTGCTTGGTTACCTCAGTAGTCAATGCTATTGTTGTTTAGACTGAAAGCATAAGCCTCTTTGATTATAGTATCATATTGAGAGGGACTATTAGACCTAGTGTAGGTAAAACTCTTCACACATTACACATCTGTAAGCCCACTGGAGTTGAACTTGGGTCCGTTTCACAGTGGCAACCAGTCTCAACAACTAGATCACAACCTCACAAATGTCACAACCCGGAAGTTAGGAGTTTGAAAAATCAACTAAAATTACCACTATATTTTTTTCTTTTTCTTAAATGAACAATTATATCCCAAATTGGATAATGTGGAAATAGTCTATAGTTAAATGGTTTTACTAAGTTGGAATAAACTTGAATTTTGAGTTTTCGATCTATGCCTGAATTCCTACATGTATAGGTTTGAATTTATGTTAGAGAGTAAATTTCTTAGAACACTAGCTTAGAATAAACTCATTTTTTCACTTAATTTTCTATTTCCCATAGTGCAGAATTTTAAAGTTTAGTATCTCATAAGCCAGATAGGACATAGAGAAGATAACAAAGCTTTTACTAAAGTACAGAATACCAGATTCTTAAATTTCTTTCTTCTTAGTCTTTGTACTTCCAAAACATACAAATATTCTCATAACATTAGAAGATAACTCAGCAAATCAGCAAGTTAATCTTAACAACTTTCACAAGTGAGATTACATTTGAGTCTTTCAGCTGTCTCCAAACAAATACAATGTATTTTACAACTTATGAACAGATTCCAGATATATTAAAGTTAAAACAACAAGTACATTAAATCTGAAATCTGATTTTCTTTTTACTTTTTAGTAGCTCTGATAAAAAAATAATGTATCCAAAACCTTCAAGAGAATGTTAATTAGAACAGATATCATCTTCAAGTTCACAGCAAAGTACAACCAGAAAATATAAATCTTTCTCATCATATTACCTCAATTCTGAAAAGTGCCAAATGCAAGTATAAGTAATTGATAATAGAAAGTAGATGTAAGAGAGAGAGCATCATGGGAGTGCTTTTTTATCAACCACAGAGTTGTACAGCTTCTCTGTACGCCACTGTGAAAGGTGGAACCCTACCCTTCACGGACAGGATCACAAAAGTGTACCACATAGGAAGAGACTAAAACATGTGCAGATGACCACCACAACCCTTTCGCAAAACAATACTACTTTCACAAACATATCCCCTTGGCCAAGGCTTTACAATTAACAATCCATGAGCAGGTCTTGACTCGTATTTAAACAAAATAGATAAGATTCTCATAATACATTCATGTAGATTAATGGTGCCGACATTTCCTCTTCACACACAAATATTTCACATAGTTCCTCTGATAGGATTACCAATTCACTATCCAAAAGGTGTTGCATAATATCAACAATGCTTGTATTCATTCCCATACAGTAACTCTTGGGTTTCAGCTTCAACCGTGCATAGCCTGCAGGATAAGTTGGAAAGATTAGTTGAGGTCTGTTGTGACCAAATCACGCATCGCCCCATTGCAAATGGGGACCCCCCTTTTTTTGAGCTCTGATGCTTTGCATGAAGTTTTGATGATGTCTTTAGTTTATTGCATGATGAAGTCAATGGTGTTTGAGTCTTATAGTCCCCTGGATGACCTGATTCTGATGTTTGAGATCCTAAAAATGACTAAGTCTGGTAGCCTGAAATCCTGAAATCCTGAAAATTGACTAAGTCTGAAATCTGGTGGATCCTCCAAATTCTATAATCTGCATGTTAAATCCGGTGGATCTGAGACCTATCTCAAACATCCTGAAAGGTATATTGAAAAATATTTAAAGTATAAGAAATTCAATCTCTCAACTTATACTTAAATAACACCAGGAAGCTAGGCGCATTTCTCCACCTGCACTACCTTAAAATTCTGCCTAGAATTCTGGGCGCCTTTCATTATTTAGACAGCCTCTAGATTGCGCCTTCAGCAAGGAGAAGTAACATCTAAGGCGCCTTGAGAGATATAATTATTCTAAGGTCTCTCCCATCGCTTGAATCATAGAAATGACACGTATGAAGCCACTTGAACCTTAGGCGCCCTTTCACTCCTCTGTAAACCTATTATGGCGCTTGAGTATGAAGAGAGTGTTTGAATTTATACAAGGGGGCGCCTTAAGAAACCTAGCCTTCCTTGAAGTTCATAAGGATAGTTTAACATGTTGAGTTGCCTATCTTGACCTATGGCGCCCTATTACACCTAAATCACCATCAAAGTGCGCCCTTTAAGAGATCAATATCACCAAGAGAAGATAGGCGCCACTTCTAGTAGTTTTGATCATCAAATTCCGCCTAGGAAGTATAATGCTTGGGTATATTAGTTTGAGCGCCTAAACTCAAAGGGGTATTTATCAAGCAATTTGAAAGAGTTCTAGTCTTAAGATCCTTGAGGAATGAAGTAAGCCTCTTCCAAACTCAAGGCGCCTTTTGCCCTCAAAATTGCTTAGTTTTGGCGCCTTCAAGAGGAATCAACTTACACTGACAAGTCTTGGAGGTTTCTCGCTTTGGATGATGTCTTTTTGAATGATAAGGTGGGTGAAAGGAGTCTTCATCTCACCTAGGCGCCAAATTCAACTCAAAACCACCACAGAGTGCGCCTAGACAAAGAACATGTTTAATCTATGATTGTGGGATACTTGAGTGTCTTGAACACTTTCTTAAGCTTATCTAATGACTTGAATCCATAAGAAGTAAAGCAAATACTTGTATGAACTTAGGCGCAAATCCATACCTTGGCAATTACAAAGTGCATTTAGCAATGACCTTAGGTGCATTTCACTCTCTGAACAACCTCAAAATGCGCCTAAAGGGGGATCAACTTCACTAAGTCTCAAGGTGCATATTCTCACCTAAATTGACCAACATTAGCGCCTAGAAACTAGATTGCTTGGAGAAGTGAATTTGGCATCTAAAAAAACTAAAAGGCATGTCATTGGTCAATTTGGAGGAGTATTGAAACTCCACAAGTGTTTGCATCTATGGAAAATGAAGTGAATATCTTCTAAAACAAGGCACATTTCAACCATTGTGAAGTCCATCATGGCCGCCTAGAGAGGAGATGATGAAACAACCTTGTGCAAGCGCCTTAGGAAGAGATTGGATCTTGGAGATTAGGTGCCCATTTCTACTCAAGTCATCTTCTTGAGCACCTAGTAGTGGTAGAGATCCCAAGCAAATCAAAATGTGGAGTTGGAATGTTGAATGATGAATTAAGACTCCTTGCTTGCCTCTCCATACCTCCATGAGCGCCTTGGAAGAATTGACATGAAACAACCCTTTGAGTGGGTGCCTAGGTGAGGGAAGTCCCTTCTAAAACATTCACCATTGTTTAAAGCACAAGAAAAATGACAAGTAAAGCTTTCAGGAGTTTAGGTGCTTTTGCCTTCAAAAGAACCTTGTTTTGGCGCCTTAAGTTTAAGTGAAGAGCTTGAAGACCTTAGGTGCCCTTTCATGTTATTTTTGTCAGTTTTAGCACATTGAGTATTGAAGAAGTCACTTATCTAAGACTAGGCGCTGATCCCTACCAATTTATCACCAATGTGCACCTAAGATTGCAAGTATTGAAGGAGGCTTAAAATCATCAAGTTAGATATCATTTGAAATGAGAAGCCTTCTAAACTTTTCTGCCTTGATTCAAGACTATCATAGATGCTGGAGTGATCCCAAATGAGCGCCTAGAAATGAGGATGATGGAGTTTTTCAACATATTTAGCGCCTAAGGAAACTTATGTTTAAATTCATTAATCTTGAGAATATTAAATCCTTCAATGATGAAGTAAACTCCTTGACTAGTTTAGGCGCTGTTTCTTGCTGTTTCTGTCATTCTAAGCGCCTAGAAAGTTGAGCATTTAGAGGCATTTGCAACCACAAAGTGGTGCCTAAAGAGAAATCTCTTTTTTTTCAAAACAGCATGAGCACTATAACTAGATCTGATTATAAGGAGAAAAATAGCAAGTTTAGGCGCACATTTCAATCTGCTTTGCTCATAGGTAATGAGAGGGTCTCTTGAATGACTGAATAGATGACCAAAAGGTGTTTTGAAGACCAAGAAACTAGCTAAGTGTATCTAGGCGCTAAATTGCAGTTGTAAGGACCTCAACATGAACGGCTTGTATAAACCAATTGAAGAATACACCTTGAGGAATCTAAACTTCCTTGAATGCCAAGAGTGATCCAAGATTCATAAACAATTCCACTTTTGAGCAATTCCACTTTTTGCGCCTGAGGCAGATTCCTTCTAGAGTATGCTGTTTGAAATCCCCTAGTGCCTTGAACATTGAAATCTTGTAGGGAAATAGCTAGGCGCACTTTGCACCTCCATAACATTATATAGGCACCTAGATTGAAATAAGGTTATTCATATGTTAAAGTTACTTCTTTGTGTTATGAAGTGATTGATATATTGTTTTTCTTGTCTTGTAGGAACATCAATAAAGCTAGTTGTTCAGGGAGTCACCTTTGAGCGAGAAGCTTGGAATCACCTTCAAGAAGGAGTCATCATCTAAAGAATACTTCAAGATCATCAAGAGCAAGTACCTGAATCATCTTCAAGTTGTAGAGGAAACACCACTCCAAAAGGCTCACATCAGGTTCGACATACTTCATCAATGGCATCATGTTCGAAGACATTCATCACATCATCAAGCAAAGACATTTATCTATTTAATTTCAAGTTCTTCCTGAAACTTCAAGTCTTAGAGAGTCTCCTACTCCGATTCACGAAGCAGGCATCATCATCTACTCTATTTCATGTTATCATTGATATCTACTCTACATCAAGATGCATTCAAAGAAGATCAGCAAGTACCCTACAGAAGAAGAAACATCACGAAGTTAATCAAGTGAAGCAACATGTACTCATCCAGTTTACAATTCAAGAACAAGGCAAGATCTACAAGATGTATTCCCAAACATACAAGTTCAAAGCAATCACATTGAAGACATCACAAGTTGATACAATTTGGGAATAAGCTAAGGTGGCACCTATGTGGCAAGTACACATCATCATCCAATCATAATCAGCCACATTAATTCAACTACATTCAATGTATCATTTAATAAAGAAGAAGCCAAGAGGACGCCTATGTGGAAGATGTTTCTAAATATTCCATCTTATCTTTATCTTCTTGGAAAACGTGCCTTCATTGCCTCTCTTTTGTACTAAAAATAGCAAATTCTTGTAACTACCTATTGAGGTGGCATGATCTAAGCCCTTGGCTACATGAAATGATCCTAGCCATTCGTTGTATTCTGGACTCTATATAAAGGCCTTATTGCCTCATTTGTAAAATTATGAGAGAGGAGATTAGATATTAGAATAGTAGGAGTAGAATAGAAGAGACTCAAAATTTTCTGAGAGGACTTGAAGTTGTTGTAAATATTTCTCAAGATTAATGCAAAGACATTGGACTTCATTTAGTGTTAAGTGTTGTCTTTTGGAATCACATGGTTTCTTGTACTTTGATGAAATGGAGAGATGTTTCAAAGTAGATTAGAAGTAGATTAGAAGCTCTTTGATGTAATGTATGTTTGTATTGAATATTTGATCAACTCCTAGCTCATGCTTTTAACATTCGTCGCTGGTGAAGTGTTGTGTAAAGCTAGTTTGAGCCTTATTATTTGCATAAGTTAGATTGTGAATGCTTGTTTGAGCTGCGCCATTCGATGGGTGTTTACATAAGCCTTCATGATTTGAAAACCATTCGCGTACCTTAGGAGATTGCATCAACTCCATGTAGTTGTAGGCATCCTTGGCAGAGTGGAGTTAGGTTAATTCAGGAGTTTGTCTATTCAAGTATCATCATTCCCTCATTGACCTTAGATTAACTTTCTGAAACCTTTATCTTTTGCCTTTTCTTTGTTATTAAATCACTGTACATATATCATCCACACTGAAGGAGAAATAAGCTAAGTGAAGTATGAAGAAATCTAATGTAAGTCCCTTTGTGATTATTAACAAGATCATATGTAATCACTGAGTTAACCCATCATGAATCATAAATAAGGAACTTTGAAGTTACTTCACTGGATCACATAGTTCAGCCTTTGAAGAGCTTTATTCAAGAGAGAGTGGGATACTCGAGTGTTTTACTCTATTGTTGACCTGTCTAAAAAAATCATCAACAAGGTCCCCATAAGCCCTGCCATTCCTTCTGGTTAGCTTGGAAACTAAGCTTGATGGAAGTTGAAATCTGCAACCATGCTACCTCTGCGTAAAGCCATTTAACCAATTCGGATGAATTGGTAGAGGCCCTGGTAAGTCCCCCTACCCTGTTTTATCATGAAGATAATAGCGTGATTTTCGGAATGCATCAAACACTTTTTAAAAACATGAATTTAATCTGTTAAAATAAATCTCTGCAGTGGTTTACAAGTACTCAATGGATTCTTTTCAAAATAATAATATTAATCTCAAGGATTGAACATCTCAAAGCTGATGTTGCAAAGTAGACAAGTTTTAATTCAGATAAATGAAATCATCAAAGAGTGGGTGTGGCATCCTTCCAAGGATGTACCCCAGACAGACATACCACAGACATACCACCCTCAGCTACCCACCAAACAATACCATTATATAACACTTTCAGAATTTACTATTTCGCATTTCCTTTTCATACAAGCAGCAGTGGAAATTATATGAATCCGAGTATGTATCCTAATACCAATCTTATTCAATCCCATAGAAATAAACCACTATATCTGTCAAATTGATAACCTTCAATCACATCCTCATATGAAGTCACAGTCATCTATTGCCTAAAGTAACACAACAGTGGATATAGTGCTCTTGTTGCAATATTGAAATGACAAGTAACTTGTGTCAACAAAAGTAATTTCCACCATCGTGTAATTCTTATAAGGTATACAACTGTGCTCAACAGTTTTACATACAGCTATGTGTGTTGATGTATCATTGAATATATCTATGCATTACTAACAGTTTACTTACAGCTGTGGGTAGATCTAGAGTGCAGATAGCTATATATTACTAATGGTTTACAAACAGCTGTGTGTGGAAGTAAAGTGCATAACTCTATTTAATACTAACAGTTTACATACAGCTGTGGGTGTAGAATCGTAGATGTATAGTGCATATAACTATATATTTCAATCTACACAGTGGTGTTCCCCACTATATATATAGGTCATTCCTTACTACGGTCGGACCGCAATATTTGAAATTAAGCTTATTAACCTATTTGCTCATTGCACTACTGTCCATGGCCATTCTTAAACAAGCATTCCCAAAATACCCAGTTAACATATTTCCCATGACAATAAATCATAATACCCTGCTTACATGGTTCAAAGACTTGCTGGGGTTCAAGTGACGCTAAAGAGATCAACTCTTAGCCATTCATTTCTCCTTTTTTGTAATGTCCCTTTTGGGGATATTCCTGATGTCTTTGCCTGCAAACAATAATAATCACTAGAAATGATATTAGAATTATTAAAGATCAAGAAATTATGATAATATTCAGATCAATACATCATAGCATCATTAATATTCAGATCAATACATCATAGCAGAATCTCACAGCCAATCACATTGTGAATTCCTTGGAAATACTTGCAAATGGCAATATCAAGGCTGGTCGTCCTTAACTTGCCGAGAGCATGGAAGGTGGGCCGTCCTTCCAACTCTCAGTCCACCTTGGAGGCTTTCCGCCCTCCTTGATCAAGCCCAAGAGCATGGAAGGCTGGCCGTCCTTCCAACTCTTGTCCAAACTTGATAAGAGCATGAAGGGGGGGCCGTCCTTCCAACTCCTGTGAACTTGGAAGGGATTTCGTCCTTCCTATTTGCAAGACACTTCCTCAAATTCAAAACTGATTGCTTGATGAATTTGCTAGATTATTGCTGATTGCTTTTGGTGATTGATATTTCTTGATGGATTGACAAGTTAATGTTTGAATCAAGTTTTACCGACTTATGCTTGAGTGAATGATTGCCTCTTCGCTGTAATATTTACTTATAATCTGTGTTCCACGGGGACGCGTCCCCTGCTCTAAGACCCCCGTCCCCGTCCCCGTCCCCGTCGCCGTCCCCAAAATCAAACATACATTTTATAATGTTTAGAGAAAAAAACTCACAACTGGCAATGAAATATTGCCGTTATGTTGCTGCCGTGATTAAAATTACTGTTATATTGCTGTCATGATTAAGTTGTTGTTATATTGCTGTCATGATTAAATTTTATTGTTGTTATACTTCTGTCATAATTAAAATTACTGCCATTATATTGCTATCATGACTAATTTTATTGCTGTTATGCTGCTGTTAATATTTACTGTTGTTAGTCAGCTTATAGTCTTATACTGCTGTCCATTAACTTGTAGAAATTTGAGTATCTCTGTCTCTCTCTTTATATATAATATTTTGAAATATATATATATATATATAATTGAAAAATTCGTATATATTGCCGTCCCCCCGCCGTCCCCCTGCCGTCCCCAAAAAATGGTCCTCGGACTGCCGTCCCCGAAATGCGTCCCCTACCGTCCCCGAAACACCGTGGAACATAGCTTATAATCAGTCATATATTTCCTTTTCATTCATAGATGCCCTCCTCTCCTTGAAATGACTTCCCTTTTATATCTTAGTGTGAAGGAGTCACAACCTTTCGTGATGTCTGCCCTTTTAAAGAGTCACATCTCTTTATCCTTGATCGCTGGCTTGAAACCTTTTAAATAATTAATTGTCTTTAGGAATCGCTGCCCATGATAAACTTAATTTAATTTCATTAAATGCTTTTATTGTATTTATGAATTGCTGGAAAAGGGCTGCGATCCTATAAATGCTATGTTCCTAAGTGCTGCGATCTTGGTGGGGTTATGACACAGTCAGAACAATACCCTAATAAATTCTGCCCAGCTAGCGTGTTGGTACAGTCAACACAACAGTGAGGGCTCTAGGGATTTAACACATCTCAAAACTTCTACAACAACTCAGCCAATATTACCAGTTAATGCCTTAAAAGACATTTAAACCATACAGTCAGATATACATCTCTGGCTATAAACAATAATACAAATAAGATTCATTTGAGGATTTACATACCTGGTTGGTGTAGAAACAGTATAGTGACTTTGTGTTGAAATATCTCGTGTTCTCACCATCCACCACACTAGAGCCAAATCCAGAAAAACATCCCGTTTCTAACCTATGTACCCTCACGATAGTGCCAAAAGCTTGATAAAAGATTGAAAACATGAAGCACAGTAACAAACTCATTATGAACTCTTTGTCCACCCTCACAGCACTCCCTCGTTGTTCAGTGATTCCAACCTCATAAGGCAGTCAAATTGACAACACCAGATTGCTCTCAAAAAGCTTACACAAAATTTTCCACAAGCCAAGTGAAGCAATGCCAAGTTGTAGATTTTTGTCTTACTCTAGTGTTGCTTCACTTGTGTTGTCAATTTTCCACGATTTCTTTAAAGAAGAGAAATGGAAACATTAAAATTGATGCTTAGGAATTAATATCATGTAGAAACATTAAAATTGATGCTAGTCAAAACACCGCCACTAGAAGACCATGACCACCCAGAAACGCCAACTAAAGATTTGCTGATGGAATCGCAAATTAATATTTTCCATGACTTAACCTCATATGCCCAATATCGGAGATGTTGTTGACTTAAAAGGAGTGACCCCACAAACAACAAAAGAAATCGCCCTATAAGGATTATGCGGACCGTGCAACAGATGCCAACGACGATAGGTGGGTCCTAGCAAGGAAGCAAATCGAACCCCAATTTGTTAATCATGTGAAGAACAGAGACTAGCAATCTGCAAAGGTAAGTCGGATGCTCCTACATCATACTCGCCGGGTAAAAAGTTTGTGAGCATAATTCACAAATTTGAGCTAATGATGAAACTACACATTCCACAACAAGCTCCATTATTGAATCAGCTACTTTAGAAGATTTCCTCCTTCACTTCTTTCTACACTTAAAGTGGGATAAATCCTACTTCCTTCTGCCAAATTCCTTCACCATCTTTATTGCCTCTTTTCGTGGAATTTAAACTGCCATTGTACCTCCACCAAAAATCATATTCACCTGCACTCATTTCTTCACAATAAATTTCATCGAAAGCAATTAATTCCTCGTCTATTTTTGCAAACACAACTTTTATCAGCATTAACAACATTATGAAAATCACAAAATTTTATCACCATCTTTTTTTCTTTCTTCCATGGAGTCAACTACACTTCATCTGTCAACATCTCCCATTTCCCTAATGAACTTTCAACTACTGCATTCTACTTGCTGTAATACTTGCATATAAATCAGCATAATCAATATTATAGACATCAGAAATTTTCTTATCTTCCTCCTCTTCACCCTCTTTGTCATCTGCAAATTCCTTCATCTTCTCTTCAAGTAAGGGATCTTCTTCATCAACTCCATGATCAAATAAATGGTCTTCACAAGTCACCATTTCAGCTTCTAAATCAGTGACAACCTCCAAAGGAGTTTCCGCAACAACACTTTTATCTTTTGCAATTTGTACTTCTTGGACCACAATGTTATTTTCAGCATTATCCTTGAGCAACTTCTACACTTCAGATGGAACCTCTTCCTCTATGCTTGCTATTTTTACTTATATAATTTCAGGAACAATTGTAGAACACATTCCGTCTTCTTTCATCTCAGTTAAAAACTGTTTTTCAGAAACCAAGCATACCTTTGGACTGCCATTCATTTCTTCTTCTCTATCCTTTAACAGATTCAATATGTACTCCTTTCCGTCCTTGATGATGGTATAGGTGTTCTTTTTGCCATCATGAACAACCTTCCTATCATATTGCCAAGGTCTTCCAAGCAAAATGTGACAAGCATCCATAGGCATGATGTCACATAAAATTCCATCTTGATATGTTCCAATATGAAAATCAACTAAACATTGCTCATTTGCTAGAAGCTGGCGTTCTTTTTGCAGCCATGATGCCTTGTATGGTCTCAAATGTTTCATTCTTTTTAGCTTCATCTTTTTCACCATTTCACTGGATACCAGGTTATCTGTGCTCTCACTATCTACTACAACTTTACACCACTTACCTTTGGACTTGCAAATCGTTCGAAACAAATTCTTTCTTTGTGCTGGCTCTCGTTCTTTCTTTTCTGTTTTCAGCAATACCCTCTTCATCATGAGGGCTTCTCCTTGTTCAGGCTCTACTGTGTGTGAAGATGGTGCTTCATACTCTTCATTGGCTTTAACAACATGATTCTTTCCATAATCTAGTAGTTCTTGTGGACACTCATAGGTCCCATGGCGTTCTTCACCGCATCGATAACAAGTGAAACTTATACCTCTTCCTCTTCCTAAGACTTCTCTTCATCTGAAGGTGTTCCCTCTTCCTCTAGTGTCTTGATTGTAATTTTCATTATGAGAAGTACTAGACTCCTCTTCACTATTCTGCAATCTTTTGTCTTCATCAATTCGTCCTCCTTCTCTAGAGTATCTTCCTCTTCCTCTTGAGTTGTTCTGTTGCTTCCTAGCCAATTTCTCTTCAGCTCTCAAGGCACTAGTAGGCTTCTTCTATTGATCTCACTTGGATCATGCTAAACTCATCTTGGACAGCAAAACAAAGTCCATTAATATATCTTGCAACTTTTTCCTCATCATCCCCAACATGATCAACTCGTATGCTAAGTTGGTAAAATTCTTTAGTGTATGCTTGTACACTTAGTTCTTTCTAATTTAGATTCTGCAATTGCCTCAACAAATTGAGATGATAATCATCAGCTAGAAACTTTGATTTCAACATTGCAACCATCCGTTTCCATGTTTGAATCTTTTCCTTTCCTTTTCTCTATCAGTCCATTTGCACATGATTCCACCTAAGGGATGCATGATCCTTTTTGCCAACTTCACCCTTTTTGGGTCTTTTATAGATTCAAACTCAGTACTTTTCCATCTCAGAGGTCCAATGATTAGCTCTTCTACATTCAAACTTCCTTTGTAGTACAAGGTCTCCATCCATGGTCGATTTCCAATAAGAGACATAGCTCTTATGAAGGGCTCATTCATATATTCTTCTCCTTGTTCAACTAGTTATTCTGTCACTTCTTCATCCTCACTTACATTTTCCACTGGTATATCTCTTCTTTGTGCTGTTTCCAAGGCTTCAAACCTTGTTATTGCTCTTAGCACCTCTGCTATTCCAGCATCACTGCCAGTCATCTTCCTCTTATATTACCTGCAACAAGACAACAACCTAGTTCCTCCAACCCTCTCTGATACCAAATGATGCAGTCGAGAATCAAGCTGGCTAATGAAAGGCAGTTAATTCCGCAGCTCTATTCTTATATAGACAATCCATTATATAATAGAAAAATTCTAACAATCTTAAACACCAAAGTTTAGCATTGAAAAAGACTTAACAGCTCAATAGTCTCCCAAAACTTCTAATAGATATAACAATCTTTAGACATATTACAACTTCAAAATCTCCAAATTAGATATAATATTCAATATCTCAAGATTTCCATAGTTCATACTAACATCTCCAAATTCGACCCCACTTACAGACATACAACTTCATCTCAATGTGTAGTCTCCAGCAATAGGCATAAACTTGATTTTGTTACAGGACAAAGCCCAGCATAGCAGCTGAATGAAACATAAAACTCTTCCAAACTCACGACTTCCACATATATTCCGCTACAGGACAAAGACCAACACAACAAATTATAACATTCACAACTCTATTAAAATATGATGCTCCTTCTATGCGACTAGACTGGGATGCGACTCCATAAATCACTCCTTTTGTTGACAATTCGACTTGAAAACAAAATGATCCATTTCTTCTCTTCCCTAATTTGCTGCCTCGGTCTATGATTCGTTGAGATTAAATAAGGTCAAAGGAAGTCAAAATTAGGAAGAAGAGCCGTTGTGGGACAGAAACTAAAGATAGAATGAGTCGCTAGATATTCAATGACCAATAAAAATGGCACAACTACCATCATCTTGCTGTTATAGCAAAGGTTGGTTGTTAAATAGGAAAATGTCTGCCAGTTCTCCACGATTTGTTTAAAGAAGAAAAACATCGACATTAAAATTGATGTGCAGGAATTAATATCACGTAGAAATTGCCAGTCAAAACACGGCCACCAAAAGACCACGACCACCCAGAAACACCAACTAAAGATTTGCTGATGGAATCGCAAATTCATATTTTCCATGACTTAACCTCATATGCCCAACATAGGAGATGTCGTTGACTTAAAAGGAGCAACCCCACGAACAACAAAAGAAATTGCCCAACAAGGATTATGTGGACCCTGCAACAGATGCCAACAAGGATAGGCAGGTCCCAGCAGGTAAGCAAATCGAACCCTAATTTGTTAATGTTGTGAAGAACGAAGACCGGCAATCTGCAAAGGTAAGTCCGATGCTCCTGCATCAAAATAAGACACAAATGCATACCTGTAGAATTTTGATTGAAGTTGAGATGTCATCCAACCAATATTTCACTAACAGCCCGGTGTTGGTATTGTAGTTCTTGTCTTTAAGATCCTCCTTATCACTCATTCAGTTCCCCTAGAGGAAGCAGCAGGCCCATTTGTGCTAATGAGAGGTGCAACAAGTCTTCAGGCTCATTGATACATTTAACATTCTATACTGGACCAGTCCTTTTTATATTCTCATAGCAAATCCTTTGAATAAGAGCCATGTAAGATAAGATTTCTCAGCCTCAAAATTTATGAGCTTTAAAACAGCTTGTTGAACCTCATTTTTGCAGGGTCTTGGCAACCTGACATCTCCCAGACCAATTTGATCCATCCTACTTTCTTGCCCTTCTCTACCACATGTTCCATGAACCATGCTTCTTAGCACTGAGCCAGGGTCTGAGTTTCCCTATAACTCTTTACTAAGTTTTAAACAAGTTCATGCAGCCGTTTTCATGTATTATCTTCTTTTCTTTATCCTTCACTGTGTATCCACAGTTTTTGCGCCATTATCTTTCCCTTTCTTCAGTGTAAGCTGAAAAAATTGCGCAGAAACTACTAAAATGATAGAGAAGGAAGATACCAGTGGATGATATAGCATTCCAACCACAAAGATTCTATGGAAACCATGTTTCATTAGTTGTCTAATGCATGATGAGCATATGCCCCATCCCGAAGTTGTCAAATCAACCACCAGCCTGGGTGTTCCTCTTGAGCATTAGTGGTATCCTTAATGGTGTACTGGTAAGAGAAATGAAACTTTGGAAACTTTAGTGACATAGCACTTGAATTAATAATAAATTGATTTTTTGACATTGCACTCACATTATTAAAAATGGAATCTTGATTTTACTCACAAGTTGATCTGCCTTAATGATCAGACCAAGGCCTACAATTTTGTTGATTGAGGATCTAATTAATTGGCTTCTTCCTTTGGGACAATAACTCCTAGGTTGGCCATATGATTTGTCAACTAGTTTAAATGGCAATTAACAATGTGAAAATAAATTTTAGTGAAGTAGTGTTTTGGAATGAGAGTTTGCTTCTGTATTTCTACACAAGTTCCAATTGGAACAATTTACAGACTTCCAAGTTCCTACAATGATGATCGTGCACAAGTCGGCCTCTACTACTATGTTCTGGAATTTTTTGACAGTAGCTTCACTCCTTCCTATAGGAATTTCAGGTTCAAGTAAGTGGTTAGTGCTAGTGCCAGTGTCTATAGCATAGCAGGCTAGGACCTTCCTAGATCTGTGTCATAGGATTCCGCCACCTCCAGATTAGTCATGTTTCCCTTTGGAGGTCCCATTTCAATTCAATTGAATGAATTCTTGTAGGGGGCCTCCTCTTATCTGTGTTTTTGGAACACATTTGCTCATTTTACCTTTTAGTTGGTAGTTTTGTATTCAGTTAAAGTGAAAATATTTGTTATAACTGTCTTGAATAGTTTCCAAGGTCAAAATAATTTAGTACTTTGAGTCTGTGGCTATGCCAATGTGCTAGATGCTTGCTGCTAGCTATTTCATGAAACAAGTTTTGTGTTCACATCTTTGTGACGTAGGTATATTTTTCCTGTTTTTGTGGAAGTAACATTGCACTTTGTGGTTTTGAGGTTGGCTTGATCTAGTATTTGTCTTTTGCCTCTTTTGATCCTTTATTTAAATTTAGTAGCTCTCATGGATCCAATTTTTGCTTCCAATGTTGATTTTTATCATTGCTTTTGCTGCTTCTTATTTGACTTATACCTAGCCAGAACTTTTGTTCCTGTTAGTGAACCTTTATGAGCCTCTACAACTTTCCCTTAATTGAGTTTTACCTTTCTCAAAGCTTCAATTTATGTTAGAGCAGATCTCAGGGTTTGTTCTCCTTAGGAATAGAAGTAAAATATTTTGTATGAGGAATGCTTTTTGAATTTTATAGTTGACACTGGACAGGACTCAAAACCACAAGTCTGCCAGCTTTAAGGCTTTAAAGTTTTCTGAAATTAATTTTTTTTATAAACTTATAATAAAATTACAAATGGCCATAAGGTAACAGGAATTCTTTTATGGGTTTTGGAACCCAGAATCATTGGTTGACTAGATCAGGTGAAATTGACTCAGTCATTTGACTTAATGAGACTGATCAGAGACTTTAATGAATCTGTATGAACAAATTGAATGTCTTTAAAGTGATCTTTTTTAACTACCGTCCAGATTGTGATGGCAGATCTGTTTAGCCTGGAGCCATATGCACATTTTAGAATAATAATTTAATAAGAATAAAAGATAAAGAAACAAGTGGCTACTTGAAGCAAAATTTGGAAGAATCCTTGAGGCTAGGTTATCCTTCACCCCTAACCCGCCTGTGCAATCTATTTGTTTTGTTCCAAGGATATTAAAGAGACAAGTGGGTTGATTTCATTGTTACATTGTATATGTTTTATGTCTTTTCTTCAGGGTTTTTAATACGGAGCATATTGTGAGCTGCTCTGAAATTCTAAATTCCTTACAAGGATGTCATCGACACTCTTGGATGTGACAAGGGGTGCTCATGAGGAGGTGGAGCGTTTGGAGAGGTTAATCGTGAAGGACTTCCAGAAAGAACCTGCCACAAACAAGGACCGCTTGTATCAGAATCATCGTGTCCGCAATATGGTTGATTCTATTATGTCTACAACGCAAAAGTTGGTCAGTATCTACCGCTCTTATCCTTTTAAAGCTTTTAATGAGAAATTTCTGTAGAAAACTGTAGTTTCTTGGA
This sequence comes from Cunninghamia lanceolata, assembly GCA_027924645.1. Taxonomy (NCBI): domain Eukaryota; kingdom Viridiplantae; phylum Streptophyta; class Pinopsida; order Cupressales; family Cupressaceae; genus Cunninghamia; species Cunninghamia lanceolata. Next base: position 904,991 of record BSBN01001018.1, read on the forward strand.
TTGAGTTAATCACAGTGGAATTGTGGCATTTCAACAGATTGAAATATACGAAGACAAAGATCATGCCAGGAAGGATGAAATTGCAGCTCTTGGAGGTCAAGGTGCGAGTGGTCAGAATGTCTTCAGTGCATTTTATGACCGCCTAAAAGAGGTAGGCATGTTGTCATTTATATTGTGACTAAAAGAGGCAGACATGATGTCATTTTGATTTATCTCAAAATATAATAAACTCTCATTTGAATTGTTATTGAAAATGTTAAACAGAAATGCCAATTATATCATAATTTTAAGGCATTTTCATTGAGGTCAAGATGGTAGAACTTGTTGCATTTGGGTTGCCTTTTGCATCTAATTTCTTTTTCTCCATCTAGATGTCTGTTATGTCCACTCTACTTGGGTTTTTCTTCAAAGTGATCTATCCTCCTGCCAAAAAATTCTTAGGAAGATTCTTGATTGAGATATTCGATGATTAAATCTTTCTTCAGTTAGCATTCAAATTTGAGGTTTACAAGCTCTACATATTTTGTTTATTGTTCAAAAGATCTCCAAATATGATAACAGCCACATGATATCAACTACCATTGGTTCTGAATATGTTTGCAAGTTTTGCTAATATCTCAAAACTTCAAGTGCAGATCCGTGAATATCATAGACGGCATCCAACCGCTCACATTGTTGATATGTTGGATGATCCTGAAGAATTGCTGAAGGAGGAGCCACAGATTGATTTCAGTGGAGAGGTATCCATGTTGTTACTTTTTAATTTTATTTCCTCGTTGATTCCATTGATGCTTGCACACATAATTATAATTATTCAACTTGTTTAATTATCATTGCAGGGAAGCCATTGTAGTTTGTTTAGGTTTTACAGTGTTATGTGGTGTTGTGCCTTAAACATGTTTTATTCTGCAGTTTCTTGGCATGTTTGTTGGGACATAAGTTAGGACATTGTTTTATTTTTCAGAGTTTACTTTAAAGCAATGCCTCAAATCCTGAAAATATAAATTTAGGCTACAAAAGATGGAATTTAATCACCTTTTACCACAACATGAATCTAACTACTCTACATTTTGATCTAGCTAAACAATATTAGCTGTGTTTGTCAGATCCTTTACAGATAGAAAGAGAAGTGGGTGTATGATGCGAGTATTACCTATTGCACATGTCTATTGCTTTTTGGAACAGGAACTGAAGAGATTGGACAAAGGTAACACCACAAATATTTTTTTGTTTGAAAAGCAAAAAAGGGAAAAATTGTTAAAACTTAAAACCAAAAAATAGATGGAAATTAAGTTGAGGTTTCCTGCTTTAGCCATGTGAGTGCCCTTTCCATGGTCTCCCTTGTATGGGACATTAGAATTTGACAAGAAAGAAAAGTTTCTAAAGTGATGTTTCTCAAACTAGCAGCCAATCTGCAGTTTGATCCAAAGGATGGAGCTGGTCAAAAATCAGTAAGCATCCTACAACATAAGCTTGTGATCATCACAGATTTCCATAACTTGTTAATAACTTGAATGGGTGTTCCTGAAAGTTGAAAGAGGAGTGGTGAAAATCTGATCAAGAGGGTTGTTCGAGAGATGAATTATGTGAAGTTAGTTCTCCATAAAGCTGCTGGATCCATGCTGTTACTTGCCAGGCAGATTTATCTGCTAGAGCCAAATTTATAAATTCCATGTCTTATGTCAGTTCTCCATTCTGATAAGATTTTTCCATGCAAGTAGTGTGAGGGTTCCAGTGAGGTTGATGTTCCTCAAGGAGTGTGTATTGAAGCCTCTCAAAATATTGTATGACTCACTTTACTATTATAAGCAGATAACAAATGTAGATTGGCGTTGCTTAGAAAATCTCATTTGATAAGTCACGGATGAGTTATTAAAGTCAACAACCAATGTGTACATAACGTAAGCTTGGCACTGGCCTGACCTTTAATTTTATTCTCATATCTGAGGTGGTCACACTTCTCCATCTAAGGATTACATGAATATTTAAGAGGTATAGTGGCAGTGAAGAAATCAAAGACCCCTAGAAATTTGGTGTTGCCAACAAAGTGTTGTATTAAGATAGGGTGAGGTTTAGTCTGATTTACGTCTTTAGCTGCTTCATAGGTTTGCAGAATTTATTTAAGTTTTTGCTCCTTGGAGGCGAGATTCATGGGTAACAGCGTAGTGACATCAGCAAATTGTAGAAGTGTCTGAGAAGATGACGAGGGAGCTTCTTGAAGGGCTGGTGCTTGGCATATGCTGGTAGAAAGGCTTATTCAAAAGCTTCAACCAATAATCATGAGTAGATAAGGTAAGAAATGTTCTCCTTGTTGTAGATCACAAATATGGCTGAAAGATTGGTTGGGGAGTTGTTAACAATAGTTTAGATTCTAGCCACTAAAAATACATCTCTGGACCCATTCTATCTGAGATGTTTGAAAACTAAGGTGATCTAGAGCTTTACATATGACATCACAATTGCTAAAATTTAAGGCTTTTGACATATTAAGTTGTACAAGCACACCTGGAGTTTTGGTCATGACCAGAGAGCAAATAGTTTTGTCTGTGATGTCTATACCTTAAATTTTCATGATATCTGATGAAACCTGCCCATGGTGTTAAATTTTCATGACATCTATCAGAGGGCTTTATGGCAGTCAGGGGTTTCTTCCTTGATTCCATGCAGATCTTTCTTAACGATCGATAACATTGAAAATGGTTTACATGAAATAGGTGAGGCCAAGTAGACTTGTCTGATGGGAGTTAGAACTGCATCTTTTAGTCCTCTTTGGAATCTCATGGAAGTCTGTTACAAGCTACACAATATTGTAAAGTAGCTTGGACTAAGTGAATCTCATACAGAATATGTCTCTGAAATTAAGCTACCAAAACAATTCAAGACTTCTGAAACGATTGTTGAAACCTAAGTTGCCGGTTTGGGTTTGGGTTCATCCATACAAAAAACATAGAAAAATTGTATTTGTATATATATATTCATATATTTAGCCTAAAAGCAGGAATTAAGTTTAGAATACCACATAGCATCATCTAATAAACAAAACCACCATAAACTCAAATGTCATTTAAAACATAAATATTATAAAATATCTGTGTTCCACGGGGACGCGTCCCCTGCTTTGAGACCCCCGTCCTCGTCCCCCCGTCCCCGTCCCCGTCCCCGCATCCCCGTTGCCGTCCCCAAAATCAAACATACATTTTATAATGTTTAGAGAAAAAAACTCACAACTGACAATGAAATATTGCCGTTATATTGCTATCATGATTAAAATTACTGTTATATTGCTGTCATGATTAAATTGCTGTTATATTGCTGTCATGATTAAATTTTATTGTTGTTATACTGCTGTCATGATTAAAATTACTGCCATTATATTGCTATCATGACTAATTTTATTGCTGTTATGCTGCTGTTAATATTTATTGTTGTTATTCAGCTTATAGTCTTATATTGCTGTCCATTAACTTGTAGAAATTTGAGTGTCTCTCTCTCTCTCTCTCTATATATATATATATATATATATATAGATTTGAAAAATTGCCGTCCCCCCGCCGTCCCCAAAAAATGGTCCTCGGACTGCAATCCCCGAAACGCGTCCCGTCCCCGTCCCCGAAACACCGTGGAACATAGTAAAATATTCATTGTTCAAACTTCAATATTAACATAATAATGTCAAGTTCAACCAGCTGTTCAATACACACACAATAAAAAAAAAGGTTCAACAATCAGATTTCAGCGTCATATGGGTCTTTAGAAACATCATCATCATCATTGACATTAGATGATGTAAGAACATTTGAAGAACCACAAGTAGTGCCACGGTCACTTGCACTAAAACTGTGCTTGCTATCTTTCTCCTCAAATGCAACATGCTGGGAAGTGGAAGCATTGTTCCCATCCGGTCGGTAGCTGAAAAGAAGATTGAAAGCTGGGACTTTGACCGGGCTGATTCACTCGAATCATTATCCAAATCCTCCATTTCTTTCCTTGATGAAAGCCCCAATGCTGGAACGAACAGAGGGAAGAATGAATGAATCTTGCAAGTGATATTATAACATATTACCAAACCAACTCGTTGCCTTGTGTTCATGGCAATATTAGTCTATGAACCCATCTAGTAGGTATGATCCCACCTATTACTACTAGTCTCGAACCTAGCTGCGGCTCGACCAACCCGAGGGAGGATAGCCGATGGTTTTGTTGGTCGAGAGCCCCCCTCCACTATCTAGCTGATATAGCTTATCTGACTAGACTCTAGAGAGTCGAGACTGACTGTATAGAGTAGAGTTCGTCAAACTATGGGGTGGGGCCCTCCTATCTCTCAATTAGATTTCGGCTCCATATGGGTCTTCAGAAACATCATCATCATCATTGACATTAGATGATGTAAGAACATTTGAAGAACCGCAAGTAGTGTCATTGTCACTTGCACTAAAAGTGTGTTCGCTATCTTTCTCCTCAAATGCAACATGTTGGGAAGTGGAAGCATCCAAGTTAGTATGTTTTGGCTCTATATCCCACAACCTTGTGTCCCCTTCCTTTGGAGTCATGTTGTTTGTGTGAAAGGAGGTAAGTTGGAATGCATGTACATTAAGTCCTTTGTCAAGTGCAAGTTGTGCTTCACTGAGTGGATGAAATGAGTATGTGCTCCAACGCCTAGATGCAGATGAACTAGCAACCTATTAAGACAAGGTTTGAGAGTTAAGAGTTAGAAAATTTAAAATAAAAAATGGAACTTCAAACTTGAAAATGTTCCAGTCTTAAGATTATTTTTTTTTTATAAAACTTGTGATAAAACTTTGATTGCAAGAGGTTGTAGGTGTTGGAATTGTTGGCCAGTGAAGTACTAACAATTGTGAGCATCCTTCTTGAACTTGTCACAATGAGCTTCAATATTTTGACTATTGGAGTGTACAAAATCAACAAACTCACTCATGACCACATCTTTCAAATCAGAATTAGTGAAGAGTTTACGAAATGCTGCCTTGTACTTTTTGTTGACTTCAAAATCTCTATATGGGGTAATCTTTGTTGTCACAAAAAGAACCTAAGCACTATAGCATTTTAGACTCAATGTGAAGGCAAAAAGATGTAGTGGGGTGCTCATTGTGTTCCATCTCTCTTCAATAATTTTATGCACTTGTTTGAAGAAAGTTTCTTCAAGATCTCGTTTTTTCTCATTTATTATGGTCTTCATTTTCTCTCATTGAGTTGATGCTATCATATATCTCTCTCAAACAACGCTTGTGCATGTTGGTATGATGGATCATACTGAAAATGGGCTCGGTGAAACTAAGGAGATATTCCACACGATCCACCAAGAGTCATCTAGGATTATCTGCTTAATATTTGTTGCCCTCTCAGTGTTGGATTGCCTCCATATGGACCAAGTTTGGCTAATGACCATGCTAGAAAGTGCCTCTTGAACCTCAACAAGTCGTCTCAAGATAATTGTGTTGAAGGCGAAACGAGTTTCAACAACGTATTCGAAATTAAAAATAGAATATTAGAAAAACAAACTTCAAAGAAGAAAATCTAATCAAATTAATTTAAAAAAATAAATTTCTAAGTAATTAAAGTGAAACATTAAATTTTATATTGTTTCACTTACTTCATCAGCTCCAATTTGGAAAATGATCTGAATATGCCCTATGACATGTGATGGTTGGTGATGAACATTCAAATCTCTTTGGCCTCTGCATACACTTTTTTAATCCAATCAATGTTGTTAACAATCTTTTGTAGCATAAGGTTGAGGGCATGGAAAGCACACGGTGTCCAAAAGATGTGTTAATAATGCTCCTCAACCAACAAACCGGTTGCTTTACAATTGTTTGCATTGTCCATTATACTTGAACAACATTATGGGGCCCCATTTCCTCAATGGTTGTGATGAGGATGTTAGCAATAAGTTGGCCATCCTTCACCTACCCCTCACAATCCACGACTTTCAAAAACTTTTCCTCTTTAGAGAATGCTACAATCACATTGATCAAGTGTCGGTTTTTAGCATCCTTCCATTGTTATCGAAAATGATAAACACTTTTGTCTTTGCCCATGAATCTCTAATGGGCTTCAATGAATCTTCTACAAGCTTGACCTCCTTTCCAATAAGGTGCCACACATCTTTTCATAACTCGGGCTCTTGTACTCTTTTGGAGCCTTATTAATTTTTCTCACCATTTCTTGCCAATATGGTGAACGGACAATATTGAAAGCCAATCAATATGCATAGATACATCGTGCTATGTGTTAATCGACAATCTCCCGAAACTCATTTTGAAATGCTATTTCCAACAATACCTTTGGTCTCTTATTTGTAAGGGGTTGTTCTTGAGGGGTGGCCAAAAATGGGTGGCTCTCTACCACAACTCAAGGATTAGATGGAGGTAGAGGGGGCTTCATTCCTTGATCTTTTCTTTGATAAAAATTGATTTCCTTAATGGCTTGCTGTTTCATTTGCTTGCTTCTACTCATGAATACATGCTACCACTTGCTTTGATGGCATAGGTACACCATTCTTTCTAAGACAAGTTTTGATGCCTTGTCAAGGAATGCCACACAAACGGGCTTTCACCCAACTGTATGAGTTTGAATACCTAACACCACACCTTTTGCAAATTCAAATATGCCCTCCATGACTTGGAACCGACTGTATCATATCAACATACTTTCAAAGAGGATATATATATATATATATAACCTAACTCATTTAATATTTTAAGCATATTGATACATTCATAGAAGAATGAAAAGAAAAGAAGTCGAAAACAAAACAAGAGAGTTCATTTGTAAAACACAAATGCAAAAAAAAAAATTCTCATTTGCAAAAATCTTCTTCTATAATCTCCTTGGTAGTTAATGGGCTTTTGCACATGCGTAAGAATAGCAATGCAACCGCTTTGGAACCTTCAATGATCAATCTTCAGCTCTCTTTGTGTAATAACAAGCAAGAATGAAAGTTAATAAAAAAGGAATGGGTTTGCCTTTTGAAATCAAAATGAGGTAAAATGAGTTTGTTTTAGTGTTTCAAATGGTTTAGATGGCAATTTTAGTGTAATATCCCGATATTAAGGCATTTATAATTCGTGATGTAATTGTTGGTGTTGATCACCAATTAGAGGTTGAGAAGGAATTCTGACATTATTCATTACATACTACGTCTTTCAGATGTGATTGAAGCACTGTATGCAACCATATGGAGATATTGAATTGTTGAAGAATTGTAAATAAACTGGCCCAATACTGTGTGACTGCGCACAGATTTGGTTCACTCTAAGAATCTTCATTGCCAGTGATTCCATTCCACAATGACTTAGCATTTGCGAAGCAAATAGCTATTGAATCTATTCTAAACCACTTCTTATCTAGGAGAGCGCTGGGTTGACCAGTTATAAGGGAGCCGTGAAGGGCCAAGTTGTGCAAGTGTTACATGATGAAGAAACTGAATAATATGCAAATATTATTATTGAATAATGAGATAATTACAATGAAGAGCTAATGCTCTATTTAAAGAGATTACATTCTAAGAATAGGCTGACAGCTTGTAAAAAGCTACAGCTAACAAAGCAAAACAAAAGATGGAAACATAACCTATCTAATAGGAAAAGATTGACCATTATAGAAACTAACTAATTTATTTTAATACCCCCCCTTAATGGTCAACTTACTAACTACACCAAGTTGCCCCCTAAATGACAAGATTTGCAGGTCACTTGACCATAAACAAAGGTAGATGGAGGGCACAAAACCCGAAACAGAAAAACCTGAGCACAGATTTTTAGTGTACAAATCTCGAGGAATCCGAAACGACCGCTTGGCAAACAAAAATGCTGATTGCTGGTCCAGCTGGTGACAAGAAGGGGCTAAGCGCTGTAAGCGTAGATCAAGGAAGCCCTCAAAGTTGCGAACCACGACGAAAAGGCGAAAAATTCTCCAGAAACAACGACTAGGCAAAAACATTTGCCAAACAAGGAAGCCGCTGAAAACATAAAACATAACTCCATTCACAGGGCTACGAAACAGGGACTCAACTCTGACGATATCCTGCAAGGAACACCAACGATTAAAAAGTTTGCTGCCGTTGAACTTCTGACTACTGTCCAAAAAGATGCCATACTTCACTTTTTTTGAGGCACGGAAAACGGATTATAAGCAGAGGGCACAAATACCGAAGCAGATAGACGACACAGATGCTGAACAGAACCCTTGCACGGGTATAGATTCCGAAAACACGAAATAAGTCTGGAACACAGAAATCGAGGCACAGATCTTGAGACAAATCCGAACTCGGATTTCAAACTTGATCTTGAGAGTATGGAAAAAACATAAGCTCAGAAAATCCGAACACGGATTTCAAGACAAAACGGAACATGTGTCTGCATGTCTGCTGGGCACAAATCTCGAGGCACAACACAACATAGATTCCGAGGATAGCAACCAGAACAAAGATAGCCTCCTCAATATCATCATAGAAACCACAAACAGACATTTAGACAGTGACCTGAGGCCTTACAGCGATGCCTACAAACAAAACGCCAAATGCCAATGTTGTCACATTAGAAGGTTACAGGTTAAAACGTGATCTCCACAATTGTGATTATCAGAGATAAAATCCGTCGGATAGATGAAGACCAGAAACGACAATCCAGAGAATGTGAAGCCGCCTGTAAACCAAAGCAGAGGCCAAAACGACATTCAAGAATCACGACCTGACTAAAGGGAAGACACATCAGAAACCGCCGAATTAATACAAAACAACACTGTAGAAGCCAGTGAAATTAATACAAAGCACACGCATCTTTTAGAAATCACCAAATCGTGTGTAGGTTTTTGAAACGAAATCCACGGGGATATAGCTCGCCCAAAAAAGGAGCGCCAAATAAGATAGGACGCCGATGATCCTTTAAACCGCTGCTTCCAACACCGATGGAAAAAAATCGCAACCACGTGAGTGAACAGATATAAATCGCGTCCATACAAAACACAAGGAAATCGCAAGGAAATCCCGACGGAAGGAAGATCTCGAGTTAGCAACAACCAATCGCGACGCAGATCTTAGAAGTCGGCGCTGAAGATAAAAAGAAACCTTCAGGAAAGCAAAACACGTCCTCCAGGAAAGAACGTGACCTTTAGGAAACAAAACACAATCCGTAAAAACCAAAAAAAAATTGCGGTTTGCATAAGTATCTTCAGCAAAGAAACGACCTCTAGGAATAGAAGACGCTGTATCCAAGGGCAAAAAACCCGCGACCAAATAGGATCTAGAGAAGACGCGATGAAAGAGGAAAACGTGACCTCACAACCTCAGAAATGAGCAAAACACGAAACCCTCGATCAGGAAGAAACCTTCAATCACCTCAAGCGTCGACCCAGAAAAATTGCAGAGAAAACGAAATGGCAGCAAAAAGACACCAAATAGAATGCCGACGAGGTACAGATTTACGGAAGCCCTCGCCCTGGGCTCTGAAACCATGTTACATGATGAAGAAACTGAATAATATGCAAATATTATAATTGAATAATGAGATAATTACAATGAAGAGCTAATGCTCTATTTAAAGAGATTACATTCTAAGAATAGGCTGACAGCTTTTTAAAAGCTACAGCTAACAAAGCAAAACAAAAGGTGAAAACAAAACCTATCTAATAGGAAAAGATTGACTATTATAGAAACTAACTAATTTATTTTAATAGCAAGTCCTCCATGAAGTCCAAATAAATAATATGAGAGAGTTGCAGTTTATATCATTGTTTCAATTCTAATCAACATGAGTATGATTTCCTTGGGTGAAGCCACCTCTATCAACATAAATGAAAATCAAGACTAAAAGAAGGCATTGCAATATTACATAGGTAAATGACAGAATGCTGGATGATATTCACATAGAGCAAAGGCTCTTAAATAGGTTACAAGTAATTACAAAGAAAGCAAGTTTCTATATTTAGAAACTGCCAAAGACTGCCAGAGATCGACACATGATCTTGTCATAATTACATACCATTACAAGAAACTGACCATTAACTAAAAATAGGAGATTCTAAGTATAAAAGAATATCTTAATACCCTCCCTTAATGGTCAACCTAATGAAAGACGGACACCCAAGTCAGGAGCCTTCAAAGGCTGATCTTCGGATTGCTGCACAGAAGAGGGAGAGAAGAAGGGTCCCCGCTCTTCATCAAAAACCACATCACGACTGAAGATGAGATTGTCTGTCTCAATGTCAATAAGCCGATAAGTTTTGTGGTTATCACTGTATCCTGTGAACATTAATTTTTGACTATTGGAGTCCAGTTTAGAGCGCTTGGCATCGGGAATCCAAACATAGGCAAGAGAGCCAAAAATTTTCAGATGATTGACTTGCGGCTTGCGGCCAGTCTAGACTTCTTCTGGAGTTTTATCCTTAACTGCATAGGTTGGAGATCGGTTAAGGAGGTAAACTGCAGTGAAAATTGCTTCTGCCCAAAATTTCTTAGGAACACATCTGTGCTCCATCATGGAACGGGCTAACTCAGTTATAGTGCGGTTGCGCCGCTCTACAACACTGTTCTGTTGAGGAGTGTAGGGTGTGGTCAATTGGCGTTTGATGCCATGTGTATCACAGAAGTTGGAGAACGCATTTGAACAAAATTCCCCCCCATTATCTGACCTAAGAGTTACAATGGAACAACCAGACTCTTTTTCTATTAAGGCCTTAAACTTTTGAAAAACTGAAAACACATCTGATTTCTGTCTAAGAAAGTAAACCCACATTTTCCTACTGAAATCATCAACAAATAGTAAAAAGTATTTGCATCTAGTAACTGAAAGAGTATTCATAGGTCCACAAACATCAACATGAACCAACTGAAGTACCTTGGATGCGCGCCAGGATTAGCCAGTCGGGAATGGCGTGCGGTGTTGTTTCCCAGCTTGACACGATCCGCAGACACCGAAGTTCTGAGCCTGAATCTCAGGGAGCCCATCTACCAGGTGCTGTCGGGAGAGCTGAGACAGGTAGTGCACATTCAGGTGCCCATACCGCTGATGCCAGAGACTGGTAACCGAGAGTGTCGAGCTGCTAGGGCTGATTCAGGAGGACCATCCGAATCCACAAGTCGATAAAGACCATGGTCCTCAATGCCAACAGCTACAGTGCATTTGGTTTCCCAGTCGATGATCGAGCACTTGTGAGTGCTGAACACCACATCAAGTTGTGGAGAGTGTTTCATGATCTAGCTCACTAAAAGCAAGTTAAGTTCCATACCAGGAACATAATATACGTTGAGGAATATGATTTTCCTCCCACCAGACTAAAGTTGAACAGTGCCCTTACTGGCAACTGTGTACACTTCTCCACCATCGAAGACCACTGAATCACTGAAAGGGGAGAGTTCTGTAAACCAGTCACGACAATGAGTGAAGTGATGCGAAGCACCTGAATCAATGTACTAGGCAGAGGATTTTGCATGGTCTGCAGGTCTTTTAGCCATGAAGGCATAAAACGCAGACTCCTTCTGCTCAGTGTGCTCCGCACTATTGGCCTTCTGCTGAGACCCTCCCTGCTTCTTCTGTTCAGAAGCGATACGTGCGCGACAATCTTTCTTGATGTGTCCAAACTTGTGACAGTAGTTTGTAATGTCCCCTTCTAGATTTTCCCTAGATTAAACCCTATAATCACAATTATGATACATTAGGGTTAGGGAGATGACTTACAAGTAGTTATTTCTTCATTATGCTCTTGAATAGAACTCCTGCAATCATCACATAGAGAACACAAGTACAATATATATACATATAAACTAATGCCATTGTTAGGGTTAGCTGCAAATATATCAAACACTTCTAGAGCATCGAGATAGGGACATGACATATTTGACCCAGCCAACCCATACTAAGCCCAAGAGCAGAACTTTGGCCCTCCTGGCTTTGGTGACAAGACTTAGACATCTACCAAAGTGGGGTACTTAGCAGAATGCCGGTCTTACTTCCTTATCCATGCCTTATCACTTATAATTGATAACTCATCATGGTAGGAATGGTACGGGGATCATAGCGGAGTTCTTAGTTTATCCAATCTAAGCCCAAGAGCGGGACTTTGACCCTCTTGGCCTTGATGGCAGGGCTTTGACATCCATCCAAGTTGGGGTACTTAGATGGAAACCTTATACCCTCTTACCTATGTCTCCTTCCCTTCCTCCATGATGAGGTTCCATATATTTTATATCTAAAAGATATTAATGCATAATAAAACAATATCATATACTGTATTATTATCTCGTATTCTATACATGATTCATTCTACATAAGTAATGTAAATTGCAAGGTATATTAATTCTTGATTGCAACTATATTATCAGACTTACACATTATTATTAATATATGTTATTTACTCTGATTACTACAGTCTGCCTTTTATCTCTTACTTCTAATACTTTTAATATTTTCTAATGCCTTCTCTATATTGAATACTATAATATATCTATATATTAATTTATTATATCTTTCCTACTTATGACTTAGAAATATATATAATGTAGATCTAAATATATGTATTTATGGGATACTCTTTTTATATTTTCTTCCCGATGATCTTTTCCTTCTATCTCACAACCTTTATTTATTTCCCTTTCAAGGGATATGTTGGAAGAGGCATGTCTCTTATTATATTTGGTGGTAAAAGACATACTTACCCTCTTATAATTTTTATTACTTTATATTAATTCTCTTTTGTGGTAAGTAACTCCATTATCATAAGAGGATAGGGTAAAAGATGTTTATTTATATTATTTGTATTCATATTATATCATTATAATAAATGATATATTATTTATTTTATATTATTTATATTATATCATTTATATCATAATAAATGATATATGATTTATATTATATCATTAATATTTATATTACAATATAAGATAATAATAATAATATTTGTATTTATATTATATCATTATAATAAACTATATATGATTTATATTATATTATTTATATGTGTTATTTATAAATATAATAATAATATATTTTGTTAATTGTTTTAAATAAAAATATTATTTAAATATCTTTAATTTAAATGAATAATACATAATGAATTCAATTATAAATTACTAATATAGGGACATGACAACCCTCCTCACTCAAAATTGCTTGTCCTCAAGCAATCACAACTAGGATTAAAGGATTAGGTGAAAGTATAAGTAATTTAATATTAAAGTATACATTAAAAAATGGTAATAATAAATTTAATATATGATTTTCCTCCCACCAGACTGAAGCTGAACAGTGCCATTACCGGCAACTGTGTACACTTCTCCACCACCGAAGACCATTGAATCACTGAAAGGGGAGAGTTCTGTAAACCAGTCACGACAATGAGTGAAGTGACATTGTCGTGACGCGAAGCACTTGAATCAATGTACCAGGCAGAGGATTTTGCATGGTCTGTAGGTCTTTTAGCCATGAAGGTGTAAAACGTAGACTCCTTCTGCTCAGTGTGCTCCGCACTGTTGGCCTTCTGCTGAGACCCTCCCTGCTTCTTCTGTTCAGAAGCGATATGTGCGCGACAATCTTTTTTGATGTGTCCAAACTTGTGACAGTAGTTACACTGAATGTTCTTACCGCTGTCCTGAGATGGCGCTGGCTGATTCTGCTATGGAGGCTGACTTTTGCCTTTATTCGGAGCCTGAAACTTGGCTGCAAAAGCCTGCTCTGAAGAGGACGAAGAAGCACTACTACCAAACTGTTGTTTCCAGCGATCCTGCTGCAAGAGGATAGTACAGAGTTTTGGAAACTTCAGATCAACATTAGCTAATGTAATGTTGAGAGTCTCAATGAAATGTTCATAGGACTTAGGTAGACTTTTCAAAGTGATCACAACCAGGTCTTCTTCCTCCATTTTTCTACCAATAGCCACCAGTTGATCTCTGATCTCCTGGATTTTGTTCAGGTGCGTCTGCAAAGATGTCTTCTCATCCATCATGATAGAAAAGAGTATATTTTTCAGGAAGAACGCACGGCTCTTGTTAGAGGTTTCATGCAAACCCTTCAGATGGTCCCAAATCTCCTTCGCTGTTTTTCCAGCCGGAATCTGAGGTAGCTGATCATCTGTGACTGACAGCTTAATGAGCATGACTGCTTCACGAGTTTGTTCGTTAAACTTATCCTGGGCTTTACCCACCGTTGCGGGACAAGTGGTAGTGCCTAGAATGATCTCAGCGAGGCAGCGATATTCAAAGATGGTCATCATTCGCTGCTTCCAAGTGTTGTAATTTTTGCCATTAAATCACTGACTGCCTTCCAACATGATGTTGGTCAAACTTGCCATCTTGCACGCTTTTCGAGGCACGAAAAACGAGGTACTAAGAAGACGCTGAATACACAAAACCTGAAGCACAAATGCTAATGCACAGGATGCTGAGGCAGTGTATGGGCACAAACTTCCAGACAAATCCGTCGGCACAAATTTCAAGGCACGGATTTCGAGGCACCCAAAAAAATCAGACAGGTACCCAGAAATTGTCTCGAAAAATCCACCAAGAATCTGCAATCGAAAAAATTTTCCGACTGGAGCCAGAGGGTCAAAACCCTAGCCGAAAAAAGTCAGAGGCCCTAGGCGGCCATGAAAGCACCGAGATTTGCAGTAAAATGAAAGACTAGCGTGCACCTTTGAAACCCTAGCCACAGAAGAACATGAAAGCGCGGGTAAAGTGACAGAGAATTCGCGCCAAGCAGAGATGCATAAAATCGCGAAAATCCACAATAGTAAAAAAACGTTGAAACTAACACCCACAGTGAAGTCGCGACCAGAAGCACCAGAGAAGATTCACGATCTTCAGAAGGTAGTTTCCAAAATTGCGATTAAACAGAAACCGCCGAAGGAAAAATCAATGGCAGCAAAAAAACACGACCCATAACTTAAAAAACGGCGACCACGATTCTTTTATAATGACTTCAAAACGTCACAGAATGGTGCGAAAGAGCCCCAAAACCCTCTAGAACCAGACAAAACGCGATCAGCCCCCACGAAATCTGTCTGCAACAAAAGAACGCCACCTCCAAGAGGAATAAAATCACAATCCAGACACAGAAAAACGCGACTTGAAAAAGGAACGCGATTTCAAACCCTAGGGCGCAATTTTTATTCAGATCCTCCACACAGAAGAAAAAAATGGCGACTGCAGAAATTAACAAGGCACGACCGTCCGTAAAAACGTCGTACATTCCGTACGTTGTATGAAATACGAAGAGCATAGGAAAAAAATTTCGTTTGGCTCTGATACCATATTACACAGGTAAATGGCAGAATGCTGGATGATATTCACATAGAGCAAAGGCTCTTAAATAGGTTACAAGTAATTACAAAGAAAGCAAGTTTCTATATTTAGAAATTGCCAAAGACTGCCAGAGATCGACACACGATCTTGTCATAATTACATACCGTTACAAGAAACTGACCATTAACTAAAAATAGGAGATTCTAAGTATAAAAGAATATCTTAATATGCAAGACAATAAGGGAAATCGCTGAAGTTAATAATTATATCATAAAATTGCTTAAGGAAAACATTCAGGACAGTGGCTCTAGCAATTTGAAATGGGACAAATCTAAATAAAATAAAATAAAACCCACCGCTGGCCATAATAAGACAAAGGCCAGCACTAGGAGACAAAAGGCCCTAGAAGACAAAAAGGAAACCTTAACTAATGTTAACCAAAGGGCAGCGGTGGTTCAAGGCTGTCAAAAGGCATCGGTCGTGTTTCAAGGGGTGCAATTCCTTACTATGAAGGGTATAAAACAAAGATCCAAAGACCATTGAAGGCATCGAGTGATCAGCAAGAAAATATATCCAAGGCAGAGATAAATCTGCAAATATATATATGCAATAATTGTTATCAGCAGAGATAATATATATAGCAGCAGATTGGAGTGAACTTGAAATCCATCAAGAGGTACTTTATATCAATCATCTAACAAATTCCTAACCAATCCATATTGAAGTCAAGGAGATGATTGCAAGTAGGAAGGATGGCCCCTCCAAGTTCACGAGAGATGAAGAGGATGGCCCTCTCATGCACTCATCAAGTCGGCCAAGAGATGAGAAGGATGGCCCTTCCATGTTCTTTAGCTTAATCAAAGAGGATGGCCCTCTTGAGCTTGATCAAGGAGGATTGCCGTCCAAGGTGGACTGGGAGCTGCAAGGCGGATGGCCCCCTTACATGCTCTCGGCAATATTAAGGATGACCTGCCTTAATATTGCTACATGCAAGTGTTCCTATGGAATTCATTATGGGATTGGCTTTGAGGGATTGTGTTAAGACGGATTGAATCAAATATTGTTAATGCTATGATGTCTTGATTCATTATTAATTATGTTATGATGTATTAATATGAATATTCATGATGCTATGATGTGTTGAACTGAATTTTATCATAATTTCTTTATCTTTAATATATCTAATATCATTTCTAGTGATTATTATTGTTTGCAGGCCAAGAAATCAAGTATATCCCAAAAAGGGACATTACATTTAGGGTTAAGGATTTGTTTTGGTCTATCATAGTCAATGTCAAATGTGAAAAATTATTTAAAAGAGCAAAAAAATAGAAAACAACATGTAAAACAGGATGGGTTTATTGCAAGTTTGTCATGGTTTGTCGCGGTTACATTTGGGTTCGCTTGGGTGTGTCCAGGACGAACCCACAGTCCATTTCCTGCCCCCTGTGGGAATTTCCGGGCATATCGACCCCAATCACAAATCCACTGTGAACCAGAGTGAACTGGCAACTTTGTTTGAAACTTTACAAACAGAGGCAAGATCTGGAAGTGGCAATTTGACTATAAAACTAGGATCACACTGATGACATTGGGGCATTTAAGTTTTTGCACTAACTTATATACATATTGTCTGAGGATATTATGTAGTTCCTTCCAGCATGACTTTATTAGCCTTTTAATACCAGAATGTCAGAGCTATTTTTTTGATTTGATTAAGGATATTTTCTGGGGTTCGATCTAACTAAATACATGAGAACACCAGCCAATGATGAGAAACAGTATTGGGAAGGATAGAGGGTGCGGGCTCGCAATTGTCTGCAAGTCAGCTGTCTGTTACTTAGAATTTATATATCTGCTCAGCAATTTTATCTCTGCCTGAGATTACACGAATTAAACTACACAGTCTTTGGCTGAAATTGAGTGAGTTATTTTGCAAAGGGTTTGTATATTCTTGAAATTCTAGTGCTACTGTCTTTTTGAAGGATATAAGACATTGTTTAAGTCACCACCTACGATAAGAAAGAAGTTTTCAAGTAACTGTTTCTAATTTGATGTCGCTGCCAAGCAAGAAAATTTGGATGGAAGATCATGGCTATAGGTATGCTGTAGATAGGATGACTGGTTAAATGAATGTTGCATGCACTCACATTCAGTTGTGGCTTGACGTGTTGTTTATATGTTATATGTAGTTATTCCTTTTAAGTTTTATGCTTAGAAGGCAAATTATGTAGTTTGGTGTTTAGAATTTGTTTTTTGATGGATTTAACATATCATACCATGAATTCACATGATGGCTTCTTTTCCAATTTGATTGCAGGAAGCATTCGGACGATACCTTGACATGCACGAGCTTTACAATGAATATGTTAATTCCAAGTTTGGACAGCTTGTCGATTATTCTGCATTTCTCGAAGAGTTTCCAAAAACACACAATGTTGCCCGTAATCACAAGTTGACAAGGTGAAGCTTGACTGTTCAATTTTTTGAAGAAATTAATCATTGCCAGAATCATTTAGTATTGTCTTTCAGAA
The DNA here is from genome assembly GCA_027924645.1 of Cunninghamia lanceolata. Classification (NCBI taxonomy): domain Eukaryota; kingdom Viridiplantae; phylum Streptophyta; class Pinopsida; order Cupressales; family Cupressaceae; genus Cunninghamia; species Cunninghamia lanceolata. The sequence goes on from BSBN01001018.1 coordinate 922,781, forward strand.
TGCTTCTCATTGCCCTTCATTTACAGCAATCTTTGATGGAAATTATTTAGTTACTAATACGTCAACTCTTTGTGTGTTGCAGACAATACAAGGAGTATTTAGCACATTTGTTAGACTATTTCATATCCTTTTTCCAGCGAACACAACCTTTGCAAGATCTGGACAAAATATTCTCAAAGGTTTGTGAGATATATTGGCGTCTAGAATTTACTGTTCAGAATGGACAGCTATTCTTTGTTCAGTTTCCTTTCTATGTGATAAATCATAACTTTGGATATATGGAATTACTGAGATCAGCAAATCAGTTGCAAATATAGGAAATGTTAACTTAAAAGTCTATCAGACAGCAGATGTTATGCCCTTCCTTTTCTTAGTGGCCATTTGTAATGAAGTTCCTGGAATTTATTTGACAGGTCGAAGCTGAATTTGAGGAACGTTGGGCAGGTGGTACTGTGCATGGATGGGAGGATAAAGGATTAGGAAATGGAGAGCCTTCAACACTACAAGAGTCCATTGACTTGGATTATTATAATTCTGTGGATGAACTGGCTGAGCTGGGTCCAGAAAGATTGAAACAGGTCACTGATCTGTCATGTTATCATAAGTTCTACCATTGTGTTGGCTGCTTATCCCATTGTTTGAAATCACTCAAAAGAATGCTTAACCTGTATTTATGATTGATTTATATGAAGTAATTATAAAAGCATTCTGTATTATTAAATGAAGGTATATAGAAAAGTTGAAACCTTATTTTTCTTGAAGGACAAGAACATGAATTGAATAAAGTGAAAGAGCGAAGGAAACTGAACTTTTGTCATCAAAATAATATCTTCATTTACTAATAAGACTAATGCTCCCTATTCTAAGGCCTAGAGGCCTTTTTATAGTTACTTTCTCTTTGTGTTTAAAATATTCTTTTGCTTGTTGGAAAATTTTGATTTCCCCCCCTCATTTACAGGAAACACAACTAACATAAAAGTAGAGTTTACTACAAAGCTAGTGAAAGTTCAAGACAGCCACCGCTTCAGGACCAAAGAGTTTTAAATACATCTTACCATTCCTATAACAATTATATGGCTAGGTGTTGAAGTGTCTCAGGTCCTTACAATGTAGCCCTTTGGAGATATGTTTTTTCATTATCATGTATGTAGTAGGGATCTTGTTCTCAACTTTTTCTGATTGCTAAATGCTGAAGTGTGCTTAGTAGGAAGGTTCATATGCCCTTTTGATCTCCCAAGAGTTTCAACTTGGCAAGATTTCTAAATTTTTACATTCTGTCCAATCACCCCCTTAACCAAGATCTGTTAAAGGCATTATGTATATAATTTATATATTAGCCCCTCAAGGTAGTTCAACTGTAAATGCAACTTTGCCTACTTGTGTTAAAACCTTCTAAGGTATATATCTGGGCTGAAGCTTGTCTTTTCCATATCCTAGGATTATTTTTTTGTGAATGAGAGTGTCATCTGAAGAAGAATTAATCACCTTCTGTGAATAGCTACTTGCACAAGTGCCGATCCTTCTGGATTTTCTTCTTGTTTAATGTTGATTTGAGGTTTCCTTTAAATCTGTTGGTTCTCCTGTATAAAAGCAGAATCTTGTGGCATGTGTCATTTCTAACATTTCCAAGATTTCAAAGCTTCAAAGTTGAACTAATTATCATAAAAAAATTAGCATCTCTAATCAACTCAGCAGATAAGGCAACACTTTAGTGAGAAGGTAAGGGTGCCGTATCAAGACAACAACCTTCTAAGAACATAATGGGCACGCGACTTAGCCAAACTTAGTATTCTGCTGACTTTCCTCACATAATCATTCTCACTGCTCTAAGGCCTACTGGGCCTTTTGTAGTTACTTTCTCCTTGTGTTTTAAATGCTCTTTTGCATGTGTGATAATCTTGAGTTTTTAAAAACTAACATGAAAGTACACCTTATTTTACAAAATTACTGCTCTCATGTTCTTTTATTTGTGTGATAATCTTGAACTTTTGAAAACTAACAAAAACTACATGTTATTTTACCAAAAGAATGTTAATTGACAGAAATTATAGAAGACTGTAAAAATTTTAACACTGAATGATCTGAAACTTGGTATAGTTGTTTGGTTCTAGTAAGTCTTGAAGACAAGTCACTGGGGAACCATGGAAGACAAGTCACTGGGGAACCATGGAAGTTCAAGTGCAGCAATGCTGGGAGTGTTCCATTTTCGCTCCAGAGTCCAAACAATACAAGTTCTTTTGCAACACCGTTTCTGATCTTGTGCAGTTCTTTCTACTGCTGGAATTGTTTTTGTTGGGGTGGTAATAACACCTGCAGCAATGCTGCAAGCTGGTTGAATGGCTAGGTGAAACATAACCGACCGCCAGAGTTTGGGCGGTGAGTTTGAGGACATTTTGAGGATGGTCAGAGACACCATCATTATCATTGGAATCAATATGTCCAAGTCAGCACTAACTGAAAAATGCATCTTGGTGCATCAGCAGAAGTTGAAGGGATAGTTTTAAGACGCCGATGACCATTCCTTTCCTTTCTTGGCACAGATGAGAAAGGGATCTAGTGTGGAAAACATGATGCCTGAGAGGTTGGCTCTTTGTGAGTACTCTCATGCTTGTTAATGGAAAGGAAGGATGTATGTAGGGTTTTTTGATGGACACAAGAACAGAGTAGGGGTGAAGGAGTTTGCAAAACTCTTGAAGCGACTCCATTTAACCATGTTGGTGATGTAACCTCTATGTATTGATAACAAAATAGTGATGAGATGCTAGCAGCATACTCTTCCTGGAGTTTTTCACCTGCTTGAAGGGTTTTCTCTAGTAGTATTTGGTGTCATGTTCTTGTCATGGTGTATGCCCTTTTTCTTTGTTATTACTTAATTCCTTATTGTTTTCTAAACATTTAAAGTAGAGGATAGCAATTGGTGAGAGTTGTTTGTTAGAGCTAGCATAGAAAATTTGTGTTTGATGCACACTAGGGTTATGAACCCAGTGTTTATGAATCAGGTAGTATTAGGGCAGCATGTTTCTGGGATCTAAGCAGGTTGTGTGAGTTTTATGCCAGCTACAAGGTCAAGTGGTAGTGGTGATTTAGCCACATACGAACTTGAGACTACAAGAATCTCCAACATTGTAGGGAAGATAGATTGGATTGAGAACTTCATGCAAGCATTAACTGAGAAGTTTGGAATGACTAAGGCGATAGAGGATGAAGATGAACCGAACAAGAGTGAACTGGAGCATGGAGAGACATCTACTTGGATTGGTTTCAAGGCTGAAGCAAGGATAGACTTACAACCATATGATGGCGAGATGAGTGCCGAGAACTTAGACCAATGAATATTACAGATGGAGGTGTGTTTCAGCATTTATAACCTCACTCATCAGCACATTTCATTTGCTAGGCTCAAACTAGCAGGTCACACTCTTACATGGCATGGGATCTATGCTCTATCCCTTGAATGTAGAAAGGCATCTCTATTTCCAAAGTGGGATGACTTCAAGAAACTCATGAAGAATCAAATTTATCCTATTTGTTACGGAGAAGACCGTGTAATTTAATGACGCTACTTTTGGCAATGTCAAGGACAAAGTGTTTAGAAGCATACAATTGAATGTCGGAAGAGGGCAGTCCAATTGGGCAAAGATGTCATGGAGAAAGAGGTGTTGATAAAGTATATAAATGTGTTGTTCGGGCACCTCAAGACACCAGTTCTCATGGTCAAGCCTCAAGACATTGATGAGGCATATCCTGAAGCCCATTATATGGAGTCAGCTAAGAAGAAGGCCTCTTTATTCAATAACAAGAACAAGGATAAGGGACAGCAGCAGTGAGGTAAAAAATATAGAGATAAAGACAAGGGGAAATTAAAGAAAAGTACCCTATACAACAGTCCAAAAGTACAAAGGCAAAGGTAAAATCAAATCCCATTGTTCCCATTATGATAAGGATGGGCACATGGAAGAGAAGTGGTAGGAATTGCACTGAGATTTGACATCCTCTTGGAGGAAAAAAAAAGGATTCCAACAATGTTGTGGTGAACAAGGTTAAAGAGATAAATGAAGATTCTAATTCAAATGATAGAATCTCTTGTGTTGTGCACAACGAGGAGTGTGTAGTGGGTGAAAGTTCCAAAGCAAAAGAAGAAGAGGAGCTTACAGAGCTTTTCCATATCAAAGTATGCACCTTTTAAAGGAGAAGAAGGTAGATTCTCTTTTTGATATTAGTTTTCAAGCCAGTTTGATTTCTCAAAAAATTGTAAATGGGTTGGGGTTGCAAGTGGTAGATCACTCTCAGCCTTATGCTCTTGGTTGGCTTAAAGATGGGGTGGAGATCATGGTGAAGAAACAATGCAAAGTCAAGTTCTCCATGGGTTTTGAATACATGGATGAATTGTTAGTAGATGCAATTCCACTAGACGTTTGTGGAGTGATCTATGCTAGTCCATACTTGTACACATAAGGGCTGCTACATATTGGAGGCCTAATCAATATAGGCTGGTCCTAAATGGGGTGCCATATGCATTAACGAAGCGGAGAAGAAGGCAAAGATCGCTATAGTGAGCGCTTCACATGCCAAGTGTTTGATTAACACTATTAGTAAGTTTGCATTGCTAATGTTGAAGGCAAAGGAGAACAAGATGGGACTGAGTTGAAGTGGTTGCATGGGCTGTCTATTCATCATGAACAATGAGGTGTGAATGATTTGGTGAGTAAATTTTCCAAGTTGTTTGTGGAACCCAAGGGGCTGCCCCCAAAAAGAGCAATTTCCTAACTTGGGCTGTATCGGCATAGTGTAATAGAGGCACTGGAGATCAAAGAGCAGCTCAAGAAACTTTTGGAGCAAGGGGTAATCAAATATAATACATCTCCTTGCAGATCTCCCATTGCTGTGGTACTGAAGAAAGATGGGACATGGTGCATGTGCATTGATTATAGGGGTTTGAACAAGATATTCGTCAAAAATAAGTATCTGCTGCTCCATATTGATAATCTATTGGATCAATTGCAGCATGCCAAGTGCTTCACAAAGCTGGACCTAAAATCTGGATACCACTGAGTGAGAATCAAAGAAACGGATGTGTAGAAAATGGTTTTCAAGACATGCCAAGGTTTCTTTGAATTGTTGGATCTTCCATTTGGACTGTGTAATGCTCCAACCACCTTTATTTGCCTTATGAATGAGGTATTGAGGTCTTTCACTGATTCTTGTGTACTAGCATGCAAAATAGATGGATCATTTTGTATGTGTATTGATTATTGCACTCTTAATAAGTGCACAATTAAGAATCAATTTCCGATTCCAAGTGTTGATTGACGAACTGCTTAGTGCAGTTATCCTCTCCAAAATTGATTTAAGATCAAGGTACCATTAAATTTGCACATGCCAGTCCACCATGAATGAGGTATTCCAACCTTAATTATGCAGATTTAATGCTTGTTATCTGTTACAATATTTTGGTCTATAGTCAAAATTTGTAAGAAGACTTCCAACACTTGTATATTATCTTGAGTACCATGGAAACACAAAGGCTCTGCCAAAGATATCAAATGCCTCTTCACAGTTGATGAATTATCGTGTCTTGAGTGCATCATCAACAGTGATGTGGTCAAGGTTGATGATACAAGGGTTCAAGTCATACCATACTGGACAGAACTTAAGAGTTTAACACAACTACAAAGTTTCCTTGGATTGACTAGCTACTATTAGAGGTTCACCAAGGGGTTCTCATATTTAACGGCTTCCCTCACAGATTTGACAAAGAGTTAATTTGAAGCAGCTAGAACAACTTTCAAGGAGTTGAAAGGGGTAATGCACACTCGTCCTATTCTTGCCATACTAGATTTCTGGCTCTGCTTTATTATTGAATGTGATGCTTTACAGTAGTAATGCAGCAAAGGAGACCCATAGCCTTTGGAAGTCTGAAATTGGATGAGGAGAGACTTCTCTCCATCTATGACAAAGAAATGCCTGTGGCCATGCACAGCTTATCGAAATTCAAGTAGTATTTAGTCTGGGCATTTTACTGACTGAACTGATTATAGCAGCTTGCAGTACTTTCTTTCCTAGTGTGGTCTATTTGAGTGGCAGGGGAAGTGAGTGAGCAAGCTTCAAGCAAATGATTTTGACATTCACTATTGTAAGGGCTAAAGCGTAAAAAAAATGTGATAGTTGATGCCCTTTACAAAATTCTGGGCCTATTTCATGGCCTACTTGATTGGCATTATGAAATTGAAGCGGAGTATTGAAAAGATGATGAAGTTGTTAGAATAAATGTAATATAAGGTTTACATTTAGTTAGTCTATAGTTTATATAAATATAACAATGTTAGTTTTAGGAAGTTATTTCCCGTAAGAAGTTATACACAAGAATAATAAGGCTTTAAAAAGCCAATGTACTGCATTGTAACATCATTCGAAAACATTAATTAATATATGCTTTATTTCTGTGGTTTGCCCTACCATATTTTAATATGGTATCAGAACATTGTTGATTCATGTGCCTGTGCATTAAGACTGTGCTGTCAGGAATGTTTTTAGTTAGGCGATGGTAAATTTGGAAGAAGATCTTCGCTGGAATTGAATGACGTTTGAAGATCCTCTATTTCATGGAGCTTTCTGGATGTAAGGTGTGGAGCAAAGGCGTGAATAATATGAAAGAGGCATTTTAATTATCTGCTGGTATGTTGTTTTGATAACAGTTCAGTAAAAATTCGTTATCTTTTTCGTTTCTCAACGAAATTTCAAAATTCAAAATGTTTCGGAAAATAGAAGAATAGGAGCATAAAACCCAGAAATGTTTTGAAGAAATTGACAGTAGTTCACGAGCAGTTTAAAGCAAAAGTTTGATGTCTGAATCTGCTAAAATTGGCGGCATGTCATCTTCTTCGTACACACATCGTCCTCATTGCTTGCAAGTTTCTTGTCGATTTTTGTCAGACATGTGAAGAAAGCTCTTGACATTCGTACACAGATCCTCCTCATTTCAAGTTCTCATCGCTGGGGATGCAAGAGATCAGTTTGTTAACGGTATAATTTGATGGCTTTATGATAAAAGCAAGTCAGCATATATTCTTATTAAGGTAATAGCCGAGTATGAACGGTTTACTCAAGGCATGTTGGAAGTAACAAGAATTATTTTAAAAGTAACGGATGTCAAGTGAGAGGCTCTTAATTATTTTCATTTGAATTTATTAGAAAAGTCTATGGTGGCGTTGGTAAGAATCTTGGAATAGAATGAAATCTTAGCGATTTCCTTATTATGTTAGAGTAAAACTTATTATCCAACAATGGCAGCAGGCCTGCTAAGGCTTTCCTTCCACGACCGTTTCATTCAAGGGCATTCACATTGACTAAGCCGTTAATGTTCATACAAAGGTATTTTATTTTTCTGGTTGAGTATTATTCAGTATGGTGTAATCTTTTGGCAGTTCGTGCTTTCTTTTTAAAGTTTGATTGATCTAGTAAATGCGAAACTTTGTGAACACATAATACAAGGAAGTTCGCTGGAATGGAATGACGTTTGAAGATCCTCTACTCATGAAGCTTTCTGGACGTAAGGCGTGGAGCAAAGGCATGAATAATATGAAAGAGGCATTTTAATTATCTGCTGGTATGTTGTTGTGATAACAGTTCAGTAAAAATTCGATATCTTTTTCGTTTCTCAACGAAATTTCAAAATTCAAAATGTTTCGGAAAATAGAAGAATAGGAGCATAAAACCCAGAAACGTTTTGAAGAAATTGACAGTAGTTCACGAGCAGTTTAAAGCAGAAGTTTGATGTCTGAATCTGCTAAAATTGGCGGCATGTCATCTTCTTTGTACACACATCCTCCTCATTGCTTGCAAGTTTCTCGTCGATTTTTGTCAGACGTGAAGAAAGCTCTTGACATTCGTACACAGATCCTCCTCATTTCAAGTTTTCATCACTGGGGATGCAAGAGATCAGTTTGTTAACGGTATAATTTGATGGCTTTATGATAAAAGCAAGTCAGCATATATTCTTATTAAGGTAATAGCCGAGTATGAACGGTTTACTCAAGGCATGTTGGAAGTAATAAGAATTATTTTAAAAGTAATGGATGTCAAGTGAGAGGCTCTTAATTATTTTCATTTGAATTTATTACAAAAGTCTATGGTGGCGTTGGTAAGAATCTTGGAATAGAATGAAATCTTAGCGATTTCAATATTATGTTAGAGTAAAATTTATTATCCAACAATGGCAGCAGGCCTGCTAAGGCTTTCCTTCCATGACCGTTTCATTCAAGGGCATTCACATTGACTAAGCCGTTAATGTTCATACAAAGGTATTTTATTTTTCTGGTTGAGTATTATTCAGTATGGTGTAATCTTTTGGCAGTTCATGCTTTCTTTTTAAAGTTTGATTGATCTAGTAAATGCGAAACTTTGTGAACACATAATACAAGGAATTGTAAAGCGAGTATTGGTGCTGTTTGAAGTGAAAGAGAATTTTACTTGTTTTGAGATCCGGTGAGAATATTCACAGAGGAGACATAATTGGTAAACGTTAAAGAGTGATGAATAGTTTTGAAAGTAAGTGGAGAACAATCTTTTGGGGCATTTAAATCTAACTGATATATAATACATGTGCTATAAATATTATTGTTTATATTTGAAGTCCAAGAGATTAGTAGGGCAAGAGTTCCATTCTCACCAATTTTTTTCTCAATTTCATTATAGAAGAAGAGTTATAAGGTTCATTATAGAAGAAGGGTTATAAGGTGTGAAAGGGGAAGTTGTTGAATTAAGGACACATTATTGGAGTCTATTTTATATTTGGAGAGATTTATTGTAAGGATGTATTTTCGGTTGAATCCGACATCCTATTATCTCATGGGTTTTACAAATGTGTTTGAAAGTCTTGTTTGTACTTTCGGGGCCACCAATGTTACACTTGAGAGGCCTTTTGGAAGTTTGAATGCTACATCTAGTAGTTAAAGACAAAGACGTCAAATTGGAGGCGGGAGGCAATGGGGGAAGGAGGATCTTCATCATCTCGAGCTAGCTTCTCACTCAAGGATGATTCACTGCACGAGAAGCACCTTTTCCATTTGTGTCCCTTCATGGGGCGAGAGAGGGTTTCGCAGTGCTTGATAGAGCTTGGCAGTTCTTGAGAGTGCATGAAGATGTGTTACTGTGGATTTTGGAGTTGGTCTCGATCCACATATGAAGATGTGTTACTGTGGATTTTGGAGTTAGTCTCGATCTGCAGTTGGTTGGAATTTGTACCGTGAATAGTTGAGTGAGTCTCAATTCACAGTGGAGGTTGGTGTTTTGTACTGTGAATAGTTGAGTGAGTCTCGATTCACAGTCAAGGTTGGTGATCAATTTGTGAATAGTTGTGTCTCGATTCACAAGTATTTTGCAGGTTCTACAGGCAGGAGATCCGCTAATGGAATCAATCTGGTGTTTCTTGGGTGAGCGATATAAAGAAATAAATCAGAATGATATATTCGCTAGAATGATATATTATTTACAAGAGAGCAACACTCTTTAAATAGAGTTACAAGGAATGTTTCTAAATATACAAAGTATAGATGTTTCTAAAATAGATTACAGTTAAGCCAAACATCAGAATAGAAACAATCTATTATGTTTACAATACTAACCTTTAATATAAACGATCTAATTTTATTTTAATACCCTCCCTTAATGGTCAATCTATCAACTACACCAAGGTGCCATCCTCACGCTTTTTGAGGCACGAAAAATGAGATACAAAAAGACGGCACAAACTCTAAGATTGAAAAACCAGGCTCAAAAACCCAAGGACAGATTTTGAGACACAAATCTTAAGGTCAACAAAATTAGCAGCAGGAGACAACAGGCAATGTGAATGCGGGCTCGATCTGAAGAAGTAGGTCCAAAGGACCATGAATTTGCAAACCCTAGGTCGAAGCTGTCAAGACAAGAATGCAGACCATTAATGCCAAAGCCTGCAATACAGCAAACAACGACCAATTTCAGTAGATGATCTTCTGGCAGAATGACCACCAATCTTGGGCGCTGGGGAATACGCCAAGGAACCGACTTCAATCAAAGGATAAAGCAACACCCAAAGCTTCTACAGAAATAGCGATTTAAACAACAAACAAGGAGTACAGAATGTTGATGAAGATTTTAGAACACCGCCAACAAAACCTTGTGAATTGCGACGACAGGGAGACCGCCGGCAGAGAACTTGGATTTGTTGCGCGAGCAAGGATGTGTGAAGACCGCGACCAAAAGACAAGCTCAACCCACCAAGGAATTTGGAAATTGTCTAAGGAAGTTGACGCCAATAGGAAACAAGGAAAACGCAACTAGAGGGTATGTAAATGGCGACAAAAAATGATTGAGATCTTTGCAAAGGCTTTAAACCGCTGATAGAAAACAAATCGTGACCATAGAAGGCAGCGTAAAAAACAACGCCGATGGAAGAACTTTGACATCAGATCCACAAAAAAGCAAAGGGCGAAAAACTTTGATCCCACAGAATCACGAACCAAGGGCACAAAACTGCCACGAAACCCTTAAACAAACGACGATCAAGGCAGAAGAAACAGGAGTCGCGACTTTCAAAAAAACGTGACCTCCAGTGAAGCCTCTAAAATGCGACCACAGAAAAAACTATGAGCAAATCCTTTGCCAAAAAAAATGACCACGACCTCTGAGGAAAACAAAAATTGCGACCAGAAATTCTTCAAATTGCCGAAAAACGCGATTAACAAGGGTCAAATTTGCAGAAAAAATAGAGAGCTGGGAAGCCGTACGTCGTACGGAAGTTACAAAGAGCGCTAGAAATTTTTAAGAGAAGTAAAATTTCTAAAAACAATTTCCCGCTCGAACCCAGAGCTCTGATACCATGTAAAGAAATAAATCAGAATGATATATTCTCTAGAATGATATATTATTTACAAGAGAGCAACGCTATTTAAATAGAGTTACAAAGAATGTTTTTAAATATACAAAGTATAGATGTTTCTAAACTAGATTACAGTTAATCTAAACATCAGAATAGAAACAATCTATTATGTTTACAATATTGACCATTAATTTAAACTATCTAATTTTATTTTAATAAGTGAGGAGGATTGGTGAAGGTGCTTCATCAAAATTTCCAGAAGGGTTGCTGTGATCAACTCTTGCAGTGTTCTGTCCATCCTTTGTTCGAGATAATGTAATAAGGGGGGAAATGTTGATTTTATTACATGTAAACCTTAGAGGGGGGTGTTAGAATAAATGTAATATAAGGTTTACATTTAGTTAGTCTATAGTTTATATAAATAAAACAATGTTAATTTTAGGAAGTTATTTCCAGTAAGAAGTTATATACGAGAATAATAAGGCTCTAAAAAGCCAATGTACTGCATTGTAACATCATTCAAAAACATTAATTAATATATGCCTTATTTTTGTGGTTTGCCCTACCATATTTTAATAGAAGTGGCCACATTATTAAAAGATCAATAGGCAGCCTACAGCAAGAATGACAAGTATACTTTCTGAAATGGGCTTGTTTACTATGATAATAGAGTGATCCTGAGTTCCAAGTCAAAATTCAAATCTAAAAGCATAGTTACTCTTCACTGTCAGTAGGAATATGTACAAGTGGAAGGGTTTAAAGAATGATGTATGACATTTTGTTTCATCATGTGAACAATGGCAATAGAACAAGGATGAAACTGTATGTAGCCCTAGATTACTTCAGCCTCTTCTTATTCCAAATAAAAAATGGATTTTTTTTTTTGAAATTGATGAGCTATTACTAATTAGAAAAACAAGTTACAATATAGACGTGAGTAACCACGTCAGCCCCACCAGGCTATAAACCAGTTCAGACTAATACAAAAACATGGTGAATACCACCATCAGAATCTAATAAGTATCAGCTTACTTACATCAGCATCAGTTGTATATAACAGAGAGTCATGTCAAAATTTTACATTCTGATATCTATGATCAGCCCTCAATGCCTTTGCTTAAACCTGTTGAAAATTCTACCTTTGTTCTTCCAGATTATGATCCAGATCAGGAATATCATCAGCAACATCTTTATCCTTATTATTTTTGTCCCTGTTGTTGCTCTCCTTGTAGGAGTATAACTCTTTGAAGGTACCAAGTGGAGGAGAAATGTTCTCTCTGCTGCCACTTTTATCAAAGTTCTGATTTGTGAATTCCAAATCTCTGATTGCTTCATCCCTGAGAAGTTCATACTTCTGCTGTTTGCAGTATTGATTTTGGAAGTCAAGATATTCCTTATAAAACTTATCATCAACCTTCCTCAAGTCATGAGGCCAAAATTCTGCATACTTAAATCAGCCTTTAGATGGTGGCTGATCCCTCATCTATAATCTTCATGAATCTTTCGGTGGGGATCTCCAGAGTCATGGTAACCTGTTCAAGAATTTTCAAGATGGCGAGTCTACTGAAAGATTCCATAAGGTACCTTCTCTTGTCCTGGTATAAGTCCTCATTTCTTCTTCTCCATAAAAACCACAAAATCTCAGTAGACAAGGCAATCCAAAAAACATTACATTTGACACTTAAACCCTTAACATAACCACACAGAATTTCTTGCCATGTCACACTATCCCTTACATCCCACCCAAGAATATTACCCATAAAAACAAACCAGATGGACTTAGCATACAAACAATTAAAGAAAATGTGCTCAAAATCTTCATTGCAGTTACAAACAGAACACTGATTAAAGCATGGAATACCAACAACAATTTTTTGAGTAAAAAAAACCATTTAAAGCAACATTTCTTGGGATTTAAGACTCTAGACCAACAAGCTTTGAGGGACTCAGACCAATCTTTATTATCAAGACTAATATTCGAAACAAGATAAACATGATTAAGCACCTCTTGGGAATCGGTCAATATTCTATATAGCTTCTGAGAATGTATTTTCATGAAACTTGTTCCATCACTCTGTTGTGACGTCTTCACACATCACCCCATTGCAAATGGGGACCCCCTCTTTTTTTTTTGCTTTCTGGCTTCGTTTTGCTTTAGGGTTTTAGATTTCTTTGAGTTTGTAGGTTTGGAAGTATAGATTTACCCATGTCTCGTCGAGTTCTTGCTCAAGGGTCTCTGTGAAAATTGAACTCTTGAAATTGACTAAGTTTGGAATCCTGATGTCCTGAGATCCTGAAAAATTGACTAAGTTTGAAATCTGGTCCTCAAAAATCTAGAATCTGCGTGTGAAATCTCATGGATCCGGGACCTATCTCAAACATCCTGGAAGTATATTTCAAAATATTTAAAGTATACGAAATTCAATAGCTGAGCATATACTTTAATATATTTTTAAATATACTTCCACCCAGGATACTGAAAATGGCTAAGTCAAAAAGTCGAAACCTGGAGCGGAAATTTCTCATGAGCATTCAGTATGCGCCCAGGGAAAATGGGAAATTTCTTGTACACAGTCAGAATGTGCCCTAGGAGGAGACTGAATGCACTCATGCAATATGCGCCCAAGTCAGATATTTTCAACATTTCAAGTTAAAACTTCGCCTAAGGCAAGAGATAAGGAAAGTAAGCATTTGAAGAAGCCTAAGTGCCAAAGTGAGGAGCGCAAATTTCCCATACCCATTCAGTATGCGCCCAAGGGAAAATTCTCATAACCATTCAAAATGCACCCATGTGGAGACATGCTCAACTTTGCCAAAGTTGCTTAAAACTCATCAAAATTGCATTGAGAACCAACTAAGAGGAGTTAAAACTGGACACAAATTTCCTTTGCCTAGTTAGTATGCGCCCTAGATCAAACCATCAAATGACAAAGGTGGAAATTTCTCATGCCAATGAAATTTGCACTCAAGGCCATGTTCAACATTTTGGAGAAAGTGAGTTGGAATCATAAGATATTCGAAGTTGAAATTTGCCCAAGGCAAAGTAGAGTTGAAAAGCAAAATGTGGAAATTTCCTCTACCTATGCAATTCGCGCCCTAGAGAAATATTCCTCCAAACATGTGGAAATGCGCCTAAGAGAGAAGTCATGTAAGAAAACCTAGAAATGCATTGGGAGACATGAGGTGGAATTGATTGAAATTGCATTGAAAACCCTTGGAGAATCCTTTGAAGAAGTCATTGTTCAACACTTAGAAAAAATTGGTGAATGTCAAATTGAAAATGGTGGAAATTTCTCATCAAAGGGAAATTTGCGCTCTAGGAGGAAAGAGGAGTTGAATCATGAAAAATGCAAAAATCATTCAAAAAATGAAGTGAAATTAGCCAGAGAGAAAATGTTGAAAGTGGAAAATTTTCTAAGTCAAAGAAGGAAATTTCTCATCAAAGAGAAATTTGCGCTCTAGGGTAAATCAAGGAAATTTGACAAAGGAAAAATCATGCTTGTTGTAGAGATTATCATTTTGCATTGGATAACCTATTGGAGGTTGTTTGGAAACTTAGAAAATTTTGCCAAATTTGCGAAGTTGCAAAGAAGGAAATTTCTCATCAAAGAGAAATTGGCACCCTAATGAAGTCTCTTTTTTGGAATCAAGTTAATCCGATGTTACTTAGTCAAACTCATGAAGATGATAGGAGAAATCATGTGAAATTGTTTGAAAGAGTTGAAAAGAAGTAAGGAACCTTCCAAAATTTACTAAGTGTTCAAATGAAAAAATGAGGAAATTTCTCACTAAAGAGAAGTATGCGCCCTTGCAAACAAGGAAATTTCTCACTAAAGAGAAATTCGCGCCCTAAGGAGAGGTGTTTTGGATTCATGAAAATGCTAAAATTGTTTGAATATCATAAATTTGAAAGAAAAATTCCAACATCATTTGCCAAGAGAAGAAAGAATTGAAGGAGATCAAACAAAAATTGACTAAGTGCTAGAATTAAAAAACAGGGAAATTTCTCACTAAAGAGAAATATGCGCCCTTGCTAGGGTGCAAATTTCCTAGCAAAGAGAAATTTTCACCTTAACAACTTTATGTCAAAAATGTCAAATTTTGTAGATGATGCTTCTGGATTAAACTGTGTTAGATTATTTTTCCTCTCAAATTTACTTTGCATATTGAAATGGGTCGGCCTCAAGGAGAAGAAATTGAGTTTAATTTTGCAATGAATAACTTTCAATTTCTCATATATGTTTTGATAGATTGCTCTCATGATCAAATACTATGACTTGTAATATTTTATTTTGCAGATATCAAAGAATCTGGAGGCAAAATAAGCACTTGTCAAGAGGAGGTCACTTCAAGGAACATCCAAAGCATTTAGAGGAGACGATTTCATCGAAGGAGATTCCACATGAAGATGTTATCAAGTTTCATCCATAGAGAAAGACTTCATTGCCATGGCGGAGGAAATGCACTTCACTGTATCAAGGTTTCATTGCTAGAGTGAAGGAAGATCATCATTATCTTGCAAGCTCCATCATCTCAGCATCTAGAAGGTCAAGAGCGAGCATCATGAGGTCTACTACAAGAATACACACGCCCAAGACATCTTCTACTTCAACAATCCAAGAGTCCAGAGTCCTGCACAGGGACATCACATGAGAAGAGAAATGAGCATGTACGTCAATAAATCCATAAATTACACTAAGGCATGGAAGACAACATGATGAAATCCAAAATTCCCAAATTTGCAAGTTTGAAAGACGCAAAGTTCCATAGTTGAAAATTCAACAATTTGGGAAAGTATTTTGACAATGTGAACACAAAAAAAGTTAAACTGGTTAGCTCAACGCTGAAGTGGCATGCACCCATCATCAGACCAATCACAGCTCACCACGTCATTTGTCCAAGTTCAATATATCTACAACAGATTTGAAGCTTATCATCTTGGGAAGCGTGCCTTTGTTCCCTCTTCCATGTCTAAAAATAGCAAGTTGTTGTAACAAACTCCTTATGTGGCATAATCTTGGCCATTGATTCCAAAATCAATCTGGGCCCTTCATTGCAATTCTTGAGCATTATATAAGGCTCACTTCTCTCATTTGGAAGATCATTAGAAAGGAGGATTATTAGAAGAGTAGAGTAGAAGTAGAGTAGAGGAAGCTCTTTTAAGTTGTTGGAGAGGACTTGAAATTGTTGTAAAGACTTCCAAGATTAATGCATTTCTCATTGAAGCTTGGTGACAATTGTATTATTTTGGTACGTAGCATGGTTTCTTATTTCTCGAAGATGATTGAGATTTGTTTCCAAGTAGAATAGAAGTAGATGAGAAGTTCATTGATGTAATGTTTATATGTGGAGATATTTGATGAATTCCTTTTTGGTTCATACTTTTCATGATTCGTCGATGATAAGTCATTTTGCAAAGTTAGCTTGAACCTCCATTTGCTTTAGTTTGATTGCGAATGCTTGTTCAAGATGCACTAGCTGTGGGTGTTTGGATGAAGATTTGCAATATGAAAATCCTTGAGTTTCCTTAGAAGATTGCACCGACTTCGTGTAGATGTTGGTTCTCATGGCGAAGCGGAGTTTGGTTTCACGAGGAATTTGTCTATCTTTGCATATTTCATTATTTCTTTGTCCTTAGAATAGATTCTCTAAACCCTTATCTTTTGCATTTTCTTTTAAGTTTGGTTGAAGAAGTTCCATTCATTCACATCCAAGAAGTAAGGAATTTCATCCATGTTCGTGAAGGAGGAATTTAGCGTAAGTCCCTTTGCCATTACCAGCAAGATCACATTCATTCACCGAGTCTATCCATGTAGAAGTCAAGACCTGACATCAAAGGAACCTTGGAGCGTTCTTGTTTGATCATATAATTCAGCATTCAAGAGGCTTTGACCAAGAGAGGATAGGATACTCGATATTTTATTCTATTGTTGTGTTGTCACAAAAACATCATCAACACACTCCACTTAAAATTATCCAAACACTCAGTATTGAATTTCAACTTGACAGGAAACTAAATTAGTGACAAGGCTTTTTTTATAGGGGAGTAAGTTATCTTTTGGGTATCATGCAGATCAAATTCAGTACTAAGTTGAGCCCAATTTTTCAACTCACTATTATTGAAAATATTTTGAAATTTAGTGATTCCTTTTCTGTTCCAGTTATTTGCAAAGAAACCTTGAAGTTGAGCCAATGGTTTATTATTGCGGGACAAATTCTACCAAATGGATTTGAAGTTGTAGACCTCATTAGTAATCTTGTTAAAGGCTTCTTTGCCCACAATGAGGTTCCTTATTGCTTCCTAGGCCTTCCAAATACTATTGAACACAACAGACCCTGAAGGCTTAAATTAAACCTTCCCAAATAGGATATCATGGGGGTGCAATTTTTTCCACATTCTAGTTTTCTTAGGAACTGCATCTTGTTTATTCCTCCTGACCAAGGTTTTCCAAGGCTCATTGCCATCAACGGATTTGATTATCCATTTTGTGGAGAGTGCCACACCTTGGATCCTCAAATTCTTTAGACCCAATCCCCCTTTGCTCTTGTCCATACAACACCATTCCCATCTCACGACATGTCTTTTCTTATTGCCTTTACCATCAGACCATTAAAAATCCCTAATCAACTTTTGAACATTCTCAACCTGGTAACTGGTAAAAAACCACACAAAGGCATAATATATAGAGTATGAGGATAAAATCTTTTGGCACACTTGCACCCTTCCAGCAAGGGAGAGATAGTTCTTATTCCAATTTTTCAGTTATTTTTTTCAATCTCAGTATACATCCAATCCCACATGTCCTTTAAGGATGGTCTGACAACAAAGGGAATCCCCAGATATCTCACCTGTTAGGATGGACCCCCCCATTGCCAAGAATACTTCTTAAAACAATCGGGAGGCTCATCCAACCAGCTTAAGAGAATAGATTTATTCTCAGAAATTTTTGCTCTTGAAGCATCACAAAAAATTTTCAATCTCTCCACCATATTATATCATCTGCAAATTGAATATTCAACAATTCCTCATTATTAGGAAGGAAAACCCCTTTTACCTTATCTCCAAGGATGTTAGTTCTCAACATGTAGTGCAGGGCTTCCGAGGTAATCACAAATAAAGCAGGTGTAAGAGGTCACCCCTGTCTGATAGATTGTAATCTCCCCTTTTGTGAACAACACTAAGTTTTCCTAAATTATCAATTTCCAAGCAAATAAAGGTTTAGTGAGTACCTTGGCTTGATTTAACTCTTGCAAACAAGTTAGAAATTTTAAACATCAGTACATCCATAACAATTTAATAAACTCAATTGAATCTTACCTTAGGATGATCAACCATGGGAAGAATGGAAGAGAGTGACTCGATGGGGTGTCTTAGCCTCTCTAGGCCTAAAGGCAGAACCCTTCAACTAAAAGGTAGAACCCCCTTAGCCTCATGTGGCCAATGCCATTCATATGAGGTGGCGTACCTCGTGAGCATTCTAATTTAACCGTTATCCCCTCATTTTGCCATCGTTCCCCATTTCCTCATGATTGGTCTCCTTATATTGCTATACCATGATAGGGGAGTGAGGTTTCAAAAGGATGTCCTGGTAATCCAACTCTCCTAGGCCCAAAGGCAGAACCCTTCAACTAAAAGGCAGAACCCCTTTGGCCCATGTGAACTTATCATTTCCCATCCTAGGTGGCGTATCTAGAAGAGGGCCCCTCCTGGTAGCACAACTCTCCTAGACTCAAAGGCAGAACCCCTTTGGCCCATGTGGGCTCATTGCATTCCCTCTCGGGTGGCATATCTAGAAGAGGGCCCCTCCTGGTAGCACAACTCTCCTAGACTCAAAGGCAGAACCCTTCAACTAAAAGGCAGAACCCCTTTGGCCCATGTGGGTTCATTGCATTCCCTCTTGGGTGGCATATCTAGAAGAGGGCACCTTTTGGTAGCATGACTCTCCTAGACCCAAAGGCAAAACCCTTCAACTAAAAGGCAGAACCCTTTTGGCCCATGAGGACTCATTCTATTTCCTTTTGGGTGGCGTACCTAAGAGAGGGTCCTGTATCCCTTTTGTACTTATCCTTCCTCCTATCATGGTATAGGTTTATGTATAACAAACTTTTATCAACAACACATTCTTAAATAATCATATCAGCAATACATAATAAATTATGAAGATAACATCATAAATTATAAATATAATATGCATGATCTATATTTAAACCATACATTACATACTCATACAAATCCTACCACAATCAGATTTCAGATCTCTATATATATTATTCCACTTCCTTCTTGTTATGCTCAGATATATCTATATAATCAGAAGAATGTATATTTATTTCTGCCCTTATGCTGTCCACCGAATCTCTATTTAAATTTTCATATTTTTGTGAAGGGATACATCCCTTTCAAAGGTGATGTCCCTTTTATATGATCACACCTCTTATCAATGAATGGCTTATTTTATGTTGATCGCTGCCAATCTTAATAATCATTGAATATATCGCTGTCTTAAAGATATTAATCTCAACCCTTTTATAAATACTGATATCTGCCACAAGGATCGTGGCATGCTTAATTAATAATCTTCCTTTCCTTAGCAGATTCATTGTCTTAATGCTAATTTCTGATCTTATACTTGCTGTTAAATATAGATCGCTGTCTTCAACAAATACTTGATGACTCTTTAATCACTTCTATTATTAGGAATCGCTGCCATAATATGAATCGCAGCCATAGAATAAGTTTGTATTATTATAATAATAATTATATTTATAAATTAATTTAATATTTATATTTATATTAATAATTATATTTTAGAGTATTATATAATAATAATAATATTTAATATTTATATTTATATTAATAATATATCTTGTTAATTATCTAAATAATATATTATATATATTTATAGTAATATATATTATATTATAATTATAACATTTATATATATATTCATTATATTATAATTATAATATTTAAATGATTAATATTTATATTTGTTATTTATATTAAATATTTATATTATAATATTTAGTTTATAATATTTAATTTATAATATTGAATTAGAATATATATGATTTATATAAAATTTAATTTATTATTTTTAATATATTTAATCTATATTATTTTATGTAAGAATATTCGATTTATAATATTTAATATGGATATTCATATCTTTAATTTGAATGAATAATACATAATCGATTCAATTGTAAATCATCAATATAGGGACATGATAGAGACCTTTCAAGAAGGGTTCAGAAAGTGAGCCATTAACATCAATTTGAGTGAGAGCATCTTGAAACAAGACTTTTACCATCTTACATAATTCATTGGGAAACCCAAAAGCCTCCAAAATAGAGATGATAAATGACCACTCTACTCTGTCATAAGCCTTTTCAAATTCAAGGAGCAAAATCCCCACAATTTAATTATAATTATTGGCCCACTCCAGGGCTTCCCGGCTGGTAATCAAGTTTTCAAGTATATACCTATCCTTGATGAAACCTGTTTGGGTGCTATTTATAATTCTAAGAAGAATATCAGTGAGCCTCAAAGCAAGAGCCTTGGCAAGAATCTTGTATGAAACATTCAATAAAGTGATCGGTCTTCAATTCTTCATGTTATTCTTCTCTCCCTCTTTTGGAAGGAGTTTTATGATGCCTCTGTTCACCTTGCTACCCAAAGAACCTCTATGTATTGCTTCTTTGTACATCTTAAACAGATCATCTACCACCCATTCAATATTACCTTTGTAGAATTCTATTGGAAGACCATCAGCTCCTAGGGATTTCCCATTCTTGAAGGAATGATTTGCATTTGCAATTTCATCTTTTGTGATATCTTGCCTCAACATGAAAGCCAATTCTTCATTAATCTTTTTGAGGATAATCTTTTTAGAGAGCTCTTGAGCTTGCTTACACCTGGTATTATTGTCATTGGCAGTAAAAAGATTTTTATAAAATGTTCTAAAGATCTCCTTGATATCTTTATTGCTTCTGTACCAATTATCATTCTCCAAAATTGGGCCTATAGACTCCATGCTGTTCTTAATCCTCAACATGTTGAAAAAATATTTGGACACTATGGCACCCTCGTTGATCCAATTGAGTTTGGCTCTCAATTTAGCTCCTTGGGCATTCTTGGTTTGAAGACATCTGAGCTGATGTTTGATGTTTCCAAGAGACTGTATGAGTTCTTGATTATTCTTGTCATTCTGCACTTCATCCTTGATCCTCAAATGTTCATTTTGCAGGGCACATTCATACTTTCTACTATCAATAGCATATTTCTTTCCAATTGCTTGGAATAGTGTTCTGCAACTACTAACTAGGTTCTCCCAAAAGAAGATAGCTGACTCATTAGGAAAGAACATCTTGTTGATATTCCTAAGAGTAACAATGCCATCCATACAATCTTTGCTTTTGAGCAACTCAATATTTAATTTGAACAGATTATCTCTCTTGATGACATTAACATGACTTAAATCCTTTATGCAGATGCTGGCCTCAATAGGATGATGGTTAGAAAGAGTACTTGGGATGACTTGGATGTAGTTCTGATCATTTTTGTTCTCAAAGCAAAAGGTGTTCTCTTGAACATAGAATTTGTCTAGCCTACAATAAATTCTTTTCCCATCTTACTGGCTATTACACCAGGTGTACCAAATGCTCTTGCTATCTTTCTTCTTACCTTCCATTGGATCAAATAATTTCAATAGCTTTTTCATTCTTTGCCAGAAGAACTGCTCATTTCCTTTCCATGCCATTGGAGTTCCTCCATATTTGTCTTCTTTTCGTTCCACCATATTAAAGTCTCCACCAAAAATCCATGGGACTTTTGGAAGGTCAGAAGCCAACCACTTCCAAAGTTCAATTCTTTCTCTATAATCATTGGGGGCATAGATTGAGCAAATTCCAAATTCGGTGCTGCTCCTTTCAGTAATCACCCATACATATCTGTTGCAAGGTGAACATCCATTCTGTACAATATATTTGGCCCATTTTTGATTGATAAGAATTGTTGTTCCTCCTTTACACTTCTCATGATTAGAAGTGAAGAAGGTTGCATCTTTCCAAACAAATCTTAGGGTATTTTCAAGGTGAAAACCAATGGCTTTCACTTCTTGGAGCAAAAAACAATCAACATCCTTCTTATTATTTCAAAGAGCTCTTGGCACGTATTTTCTATCAGGGGATTCCAACCCACTAATATTCCAACTGATGCAGTTTATATTCATTTATGGAGGGAGGTTAATCTACTTTTGATTCTTGTACAACCTGTCAAAGCATTTGGGAATTTTTTCTCCTTTCCCTTTTTTCCCAAGCTTTTGTGAACTATCACCTCTATTGGTTTGTTTTCTTTTCTTTTTATCATCTTCTCTATTACTGACGTCCATATCAACTTCTTGATCAATACAATCCCCCTGAAATAGAGGGTTGATACAATCCATGTTCTTGTTTCCATTATTTGGAACACTCTCTTCCGGAAGGGTTTCAACACTAAGACCTCCAAAGTCTGCTAAGTTCAAAATATTGGGAGCGTCTTGGGGTTTTGATTCTTGGGCAATTTTCCTTTCCCTTATTTGCTGTTTAAGTTTGTACAAGACAATTTCTTGGGCATTTTTCTTGTGCTTATTGAACCCCTGCTCAGGGAGGTTACCCTCTTTATTGTTATCCCCTTCCTTAGGGGGGCTTACTTCTTTTGGGAGATAAATACTAGTGTTTCTCAATTTCCTCCTTTTCCACAGTTAACATTTCCACATCCTCATTCTTTGCTTGTCCCTTTTGTAACTCCATCCTAGTAATTGTGACCCTTATTATTTTTGTATTTAGCAATGATAGGGCAATCGTTTTTTTGGTGTCCATCACTTTTGCATAAGAAACATGCATTTAGCCCTCCAAGCCCTTCAACCTCACAAGTATAAGTTTTCTTGTCAAGTTGGAATTCAATGGCTGTCGGGATTTGAATCCTTGTATTAAGCAAGAGTAAAACTCTGGCATTCATATGGGGTAGTGTTGACTTGGTGTCTTCAACTCGAAACACTTTACCAATAGGCTTGAGAAGCGGAGGCAAAAAGGCCCGTAGCTGTGCCAAAACATTTTTTATGTTCATCCATCTAGAGATTGAACAAAACAAAATCTCCTCATGGGAAATTTCAGGTGACCACAAAACTGTTTTAAACACTGATTTCCCAATATTCCAAAATTCTTTCTTAAGGACTCTTCTCTGCATATTGTGATTCTTTAAAAATATAAGAAACAATCCTTTTTGAAACATTTGACAAAAAGAAATATATATTCCCAGTTTTTAACCCTATACATTAAGCAACCAATTATCAAAAAATTTCCTCAAAGGAATGCTTTCAATATCCATGCAAGCAAAAAAACAATAGTAGGATTAATTTGGAGTATCCCTGGCAAGAGAGGTTCCTTACCTTCTTCCTTGTCCCCTGCACTTTCTTCTGCTCCTTGACCGTCGTTTGCTCCACCGTCGACTCAGACTCCGACTTCAAATTCGGCATCCTTTGGTGGCGTCTTTGCATCTTCCACGTCCAAGATTTCCTTGAAGGATTTTCGCTCTGTAGGCACCATTTTCTCAGCTCCACTATCCAAACCCTTCTCATTATTCCCCATCAAATCCACCTGTGAGCAGTTAATACATCTTCTTGAGCCAGTGACTGATTCTCAAGAGTCTTAATTGACCCCGTACCCCGACTCACCCACCCCAAGATCACCAATTTAAAAAGCGGCAAAATAAACAAATTCAAATTCAAACACAACTTTAAAACTTAAAGAAAACAAAACATAAATTGAAATCTCTCCTAGGTGATCACACGCGTTCATGGACCGGGAGAATTCAGACAAAGAAGCACCAAGATGACGAAGTATACTAATCAAAGTCAATTTCAGCAGGGAGGAAGCTCTCATCAGGTCGAAAATGGAGGGTGGCTGTTTGTTTCCCTATATCAACCTTAGAGCTCCCTCACTTCTCCGTCTTCCCTATCGAAACCCTAAAAATGGAAATTGATTAACACAGATTTCATTATTGGATTATTGAAGTCAAAGGTAAGGGTTTTATTTATGTAGTTGTTAACTGACTAATTAAATACTCTAATTTCATTGCATTTGACTTTACTTTCAAAGCACATTGAATAACATTTACAGATTGCATGGGTTGACAAGGACCATGGTCAGTGATTGTGATCTAAAGTTACTAGTAATTTCTAGAAGGAACTGTTGAGCTTGCAGATGCTACTCTATTCTTCAGTAGAAGTTACTTTCTTCAGACTAATGGTCAGATAGAGATTGTCAATAAGATCCTTGAGGGTTATTTCTATAATTATGTAGTTGATTTACAGGGTATCTGGTTCATATGTTTACACTTTGTTGAGAAATGGTACAACACATAGTTTGCAAACTCTCCGAGTCGCCGAGTACTCTCGAGATTTTTTGCTCCGCGAGTACTCACAAGGTTTACTCTCCAAGTTTTTTTGCCGAGTATTTGAAAAAGCTCGCCGAGACTCACCAAAAACTCGCCAAGTTTTTCCAAATACTTGACTTGTTGCGTCAGCAATCCATCAAAATCGCGGAAAAAAACACTCCAAAACTCTGTTTTTTTGGTGTTATAAGCATTGTTTTTTGCCTTTTTAAAAAATTATGAAAATGGTGTGCGCCATGAAGGTCTGTGTGGTTTTGAAGGTCTTCATTTGGGCACTGCCTCTGGACCCCACTGGGGGCGTTGCCCCCAAACCCCTAACCAAACTCATTTTGTACATTTTCTAGCTGTATTTTGCATAAAATTTATGTTTTTTTCAAATATTTAAATTTAAAAAAAAATTAAAGTGTTCTTTAAGTTGCCCAGTTTTGCTGAGTTTTTGCCGAGTTTTTACTGAGTACTCTCCGAGTTGGAAATTTTTGGCTTGCCGAGTACTCTCTGAGACCGAGTTTGCGAACTATGGTACAACACCACATACCAAATGTACATAGGTGCGAGCCCATTCAAAAACTCTACAGTTATGGCCTGCCTTCATTGATTATTTTGGATCTACAGGTGACCAAGGTACTGATAATATGAGACTTAAATTTGGATAGCGAGCAGATTTTGCAGTCTAACAAGGAACATTTGAAGATGACACATGATCGGATGAAGATCTGAGTGGATTGTCACATTTCTGGGAGAGAATGTAGGGTGGGAGATCAAGCCTTTATCAAGCTTCAATAGTACAAGCAAACTTCTCTCAGGGAAAGGGCCTACAAAATTCTTTCACCCAAATATTATTTACACTTTAGAGTTCTTCAGCAAAGAGAAATGGGATGTATCATGGATTCGTGCTGATGGAGGTAAGTGGAGTAGGTAGTCTACCAAAATATCCCCATTGGATGATGAGTGTGAATTGATATTAATTCCTTATTGGATCCTTACAACCTGAGACAAGTGCCTGCAGACAGAGTACCTAATTTAGTGGACTAGTTTGCTTGCCAAAGATGCCTCACAGGAGAGCCCCAACATCTTGTAGCACCTAAGAGGGCCAACCAAATTAGAGGGGTAGACTCATAACGAATAAGCAGCCTTAGGAATAGAAACTACAAAATCCATGTAAGGCAACACTTATTATATGAAGAAATATGATAGGAGGATGAAAGATCCCTGATGGATCCCTTTGCTGAAATGAAGTGTTGTTTTTGTGATTTTATTTGTTTTATGATTTTTATTAATTTTTTTTTTTTGTTTTCTTTCAGACTAGAGAGGAGATGCAGAAGGGGTTTCAGTTTTCTTGAGATGTGTATTTGCCAAGATAGCAAATAGATATACATACAGCTGCAATCTCAAATAAAATGGACTAAAAATAAATATTAAATGATAGAAAGATACCAACTAAGAAATTGAGGCACATACCCATCAGATCTGTATTTTATATTCAATGTAAAGCCTGGTTTGCATCCCTACTTGCATACAAAGATAGTATTGGCCTAGAAGAGGCTATGCATGCAACTGAGAATGAAGGATCTGAAGAATAAGGCTGATTTGGTACTGTTGCAAGCTTAGATCTGCAATATAATGCCCTGAATCTGTCCAATGATGCACAAATGAAGACCTGGAGTAGGCCTCCCACAAACATGAACTGGGTTGTCGTCCAATTCACCAAAATCCTTGAGAGTTTTCGTTCCCAAGAGTCTGAATGCTGCTGCCCCCTTCCTCAGAGTTCAGAGCTGCCATGAAGCTTCAAAAGATATGCAAAAAGATGACTCCAAAAAGCACTTCAAAGTCACTTTATTCTTTTCCCAAAGTGGGCGTCCACTTTAGGGTTCCAAAAGGGCATCAAAATTAAGAATCTTTGAAAGATTCTTTTATTAATGAAGACTCATAAGTTGGGCGCCCAAGTTGAGGGCCCAACTTCATTATTAAAAGACCACCTTTTTAACACAACATTGTGTCAACTAGGTGGGGGTCCTTTTAATAACTTATTAATATAAAGTGACATGTTATTCACTTTATTTTATTTTATTTTTATTAAATATTAAAGCCACACTTTAATATTCAATAAATATTCCAATTCCATCACCTGGCCATCCTGAACTGAGAACTGCTGTAGCCCACTCCACTGGTGATGTCGCCACGTGTCATGCTAACTGACAGTGCCTCCCTAAAATGTAGGGATACCTCCTAAAAAATAGGGAATTTGACCAAAACTCCAAAAATGCTCCTGGAGGTCCCCTGATGCCTCCTGGTCAACTCTCGGTCAAACCCTAAAAAATAGGAACCTTTCCTAAAAAATAGGAAACTGTCACAAACTGTCTGGAAAGGCCTGTAAAGCTCCCTACCAAGCTACACTGCCTCTGGATAGGTCCCCTAACCACTCCGCTGACCTACGGAAACCTGGATGATAGGTCAACTCTCATGTCTCTGCTAGACAGCGCTAAAGAGGGGACATGACAGAGGAGCTGGCTGTCCAAGTCAGTAGTTCTCTGCATCTAAGATAAGTCAAGTTAAAGTCAGTTAGCATCTAGTTGGCATTCAATTCCTAGAATCAAGGTCAGTTAGTTTTCAGTTAAGATTCCATCCATGTAGTTAAGTGAGCGGTCATTGATTAGTCAAGGAAGATAAACGCCATCAAACTTCATTTTTTTCTTCTATCCACCTGCACTATAAGAAAGCTGATTGTAATCATTTCGAAAAGCTTTTTTGGATGAATAGAGATTCTCATGGTCAGATATGAAGAATTGATGGTTTCTCATTGAAGAGCTTGGGCTTGTCTATGTTATGCACTGTACCTTAAATGGGATATTTACATTTTCATCCTATCTTCTTCTGTTATACAAGTTAATCTATTTCTGGTGATCACTTTTCTGAAGCCTAAATTAATAGTGCTAAAACTCAGACACACTATTGTATGCCTACATGTAATTTCTGGGCTAACAATCTAAGGGTTATGCAGTGATTGTTTGTGGTTCAAACTGCTGTGTTTGTTTTGCATTTATTACTGGCTTTACAGATCTATAACGCTGTGTATTGCAACCTGACTGCTGTTTTTTCTGAAAATCTAACATGTAGTGCTTACCTTGAGGAATTTTTAAGTTAGTTTGCTGAGACAAGTTTTTCCTGAAGCAAATTTTTGCAAGTTGGATTCTAGAACATCAGCATCATTTCACACCATGAGGGGATTTATTGATTATCTTTAAAGAGTTACTTCTAGTTCTAGGTATCTATATGAGATATCTCAAGTATATCTTTGGGGAATTTTATTGTAGTGAATGATGATGTACATGAACCTTGATTACCTGCAACCGACATGATTAATTGCGGTCTATTTGCATTGTTGCTTTATAGTTGTTCTATATCTAGATTGGAGGTGGCCTTGCATATGATGTATAATATCTGTCGCATATAAATTGACATCTTTCTTCCCAATTTACTTTACTGTGCGTTGACTTTTGATTTCTGGTTTATTTATTTTACAATGCTTAATGCTTTGGAGGGATTCCTAAAAAATATATTTGGTAAGTTGTGATTGCATCTGTTTTCAACTTCCAGATACTATTCTAACTTTCTTTTTATGGTTGGATGTGTGATATGTAGGAAAAGTAAAACTATTAGCTTGTCATTAGTGGTTGTGAAATGTAGAAATTTCTTCTGAATTGGAAAGGAACTCAGAATTGAATGTGATACCAATGTGTATGACCCAGCCAGGTGTTTGTTGTCTTTGAATTTTCTTCTGAGAATGTTTTCATTTGTTTTTGCATAGTGAGTTTCCCCTTCTTGTTCCCCCAATTTTTAGACATGTCAAATGTGGCATCTATATTCAAATTTCCTTGCACGGATTTGTGCACATCAAATTAATTTTTGTGGTCTATCAGCTGTACGATGTCATACATTGTTAGCCACTTGAACTTTTGTCTGTTTTAATCTTATTTTGTTTCTATAATTCTATGTTAATTCTTTTGGCAATCCTATACAGGAAGGGATTCTGGAGGGATTCCTTCTTAAGCAATTAAAATAGTTTTCCATTTTATCCTAATGGTAACTTAAAAATAAATATGTAGTGCAAATCCTCTTATTTCTTCCCATAATTGTCCCCTGGACTTTTGACAGCAGTGTCTTCAAATGTATTCCCTGTGCATTATGGTCTGTAATATGTGCTTTGCTCTCTAGAGCACAATATGGGATTCTTCATTCCAGCAAATTAACGTCTTGCTTTGGTTAGAATGTTTTGATAATGCATTTTTTTCACTTAGAAGAAAGGCTTCTGAAGCATCTTTTTTCTTAACAGGCATTGGCAGCACTGGGGTTGAAAACTGGCGGTACCTGTCAGCAACGTGCAGAGAGGCTCTTTTTGACAAAGGTATGCTTAGCATTGTTTGGATTGTTTGAAATTCTCAAATTGAAAATAACTATGTTACCCCAAGTTTCCGGGACGGGGACGGCAGGGGACGGGGGGGTGAGTTTCGGGGACGGCTTTTTTTCGAGCCATTTTTGGGGAAGGCAGGGATGGCAAAGGGGATGACTATATAAAAAATAGGGAAAATTTAAAATATATAGGGAAATTTAAAATATTCATATGATAACATTGATAAAGCATTCATCATATACGTTATAGAATCATAGATCCTTAATACATTACATTTATATTGAATTGAGAGTTCACATGAGAGTCGAACAAATTCGCAAATGTCAAAACTTAATTGCTTTAATTCATTGTCAATGTCCAGTTCTGGATGTGGGTGTGTTTAGTACGCTGCATTAGTTTAATGAATCTCAATTTGCTTATAAACTGTTTTGAAGAAATATTAAAAAATACAAAATTATTTATTGCTGTATTACTTCTGGGTATTTCTGGATTTGTTTTATTACTGTTGTAGTATTTCTGGGTTTGTTTTATGCACATTTAGTATAGCTTATGACATCCTGTTTGCTTTCCTATCTATGGCCAGACTGTATTTACCATAAAATTAAAATACTCATTGTATAAAAGGAGAAGTAAGATGGTTACTGGCAAAAAATATAGCATGTTCAGAGATATTCTCCATTGCTGCCTTGTCTTAGAGCATATTATGTTCCATCTCTAGAAATCATGCTCAAGATCGCCAATTGGCGGAGTCACTTCTACAACCAATCATCTTGTGCTCAAGGCACCTACCAGGCATTTGTAGGGAGCTGCTTGTAGGCATGTGTAGCTATGGCAAACAAATGCCATGTCTTGCTGGTAGGAGTTACTAGTCATGCACTAAGTGGTCAACAACATAGCACAGTGCTCCAGAAAGCTACTGTGATCGTTCCAAGCTAAACCCAAATCTAGGTATAATGGCATTAAGCTGCTATATGAAATATATATTTTTTTAAATGCTAGGATTTAAAAAAAAAAAAAAAAATGTTGCTTTTTGTTGGAGATGGCCGGCCGTCCCCTTTCATTTTCTTGGATGTCCCCAAGTTTCCGGGATGTCCCTAGAACGTTCCGGAAATGGGGACGCCAACAAAAATGCTGGGGGCGCGTCCTCGGGTTTCCCTGAAATAATCAGTCATGTGCCCAGCCTAAATATCTTTAATCTGGTTTGGAATCTTACTGGGCACAAACTCAAGATGATCACATAGTAGGCTAGGGCAGTTAAACATATTATGGGGTAGTTTCTTTTAAAACTTTTGCATTTTATATTGATCATGGAAAATTTCCTTTCTATACTCAAAATTTGCAGATAACTTGTATTTGACATGAAATAGAAAACTTTTTAGAATACCAAGAAATATTTTCTGCTAAACAAACTTGAACAAGCATTCTCTGCTAAATATGTGTGGTGCAATATTTTGTGCTAAGTCTGCAAACATGGAGGCTTTATTCTTAAGATACATATATATGCTTTGTTTGCTTGTGGATATAGTGTTCTAGAACCTTCTAATTTGTAAATGGAAGGTGGACACTTGTTCATGCTTAATCTTGCTTTTGTAAATTCAGGGAAAATATTTTTGTCTACATAATTTACAAGAAACCACAGCATTGGCGTACTCATACTATTTATTTTTTCTGTGGGTGGTATCATAATATGCCACCTTGCTGATATTATCTTAATGGCCTGTACTTTGTAGTCCCATCAACTGATGTTTGTCATTCATGGATGTGACTGTAATTTTTTTGGACAAGAGAAATAAGTCTTAAAAAGATTTGGGATTCTTCTAGTAGTAGCATAATATGCTCCCCTGCTGGTAATCTTAACAGGTTCAACTTTGCAGTCCCATTGGCAGGTGTTGTTTGTTCACACACATTAATACAATATCTTTGTTACTTTGGAGTAGAGAAACTAGCCTAAAATATTTTGGGATTCTTCTCCCTTGCTTCTTCTGTAGCTATAGGTGTGGGTTTGCAAACAGTAATGCCTCTTGCTTCCACTGATGGTACTGCTACCTTTTCTTTATTGGTTTTAAGTTTTAACTCAAACTTTACAAAAGCTGCTCCACTATCTCTACCATTTACTCTAAGACCATGGTCTTTGGTGAATAAGGTACAGGTGGAAACCTTATAAGTGTTGGTTTTTAGCTCAGTTTGGAACTTCTGCACAGGTTCAATGTGAATGCGCAAGTAGTTCGAGTTATTTCTATTTTATTTATAAAGTGAAATCTTTTATTTGGGCAATTAAGTCTAATAAAGTGCGAAAGTGTTGGTGTAAAATTATATTTACACATTAGCATAAGTTAATTAGGGACTTAATTAGGAAAGCATTTTCCTTTATTATGTGTCAATCTTATCACGTAGGATAAGATTGCTCTTTTTTTTGGCTTTGTCTATTTTTGATAAATGCGAATGTATATCTATGTATTATGCCATTGTGAATAATTAATGCACATGAAGCATTGGTTGCAATTTGATCTCTCATTTTGGTTTTTGCTTTTTGAAGCAATCCTCTTGTGTAGAAGAAATGCTACAGATGATTTTGGGAATCTAATAGAAAGCACTAATGACTTAGAGTTATCTTCCAAGTCATCTCTTGCGTGAGATAAGGTTGCTTTCTTTTTGAGAGATAAGATTGCTTTATTGGAAGATTAGATTTTTAGTTGATCAATATAAATATAGAGGCAAGATAGAAAATTAATAACTCAGAGCAGTGTAATATTTCTGTGCGACAAAAGGACTAGTTATAGAGGTTGCCTTCTAAGTTTTTCAAGGAATGTGAAGCAGATTGAAAGGTGTAAAATATTTGTGTCTTTGTTCTTTGTTTCCATAATTTAAATTTCAATGATTTGTATGTTTAATTCAATGTCATTTTAGCATTAAGAGATTTTAAATCATGATTGAAATTTTGACATGGTATCAAAGCTAAAGGTAGGTTCAATTTTTTTGCAGCTTGGAAAAGAAATGTGAAGGGTTTTCTCTTTAAAAATTTACAGGTGTTTTTTACAATAAAATCACAACTATTTTAGAGAAACCGCATCAAGATTGAAGGGAAAATTGTGGGGGGTCTCTTGCAAAATCACGACTAGGTTTTGTGTTAAATCGCAACTAGATTAGAGGGAAAATCGCGGATGAAATAAATGAAAAAATCACGTAGGATTCGAGTTAAAAAAAATCTCATTGTTTATTTAAAAAAATTGCACAAGGGTTATAAAATCGCAGGCTTGGCAGGAAAGAAAAGTCATGACCAGAAGAAATAAAAAACTGTTTTGGGTTTTTATGAGGTTTCGTCCCTGGGTTTTGGCGGAGTTGGTAAAACCCACAACTAGAGCATTTTTTTATTAGATTCCTCACGGCCAAGGTACAAGATGTGTTCATAAAAATCGTTGCTAGGGTTTGGCTGAGTTTGAGGGATTTTTTCAAGTAGTTTTTGCTGGCGGCTAGGGTTTCTAGATCCATAAGGTATTTTTTAAACATTAGCTAGAAGTGAATTAGCTAGGGTTTACTAGCAAGGTAGTGAGATAGGGTTTTCGTAACCTAAGGTTTGAAAAGTTTTTTTTAAAGTTTTTTGAGCGGTTCATTTATTTCTAGATTTGAAGAGTTTGTTTTTTGAAAAAATATATATATTTTTTAATGTAATATGCACACCCAATTTTTATTTTATTTTTGCAAGTATAAAATGTCAATGCAATATCTGAACACTTTCTGATCATCAAGATCCCGATGTGGGCAAGGTGAGAGTATATGGTGCTTACGACCACACACACAACTGCTATGAAGATTGCAATGCTAGAATGCTCCACGATGGCACACAGGGCGGCAAGCCGACCCTATCTTCACTTCTTCAGTGGAGTGGCCGATGCAACACAAGAATGAATGCACTAGGCGGCTGAGCCGACCACAGCTACACTTATTTAGTGGAGTGCGTGAATACATTTACAGAATGAAGCACACGAGGTGGCTAAGCCAACCTTACCGATGCTTCTTCAATGGACGTGTGCTAACATGCAGTGCCACTGGCAGAATGTCTATGCCGATACAGAGCAAAATGGTCGATATTATTAGGTTTGTTTGATGCCAAAGTGGGCTAGAATGAAAATGCTATAAATACTGGCAGTAAACCATCCAGATTACAATATGAAATTGCATGCAAATATGACCCATGGCGGTACTACCATCCAGGGCTTACAAACACAGATTGATTGCAACTATAGAATGTAATACAATGATAATGAAGCTGCAATATCAACTTATATTTCTGATATCAAATTGAATATAATGCGGCAACTCATAGAAACTCACTGAAATCACAAGGAAATATGATAGAAAGCATGAAATAACAACCAATATTGAAAAACGCTGAAACATACCACTCCAAAATTGAAACTAGAAGTTTGGTTGGAGGTGAAACCTCTGAAATCACTGCTGTTGCAGGTCTGATATGCTGTAGCAGCACTGTAGAAACCCCTAACTGCAGATCAAAGTCATCAAGAACTCTTCCAAAACCCCTATGTTTACCTCCAAACATTCACAAAGTGCTAAAACATCCTTGGACGCCACCAAACAAGGTGAAACATGCAGAAAATATGGGTTGGTCTGCAATTTCTAACCCTCATGTCCCATTTGCAAGAGGTACAACCTATACCCACTAGTACGGCCAGCAAAATACTTCCCAAACTCACTCAAAAAATCAGTTTTAAAGCACTAACACTGGTGCCTAGACATCAAAAAGATTTCCCAATCGTTAGTCTGAACCTTTCTTCAAGGAAATTCGCTCAGCAAGCATTTTGGTACGACAGTGCTGTAAAGAGAAGTACGGCCCAGCAAAGACAAATCTTCACAACCACTACAAAATCTTCAACATCCAAACATCAAACCAAAAAAATCCAAAATACCAAGCTCAAAGCACATCAAATATGTCCATTTTCAACAGCAACACAAAAAGCTTTACTTGCAGCACAGGTGTGATCTCAGGGTGAAATCACCAACTCCAGCTAGGAGGGTTTCCATCCTCGAAATTGGTATTCCTATAGGGTTTTCGTCCTCAAGAAATAAGGAGGAATTCAAGTTCTCTCATAGAGCAATAAGAAAATTTCAAAACGATAGTCTCTAAACTCACAAATGAGCTCAACTCCTTATAAAGGCACTTTTAGGGTAATTCAAGTGAGAATATAATAATAATTTTCACTTCTTCCATATTCTCCACAAAATAAATAAATAAAAAGACGTTTTAATTTGCTCACTGAAGTTACTTTATGTCCCCCATGCCTAGCGCCCCTCTTTTTGCACACTCAAAAGTCACTTTTAAATAATTAAAAAGTTGTCAATTGAAAAATATAAAGTAAAGGTACTTTTTGACAACTTAAATAATTATTTAAATAAATTTTACCTTCCACCATCCAATTAGCCTATATGAGAAAACATTGAGAAATAGGCTAATGGTCACTGAACTGCTTATGAATGAGAAGGGGACATTACATTTAATGACGTCGCCTAGTCTTCGATTCGAAGATAGGTTGGATAGTGTGTTAAATTTTCTGCCTTGGAAAGTCAAAGAGACGTTGCTTCTGGAGGAAAATGATCTTTGGGACATCATAAAGGATCAGGTGGCTTCCCAACAGATCCGTAGGATTTTATAGTTCACAAGAAAGAAATTAAAGCTAAGCGGATGATCTTGGATGCGGTGAAGGATCATTTAATTCCGTACTTGTCAAAGAAGAAAATAGCGAAGGAGATGTTCGACGCTCTGGTTAGTCTTTTCCAGATTGAGAACATTAATGTGAAAATAATATTAAGAAATAAACTCAGATCCATTGAGATGTCCAGTTTGGACAGTGCTACCAGTTCCTTGATGAAGGTCACTTAGCTTCGTGACCAACTTGCAGTAGTTG
Organism: Cunninghamia lanceolata; assembly: GCA_027924645.1. Lineage (NCBI taxonomy): Eukaryota > Viridiplantae > Streptophyta > Pinopsida > Cupressales > Cupressaceae > Cunninghamia > Cunninghamia lanceolata. Next base: position 957,403 of record BSBN01001018.1, read on the forward strand.
GGAAAAAGGTGGAAGATGCAGAGCTAGTAATTGTTGTCCTATTTTGCTTCCTAGCCAAATAGCCCAAATCCATAAAATCTCTAAGTGTTTTCCTTATTTCCCCTTAAAGCCCTAGGTTTTACGGTCATATCTTACCTTATGTTATAATCCATCATTGACTGTCTAGCCTAGGTTACTGATCGCTTAAGTTATAACCTCGAGTCCTATATGTCATGAAGTGACCGGCCCCAAGTCCTATGTTTACCTTCTATTGACCATCAAGGTCATGTTCTTCATAAGTTCTTAGGTCCTAAGTCATTCTCGGGGCCGAAGGTGCCACATGGTAGGATATCGTGAGCTCGCAGGCCGCCAAGGTTGACGTCATGTTCCTACTGTGGGGCTGCGAAATGAGGACAACTGTAAAGTTTATCGGGGGCCCATGGCCATAGGATCGATGACTCCGTCGGACGAAGCAGATCGCGCTAGGTGTCGAAGGATTTAAACGGTGGGGCCGCAACTTTGAGGATCAAACGGTAGTGCGGTGTCGTAGGTGAATCTTATCTGCAAGAAAGATTCTATGCGTGACCGTGAGATGTTGACACGTGGCACGTTGGCGCTTCTCCATAGGATCTTTCGGGGTGGCCCCTATACGCTGAGACCTTTTAAAAGAAAAGTGACTCATTTGTACGCTTAGCGCCACCGTGTTATTTCGCGGAGGTTTCTTCCCCGCTGAGCGTTGTCTTGGCTCCCTGCGAAACCACGAATATTGCCACGTATGCATGGGTCCTGAGCCTCAACGCAGAGTTTAAAAGGAACACGGTGGTTGTTGATTAAAAAAAAAAGGCAGACTCGTCTACGACCCAAATTCAAAAGAGACCCTCAGGCATCTCTAAGGCGGTAAATCGTGCCATTTGAGGAAAAAAATGCAGACTCTATCAACAGGGGAAATTTAGAGGCCAATTATTCAAAGGATTTAGAGCCGATGAGATGTAGACGTAGAGACTCAAGGGTTCAAAATTTAAAGTGTTGCAAAGGCTTTGCCCGAGGATTTTTGTCTTACCTGCCATCAATGAAGATCAAATCTTGTCAGTTGCCCCTTTTCAAATATTTGTTGCATTTATGGTTGCAGATCAGGGATTCAGCTGCTTGCATTGAAGACCCAAAATATCTTCCAACTGTCTATGGATTCCAGATATTTTCTGCAATTAATTCTTGCAGATAGACATCCCTTCGGACAGATATTTTCTGACAGAACCCAAGGGGCAATTTATTGTAACCTAATTAGGTCATTTGGAATCAGATGCTATATATGCATGAAATGTAAGATGTAAAAAAGGTTGGAAAATAGTTGGATATTCTGATGCCTTTGTATTCCAAATGGAACTTTCCTCTGTTGTAACTGTGCCTCTTGATTAATACATTTGGTGTTTTACTTTTCATGACCTTTTAACTCTGTGTAGTCTTAGAGTTGGCTATTGTTTGTGAATGTTTAATTCCTGGCAATCCATTCTTTACCTCTGTTAAAATCTTCATGATCTATATAAGTTTATCAGCTGTATTTCTTTATTTGTGCATCTCAGCTCTGTGAATGTTCTTTATTCAAACCTGGTGTATCACCTCCCCTTTATTTTCAGTTTCATCCTTCTCCCTCTTTTCATAACTAGTGTATAAATTAGGTTTAGTCTTAGGATCGTTGGATACTTCATTTAGCAAAGAAACCAGCCTCTCTTTGGAGATTCGGCCTCCCTGTAGGGTCCCACACCTGGAGGTCGTCTCAATGTTTCAGTAGATTGTTGGAGCCCTAAAAGCCTTCAACACTGGGTGCAAATCTATGTGACAACAATAACCTTAGCTTTGAACAGGTTCTCATCTTCATGGCGTGCTTTTATTTAGGGGATTTGTGCTAGGGAAAAGCTTTCTTCTTTTGAGAGACTGTGGGATGATTCTATCCAAGAGGAAACTCAGATGGAGTCAAAAGCCAACAAGAAGGTGGTGATGAGAATGGAGTTGTCTTGGGACAGACAAAAAGAAATAAAAGAAAAGGGAACAACAAGGGAAAGGGAAAGGACAAGGATTCATCATCATAGTCAGGAAAGAAGGAATTGAGTAAAATAAAGTGCTTTAGTTGTCATAAGTTTGATCATTATGCATCGTAGTGTCCAAACAGAAAGAAGAACTAAGGGAAGCAACAACAAAAGGAATTTGTAGCCTCTGCATAAACTCATATGAGCGAGTTTGCTGCCAAATTCGAGAAAGATTTCTGAATGGTTTCTTGTCTTTCTACCAACATAATTTTAAAGGATGCCTAGTTTGTGGATAGTGAGGCCTCTAGGCATATGACATCAGCCCAATAATGTTTTACCAAACTGAAAGAACACAACTCTAGAGTTCAGGTTGAGCTTGGTAATGATGCCAAGTATCCAGTAGCAGGAGTTGGTACAATTCCTTTTCAATTACACTTAGGTAACTCTTTGGAGTTTGACAATGTTTTGCTTGCTTCTAGTCTTAGGAAAAAATTGCTTTCAGTTTCGGTAATAGAGGATAAGGGCTTTGCAGTTGAGATCAAGGATCAACAAGTCTTTATCAAGCTGAAGGGATCTAGCCCAATTTCAGGACAGGTTATAGGGTTTAGAGAAGGCAACCTTTATATTTTATAGGGTGAAACGGTTTCAACTCTAGTGCATAATAGTGACAATTTGTGAGTTATGGCACAAGAGGATGGGGCATTTGCATCATGTAGCATTGCCTATTCTGAGGGAGATTGTCACAAGACTTCTAGAGTTCAGTATTGAACAATAGGGAGTTTGTAGAGGATGCACATTTGGCAAGTTTTCCAAGCAACAAGCATAGGTCTAAAGGGATTTTAGACTTAGTGCATTCAGATGTGTGTGGATTGATGTTAGTGGGATTAGTTGTAGGAAGCATGTACTATGTTTCCTTCATTGATGACTTCTCTCGCAAGACGCGGATCTATTTCTTGAAGACCAAGGATGAGGTCTTTAGCAAGTTTCAGGAGTTGAAAGCTCTTGTTGAGAACTAGACAGGGAAGAAGATCAAGGTGTTGAGATCAGACAATGGGGGAGAGTATACCTCCAAGGAGTTCGAAGGTTTTTGCAAGGAAGCAGTGATAAAGAGAGAGTTTATAGTTTCGTACAACCCACAACAAAATGGGGTTGTAGAGTCGAAGAATCGGTTAGTCATAGGTGCTGCTAAGGCCATGATTCATGACTTGGACATGCCAATGTTTCTTTGGGTAGAAGCATGTCTTACAACACCTTACATCCAGAATAGGTGTCCTCCCAGGATTTTGGAGGACAAGACACCAAAGGAGGTATTTAGTGGTGTGAAGCTAGAGGTAAGTCATTTCCACATCTTTGGTTGTCCAGTGTTGTAATGTCCCTATTTTCGGTGTGATCATTTGTAGAGGATGATGAATCTATTCCCGTAGGCTAATTCGCTTGGTAAGGCAATGATTTGTTGAGCCTTTTGCAGCTAAAAGTGACTTAAAGATTGGAGAATGGAAAGTTGATTAAAAATGACTTAAAGATCGGAGAATGGAAAGTTCATTAAAAACAACTTAAAGCTTGGAAATTGGAAAGTTGTTTAAGTAACTTAAAGCTTGGAAAAGAGAAAGTCACTTTAAAGGGAAAAGGAATAACTTAAAGCTTGGAAAAGAGAAAGTCACTTTAAAGGCAAAAGAAAAAATAAAATAACATAACAAATAAACTAATATTTTAATACCAAGTTGAGGAAGGAAAAATAAAATATTATTGTATTATGGAGGTGGACTTGTAAATTCAATAAAAAATAGAAAAGTGACAAATGACCTAGAAACTTCTCTCAATCTCTTTAGAAGGAGGTCATTTCATTGTGAAGGCATCATATTGAGTTTATTTGACATTTGGGAAACTTCCTTTTTCTGCTGTAACTTTGTTCAACAACTTTCTAGGGACGAAACCCTTAGAAACAAGTGGTTTGGACGAAAACCCAACTCACTTTGAGAGGTGAATTCACCTAGGGTTCACTATTGCACTTCTTTGCAGGTTTGAGCATTGATTTGGAGCATCAAAGAGGAAGATATTTGCAGATTTACAGATGCTAGGGTTTGAAGATATGAATTACATCATTGCTGGCAGCTAGGGTTTGTAGAGCATTGGACATTCAAGAAGATAAATTGCAGATTTGGGCATTTTCTTTGGCAGATTGTGAGGTATTTGAAGGAGAAATGTCATCTATTTACACCAACTAGGGTTTTGGAGAAGTGCTACATTTTGAAGTGATTGTGGGAGTTTGATGTCATAAAATTGTAATCAGAATTTTGGTTGAGACTCTATCAGAAATTTCAGACTTGCTGATCCAAGGTTTTGAGGACAGAATTTCATCCATTTGGCCTCTTCATTCATCTAGGGTTTTAGCGCTTCATTTGGAGGGTTTGTGAGACTTGATCATCCTCATTTTTGCAATCAAATTACATATCAGACTTCAGACTTATATCAGATCAGCATATCAAGGATTTGGAGACATTTTGTAAAGGAATTAGGGCATCATTTTGTATATCAGGTTTCATTGCTGTTATATCAGACCTCTGCTGTTCATTTTTAGTCACCTTTAATTTCTAATAAAGCATATCTTTGTATATCTTGAGGAGGCACAATCATTGGGTATGTGGAACATGTTTTGCTATTCAAATCTTTAATTTGAATAGGTTGTAATCGCTGTCATAAGTTCTATCAGACCTGTTATCTTTGTAAATTCTACTTGTTATAGTTGAAATAAAGTCATGGTTGATGTGATTCTTTGATGTTTATTGAATGCAAAGTCACGTGTTATGTTTCTATTGTATTGGCATATGTAATCTATGTGAAAACCATTGCAAACAACATCAAAACAAACACTAAACATCAGAAATCAGAACTCAGTCACATTACACGCCAAATGTTTGATAAAATGTCAAAACCACTAGAAATCAGAAAAATTAGGGCAGAATAAGAAGGGGTTCTTACAAGTGTATATCCATATACCTGTAGAGAAGAGGACAAAATTGGAACCTTCCGACAGGAAGGGTTTATTTGTGGGTTACAATGAGACTTCAAAGGCGTACATGGTCTACATTCTAGAGTTCAGGAAAGTTGTAGTTAGCAGGGATGTTAAATTTGAGGAAGATTTTGCATCCAAAAAATATCACAAATTCATTCCAGTAGCAAATGATGAGCAGGAAGCTTCGAAGGTTGAGTCTTCACAAATTCTAGTTGTTTCCAATTCAGAACAACAACCTTCAAGTGAGGAGCGAGAAACTTCAGCCCTTTCTTCTATTAGGAGACTTTGATAGTTTGATTAGACATTGAGGGATGCTCAGGATCATGTTGAGGCTCCTAGGAGCACATTCAGAGAGAGTAGGTCTCCAAAGAAGTTTCCTAACTACATAGCATTGATGAGTACCATCATTGAGTCTTCTAGTCTCCAGGAAGCAATGGATTAGCAGGTAGTTGATGCAGAATTCCCTCTTCGCTAAGAGGGAGTGTTGAGTTTTTAGCTCAGTTCGGAACTTCTGCACAGGTTTAGTGTGAATGTGCAAGTAGTTCGAGTTATTTCTATTTTGTAATTCACTTAAGTTATAAGTTGAAATATTTTATTTAGTTAATTGTTATGTAGGGAAAAGGGGGAAGAGGGTTGATTTGATGATATGTTTGGATCCTCCTTTCACTACACACATTCAAGGACAGTTAAGTGAGTTGAATCACAACTTCTGCAAGAGGATTCACCTACAGGTTGGTTGTCACTTGTAATGATAGGGAAATTTGGAAATTGATGATTAATGTATTAATTTAATGCCCAATTATGCTTAAAACCCTAATTATGCAAAATCGTAAACAAACAGATGAATCCCGACAAATGCTCGGACACAGAGATGCTAAATGGAGATTAGACACTGACCAGTTTTCAAAGTTTGGGATCCTGAATTGTCGGGGGCAAAGGGACTAGCGCCCAAGCCCAATGCAGTGTTTTCTTTGAGGACTTCTGGACTCTGTTTGCTACTGATGATCCCTATTCTAGTGATTTGTAGGTCTATAAACCCGGAGGGCACAGCGACTAGTGCCCAAGCCCTGACAGTGCTCCTTTCTGCTTCTTTTTATCAGATCCAGAATCCTTATGCTTTGCAACACTCCTCTGCAACTCCACTTCGCGAGATTCAATACCTGTCACCTGCAATCACAAGGAGGGGTTGGGGGTTGTGTTTAGGAGCTTGCCTAAGTCAAGCCCTGGAATGGCATTCAAGCCTTCCAACACCGTTGTTAGATAGAGAGTGCGTATCCTTGCAGGATAGAGGCAAAAACAAATTGATAAATGATTGATTCAAACACAAATAGATATCACCTCAGAGGTGTAGCTCGCATGTAGATGAAAATCCTTCACATCATGAGAAGATGAAGCCAAATTTGCCTAACAATCACAATAACAAGACAAGTCTGCTCTGCCACAATGAATGCTCTAAATGCTCTATAATCATAAGTTCACCAAAGTATCATAGTCATCTTCTAGTTTACAAATGAAATCCTAAACATGTTTATATATGCATTCCCGCTTATTTTCGTAATTCAAACTTAAGATGTCGGGAAGGAAACCTTTTAACAGTCACAAAACCAACATTCAAATTTGGGACCTTGCCAAAATAGGGCAGGGCAAGGGCGCGAGCGCCCAAGCCCCAGGACCTATTTTGGGTCAGGGTTTAAGCTCACAGATGTCCCTCAAGCCCCATTTGACATGGGTTTCAGGCCATTTTGTCTCAGGAGTAAAATCTAACATGCATGATGAAAAACAAGGGACCCGGGAGCTAAACTTAGGAGGTAAAAGTCCTAGGGGAACATTTTACGACATAACATTAATTAAGTCTAATAAAGTGTGAAAGCACTAATGACTACGACTTATATTCCAAGTCATCTCCTGCGTGAGATAGGGTTGCTTTCATTTGCTTTCTTTTTGAGAGATAAGATCACTTTATTGGAAGATAAGATTTTTAGCTAAATAGTATAAAGATAGGGGCAAGATAGAAAATTAATAACTTAGAGCAGTGTAATATTTTCGTGCAACTGAAGGACTGGTTGTAGAGTTTGCCTTTTGAGCTTTCGAAGGAATGTGAAGCAAATTGAAAGGTGTAAAATATCTGTCTTTGTTCATCATTTCCGTAGTTCAAATTTCAATGATTTGTTTGTTTAATTCAATGCCATTTCAGCATTAGGAGATTTTACATCGTGATTGAAATTTTGACAATAAGTAGGGTTATCGGATATGCCATCCCTCTCCCCTGGTACGTGTACTGACATACACAGTACGCACATGGGTACGTTATGACTTAGATACTGTGTCCACTTATGACCAAAATGTGAACAAAGTTTTTGCTGTGTTGGATATGTTTGGATCCAACAACCTAGTTGTCCATGTTGTATCTTGTTTGTTGATGGGTTTTATATTTTACCGTGTATGATTTTTTTTGCCACTGTGTTGTGATTTCCTCTACCCGCCTTTGCATAAAATACCAGCTAATTAAAATAATTTTTGCTTATATTTTTGCCACTGTAGCGGGGGCTTGTGAAGATAATAGGCAAATAAAGATTTCGGGTGGGGAAAGCCCCCTACTGTATAACGGCCTCAACCCAATTTTGGACAAAGGAAGGTTCTTGGGTTGTTGATCTGGATGATGGGGGCTAAAATAGAATAGAGAGAGTTCAACTATGAATGCCTTGTCTAGCCATGCCAGCAAAATATCTTTGCTTCAGCAAGCAAAAGAGAATTAATCCCTACTATCAACTATTATATAGGGGTGGGCCTGACCGATGATTTCAACGAATCAATGGGGTGGAAACTGGAAACTGATTGATTTTAGGTATTAAAAGTTAAAAACTTTAAAGTTCAGTTTAGTTTAGGTAAATTACATTATTTTTTTAATGTTTTATTTTATTTTATTATTTAAATTTGGTTTTATATGTTTTCATTTTTTTTGTTATATATATATAATTGCTATATAACCTGGGTTTGGCACCCAAGGGTGACAAAACATAGTGTCAAAGCATGGGATTTTGGTACCAAGGGGCTCACTAGATCCAATAAAGAAATTAAATTATCCATCCATCTTTTATCAGCTAAAAAGAACCATTTAATTAGATACTAAATATGATTCGCAGTCTTCACATTCTTATAGTCTTCACACTCTTCCATGGCAGGGGCAAATTATAGTAGCCCCTCTCTCACAGTCTTGAAATAGCCCAATGCATAGGTGGTTGGAGGAGCAAGTTACACAGGCCCTTCCAAACCGACACCTAAACTTAAGTACATTTTTTGATTTCTTCCATGGACGGCTTGTCCAAGGACTCATCATACTAGTTAAAACTATCACCTGGGAAAGCTTAATATTTAGTACCTTGGCTATTTTTTCTAGGCCTTGGTTGAGCTTAGCTTGACCTTCTTTGAGAATGTGAAAGTGCTCTAGATTGCAGTTAAAAAAAGTTTTAGTTTGGTCCGTGACCCCATCAATGTCCTCATGTAGCAGGAAGGTCCTCGAGGTTGTGGAGAGCATAGATGCACAACTCAAAGATTGAGCCACATCAAAGACATTTTTCTGCCCAGTTGACTGTTCAAGGTCGAGTCATAGGTTAGCCATTGGTTCATAGATGCCTATGCATGGTTCTCTATCCAATTCTTTAGCAAGCCCCCAGATCCTTAGCACCCATATTCGTAGCAGAGGATTGAAAATCTCTTGAGAAATATATTATGCGAAATTTGTAGAGACTTTAGTTGTGTCAACCCTGCCACCATCCACCAGCTTGTTCACTGCCTTAGCTGATTCCATCTCTGCACACTTCTTCTCTTTACCCTTGTTGCTATTGGATGCCAAAGCCATTATGATCCTTCGGATGAACCCTGCACTCACCACCAATAGCCAGCTCAGGGCATCATCTTCCAGGAGAAACCACCAAACAAAGTAACATCTCTTTGTATCTTTGCTATTAATCTTCATGAAATGAACATTCTGTATAGTTATGTCATCATAAATTGACACCTGTGAGCTTGCACGAGTTGTAGCCATTATCACTGGATGTGTTAATCCCTTCGCTGCTTCAAACTGTCACCTCTGTCCTTAAATGCAAGATGGTGTAGATCTCTGCATTTGGGAATACATTTGACATATCCATCGATGGGCACTTAGGCATTATGTAGATGTGTCTCCTCATCATCATGATAGGGCATTCATTGTTTGGAGAAGTCACCCCATTTGATAATCAATTCAGTCCTCTTTATTTTATTTATTTATTTTTTTAAATTTAAATTTAAATTTATTTTTCCACAAATCCATCCATGAGCACGATATTGGCATACCATTCCGTGCTGAGTCCGGCCCCTCATCAGGCAGATTTATTAAATAACTATTAGTTTAAGTATATATTTATTAAATTATTTAATAAGTTCGTTATATATTGTTTAATATCATTATTATTAATTTTATTTTTGTGTGTATTTAGTATTTTTTCAATTTGCATTTACTCTATTTTATCACATATATATATATATATATATATATATATATATATATATATTTGAAAAATAGCAATGTCTTTATCTGTGTCTGTGCAACTCTGCTTATAAGACTGTCTTTGGGGAACAAGGTACAGGTGGAAACCTAATTGGGTATCATGTTTGCTGTTTTGTTCTCGTGCCACACTACATTTAAGGATTTTATGGACAAAATTTAAAAAATCATTTAAACACTTCCCATTGTGGACAGATTCTTAAATAATGTACTGTACATGCAAACAAGGTCGCATAGTTAATGGCAGCAGGCCATATACGTGGCCATACCTTGATACCATATTTGAGCAATACTAATACTTAATGGGAGATACGGCCTCCCCTCATATGACAACCGACTTGTCATCTGGAGTATTTAAAACTACTAAATGAAACAAAACTTATGAAAAATGTAGAGATCTTAATAATTATTAGATCTCCTACTGGTGCCCAGATTTTGATTCCATTATTTGCAACCCATTCCATTAGCTTCTTTTTATTCTGTGGAATAGTTAAGACAATAGTAAATAGTGGACAAAATTTAAAACATCTCCCATTGTGAAGGGAATGGGAGAGGGGACCAGATTGATGCTGAGAATTTCAACACAAAAACTGAAAGTCTCAACTATGATGTTTTGTCATTTGAATTAGGCATATTTTTGAAAAAAGATGGAACCTAACCTTATTAATGGCCAAACATTCTCAAATACATTGGAGGTTTATAATAAATAAAGGTTAAGAATAATTACTTTTATAGCAAGCTAGAACTGATTGTTTTGGTCATGTACTAGAACAGTATTACTTAAAACTAGTACTTGTAAGACAACAAAATAATGCAATACAAAATTTTACAGAAAAGAGGTTAGTTTCCTTGTCAATTTTGTTTCTTCTAGTGACTCTCCAATGGAGAATTCGGTTCTTCCAGAACATTAAAGGGTCATAAATAAATACAAAATTCAATGACTTTTGTGGTGAAAAGTGATCTAAATCCTTTTCTATGAAGATTTTAAATATTGTGGATGTTTTCTATTGAAGCTTTTAAATATTCTTGATCTTTCCCAGGCAAAAATCCTAGGGTTTAATGTGCCTATGGTATTGACACAGTAGGTATTTTCTAGTTAAAAAATGAAATATGAGAGGCTTAAAAACATATAAACTACGTTTGAGCCAAAAATATTGGGGAAAAATTGGCATGGAATTTTCTTCAAGCAAATACCTAAAGCATGTAGTCTATAAATCATTTCATTCATATAGAAATTTCTATTTATGGAAAGAAGTCCCAAATTGAATTTGATTAGGGTTAGATAAATAATGTGTCAGTGTTGATCCCATCCCTCCAGAAATACAAGTCTTTTAGTTGTAGATCTAAACATGTGAAATGTTGGTTCTTTTTCCAAAATGGAGGTTTTTCACTACTATGGTTTTGATTAGATTTTTGTTTAAGTAATGATGCAGAACCTTATGCTTGTATGATAGCGGTTTGTTTTGTGTGACTTGTCTCCCTAAACATTTTCATCTGTAAGAATGCCAAGTATTTTTGGAAAGATTTTTAATTTTTTTGCAATCTCTTAATTTTGTTTAGCTTAAATATCAGTTCCTGTATTGTTCTAATAATTATTTCGTTTAAACTTTCTCCTGGAATATATGGCTTGTATATTGTGACCTTGATGACTACAGTGAAGTAAATTTCTTGATTAAATTGGAAGAAATTACAGTAGCTTTGACAAGTCAGTCAGATGGAGCTCAGCTATTATGTTGGTTTAGGTCTTCCAATCCCTGGCGATTTAGGTTTGGAGGATGTCTTTTTGTAGGTTGAGGAGATTCTAAGCTGAAACTTTTAAGATCAAGGATTTTCAAGGGAAAGCATGTAATTGAGTTATTCCTTACATTCTAGTTAACATTGTTATGGTATCTGTAATTGGTATTTGATATGTAATATTTATATGCCGTTTCTTTGTATGTCAAGACTCAAAATCTATTTACAAGTAACCTTGTCTGTTATAATTGCAGTTCACTCCCTTGGAGCAGCTCGACCGGAAGCATTTTGCAAAGGGCAGCTGGCCTTTGGGTAGAAAAACAGATCAAGAGCTTCAACAACAGATTAATGCATCAAAAGAAGTTGCTCTAATGGAGGTTAAGATGCAACGATTTGTTGAACTTTTATACGAGGTTAGGAATAACAGATCTAGCATTAACTATTAGTCCAGATCATGATTTACATAATAATCAAGATCTCAAATTTTCCCTGTAACACCTTGTGTATTCAACAAATCCATTATATTGCTAGTTGAAATAATGTATTATTAATTTATTTCTGCTTTTCATCATATATGCATAACAAAGCACAGGAACAGTAGAATGCAAGTTGTGTATAGATGTCATTTCCAGTTTTGAGATATGTTGTGTGGCATTTTTTTTGATGTACTATGCTTTTTAAGCTTTTTCTCATATATGCTTTTGGGTTCTGAGTGTAGACTCTTGCTGAGACCAAAGCAAATGTTGAGAAAAAACAAGCGTTGACATATGAAGAAATGGAAGCAGAGCGTGAAGAGGTAACAAATTATAATTCATTTCATGCATGCTTAAGCCTTCTTTGTCAGTTTCTAGAATGGCTTTATGTGATTGGATGGGGCTCATGCTTTTCTGTTTTTTAATTCTGTCTGCTTTTATGCCACCGATTTTGATATTCTCCTAATGGCAGGTTTTCCTCTTTTATTTGTGAGGGGTCTTTATTTTTGGAGAGATGCATCTTATATCACGTTAATGAATCAAGAAGATACATCAGCTGAACAACATGATTGCAAGGAAGATATTTTCCTTAGTTGGCTGCTTGCTTTTTTAGGTCATGGCTAAGCCAGGCTCTAATTTTACATGTGAGCTCTCCTTATGGAAGCCCACTAGAGAATTTCCTTTTATTTACCTCATATATTGCCCAAATTTTGTATCCCTGTATTTTTATATCATGACCGAGCTTGAGAGTAAACTGAACCTTACCAATCAACTTACACCCGGAATACAATCTACATAAACCCATGGTACATGAAATTCCAATCTGCTGGAATCAGACAAGTGACATTGATTTTCTAGGGATTTGATTTCCCACTACAGTCCTCGCTCTCCCGAGCTGATGATAGCAAGCACTGACCTTTCAGACATCTTTCAGAACTATTCAAATTTGGCTTTAACAAGAAAAGCCAAATAGTTTTTAATAAGCCTCAACTTCCACAGGGTAAATGGGGAAGTATCCTCCTGAAAGGTTGCATTACATCTTTCCATACACAAGAAATTAATAGCAGACAACTGATTTTTCTGCCATAAATTTTTACAGTTGTCCCTAATCATTACAGTTTCTTTTTCAGTTTATATTTTGATTTTGGAAACTGTAATATACCTAATTAATGCTTTTAAGTAGCAAGAGTAGCAGTGTAAAGCCATGCACTTAGGCATATGTCTTGTATAAACCCCATCTACCCATTTCTCACCTGTCATATATTTTATATTCCTCATATATTCAATATTACATTCCACATATTCCCTCGCATGTATCTATTCGATATATAAGATAAATCCTTTTCTCCGAGTTGTTGCACCTATCCTGCATGTTTCATATCTTATCTCCTATTGGCAATGTTGTTGTTGATAATGGGAAACTGCCTTTACATACTTCTGGACCTTGAGAAGTATCTTCATTCTATCGTAATTTTGTCTTTATTGTGAAGATGCAATTTAATTCCATCCTGCGGATAATTTATTTAACCATTGCTAAAGGAGTATATTAAATTATTGACGGCTGCATGAGTTAGATGTATAACATGCAGAAATCAGGCTGTGTGTGAAGATCAAGACAAGTACAACAGTCAGCTGAGTGTGACTGATGTCTTAATGTGTAGATTGGAACTTCCTCAAAATAGTGAAATTACAAAATCAGATCCGAAATTACAATTTTGAATTCACATAGACCTTATTGGAGTGGTATGGCTGGTTGGAAATTTCAAGAAAAATGCTGCTGATAAAATTCAGATTTGCCCTGGAAACTTCTGCAATATGTCAACATCAGAAATTATCTCCTTGCTATTTAATTCAAATTGTTGATTACTGATAAAAGATGATTGAAATAGCACAAAACAACAGATGATGTGACTAATTTAATGCTCAAATGCCTAATTTTCCTCCTCCAAAGATGGCGCTCAGCTAGAGTTGAAATATACCACCCCCTAATGTGTTTTCTGAGTTTAGTTGGCAACTGATGCGGTTTTGGGTTTTTTCATTTGACAAGCATACTCATGCATATACATATATTCGAAAACACAAAGAATGTAGAATACCCAGATGATCTATTTCATTTATAATGCAATATAAAGCATATCTAAACAAATACCCATATGCTAGAATGGTAAAAAAAAATGCATTTTGTCACATACCCATTTCGCTGTCCATACAAATGCAGGTCTGAAAAGTGATAACAGGAGCTGGGTTGATCAAATCTCCCTTGTTATTGCAAGGAACACTAATAATACAAGCTCAGAAATAAAGAACAGCAACTAACAATGAGATTTATGCTTGTACAAAGCCATTAAAGGCAAAGAATGTTGCTGCTGTTGAAACCCTACAATACCCACGTCCCAATATCAACTGGTACGGCCCTGCTGTACCTGAAACTAGTGATTTATCAGCTTATTACCAGTCCAAACTGCCTCAGCTGTGGTCGCCTGCCCTTGTACACTCCAAACGCCCAAACATAGAGACCAGACCATGAAGAAAATACCACCAAAATATCCCAATATGCTTCTAGTTGGTACGGCCAGGTACAAGCCTGTACGGCCAGCAAATAAGGAAGTCACCACACCACAAATCTGCTCCAAACTGCAGTCTATAACCTCTGAAATAACCTTTTATAGCTTCCTCGAATTATCATGACAAGAAACAATGAAAATCTCTGAGGAAAACTCTCCGTGACAACTCCTCGAACTCCAAATTGTGTAGAATTGATGCACAATGGTAACCACTGAGTATGACTACCTCAAAGCTCCCTTGGGTGATCTTCCACATTTGCGGAAAGCTGCTACAGATGGTGGTTTCCATAACCAAATGCCAATAGTTTCTTCAAACCCTCAAAAACTTGTAGAGCCAAAACATGAGAAAATGTATTGTCGTGAATGAATCCTCTTCTTTTCATTTTTTCTTATATATTTCCCTTATGAAATCCACTTTACCTTGGCAAGGGAAAATATTTCATTTAAATTACTTTATTTCCACATACTTTGGGCGCCCAAGTCCTTAGTGACTTAATTTTGGCATTACATTACTTTTTCTAAGTCACCATAATATTAAAGTCCAAATATTAAAATATTATTATTATTAAATTTCAGACTTTAATATGAAGGCCCAAACGGACTCGGAATTACAAGATCTTTAGACCGCTGGAAAAGCCTAATCAAATTGCTTTGCCTCCAACCATGAACTCCCCTGTCTGGAAGAAACCCTAACTTACTAAAAATAGGAAGTTACCGCCAAAGTGTCCGAAACCAACCAAATAAATGGCCAGAGTTCCCTAACCACATTGGTTAGTCTACGGGAACTGATTATAGACTAACCCATCATAAAATGGGGGACATTACAGTCCGCCCTCCCCAAGATTGCTTGCCTCAAGCAATCTCAGATTTGGATGCAACAAGATTTGTTCATTTTCCCATGTAGCATCCTCTACCGATAGGTTCTTTTAGTTTATCAAATATTCCCTGATGACCCTTTTTCTCAATGTCCTCTCCCTGGTGTCAATGATGGCCTTAGGTACCAAAATCAGCTTCCCCTCTTCATCAAAAGGAGGCAACTCTGTAGAAGGTATCACATTATGCCCCAATGCCTTTCTGAGGCGACACATGAAAAACATTATGTACTTGACTCTCTGCTGGCAACTCCAACTCATAAGCCACCTCTCCAACCCTCCTGGAGTATTAAAATAAATTAGTTAGTTTCTATAATGGTCAATCTTTGTTTCCTATTAGATAGGTTCTTTTTCTGTCTTTAGTTCTGCTTTGTTAGCTGTAGCTTTTTTACAATCTGTCAGTCTATTCTTAGATAGTGTAACTTCTCTTTAAATAGAGCATTCGCTTTTCATTGTATTTTATCTCATTTCAATATAATATATTCTCCATATTGTTCCAAAAATGTAACATGGTATCAGAGCCCGAGTGAGCCTGGGTGAGCGGGACTCTAGGTTTGAAATTTTTTCTCTTTTTTCTGCCATTTCTCTGCAATATGTGACTTTTGGGTTGTGTGTTTTTTCTAATCGTGACTATGAGATCACGTTTTTTTCCAGCCTGTAACCTTCTGTGATCCGTGATCGCGTATAGTGCTCTTGGCACGATTTCATCTGATTTCGCCATTTTCTTTGGCCACGCTCTGTTTGTTGATGTTTGTTTTTGGACAAGTCAACAATTAGAGTGAAATACAAAGTATCTGACTCCCTCTTGAGCAAAGCCTCTCGAATGCTGAACGAAGTGATCAAACAAGATGACTCCAAGGTTCCTTTCTTATGATTTTGTAAGAGACAGCTCAGTGACTAAGTATGATTTTACTGGTAAACACAAAGGGACTTACGCAATTGTTCGAACAAGTTGTTGATTCAATGATTATGAAGGCAAACACTGGAATATCTAAGTACTACAACTTATGGCGTACGATTTGGCAATGATGTTCTTGATCCTAACTCTAACTGAATGGATAAAAAGAACAAAAGATGAAGGGTTTAGTAATGCTAATCTAATCCTAGATGCAAGGATAATTACTGCTCAGGTGAAATCAAACCAGATCTTGCTTCGCCAAGTTAGACAACTACACAAGATTGATGCAATCTTCTAAGGTTTTACAAGATTTTTAAATCATTTATGCTTATGAAATATTCAACAAACATAAAGATCAAATTGAAGTTCAATTTTGTTCAGACCAACCATACACTGCAATTTGCATGCCACAAACTACAAATGGTGTGAACTTATAGAGATTTCACCACGAAACAATAAAGAAACCTTCCACCATCTAACATAAACTTAAAGAAAACTTAATCTAACTTAATATTCGCTTGAAAATCCAAACCATGCAACACTTCGAAACATATATAGTCACCAAAGCAATGAATCTTATATTATTTCAGAGAGCCTTTTGCAACAATTCCAGAGTCTTCAATCGTGCAAATGAGAGCAACAAGAGCCCTTTTATAGACCTAAAAATGAATGAAGGGTCAAGATCGATCGGCCAAGCCAGCGGACCAGATCATGCCACATCACAAGTAGTTATAACAAACTCTTATTTTATTAAATGAAAGAGACTATCTTTAATAAATGAAAGAAGCTATGAAGGAGGGAACAAAGGCATGCCTCCCAAGAAGATAAGAGTGACATGTCATTAGCCTATGAGGAATCTCCATGTGAATATCCATCACTAGAAGCTTGACATTCAATGAACCTGGACACTATCTGCTTAACATCATCCAAAGGGATACTTGGCGCATTCTGAATGGTTCCTTCAGCTTCAAGTATATTATCTGAATAAAGGCCAAGTGTCTTCTCCCAGTCAGTCATCCTTGCTTTGTTGGTGCCAAGGTGGACAACAAGTAAAAAAATACTATCAAGCTTCTCCTCTGACACATCATCTTCTTGGAAATAGAAAGCTTGAACTTATTCTTTCATGTTATCAAGAGTCATCTCTCCAAATGGATTACATATTTTCATCAAAGAGGTATGTATTCCATCTTGAATCCTTTGAAGTACACTTCTTACTCTTGACATATCTGTTTCTATCTTATCCAGCAATTGTCCTTTAATGCGAAAGCCATAATACCAAGAAGAGAAGTCATATACTCTACCTTCCTCAATTACTTCAGCATGTATCAACTCATCAACTGATGTCTCCATTAAGCTCTTTAAGTGTGGCAAGTAATGTTCTCTGATGTTTTTGAATTCAACACAAACTGTCATTAATGCAAGTACCCTTTCCTTGAGATCAGTAATCTTATCACACACTTGCATGATATCTTCCAAATGTTTATATGTAGCTTCCTTTGATCTCTTCATCCAATCCCTCATTCTGTGAGATGAAGACTTCAACTCTTCTAGGTGTTCAACTGTTTCTGGAGGAAGAAGAGATGGAGGTGTAGAAACCTTGTCCTGTTGACGAATAGGATGAACCAAGTGCTGAATATATTGCTCTAAGGCCTGGCACCTTTGCTCAGCTTTAATTCTACCTTTTGTCTCCTGTCTTATAATAGCTCGAGCATTATCAATTGAATCTTGAAGTTCTTCTTCTACTTGCATTCCAGTCAATGGACCTAAATTAATTGTATTGATATCATAATCATCAGGTGTTACATCCTCTATATTCTTCTCAAGCCTTGGCATTGCTACATGAACATTCCTTACTCTTGTTTCATCTTTAGTGATCTTTGAAAGGATAGTGGCCCTTTTCTTTGGTTTTTCTTTTGATATATCTAGAAGTAACTCATCAACTGGAAGAGGACACTTCTCAACTTCATAATTTTCTCTGATTCTTTCCTGTAACCACTCTGGTAGTGATGAAAGGTCTTGCACTTGTTGCATTTGCTTTCCCCGTGCAAGCAATGATTCTTCTTCAGCTTCATCCTTGTCTTCAGTGTTAGCTTCATCAATGATCTCAGTATCATGTGGACTTGAAGGCACTTCTTCAATTGGAGCTTCTGGAATTGCATCCTCAACATGTACCACCATGTCCTGATTCAGTGGAGTATCACCTGGTTGTCTGGAAGAAGCAGTTTCAATACTTATCCTTTTCTTCTTCTTACTGAATTCTCCTTGTGCAGTTTCAAGCTGTTTTCTTTTCTTTACCTGACCTGAATCTCTTTCATTTTCTCTGCTTTGTGAATCTTTACTAGGTGCATTGTGTTGTTCTTGCTGATCAACTTCTCCCATTTTAGTATAAGTGAGTTTCTTTCCTTCATCAAGCAATGCTTGTACTTGCTCCTTTATCTGTTCTTCAGTAATAGTAATGATAGGTTTTATCAACCCTTTCTGTATCAGCCCAGTTGACATCATAAGGCAAATTCCGGATCTTATTGTATTCATCACCCAGAAGAGCTCTTTCACCTTCTAATTGATCAGGAATCCTTAGTACCTTTGTAGCTCTTACTAAATCCCACCTCAACCTTGAACATTTTTGCATTCTAATAGCATCATCATCTATAACATTAGCCCAATGATCTTCCAGTTGTTCGTTATGCTTGTAGGAAGAATATGATTGTTTAATGGCTCCATGTGGATCAAAGTTTTCTCTTCTTGAATCATGCGGATGTAGATGATATGCTTGAA
Organism: Cunninghamia lanceolata; assembly: GCA_027924645.1. Classification (NCBI taxonomy): domain Eukaryota; kingdom Viridiplantae; phylum Streptophyta; class Pinopsida; order Cupressales; family Cupressaceae; genus Cunninghamia; species Cunninghamia lanceolata. The sequence continues at coordinate 976,281 of BSBN01001018.1, forward strand.
GTTCAACTTCTGAATGCTTAGCTGCCTGCAGTGATGGACAAGAATAATATCTGCCAAGTTGGAGAGGAAACTGAACTCTGGCCTTCTTTCTTGCCTTCTGCATCCTATGCAACTCTAACAGCTGTCTTGAAACCTCTAGCAACACCATCCTGTTTGAAGGATATCTAGGCAATCTGTATGGAAAGAATGTAAAACCCTGAATCCTAATATATGTGAACTTGTCATACTGGATGTAGTATCTTCCATACTGCTTGATGAAGTTTCTAGCAGCACCTGTTAATCTTCTATGCGGTTCACCTCTCAATTTTCTCACTATGAACATGGCGAAAGCATCATTAAACCTCTTATAGTGATTAACGTTCTTCAAGTGGAGTTGAGGATAACACTGATGTGAGAGAATTTGTCCAGGCTTTGTACCTACTTGTTCTTTAGCTGTTAATCCTTTGTAGACTACATTTCTTGCCAAGATATAAACAAGATATGAAGTCATGAAGAAAGACATTGTTTCATCAAACCTTTCAAACTGCTCATCAAGGCAATGGCTTATAAGGCCAGCCCAGTCAACTATCTTGTTCTTCGTAAACACATGATCAAAATAGGTATACATCCATCCTTTGAAAGCAGATGATTGAGGCCTACCTGTTATTCGATTCAGGAACATGATCAGGTAACTTATCTCTTGCTTGAAGTCTACCTTGTGATATTTTGGATCTTCGGAATTATATCTTGGTTGATGGATCAATCATCCACTTCTTTCTCACTTCTTGCATGTAATGCTTAGAGTCACCTTCAAAAACACTTTGAGCAGTTGTAGGACAAATGAATACTCCCTTCCCTCTTGGGATGTTGAAGATCTCCTGAATAGCCTCCCTTTGCAGATAGGCGAGAACAGTCCCATCTTTGGCTACGATCTGTCTCTTCTGTTTATCATAGTGCTGAACACATTCCAACACTAACTCAGTGCTTGGCAAGGTAGGTGGGAAGCAGGCTGCTTGTACAATTTCACTTTTCGCTATGGCTTTGATGTCTTCGTTCCTTGTGATGGCGAGCAAGAAGTCCTTCACCTCCTCCAGGTTGACGTGTCCCATGTTGGTGTCTCCCACGTTCTTCCACTGCATTTCAAGTTTGGAATTAGGTATGTTGGATTTGGCATCCATCTTGATCAAGACTTGTCTCTCTTTAGCTGTCATTCCCATTTACCTACAAGACCAGATTTGAATAAGTGACTTGAAATGACAAAATTGACTTTACAAGCTTGATTTTTTTTTTTTTTTTGATAACAAAGGCATGAAATTTAGCAGATTTAAATAAATAAAAGCCTAATTCATGAAGGAAAAGGATGGATAAAACATACCTTGTATCAAATTTTGACCTAGAAATGCAAATTTCTGTAAAATTTATTATTGAAATGGCAGAAATCAGGGGTAAAATATCAAAAATCAGTCTTTTAAATCTGCTCTTTCCTTAAAACTTTACTTCTCTTTTAACAAATTTGCTGCTCCAAAAAATTCGCTGCCTCTTAGCAAAAAATTCGCTGCTCCTTGGATTTGAAATGTGAATTATGAAGAAATAAAGGGCAGCGCCCTCTATTATATAGCGATTCAGGTATATTTAATGTTGGCGGCTATAGGAAGGGGTCGGCCTATGTAGTAAATTTAATGCGAAATTTAAAATTTAAAACTTCCTAATCTTGAGCGCCAAAATTGATGGAGAATGCCATGAATTGCGCCTTAATCAAAATCTCCTTAATGATTTAAAGCGCGATCAGTGGGGTATTTTGAACAACATAGGTGCCCAAACAAAATGACCTCAAACTTTCTCAAAATTTTCGGACTTGCTTTTCAAAAGATCCAACTTCATTACTTACTTAGGCACTTATCATGATGCCTTATTGCTAGGAACAATGTCTCCAACTTAGGTGCCATTATTGATGCATTTTAAACTCAGGGCGCCAAAATAGGTGAAAATCTACTTTGAGGAGCGCCAAAAAATGTTGATGTTTACTTCAAAACACTCTTAATCATTTCACTGACTAAGGCGCTCATGATGAAATTCTTTAGTCTAGGCGTCATTATCCAGTTACTTTATATAGAATGGGCGCTAATATGATAGCAACAACTCCAGGCGCTATTTGATGAAAACTTAATCTTGGGAAGTCGCACAAACTTGATGTTCTCCTTAGGCGCTTAAACTCATTGTTCAAGGCTAGGCGGACTTTTAAAGTTAAGGCGGTGTTATTGGAGCGCCTTGATGCTTCTTACTTCATTCTCCTTCCATTGTGCACTTAACTTCTCAATTACCCAGAGATCCCTCTAAGCGCTTCACTTTCTTCAAGGCATTCAATATTCAAGGTACTTGATCTTCAAGGCGCCAAAATAGGTGAAAAAAAGGAAAAGCGCCCAACCTCATAATGTGAGTGATTGTATTAAATTTTCAATTTCAAGGTCTTTTAGCAACTCCTCTACCAAGGCGCCCTTTTAATGAGGTGTTTGAAACTTGATTTTCCTCTTAGGTACACATCTTCTCTTCATAACTTTCATCCTTTAGCTCAGGGCGCAATCATCCTTAGGACTTGTATATTCAACTCATATCAAGGCGCAACAACTCAAGGCACTAATTTGGTGCTATTTGGATTCACTTACCCCCAAGGTGCTCATCCAAGTGACAGGAGTGATAAGGGGGGCCTAACTTCAATTCAAGGCGCAAGTGAATGATCATCTGAGTGTGAAATTGGCGCCTAACACTTGTATCATTCCTTTAACAAATCCTTTTGATTTTAAAGCCCTTTTATGTCAATTTTAGTCAAGGCGCATCTTTTGGAATGGTTGAAAGTCTTCATCATCTAGGCACCTATCACTAATGACTCCAAATTTGCCATTTTATGACTTTGAAAACTAGTTTTACACCTTTATGAAAGCACTTTTCCCTTAGGCGCTCAAATCACTTCAAGGCGCTCATCCAAGTGCCAGAAGATAGGTTTCAATGAGACATTCTCAAATCATTGTTTCACCTAGGCGCAACTATCAGGATCAGGTGACCAAAGGGCTCTAAGACTCAACCACCACTTACTTCATCATGCAATAGCTTAAGACATCATCAAGACTTCATACAAAGCACTGGATTTCAAAAAGGAGGGGGTCCCTATTCCAAATGGGGTGATGTGTGTTTTGGTCACAACACTGTCCTCTATACTTAAGATTTGCACGAGGAAACTGGTGGCGATTAAATGTCACGGGAGCACGTTTTTTCGGCGGTCTGCTCTTCCTGCGACTTTCGTCCTTAATAATTGCGTTTTTTTGAAACTTCTATGCAACAGCTTCAGTTTTTTGCTTGAATGGTCATGTTTTCGTCTTGACTCGTGTTCTCTTTTCTGGCGTCTCTGCAAATCGCGCCATTTTGGGTTCGTTGTGGGTTTGCCTGCGAGTTGCATTTGTTTGATGGCCGATTCTGTGGTTCGATATCTTATTTGGTCGCAGTCCTTTGCCTGTTCACTAGTCATCGGCGACCATCTTTGGTTCCTGATCGTGATTTCCTCATTGCTGTTGCTATTTGTGGCGCTCGTTATATCCTTCCAAAACTTTCCGTCGCTATCCCTTGGTCGTCGGGTTTCCTCTAGCAGCGGGCGTTCTTTGGCTGCGATTTCTTTGTGGTTCTGAGCTTCTAAAATCACGTATTTTTTCCTGGCGGTGTCGTTTGTTCCTTCCTCATCATTTTTTTCTAGCGACGTTCAATGCAAACAGCGACCTGAAGAAGAAAAGGGTACAGCCGCCTATAGGGCGCTGTACTATCCATACGATGTACGGAATTCGAAGAGCCTATTCTGGCTCTGATACCAGCGATTTTTGATGGAGGTTTCTTTTATTCTGTCTGGATCGCGTTTTTCTATGGTCAAAATTTTTTTTGCTAGCGATGTCCTCTGTTATGATCGTGGATTCCTAGAAAGGTCTGCCGTTTCCTCTATTTATGGTTGCGATTTATTTTCTCTACCCAAATTGCGATTTGTTGGCGTCGCAGCGGTTTGAAGACTCGTTGGAGCTTTCAGATCGGAGGAAGGTTAAAGCTCGCGGATTAGGTTTTTTCCGGTGGCGTCTTTTTCTCCTGTAACTATTTGCGTTTTCTGGGTGGTGTTTTTTTTAAAACCCATGGATCCTCCTGAAGGTCGTTTCATCCAATATTCCTCTGAGGGCTTTTTCCGTGATGCTTTCATCTCTGTTTGTGATTTCTGCTCACCTACAGATTTTGCGATTTGGGTAGTCTCCTCTGGCTTGAGATTACTCTTCTGATGGTGGTGATCAAGCCCGTTGGTTCGTTGTTTGGCTTCAAACCTTGTATTTTGGTTGATGTTTGTTTTTTGCCTTAAGCGGCAATTTTGAATTTTAGTTGGCATCCGTTTCTTCCTTTTGTGGGCGGCTGTATTATGAGTCGTGGGTCCCTTCTAAAAGTTGCGGACTTCTGATTTTTTGGAATATGCTTTGGACTTCATGATCTCTTGGGTGACGTGGAGTTGTCTTTGTATCTGGCAGTCACTGTGGTTACTTGCCCCCAGTTGACATGAAGAAATTTTTCGCTTTGACTCGAAATCTTGTTCGGTGCCTCGATTTCTGTGTTTAGAGGTTCTGAAACTATATTTTCCGTACTCTCGAGATCAGTAGTTTGAAATCTGTGTTCGGACTTATCTCAAGATCTGTGCCTCAATATCTGTGCTTCAGATTTATTTCGTGTTTTTAGAATCTGTGCTTCGTAACCCGTGCAAGGGTTTTGTTCAGAATTTATGCCGTCTATCTGCTTTGTTATTCGTGCCCTCTGCTTATAATCTGTTTTTCGTGCCTCGAAAAATGTGTGGCATCTTTTTGGACAGCAGTCAGCAGTTCAACGACAGCAAACTTTTTAATCGTCGGTGTTCTCTGCAGGATCTCGTTAGAGTTGAGTTCCTGTGCCATAGCCCTTTGAATGGGGTTCTGTTTTCTTGATCGACGGCTTCCTTGTTTGACAATGTTTTTGCCTAGTCGCTATTTTTGGAGAGTTTAATCTGCCTTTTTTGCAGTGGTTCGTAGCTTTGATGGCTTCTTTGATCTGCGCCTACAGCACTTAGCCCCTTTTAGTCACCAGCAAGATCAACGGTCAGCATTTGTGTTTGGCAGGTGATTATTCTGCTTCTTCGGATTCCTTAGGATTTGTGTTTCGACACTCGTGCTCGGGTTTTGTTTTCTGTTTATGCCATCCATTTGTCTCGGAAGACAGTTTCTTTTGGGAGGGCATCTTGGTATAGTTAGGAAATGGACCATTAAGGGGGGGTATTAAAATAAATTAGTTAGTTTCTATAATGGTCAATCTTTGTTTCCTATTAGATAGGTTCTTTTTCTGTCTTTAGTTCTGCTTTGTTAGCTATAGCTTTTTTACAAGCTGTCAGTCTATTCTTAGATAGTGTAACTTCTCTTTAAATAGAGCATTTGCTCTTCATTGTATTTTATCTCATTTCAATATAATATATTCTGCATATTGTTCCAAAAATGTAACATGGAGACCCTGAATGGTCCATAGTAATGTTGCTTCAATTGCTCTGCACCACTCTTCTTAAGAGTGGATTGTCTGTATGGCTGCAACATAAGATATACCATGTCACCAACCTCGAAGGATCGCTCAACCTTGTGCTGATCTGCATACTGCTTTTGTTGGTTTCGCGCCTTTAGAATATTCTCCCTCAAAGACCTCATTATGTCTCGACTTTCCTGCAGGAGGTCTTTAGCCTTGGGTACTCTGCTATCCCCAAACAAGAAGTCTAGAAAATTGGGAGCCTCATACCCATCAAGTGCCATGAAAGGTGACATCTGGATGGACATGTGGTAGGTGGTGTTATAACAGTACTCCCCCAAATGGAGCCACTTGACCCATGCCTTCTGCTGCCCCGCTATGTAAATCCTGAGGTATCCCTCCACCCACTTAATGACTATCTCAGTTTGCTCGTCAGTCTGGGGCTGGTAGCTCGTGTTAGGTGTGAGCTCTGTGCCTATCAATCTGAAGAGCTCCTGCCATAAATTGCTAAGGAACCTGCTGTCTTTGTCGCTCACTATACTCCTAGGCAACCCGTTAAGGTGGAATACCTCTCTGAAAAATAAATTAGCAACCTGAGCTGCTATATAAGTGGCTGAAATGGCAAAGAAATAGGCAAACTTCGTCAACCTATCAACCACCACATATATGCAGTCCCTGCCTTGGGCTTGTCCTGGGCTTTCGACAAGCCCGTAATGAAATCCATTGAAATACAGTCTCACTTCCTCTCAGGAATGGGTAAGGGCTGCAACAATCCACCTAGAAAGGAGTGCTCATGTTTGTTTTGCTGGCATACTGGGTACTCTCTCACATACTTCTGCACTTCTGTCTTGAGGCCCTTCCAAGTGAACCTCTCCTTAACCTGCCTGTAGGTTTTGAAAAAACCTGGATGTCCTGCCATAGGCAAGTCATGGAATGGTCTCAAGATCTTCATCTTCATAGCAGATCCTGGCACCAGAAAGATCCTCTCCTTGTAAATAATCAAGTCATTTACAATAGTGTACCTGCCATCACGGATGGTGCCATCAATCACCCCGGAAGCCCACTTATCCTTTGCATATTCTGCCATGATCATATCTTTCTAGTCCTTTGCAATCTCTCCTAAAGCACACAAGTGTGGTCTCCTGGATAAGGCGTCAGCAACTACGTTCTTCTTCCCTTTGACAAAGACAATGTCAAAGTCGTATACCTAGAGTTTGCTGACCCATTGTTGCTCGTTCAGGTCCTTTTGACCAAGGAAGTGCTTCAAGCTATTGTGATCTGTTTTGACGACAAATTTGCCCCCAACCAAATATTGCCTGAACTTAGCTAGAGCATGCATAATAGGTAGCATCTCCTTGTCGTAGATGTTGTAACTCCTCTCAGGACCCCTCAACTTCCGGCTCTCAAAAACAATAGGGTGCTCGTCCTGCATTAGCACCGCCCTTATGCCTTCCCCCGAGGCATCACATTGAAGCTCAAATGGCTTCGAGAAGTTTGGAATGGCCAAAACTGGGCAAGTACTCATCACCTCCTTAAACCTATCAAAGCATTGCTGAGCACTATCTGACCATTCAAAAGCTCCCTTCCGTGTCAAATCTGTAAGGGGGGCAGCTTTCTGAGAAAATCCCCTTACAAAACGGTGGTAGAATCCACAGAGGCCAAAGAATCCCTTGAGCTGGGAGAGATTCTTCGGTGGTGGCCAATCAACTATAGCCCAGATCTTTTCGGATCCACACATACACCTTCTGCACTGATGATATGTCCCAAGTACAGCAACTCTGTCATGCCAAACTCACATTTGGACATTTTAACATATAAATACTCCTGCTCAAGTATACCCAATACATTGTCAAGGTGCCTCAGGTGATCCTCCCAAGTCTTGCTAAATATAAGAATATCATCAAAGAAGATCGGTACAAATTTTCTCAATTGCTCTCTAAAAACCTTATTCATGCAAGATTGAAATGTCACTGGTGCATTGGTTAAAGCGAACGACATAACTAAAAACTCGAAGTGCCCATAGTGGCACCTGAATGCAGTCTTATTCACATCCTCCTCACGTACCCTTATCTAATGGTACCCAGACCTCAAGTCTATCTTGGAGAAGTAACAAGCACCATGCAGCTCATCAATAAGCTCATTGATCCTCGGGATGGGATACCTGTTCTTGATGGTCCTCTTGTTTAGTTCTTGGTAATCAATGCACATCCTGAGTGTGCCATCCTTCATCTTAACCCATACAACTGACGAAGCAAAGGGACTCTTGCTGGGCCTGATGTGTCCCATCTTGAGAAGCTCGTGGATGGCCTTCTCATTTTCATCCTTATATCTTCTGGGATGCCTGTAGAGAACTGTGATAACTGGCTTGGCATCCTTTTCGAGCTCTATGACATGTTCGAACCCCTTATCAGGAGGTCTACCTGGTGGTATCTCACTAAACACTTTGGAGTGTTTAGTCAATAAGGACTGGATCTCAGCTGGATACTCTTGTTTTTGCTGCTTAGGCACCTCGGGCATCGCAAGTACTTTCGCTGCCCACTGTACCTGATCATGTCGCAGTATCCTCTCCATCCTCTGAATACCCTTAGACCACCATTTGACATTCCCCTCAGAATATGTTTCTGGCCATTTATTTCAAATTTCATCTCCATGGTCCTTTGAGGGAGAATTCACCAATCATCTGTAACCACTTCATACCAAGGACCATATCCATATCACCCATACCAATTACATAGTAATTTGCCTGGAACTCAAAGTTATTCAACCTGATGGTTAGATTCGGTATCCTACGCTTGCAGGTGATGACAAACTCATATGCAACTCTGACTCTGACTCCCTCAAACTCCTCAGTTTTGAGCCCCCTTCGTGCTACCAACCCTTCATCGATGAAGTTATGGGTGGCTCCTGTGTCTAGTAGAGTGGTCACTCTCTGTCCCTCCAATACTCCTCGTATTCTGAGGGAACCCTCTCTCTGGATGGAAGAAAAGTGTGCTATAGGGAACTCCTCAGCCTGTGCATCCTGAACCTCCTCAGCTGCACTCTCCACATCACTATCTGAATGCTGATCACTCTGCTGATCTGAATGTTCTGACGCTGACTCTTCAACAGAGTAGTATTCTAAATGTTTGGCCTGCCCCTTCATTGGGCATTTATGATTAGGATCCCATGGACCCTTGCATTTGAAGCATAGTTTCTTCCTACTGTACTCATTGAATGTATCATCATCCAGTTTTGTGAATGGTTTTCTTGGCTGCCCTGTTTCACGTGATGCAATCTTCTTATCCTTATCTTTTCTGTGTAGGAATCCCTTTGACTGAAACTTGCTCTTATAGGAGGAATATTCCATGCCCTTGGCCTTCTTGATGGCCTCCTGTAAGGTCGGTGGATTAAACCCTTTGATCCATCCCCTTAAGGGCTCAAATAGACCATCTATGAAGAGGACAATGAGCCTACACTCAGAAATATCTGTAACCTTAACTGATAACCTTCGGAAATCAGAGATGTATGCATCCACTCCACCATACTGTCTAAGCTGGGCTAGCTCCTTGAAGTGCAACTCAGGATCTCCCTTGTCGAATCTGTCAATCAACCTCTCTGTGAACTCTGCATAAGAGACAATCTAATCATGGCCCAGTGTAACTAATCCATGATACCACCACTCATATGCCTCCCCGTCCAAATGCAAAGTTGCATATTCTATGGCATCCCGTTCAGTAGAAGGATTGAGGCGTAAATGTGTCCATTTTCTGAACCCATGCTCTAGCTGATGTCTTCCTTGAACCATCGAAATAAGAGATGCTCATCTTTCCCTTTTTCTTCTACAGGTCCTGGTTTTGTGGTCTTGCTCCTGCTTCACCCTGTGGTCTACTGTGTTCCCTGAACGCTAAATAAGCCTGAAAAGGCATATCAGTACGGAACCTAGCGTCCATAGATCTCCACTCCTGCCAATACTGTGCATGTCGAACCGTATCATTCGGTTCGGGTACCCCCCCTGGTGGGTTATTCTCCGGTAAGAACTGAGGCATTAAAGGCCTCGTGCTGGCTGAACCTGTGAATGTACGCTGCGGGGTGGTCCTATCATTCACCGAATGTTCACCGTTGTTGCCATTATTCTGATCATTCCCATTGTTACCACCTACATTATGTTCAGCTCCTCCGTTATTATTTCCATTATTTCCATTGTTCCCAGGTATCAATTGGGCTAAAATTTGTGTCAACTCTGTTTGAGATCTGTCCATCCTCTCCAACATGTCTTGCTGTCCTCTCGCCAAATCATTAAGTGCATGTATCGTGCTATTCGTATCTGCCCTGTCATCACTGAAGGGGTCTCTGCTCGACTTACCCTCTCTATCTCCCATGGTTTCTGCAATGGGTTCTTCCTTGTAAAGCACTATGTCTCCTGTAACAGGTTCCTCTTCCCTATAAAAAACTACGTGTTGTTCCTCAGGTTCTGAAGGTTCACTGTGTAAAACTGGTTGTTGCCCTTCAACCCCTGTAGGCCACTATTCCCACTGATCCTGTTTTGCTTCCTTTTTCCTCAACCTCTCCAAGTATCTCTGTTTTCTAGCACTACCTCTCATAGATTTTTACATCCAATCACCGTCCGTCCATCAAAATTGACATGCAAATGAAGAACACCAACATGCAACTGAAGATATGTGGCATGCAATCATATACTATTTTGTGTTCAACAGGCTGGCAGGAAAACCAGCTCTGATACCACTGAAATATACCACCCCCTAATGTGTTTTCTGAGTTTAGTTGGCACCTGATGCGGTTTTGGGTTTTTTCATTTGACAAGCACACACATGCATATACATATATTCAAAAACACAAGGAATGTAGAATACCTAGATGATCTATTTCATTTATAATGCAATATTAAGCATATCTAAACAAATACCCATATGCTAGAATGGTCAAAAAAATGCGTTTTGTCACATACCCATTTTGCTGTCGATACAAATGCAGGTCTGAAAAGTGATAACAGCAGCTGGGTTGATCAAATCTCCCTTGTTATTGCAAGGAACACTGATGAGACAAGCTCAGAAATGAAGAACAGCAACTAACAATGAGATTTATGCTTGTACAAAGCCATTAAAGGCAAAGAATGTTGCTGCTGTTGAAACCCTACAATAACCACGTCCCAATATCAACTGGTACGGCCCTGCTGTACCTGAAACTAGTGATTTATCAGCTTATTACCAGTCCAAACTGCCTCAGCTGTGGTCGCCTGCCCTCGTGCACTCCAAACGCCCAAACATAGAGACCAAACCATGAAGAAAATACCACCAAAATCTCCCAATATGCTTCTAGTTGGTATGGCCAGGTACAAGCCTGTACGTCCAGCAAATAAGGAAGTCTCCACACCACAAATCTGCTCCAAAATGCAGTCTATAACCTCTGAAATGACCTTTGATATCTTCCTCGAATTATCATGACAAGAAACAATGAAAATCTCTGAGGAAAACTCTCCGCAACAACTCCCCAAACTCCAAATTGTGTAGAATTGATGCACAATGGTAACCACTGAGTATGACTACCTCAAAGCTCCCTTGGGTGATCTTCCACACCTGCGGAAAACTGCTATAGATAGTGGTTTCCGTCACCAAATGCCAATGGTTTCTTCAAACCCTCAAAAACTAGCAGAGCCAAAACATGAGAAAATGTATTGTCGTGAATGAATCCGCTTCTTTTCATTTTTTCTTATATATTTCCCTTATGAAATCCACTTTACCTTTGCTAGGGAAAATATTTCATTTAGATTACTTTATTTCCCCATACTTTGGGCGCGCAAGTCCTTCGTGACTTAATTTTGGCATTTACATTACTTTTTCTAAGTCACCATAATATTAAAGTCCAAATATTAAAATATTATTATTATTAAATTTCGGACTGTAATATGAAGGCCCAAACAGACTCGGAATTACAAGATCATTAGACCGTTGGAAAGGTCTAATTAAATCGCTCTGCCTCCAACCATGAACTCCCCTGTCCGGAAGAAACCCTAACTTACTAAAAATAGTAAGTTACCGCCAAAGTGTCCGAAACCAACCAAATAAACGGCCAGAGTTCCCTAACCACATTGGTTAGTCTACGGGTACCAAGTATAGACTAACCCATCATAAAATGGGGGACATTACAAGAGTTGACTCAAACACCTGCACATAGAATCAAATCTTCCTCCACAATGATATTAAATGAGCCCAAAAATGCTGATTTATTGATAGGTTACTATAGCGACACCTGTAACAACACTATAGCAGCAATATACAATCCTCAAAATGTTGAAATCTTCATCAAATCACTGTAGCGACATTGTAGCAAGTTGAAAAATGTTTTCAAATCCTCCACAAATTAGCACAATTGTGATCTCCAGATGGAATCACCCAAAATGGGAAACAAGGGTTTTCATCCTTGATCCCAAGTGTGGAATTCAAGAGGGTTTTCGTCCTCTCAAATCCCGAACAAACCAGTGGTTTTCATCCTTGAATGCCCTAGATTGAACAAACTGCTCAAATCTGAAAATAGTATGCAAAGGATAGCTTGAATGATCCTCAAATGAGAAGCCAAACGCTCCTTTTATAGTTGCCTCCTTGTTTAAAATTTGGGCCCCAGTATTAAAAAACACTTTTTTATTTTTGGCCAAGCATTTAATAAAATGCTTTTATTATAAAAAGTATTTAAAAGTACTTTTTAATTTTAATTTTATATTTAATTTTTATTTTAAGTGTTTTAATACTTTTATTTTAGTACTAGTGTTTAAAAACACCTTTTATTTTAATTATAATAATATTATTAAGTTGTCCTTAAACTTAGAAATTATTGGGCCCAACTTAAATAATATTATTAATTATTTTTAATCCGAAAAAGGGGACATACGGGGCAACAAAGTTGTGGGATGTAGACCTAGAGTGAATTGACTTGAATATTTCTTTTGTTGCAGAATCTTCACTTTTTTGAGGAGTTGAGTAGCCAACATACTTTTAGTTCAGGTGGCAGTGGGGTTTCATGTGGTTCCTCTAATCTAACCGCATCATCTATTGTTAATGATGATGATGATGTTGGTCTTAATGATGACCCATATGATGCTGATTACTAATTGTATTATTTTAATATTGAACAATAATTATCTATCATGACATTCGAGTTGGACAAATTGATATCAAATTAGTATTATTGTATTTCAAAATTTGAAATTTGTAATATTTATGATGGTTTTCTTTAGCATATGTATGATATATGGTATTCTGAACTTAAATCTGTTTTTAGGCTGCAAATATATGTATATGATTTTTATATGTTCTTTGTACATACGTACCTAGTATCCTGTTTCATATGATCATGTTTGTTTTATAGGAGGAAATACAAGCTGAGAGTGAGAGTGATGAAGATGATCAGCTAGTTTACAATCCTTTGAAATTACCTATGGGATGGGATGGAAAGCCAATTCCATACTGGCTCTATAAACTTCATGGTCTGGGTCAGGTATGTTTCCAGCATGTGAATCCAAGTGATTTAAATTGCAGATTCAATTTGGCTAAATAATTCTTTGATTGAATCCTCTAGGTGACTGTTTGTGTCTTAAAAATGTCTAATGTAGAGCTGGCTTCTTTCCTTCTGCTTGTCAGGAGTTCAAATGTGAAATATGTGGCAACCACAGCTATTGGGGCAGAAGGGCTTATGAAAGGCATTTTAAGGAGTGGCGTCATCAGCATGGAATGCGTTGCCTTGGGATACCAAATACCAAGAACTTCAATGAGATAACCTCAATTAAGGTTTGTGCTATTTAGTATCTCCTGTAAAATTGATTTGGAAGTAACTGTTGCTTTTAAATTTTTTTTCGATTCCATTTTATACTCATGAGTGATAAGGTAGCCATTTCTTGAGAGGGGTTGTTTCATTTATGTAAGGTGTTCACTACATAAAGAGGCATCTTTCTTATAAATGGCTGATTTCTCTGCTGTACATAGACAATATTTCAGTTTTCTGTATGAAATATAGTACAAAACTGATGTGAGATAGAGCATGATAAATAAATCAAAAAAAAATTCCAGTGTCCAGCACAAAACTTAAAAGACTTTCTCAGGATACTGCTCTGTTCTCTCCACTGGGGTTCATTGTTTTCATCTGCATTATGCACCCCAATGGAAAGCTTATCTGCATCTGGATTTCTCTGCTGTACATAGACAATATTTCACAGTTTTTTAATGTAATATGGTATCCTGAGAGAGTCTTTTGCATTTTTTGCTGGACACTGTCAATTCTTTTGATTTATTCATCATGCTCTATCTCACTTCAGTTTTGAAAGAGTGCCTTGTTCTCTCCACTGCGGTTCATTGTTTTCATCTGCATTATGCACCCCAATGGAAAGCTTTTTTTGTTGTTGTTCCTGGTTGTTCTGTAAAAGCAATCATCTCTATCTGCACAGGATCAGTTACTGACAAAATGAAGCAGTTAACCAACTAGTCAGAAACAAAAGTTTCTGTGGAAGTTGGAAAATATAGAGCAATAATTTGTTTTGGATTAATTTATTATTTTAACATCTTTAAATGATTTGCTTTGTTGATTGTTCACCAAGCTAATCTAGATTGGTTGCTCCCTTCTGTTGTCTACAGGAAGCAAAGGTTTTGTGGGAAAGAATACAGGAGAGACAAGGACTCAATAAATGGCGGCCGGACCTAGAGGAAGAATATGAGGATCAAGAGGGCAACATCTATAACAAGAAGACTTACACTGACCTGCAGCGACAAGGGCTGATTTAAATGATTGTCACTGGGTTGATAGGAAGGTTTCATAGTTTACTTTTGTGACCTTGATTTGAGAAATGCAAAGCTTTTCATAGATTTACAGAAAATGTGAATGCCCAAAGGAAGGGTTATTGGCTATGGGAAGAGCACCTCTGTTGCTGGCATGAGTTGCTAGTATTCATGGCAACAGATATCATAGGCAATGGACATGTTCATTTACAACGTGTTCCTTCTTTTGGGATCTATCCTCTGAAAAGGCTAGCATTACTCTAATCTTCCAGGTATGAAATTTGGAATCTATCTCTAAGAAAGAACTAGTCGGGCCAGGCTTTGATGTGGTTTACAGGAAATCGTCAGTGATTTTATTTTAACAAGTACACCCTCTGCTCATTCATTTTACCTCAGATTCAATGAGGTCTGAATGTCAAGTATCATTGTAGAAATGCTAGAGAATTCAATAGAACTTTGGGTTGGAATAAGACAGTCTTTAAGTTTTTTTTTTCCCCAAATCCTAGGAGGACAAGGCTTGCTTGATTTCTAAATGGCTTTGGCTTCCTTCTTGTCAGAATCAAATATTGGTCAAATTAGCTAAGCCTACAAAAACTGGTTTTACAGGTATTGAATTGGCAACATAATCTACACTTGTGATATCGTTGCATGGTATAGTTTCTATTTTTAATTTTTAATCTAGCCATTATGAGAAGAGTTCGTTTAGAAATGGCCAGCAAAGAGACTGGCAAATATATTTTCTGCAAGGGTGGTGTGACACATTATATCATCTAAATGCCTCAACATGATCTATTAAATCATAGCAAGACTGGATGTTCTTAGCAACATCCTTAAAGGGAGTCTGATAAAGTGCAGCAGCAAGTACAATCCCATGAGTGAAGGAGTCTTGTAGCATTTGATGAAGAAGCCATCAATCACACATCGATATTTTATACAATTTTGAATTCCAAAGTGGCTAAAATTAGTTTAGGAACCTTGGCTGTCCAACTAAAGGTTGAGTTCTAGATACAAATGCATATTCATTTTTGTTGATATCAGTGCAGTTATTGTTCAAAGTCACTCTTCATCAAATATCATTTTTATTGATAATTCTATTGGTAGCTGGCTTTGGGCGCTTCTTCAATTTCTCCTTTGCTACCTCTTTCCTTCCGCCCACTTCTCCCCCTTCCTCTCTCCAGCTTGAAATTTTTATGTGGATGAAGAAAGGATAATTGACCCTGCTCTTGTCAGAGTGGAAATTGATGGTGTATAGATTGATTGGATCATGGATGGAGAAGAGACAATCATCCATTCTACTGTCAACATTCTAAACTGCCAACTTTGAGATGGTTGCTAATGCTCTATCACTTGTGTTTGCGCATACATTTGACCTTACCCTCACCTGCCTGCCTGTGCTTGCGACACCTCCTCCCCACACACACATACCCAACTAAATTGGTTACTTCAAGTAAATCATAAAAGTGTACAATATTCACTTCATTGCCAACTGGAGCATATGAAAGAGTTGTAACGACCTTTATAAATAATATTTTGAAGCTTTGACTTGATCTTTTAGCTTTGATCTAAGCCTCAAGGAAAAATCTTACCAAAGGTTGAGTATTGAGTAAAGAGGAGGCAAGTGTCCATTTTACCACCACATTCCAAAATCTTGTCAAGTGGAGAACAGTCCAATTTCAAACTTTCAAGTAGATTCTAGGGTAGAGAAGGGATGATTGGCCCTTCTGTTAAGTCACATTTATGTTGTTCCAACCCCGACCAAAATTTTAATAGAAAGATCTGAAGTCATGTAATTGAAAGCTATATGTCACATTTAGCTTGGGACATATTGTCATGCTTAAGAAATGGCTCATATGATTCAACAGACCACCTTTGGATCACATGGAACTCAATGAAGGATGACAGATCATTTTACAAGATTCACTCTTATAGCTTCAAGTAGTGCACTAGAAAGATTATAACAAGCATTACACATGGTAGATGAGCCAACAAGATGGAAACCAAGGTAGCTAAAGAGCGAGAAAGGTCTAGTAGGCCAATGTTCTGTAGTGCAATTGAATTTTGAAAGAGTTAGAAGTCCAAGGTATGTTTATTATCAAACTTTTCTCAATGTACATATTTATGCAAATTCAATAATATTGATGCTAATGTGTCAAAATTTGTCCTCTTTTTGTGATTATGTGCTTTGAACAATTGCAGGTTCATTGTTGTTCATTTGTTCCTCATCTACACCATTTTTGATATAAAAGCATAATTTCAAGCTGAGTTGAGCAGAGGATATGTGGAATGGCTCAAACGGTAATGCTGCTGGGAGGTAATATGACAATGATGACCACCACAAGATGGATATGGAGGCACTACAAACATGTTGAGAGCTATTCAAGCAAGGAATTATATAAGTTGGCCCAATAAAGAGGAGTCATGGCAGAAGTTAGTGAGGAAACTGCTAAGTTACCGATCCTGGTACTGGTTCGGGTTCGGGTTCGGGGATTAGGTTCGCGGATTTGGTAAAAAAAAAAATTGGGTGTGGGTTCGTCCATACAAAAACATATAAAAATCAGAAATATATTCATATTTGCAGCAGTAATTAAGTTCAGGATACCATAGCATCATAATTTTCTTATTCCTATCAGTATTACTATTATATAATTATTGATAGCTTGCATAATATGATAATTATTGGACGCCAAGCTTTATCCATGTTAGAAACAAGGAATTCTTAAGAATGCTGGTTTTTAACCAGATTAATTAGATAAGTGGGTAGATATGTTAAAGTAATTGCTATTTGTTTCCCCTTACAATACTAGGCTAGTGTTTGGATGTGTTGTCTTGAGACAGTTGTGCTTATCCATATTCATAATTGATACGACAATGTTGTATTGGATCCATATTCAGTTATGGCTTGAAAAATTTGGTGTCTCAGACATACATCTATCCATGAGTCAGATGCACACATACAAATATGACATGGACACCAGAGCTGTATGTGGATGTGACACAAATTATGGTGTGCCAGATATGTGTCCTGATATCTATAAGGCATGGGTAGCCTAGAATATTTGGAAGCCTAGAGAATGAACTTATGCTTTGTTACTTATGGTATGCCATATATGTGAGTACAAAGTCCTGATACTTGTTCAGAAGAACTGCTGCCACCAAAATAGTCCCTACTTTAAGACTTGATATCCCTATTGTAGCTGGTTTTGCTTTATTATATTTCGTCTTTATATGTATTGCGTAGTTATTTCTTTTTACAAAATGTACATTCAGTTTATATGAACAAAATATATTAATGAAAAACTTAAAAGCGAAAAAAAACTTAAAAAAAGCAAAAAAAGCAAAAAAAGCAAAAAAAAGCCGCGTGTCCCATAAATTCTGTCCGGGTTCTCCCGGGTTCTTCCTGGATGGACCCACAGTCTGAATGCAGGACCTTGGCCGAATCCCCGGGAGGACCGGACTAGGATCCAGACCGGGGCTGAACTGGACCGGTACCCAGGGGTTCCCAGGGAAGAACCAGTAACATAGCAGGAAAGTAAAGGTGAGACCTTAAGCCCAACTAGAATACCCTGCGGTAGAACCTAGTTGTGAAGAAAAAGATTATCAATGCCATAGAAAAAGTAGGTGAGCCAAAGATTTTTGCACCCACTTTATTTGTAGTTTGAATCTCAAAAGAGTTTATTTGCTTAAATTACAGGATTAGAAAAGTATTTTCTGTGAGTAGATTGAAGGCCCCAATTAGGGCCAAATTACCATGCATTAAGTTGGCACATTATGCATCCCTATGGTGGTAATGCGTGAAGTTGGAAAACAGAAGGGAAAACAATATGATAAACACCAAGGATATGATAGTTTCAGAATTCGAAAGGAAGTTTTTGCTTTTGATTATTAAAGTAAAATTTGTTTAGGAAATTGTATACCCCAAAGCAAAAGACAAGTCTAAAGGTGTATATAGACAATTCTATCAAGCTGTTCATGTAGAGGACACTATACAGAATTTCTAGGCATGTAATTGATTTCTGGCATTATGTTCACATGAACTAAATTTACTTTTGCATTATATAGAAAAAGCCTTCTAGTTGGCTTTAAGGGCGGAAGAAAAGCAAAGAAATTTGCTCAGTGGAAGAGAAATATCCATAGGCCCTGGTAGGTTTGTGAAGAAAAGGCTAAGCATTTGGAAAGCAAAAAGGAGTCTCGAGCTTCTTCCTAGAAAGCCAGAGATGGATATTAGAACAAATTTGACCATCCTTTCTCCCATTTATTTTTAATGGGAAGGCGAGGAAGAGAAAGGACAATACTCATTTTGTTGCATTCAAGATAGATAGAAGAGCAGAGATGGTTGTCCCTTCTTGCACCATAAATGCACTATGTGCATTCTTTTGGCTTCCCAAAGTTTGCCTCCACTATAATCAATATTTCACATAAAAGCTAGACCTAAATTTGTTTAGGTCTTTGGCAATCAACAAAATAAGAATTGACAAACTAGTTTACTTGTGAGCTATGCAAGTTCATGTTATAGGATTGAGAGAGCAATTGTCTTTATTGTGAATATAATAGAATTTCAATGAGAGTTTTCAAAAGGTAGCTGAATAAGGAGGCACCAAGATTCTTTTGGCTTACATATTGGGGAGTGTAAAAATGTACATTTCTGTCTTCATTGTGCAGTAAATTGAATTCAAACAAAAGCTTGCCTCATTTTATAGGCGCGTGTTCTTTGGGTACCAGAATGCCCAATATGCATAATAAAAAAGGCCAAGAATTTTATTTTGCTGCATGAGTGACACTAGTTAGCTTTCCTACCCTCCACTTCGCAATAGTTGGATCAAAAATTAAAAGCACATGATTCTAATTGTAAGAAATGTTCTTAAGTTTTGGGAAATATAACCTATAGCTGGTGAGAAATTTGGACGCTGGATACCAAAGTAGCGATTACCATGTTAACTAGGAACAAGAAAATAATTGATTAAAATGATATATTTGAACAATAGAATTATTGATTGACATATTAAAATTGGGGACCAAATAAATGAACTTATTGAGCCTGGAAGTTTAACCATTGAACTTGGATGTTCAACCATTTGAATTGATGAAAAACTTCCATTGAAAATGAGACATGTTGAGTATGGAGGATATAAATGTTCATAAAACGATGAAAAGTGTTAGCATTGTTTTTGCCAAGCATCTTGTTCAAGAGAACAATCCCTGGATGAATGTGGTTTTCTGAATGATTATGAGATTAAAATGCTCGAGGAAGGAATCTAACAACAATTTTTCATAATCAGTCGATTTTAGAACTTTTAATTTTTGTAGAGCTCCAAGGTACATTCATGCTTTGCCAATACATTTTCTGCAAAAATAAATAGAGGTTCAAGTGACATGATGCCTTCACCTTTTGGTCGACGAGCATTCTTCTACTTGTGACGATTTCCTCATATTGCATTACAATCTCTAGGAAAGACATAACCTTATCCCCTAGGTTTGAAATATCAGACATGCAACCACCTATGTAATAATAATGAGATGGATGCAAGCCAAAGGGATCACAAATATTTCTGAAAACTGATGTAAAAATCAGAATACACATGATTTAGGAATTTATCCATATAGAAACAAATGATTATAGAGGATTTGTGGGTGTGAAAAACATAGATTTAATTAGCTAAAAAAGAAGAATGTACCATTAATTTCATTGATAAAACTTCTAGTACAAATAGGTTAAGTAGCTCCAACACCATCCACTTACCTAATGATGAAACTCTCTTTGCCCCTCGAGCAATTCGCAAGGAGGTTGTTGAGGAATTCCAAAATACTCATGGATGATACTTGTGTTGTAATCGAACTATTTCCTAAGCCAGTCCACAATTGGGTTTGCAGAAGTGTAATTAATTCCTAGTGAACCCCATCTTAGTGTAAGGTGGAGGTTGCAGTCTTTGAAATGGAAAAAGATAAATCCTTGGTCTCAAGTGCATTCCAATGGTTTTCTTTCCAACAATTATGGGATTTAGTTAAGAATGTGGCCTAGCATATGAAAGAGGAAAGCATAACCAAGACTATTCTTAAAGAATTGATTGCTACTTTTATTGGCTTATTCCTTTAGTGTAATCAAGTCATTTTTATTGGCTTATTCCATTAGTGTAATCAAGTCATATATTTTGAGCACCACAAACCATTTCTTTATGCAACAAAAATTATGAAATTATCTACTAAGTTTCTTGAAATATATAATGAATATCTTTGTCCAAAGTAATTTTTGAGTAAGGTGGGTTTGTGTAACAAGTACACATTTTTGATGGTATTGTTTTTGTGCATGAAACAATTCATTTTTCTAAATCAAGTAAAAGTATGGGTATGCTTGGTAAGTTTGGTGTAGTGAAAACTTGTGGTGGGGTATCCTCATTTAAGTAATGCAAAAAAAATTGAAAAATGGTGTGAATTGACAAGCAATTGTTTCTAGTTTCTAGACACTAAAGTTCTCAGTGCTTCTTAATGGGGGACTCAATCTCTTTAGAGTGGAGAAAGGACTAAGACAAGGGCACTACATTTCTCATTTCCTATTAAAAGTAGCAACAAAGCAATGGGGCAATCAATCCCCTATAATTTCAATAATGAGATCTTAAGGGAATTTTGAATACATGAAATTTTGTTAGATCCACCTTTAATTTGTGGATGATACTTAAAAGATGCCATGTTAGCTTGTATGGTTTATGTGGACATGTTAAACTTGTACCATGTCAATCACATGCAATCCTGGAATCAATGTTGCAAGTTTGAGAAACCACTTTCAATACCATCTTCATCAATACACCATCACGTTGAGCCATTTCAACATTAAATGGAAGGTATAAGCTTTGCTTAGTGTTGCATTGCCTTATTTAGTTTACTTTATAGTTATGCTCCAATCTTGAGTAGATCTTTTAGTGTGAAATTAGGAGCTTAATGTTTATTACTTAGTTTGTATTTATTTTACATTTTAATGTCTTCACTTATGTGCTATGCTGATCACTATAATAGTGTTGAGAGTTGTCAATGTGTTATTTTAAACCAAAAATCAAGCTGCTACAAGTTTGTCTCTTGATTAGAAGACTATTACAAAAAAATGTGTCAAAGAGTTGTATGTATGAAAACTAAAAAAATTAATCTAGCTTTAAGAGATATGAGAGCAGCATATAAGCTACTACGTCAGTTAGCCATAGGAAGACATCTTTGTGCTGAGTTGTATGCTAACTGGATAACATACGTGCCATTGCTTTATGTAATATTAAAGGTCATGATTTTATGCATAATCTCAACATTCGTTTTCCCTTTTGGATTTTTGTTTAGCTATAATCTTTCTAAAAGGGATTTGTCTTATTATTCCTACCCTTGGTAGTACAAGACAAACCAGAATTGGGTGTCAAGTTTTGTTTTCATCAATATGGCCTTCGTGGAGTAAATTATTTTGTGATTTGCTAATTTATTTCCCTCACTCATGGCATTAATTTACTGTCGTATGATTGGCAAAAATCTAGAATTGTACTCTAGTTGTAGCCTTTCTCTCTGTTGTTGGTTCATGACTTATGTTGTAGCTTTGATTATAAATCATTCATTGAATGTTTTGTGGTGTTACCTTTTGACCGCATGGCATTTTCTCTAAGCCTTCTTTGTTGTTTATATCTTTCTTTGGTTGTTCTTCTTAGTTGTGAGCCGTGTGGGGTTTATTCTACCTCTCTTTAGTTGTTTAGAGTCAGCGTAATGTACTATTATTTATTGTGTTGGACAATGTGTTGGTGATGAGGAGTGATGGGATCTACAAAAGAGAGGAATATCAATTGTTGCTTGTTTGTAACAATGGTAGTGGAAAGAAGTTTGATGTAGTAAAATTATAAAGACATTAAGGGAAATTTATATAAAAATGGGCCTCTTTAAAAAAACTCTTAAAAATCAAACTTGTTTTATATAATATAAATTACTTAAATATAAATAAATATAAATTACTTAACTATATGACTTATGTGGACACATTTTTTTATTATAATGCTTTAAAAAACTCAAGTTCATTTTTAAAAATATTTTCTTTTTGATTTTTGTTTTTGGAATTTTTTTTATTAAATTGTGTTCTAAAAACTAGACTTTCTAATTTTATTTAAAACTCAAGTTCACTTTTCTAAAATATACAAAAATATTTATTAGCATTTTATATTTCTATTATACTTCATATTTATTTTTTAATTTTAAAACTCTTTATGTTTAAATTCAAATTTAAGTTTAATTTTTTGAGCACATAAAAAAATAAAAAATAAATATTTATTATCTTTTGTTATGAGTATTTGTTAGTTTTTTTTTTCTTTCTTTCTCTAATGATTTTTTAATTTTTCATTATTATATATTATACAAGAATTATAATTGTTTATATATATATATATATTAATTATAAATTATAAATCATATATATAATTAAGAAATTTAAAACCTAGCGCATTGCATATAAAAAAAAAATTAAAGAATCATAAAAATGACTTTAAAATAACATAAAATATTTATAAAATTAAAGTTTTAAAAACATTTAAATTTAAAATGTAAATAATGTGTTATATAGTAATAATAATGGTAAGTGCATAGAGTTGATAAAAAAAAAAAAAACATGTCGCGTCAAGGAGGGAGGCTAGGGTTTCTGCCATGGCGGTCTACTCGGCAGTTTCAGGCAGCTCGCCGATCAGGATTTGCACAATATGGAGGTTTCAGTAACGACGGTCCTCATGCTTGGGGGTGGGAGGATTCAAATAGGAAATGGGCCGGGCCTCGTCCTTTCAGGAACCCTGCAAAAAAGACCTCATTCCCCTAAATGGGGATATGATCGGATCTTTGCGGGAACCAAACAATCGAATGATGTCTTGCAGAAGAAAATTTGGAAACCAAAAGATGTAGGTCGAGTTGTCGACAAAGTAGAAGAATAGGTGTGTATTGATGTGAAAAAGGATAGAATAATTTCTTTTGAAATAGGGAGTAATGTTTGGTATGAAGTAATGAAGATTTTTAGAGAAAAAGCTTTTTTCATGAAATGGGTTGGGGAGCGGCCTACCTTTTCGTGGGTTTGTAAGTGGTGTGATGAAAAATGGGGGTCCTGTATAAAGCTTCAAACCATGGCTAATGGGTTTTTTCTTGTGGAGTGGAAGTCTGAGCGCATGAAAAGGTGGATTTTGAACAATGGACCCTTCTTAATGGAGGGAATGGGTTTTTATATCAAAGATTGGGTCCCTAACTTTAATCCCTTAAAGGAAACTATAGAAGAAGTCCCAATCTGAGTTCGCCTATATAATCTTCTAGTGAAATACTGTGACCCAATAACCATGAGTGAGATAGGAAATAGGCAGGGCTCCTTCGTGAAAGCAGACCAAGCTATGGAGCAAAAGGATGGAAGTATGTATGTGAGGGTTTCTATCAAATGAAAACCATTTCTTCCCCTTCCAAAGGAAATAGAAATTCGAACAAATGAAGGCATTTGGCAACAACAGGTTGAGATTGAAGAATGCTTTGAGAATTGTAGTATCTATAAGGGTTTCGATAATTTGGAGGAAGATTGCATACAAAATAAAAAAGGGAAAGAAACTAAAAGTGAAGTCATTGTGAACAAGTTGTTAAACACATTGAAGGATATGACTTGCTCTCGTGGAGGGGAGCAGCCTTTGGAACTCTTGGATAATATAGGAGTTGTCAACTTTGTGGAACCTTGTATTCAAGTCACACAGTCGGTAATCTATACTTGAATGAAGAAGTAGCATTAGTAAAGTGAATGTAGCAGTGGAAAATCTCAGTCCACGGTTGGGAGGCAGTACGGTTGGAACAGAGAATATTTCAAGAGGGGAAGAACTTGATGTCGTTCAACAAACTAACATAGAAAAAACCAAGTTGCATTCATAAACATGCAGGGATGTCAGTGATCATGAATCTGACGGCAAGCAACCAAGCTTAGAAAGAGCCAAATCACATACAAATATAGATTTTCAGGGGTATGTAACATGTGCAGATGGTCTTCTGGATGCCCCAAGTTTCAGGGATAAGGATTGGATGGGCAATGGTTTTTCAGAAGAAGATGAAAGTGTAGATTATGATGCGAAGGAGGGTATTCTGGAAAAAAGAACTATAAGGCAGAGTGCTTTGACAAATGGTAAACTTAAAATCGGTGAGAAGAAAATGTGGGGGAGAAAGTCCTACAGATTCAAATTAGAATTGGTGGGCAGTGCTAAGGGGTAGAAGAAATTGTGATCTGGGAAGGGCATTACCCTTCCTGAGTCACCATGAAAGCTTTGTCTTGGAATGTTAGAGGTTGCAATGCCTCTAACAAGAGGCGTTTGATCAAGAGGTGTCTTGATCAGATGCGTTTGGATTTTATACTTCTCCAAGAGACAAAATTGGACAAGGATAATGAAGTTAAACTCATGAACAAGTGGAAGAGTTGGAATGGTAGTTTTGTTGAAGCCACGGGGGCCTCTCGTTGTCTGGGTTTCCTATGGAATCCTCAATCAACAAAGGTAGATGAAGTTGCATAGAATAGACATTGGCAGCTATTAGAAATACACTTAGTTACATTCAAAGCCTTGATCTATCTTATCAATGTTTATGGTCCTACAAGAATAGGGCAAAAAAGAGAAGTTTGGAATCAACTTACAAGTGTAATACAGTCTTTAGGGGATGTTGTTTTGGTGGTTGGTGGAGACTTTAATGCTACCTTGTTCGTGGCAGAAAAGAAAGGGGGGTGTGGTAACCCAAGCATTGTGCAATTGGATTTCCAACATTTTGTCTCCGCGAATTGTCTTCAGGAGGTTGATGCAAAGAATGGGAAGTTCACCTGGATGAATAGACGTAAGGGCTTTACCAATAAAGCAACAAAATTAGATCGCTTCTTCTTAACAGGCAACTAGGGTGAATCCCATTCATAGTGGAGTCTTCTATTCTCCTTGTAGCAGGTTCAGATCATTACCCTGTTTCCCTTTCTTTTCTAACGAATGAAGCCCCTATTCAAAGTCTGTTTAAATTTGAGAATATGTGGTTAAGGGATGAAGGGCTAAAATCTTTAATAGCGGTTTGGTGGAAGATGGCTCCGATCTCTGAAGGTACCAAGGCTTTTATGTTCTTTAAGAACTTACAATTTATTAAGATTAACCTGCGAGATTGGAACAAACAACATTTTAAAAATATTTTTGAAGAAAAAGTGTTCATAGAAGAGGAATTGGAGAAGCTTCATGAAAGAGTGTTACATGAAGGTATGAATGAATTTCATTTTAATCAAGAGAAATCTTTGAACAACCAGTATGTAGAAGTGTTGGCTCGTGAAGAGATCTTCTAGCCCCAAAAGTCTCGAGAGTGTTGGTTAAAGGAGGGAGATCGGAACACAGTATTTTCATAATTCGGTGAAAGTTAGACGCAGTAGAAACAAAATATCTGAGGTAAAAAATAGTGTTGGGGAGTTGCTAACACACGAAATGACGATCAATAGAGAAGCTGTAAGATACTTTCATGATCTCCTTAATGCTGAGTGAGATCCTCAGGGTGAGCAGAGTGATGAAGTGAGTAACGTCATCCCTAAGGTGCTAAATGAACATCATAATCAGATTCTTTTCAAGGCAGTGATGTTGGAGGAAGTGCTGAGGTAGTTTTTCAGTTGGGTTGTGACAAAGAATCAGGGCTAGCCGGATTTCCATCCATCTTTTTTCAAACTTTTTGGGAAATAGTGAAGGAATACCTGTGGGGTGTGGTGGAAGAATCTTGTATGCATTCCTATATGTTGAGGGATTTGAATAATACCCTTATTGTTCTTATCCCAAAGAAAAAGGAAGTTCAATTTTTTGATGATTTTCGACCGATATCGTTATGTAACACAGTTTATAAGGTGATATCTTAAGTTTTGGCTAACATGGTTAAACAAATTCTAAATTGTATCATATCTAAGGAGCAAAGTGGATTTGTCCCCCAACGTTCTATTGTGGAAGGGATCATCATCAC
Source organism: Cunninghamia lanceolata (assembly GCA_027924645.1). Lineage (NCBI taxonomy): Eukaryota > Viridiplantae > Streptophyta > Pinopsida > Cupressales > Cupressaceae > Cunninghamia > Cunninghamia lanceolata. Next base: position 1,002,545 of record BSBN01001018.1, read on the forward strand.
TCATGAAACAATTCATTCTATTAGGAAGGCTAAAACTGATAGAATGTTGGTGAAGTTGGACATTAGAAAGGCTTATGATCAAGTGGACAAATCTTTTCTACTAAAAGATTTAGTTAAATTTGGGTTTAGTCCCTCCTTGATCTCTTGGATTAAGAGCTGTACAGAGACTCCTCATTTCTCAGTTTTAGTTAATGGCAACCCTTAAGGCTTTTTTGCAATGAAGAGATAACTTCGTCAAGGGGACCCTCTATCCCCTTTTCTCTTTATTATTATGGATGAAGTGTTGGGATGATATATGAATAAAGCAAGGGACTTAGGTATCTGGAAGGGAGTCAAAATTTCTCAAGGGGTGGAGACTGTCACTCATCAACGATTTGCTGATGAAATGTTATTGATGGGAGAAACCTCTTTGCGGGAAGCTTGTGTCATTAGATCTTCTTTAGATAAATATTGTATACGCCTAAAAATGACACGATTCATCCTAAATAAATATTATAAATATTTATTCCATTCTTCTATCAATTAAATAAATATTCTAAATTTATTTAATCGATTCACTATCCTACAATTAAATAAAATTATTTTATTTAATTAAAATCCCTAAATTCTTCTAATGTCTCAAATCACAAAATCTACCTCACAAAATCCACCTCATCAATCCACCTCATCTCTTCCACCTCACCATGTTGCACATATAATTAAATATTCTTAATATTTAATTAGCTAATATCCTCTATTTTCCAAAATAAATCTTTAAATCCATTATCCTCCACAAATTGAATTTTTAATTCAATGTTCCCCATTATCCTCCACTCTGAATTTTTAATTCAATTGTCATAACCCATTGTCCCCCACTTTGAATTTTTAATTCAACTGTCATAACCCATTGTCCCCCACTCTGAATTTTTAATTCAAATGTCATAATCCACTGTGAATAAAAGATTTACTTTTATTCCTAGCCATTGATCTTCATATCTTCTCTCAATCGTTGATCCTCATTCTTCCAAGTCTATAAAAGAAGTTTCATCCCTCCATTCTACTTATCCAGGTTATTTGTATTGTTACTCTGCAGAATTCTACCCCCATGCCTTTGGCACCCCAATACTATTCGCTTGAGATCACCCTTTTGCTTTGAAGCTCTACTTCACAGCAATATCTATCAATATAGCCATTTACTATCGACATCCTACAACGTAGCTAAAAGAGTGCACTCACTAAGGGCCTACTTCATCAGCAAAGGACGGTTGTAATAGGCAAACAATAGAAGCTTTGAAACATGGAAGGTTTGCATTGTTATTCATTTGTTTCATTTCCTTCTATCTTTCTTGTTTTCATTATTCTGTTGATGTTTGGGTTTGATATTGTTCATTTGATTAATCCACATTTTACTCTAACAAATATTGTATGGCCTTAGGACAAAAGGTAAACTAGCATAAATCATAAATTTTCTTTTTCAATACAAAGTCGGACAACCAAAGAGAAATAGCTAGGATTCTTGGTATTAAGGTTGGTAAATTGCTTGGGAAATTCTTGGGTACTCCCCTATTTGTTGGAGTGTGTAGGTCCAATCTATGATCTCAGTTAGTGGACAATTGCTTGGGAAGAATGGAGGGATGGAAAGGTGGATGGTTGACATCAGCAGGGTACATTTTAATGTTAAAATATGTTACCTTAGCTATTCCAATCTACTATATGATGTGCTTCAAACTACCCTTAAAAATAGTTTCTTTAATATAACAGAAGATGAATTTTTTTTGGAATGGTAGCAATGAGAAGGACAAGATTCCACTGGTTGCATGGGATAAAGTTTGTCAGCCGAAATCAGTAGGGGGTGTGGGACTGTGTAAGTGAAGTTTAATGAATGAAGCTATGGGAGCAAAGCTAATTTGGAGTATGTTTAGTAAACCATATCAGAAATGGGCAAGGATACTGTAGAGGAAATATTTGGATAATCTACATAAGGAGAGGATTCTCACAATTGAAAACCCCCCAAAAGGTTCGGCAATATGGAATTTTATGCTCTCTTGCCGAAAAGTGGTCACAGATCATCTAACATGGCAACTAGGGTCGGGTGAGCTTGCCAATTTCTGGGAAGACTCATGGGAAGGATACCCATTATTGAAAGAAGACGAACATCTAGGGGTGCTGCCACAATAATGAGTTACACTTTTTGGGACATCCTTAATTTTGTTGAAATCACATATTTTTAGAAAATATAATGATTTAAGCCTTGAAAGGTTGGATTTAAAAGATTTTAATTGAAGAGAGTTTGATCAAACCCCATTAAATTCAAACCCTCTTGGATAGAACCCCACTAGTTTTAAACCATATCTATAATGGAGTCTCCTCTACACTTATCAAAATGCTGATAAAAAACCACTTTTGATTTACCTTTTGGGGGATCAAATGAATTTGATTAAAATTTATGTTTTGTAAGTATGTATTCCTTATTATAAGCTTCCCAAAAAGTATAATTTTAAATATTTTTAATTTGATTATTATATTTATTTTTTATTTCTTGTGAATGTAGGTTTTTCACCGAACATCAAGTTCTCTGTTCTACACACATAGAAAATTAGTAAATTAGTGAAAAAAAATTCTAAAAAATATCTATGCCCTAGGTATTGATGTCTTTGTTTCAACAGAAAAAGAAAAATTGAATTTTGATACATACAGAAAAAGTTATGTTTTACGGAATACGCCTATGTCTAAATTATAATTGGTTTGACTTCAAAACTTAATTAAAAAAATATATTCAACAAAACAGTATGAAACCAAATGCATGCCCTATATATCGGTGTTACCAATCTAAATTCAAAAGAATCATAATTTTATCTTTTGTAGAAAAAAAGTTATGTGCTACAGAATACACATCACTTTAACAAAATGTTGTTTACTATTAAAAACTAGTTATCAAAGGAGATGCAAAAAATTTTACAATTTAACTCCAATGTTTTTAAAAAAATATATTTAGAATCTGCAAACAAAATCTCACAAATCACTAGTTCGCATCATCTTCAAATTCCTAACAGTTTAGTGGCTATAGGTGTCAAAAAGTGAAGATTTAGTTCAAAATGTTGATTTCAATGTCAAGTTTAGTAAAAAAGTGTAACCCATTATTGTGGGATGACCCTTAGCAGAAGTTCAGAGAATCTCAGTGGAAAAATGGGGAACGCGGGTAAAAGATTTTTTGGTTAATAAGTTAGTTGATGGGCAAGAAGTGTGGGATTGGAAACCGTTAGAAGATCTCAATTTGCATGCTTATTAGAAAGGTTTGTGAATGAATATTTTGAAAGAGCGGAAAATCTTGTTGACTGGTGACAAAGATGAGATCATATGGTGTGGATCCATAAATGGGGTGTATAACGTCAAATTAGGTTACAAGTTGCTGGAGGATGCCTGGGTGGAGGAGGAATGGCCACGGCATTTATGCCAGAATAAGAATTGCCTCCCTAAAGCAGGCTCATTTGCTTGGTTGGCATTGAAGGGATGCATCTTGACAGGTGAAAGGCTTAAGAAGATAGGTTTCCACGACCCTAATCAATGTGTGCTATGCAGGAAAAGTGAGGAATTGATCGACCATCTTTTGTTACATTGTGAATTTACAAATAGGTGTTAGATGCATCTGTTAAACAAACTAAATTGGCAGATCGCTTGTCCAACTTCTTTGTTGGAAATGTTTCAAGGGTGGAGGAAAAACATCAAGAAGTCTGCCTTTTCCAGTATATGGCAAGTCAGCCCCTCATTATTAATTTGTGAAATTTGGAAAGGGCGTAACCGCATGATCTTCCAAAGTAAGAAACTAAGTATAGAATTCATGTTAGGAAAGATTGAAATGGCAATATTAGAGGTGGTCAATATGGCGGCAATGAGGCAAAATCCAGCTAAATATCCATTCTGTTAAGCAGATAGTAAGGTGCAATGAAAATGGCCAATGCTCAAGCTGCCATCACTCCTGGATGTTGTGAGGTTAAACATGTTTCTGTGCATGATAGGAATATAGGTTGGTTTAGGCCAGAAGAAGGATGTGTAAAAGCTAATTTTGATGGTGCAGCAAAGGGGAATCTCGGTCCGTTTGGGGCTGGTTGTGTTCTCAGTGATGATGAAGGCAATATGTTGGGGTTAGGTGCTCAAAAATTGCAAGAGGGCATGAATAATGAAGCAGAGGCGCAAGCTGCTTTGCTTGCAGTTAATTTGGCGAGCAAATTCTTGGTTCAAAAATTACATTTGGAGGGGGATTCACATATTATAATAAATGCAATATCTAATGGTTACTCCCAAGTATGGAAAATAAACAAATTTATAAAGAATATTAGACAGAAGCTGAAGCAGTTTAAGGATTTCAAAATCTCCCATACCTTCCAAAGTGGCAATGGTGTGGCAAATGGTCTAGCAAATTGGACAGTTTATAATAAATTTGATAAAGGAAAAGATGATTTGTGAAGATATTTGAAATGTCCAATTTAATGGGGAGGCGTTTGATTGCTTGACTTTTACAAACATAAAAGCCATGGTGGCATAGGATGGGTAGCGAAACTGGCAACATGCTCATGCTTGGAAAGTTCATGGTGTGATGTGTAGGATTAGTTGTGCACTGGTTAGTTTGGTGTAGCAGATGTGTACAAAGCAGAGTCAAGGAAACATATGACTCTCTTTCTAGAATTTGAATGCAGTTGTGTTTGCTGGACGTGTAGTGGTAACTATTGTGTGGGTGTTTGAGCTATTTGAAAGGCAATGTAAAGGAGGGGGTTGAAGTAGAGGCAATCAGGCTAGGTTTGGTTGTATACCCAGTTATGCTGGTAATGGTGTATTATTTGTATGCAGGCTGTGGCCGGGTAGGATGAGGGTGGAAATTAATGAAGGGGTGAGAGTAGTAGTGTTTAATCCAGATGTTTTATAATGAATGTATGAATGCTCAAGGTAGTTCAGGTTGAACAGAGGATGCTTTGTAAATCTTTGAATATTAAATAAAACTTCATGCAGGGTCACCCTGCCTTTATTGATAAAAAAATAATAATGGGTAAGTGCATGGAAATGGGGGACCAAAAGGGGGTCAAAAGTGGCCACTTTTTTCTAAAAAAAAAAAAAAAACTGATCTTACATGAGAAATTGAAGATAGCCACGCTCAAAATTAGAAGATGTGGTAAGAACAAGTTTTGTAGTGCTTTGAGTCTAGTTTCAAAACTACTAATTTTTTCTAAAAATGGTGGAGATTAAGAGGTTCAAATAGGGGGAGCACACAAAGTGCTCCAATTTTTGTCAGAAAAATAGAATATAATGTCTGGTGTGCTCCCCCTAAAATGTTGACTTTTTTAAAGTATTAAACAAATCGCAACAGTGGAAAATTAGCTAACACCACGTAGTGTATCCCTATTTTTTCTGTTAATTTTTTATGAATATATGAGTTTTTTATGAATTTTCAAAGTGGACACATCCTGAAAAATGAAAATTTGAGCTTGCTCCCCCTTAATGTTTTTGAAAACTAATCAAAAATCAAATTTTTTCATGTGTATAGAATTGAGTCTAGAATCTAAATATAATTTGTTTCAAATTTTGATAAACGTGTAAAAAATGACACCAGAAATACTAGACATAGGTTTTCTGAAAAAAAAAACACATTAGCAAAAGAACTTGTAGATGGAAACTTTAATGTTATCAGATTTTTGAAAAAAATACATGGTTATAAAGTGTTATATGTGAAAATGTGGGAAGATGATAAATAGTGTCAAGATCTTATCAAATCAACCCTGCTTTCACAATAACATTTAAGGACAACAACCGAGCCATGTCACTATAGATGAAGATGACTCAACTACAGGTTGGTGTACTCAGGAATGACATGGAAAGATTGATTAGATAGAAAGATTTTCCAAACCCTAGATTCAATAAGCCTCAAACCCTAATTATAATGAAATCAGGTACAAACAAACAAACTGTTATAGATCACCGAATAGTAAGGTACTCAAGAAGGATTAGAAACTTACCAGAAGTTGGATTTTTAGAAGCGAAGACTTTGCAGACTATGAGGCGGATGCCCAAGTCCTATAGGGCACTTTTTTTGTAGATTCGAAGCAGAGAGATGATGTAGATTGCACTCAGATCCTTTGTTCTGAACCAAGCCTGTTGGGAGGACTACAAGGTGGGTGCCCTAGTCTAGTAGGGTAGAATATCAATAAATTTCTGGAAGATCTTGAATTTTTATCCTCCAAATTGCTTCGAGTTGCACTTGCACTTTTCCAACTCCCGCACCTATAACTTGCAATCACAAAGAAAGGGGGTTGGGGGTTGTGGTGTTTAGAAGCTTGCTTGGGTCAAGCCCTAGAATGACATTCAAGTCTTCTAACATCGTTGTTAGATAGCGCGCATGCCCAAGGGAGGGAAGAGGCCAAAGCAATGATGAAATAAAATGATTGAAGCACAAATAGATGTCACCTTAGAGGTGAAGGCCTCATGGAGATGAAGATCCTTCAAATCATGAGATGGATTGATGAAGCCAAAATCTGCAACAAACTGTAACATCAAAAAATGTCCCCTTGGGGACTTTTCCCTCACAAGGTTTAGCTCCCGGGTCCTTAGTGTGCATTTAGGACATATTACATCATATTTCAACATCCCAATGAGAAAACTCCTAAGTGTCTTGGCAAATAGGACCTAGGGGGACCACTTGAGATGAACCCTGCCCAAAATAGGGGGAGGACTTGAGCACCCGTGCCCTAGTCCTGCCCTATTTTGGGTCAGTCCCAATTTTTGGGTGTTAGCTTGTGACCGTTATTTGGGTCCTATGCCAATATGGTAAGTTTGAATTACGAAATTCTTGGCGCAAGTGTTTGTAATTGCATATAAAAGCATGTTTAGGCATTCATTTGTAAACTAGATTGTGATGAACTTTATGCATTTAAGAAGTGATTCAAGACTTTTATTGTCTTGCAAGAGCAGATTTGTGTTTATGTGTTTGTATTTGTAGATTTGAGCATCCATCTCCTCATGGCATGAAGAGCTTCTTCCTCCCATGAGATCTTCACTACAAAGTGACATTCATTTGTGTTTTCAAGCATTTATCATTTGGTTTTTGCCTCTACCTCCCAAGGCACGCACTCTCTATCTAACAATAGTGTTCGGAAGAATTGAATGTCTCTCTGGGGCTTGACTGAGGCAAGCCTCTAAACACCATAACCCCCTCCCAAAGTTTTCATGATTGCAGGTTACAGGTTGAAGCTACAGACAAAGTGAAGTTGTAGGAGGGTACAACAAAGTGTCAGAATTGTTGATCAAGAAAGAAGATAGCTCTCTAGACTAGGGCACCCGCTCATTAGTCCTCAAAGTTTCGTGACGGGAAAACCGTCGGTACAACAGGAACAGGTTGCAGATCTTGTTTGCAGATCCTGACAAAAAGTAGGGCACTAGACTTGGGCGCCTGCTCTTTAGTCCCCAACTATTCCTCTTCCCAACCCCAAGAACAGGTGCACAGTTATTTGTCATTTTACATCTTTTTGTAGCAACATTTTCTGATATTCGTCCATTTATTGTTGTATTTGCATAATTAGGGGTTTAAGGTATAATTGAGCATAAGAGAAGATAATTGGCAATCAAATCATAAAAATCTAAGTTTCTCTACATCTCAATAGCGACCTAGGGTATGATAGTACATTGCAACTCGACCCTAGGTCCTTGAATGAAAGGTTGAAAGGAGGATATGCACACAAAACTATCAAAACCCAAATATCCAAATTTTACCCTTTACACAAACACAATAACAACACAATTCTTCTCTGCAACACAATGAATGCCTTGAAGTCCCTTAGCTCAAGATCACAAGTTCGTATTATCCATCTAGGTGTAAAATGAAGTCCTAAACATGCTTATATATGCATTCTCGTTAACTTCCATAATTTAAATTGAAAAGACTGACATAGGGAAACCTTTTTAAAGGTCCAATGCAGACACATTTAAATTTGGGTCCCGACAAATCATCCTGGAATTGAGCGTGGGCGACCAAGTCCTAAGGCTAATTTAGGACTTGATTAAGCATTTAAAACTGACCCCTAAGTCCCATTTGAGATGGGCTTTGGGGGAATTTGCTCTGGGATAAGTATTTGTTAGAAATGAAAGCAACACTACTTTAATGGAAATCTGATTCGAATAAATTTCAACAATCTTTAAGTGTGCATTAACAATGGAGATTGTAACAAAACATAAAACCCACTATAGAGAAAATGCCAAACATGAATAACTCAACACACGACACAATGACAATGTTTAATGTGGAGAAAACCCTTGCAGGTAAAAAACTCCACACAGGAAAGAGGCCCAATGTTTGTATTAATCTGTAAAAGATTGTACAATACAACACCACCAATCTCTCCTTCAGTCTTCAATCTGGCAGCATTCTTGCAACACCCGAGTACCTAAAATCTATATTGCAGCAACAAATACATGACAAATACTTATAGAAATATTTTCCACTCCATTCTAGGCATTCACCTTCTCTCCTAAGATTCTCCAACCTATAAACATTAATTACCATCTTACAAGCATCTTACACTTGTCCAAAAATAGCCATGCAAAGGTTGGGGCCCCAAGACTAAATCTGGGCTCTTACAACATCTTATGATGCATCATAACCATCATAGATTCCACAAAAGACTATTTTTCCAAGATAGGAACCTTGGGCTAAATATAGAAAATATACAACTAACATATCCGTCACATGCATCATAGAATCTTAGAATCTTATGACAACTTGCAGCTGTCATAGATTCACTTACTAAACATTATGACAGTTGTCATACATGCTAAATATAGTAGATTCCTGAAAGGAGTAGGCCTACCCTAATTTACTTTGAGTTTTTCATTTGCCAACAGTAAAAATCACTTCGTAATTACCTTCGGTTACTCTGAAATTACCCCTGCAAGTTAAACTAGTACATCTCCTTATGGATAATTACAAATTACATATAATAAATGGAATAAATACAATATTGCGATTTACAAGGTTAATGGCACATTATCCCAACATTATCCTACTTGACATTATATATTGTAAATCAACCCATAGGAAATCAAATGAAAAATAATTAGGCACTAGAAACAAGGCCCATGGCCTCTTTGCACCATACAAACACTGTGCTCACAGGCTTGGTCAATGAATCTGCAACATTCTCCTGAGTGTCTATCTTCTTTAATTGAATCTCTCTATTTGCAACCAACTCTCAAACAAAGTGATACTAAACATCAACATGCTTAGTCTGAACATGATACATGGGATTCTTGGCCAAATAGATGGCACTCTGGCTATCACAGCCAATCTGAATGATCCTGCAATCAAAACCAATGCATGTACATAGTCTCCTCAACCAAACTGCCTCATTAGAGATATGAGTAGCAACCATATACTCTTCTTCTGTGGTGGACAAAACAACTGTGGGTTGCCTCTTACTCATCCAATTCACTGCACCTCCAAACAGAGTAAACACATAGCTACTAGTGGACCTTCGACTATCCAAGTCACCTGCCCAATCTGCATCAACAAAACCCGGTATGTCCAAAGATTTATCAGCACTATCAATACCAAAATAAACCAAACAATGATCAAAAGTACCTGCAAGATATTTAAACACCCACTTCACATAATTCCAATGTTGTCTACCAGGGTTAGACATAAATCTGCTCAAAACTCCCACTGCTTGGGCAATATCTGGTCTAGTGCAAACCATTGCATACATCAAACTCCCTACAGTACTAGCATATGGAACATTAGACATATCCTCAAGATCATCCTAAGTCTTTGGACACATATCTAATGAAAGCTTAGTACCAATGGGTAAAAGAACTCTAATTGGGTTACAGTCATGCAAACTAAACCTCTACAAAACAGTATTCACATACTTACTTTGTGACAACCAAAGCTTTTTGTTAACTTTGTCCCTCCTGATCTCTATTCCCAAAATGTACCTTGCAGCACCAAGATCCTTCATCTCAAATGCACCTAAAAGTTGGGCTTTAAGCTCACTGATTATACCCTTAGTATTGTTGAAAAATAACATGTCATCAACATACAAAACAATAACCAGTATAGAATAATCAACACAATGAATGTAAACACAGTGATCCTCCTCGCTTCTAACAAAACCTAATTTCAAAATAAATGAGTCAAACTTTTGATACCACATTCTGGGGGACTGTTTCAGACCATAAAGAGACCTTTTTAACCTGCAAACCCAATGTTCTTTTCCTTTTACCTCAAAACCTATAGGTTGTTGCATATAAATTTCTTCTTCAAGATCTCCATGTAAGAACGTAGTCTTAACATCTATTTGCTCAATCTCCCAATCATAAGATGCACCAATAGATAAGAGAAATCTAATAGAAGTCAATTTAGCAATAGGAGAGAATATCTCATCAAAATCAACTCCCTCTCTTTGGGAGTAGCCCTTGGCTACCAGTCTAGCCTTGTACTTCTCCAATGACCCGTCTGCTCCAAATTTCTTCTTGAAGACCCACTTACAACCTATGGCCTTTCTTCCTTTGGGCAAACGAATAAGATCCCAGGTGTTACAAGAGTCTAAAGCCATCATCTCCTCCTGCATGGCTAGCTGCCAAGACTCACTATCATCTGCAGAAATAGCTTCCCTGTAGGATCTAGGTTCATCGTTAGTATTCAATTAAGCATATACACAACATAAATCTGGTGGGCTATACCTATCGAATGGATTCCATTGTCTTGTTGATCTCCTCAAGGGTGGAGTAAGAGACTCTACTTGTTCTTCTACATGATCATCTACAACTTCTTCTGTAACTATAGACTCATCTTCATCAGAACTACTTGAATCTTCTTCTTCTTCTTCACCCCCCAATCCATCATTCTATTCTTCTTGAGGTGCATCTTACTTCTCTAAATCAAAGTGCACCTTCTTTCTCTTTTGGCTGCTCAGGTTCAGAAATAGCTCTAAGTTCCCTGAAAATAACATCTCTATAAAAGATAATCTTGCGGGTTAGTGGATTCCAAAGCTTATAACTTTTCACATTATCACCATATCTAATGATTGTACACTTTTTCAGCTTTTGGGTCCAATTTAGATTGCTTTCCCTTAGGCACATGAACAAAAGCCTCACAACCAAAAACCCTTAAATATGAAATAGAAGGTTTCTTATCTATCCACATTTCATAAGGTGTAGAATCAAGGGCCTGACAAGGAGATCTGTTTATCAAGTAGCAAGCAGTACACAAAGCCTCTGTCCAAAAGCATTTATCCAACTGTGCATCACTAAGCATACTTCTGGCCCTTTCCATAATTGTTCGGTTCATCCTTTCTGCAACACCATTCTGTTGTGGTGTATACGGAGTTGTCTTTTGTCTGATTATACCTGCATGCTTGCAAAACTCATCAAATTCCTTAGAGCAATATTCTCCTCCATTGTCAGATCTTAATATTTTTATCTTTAAACCTGATTGGTTCTCTACTAAGACTCTGAATTCATTAAACTTAGTGAAAACTTCATATTTATGTTTCATAAAATAAATCCATGTATATCTAGATACATAATCAATGAAGGTGACAAAATAACGAGATTTTCTAATAGATTTATTATCCACAGGTCCAAACACATCCGTATGAATAATTTCTAACTTCTCTTTTGCTCTATTGCTTCCTGAAGGAAATGATTTTCTATTTTGTTTACCAAACACACAATGCTCATAGAAATCAAAGTGCTCATCAGAATAGGAGAAACCATCCAACAAATTTTTATTCTTAATAGTTTTCAGTACATTATTTCTTGTGTGGCCCAATTTACGGTGCCACAACATACATGTATTTTCAGTAGTAGCCTCAGATACATAGGAGGCATTACAAACTGTAGTGGCTTCAAGCTTGAACAGGTTTCCCAATCTCTTCCCCTTCGCTACCACCAAGTTCCCTCTTACCAATCTGTAGCCATGCTTGTCAAATGCCACATGTATTCCCAAATCATTCAACTTCGAAACTGAAATCAGATTTCTAGCTAATCTAGGAACATGCAAAACACAAGGGAGGGTTTTAATCCTCCCATCACTAAAACACAACAATACCTTTCCTTTCTCGACAATCAGATATGAAGAGTTGTCACCAAGGTAGATATTAACTCCATCATATTCTTCATATGTGAAGAACCATTCCTTATATGGGATCATATGAAACGAGTATCCTGAGTCAACCAACCAGTGATCATTAGAAATAATATTACATACAGAAAGTAAAACATCTTCACCTACATTTGAGGACTTATCCGAAGCACTCTCCCACTGTTTCTTGGGGTTTCTGCATGCCTTATTCACATGCCCCCTTTTACTGTAGTTTCAACACTTTACTCTGTTCTTTTTACCAGGAATCTTAGACTAGCCCTTGGACTTGTCCTTAGCCCCTTTCTGATCTCCCTTTGGTCCTCTTTCCTTAGACCTTCCCCTGATACTAAGAGCATCACCTCAACTATCTGAACTCTTTTTCCTCAATTCCCGTGCCAGTAAAATTACAAGAGCATCCAACTTCGGATCTGTGAGGTTAGCAGTGATAGCAAGGATAACATTCTCCCAAGACTCAGGTAAAAAACAAAGAAGTAAGATACATAATTTATCTTCCTCATCAACTTCAACATCTACTGAAGCAAGTTGACTCATCAACAAATTAAAAGAATATAAATGCTCTGCAACTGACTCACCCTCTTTCATTTTCAAAGAAAACAACTTCCTTTCTAAATAAAGTTTATTTACCATACTCTTGGCTTGGTAGATCTCACCCAATTGATTCCACAATTTGTATGCGGTCTCTTGTTTTGCGACATTCAGTAGCACAAAATCTGAAAGACACAAACGGATGGTTCCCCGTGCCTTCTTATCCAGTTTTGCCCACTCATCCAGAGAGATATCATCAGGTTTCTTTTCCTTTTGAATAGACAACCATTGGTTTCTTTCTTCCAACAAATCTTCCATTTTCAGCTTCCACAACTCATACCCCATTCTGTTGAACTTCTCAATATCCATTCGAGAGGTTGATATAATAGTGGATGCAACCATAATAGCAACACAAGATATGCAAAACAGACACAACCAAATCTCCCACTGCAACTACAGCTTCCACACTACCACCCAAGAGTCAAAGCTGGCCAGGCTCTGATACCAGATGTTAGAAATGAAAGCAACACTACTTTAATGGAAATCTGATTCAAATAAATTTTAGCAATTTTTAAGTGTGCATTAACAATGCAGATTGTAACAAAACATAAAACCCACTAGAGAGAAAATGCCAAACATGAAGAACTCAACACAAGACACAATGACACATTGTTTAACATGGAGAAAACCCTTACAAGTAAAAAAATTCACATAGGAAAGATGCCCAATGTTTGTATTAATCTACAAAAGATTGTACAATACAACACCACCAATCTCTCTTTTAGTCTTCAATCCGATAACATTCTTGTAGCACCTGAGTAGGTCTAAAATCTATATTGCAGCAACAAATACATGGAAAATACTTATAGAAATATTTTTCACTCCATTCTAGGCATTCACCTTCTCTCTCCTAAGATTCTCCAACCTGTAAATATTAATTACCATCTTACAAGCATCTTACACTTGTCCAAAAATAGCCATGCAAAGGTTGGGGGCCCAAGACTAAATCTTGGCTCTTAAAGCATCTTATGACGCGTCATAACCATCATAGATTCCACAAAAAAAATATTTTTCCAAGATAGAAACCTTGGGCTAAATATAGCAAATATACAACTAACATATTCGTCATATGCGTCATAGAATTTTAGAATCTAATGAGAACTTATAGCTGTCATAGATTCACTTACTAAACATTATGACAGTTTTTATACATGCTAAATATAGTAGATTCCTCAAGGGAGTACGCCTACTCTCATTTACTTTGAGTTTTTTCATTTGCCAATAGTAAAAGTCACTCCGTAATTACCTCCGGTTACTTTGAAGTTACCCCTGCCAGTGAAACTAGTACATCTCCTCATGGATAATTATAAATTATATATAATAAATGAAATAAATGGAATACATACAATATTGAGATTTACAAGGTTAATGGCACCTTATCCCAACAATATTAAGCATGCAAAGTGTAAACACGGGGACCTAGGAGATAAACTAGGATGTAAAAAGGCATAGGGATTCTTTTTACTCCATAACATTTAGCCCCCACTTTAATGTATGTATGATCTTATGATTCTATACATGCATTAAAGTATAGCCGAAGCATATCAAACACATCAAACACGCCAAATACATAAATCTAAGGCATACCCAAAGGTTGGAGGACTATTTCTAGCCCCCAATCTTAGTTAAGCACTAGAAAACACATGGAAGGCACGTAAGACACAATGAAGATAGTAAGAAGCACACAAAAAATGGAGAATATAGTGGAAGCACACAATACATGAAGAAGACATAAGAGCAGTCACACAATACACCAAGTATACACGGAGAGAAGACACGATTAAGCAAATTCATATATATATGTAATTCTAACTAAGTGATGTGGAGGAAGCTCATCACTACACACCACCATCAAAAACATGCAAGACATATAAAACACGTAAGGCACGCTAGACACGTAGGGAAGACACATGAAAAACACATAGAATACATGAGCGCCGCATAGTATGTCATCAACATACTATGCATCTTATACACGACAAACACGAGTGATGGAAAAGAGCTTATTGCTAAGTCCCACCATCTAAAACACATTTCAGACACACCTGATGGTTGAGCTACACTACCACAATTGCAAAAGACATACTTAAGGGTGAATGCATTAAGATCCAACCCCGCCTCCGCAGAGGACTTTGTATAAAAGGATGTGCACTGGATCAAGAGATACACCATACCGCCTTCCGCATAAGGAATTTTTTCTTTCTTTTTAAAAGGATGTGCACTAGCTCAAGAGATACACCATCTCACCTTGTGGTGAGGGATTTCAAACATGCTTCATTAGTGCTAAAATAATCCTAGACAGATACCATTATATATGCCCCCACCTTAAGGTGGTTGATACCACTTGCCGATATCAAGTACATTAAGGTAGATTGAAAACATGCAAGGGAATAAGAGCTCTCACAAAGCCCATGGCCCCCAAAGGTGACATGTGCCACGATCACTGAATGTTCCCACAAACACATTGATATGAATTGCTAAGATAATCAACAAAAAGATAAGGCTAGAATATCTTACTCTAAGATAATAACTAAATCAAATCATGAAAGATATGCATACATCATATATCACATCAAAAACCAAGGCTACACTTACAAGTTTGGAATTGAGTATAGCTGTTGGGCTTATACTGCAGATATCTTAGAATTGAGTGTAACAACAAGGTGAGATACAAGACCATCAAAGGGTGCACGAAACAAATTGAGAGTATTGCAAAAGTTTTGTTAGGAGATGTGTACAAGATGAATCATATCACAGAGTGATTCTACTAGTCAAGCGTCAAATATATATCAACCCCATCTTCATATATGGACTGGGTCCATTTTTACTTGTTGAAGGGACACAGGGTCCGTATCAGTATTTGTTTGTTTTTGTCATTTGTTGACTAGTAGAGTCACTGAAGAAATGGAAACAATAAAAAATGAGAGAGGAGAAGTAAGTGCCTTAGGAGCACCACATAGGAGGATGCCCCCAAGACATCTTCTGCAATGCTATGCTCCCAAGGCACAACACACAACAATATAAAGAGGAAAGAGGAGTTTAGAAGAAATTGAGAAACAAATAGAAGAATGGTCACAACAGAGGCAGTCTCCTTGTATCCTTGACCTTACAAGAGTATCAAGGGTCATCCAAAGAGACCAAAAAAACATATAGCACAATGCAAGAGAACACAACACATTACTATTAATATATATATATATAGGACCTGAAGCCACCCTTGAGAGCAACTGGAATAGGTGCTACATCAAGTGTGGCTAAAGGAGGGAGAAATGCTTACCTAATTCAATGGGATATTTCCTAGCGCAAGAAGCTGCTCAACAAGATCATAATCTTGGCCACCTTTTTGAGTAAGGTGAGGTGGTTGAGGAAGCATAGGTTGAATGGAAGAGAGACATGCACATGTGGTTCTTGCTTGCTTTGCTTTTTATTATGGATGTTGTATGTGTGAGCAATCACATTGTAATGTGGTTGTTGTGACACATTTTGAACACCTTGATTCCTTTGAGTGATTTGTCTTGCATAATTTAAAATGTAATCTAGGGGTTGAGATGGTTTTTGATCACCTTGAACTGTCAGTAAGAAGGTGCATTAGGTTCCCCTTGCACAATAATCTTAGGCATATTAATACACTTTTCTAGTAACCCTTTAGTGGGTGGAAGAAACCTATTAAAGGTAATTGAATTAAAATTGCTTTGATTTTGATTAAGCTTGACATTCATCCCTATAGAATTTAATGTGAGGGACCTTTCTTTATCCACCAATGCTTCATCTTTAAAGGGGAGAGCATTGGAACAAAGAGAAAAGGAATTGTTGATGGTTTGATCTTTAGTGACATCCAATGGAATAGAACTTGCAACCAAAGGAGAGCTATCTAGGGTCTTCACATCCTTAGAGATATCCAAGGTTCTTGAACATTCATCCAAAGGAGGAGGATCAAAGGTCTTCACTTCCTTAGGGATGTCCAAGGTATTTGAACATTCAACCAAAGGAGGAATATGATAACTCATGGAAGATTCATCATCATCATCATATATTTTAGATATTAGTTCCAAGGCATTAATAGAAGAAGAACTTTCACACTCATCTTTCTCATGAGTCTTCATGGAGATGTATTCGGTTAGATTTTCTAATACTGAAGGGTAAGTATTCATGAGAACTATGAAATTGTCAAAATCAGATACATAATCAAGGATTTAAAATGAAAAGCACTTAAATATATCCTTATGATACATGGATTGTATATGAGTGAGAGCATGAGAATTCATATTAAGGAATTTGTAGAAATTTTCAAAGTCTTTGATATATGCATGTAAAGACACCAAAGAGAAATGAGATGAAGATGCCATAATAGAATATATTGGGATAGCAATGCACAATAAGATCTTTTCATTTATCAAACATAACCAATATGAGAGACTTTTGTACACCACAACACTAGTTTGAGGAAACTGAGTTTTTGAAACTTGTTACCAAGAACAAAAACACAGTAGTGTCCTTACAAATGGAGTGATTAAGATGTAAAGAGTAATGCACAAAAGGTAATATAGACCACTTTTAAGATTTCTTGTAAGAAATGTTGGAGAGCTTAAAATGCTTATGTTGAAATACACATTGTGTAATTACAAACATGTGAATTTTTCAAAGTAAATTATGAAATGATGCAAAATTTTGAGATGAGCAAAGAAAATATTGTTGCAAGTATGTGCCTAATCGGTGTTGTCATTGATGTCAACATATCTTTGTTGTCATTGGTGTCAACTATGTCCTATTTTATTATTTTTTTAGAATCTTTGTGTGTTGAGGATATTGAGAAAATTGGTCTCTCTGGAAGAAACAAGTAAGTTATAGTGAAGTGCAGTATAGAGAGTGAGTTGTATGCTGAAGAACAGTTTGATAGATTACTCCGCATTTCCTACTGCTTGAAGATCATGGTCTGCAGATTGGAGGTTATTTAAAGGGATGTCTGAAGATGCTAAATCCTGAGTTTGAGCCTCCGGTGTGAAGAATTAAGAGAGTTGTATTCACCAGAGTAAAACATGCTTTCTCTAATTATTCTCTGGTGACAGCGAGAAAGTATTTTTCTCTTCATTCCTCCGCAATAAAGTATTTTTCTCTACGGTTCTAGAGGGAAGTCTGGGATGATGATAAGTGCCTACAATTGCAGTGGTTCATGTTTTAGTGGTCTGCAAGCTATCTTTTTTTATGTCAGTTGAAGACAATGAAGTTCATGTGTTCTGGTGAGAAGATTCCTATGGCTAAAGTGGTTAAGGTTTGTGTAGTTTCTCCTGATGATTATAACATGCTTGTGGATGTCTCCTATTCATGTTTCTATCTTGACATTGGTCCACGTTAAGGAATTGAGATCTTGTTTGAAGATTGTTCCCAGATAGTGTAACGTGTAACTAGTCTTAGCCGACTTGGTTAATTCTAGTTATTGCAGAGATTCTTTGAAGATTGTGGAAGCATGTTGTGGTGTGGAAGATCGTGTTTGAGTCCCAGCTAAGGCATGGTGTGATCCACATACATCTTTACTTCATTTCCTTTGCATAATGTTGTAATAGGTTAGGACCTATTTTGTAAATGTTTGTAATGCCGACCTTGGAGATTATTCCAATGGTTAATGATTGTAATGCTAACCTTGATGATCATTCCAAGGTTGATGAAGTGTATAAATACTTGTAATTGAGTCATGGAAAATGTGTCCTCGAGCGAGAATGGGAAAGTAAGGAAAAGGGGCGAGGAGATAAGGCAGAGCAAGGAAGAGCAAAGCAGAGGACCAATTGTACTTCAATGTTTTATTCTCAGACATGAAGAAGATGGTGATTGTGATAGTGAGCCTCCAGTTGGCTTTAACATCCCTTATTGTAATCTTTATAGGTTTAGGGTTGAGGCAGTGAGCCTGCTAGACCTAGCTGTACTTCATGGCAGTGAGCCAATATGTTCTAGGCCCGTGGAGTGACCAAGCCTGAACATCATTTTTCAAAGATTGTAATATATTTTGAGAGCTAATCCTCTTCGTAGTTTTTTCCCACCTTGGGGGTTTCCACGTAAAAATCTGGTGTCTCTTGTGTATAATGTTGCATCTGTGTTTAAGTTTCTGATTTCATGCATTCATTGTTATATGATAATAATTGTGGATAAGTGATTAATGTGTGAATGAAGAAGTGTTTAAGTTTTTGTGACAACTGATTCACCCCCCCTCTCAGTTGTCTGACACATTTCAACAAATATGATTTAAATCATTGCTAGATCTGAAGTGAAAGATATTTATGCCATATGCAATGAAAAAATGCAAAACTATGCTTGTTTATGAACCTAAAATGCTTGATTTTTTCACTTTTTTCAATGTAAATGCACAAAAGATGTTATGAGACTATGCAAAATGATGATAGAATGGAATCTAATTAGGTATAATGTGTAAAATAGCTTAGGTCTGATACAAGAAGGATGCCAAAGTCCTACAATGCTCAATGCACAATCAAAAGGATGAAGGTAGTTATTTTTGTTGAAATACACAATGTGTAAATGAAAAAAGTGCAAGTTTCAAAGCTAGGATTCAAAAGTATGCACTATAATCCAACACTAAACTTTAAAATCAGATTTGAATGAATGTTGAAAAGTAGTAAAATCTGAAAATAAAAATTTGACTATAAACCCTAGTTTTCACAAAGACTAGGTTATATGAAAAATGCAACTTTTAAAGCAAAACCCTAGCAAATGAGATCTTCAAATGCAAGATGTAATATGATGCAATGATGAATGACTATAATATGGATAATATCTGATGCAAATATTAGAAAATTAAATTTTTTTATGATATGCAACACAAAGTATGCAAAACTATGTCTTAATGCAAGCCTAAATGCTTATTTTTTTCAATTTTTTAAAAAATGTATGCAAAATTTTCCAATGCAAGATGATTAATATGATATGTTCATGAATGCAAAGATTGATTACAACACTCATAAAGATGCTAAATGCTCGTTGTTCCAGGTTCACCAAAATGTTGTTGGCATAAGTTGCCATTAACTTGCAATCCTAACCAATTCATGTGTCTCCAAAGTTCTTGGAATGTGTTCCCCAATACATAAGGACTTTGAGAGATCAATAATTGATTAATTATATCACTTTGACTTTTGCAATCAATTCCTAATTGATAAGGTCAAACTTGGGCATCCATTTTTAGAGTGGGGCCCATGAAGACTTTGTTGACTTCTCCTAAGTCTTTTTTGAGAGTTTGATAACTCCTAGTGAATGGGAGTTAAACTTGGGTGTTCCCTTTTGATGGGGACTTATATTTAGACTTGGAGTTGTGCTTTTTATGTACATGAGTGAATAATGTTGAGACACCTTGCATGAATATAATGTTGGAGTTAACTAAAGTGTTAGAGATGCATGAATTGGATATTGCTTGCATGAGTTCATAAAAGCTTGCATGGACTTATATGTTGCTGCATGCTAATTGCATGTTGTTGCATGTTACTTGCATGTTGCTTGCATGTTGTTGCGTGTTACTTGCATGTGCTTGCATGTTGTTGCATGTTGCTCCTATGGACTTGCATGTGCTTGTATGTTATTTCATGTCACTTGCATGTGCTTGTATGTTGTTGTATGCCACTCCCATGGACTTGTATGACCTTGCATGTTGTTGCATGTTGTTACATGTCACTCCTATGGACTTGTATGACCTTGCATGTCAGTTTTGTGAGATTGCTTGCCGAACACTCCAACTCCAGAAACTTGTAGGATGGTACATCTCAGTGTTTCAGGTAATGGGTATCAGTTGCATGTTGTTGCAAATGCTTGCATGTCAGTTTTAAGATATTACTTGCAGAACACTCCAACTCCAAAAAGTTGCAAGATGGTACTACTTAGTGTTTCAAGAAATGGGTATTAGTTGCATGTTGAATTTGGTGTTTGCATGTCACTTGCATGTACAGAACAAGGTAATTCAGAATAACTTTGGGGACATCAATCTTGCATGTTGTTTGCATGAGATTGGTGAGTGTCGATCACTTCAGTTAATAGAAAGAGATTGGGCAAACTTTGACACCCAATTTGAGGACTTTCTATTGTTGCTTTTATTTGGAAATATGTTTGATGTTGGAAAAGCTAATTTTAGCATACTTGGTTGCACACATCATGAAGAGACAGTTAACTGAAAGCTTGGACATTGTTTGAGTTCAGTCTTCTCAATTTAGAGTGCTTGGTTTTTGCATGAGCATTGGAAGCTATGTTATCAACTACAATTTATTGTATTTTGGGTTTCAAGGTTTTGAATTAAGAAGCTCTTGAATTATGAAGTTTCACATATTAATTAATTAAGAGCCCCATACATTTTCTAGAGAGTTGAATTGTGAAAAAGACTTTGAAGAAAAAAACAAAAAACTTTTGAAGAAAAAAAAGCAAAAAACTTTTGAAGAAAAAAGAAAGAAGCTTTTAAAAAAAGAAAGAAGTTTTTTTGTTGAAGTTTTTTACAGGTTTGAAGATTGAAGAAGCTTTTGAAGTGCATCAAGGAATCAAATGATTTCAGTATTGAATGTAATCTTTCACAAGAGATTTAATACAAGCATAAACACCTTTAGTGTGGAGTTTTTTCCCTTAGGGATTTCTCCACGTAAATACTTGTCTTCTTATTGCAAGCTATTTTCTTCTACTACACTGATTAAATTAGAGAAATACTCTAACATCTAAATTGAAAGTAATTTTTAGATTTACACATGCTATTAATTTCAGATTTGAAAATATTTTAAAGCTACATAGCTGCAAATTTAACTTGTTCTCTCTCCCATTTTCCAACATGTGGTATCAGAGCTATTGGTTACAGTGAGAGAGGGATGCTTTTTTCTAAAGTATTGAAGGAATTTTGGTTGTAGGGGAAGTTCTATGTGTTAACATTGTTTTGCAGATATATGAGTTTGAAAGCCATGGTATTTATCTTTCAGATAGATATTGTCGAAAGAATCTTTGTTGGGCTCTTGAGGCTCAAGGTTATGGACCTTTATGAAGTTGATCCTGTGATAGTGATTTGGAGCTCCATTTTGACAATATGTGTATTTTCTCTTGTTTGGTGGTTTTATTCCTTTACCTTATGGTCATGTGTAGTGAAAGGGTGTTTATGTTGGATGGTTACTTCTTATTCCTTAATCACATAGAAAAACACTCATTTCTTGGACTACAATTTGGAGTGCTTATGTTGGGTTCAAGGTTTTAGTCCATGGTTACATGAAAGCATTGGATGATTTATCACTAGTTGTATGGAGGTTGTATTTTTATGATATGGACACTCCTGAACAACCTAGATTCTCCTTTCTCATATTCATGATATTTTGAGTATGTAGGTTTTCACAGTTTTCCTGTTTCAAAAGATTGTGGGTTTGTAGATCTGTGATATTCCATTATTTTAGATGACATATTTGATGGTGTTCATTGATGTGAATGTTTGGATGTTTAAGTGGTTTCAGATTTTTAGAAATATGGTTTTGCAGGTTTTACATGTTAACCAAAATCTATGGTTTGTAGATCTGTGGAAAATTTTGTTCAGACACTTTCTAGATGGAAATAATTTCAAATTTGCAAGGCTGCTTGTTGAGTTCTTATGATCTATGGTTTCTCCTATGTGGATTTATTTGGCAAATCAGATCTAGAGTTGATTCTGGTGTATGAGTCTTGGAAATCTACATGTTATACCTGGTTACATTTGTTTTACATGTTACTGATGTGGGGTTGAATCTATTTTTTAGTTATTAAAGGTTGAAGTAGTGATCATGTTCTTTTCCCCTATGAGATGTTGCATGTGTGCAGATCTTGTGAATAAGCTGATGATGGTTCTATTTGGTAGGCCTCTTCTTAGTCACCTTAATTACATTGGTATTTTTGTATTGAAATAAAAGGGTAGTTTGGAGTACTTGATTTAGTTATTCATTGGAATCTATAATAGTAAGGTTATGTTGCATGAGAAACTGTTTTTACTTTTAGTGGAGTTTTGGTAATGATGTTGATCATGATAATATGCATAACTTGGTATCACTTTCAATGGGAGTTTTTTGCAGTTTCATAAGATCTTCATGTTAGTTGAAGAGGTGTTGAGATCTTGGTTTTCCATGGAGGACTCTTGGAGTTTTTTGGTGAGGTGTTAAGTTTATAATTTATCAGTTTTTGATAAATGATCCTTGGTTTAGAGGATGTATAGTATTATGTCATGATGCAGTCTTGAACATGAGTTAGAGTTTTTGACATAATACAGGTGCTCTTAGGAGCAAGATATGTTAATTGGAGCATATGATCTTTTTGAGATGTTAGATCATGATGTCATGATATGTTCTTGATTCTATAGTTGGAACTTTGACAATGGTTTGGTTAGTTCTCTTTGGTTTTTGAAGTATTAATCATTTGCTTGGAGCTTCATGATTGTGCAGATTGCGTTTGAAGTTGGCATGGATTGATTGATGAAAACTCATGGATACTAGAGAGAATTGGGTGAGGCTTCATATCTCTTGAACTTAGATATATGTGTTGGAAAGATTTCTCATTATGAGATGTCAACAAAAGGACTGAGAAGCCTACACTTGGAAATGGATGTGAGTCCATTATAGACCTTATGAGAAGGTTGTCTTTATTATAAGTGTTTATTGCTTGGTGTTATATGCAAGGACAATCTTGTATCCCACTCTTGGTCTATTTGGTAGGTAAATGATCTAATAGGTGTTGCCCACCTGATTATTAGATGCATTCTTTATATGTATCTTGTCTTCTCTTTTACACTAGTCTCAAAAAGGATTATTGAGAAGTAGATGCATGGGTTTATAGATTTTTGTTGTTCTCATTACTATTTGATCTTGAGCTATGGAACTAGTTCTGAGGATTTGTTTTGGAGAGGTACAGAAATGGTTTGTGGTTTTTGGGCTTATTCCCTTTGTTGTGGGAATGTTTGGCTAGTTTGATATACTTTCAGTGAGAGGTTACAATCTATTGCTGCCATGTTTTCATCATAATTTTGATGTTAGATGTTGATACCTTTTCAGTTTGGGAGTGTTGAAAGAGATCTTACTTTACACGGTTTGGCACAGGTTAGTGTGGTATAAAGACATGGTATGATTTTGTAGTTTCTCTCTCCTGGTATATTGTCTTCTTCTTGAAGGTTCTCATGTTTATGGAGTTGAGGTTTGTATTGGAGTCAAGTGTTATTATTGTTAACAATAATTTGGTAACTCCTTGATCTCTTTCTTCATTGGTTAAGAGGACTCAGGAGAGTGATTCAAAGTTTGGTAATGAGAGATGTTTTATGCATATCATTATATGTTTAGACACTATATGGTAGAGGAGTTAGCCACTTCCTCTAAGACAAGTGCTATAGGAGGTTTTGTTAATGCCTTGATCTTATTTTCATATTTGACATTACCCATGCAATGGGAGTTCTTGTATATATATGCTCTTTATTGTCACAATATCTTCTTGATTGTTTCAATTTGTAGGCTATTGATATGAAGATGATTTTGCATGTTTCACTATTGGGATCTACAAGTGCAATTTAGTGGGCTGTCTTTACCCATTGGTTGCTTTGAAGACTTGGATGTGGACTGTCAATATCCATAGATCCATTCAGTGTTATTGCAGATTTTGTTTGTTGGCCTTGTCTTTGGTCATTTGTACATGAGTATATTGTAATGAGATGGGAGGATGGATGATTAGCAGGATTGTTTTACAGGGACTTGATTGCAGTTTTGGGTTGGTATGTTGATGGCATGGAGTTCTACCTATGATGATTTGTTTACCCTGGTTTTGAGGTATGGATATTTTTGGATGAGCTAGCAACTTGTTTTTGTTGCTTTTCCATTTGGTATTAGTGTGGCAGACACTCAAAGTCTTATGATATCATATGATTTGATGCTTGTGTTCATGTTGAGATTGGTGTAGGTTTCAGTGATAGTTGATATGTTTCACCTTGGCTTGTTTCTTGTTTATCATGGGTTACATGATGTGAGGAGTTCTTGTTTGAGATGATGGTTATCATGGTTGCTTTTGTAGGTATCTTGTTGGAGCACAAAAGCATGTTGAAGAATCAATGGTACATTGATGGCTAGGGATGTTTTTTCCTATAATTTAAAGTTTGATTATATCATTTAGAGTAATTACAATGTATAATGTCAAGTGGGAGAATGTTAGGATAAGTTGCCATTAACTTTCAATCCTAACCAATTCATGTGTCTCCAAAGTTCTTGGAATGTGTTCCCTAACACATAAGGACTTTGAGAGATTAATTATTTATTAATTATATCACTTTGACTTTTGCAATCAATTCCTAATTGATAAGGTCAAACTTGGGCATCTATTTTTAGAGTGGGGGCCATGAAGACTTTGTTGACTTCTCCTAAGTCTATTTTGAGAGTTTGATAACTCCTAGTGAGTGGGAGTTAAACTTGGGTGTTTCTTTTTGATGGAAACTTATATTTAGACTTGGAGTTGTGCTTTTTTATGTACATGAGTAGATAATCTTGAGACACCTTGCATGGATATAATGTTGGAGTTAACTAAAGTGTTAGAGATGCATGAATTGGATATTGCTTGCATGAGTTCATAAAAGCTTGCATGGACTTGAATGTTTTTGCATGTTACTTGCATGTACTTGCATGTTGTTGCATGTACTTGCATATTTTTGCATGTTACTTGCATGTACTTGCATGTTGTTGCATTTTACTTGCATGTGCTTGCATGTTGTTGCATGTTGTTGTATGTTACTTATGTACTTGCATGTTATTTGTATGTTGTTGCATGTTACTTGAATGTAATTGTATGTTGCTCCTATGGACTTGCATGTGCTTGCAAATTGTTGCATGTCACTCCTATGGACTTGTATGACCTTGCATGTTGTTGCATGCCACTTGAATGTGCTTGCATGTTGTTGAATGTCACTTACATGTGCTTGCATGTTGTTGCATGTCACTCCTACGGACTTGTATGACCTTGCATGTTGTTGAATGTCAATTTTATGAGATTTCTTGTAGAACACTCTAACTCCAGAAATTTGCAAGATGGTACATCTCAGTGTTTCAGGAAATGGATATCTTGCATGTTGTTGCGAATGCTTGCATGTCAGTTTTAAGTTATTATTTACAGAACACTCCAACTCCAAAAAGTTGCAAGATGGTACTTCTTAGTGTTTCAGGAAATGGGTATTAGTTGCATGTTGAATCTGGTGTTTGCATGTCACTTGCATGTACAAAACAAGGTAATTTAGAATAACTTTAGGGACATCAATCTTGCATGTTGTTTGCATGAGATTGGTGTGTGTTGACCACTTTAGTTAACAGAAAGAGATTGGGCAAACTTGGACACCCAATTTGAAGACTTTTTGTTGTTGTTTTTATTTGGAAATATGTTTGATGTTGACAAAGCTAATTTTAGGATACCTGGGTGCACACATCATGAAGAGACAGTTAACTGAAAGCCTGGACATTGTTTGAGTTCAGTCTTCTCAATTTAGAGTGCTTGGTTTTTGCATGAGCATCAGAAGCTATGTTATCAACTATAATTTATTTTATTTTGAGTTTCAAGCTTTTGAATTAAGAAGCTCTTGAATTATGAAGCTTCACATATTAATTAATTAAGAGCCCCATACATTTTCCAGAGAGTTGAATTGTGAAAAAGACTTTGAAGAAAAAAGTAAAAAGCTTTTGAAGAAAAAACAAAAAGATTTTGAAGAAAAAACAGCTAAAAACTTTTGAATAAAAAAGCAAAAAGCTTTTAAAGAAAAAGAAAGAAGCTTTTTTGTTGAAGTTTTTTCAGGTTTGAAGATTGAAGAAGCTTTTGAAGTGCATCAAGGAATCAGAGGATTTCAGTATTGAATGTAATCTTTCACAAGAGATTTAATACAAGCATAAACACCTTTGGTGTGGAGTTTTTTTCCCTTAGGGGTTTCTCCACGTAAATACTTGTCTTCTTCTTACAAGCTATTTTCTTCTACTACACTGATTAAATTGGAGAAATACTCTAACATCTAGATTGAAAGTAATTTTCTAATTTACACATGCTATTAATTTCAGATTTGAAAGTATTTTAAAGCCATATAGCTACAACTTTACCTTGTTCTCTCTCCCATTTTCCAACAAATGTTATATGTGAAAATGTGGGAAGATGATAAATAGTGTCAGGATCTCATCAAATCAACCCTCCTTTCATAATAACACTCAAGGACAACAATCGAGCCAAGTCACTATAGATGAAGAGGACTCAACTACAGGTTGGTGTACTCAAGAATGATATGGAAAGACTGATTAGATTGAAAGATTTGCCAAACCCTAGATTCAATAAGCCTCAAACCTTAATTATAATGAAATCAGGTACAGATGAACAAACTGTTATAGATCACCAGATAGGAAGGCACCCAGGAAGGATTAGAAACTTACCAAAAGTTGGATTTCTGGAAGCAGACTTTGCGGATTATAGGGCACTTTTTTTGTAGATTTGGAGTAGAAAGATGATGTAGACTACACCCAAATCCTGATTTCTGAACCAAGCCTGTCAGGAGGACTACGGGGTGGGCGGCCTATTCCAGTAGGATAGAATATCAGTAAATTTCTACAAGATCCTGAATCTTTATCCTCTAAATTGCTTGTCTACACCTGTACTTTTCCAACTCCCACACTTGTAACCTATAATCACAAAGAAAGGGGCTTGGGGGTTGTGTTGTTTAGAAGCTTGCCTCGGTCAAGCCTTTGAATGACATTCAAGTCTTCCAACACAGTTGTTAGATAAAGTGTGTGCCCATGGGAGGGAAGAGGCCAAAGCAATGATAAAATAAAATGATTGAAGCACAAATAGATGTCACCTTAGAGGTGAAGCCCTCATGAAGATGAAGATCCTTCAAATCATGAGGAGATGGATTGATGAAGCCAAAATTTGCAACAAACAAATATAATAGCAACACAATTCTGCTCTGCAACACAATGAATGCCTTGAAATCCCTTAGCTCAATATCACAAGTTCGTATTATCCATCTAGGTGTAAAATGAAGTCCTAAACATGTTTATATATGCATTCCCACTAACTTTCATAATTTAAATTGAAAAGGCCGATATAGGGAAACCTTTTTAAAGGTCCAATGCTGACACATTTAAATTTGGGTCTTGACAAATCAGACTAGACTTGGGCATGGGCACCCAAGTCCCAAGGCCAATTTAGGACTTGATTAAGCATTTAAAATTGGCCCCTAAGTCCCATTTGACGGGTTTTGGGGGAATTTTCTTTGTGATAAGTATTGAGCATGCAAAGTGTAAACACGAGGACCTGAGAGCTAAACTAGGAAGGAAAAAGTCATAGGGATACTTTTTACTCCATAACATAAAGCTAATAAAAAAATTGAAGTCATCTTGGCATTTTTTTGTATTGACATTAAAAAACATGTAAACCATAAGGGGGGCACACACAATATTTGGTTGAATTTTCTAAATTTTGTTGAAAACATGTCCTTGTTGTCCAAAAGGTACCTCCAACCCTTTGGGTTGGATGACCAAGTCAAATACAACCCTTAGGGTTGGAATTTCCAAAGCAAGCAAAAACACGAGCACGCTATAAAGCATTTAAAATAAATTTTATGTATATAACTCTCCCTCTCTCTATCTTATTTTCTTTATGGAACCCCCCCCTCTCTCTCTCCTATCATTCATCTTCCTCTCTTTATGTCTATTTGACTTTTTTTCAACCTCCTCCCCTGTCTTCTTCACCTCCTAACCCTAGCTTTCCTAGTTTTCCTTTTCCTTTCCAATATTCCTTTAGGTCCCACCAATTTTTCCCTATTTTACTATTTTCCACTTCTTCTCTCATCATTCTTCCCATCTAATTAACTTTCATTTTATCTTGTTTCCATTTCATCCTCCCAATTTATATCCTCATCCCTCTTTGTATGTCCTAGTTTTCTTGTTTCCATTTCCTTTATCGATAAGGGAGAGGGAGAGGGAGGAAGAGGGAGAGAGGGGGGAGATGAAGGGGAGAGAGAGATAGAGAGTCCTATTTCTCTTGTTTCCATTTCCTTTTTCAATAAGGGAGAGGGAGAGAGGGGGGAGATAGAGGGGAGAGATAGGGAAATAGATGAATGATAGGGGAGAGACATGCAAGAGATAGATAGGTAGAGGGAGAGAGAGGAGAGAGATAGCGAGAGATAGGGAGAGATAGAGGAGACAAAGGGGAGAGATAGGGAGATAGAGGTTTAGGGTTGCTTGGGTTTAGGGGTTAGGGTTTTGGGTTTAGGGAGAGATAGGGAGAGATAAGAGAGAGAGAAAGAGATAGAGAGAGATAGCTAGATAGAGAGAGAGGAGGACATAGGGGAGAGATATGGAGATAGAGAGTGAGGGAGATGTCTAGAGACATAGGGATACAATTTAAGAAGTAGAGGGACGATAGAGATAGGGAGATAGGGGAGAGAGGTTTAGGATTGCTCAGGCTTATGGGTTAGGGGTTAGGATTTAGGGGTTTAGGGTTTAGAGAGAGAGGGAGATAGGGGAGAGATAGGGAGATAGAGGTTTAGGGTTTCTTGGGTTTAGGGCATTATTTAGGGTTTAGGGTTGCTCAGGTTTAGGGGTTAGGGGTTTAGGGTTTACAGAGAGAGGGAGATAGAGAGTGAGGGAGATATCTAAAGACATAGGAAGAGAGATTGAGAGGTAGAGGGATGATAGTGATAGGGAGATAGAGGTTTAGGGTTGTTCGGGTTTATTGGGTTTAGGGTTGTGTGTGTGAGAGAAGAGAGAGAGGAGAGAGAGAGAGAGAGAGAGAGAGAGAGAGAGAGAGAGAGAGAGGAGAGAGAGAGGAGAGAGAGAGAGAGAGAGAGAGAGAGAGAGAGAGAGAGAGAGAGAGAGAGAGAGAGAGAGAGGAGAGAGAGAGAGAGAGAGAAGAGAGAGAGAGAGAGAGAGAGAGAGAGAGAGAGAGAGAGAGAGAGAGAGAGAGAGAAGAGAGAGAGAGAGAGAGAGAGAGAGAGAGAGAGAGAGTTTAGGGATTTAGGGTTTAGAAAGAGAGAATTGATATAGAGAGATAGAGAAGATAGAGGGGAGAGATAGGGAGATAGAGAGTGAGGGAGATGTCTAGAGACATAGGGAGAGAGATTTAGAGGTAGAGGGATGATCGAGATAGGGAGATAGGGAGAGATAAGGAGATAGAGGTTTAGGGTTTCTCAGTTTTAGGGGTTAGGGGTTAAGGTTTACAGTTTAGGGGCATTATTTAGGGTTTAGGCATGCTCGACGGGACAAAATTTACTAATTCTTGATTAGAATCTCATGAGCTGGTGTCCTGCAAGGAGCCAAAGTTGTGGACCAACTACCCGAGCCTGATCTGCTGCTAACCCAGGACTCTTGTTACCACCATTGGCAATTACCCTGAGAAGAAGAGCAAATCAACAAAATATCTCAGGAGGACAAATGGGTGCACAAGTTTCACCTTTAAATTTTGTTAAATGGAACATTGGTAACCCACTCATTCTTCCAAAACCTCTGGATACATGGGACCCAATTCTAGCTAATGCCTTAAAGGCATTACCTAAGTTCACAGGAGAAGATTTCAAGACCCTAGCTGAGCATTTACAAGATGTGGCTATTGTATGCACAGTACATTATATTCTAGAGAAAAATGTTGCTATGAGACTACTAGCTACTTCTTTTAAAGGAAGAGCTTTTGATTGGTATCGATCTTTACCAGTGAATTCTCTTGGAACTTGGGGCCAACTGGGAGATGCACTATTCGAAAGATTTAGTGAGAAGGGAGATAGGTCCTCTTTTTACAGGTCCTCTTTTTTGTAGCAGTTGATCACAATAAAGAGAGCACCTCAAGAAGCCATAACTGATTTCAATAGAAGGTTCCAGAAGACCTAGCAAAGAATCCCAGTTACTTCTCGACCACCAACAGGTATGGCAATTGTCTTCTACCTCAAGGCTTTAATTCTGATATTTCAGTTATGATCCAGTCATTAGGAGGATAGACCCTTCCTACAACATATGAATTAGCTGTTAAAGCATAAAATAGTCTAATAGATGTTGGGAAATTACCTCTAAGACCCCCTATGCCTATGTTCCCTGAATTATCTATCCCTATCCAAGAAGAAGCCTCTAGTACTTCAATAGTTCCTATTTCTATGTATACCTTTCCTACACCTCAAAGACCAACAACTTTGGCTTCATCTTCTTCTCCATCTAAGATGGATGATGTTAGGAGTATTCTAAGAACCTTTTCCAATGAGATCATTAACCTTAAGAGGCAACAAACCTCATATCAAAATCCTCCTTACTAGGGATTTCAAGGAAATAGACCCCCATATCAATCAAATCAATATCATGGGCCACATAGACCAAACTTTCCCCAGCCATCTAATTAGCTTGTCCCTATGCCAACACAATTATAGGCTATCCTAGCTAATCCTAGGAGAGAATTGGTTCCTGGGTAGAATAACTTGGTGGAAGAGATGAATGCATGGTGCTTCCCTTGTAATAATGCACATATGCCTAAGGATTTTCCCAGGGGAAACTTACAATAGAAGGTGGCTGAACAAAGAAGAATGGGGAACCAAGCTAGTCCATCATTAGAGTCACACCCATACCAATCACTCGGTGTTCAAAATGTAGCAATGGGGGCTCAAATGCAAGGTATGTCTATAGATCAAGAAGGAGAAATCACCCCTGAATATGCACTATTATAATGTATTAAGGATGAAGAATCAGTGTTCATCAACGAAGCATCAACTTCCTAGAATTCCCCAGTTCAACTTGATTATTACACTAGGTTAAAGAGAAGGATGGTAGAGACACTAGAAGTCATTCCCACTGTAATGACTGAATTAAGAAAAGGACCATCATTTTAGGCTTCCTATATCCACACAGAAAGACAAGATATCTCAATGATGATTCAGAGTCAAGGAGTTTCTAATCAAGTGATGGAAAGAACAAGGTATCCCTACTACTCTAAATTACAATCACTGGGACCAATGAATGTGGTAGAGTAGTTGAAAAAGCCCCTGCCAATGTATCCTTATGGGATATGTTAGCCATTCTTGAACATAAAGTACTGATACAAGAAGTCTTGGGATGTTAAAATGAACCTAAGGTTACTGGCACCAAGGAAGGCTCAACAGATAAAGGAAAAGATCAATCCAAAACATCTCAGCTGCATCACGGGTCTGGTCTGGTGAATGCTAAAGAAGAGGTGAGTAAGATAAAGCCCAATCCTTTTTATTTGACCCTAATAGTGTGAAAGAAGTTACTACACAATTCCATGATAGACTAAGGTGCAAGCACCACAATTATGCCTACACAAATAGCAGATGCCTTAAAGATAAAATATGAGCCATTAGCTAAAGGGGTGATGCGGTTAGATGGGAAATCAGTCCATACCTTAGGCATTATCAAACAACTTCCATTACAATTGTATACCTGCCCAAACATAACTATATTACAATATTTGGTGGTCACTAATATTCCCACTATCTCTGGTTTATATCTATCTAGAGATTTCATAGCTAAAATTGGAGGATATATGTCTTTAGATTGGTCACATCTAATTCTGAGGACCAAGTATGGTTCTAAGGTGAAAGTACTATCAGACCCTTTGTCTAAAGAACATATTACTGATGAGGCAACATCAAAGTTTGAAGCATCTCATGCTATGATCAATAAAGAGGAAATAATTTATGTGGAAGAAATGGGAGAATGGAATGGAACTTCCAGGAATGAAGAAGATGAGAACCATCTATCATATATGATGAAGAGTGACCATTTTGGAAATTATGATTCTACTGGGTTAGGAACCTATGTCATTTTCAATGAAAACCCTGAGATACCTGAGATAATGAGTCAACTAAGAAAATAAAAGGAAGACCCTGATAAAGATTCTCTAATTTGGACTCTAAATTTTGATGGAGCTAGGAGCAAGAATGGTGCTGGAGAAGGCATCTACCTTAATTCACCAAAAGGGGAAAAGATTCTTAGGGCCTTGCACTTTCATTTTGCTTGTACTAATAATGAAGATGAATATGAATCTCTAGTGCATGGCTTGATCCTTGCCAAAAAGAAAGGGATAAGAAATTTGAGTCTTTGGTGACTTTGAATTGGTAGTAAAAAAGATCAGAGAAACAACTGCAGTAAAAAATGTGAGAATGAGGTCATATCGCCATCGTATATGGGACTTAATTGAAGAGTTTGATGCTTTCAATATAGAATTCTTACCAAGGGCCAAGAATGCTGAAGCTGAAAGAATGGCTCAGATTGGATCTTAGTTT
Organism: Cunninghamia lanceolata; assembly: GCA_027924645.1. Taxonomy (NCBI): domain Eukaryota; kingdom Viridiplantae; phylum Streptophyta; class Pinopsida; order Cupressales; family Cupressaceae; genus Cunninghamia; species Cunninghamia lanceolata. The sequence goes on from BSBN01001018.1 coordinate 1,035,502, forward strand.
GACCCAAATAAAGACCTATTGGTGAATGAAGAAGCAGTCAAAGTTATCATTCACCCTACTATCCCTGATAATTGAGATAATTGGAAAGTTTTTGATAGTGATCTTTAGATCCTTTTATTCCTACAGCAGTTTGGAGAATTTGCAGATCAATTGCAGCCTTAGATTGAAGAGGCATATGGTGACCAGATAATGCAAATAAAATCAAATAATCTTCCAAGAGGATTGATAACCCTTGAGAATCTTTTTGACGCTGATGATGCAAGTCTAGACAAGAGGAAGTTTGTAGCCAGCAAAGATGACTACTCAGAGATTGAGGTTAGCAATGGAAGGAAACTGAAAGTAGGTAATATTACTACTTAGGAAGAAAGGTATAGGCTGATATTTTTGTGTAACAAATATGATAGGGTGATTACATGGACTTATGTGGATCTTCATGGTTACAATAAGGATATAGTTTAGCATACTATTGAACTCATTGAAGGATTAAAGCCTGTGCATCAGAAACAAAGGCCAATAAATCACAGGATTGAGTCTCTTATGGTAGAGGAACTCAATAAATTGTTAGAATCTAAGATAATCTTTCCAATCAAACACTTAACATGGGTGTCCAATTTAGTGCTAGTAAGGAAGAAGAATGGAGAGATTAGACCATGTGTTGATTTCAGAGACCTAAATAAAGCCTCTCTAAAGGATGACTACCCACTTCCTTCAATGAAATAGATTTTGCAGATCATAGATGGAGTTGAAAGGTTTTCTCTACTGGATGGTTTTTCAGGTTACAACCAAATCTGGTTGGTAAAAAAAGATCAATACAAGACTGCTTTTACCACCAAGTGGGGAACTTTTACATATGCAAAGATGCCTTTTGGGATTTCTAATACCGGGGCAACTTTTTAGCATGCTATGGACATAGAATTTAGTGGATTGACAAATAAGATCATTCTAATTTATTTAGATGATCTAACTATATTCACAAAATCAGCTAAAGTCCATTTTGATCATTTGGAGGCCATATTCCAAGGTGTCAAGAATTTGGGATTTCTTTGAATCCTAAGAAATGTGTGTTTGGAGTGCCTCAGGGTAAATTGCTTGGGCACATAGTCTCAAAAGATGGGATCTCTATTGATCCAGATAGAGTTAAGGCAATATTGGATTTGTGTCTACCTGTGAATAAGAAGACAATATAGTCTTTCTTAGGAAAGATTAATTTTGTCAGTACATTCATATCTAATTTTGTAGATTCAATTAGACCTATCACTTTGATGTTGAAAAATGATCTAAATTTTAAATGGATAGCTGAAGGCAGACAAGCTTTTGAGAATATCAAGAGGGCAATCTCTACTGCCCTAGTGCTACCTAATCCAAATTTTTCAAAAGACTTCATAATGTACATCTATGGAGGAGAATATAGCATAGCAAATATTCTGACTCAAAAGGATCAAGTGGAGGAAGGAGAACATCCTATTTCTTTCTTTTCCAAAACACTACAGGAATATGAATCCAAGTATAATTTTGTTGAAAAGAAAGCATATGCCATAGTGAAAGGATTAAAGAAGTTTAGACACTTGGTAAAAGGAAATAAGATTGTAATATTTGTTGCCCATCCAAGTGTCAAAGAATACATTATGGAAGGAGAAATCACTGAGAAGAGAGCTAATTGGATAACCAAGATTCTAGAGTATGATGTGGAGGTCAAGCCAACAAAATTGATAAGAGGAAGGGGCCTTTGCCAATACATTGCTCAAGATTTAGAGGCTCCAGAAGATGAAGACAATGAAGATGAGACTGTACTGAAAATACAGGATGGTGAGTTAGACTCTTGGGTTCATGATATGATATATTTCATGGAGACTGGTCAATTCCCTAGTATGCTTTCTCCTGAAAAGAAAAGATACTACAGGCAGCAAGGGTCCAATTTTATCCTGATAAATCATATTCTTTTCATAAGGAATTTTGATGAAATCCTGCTCAGGTGTGTGGAGAAGGATGAGGCTCATAGAATCTTACACGAATTTCATTATGAAGCATCTAGAGGACACTTTTCTGCAAGAACTACAACCATCAAGATTATCCAAGCAGGATACTATTGGCCTTCAATGTTTTCTAATTGCCATAAAATGGTCAAGGAGTGCCAGTCATGCTAGTTTTATGTTGGCAAAAGAAGGAATGCAACCTTACCATTAAGTTCTATAGTTGTAGAAGAGCCTTTTGCCTAGTGGGGTCTAGATTTTATAGGGATCACTATCTTGTTTCAAATTCAGGACACAAGTGGATCCTCACTGCAATAGACTATTTTACTAGATGGAGTAAAATAGTTCCATTAAAAGAAGCCACTAAGAATGTAATTCTGTAGTTCCTTGAGGAAATAACTACCAGGTTTGGGCCTCCTCATACCATTATATCTGATAATGCTAAGGCATTTTTAGGATCAAAGATATCTAAGTTTTCTTTAAGAAATGGTATTTATTTGAAGACCTCATCAAATTATTATCCACAAGGAAAAGGCTTTACTGAGTCAAAAAATAAGAACTTGATCAGACTCATAAAAATAATTGGAATAGAGCATCAGAAAGAGTGGCATAAGAATTTGAAAACAGCCTTATGGGCTGACAGAATCACACTGAAGCAGGTGATCAAGGTCTCTCCTTATGAATTAGTCTATGGAAAAAGTGCAGTGATGCCTCTTTCAATAGAGATTCTGGCTCTACAACTGATCAAGTAGATTGAAATAGAAGAAAATGGTCTAATGAAAGTGAGGCTTGCAGAATTATTGGAACTACAAGAAAAGAGGGAGTTGGCACATGAGTTATTGATAAACCATCAATAGACTGTTAAGAGTTGGTTCGGTCAAAAGGCTTCTAAACCGGAGTTTGAGATTGGTAGTTGGCTCTTAAAATGGGATGAAAGAGCCTCAAAGCCAGGACACCATGGAAAGTTTGATTCATTATGGACAAGCCCTTTTAAGATAACAACCTGCAAGCAGTGCAATGCTTATGAATTGGAGACAATGGAGGGAAAATCATTGGAGATTCCTGTCAATGGGATCTTCTTGAAACACTTTACATAGAATCTAATCCTACCTCTTGTATCATAGTTAGTATAGTTTCCCTTCTGCTTTATTTTTCTTTTAAGTTATTTTCCATCCCTTTTCAATAAGTGTTCTTTAAACATGTGTCTGCAGCTAAAGCCTCTGATAATCTTCTGTCTCTTTCATCAAGACCATTGATAAGACTTGAAAATATAGGAATGTTAGCCAATGATTTTGAAAACAGAGATATTAATGACAAGTTGTTACAAGATTTTGAATGATGATTGCAAATCTAAAGGATCTAGTTAACTGCCATTGAGGCACATATTTTTAGAGTCATTAAATATGAAATGATGGGCTCATTAATGAGTTACATTAACTCCTACTATTGGAGCAGAAGGATTTAAAAGAGAGTTTCGACTCCTTATTTTCTTGATATTGTAGTAGACTTTTCCTCAAGATTCTAAGGCATTCTAGAATTCCTGAGCAATAGTGTGGTGAGATAGTAAAATTTCAGTCAGTTTGAGTAAGAAAAAGAAATGGTAGAGGAGGGTCAATCTTTGAAGGATGGCAAACAAAAGGGGCTCTTCAAATTGCCTGATAAATGGAAGAATAGAAAGTTATACACCATAGCTAAAGTGCAACAGAGGGCCAACCTTCCAAGAACCAGAGGGTTAAGAAAAAGTAAGGCTGCATACTCTGCTCAGGTTGTTGACTATGTGGATAGTATTTTTGACCCAAGATTTCCAAGAATCCAAAGACTCTAAGAGAGGGGGCACATGCAAGATTAATTTCTCAAGAAAAATAAGGTAAGATTGAGTCCTTTGGCATGAGAATATGGAGCTCTAGTTTGGCTCAATGTATGGTTCTTCTTGTTCACTCATACCCAGAGTTGATTCGGTTGTGCATGGTTAGTTTCAACATTTCTACTGGGACCATTCAAAGTAACAACATTCAGGTCCACATCAATGCAAAGGCTATCTATGATATGCTTGGTTTATCCTATGACCCCAATGCCAGTGTTTATGATATGGCTAAATTGCAGACGGTTTGGCATGGAGTACAAACCAAGCAAAGCTTCTTGAATAAGGATCTATGTCTTGATGAAGACAATACCAAGCTACCATCTCTCCCCCTTGCTCTACATTTATTAACTTTAGATGTACAAGATGCTTGCTCAATGCTAGCAGTTATCTTTGGCTAGGATGAGGATGCAAATGTACATGATTGGTAGCTTGGGGCTATTTTTTGTCTCAAGAAGGTCAAATGGACTCAGAAGTATAAGTTTGATTTCATGGAGCATATTGCTTACGTATTGCACAGTTAATTGGCCAATTTTCAAAATACACAAACATTCAGGTACTCTTCATATCTTTTCCATTTGATTTTATATTAGAACTACTAGCTATTCCTGCAACACATGCATTTGAATCTATATGATCATGAGGTGATGCTCAGAGGGTAATTACTGTGTCTGTATGGACCCATGTATTGTTTGAAACCTCTAACCTTTATGAGTTTGCGGAGTGTTTTGTGGCCCCCCTCATTGAGCAATTACATCTAGATGAAGTTAAGAACAAAATGACTGATAGAGTGAGAAGACTCATAAAAAACTCATGGGTTCCTTATGACTACTTCTTCGGGGCTCATTATACTATGATTAGGGTCCATGGTTTTGGAGAGGAGCCTTTCATGCTCCCAAAAGTTCTAACAACTAGAGTCTTAGCCCTAGAATTGGCCCAACAATTATCCATTATTGATTTTGAGTTTGGAGCCAAAAGGAAGAAGAAAATTTTCATTGATCTCCCATGGGCTAAAGGGGGTATGACTGTAATAAAGAGAGAGTTAGAGAATCTCTTACAGAGGAAACTAGCCAATTATGTGCTAGTTGTGATTCAAGACCCATGGAAGTATGACCCTGATAGTTTTATGGCTTCTTGACTCGTTAATAATAAGATTCATGCCACTTTCAAACATGAGAGTCATCCATTCTTTGAATAGAGGAGGTCACCAGTGATAGATACCCTAGATGTCTATATAGAGATGAGTGATATTCCCGTTGAGCAACCTAAATTGTGGGAAACATTTTACACTCCCATCAGAAATTATGACCCAAATAAAAGAATGACCCATGGTTTGAGACAAGCCCTGGTGAAAAAGGATGGGGTGATGATAAAATTGCTGCATATTGGAAATATAGACAAGAGATTGCTGAGCTAGAAAGGGGTTTTGAACAAGTTGATACAGATGAGAAATGGGAGAGCCTGTGGGATGAGGCTCATATGACTCCAGTTTCTAGCCCTAACACAAGTAATATCCCAGGGCATCAGAAGATAGATGAAGAGGAAAGGAGTGAGTCCGAGGAGGTAAAAGAAATTTCAAAGCCCTCCGTTTGGCCATAATCCCTTAGCATATTAGAACAACAAAAGGCTTCACAACAACTGTCTCTTTCAGTCCAAACAGCCTCAGCATCTGGGGACCCTAGAGCGGAAATCCCACATATAGGAGCAACATAGTCCCTGGTCCCACCATAACAGATGGTGATTGAAGAAAAGGAGGACCCTACAAGTAGCCCAAAAAGGAAAAAGTGCAAATTGGTCCTAGGAGGATATGAAGAAGAAGAGGAGGTTGCAGATGTTTCATACATACAAATTCCATCAACTTCATTGGCTACCTAGGTAAGTCTCTCTTTCCCTTCTTCTTCTTCTCAATCTCCTTCTACTCAAGGGGTGGCTCCCCAAATTTACCATGCTTTATTGAATCTTGCTACCTTTGCCATGCCTTTACAATCCCTATCACCTTCACCCGGTGCCACATCTCTTGCTATTTCCTAAACTTTTAGTTTGCCATTATTTTCCCCATCACTACCCAAGAGAGCAACATCACCCCAAGCCCCAAGCCAACAAATGACAACCATTCCCTATGGTCTTCCATCAAGATCTCTTTTCACAGGTGGACTGATAGCCTCTCCCTCTGCTTTCCAAAGTCAAGCAGAAGCTACCAAGAAGGCAAGAGAATCCAAGAGAGAAAAGAAAATAGTGAAAGAGGGTAGAGCTCCTACTGTTCCCCAAATGAGATCTCTTTTTGACCCCACTCAACATTCTTTGACCATAACCCATATGACCCCCAATGTAATTAAACCCCATGAATAGATGAAGCCAGAGTAATATACAATGAATGCTGTGGCTATGGACCTAACCTAGTTTAGGCCCCAAGATAAGGTAGAACTGATGAAGGAAACCTCAGCTGTGGTGACCACATATTTCCTCATAACCTCTAAGAAATTGGAGAAAGTAGAGGTTGAATTGATTCATTCTAAGGCTACAATAAGCCGCCTGTCTACAGAGATCAAAGACAAAGACTTGTAAATCGAGCAACTGAATAGGGACATCAAAGAGGTAGTGTCCAAAGAAGTCTTTTAGGCTTCACAATTGAAATTAACTATACTACAGTCTGAGATGGCACATGCCAAGGATTCTATCGCCACATCATAACAAGAAAAGAGTCTTTTGGAGAAAAAGTACAAGAATAATGTCCTGGAAGCCACCTAAATACAATAGAGTCTCAAGACTGAGAAAGACCAGAGCAACAATTTGCAAATCTAGTATTTGGAAAAATAGGAAAAGGTTAAACAATTGACCCTAGAGCTAACCCAACAACCTCAAGTTGTTGGGGTATTATCAATGGTTAATGAGCTATATGTTTCTCCCTATTAGAGGATATCTAATGAAGTATTTCAATTGAAATCTGCACTCAGGTTCCTATTAAATTCTCAGCAGCTATGTGAGAGGGTGGATTCTGCTATTGAAAGGATTCTATCCTCAGTAACTATGAAGGTTTCAGAGTCACAAATTTTGCTTCAAAAATTATATAATGCTTTTGATGAGATTTTGTAGGTAGTAGGGATCAATGATAGAATGGCAGCAGCTGAGAAGGTGAGTGAAATTTTGAGTTGCAACAAAGCTGCTACCAAGTGCAAAACCTTATTAGATCTTTTGAAGCAAGGAGTCTAAGGAATGAAGGGACACATTGAGAATATCGTCTAGTTAGGACCCCCCTCTCCATTCCTAGATAGTAGCACAATCCTGATGGAGGACCAAATCAAGACTCTGTTACTTACAAAGAAAAATGATCAAACAACTTTTTAGACTCTGAGCGATTCATCAAGTGTCACTGAAGTGGAATCAGTTCTACTTCCTATAGCTTAGTTGGAATTTCAGTTACATGCTGTAGTATAGAGTCTGCAAACCTTCTCCCATAAAGAAATAATTATGTTGGATCTAGCTTTTCAGGCCCTTAAGAAAAATGAATATCCAATAGAGGTAGATTGGTCTGGTTACTAGGCCACTTTGCAGAAGCTTTGAAGAGATACAGTGGGAGGTAAATTTTTTGTTTGTTTCCTTTTTCATATGATTTTGGGTTATCTCTATGCAGGCGCAGAGTCCCTGTTGTTCACCAAGAACTGTAGAGTTAAAACTCTACATTTTGATATAGTATATCAATATATATTATAAGCTAGAGTCTCGACTAAGTATTGATACTTGAGGCATGTCAGAGCTATAAGTGAGTCATAGAGTTAAAGTCTCAAAGCCACAGAGTGTGCCAAGTGTCACAACATCACTTTTTTGAAGGCTTATGAAAGGAAAGACTCCTGATTAGCACCAATGATCCATGTGGTACAATGACAAGTTACTAAATCTAAAAGCTAAAAAGGATATCGAGAAAGGTTGTTATGTCATCATCTACCAGTAATAAGTAAGGAGTCTTTTTAGTGTTTGTGGAGTTTTCCAGGTGTTAGTGCCACGTTTATTTTGAGTTTCTTTTGTTAAGCCTCCAAGTCTCAACGGAAAGTGCCACTTGTTGCAAGGGTGCTCATTTGAGAAGTTTCTTTGATAAAGTTTTGTGTAATGAGCATCATTCTACCATGTGTCCTTTTGAGTCTTCCATTGACGTAGCGAAGCTCACCATGTGTTTGTATGGTGCTTGTTCACTAGTCTCTTTTGTTTAAAGTTTTGGATGTTGCAAAAATCTGCCATGCATCTCTATGGGGCCCAAGACTCTTTTTAAGGGAGAATTACAACTTGGAAAGTGACAAGTGTCGACATAATGCTTATTTGAAGAGTCTTTTGGTGAAGTTTTTGTGTAAGGAGCACCAAGCCACCATGTAACCCCATTTGAGTCTTTTATTAAAGGCCGTGGAAGAAGCATGTGTCATAATGGCACAGGTTGTTAGACTCTCAGTTTTAAAAGGTTGTTGTTGTTGTACTATTGGCTGAAAGAGACAAGTGTTGACTCAAGGAAGAGGTGGAAGAGTCTGCAATATAAAAGAGAGATTTGAGACTCATAGAATCAGTTGCAACGAGATGGTAAATAGGGACTTAAGATTCTAAGAAGATTTGCAGCATGGGAGTTGATGACAGAAGAGATAGTTAACTAGAGTTTCTGATTGCCAAGCGATTAAGATCTCAATGGCTACAAGGGGGGTTCGAACTTCAAATTTTGTGCTATAAATAGTTGAGCCCAGCCCAGATGAAAATATAGAGAGATAGAGATATAGAGATTTTGAATATCAGGAAGTTTTAGAAACTAGATTAGAAGCATATTTTCTTTCCTTAACAGGTGCCTCTCTTGAGGGATTACATATTGTATTTTATGCATACTGCCTTATGTACTTTGTTCTCCTATCTAACAATGAAGAGAGAGTGGTGTTCTGTGCATATTATGATATGTTTCTGATTCTTGTTTCTTACTTTCTATGTTAAGCCTTTGATAAATATGATATATAAATGTTATTATTGTTGATCATGCTTCATGCTCTTTAACTTTATCCGTAGATTCTGCAAGTTTTATCACTGTGCTATTAGTGTGGATCTTAATACATTTTTGGTGCATCTCCTTAGCAGTAGTTTTAATAGTTTCTTTATAATTTTGTTTTTTCTTCCCTTTACATGAAAACCCATAGAGAAGAACTAGCTTCTTTAAAATATGGAGGTTATTCTGAGAGTCAAGTCCCACATTCTTAGAATTTCCCATTGTTGGTGAATACTTGCAAAACTAGGCATCAATAGATACACCAATCGATTAAGTGCTTAGTTATCAAAATTTATCTTGTGAATCAAGTTTGCCATTGAGAACACCTCCTAGAAATTTATGTAAAAAGCCTAATTTTTTGATTGAAATTGATGAGAATATTCTAAAACCAATGGTTGATAAGATTATTGAATGTACTTGTAGAAGAAATGTGAATAAGATATGGAACATAATTTTCAAAACATAAGTGAAACTGAAAGATGTCAATTATTTGTTGAGATGATGAAAAATCTAAAGTGTAGGCCAATCATGAAGATTATTGGCCTAAGAACATCAAGTGCTAATAGTAAAAAAAATTATTGTAAGAAATCTAATCAATACATATCAAAACATTGGTTCCACCTCACGCACCAAAGATAGTAATGCTACACGACATGTCATTACATAAACTATTGTGAGCAATAAAACAAAGAAATCTCACTTGATAAAAAAAACAAGTCAAGCACTAAAGATAAATAGAAAAACTTTGATGAAAGTCGCTGGGAGGCGTGAAAGAATTGAGGACTCGAATAACAATGAACTATGGACATTTTCTGGTAGACTCCCATGGAAAGATAAATCCATAGTTGAAGCCTTAAAATCGCTAATTGAGGAGTTTTGGTCCAATAACACAAGAGTATCTCCTAATCAAATGGATGTTGTAAGAAGGAGAATTAGTTGTCAAAACTGTAAGTCACATCCAAAACATTTTTTAGATATGACTCAAACACAAATTTTCTCCAAATTTGTAGCTCTACTTATTCTCAAATTCAAATTAGTCAAAGGTATTTTGAAATGATAAAGACTTTTTATGTCAAGACAAATCACACATGCACAACTTGTTGTAGAGTTCACATGGATTTCTCTATGCATTATGATGGTCATTGACAAATATGTGTATCTTTGCATACTAACAATGTTTTGCAGGAGTGTATGATAGAGGCTCCACCTAAATCAGCAAGAGATTTCATTTAAAGCATTTTTTGTGAAATGGTAGATGGACAAATCTTTTATAAGACATCATGTTTGGATGGAACATGTGATAGTTGTAGTGGTTTGCAACATTTGATAACTTGTGTACACATGGAGAGTCTACATGCAATTGGAAATGAATTAGTACTTTCTGAAAAATATAAAACAACATATAGTTTAAAAGATGGTAAAGAAGCATAAAGGTGTGAATTGGTTAGTGACGAAATACCAATATATACATTTATGCCAATTTTCAAGAAAAAGATAGGTTATGACTATGCAAGGCATATACACAGAGCTCGATGGTTAGAATTGAAATTCAAATTATGCAAAGATACATTTCCTCTTCATACGATTGTGTCAATTGTTGACTTTGCAGAGAATTATACACTACAACCACAAAATGAGGTTCAATCATAGTACTACAACTCCACTCAGGTTGCTATATTTGTGCATATAGCATTCATTCATGCACCTGATAGTACAAAGGAAGATAGAAAGATATTGAGAGAGTATCATTTTTATATTAATGATGATCACACACATTCTATAGAGTTTACACGCAAGGTTGCTTTCAAATGTTCTATGGTTATTTGAGTAGCAGGAACATGATGTTTGATCATCATATCATATGGTCAGATAATTGTGCATCAAAATTTAAGAATTCATGAATATTCTATTGGTTGAATAAAATGCATATATTTAGTTGTGTTCAACATATATGGAATTTCTCTAAGGCTAGGCATGGAAAAGAGGAGCATGATGGTGCTGGAGCATATATTAAAAGAGCCTTAGCATGAGAAGAGTTGAAGTACAAGGACAGTGCAAAGTTGACAAATGCAACATCCATCATCGAATGGTTCAAATCTACAATGGGTATAGGTAATGAAGGTAACTCTATAGTTCATAGATTCTTTTGGTTGATAGAAGAAGTTAACATTGCAAAATATGAAGATTGTTGTATAGTGAAGGGATCAAGTGAGTTCCACTCTTTTAGAAGCTCAAATGTAGCTTCATGAACTATTTATTTGAGACAGATGGTGTGTTTTTGTTCATCATGTACGGATTTTTCTTGGAATGATTGTGAGTCAAAAGAATGGCTCGATGAATGGCATGCTAGATCTTTAAGCCCACTTCTGATGTATCAACTTCTAGGAGCACTACAACTCATGCAGATGGAATCATCGATTAACTTTGACCATATTTTAGATCTAGTTCAGCTAGGTAATATGTTAATGAAAATTAATATTTATTTTAGATTATGATGTAGTATTTTTTATCATTTATTGAATTTTAATTTTTTTGTGCAATTTATTGTAGGGCATGTATATGTAGTTATTGTGGATGAAGATAATGATGAGGGAACAAATTATTATTTATGTTGTGTTGAGGCAAAAAATAAATTGAAAACCCTTGTCATAGATGGAGAAAACATTGAGTATCCTACATGATCAGTGGTTGTTACTAGAACATGGCTTAGAAGATATCTAATGAAGAAGTATGATGTGTGGTTGTGATAAAATATGGGGGTAGACCATTGAATAGAAGCTTGTGGAAAGTTCGTGAGTCTGACCATGAAGAAATACTTGACACCATAAAGGGTAGAGGAGATCCAGATGGTTCATTAGATTGAATCAGTGGAATTCAATAGAAAGGTATGCCATTTTTCTTTGCTATCCTCATTTCACCTTCTATATTTTTGACATTTTTCTTACCTTATATGTGCTCCTTGGTCTTGGTTGATTAGCTTCATTTCATTATAGAGCTCGTGACCGAATGACATGATTGTTGACGCATTTGGATATTCCTCAGGGTCATGATTGGTTAGTTTTTTTGATCAAACTAAGTCAAGTGGTTTGATTGAACTCATATTTTAAGGTTAAGATATTTCAAAGAATAGGGTGTGTGAAAAATATCATTGCTTTTCAGCTTATGAATACCAACATTGATACAGATAACAGAGTATGCAGTCTAAGTCAACTAATGGGCAGCGAGTTGTTGATAGAATTTGTTTCCGATGAGAAAAATAATGATGTTGTTGAAACAATGAAAGAAAACCAAAATTGTAAGTCTTTAATTTAATTTATTTCAACTTTCAAAGCAGACATTTGATTTGTACCTTTACCAGGAGGATTGGTATAACAAAACTTAGTTTTCGTAATGGCTTGGGAATGTAGGAGTTACCAAAAATAGGTGAATGTCCTCTTCAATTACCAAGTGAATTCCTGTAATGAATGGGAGGTTAGTTGCCTTTTTCATGACCATAGACCTACCCTAAGTGCAGGGTGGACATATTTTGTACATCATAATAAGATCAAGGAAGGATACATTTGCATCTTTGAATAGGTGGACAACAAGAAACATAGATTTATGTTTAGATTTCATATAGATCCAAAGATAAAAAGAAAGATCATCCTCAAAAGAGAGGAGGGGTAAGGCAGGCCAAAGATGAAGGATATGATTATACAAGAAAAGATATTCATGAGTATTGTAATAGAGAGAGAGAGGGAGACTTGACCAAACTAAGTCAAGTGGTTGCTTGTGTCATACTTTGAATGCTTTCATTTTATATGATATGTCCTTTGGATTCAATTTGATGATTGTTCATTCACGTGATAGGTAATTCCATTATGTTTTCTTAAAGGGTCTTGTCTATATTGAGGTTATATTTCATGTTTTTACTTATTTTCTTGGCTTATGTGGGGAGGTATTTTGATGGCATTGTCTCATTTCATCATGTTGGTGTACTCATTCTAGCTAAATAGTGCAATTGAATTTGCATGCAGGATTTGAGTATGATGGAGGTAGGCATGATCCTTATGAAGTTGGTTTTGGAAGGAAAGTAAGGTAGGCTTTCATGATTATTTCATGATGATATGTCCTTTGGAGTCAATTTGATGATTGTTCATTCACTTGAAGGGTCATTCCATTATGTCCTTTGGAGTCAACTTGATTATTGTTCTAAATTATCTTGCAAGTCGTAAGATTTTGAAGGTTTCATAGTACCAATGGTGGCATTCTTGGCCAAAATATCCTCTATCATGTTTAGGAGCAGCCATGGTTCTTCATGTATCATAGTGATAGGGATTCCTTCAAATATTGTTTCATCATGTTACATTATGGTTTCATTCATGGAAACTAAATTTGTAAATTGTACATAAAAATTATCTTTGCATCATGAAATCATACAAAGATATTATTTCAAACTAGCTTTGTCATAGCCTATGAGGAGATTAAGACCATAATATCAGGATGTTACTATGAGTTTTAATGACAAGGATTCCATCTTACAAACCCTCATGTGTTTCTTCATATTTGTTGCTAAGAATTGATAACAGTTGTAAGGGCAGCCTTAATTGATGCCCTAAAACACATTTGATCAAGTGAGAACACCTTTATAGTAGGCTCATGCTGAAGAACCAACTATCAAACTTTTTCATCTATAGCCAAGTACAACACTTAGTTTAGTTTCATCTACTAGAGAGGTGCTAAGACTAAATTTTTGCATTCAACATCTCCTGGGTTCAAATGGACAGTGCCAACATGTCTGGGTGGGCAGGTAAATGCTAGGGGAGGTGTCTTTTCAGTGGTGAAGCCTCTTGGTTGTTCTCAACTACATTGGACAGAGACAATCTCTTAAAAGCCCTAAGACAAAAAATGTGTCAAACTTTCGACCAAATGTTCTGTCAAACCATGACACCTAGGAACATATTCTTTGTATGTATAGGTGGATGTCAGGTCCACCTACAAATATCTATCTCAATTTTTTTAAATCAATTTCATTTGCTTGTGGTGGAAAGAAACACATTGTTCCAAAATGCTTCAGTTTCATCCGGTGGACAGGTGCTAGGAGTGAAATCTTGCATTCCACACCTCTTGGGGCCCAACATACTATGCCAATACATCGAGGTGGGTGGATAAATTCTAGGGGAGGTCTCTTTTCATGCACCAAGTGCCCCAGATGTTATAGGCTGTAGGCTACTGAAAAAATCATTTGAGATCCTCGAGAGAAAAAAATTGCCAAACTTTGATGGAGTGGCTCTCAGAATTTGTGGCACCTGGGAATATTCTGTTTAGACCTAAAGGTGCACATGGGGTCTACCCACAATAACCTCTCTCAGTTTTTGTCAACTCCAATCCATTTGATTGTGCCAAAATTAAATGCATTCTTACAAAATACTTCAGTGACATTCAACACAACCTTGCCAGGAGCCATATTTTTTGTTCTACTCATTGTGGGGCCCAATGGACTACACCAACACATCAGGGTGGGTGGGTAAATTCTAGGGGAGGTCTTTTTTCATATGCCAAGTGCCCAGACGTTCCAGGCTGCAGGCTACCAACAAAGTCACTTGAGATCCCTGGGAGAAAAAATGCCAAACTTTGACAGAGCGGTTCTCAAAATTTGTGGCACCTGGGAATGTTTCATTCAGAGCTATAGGTGCATGTGGTATCCTTCCACAATAACCTATCTTTGTTTTTGTCAACTCCAATCCATCTGACTGTGCCAAAATTAAATGCATTCTTACAAAATGCTTCAGTGGCATTCAGTAGAACCTTGCTAGAAGCCATATTTTTTTTTTTGATTGTCGAGGGGCCCAAAAGACTATGCCAACATATTGGGGTGGGTGGCTAAATGCTAGGGGAGGTATCTTTTTGTATGCTAAGTGCCTCTAATGTTTTGAGCTGCAGGCTACCGACAAAGTCACGTTTATGGACTTTGCCAATAGCCTGAAGCCCGAAACATCTGGGGCACTTGGCACATGAAAAGAGACCTCTCCTAGTGTTTACCCAGCCACCCCGATGGGTTGACATAGTCCATTGAGCCCCATGATGAGCAGAACAAAAAATATGTCTCTTGGCAAGGTTGTGCTGAATGCCATTGAAGCATTTTGCAAGAATGCATTTAATTTTGACACGGTCAAATAGATTGGAGTTGAAAAAACTGAGAGAGGTTATTGTGGATAGACCCCACATGCACCTGTAGGGCTGAATGAAACATTTCCAAGTGTCATGAATTCTGAGAGTCTCTTTGTCAAAGTTTGGTAGTTTTTTGCTCTCAGGGATCTCAAGTGACTTTGCCGGTAACCTACAACCCGAAATGTCTGGGGCACTTGGTACATGAAAAGAGACCTCCCCTAGAGTTCAACTACCCACCTTGATATGTTGGTACAGTCCATTGGGCCTCACAATGAGTAGAACAAAAAATATGGCTCCTGACAAGGTTGTGCTGAATGCCATTGAAGTATTTTGCAAGAATACGTTTAATTTCAACAAAGTCAAATAGATTAGAGTTAAAAAAAATTGAGAGAGGTTATTGTGGATGGACCCCACATGCACCTATAGGTCCAAACAAAATATTCCCAGGTACCACGAATTCTGAGAACCACTTCGTCAAATTTTGGTAGTTTTTTGGTCTCAGGGATCTCAAGTGACTTTGCCAGTAGCCTGCAACCCAGAACGTTTGGGGTACTTGGCACATGAAAATAGACCTCCCTTAACATTTACCTGCCCACCCTGACATGTTGGTGTAGTCTATTTGGGCCCCATGAGGTGTGGAATGCAAAATTTCACTCTTATCACCTTTCGACTGCATGAAACTGAAGCATTTTAGAACAATGTGTTTCTTTCCACCACAGGCAAACAAAATTAATTTAAAAAACTAAGGTAAGTATTTGTAGGTGGACCTAACATCCACCTATACATACAAAGAAGATGTTCCTAGGTGTCATGATTTGACGAAACAACTGGTCCAAAGTATGACACCTTTTTTTGTCTTAGGCCTCTTAAGAGACTGTCTTCATCTAATGTAGCTAAGAATGAGCAAGAGGATTTGCCACCAAAAAGACACCTCCCCTAGTATTTACCTACCCACTCGGACATGTTGGCACCATCCATTTGGCCCCAGGAGATGTCGAATGCAAAAATTTAGTCCTAGCACCTTTTTAGTAGATGAAACTAAAATAAAAGTTATATTGTAATCTCCATTTTTAAGTGTTTCCTCTACTCTCCTTAGGTTGATATGGTGTTCTCACTTGATCCGATGTGTTCTAGGGCATTAATCAAAGGTTCAAATAATCTTAAAGATGATGAACCAATTCCAATCCATATTAGCACAAGAAAAATGTAAAAGATATGATCATGTTAGGACAAGAAAAATGTAATAATGGAATAGATAACATCATCTAAAAAAATAAAATATAATCTTGTAAGCACATGTATCTAGTGTTTAAGTAGAAAAAACATAATGGCAAAACACACCTTAAAGAATGTGCTACAAAAATCACATGAAATGATTATCAAACTAGGTTTCTTAATCGAAGGGTGACAATTCAAACCTATAACTAATGCTAAATGATTCAATCCCTCTACAACTCATACTAGAAGGTAACAAAACTCCTCAAGACCATGATAATATTGCTAAATCTTTGAGACAAAACTTTACATGTTATGAGCCTCGTTGAAACCCACCTTTATGATGATTATTGAAAAAATGGAAGGATCTGCTGTTGTTTTGATTGTTGCATCTATATGGTAGAAGTGTCAAAATGGATTAAATTTCATCTTTTTAGACTTACATTGTGGTTTCATGGTCTTCCATGCATATTTTATTAATGTTTGTGTGTAGGGATATAACATATGGCTTCTGGGGTTCTTGTCTTTAGTATTACATCATGGGCTTGCCTTTTTCTAATGAATCCATGCAGTTATCCTATTGAGTTAGTCATTAGATCATTAAGGAAAGCATTATGAGGATATTATGAGGGTGTCATGAGTGGAGGATAACCTTGTTGAGTATCCAAAATGCTCATTATTACTTTCAAAAACATGCAAAATTGTGATAGTCCTCAGATTCTAGCAACAACAAGAAGACGTTTTTTTTCATGATCAAAGACCTTGGTTTTCATCAACGATGTTCTCCCTATGTCTCTCTCCCTATGTGTTAAAGTACATTGGTCACTAATGTAGGTGCATAGAATGTGGGTAAGAATTCCATGTTTTGTTTCAAATTACAAAAGGAATGATGCAAGAGGTTCTCCCTCTTGCCTTAAGAACACACAACTCAACACACAAGCAATTCTATGTTAACAACATCAACTCATCCACAATTCAAAGATCCAGATTGCAACACAAAATTTAGATTTTGTTTTAATTGAATCAGATCAAATTACACTCACAACCAAGTTACAAATGGACTTCAACCTCTATCATTCATTCTCAACAAATCCGTATTCTCCCTAAACAACTAGTGGAAATCAAAATATTATTCCCACTTCAAATCTGCTACACTTCTTCATCTCAGGCAACCTCCTCTTCACACTCGTCTATAGCAAAAATCCATTCAGGTACTTCCTCTCTCTCCCATACTACCACTTCCTCTTCTTTGGCTGCTTCACACCTTCACAATTCATTTTTGAACCATTTATATGCCCAAACTGGGTGTTTCCTCTCCAGATGGGCGTTTACCTTCCCAACGTGGCACTCTCCTTCCTGTTCTTTTAGAAATCTACACACTCTCTATTATTTTCTCCTTGGTTTAACCCCTTCATGTTTCATTCTTACAACATTTCCCATTGACATGTTCTCTATTTTTGTGTTGGGCTGCCTCATCCAATTTGTGCTCTCTCCTTTTATACAGAGGTCTCCTCTCCATTCAATTTCCCAGTGATAGGATATGAGGCATCACCTCAATACTCCAAGGCAGTATCAATTCCAAGTTAAATTTTGAACTGGAACCAAGTCTTTCAAGTTATGTGCAACTGCTCCATGTAATAGACTAGCCGCTACTATCATGAATCTTGCATTAGAAATAAAAGATGGAATGTCTAAGTGACAAATAGAATCACACATCTACTGAGGTGAAATTTGATATGCAAAAACATAACAACCATCCATGGTGACGCTTAGTATTTTCAAAGACACCACATATAGCAGTTCTTTGACTAGATGCACACTACACTGATCCAATCATAAAACCATCACTCTCCCAATAGGAAGTAAAGAAAACAAATTCTTCAATTGGATTTCATGTTACTAAATTCCCTAAATCATGTCATTCGACTCACCACATAACTCTGCATACTCCTCTGTTATCATATTTCATCAAACAAGTAACACATTGACATTCTGATTTCATCAACGAATACAACCAAGTGTAACAATGATGAATATCCAAAAACTAAAGCCATGAATAATATCCTTTGAATTTGGACAAATAGATTCTTGAAGGGAATTACTGAAGCAATTGCAACAGGGTGCAACGAATGCTGGAAAACTAACAATTGCCATGAATTTCAACCAAGAGCTTAGAATCCCATGAAAACTTGCAGAGATATGTATTTGAACATTCCTAAGACCTCCACCAATATATTTGGTCTCAACCATCACAGAACTTGAGATTTTTAACTTTCTCTAAACTACCAACACAAGCCAGAAAATCATTAAATCTCAAAAATCTGAAAGAGCTTGACTTCAAAACCTTCTTCAATAATTCAGGGATGCTTTTAACAATCTATCTATGTGAGGATTCATCATGAAACTTCACCGATTTAATGAAACAATTGTTTCCATGAAGTCAGCCTGTTATGCCCCAGAACCCAAAACTGTGAAAAACTAAAAATTGCAAATCTGCTCATTCCACCTGTACTACAAGGCTGAGAGATGCCAACAAAGACACACACACCAAAAATAAAGAAAAAAAATGAAATTTTTTTGGTTGATACTAATTGCCAGTCTACTCGAATGCTCCTACATCAGACATGCCTGGTAGGAAAATTTTGTGAGTAGGACTCACAAAATGGAGTTGAGTAGTGGGACTAATCTTTCAAGTTGAATGCAACTTGCAGTGAACTCTATCACTGATTTTGACAAAAATAATTTCTTCTTCTGCCTCTTCCAACATTTCACTAGGACATGTACCATCCTCCTCCACCAAATGTGCACCTTCTTCTTCCTCTTCCCCCTCGTGGACTCATGTCCACCACAACTTGGTTTCCTCCAAATACTCTCTACTCTCCTCCCCTCCTTTGTGGGATCCAACCCACCACAAATCGACCATCGCCACCAAGTTCCACTTGCCCACTCATCTACACACAAGTCGATATGAATGACTTTATGGAAATTAAAGATTTTCATATCCTCCCCTATTTTCCCCTTGTCATACTCTTTAATTTCTCCTCTCCTAAATGAAGATAAACAAAAATCATGACTGAATTCACAAATTTCAAAAAATACCTCATCCTTCTTTGCTATTGTGACATCTTCCTCTACATCCTTTGCTACGATATTTTCATCTTCCATCATCATCCTCATGTCTTCAAATTCTATAACATATTTCTCTCCTTCATTCATTGCAATCTTCTCAAACCATTCACCCTCTATTACTAAAATTTGTGCCAACAAATCTTCTTCACCTTCACCATTTGTTGGAACCTCTTCACTGTTCACTTCATTCTTTTCTTCCTCAATCACTGCCACATCTAATTCCACTTCTTTACTGCTCACCTCTTCATTTTAACCCTTTTTCTCCATGCCTTCCTCAAGGCATGTTTTTGCTGCAACCTCATGCTCAACAACCTCTCCACACTTCCTTACTTCAATCCTATCTGATCTTGCATTAATGTCTGTCATCATCTGATAGCATGCTACATATGCATGCACACATATCCAATACAATCTATCAACTAAGAACCTTACTCTGCATTTTGAAAAGACTACAACAGACCTTCTGTCACAAAATGACAGGAACTATGCCAACAATAAAGATTTAAACAATATCATTCATGCAATTAAGATTCACCACAACGTCACAAAGGCAACAAGAGCTTAGGTTCCATACAATTATTCAATGATAATAGAAAATACTATTTCTTCTCTAACATGCGATAGGAACAATCACTATCAGGCTACAAAATCATGAAGAACACACACATAAACTTTCATTTCATGCAGCTAAATTGCCTCCATTACAAGACAACAAAACCCTCATCCATTCAATGACTTATCCTTATGCCAGTCTATCGGTCCCTATCTACCTTATTCTTCATTTTGGCTTTTAGACTATTTGGCTTTTAGCTATCCTTTCTATTTCTGTCCCAATTTCTTCAATGTCAGCCTCTTTACACTCTACTATATTCCCTTATTTTACTCGGTCTATCTCCACAACCTTTCCTTGTCCATTCTAGTCATTCTTTCTATTACTTTGGCCTCACCATTAATGGCCATTCACTATTCATCGACTATTTTTGCAAAACTATTAGCCTTCCTTTCTAATTTGGCCAATCTCTCATTGATCACCTCAATAAATGCTCGGTTCTTTTCATTATTTCTTTTGCTTCATTATTGACCTTGCAACCTTTTCCAGCATCGACCACCTTTCTCTTCTCTACATGACCTCTTCTTATTGTCTTCATATACTCTTTTCTTGATTATTGGCCTTGCGGCCTCTTACTGCATCAGCCTCCCTTCTTCTGCATTGGCCTCCCTCAAATATATAATCTCCATTCCTCATATGCCAACCATTCAGTTTGTTCATTCCTACCCTAGCCTTAACAACTATTTTTCCACTATTCAGCCATGTCTCTTTCTCTTTTCATGCGGCCTGCTCTAACAACTCTTCCATAACTGTTGCTCCTCATTCAGAGAAAGAATCTTTTATCATTATACACTAACTCTTCTGTCGTATGCCTATGCAATTTCTAATTTTAATCAGCTATTATAAATAATCTCTGAACATTATCTGGCATCTTCCTTAATGGTCTTTACAATAATTGAGTTAACTATTCAACTGGCACCTCCCAAACTAGCAATCAAACTCCTTGCTACCAATTTTCCTAAACTTTTATATTGTAATTGATTCTTGTAACAATCACCACTTTCTCCACTTATTCGACTCTCCCAAAAACTATTAATTATTTATTAATGTTCTTGTTGCTTGGTGATACGAACTTCCTTCCACCTTCATCCTGTCATTCGACCAACACATTAAACCCCAAAATTTAAATGATAACACAAATTTTGAAAATTAACAAGATGCCCCTGCATCATCATCTCAAGGATCTTCCTCTTTTGATAATGCTTCCAGCCCTCCCATATCATGGACTTCCTCATGAATATCCTCATGCTACTGCAATCTTCCACACATCACACTCTCAATATGCAAATACTATTTCTTCCATGGTTCCCTAGATCTTGATTGCTCAAGGCTTCTCTCTACCTGCAACAACCCTCACATGAGCTCTTTTCTATTGCCTTCCATCCTCTACTTGTAGACCTTGGTGCATACTCTACACACTCAAGATCTTGTGGCTCTAATACCATTTGACGCAAGAGGTTCTCCCTCTTTCCTTAAGCACACACAACTCAACACACAAGAAATTCTATGTTAACAACATCAACTTATCCACAATTCAAAGATCCAGACTGCAACATAAAATCTAGATTTTATTTTAATTGAATCAAATCAAATTATACCTGCAACCAAGTTACAAATGGTCTTCAACCTCTCTCATACATTCTCAACAAATCTGTCTCCTCCCTAGACAACTAGTGGAAATCAAAATATTATTCTCACTTCAAATCTTCTACATTTTTCCATATTGAGCGACCTCCTCTTCACACTCTTCTACACAAAATACCATTCAAGTACTTCCTCTCTGTCCCACACTACCACTTCCTCTTCTTTGTCCACTTCACACCTTCACAATTCATTTCTAAACCATTTATATGTCCAAACTAGGTGTTTCCTCTCTAGATGGGTGTTTACCTTCCCAACGTGGCACTCTCCTTCCTCTTCCTTTAGAAATCTACACACTCTCTATTCTTTTCTCCTTGGTTGAACCCCTTCACGTTGCCTTCTTGCAATGTTTCCCATTGACATGTTCTACGTTTTTGTGTTGGGCCGCTCCATCCAATTTGTGCTCTCTCCTTTTATACAGAGATATCCTCTCCATTAAACTTCCTAGCGACAGGATATGAGGCATTGCCTCAATACTCCACTTAGCAATATCAATTCCAAGTTAAATTTTGAACCAGAAGCAAGTCTTTCAAGTTATGTACAACTCCTCCATGTAATAGACTAGCCACCACTATCATGAAGCTTGCATTAGAAATAAAAGATGGAATGTATAAGTGGTAGATAGAATCACGCATCTACTAAGGTAAAATTTGATATGCAAAAACATAACCGCCATCCATGGTGATGCCTAGTATTGTCAAAGACACAACATATAGCAGTCCATTGACTAGTCGTGCGCTACACTAGTTCAATTATAAAACCTTCACTCTTCCAAAAGGAAGTAAATAAAACATATTCTTGAATTGGATTTCATGTTGATGAGTTCCCTAAATCAAGTCATTTGACTCACCACATGACTCTGCATACTCCACTATTATCATGTTTCATCAAACAAGTAACACATTGACATTCTACTTTCATCAATGAATACAATAGAGTGTAACAATGATGAATCTCTAGCAACCAGAGCCATGAATAATGTCCTTTCAATTTAGATAAAAATATTCTTGAAGGGAATTATTGAAGCAATTGCAACAGGGCACAACAAATGCCAGAAAACTAACAATTGCCATAACTTCTGACTAAAAGCTCAGAATCCCATGAAAACTTGCAAAGATATGTATTTGAACATTCCTAAGACCTCCACCAAGCTATTCAGTCTCAACCATCATGAAACTCAATATTTTTAACTTTTTCTAATCTACCAGCATAAGTTAGAAAATCATTAAATATCAAAAATTGGAAAGAGCTTGAGTTCAAAACCTTCTTCAATAATTAAGGGATGCTTCTAAAAATCTATGTATGCGAGGATTTGTCATGAAACTTCACTAATTTAATGGAACAATTGTTTCTGTAAAGTTGACCTGTTATGCCTCGAAACCCAAAATTTTGAAAAATTGAAAAATTGCAAATCTGCTCATTCCACCTATATTGCAGGGCTGAGAGATACCAACAAAGTCACACAAACACCAAAAATGAAGAAAATAAACTAAAATTTATTGGTTGATGCTGATCGCCAGTCCACCCGGATGCTCCTGCATCAGACATGCCTGGTAGGAAAATTTTGTGATTAGGACTCACAAAATGGAGTTGAGTAGTGGGACTACTCTTTTAGGTTGAATGGAACCTAAAACGAACTCCATCACTAATTTAGACATAAAAATTTCTTCTTCTGCCTCTTCCAACATTTCACCAAGACACAAACCGTCCTCCTCCACCAAATGTGCACCTTCTTCTTCCTCTTTCTCCTTGTGGAGTCATGTCCACCATTGCCTAACCTCCTCCTCCAAATACTCTTTACTCTCCTCTCCTCCTTCGTGGGATCCAACCCACCACAAACTGACCACCTCCACAAGTTCCTTGTAGACATGTATGCAAAGTGTGGAAGCATAGACAAGGCGCGTGAACTATTTGACATGATGCCTCAAAGAAATGCAGTCTCATGGAATGCAATGATTGCAAGATATGCACAAAATGTATTTTGCAAGGATGTTGTTAGCATATATATAATATCATGAAAATATATATAATGTCATAACAATATAATGTCATGAAAATATACATAATCTCATATATACATAATATCATGAAAATAACATATAGTGTATATATCAAGCCATATAGGCATATATAATGATATGCATCAGTAACATACAAAAGTATGTTTATAAAGTCAAATAGGCATATGTAACAAAATGTCCCAAAATCAAATCTCTTATGGGATGCTATCAAATAAATCAATGACCCTTGCTAGGCTATGCAGATGGTGAATGAGTCAATGAATCATCCTCTCTTGCTCATCGATTAGACCTCCTTGATAGAGATTCTTGAAGTTCCACCTATTAATACAATCAAACAATATTCACATTACTATAGAAAATATTCAAAATATATAACATGACATATGTAATCAATCACTTACCACAATCTGGTGATCCCTCTTGATCATTTTTTGTCTCTCTTCATCTGTCACTAGACGCGTTGGAGTTGTGACCTCCTGTGAGAAGCATGAAGAAGCAAAATTGAGTAAATATGAATATCATTTATGTACATTAAATGACGTGAGATAAAAAAGAAATAAAAAATAAAATTTACATGTTACTGGCTCATACCTCGGTCAAAAGATTTGCAGACAAAACATTTGCAGCAATGCCCACCTCCGCTGACTAACGAAGATGAGAAGGAGTCATCATATTCAACATCTGAAAATAAAGTTCAAGGTTATTTGACCAAAATAGATACATAACATTATTTAAATGTATAATGATTAGAAATGGTAAAATTTACCTCAGTGAAAGTGCCTCTTC
Organism: Cunninghamia lanceolata; assembly: GCA_027924645.1. NCBI lineage: Eukaryota > Viridiplantae > Streptophyta > Pinopsida > Cupressales > Cupressaceae > Cunninghamia > Cunninghamia lanceolata. The sequence goes on from BSBN01001018.1 coordinate 1,059,893, forward strand.
TTGGGGACCAAGGAAATCATCTTGATGGTGATGCTCCAACATCCACATGTTCATGATCAAATTGTAACTAATTAAGATTAACATTGATATATGACAAAAAGTTTACATGTACTATATTTATGATCTTGTGATAAATTACATACCTGTTGATTAGACCTCCTCTCATAACCTTGCACTAGATGGCTAACAGATGCATGATGAATACTTTGACCCTGGAATTACATAGTGCAGACAATTACATACATTAATTTTGAATTATAATATCTACTCATATAATTAATTAGAGATTTCAAATACGAATATATTAAATTGTAGAACCTTGTAAAAAATTACCCAAGAATCAATACCAAATGTATGCTGTAAGAGGTCATCTATGAGAATAATATCATCCAATATGGATGTATCCATCACCTGCTACTACCCCTGTGTCGCATCATCCTAACACTTTGGAATGTCTGCATCCTGGGTAGCATCTTGAGTCCCAACATCACACAATGTCCCACATGACCTGCAAAGATGGGGGGACCGACAAATCCTACTACTCCCACCTCTCCAACTTGGGAAAGATCACCACCACGCTGTGCTAAAGTCTGGGTGAGGGAACTCAAGGAATGCAGTGTCTCCACCTCAACACTCTCCTTCAAAGTTGAATGGAGTGAGACATGTTGTGGCCTCATAATGAGTCTTAGTGGATGGTCGTAGGCATGATGTGCACCCTCTCTATCATGTGCAGAGCCACCACCTTTTCCTTGGAACTCTCAGATGTCAAGGTAGTTTGGGATGTCATTGAGGATAAACTCACAATAGGGTTTCCTCAAAAAATATTGGGGGACATCATTATTATTACAAGGGAGGTCATAAAAAACCAGGTACCATCTATCCCAAAAGTTTTGGGATATTACTTCATGCACACACCAATGAATTGGGAATCATTTGCAACTCCCATGTAATGGTTGTTTTGTTTTAGGATCGATGAAAAGTGTACATAGTTCACTTTTCAAAATTTCTTATCTTTGACTTATTTGTATGATAATTTATTAGCATAGAATTGCGGACACTCCTCCCTAGAGTCCTTCCAATAGGTAATTTGCTTTGTAACTAAGTCAATATGAGAAATAATCAACTCTAGTGAAATGGAAAGATTTCTCCCGTGATTGTTGCTTGTATTTAGATTTTTGTTTTTTCTTTGATTTGGCTTAAATAATTTTTTTGGGTGTCATGTGGAGGGTGAGGACGTGAAGGTAGAGTTTGAGTGTTTTGAGGTTGCTCTTTAGAAGGAATTTCAACATCTAGATCAAGGTTTTGCAATGATTCATTAACTAAAAAATTGAAAAGAAAAATTTAATTAAAATAATGAAAAATAACTTCATTTTGTTTTAAAATGAAGAAAATTGATAAAACCCTACCTTCTTCAGTTGCCTGACTTCGTTTCCCTCATCTACGATGGGATTGGTGATGCGACATTGTGTTCGATGGTTTTCTCCTTCAAATCTCTCAACACATGCTCGTGTTAAAACACTAGTCACATTTTAGATGCAATAGGAAAATGACAGTTACAAAGTGAGGCCACGGGACTGTGTTTTTGCAATATATTTAGCAGTCTAAATGCAACTGCATTATGTTTTTTAGCACTAAAAAGTTGGATGACCACTTTTTGGCCCCCCATCTTCATGCACACGCCCTAATATTAATATTTTAAAAAAATTAAAGCAGTTGTAGATATATTAAAAAATAAAATAAAATTAAGGGCGGGGGTCCTAGCTCGATTGGCTAAGTATTCCTATTGTAGGTAAGGAGGTCACGAGGTCTAGTCTCCCCCTCGTCCGCGTGGAGCCAGAGGGCGTGTTGCTCTAGTATCACCGGTCATGTTAAAAAGTTTACCAGGAACTTAGAAGAAAAAAATAAAAAAATAAAAAAAAACTAGCTTGAGCTTTTTAATTAGCTTCTTGAATTTAATTTACTTTTATATGCAGTCATAATTCTTTAATTTTTTATATTAGTATACATATATAAAAATTATATATTATTTATAATTTTTTAAAATCATTTTTATAATTTTTAATGTTTATATATTTTGATGGAAAAAAGATTTGCTAAAATATTTTTTAGATTTGTTTTTTTAGAAAGCACAATAATTTTTATAATATAACTTAAGAATGATAAATCTAAAACAAAAAAATCTTTATTGTTTTAGAAAGATATTGAGATAGAGTAAGATATGTAGAGTTAAATGAACTTTAGTGACTTAATTCATAGGATTTTATAAAGTTTAATGTAATAAAATAAATGATTATATTTTTATTTTAGATGATGTCACCATAGTTGTTGATGTCATCTTTCAGTTATTTTTGTTAGTTCATTATTTTGATGATGTCATCCTTAGGAGGCTTATTTTATATGTAATTTTTTCCTTATGTAGATAATACAAAGGGGGTTAACAAAAAGGAGAAAATAGAGGATAATAGAATATAAAAGGTAGCAAGAATTAAAATGAAAAATAGTAGAGGAATGAGAGGATTTGGCTACTTTCTACATGAATAAAAACAAAAAAATAAAATAAGGAAGATAAATTTGATATTACTCTTTGAAAGGGGTGTTCCTTATACAAAAGACCCACAATATTGTTTTCGATTAAGTAAGCAACAAACCAGGGTGTTGAACCCTTTTTACACAAGGCCCCCGGGACAAAACAAAACATGCCAAAACAACACACAACTTGCTGAAAAATAAAAACCAAACAAGGGATCTGTTGTGTGGTTACACAACACGCTCCATTTTGCCCTAGCAAAACAGGGACCCAACTTTTTGCTTTTTCTTGGCTTGCTTGTTTCCCTTTGCTTTTGGGCGGTATGGTAAAAATTAGTAGCAGATGTATGTCAAGATCTTATCCTGGAAATGTTATGACCTTGAGATCTAGGTCAAATTTCTAAAGTTGGTATTTGTCATCATAAACCCTTCCAAGTGAAAAAGCATAAAAATCTAAGCAGGTTTCTTTTTAAAGCACCCCAAAATTCCCTAAGACCAGGAAGTTATGCCCGGTCAAAGTTTAGTCAAACAGTCTTAGGGATATTCACATCATCCTAATATTTGGACATTATTTAAATGTCCTAATCCTTATAAATTGTTAAGAAACGCTCAACATCTAGACAATTGCTAATGTGCAGATGTCAAAATTAAGTCATGTTGAAAGTTAAACTTTGCCTGCATGGATATTAGTCAAGATCCAGATATTAAGTTCATATCCAAACCTTGACTTAATGTCCATACCTGAGCTAATATCCATGTCCTGATGACATCATGTCATCTTGATTTTATAAAGACTTTTGATCCTGCTTACGTCACCCAAACATTTAGGCGCATGGATATTAACTTCCTAATATCTAGACCTTTACATAACATCCTGATCCCGATGATGTCAAGTCATCTTGACTTTATGGAGAGCATTAGTCCCACTTACATCATCTAGATATTAGACCATAGGGATATTTCGCATCCCTAATGTCCATATCTTATTTTAATATCCCCATCCTGATGATGTCACTCTATCACAACGTAACACTAAGGATTTATCCTAGTTATGTCATCTGGACATTTCATGCATATGGATATTTTGCGTCCCTTAATATTCTAATCTTATAAATATCCATACCCTTGCTTAACCAATGGCACAATACCACATGTCCATGTGGACATCCTAATTTACCATGAACTAAATAAGAACTCGATGGTGAAGTTTTGGTCAACGATGGTTGACTCGACCCATGCTGATGTCATCCAGACATTCTCATCAAGATATTTTTCATATGGATATTTCTCATAGGAAATCCATCTGCATATCTGTGCACTTTTTGCATTAAATGCTAAAAGAAAGGCCGTTGGACTTTAAATTTAAAAGTGTGCCAACGGACACTTGTATGAATACTTTGCGATCACATTCAGTGAAACTGTCAAATCTCCTGAAAACCATTAATAAGCCCTAAAAATTGAAATCTGGTTAAGTTAAAAAGGGGATTTCGCTATCATAATTGACACAATTGCATTTAGAATCCCTAATTCCACTACGAGAGAGCTTATCATGAATCGAGCACTGAGACTGGAGCTGTGACGAGAAGTGGAATTCCAAAGGAACATTTCTCCACTACATTGACCGTCCATTGCACAATGACTACAGGTTAAAAATGCATTAACATGTATGTATGAAACACTGCCTTTTTGGTTCTTTTCATAAGGATGTGTCATGTTTATATCAGGTAAAAGAGGTAGATGATGAACTATAAGGATATGTGTTCAATTTGTGAATTAATTCATAGGTTTGGATACCTATTGCTTTCAAAACATAGAAAATTGGCTAACACTAACCCTAGATAAATATATGCTATTATTTGAGACTCGCTTGTTTTGATTTGTAGGGCGAGAAGTCTCAACCACGCATGAACAAACATGATGCTGAGTTTAAGTAGAGCATGTTCCCGAGGGCACACAACATAAATAATAAACAGGGGTTTTCAGAGGACACCCATTCTGGTAATACAAACATTGAAGCTTTTAGAGCCAGGATTAAAAATAGAGAAGATCATCTTGTCTTGAAGAACATAGTGACAATGGGGATGTACTATGTAGTTGGTTTCCCATATGCTACAGAGGCTCTGGAGCTTGTGATTGAGTATGCACACAATTATAATGTGGCCACCAAAAGAGTTGAGAAACAAGGGCAGGTATATGCTGACTTGTCTGTGGACGACATAATAGAGGCCTTTAATCTACCCACATCTAGAGTGATATACGTGCCAGACCTAGAGGCATTGGTTAAAGAATATGATCTCAACCAGAAGGATTGTAGAAAAGTATTTTTTTTTTTGGGATGGAGAGATCTTACTAACAGAGCCAAAGCGGTGGCTAAGATGCCACAACATTTATATAAATATAATTTCAGCCTAGAAGTGCAGTACATGATTTTCCTACTCAATAGAATGAGTGGAAAGGTGAATGCTAAGAACTTTGAATACTGGATGTTTGGTTTGATCTAGATGGTCATTGAGAACAAAGAGGGAAAGGTCAAGTGGGCCAAAATCATTAGTGATGCCATGTCTAGTCAGATGGTGAAATGGAGAAGAGTCAAAGATAGAGTATTTAAAATGACTTTATATTTGGTTTATGCCTGTGCAGCCAAAGGCACTTTGATGGCTTGCAAACAATATGAAAGATGGGCAGATTGTGCAAGGTGATAACAATTTCCTATATATTTAATAGACTTAAATTTCGACGTTGTGATATAAATTATAATTAAGTCTTTTCATGTGGGTTGGTCAATTGGTTATTTTGTGTGTGTATCCTTAGTTCAATCACTTTTGGTGGGATACTTATTTATTCATAAGATAAATTGTGTTTTAGAATTATTTTAATCTATTTTACAAAGAAAAGGAGTTACAAGATTGGCAGATGAAGAGTCACTCTCTCTTGAAAGACAAAGAGTCGTGTTCAGTTTTAAAAGATCAATAAATGAACGAAGGAGATATCTTTTGGTTCTCTAGATTTCTTGAAAATGCAGATTCGAGGAAAATACAGTTTTCCTATGATCCAAAAATTAGAAAGAAATAGTGTGTGAGCTTTTAATACAGGTATTGATTATGCTCAAGTTCTTAGATTGTTTATCTCTTTTTGGATTCATTTCTACTGAATAGTATAAGTCTTAAAGACTTCCTCACTGACGTTGATTCTTTGAGCAAAATCTTCCAATAGCTTCTGTTTAAAATTCCATTTAACTAGTATCTTTGTGCACGACTTGCAAACATTGTATTACATGAGATTAAGCCTCTATTATTTTATGTATTCTCGAACAAGGTATAAATACCCCACCTCACTCCGGATTCTAATGTATGCCTCCTCTATGAAATACACGTCTTCATCATCGGGTCATTTCATGTTGTACAATATTGAGTGTCTTATGATATGAGTTACACACTGTGATTTAATATGAAAATCACAAATCATGTCCAACTTTTTAAAATGATATATTTTACTCCTTCCTTACATACGGATACCTTTTAAATTATGGTTATCATTTGAAATATATATATTTGCCTTGAATGATGCGTAAATTTGGTTCTGAGCGATCTTTATATTCCATGGTGGTAGAAGTGATTCTTTCTTCCTTGCGTAGTATTTGGTATGTCATGATTCTAGAATTCACCCTAGTTAAAATACAATTCTATTATTTTTTAATTGTTTTCTTTTCATGAATTGGTCGGTTAAACATTTTATCTTTATCTATCTACACATCTTGTGTTGTTCTTTTGGAAAGAGACTTTTGGTTTTCATAACAGACGGGGTTCCTTATCTTTCGCTTCGAGAAAATTCTTTACTTCCATTATGATTCACTAGGGTTAAGCTCGTTCACCCACAATGTTGAGTCATCTGCAATTCTTGCTTTTCGGGTTGTGAAATGTTTGGGAGAAGAACTTTAGTCGAGTAACTTTAGGATCCAATTCTTAAGAAGCTACACTGTAAATATTCCTAATACTATATCAGATTTACAGGCACCAAGTTAACGCATTCACTGAATCACCATGGGTTTTGATAGCATCGCGTCAATAAAAGTTTAGTGTGCAATCATGATAGCTAGCAATGTCAAGAAGGTCAACCATGTGCATATAATGATCAACCATAATGCAATGAGAGTTTCAAATGTAAATATAGTGTGTATAGTTTTCTTTTGCTGATCCACGATGGTCATGCCTTTACCCTGTCCCAGAACTCCCATCACGCTGGTAAAGGTTGAGGAATTTGGCATCATCCGTCGGTTACATTTGCTAGAATGTTTTAAAAACTTTTCAAACTAATCCACTTTGTTCTTATCCGGTGATCATTTCCTTCCCTGCGAAGGTCTTTTGATGAAACATTCTGCCAAACAGTTAACGTGCCTTGTCTATGTTTCCATAGTTTATATTAATATCTACCAGAGTATTTATAACTTTATAACCGACAAATTCTATCTATACAAGCTTCCATACTGGTGGATGCAAGGAGGTTGTTGGTAAAGGATGTGGAATATGGCTTTACGCCTGCCCAAATGTATTTGCATGAAATATTCTAATCAATAAATGCTATCTTAAAAATTATCGTACCTTATGATCACTAGAGGTCATTACCTCATTGCACCATTCTCTTATGCCAATCTTTAAATTACATTATAAGATTTTAGACTCAATCTTTCTCTGTTATATAATTTCTCTCCTTGGTGATTTCTAGATCTCTTTTGTCTTCAGAATATCTTTGAAGTATATCTATTCTTTCAAATGAAATCTAAAAAATAGTAAATTAAGTTAATTAAGTTAGTTATCTCATTTTGTTGGATTAATCATTATGGTTAGAAAGAATCTATTTCTGTAGGAAATTGTTAGAAATAAGTTTATTATATTTTTAAATAAAAGAAGAGTTTAGTCTTATTCTATTTTAAGAAGTGCTTTGCTAACAATAAGAATTCAATTAAACTTAGTAAGTCATTCAAAATTGGTTATTAGTTGTAACATTGCATTTTATTAGTTTTGATTTTGGTCGATTTATAATAATTTTAGATAATTGCTAAGTAGCAATGATTAATAATCTATCAATTTATCTTCTTCTGTGATAATTAATTTTGTGTAATTTATATATTGATTTACTCTTTATCTGTGAAGATTAGACTTCATGACAATGGTGTTAAAGGAAATGTAAAAAATTGGTGAATTTTTCCATGATCAGGGTCTTTGCATTACAAATCTCTTATAGAGTTTTGGATCTGACAAAAAGATGGAGAATGATTGGATTAGGTTTTCTAGTACTTTATATGGATTATATTGCTTTTAATGACTGATTCCTCTTGATTAGAAGTTAGAATAATGTTTTGTTGCTTGAGTAACTTCTTAGGATACTTTTGTATAGGATCAAATTCTCTTGTTATTAGACTATCATTTGAGACTTTTTCAAGGTTTAGTTCTTGGACACTATCTAGGGTTATTCATATAGATCTAACTCATTGACTATTGAATTATTGTAACACCTGATCAATAGATAGTAGGATAAGCCATAGATGGGAACATTTCGAATAGGTATGCCATAGATATTTATGTATGATTATTTTCATTAGTATATGTTCTAGGATAAAAATTAGGGAAAAGGAAAATTCTTTAAGTGTTTAGATCATCATTAAACTACTTATGGAAGAAGAAATGTGAATATTGTTTAAGGTAACTTGTTAACATGTTGAACTCAATCCCTTTTGTTTATGTTCATTAAATTCTAGTGAATGTTGAAATAGATAGATTATAAGGACATTAATGATATGTAAATTTAGTGTGATAGAATTTTGGGACTTAAGGTTAGCATAATGATGCCAAGGATGGATTGTAATACGTACGTAGGCAAGGCCATCATGGATGAGCCCCTGAGACATTAGGTCAACCCTTAGGGCCTTAGGCTAGTATATTGCTATCTGATATGTTTAATTGATGAATTTTGTGGAACTAATGTTAGTATTTAGTTGTGCAGTTACAAGTCTGTTGACCTAGCAAGATAATGACTAAGCAAGATAATGGAGATTAGGAAGAACTTCCCACCTTTTGAAAGGATGTTCATATGAGTTTCATTATGAATGTGTATAATTGTATAAGAGATGTTATATCTTATATTTTTAGTTACATTGAATTAAGTAAAACTTACGTTTGGTAGAAAGATTTCAATGATTTTTCCTCTGATTATCTAATTTTATTTCATTATTTCTTACTTAATTAATTGATTATCATCATTTATTGATATATTTCATGGGTGGACATTATAGATTGCCTCATGAGAAGACTCCCTAGGAACATTTTCCCCAGTTAGAGAGGAAACAATCCATTCAACAGTATAAGATTGTAAATGATTTCTTTATCATGCATATAGTCAGGTTCTTGGAAGGGGATAGAGTTAAGAGATTTTTAGTTGAATCCACAGAAAGTATCAGTTGATATGGTTCCTGGTTCATACAGGCCAAGACCTACTTCTATATTCAGATGGAAGCATTCAGTGGGAATCCATTCATGCTACCAAGATATCCATCTAATAAGGTAGTCTTAATGGAGATGGTTAGACAACAACTTCCTGTATTTGAGATGTCTAAGAGAAAAGAAGGAAAACCATATAGGAAATTCCCCATAGAGATCAACTGGTTTATGGTGGGATCAATGGATAATGCCAAAGCAGTTGAGTCAAACTTGAAAAGTCTCAATTTACAACTATTTCCATTGGCAAGAGATTATGATCCTTACCATAGGATCAAGAAGCATTTCAACAAGAATTATAAACACATCATGCATCTAGACGATTACTAGGCAAATTGTGATGATGAACATGATGTTAGGAAGAGGGAGTATCAAAGATTGGCCTTGGATCAAACGAAAACTATGGGACAGCTAGAGGTGCCTCCACAAATTAAGAAGGATGATCATGACATCATAGACCCAGAGTATGAAGAGAAGAAGATATATAATGACACCATCTCCTCCCTTGACTAGACCAAAGGAGATGAAACTTCTATTGATGCCCTGACTACCCAGGTGATGGCTAAGACCAAGAACTGGGTAAGCAAGAAAATAAATGAATTAAAGAGAAAGGTGTGGTCATCACCTTTGACAAGAAAAGAAAGATGAAGGAATGAGAAGAGCTTGGCTTTGATGACTTCCTAGTAAAGAAAAGAAAAGTCCTAGAGACCAGACTAGCACAGGAAAGAACTTCTGAAGCTACATATCGACTTACTTTAGGAGTGTCCCTGGTGTATCAGCCTCCATCGCCTCCTCTGGGTACTCTTGTTAGAGCAATTGCCATATCTGCACCACAAGTGCCAGCCATGGAAGAGGAAGGGGATGCAAGTGACGAGGAAGAAGATCAAGTCCCAATTTGGATAGTACTTGAGAAACGAAAGGATGTGTTGCAAGGGGTTAAGGTCCCTAAACAGAGTAGATACCAAGGTCCTCACATGATAGAAGCAATATCACCTCCTATAGCTGTACCACAACAACCTAACCTAGCTTTGAATGTGGTCAAAGAGCTGCAACATAATATGCCTGCTGAGAATATTATCAAGGTAAAATCTGAAATGGCACAACAGGTTATCAGCGAGTCATTAGAGAAAGAAGTGAATAGGCCCTTTCCATTAAGTGCAACGATGGACTTAACTGATGATGATGTAGTCAGGGATGTGACTAATCATCCTATTCAGACTTTACTTCACCATACTGAAGCTGCAGTTGGAAGTAAAGATACAGAAGTAAAAGATTAGACTAGTGATAGGGTAGAGTCCCTAGAAGTTGAAGTACAAATGGGACCCCTAAATGTCCTCATTGAGATAGTCACAAGCCCCAAGGTGATTGATTTGACATATCAGTCTAAAGGTGGGGATCATGAAGAGGAGATTGTCAGGAATGATTAGGAACAAGAAGAGAACATCGCAATGGATGTTGATGATACAAATAGAGAGACCCAAACTAAAGGGGCACATCAGGATATAAATGTCAATAAAGATGGACAAAGACATTAGGATATCCTGATGGATAAGCCTGAACAAGAATATGTATCAAGATCACTCATGGATACAAAAAGTAAAACTGATGAGGACGATAAAAGGAAACCAATGCAAGAAACTCATTAGGATGATCAGATATAGGGGCCCGAGAATATTCAAATAGAAGTAATGCATAAGGAGCTAGCTCAGGGTATGCCCAAGGATGATATGGTTCTGGATAAACAATAGATACATCACATCCAGATCAGCCACTACTAGAGCAAGAAAATATTCATGAAGGGAGCAGAGCAGATCAAGGTAAGGACCAACAAATAGGAAATCCTAAGGTCATCTCATCACTACAGGACCAGGATAAAAACCATCAAGAAGATGCATAGATACCTATAGGTGATGATGAAGTAAATAAGAATAAAGAAATTCAAAATGCTCAAATTGAGCATTCAAACCAAGAAGGGTCAGGACCACTTGTATTCCCATGGATGTCTTCAGAAATTGAACATCCATAGAGAGAGAGAGCGATCCCTTTGATTTTAAATCATTATTCGCATTGGATCCAACCAAACCAAAGAGGAGGGCAAGGACAGTCTCATTAATAAAAAGGGATGCAACTACATGGAAAAGAACAACTCAAATAGTTGTGCCAAAGGTAGATAAGGCCAAAGGAGAAATAAGGCCTGATGAATTTCAAATAACTACCATTGATTTGGGCCACACCATCAAGGAGAAAGAGATTCAAGGATTAAGGGATCATACTGATGTAGTGGAGGCTATAATAAAGAAGGCAAATGTGAAGAAGATGTATAAGGAACAAGTAGCCCAATTACAAGATTTTGTAAAAGGATTGGTGGCACCAGCTAATATTCAGATCATACATAATGCATCATTGACATTGGTATCACAAGAAGAGATAGCAGATCTGGTATGACAAAATAAAGAAAGGGGTTGGCCAGAGGTTGATAAAGAGTGGTAAGCATTTGATCACACTCAAAGAGATGAGGAAAATATACACTAGCAGCCTCATGACCAAAAATGTCCTAACACCCCAAACATTGCCATTGCTAGATAATTGGTGTGAAGATGTAAAGTTTGAGGTGGATATCCTAAAGAGATGTAATGATAAGGCAACAGATATTAGTGTCAAAGTACATGACCTCTTAGTAGAGGAGATAGAGATTTTGGAAGCCCTTGAGGGCAAAGTGGAAGGAAAGGTAGAAAATTAGGATGAGGATTTTGCTACCAAGGCATTCAAACATAATTTCAGTCTTGTAGTAGAAGATCCTATTCAACATTTTCTGAGGCTACCATTGATAAGGCCATGCAGATGAAGGCCAAAATAGAGAAATAGAAAGAAGAGTTGGATAGTAGAACCAATAGGTGGATAGCTCAAGAACAATTAAATGCATAGGAACACACAGCCAAGAAGGCCAAAGTGTTGGATAGAGTAGAAAGAGATAAGGCAATTCAAGTATATGAGCTTATCTAGGGCATTGGATGTAAAATAATAGAAGAGCCATCGACAGATGAGGAATTAGATCAACATGCAGAACGAAGAGGTCACATTGACTATGTCAATGATTCTAGAATATTCCTGCATGCTAGCTGTACACCACCAGATTGATTTTCAACTAGAAATCATGTGCCACATTTATCGTTGACCGTTAGATCATGAGATCTATTGTAACTGTATCCTCTCCTTGTCCTATAAAAGGAGATGGATTGCCATTTATACATTATTAGGAGCTTAACTGAGACTAAATTATTGAATTTCATGGTTCTTTCTCAAGACCAATTGTATATATGCATACATTTTGAATGTTGAATGAAATAGAGATCTAGATTACTGATTAATCATAAATTCTAAGTAATCTTGTGTGGATGTCATCTTGATATTTCACTGTGATTTTCTATGTCCCTTGGAGTGCATGTCAATGGGTGAATATTGTTGTCATCTTGTCCCTTTGAAGATTAGCATCAACTGTGCATAGTTGTGGAATATCCTGGCAAAGCATGGTTTGATTTTATCTCTTTTCATGAAATGTTAAATTGTGCATATGGACCAATGGTCAAAGACTCACTCATCTCATTAAGTTTAGAATTTAAGTTCATTTCTTTTAAATTTCATTAAATCATCATCATCAAACTGCAAAATACTGATACATGAACATCTTATGCATATTTGAATAAACCACATGTAAGATTGAAGATATCATGCAAATAATTGAAAGTGATGATAAAGATCATAGAAATATCAGCTTGTAGGCACATTATTTAGAATGATTTGAACTGCAGAAGTAGAATTAAGAAAAGATTAGTGCATATTTTAGTAAATTTAGAAGAACTAATCAAAGTTACATAGATCATCATGAACAATCTTAATCAGAGTGAAGATAAGAGGAATTGATCAAAATTAGAATGAATATGTGCATATTCTAGTTAGAGATTGTAGGATTTAACATCATTTGCTGAAATTTATATTGAACAGGTGAAATAGCACGAATATTTACATATCCGGATACAAATTACTTCAAGTTTCATGCATAAAACCCCAAAATAGATTAACATCAATTCACATCAAACTACCAAGATATTATCAGAAGATCATGACCTGATCAACAGAGACTTAGAATCATTAATTCATCTTGAATTAATCATATTCTTCAAGAAGATAAAAGTTTGTTTTGTTGATTTTTTATCATTATTAATATGACTAACAATCATATCAACAGTTTTTGGCACTAGGAGGGGTAGATCAACTTGATTTGAGGATTTTTCATCTTGACATACTTTTCCACATCCCTGTGAGGAAATATTTTCAAATGTCTCAACAATACTCTAGATCTTGAGCATTTACATAAAGATTCCATCTATTCTTGATAATTTTAGGAGTTTGTTCATAAATATCACATCTCAGTGGATATTCATCTTGATATTTATAGACAAGTATCTGGATTTCTAAAGTTTGAGTTGAATATTTGCATTCTTTGTAAATACTCTACAAATATCTTGTCATTTGAGACATTCATCCATAAATATCCATTTCTACAAAGGAATTAACCACATATTTGCAAAGGTCCTGTCAAATATGTAGGTCCTATCCTAAAATCCTTAGCGCTGGCTCATCAACCTAACACAAGGTCAAGATCCTCTAGACCTTTGGAAGAATTACCAGTATTCAGACCTAGACTGCGTTCTACTAGTTAGCCTAGACTTGCTATCATGAATCAATTAGTAGCTCCCTTAGTACCTCTAGTACAACCTATAATGTCTTTCTTTACCATTAAGTCACCGCTCCACTTTGCTGCATACAATGATCTTCCTAAAAATCTGGACAAAATTTGTCCTAAATATCATCCCTATCAAGATGCGGATGATCACATATGGACCTTCAAGGAGGCCTGTTTCAAGGCTAGAATACAACATGAGGATGTTATATGCAGAATATTTCCTTATTCATTAAAAGAAGAAGCATATGGTTGGTTTGTCAGCCTTCCTCAAACTTCCATTGATTCCTAGGAAACACTAGAGAAATCTTTCAAAACAAAGTTCAAGATACCTATGGATGCAACCACCATGCATTATCTCTTTGCCACAATCAAAAGAAATGAAGGAGAGCTATTCTCCAACTTCAATGCTAGATTTCAAAAGATGTATTCCAAGCTGTCAGCTCCCTACAATATTGGTGATGAAGTAGCTAGGTTAGTTTACTACTCAACATTAGATCCCCTAACATCAATGTTCATCATGAGAGCACATCTTGCAGTCATGTCTTTGTCAGGTGCCTTTGAAGAAGCTGTCAAGGTTAATCTACAAATGTCACCAGGTCTTGCACCTAACTTAGGATACCATGCCTATCCTAGTCAAACACAAATTAGTGGAGCTTTGTTGCCCCCTGTTGTAATGTCTAATCCTTTGCAAGTGACTCCACTTAGCATTATGCCTCCTTAGGGAAATGGTCAAATTATACCACATCTAGGGCATACACCTCAGGATGTTGTACAAAATACTAATGGTAGTTCATTTTTCTAGCCACACCAGGATAATGTAGTAGCCAATGTGTAGGAAGAAAAGGATGACATCAAAGAGATATCTGCTCAACTAAGAAAATTGACTATTGAAGTCACTCATCTAAGAATTCATAACTTTTATGCTCAGTCCAATCCACAAAATTAGCAAAATAGGAGATATCTTGATAGAGGATATGGTAACAACAATGAAAGATCTAGATATCTTGATAGGGGTTATAACAATGATAGGAGCTTCAACAATAGTAATAATAGTACACCTAGGCCTCCCAGAGTTTGGAACACCCGACCAAACAATGGTTCATTACCATCAACGTTGGATAATTAGCCTCCTCCTGAACCTAAGAAGACCACTAGGGTTAATTTGGCAGAGGCTGCACTTACCAACTGGTGCAGGATGCATAATACAAATACACATGCTGAGTTAGACTGTCCATAGTTCAAAATTGTAGCCAACAAATTCCAAGCTGAAGTGTCAAACACTACAAAAGAAGCTCCTTTTCCTAAAGGTAATGATATAGTACCTCTTGGATATGAGCCATCCTTAGTACTTGAGAGTTCTGAGGGTCATCATCATCAACAAATAACTGCAACACATGAGAATTACACCCTGGCATGTTTAGAGTTAGCTATGGCTTTTGAAACAAATTATGTCTTTCCCTTTGAGTATGAGAATGAGCCTAAACATGAACCTGAAGAAGTTCATGCATATTAGCAATATCAAAGAGGACACAAGTACAACCTGAGGAGCAATGTAAATCACCCTACTGGACCTCTGACCACTTCTATTCCTCCTAACAATTTCAACACACCTCCATATCCCAAAGCCAATAATAACCCTATACTGCCAAAGGTGAATACACAATATTTTACACCACAAACATCAATAGAAAAAAGTATGAACCAATTGCCTGACTCTGACAAACTTGTTACTTAGGTCTTGCTGAGGAGATGGAGAAAATAAAGATCAATTTGTCCTTGTTAGAATTATTGAAAACCCTTGTCATTAAGAAAGCCTTTCTAAAGTCATTAGATGAGCCTATAACAAAAGAAGATAATCCTAGTCATATCCTTGCTAGAGATCCTGTACCTAGAGATAATGCTCTTAAACCAAAAGTACATGCTAAAAATACACATTGCAGATGCAACACAAATGACCCTATATAAGGAAAAATATGAGTCACCTCCTTTCCTGCTAACACTTAGGATCTTCGATAAGAACCTACACAATTTCTTGGTAGACTCAGGTGCCTCTACCAATGTTATGCCCTTGTCTATTTGTCAGATATTAGGTTTGCATCCTACAAAATCACTCAAGAAGGTCACACAATTATACAAGTCTGAGGTCAGTGTAGTAGGAGAATTAACATATATTCACATGTAGCTTGCATTAGATCCAAGGGTACAACACTATATTGATTAATGCAATTATAGATAGATATAAAAATCAAAAAATAAAGTCATACTTCTTCGGAGCCCTTCATTTGCCCCTTCCCTCTGTTCGAATATATTGTGAAGGATGAGGAAATAGAAATAATATGTGCATCATTAATAATGAGTTATTCCGGAGAAGACTTGCTAAACATAGTCATGCGCGACATTACATATTATATACATCTCATCTTTTCTCACCTTGATCTATCATATTCAAAACAAATGATCAAAACATAAATAGAAGGAAGGAAAAAATTCAGTAATCTTGGTTTACTATTTTTGCTTTTTTTCTCATTTATCCTACAAGTAAAAAGTAAAAAAAAGATATATATATATATATATATATATATATATCTTTTTTACTTTTTACCATTATTTCGCCAATCGCAAGAAGAGCACATTCATTTTCTAATTCCATTCCTGCATTTTGGATTGAAATGAGAAAAGGAGCAGCAAAGGCATATATTGCTACCCATTGAGTAAATGGGCCTTTTAACAAAACAAATCTTTGAATGAAATGGTTCGTTCCTTTTATAATCCTAATAGTTATTATATTATAAAACTATAAATTCTATTTTTTACACTTTCAAAATTTATTGCAAATGAACAAATATTGCAGAAATATTCTGCAGATCCGTAAAAACCGTTAATTGATTTTTGGAAAAAAAGACATTCTATTTGGATCGATCCAATTCTCTTTATAATGAAAATGAAATCTTTCTAATAAAAAAGATAATTATTTGTAAAATTTGTATGAATTATCCTCCTATCATTAATCTACAATTGGATTTATTGACAATAAATAATAAGTAAAGATAAGACCTTACCTTCCTTTGTGTTCAAAGAAGGGTAAGATCTTACCTTTATTTTTGAGTTTTCACTTTCGTATGTACAGTATCTCTTATAGATACATAATACATTTCATGACTATAAAGATGATCCTAATCCGGAATAAGAACCGTAGAAAAAAATACCTATTAAACCAATAACGAGAATACCAGTTAAAGTACCTATCAACCAAAGAGGGATCCTTCCGGTGGTATCGGCCATTTCTATTACTTCCTTTCACATTTTTTTAAGTAGTCATGCTCAAGACATAAACAATAATACATAGAAATATTAGATCTCACCAAATTGGGTGAGAAAGAATATTCTTACTGTTCCTAATTGAAAAAGTAATTAGAGAATAGAATAGCAAGTACAAAAATAAGTAACAACCCCCAATAGAGGCTGGTATGATTTAATTCCACATTTTGTTCATTCAGGTTTGATTGTGTCATAAATAGCTCCGTTATTTAGTTTATATAAAGTTTATCACTGTATGAACTACATTGCTGATATTGATCCCAAGAAAAAAACCGTAGGTACAGCTAGCCCGTGAACGACCAACCATCTAACTGTAAAAATGGGATAGGTTCTATCTATAGTCATTAATACCTCCTAAAAAGATCTAGATCTAGTAAATTCATCGAGTTGCTCTAATGAATCGAAACGGCCAGTTACTAATGGAACCTCTTGTCAGCTTTCTGTGAAATACTCATTTGGCCGAGGGCTCCCGAATACATCATAAGCTAAACCCGTACTGACAAATAACCAACCTGCAATGAATAGAGAAGGTATAGTAATGCTATGGATAACCCAGTATCGAATACTAGTAATAATGTCAGCAAAAGCGCGTTCTCCCATATTCCCAGACATGCTAAGCTCCATACATATATTATTGTAAAATCAAGGGTAAATTGATCCCATGAAAGAAAGAGATCAAGAAATGGAAAACTACTGATATCTTCTACAATCCTTGTTTGATTGTCAATATGATACCAAAGGTATATTTGAAGTATACTGAACCAGTATAGCTAGCCTTCTTCTAACATAGCAATATAATTTTGCTAAATATTGAAAGGGATTAGGATAAAACGATTCTGCTACTGCCAGTTCCTCCAGCTCTGTTTGATAAACTGAATCCATTTTTTTTGCTTTCTTTTCACTGAACAGAAATGAGAGAATCTCGTATATTTCAATTTCATAATAGCTTGAGAAACCCTGTCTCTAATTGGATATACGGATCATAGAGAAATTCATTTCATTTGAGCAGTAATCATTGTAATGGCTCTCGCTTCTACAAGTGACTTTCTAACATGAATACATTCATGTCATTTTAATAAGAAGATAAAGGAGTATCATTCATTATAAATAAAACTCATCCAGATATACTGTTTCTTTCTCTATTTTGTTTTAACATTATTTATATGGTGTATTTACAATAGTATTGCGGATAAAGTTATCCATGAACTTAATGACTTAAATAATATAGCACTTTGAGTGTGAACGACCGGACTCTTATGAATAAAAAGGAATCGATGAATAGTGAAATATTATCTTGATCAAATGTAAATATGTTACTATTTCTATTTTCTTTTCCAAGAAAGACAGGATATCAGGGTTTACCTAAATTACTCGCCAATTATTGGTCTTAAAAAGGCGTATGGAAAAAGTGAATCCACTTAAGTTTATTTTTACTATGCTTGGTTGTAGCAAAAGTGTCTTTCGTTCTAAAGACCGATAGAGATAATGTAAGGTGATCTAATCAGAATCATTATCAAATTCACTTAGTAATAGACTATTACATATGATAATTAATAAATTGGGGGATTTTTTGCTTTTTCGATAAAATGAAGAAAATATCTTTCTATCGTCTATTTCCTCTATGTTTGTTCATAACATTAATATTGTTAGATATTAAATTAGAAATTGGTATCTATTTATTATATACTCTTTTTTTTGCTGATCCTAGATCAAAATTTAGGTAATTGCCTGATAAAAATACGTATCAATCATTTTTTTTTCATTGAGTCCTTCCATGCTTACTATAATTAGTTATTTTGGTCTTTTATTAGCTTTGCTTATTTTCACCTCAGTCCTATTCATCGGTCTAAGCAATATACGACTTATTTGAAATAAAATAAAACCTCTTAATTCACTTCAGTATTAACTTTTCTCAATAGGAATTGAGATTCCGAGTAAAATCGAGGTACTATGTAGATTAGCTATTAATCCTTACCTATTCTTAAAAAAAAAAAATGATTGAAGTTTTGTTATCCAGAATTGTGTTAGGTCTAATTCCTATCACTTTGGCTGGATTATTTGTAACTGCATATTTACAGTACCGACGTGGTGATCAATTGGATATTTGATTTAGGGCCATATTATGAATGGGTCTTCTACTGATTTGGGGAATAAGATCCCATTGGCTATTTCAGTTTAAGTGACAAAAAGATTGGATAAAAAAAGAAGGATCACGCTCTGTAGGATTTGAACCTACGACATCAGGTTTTGGAGACCCGTGTTCTACCAAATTGAACTAAGAGCGCTTTTTTTGAAAGAAAGGAAAGAAGGGGAAAAACTTTTTCCCTCTTAAAACATTTTTGCCTGTGGTATGACCCAATCACTTATTATTGATGTTTCAATGAATAAATATCACTCGAATTCCTTTTTTCTTTTTTAGGAGGAAAAGTACTAGGTAGGGATGACAGGATTTGAACCTGTGACATTTTGTACCCAAAACAAATGCGCTACCAAGATGCGCTACATCCCTTTTAATTGTGAGTATTTTTATTCGATATTAAATAAAATTTATTTTGTTTTCCACATTTATCTGCTTTGATTCCCATTTGGTTTCGTAAATAGACTGTATACACGAAAGATATCATCTATAAGATGTCTATTTATTGACAGTACTTGATTAATATAACATTTTCTGTTCCAGAAAAATAACCCGAATCCTTGTACAAATATCTGTTTGTAGTGTTTTAATAGACTCATAAACTATGGGTGTAGTTGACCATATAATATATGCATCATGATTGAGAAGGAGAACTTACGAACAATGCAAGATATAAAAACATATCTTTCCATAGCGCCTGTGTTAACTACTTTATGGTTGGGATCTTTAGCCGGTTTATTGATTGAGATAAATCATTTTTTCCCAGATGCCCTGACTTTTCCCTTTTTTTCATTTTAATTTTCCTCTCCTGCGAACCCGAAAGAAAAAAATGATGTTAGATTCATTCACTCCTTTTCTTCTTGGATAAAGAAAAAAAAGATTAGATTCAATCTCTTTAGAAAGGGGGAGGGGGTGAAGTTAGAATAAACAAAAAAATAGAAATCTAGATCCAAAAGTTACTCCCACAAATAGTAAACTACTGAAAACTCCTAATTAAAGATTTTATTACAAGAATGAATTAAGTAATAAAATCTTTAATCATTCTTTGACAACTTCTATCCCTTTCTCTTTCTTCTCTTTTTTCTTAAGACATTCATTTTTTCGACATACCTGACACATATGGCATGCTACTCAGTAGGGACTGGTCCAAAACTTTAAATGGTCATATGGCTACTGATTTCTCCCACACGTGGATGCCATGGAAAGGCATCCCCAATCAACTCAAAATTGAAGCTAAACCCAGAATGAAACATATGATAATGGAGTACAATAATAGCAATGAGATATTATATGTGGATGTAGAACTAGGGGTATATGCATTAAGGCCTCAGATAGTCAAAATAGAAGAGGTACTGATGTGTAGGCAAATATATGAAGATAATGAAAAAGATATTATTAGGCCAGAGACATGATCGATGATAGAATCTGATTATAGTTCTTTTGGTGAAGATAAAGATCACTTCCTAGAATTTCAAAGGTATCTGTTTGAGCAAGTCCAGAAATGTCAGTTGATAGGGACATTCGTGGAAAATGTCCTGATGACTGAATGTGTAGATTACATGAAGATGCACACTTAGAAAATGTATGTGAAGCATGTTTGGATATGATTGAAGTAGAGAGAGTATGCATAGGGAACATGTCATCATTGTCAGAGGAAAATGGAATATTTAATGCTGATGGTCATAATCATTTGTTATTTTCTCCAGATACAGGAGAATATGAACAGGAAAGGTGCAAGGTAAATGTCCTGATGCCTAGTACAAAATAAGTTTTGATATGTAATGATATGCATTCCAGTGACAAGATAAACAAAATCACACCAGAGATAGACTGTTTGATTGAGTCTGATTATGAGTTGTTAGATGAAGATAGGGGAAGTCATCTGACACAGTTTGAGGAGTTTCTATCCAATCAAATTTAGAGACATATTCTACAAGGAATTCCACTTAGTCAAGTATTAATCGAAAGATGGTGCTAGCTACATGAAGCTCCCCATTCAGAGACAACTTGTGCTTTATATTTGCACATAGTAAGTAAAGAAGAATGGTTGTGTTCAAATGACAAATTCCATAAAATTAGGGATATTTTGGAAGATACAAAAAGAGAAGTTGCAATGTCCCTTGATAAAGGATGTGAAGACATCAAGTTAATGGAAAGAAAAGATATTCAACAAGATGATGTTAAGAAGAGACAAGATACAGATGCTTTAGTTCCATAGAAGCATCCAAATGTGGTGAAAAATGAACCACATATGATCAAATGGATATTTGCAAGAGCAGCTGTACGTACCAAAAAGAAAAAAAGAGGGTCCTGATAAACCTTTAATAGAAGATAAATGCTGGACATTGAGGTTTGATGGCTCCAAATCAAAGAAAGGAGTTGGAGTAGGAGTGGACCTCATTAATCCACAAGGGAAATGATTCCTTGCAGCATATAGGTTACAATTTCCATGCACAAACAACGTGGCTGAATATGAAGCTTTGATCCATGGTTTGTTGTTTTCTCTAAAGAAGAAAGTGAGAGTTCTGCATGTCTTTGGAGGCTCATAATTGGTGGTAAAGTAAGTGAGAGGCATTTATGCCTGTAATTATAAGAGGTTATTGAGTTACAAACATAGAGTCTGGGACTTGATAGATAGCTTTGATGCATTTAACATCATGCATGTTCCAAGGGAACTCAATCACCATGCAAATGCACTAGCACAAGCTGCTAGTACATTGGAACCTTTGTCCATATCAGGGATGAAGAGGTTTGCAGTCAAGATGGTGTCAACACCATCTATTCCTAACAATGTCACCAACTTTCAGGTATTTGACGATGATCAACACATTTTGGACTTTAAAGCTAATAGAGACATATTTGAGGCTTAGATAGTGGATGAAAAGAACCTGGAAGACTATATCTAGGATGAAGATGAGATAATTGATTTGCCTAGAAACAAGATCCCAAAGGGAATGATTGAACTAGAAAGGGATTTCGATTTAGATAATATGATCAAGCAAAAGGACCTCCCTAAGACAGATGGAGGAGAATATGCACTTGTTAATATAGGACAAGGTGAAGATACAAGGAATGCCCTAATAGGTAAAGTTTTCTCTGAAGAAGAAAAATAGGGGATAACCTAGGCCTTAAAAGATTATATCCATGTCATAGCATGGACATATGATGAGTTAAAGACCAATGACACATCCATCATAACTCACACAATTCCCTTGAAACCTCATGCTAAACCCTTCAAGCAGAAGTAGAGGCCAGTCAATGCAATATGGAGCCTCTTATTTTTGAAGAAGTGAAGAAGCTGCTTGCTGCAAGGATCATATTTCCAGTTAGGCATTCAACCTGGGTTGCTAATATGGTCCCTGTAAGGAAGAAAAATGGAGATATACGCCTGTGTGTAGACTTCAGGAAATTAAATAGAGCATTTCAGAAGGATAATTATCCTTTGCCTTCTCTAGATGAGGTTCTCCAGATGGTGAACGATGCACAAATGATGTCCTTCATGGACAGATTTTTAGATAGATAGATTGAAAACAACTTTCACCACTAAGTGGGGAATCTTAGCTTATAGGTGCATGCCATTTGGTCTAATCAACATTGGAGCAACCTTCCATTGGGCTATGGATATAGCATTCAAAGGATTGGTAGGTCACTACATCATGATATATATGGATGACCTAACAATATTTTCAAAGTAGAGAGGTGATCACATTGATGACCTCAAGAAAGTATTAAATAAGTGTGAACAATATGGAAGCTCCCTGAATCCAAAGAAATGCATTTTTGGGGTGACCACAGGAAAGTTTCTAGGTCATGTCATATCTAAAAATGGAATCACAATTGACCTAGCTAGGGTAGACTCGATTATGAAGATCTACAATTCCCAACAAGTAAAAAGGAGCTAAAGTCTTACTTTGGTAAGATTAACTTTGTCAGGAATTTCATTACTGGATTTGTAGAGATTGTGAGACCTCTCAACGCTATGTTAGAAAAGGATGCTGAGATCGAATGGACCCCAGAGGTAAAAGCAACTTTTGAAGATATAAAGAAGGCCATTGCAGATGCCCCAATACTGATCAGTCCTGACTACACTAGAGATTTTTACATATACTCTTTTGCATCAGAGCATACATGTGCAGCTATCCTAACTCAGATGAGTGAGGCAAAAGAAGAAGAACCAATTACATTCATGAGTTCTCCATTTAGAGATGCTGAGCTTAGGTATATGGATGTAGAAAGACATGCTCTTGCATTAGTCAGAGCAGTGAAGAAGTTCAGGCATTACATCCTGAGAAGTAAAGTCATTACAGTAGTACCTAATTCAGCTATGAAGATGCTCCTCATGCAAAGTGAACCAGGGGAGAAAAGAGATAAATGGATTATTGTACTACAAGAATTTGATATGGATATAACACTAATGAAATTAGTCAAAGGACAAGCCCTCAATCAAATGATTGCTGAAATAGATCTCAATTTGACAAGTCAACAGTATGCTGTGAATGCAGAAATACATGACAACTGGTATTCTAACATCAGACATGTCCTAATCACAAGAAGATCTCCACCCAATATGTAGGCTTCCCAAAAAAGAGCTCTGAGGATCAAAGCACAAAATACATGATCAAAGGAGGATTCTTAATCAAAAGGAACTATGAAGGGATATACCATAGGTGCTTAGACAAACAAGAAGCTGCTGAAGTTCTTGAATTACATGATAAGTTTGGTACAACCCATGGATCACATCTAGCTACTACACACACTATCTTAAGGGTTGGGTATTATTGGCCCACTATCTTTAAGGATACAATTGAGCACATCAAATTCTTTCATACATGTCAAACTGCTTCTAACAAAGAGAAACATGCAACTCAACCATTGTAACTTGTGATGGAGATGCGCCCATTTGCACAATGGGGAATGGATTTCATTGGACCAATCAATCCTCCATCTTCTGTAGGACATAGGTATGTGCTAACTATCACTGATTACTGTACTAGGTGGATAAAGGCCATCAACAGTAAGACATGCACATCAGATGACGTGATTAGGTTTTTGGAAAGCAACATTAGGTGCACAAGGTATGGAATTCCATATGCTTTAGTTTGTGACAATGATCCTACTTTTGCATCTCTTGAGCTTTCAAGTTGGGCATTTGATCATGGGATATTTTTAAAATTTTCATCAAACTACTACCCCCAGGGTAATGGCCTAGCTAAATCAACCAATAAAAATTTGTTATTTATATCATTAAGAAGTTAATTGAAAAGAACCTTAGGGAATGGAATACTTTGCTTAAGTATGCCCTATGGGTAGATAGGACAAGAGTCAAAACTACCTTAGGTAATTCTCCCTATCAACTGGTGTATGGGGTGGATCCTATCCTCCTTGTCAACCTAAAAAATCTAGCGTTACAATTTGCCCAAGAGTATCTAGGCATTGATAATAAGAGAGAGGTCAGATTGCTACAATTGATGCACTTAGAAGAGAAAAGAGACAAGGCAATTGACCAATTCGCCAAACACCAGGCTATTGTCAAATGCTGGTTTGATAAAAGAGCCAAAGTAAAGGATTTTAGGATCTCAGATTTGGTCCTATCATGGGATAAAGCCCACAAAAGGAAGGGTGATCATGGAAATTTTGATAAATTATGGATCAATCCCTTCCAAATTTTAGAGATATTAGGTGACAACACTTACAGGCTTAAGACTTTAACAGGTGAGGATGTTCCATTGTCAGTTAATGGATAATTCCTCAAACACTATTTTCAAGCTTAGGTAAGTCAGGTCAAAACCATGTATTATGTGTATATATTATATAGTTGCCTGTATAGCTTGCTTTGTGTGCTTCTCTTTGTTTGTGTGTTGTTGAATCTTTGTTTTGGTTAGGCAAGATAGAGCACCTTTCAACTTTAGAAAACTAGTGAAATTGTCAGAATTCAAGAAATGAGCACAAATTCCTACATAGGTTGTAACTCCTGTTAGTTTAGGTACCTCTGATTAGGTTTGTGATGTCATGATAATCAAAATAACTCTTTTGTTCAAAGAGATCCTCACAAAATACACCTAATAGCCTTGGATTTGTTGAAAATGCTAGTGTCTAGGTTAAGTGAAAAATCTAAAGGTTTGCCCTTGCTACCATTACAATTCTTAGCCTAAACAAGCAAGTGTTTACTCCTTGCAAGTGAGCTTACATGATCATATCTAATGTATATTGAAAATAAAAAAGAATATATTGAATATCAAAAGAAGGAAATTCTTAGGTGATCCAAGTAACTCTACCGGGACTATGGATGCCTATTTGGTAGTGGGGCTCTATTTGGGAGAATTGTGAAGATAACCTTTCTAGGGCTATGAATGCCTACTGGCAACAAGGCTCTATCTAGGTTGGCTATGAAGGTTAAATCCAACTATATTGTTTAACCCTAACTACTAGTGTTTTCAACTGGTCATCAAGATGAAGGAAATGAATCACATGCACACACCTAATTCCTTCTCATTACATTGTTATGTTGATGAATACGATATCATTCAGGAAGGTCAGGATGCTTATGTTTGATAAGAGTTAGAACATTATGTCTTAATTTGTCCTCATTTCTTGAATTATTAGAATTTTAGTTGTTTTCTTTGGTGGCTAATTGTTGTGTGGTTACACAACATGCCCCATTTTATCCTAGCAAAAAAAGGACCCAACTTTTTGCTTTCACTTGGATTGCTTGTTTTCCTTTGCTTTTGAATGGTATGGTAAAACTTAGTAGCAGATGTATGTCAGGATCTTATTCTAGACATGTCATGACCTTGAGATCTAGGTCAAATTTCCAAAGTTGGTATTTATCATCATAAACCCTGCCAAGTGAAAAAGCATAAAACTCTAAGTAGGTTTGCCTTTTGAAGGACCCCAAAATTCCCTAAGACTAGGAAGTTATGCCCGGTCAAATTTTAGTTAAACATTCTTAGGGAAATTCACATCATCCTAATATCTGGACATTATTTAAATGTCCCGATCCTTAGAAATTGTTAAGCAGTGCTCAGCATCCGGACAATTGCTAATGCGTAGATGTCAAAATTAATTCATGTTGAAAGTTAAATGTCACCTGCATGGATATTAGTCAAGATCTAGCTATTAACTTCATATCCAGACCTTGACTTGATGTCCATACCTGAGCTAATATCTATGTCCTGATGACATCATGTCATCTTGATTTTATAAAGACTTTCGATCCCGCTTACGTCACTCAGACATTTGGGCACATGGATATTAACTTCCTAATATCCAAACCTTTACATAACATCTTGATCTTGATGATGTCAGGTCATCTTGACTTTATGAAGAGCGTTAGTCCCACTTACGTAATCTAGATATTACACCATAGGGATATTTTGCATCCCTAATGTCCACATCTTATTTTAATATCCCCATCCTAATGACATCAATCTATCACAATGTAACACTAAGGATTTATCCTAGTTACATCATCCATACATTTCATGTGTACATGTATTTTGCATCCCTTAATATCCTGATCTTAGAAATATCCATACCCTCGCTTAACCAATGGTACAATGCCACGTGTCCATGTGGACATCTTGATTTACCATGAACTAAATAAGAACCTGATGGTGAATTTTTGGTCAATGATGGTTGACTTGACCCACGCTAACATCATCTGAACATTTTCATTCAGATATTTCCATATGGATGTTTCTCACAGGAAATCTTTCTACATATCTGCACACTTTTTGCATTAAATGCTAAGAGAAAGGTCGCTGACCTTTAAATTTAAAAGTGTGCCAATGGAAACTTGTATGAATACTTTACGATCACATTGGGTGAAATTGCCAAATCTCCTGAAAATGATTAATAAGCCCTAAAAATCAAAATCTAGTTAAGTTAAAAAGGGGATTTTGCTATCATAATTGACACAATTGCATTCAAAATCCCTAATTTCACTGCAAGAGAGCTTATCGCGAATCAAGAACTGAGACTAGAGCTGTGACGAGAAGTGGAATTCCAGAGGAACATTTCTCCACTACATCGACCATCCATTGCACAATGACTAAAGGTTAAAAACACATTAACATGTATGTATGAAACATTGCCTTTCTGGTTCTTTTCATAAGGATGTGTCATGTTCATATCAGGTGAAAGAGGTAGATGATGAACTATAATGATATGTGTTCAATTTTTGATTTAATTAATAGGTTTGGATACCTTATTTCTTTCAAAACAAGGAAAATTGGCTAACGCTAACCCTAGAAAAATATATGCTATCGTTTGAGACTCGCTAGCTTTGATTTGTAGGGCAAGATGTCTCAACCACGCATGGACAAACATGATGTCAATTTTAAGCAGAGCATGTTCTTAAGGGAACACAACATATACAATGAACAGGGGTTTTCAGAGGATACCCATTCTGGTAATACAAACATTAAGGCTTTCAGAGCCAGGATTAATAACAGAGAAGATCATCCCATCTTGAAGAACATAGTGACAATGGGGATTTACTATGCACCTGGTTTCCCATATATTGTAGAGGCTCTGGAGCTTGTGATTGAGTGTGCACACAATTATAATGTGACCACCATAAGAGTTGAGAAACAAGGGTGGGTATACGCTGACTTGTCTATGGACAACATAACAAAAGCCTTTAATCTATCCACATCTAGAGGGATATACGTGCCAGACCTAGAGGCACTAGCTAAAGAATATGATCTCAGTCAGAAGGATTGTAGAAAAGTGCTTTTTCTGAGATTGATAGATCTGACTAATAGAGCCAAAGTTGTGGCTAAGATGCCACAACATTTATATAAATATGATTTCAGCCCATAATTGTAGTACATTACTTTCCTACTCAGCAGAATGAGTGGAAAGGCAAATGCTGGGTACTTTGAATCTTGGATGTTTGGTCTAATCTGGATGGTCATTGAGAACAAAGAGGGAAAGGTCCAGTGGGCCAAAATCATCAGTGATGCCATGTATAGTCAAATGGTGAAATGAAGAAGAGTCAAAGATAGAGTATTTAAAATGACTTCATATCTGGTTTATGCCTATACAACCAAAGGCACTTTTGATGGCTTGCAACACAATAGGAAAGATGGGTAGATTGCCTCATGAGAAGACTCCCTGGGAATATTATCCCTAGCTGGAGAAGAAACAATCCATTCAACATTATAAGATTGTAAATGATTTCTTTATCATGCATATAGTCAGGCTCTTGGAAGGGGATAAAGCCAAGAGATTTTTAGCTGGAGCCATAGAAATTATTAGTCCATATGGTTCCTGGTTCATACAGGCCAAGACCTACTCCTATATTAATATGGAAGGGTTCAGTGGGAATCCATTTACGCTGTTATGTCAGAAAATGTCTCCCTAGGGCTTTTCCCTCTTAAGGTTTAGCTCCTGGGTCCTTTAGAATGCATTATAAGCATCTTGCATGTTAATCTTGAATCCCGATGATAAAACCCCTAAGTGTTATGGCAAATAGGACCTAGGGGGTGCTATTTAAAAAGGTCGTGACCTAAATTGGGAGGGTGAGATTGGGCGCTAGCACCCTAGTCCTGCCTCATTTTAAGTCAGCCCCAAATTTGAATGTCAGCTTGGTGACCATTAATTAGGTCCCATGTTGACATCTTAAGTTTGAATTACTTTATTCTTAGCAAGAATGTGTGTAGTTGCATATATATGCATGTTTAGTGTTTCATTTGTAAACTAGAAGATGATTATGAACTTTTGGCTAACTTGTGATTTTAAAGCATTCAAGATATTCATTGTTATAGAGAAGAGCATTGTAATTGTGTTTGTGATTACAGATTTAGCTTCATCTTCTCATGTGTTGAAGAATCTTCATCTATGTGAGATCTACACCTCCGAGGTGATATTTATTTGTGTTTTCAATCATTTATCATTTGGATTTTACCTCTATCCTGCAGGGATACACACTCTTCATCTTACAACGGTGTTTGGAAGACTTGAATGTCTCTCCGGGGCTTGACTAAGGCAAATCTCTAAATGCCACAACCCCCAACCACTCTCCTTGTGATTACAGGTTACAGGTGTCACATCTTGATGGAGTGGAGTATAGTGTGCAAATTTTGGATCCCTGAAGAAAAGGACTGCTTGGACACGGGTGTTAGTGGCAGTGTCCTTCGAAGTTGCAAACATAGAAATAATTGTGATAGTGATAATCAACATCTGAAGAGGCTCTAACATCCTGAAAAACATCTGGCCTTGGACTTGGGCACTAGTGATAGTGTCCTCCACATCTCCTAAGGCAGAAACAAAAATAATAGTGATCATCAGTGTCGGGAGGAGATCAGGATTCCATAGAGAAAACACCACCTTGGATAGGGGTGTTAGTGGTAGTGTCCTCAAGTAAAAATGGTCAGTAAGTAATCTCTCTCTACTAGACCTTAGTTTGCAAGAATTTGTCGTAATTCATCAATTTGCTTATTGTTTTGCATACTTAGGGTTTTAAGAGTATTTGAGCATTAAACTGATACATTAGTTGATAAAATATGAGTTTTCACATCATTCCAAGTGATATCCTAATCTATAGGTGAATCCTCTTACAAAAGTGTGATTCAACTTGGTTGATATGTCCTTGAATGTTTGTAGAGAAAGGAGGATTTAACCCTTGTTTTCATATTCCGCCCTTTTCACCTTAAACATTTTGGTGAACCCATGTTTATTTGAATTTTGCACCTTGCTAAGTGTTGTACTCTATATTTGCATTCATTCATCTTATTGCATTTGAAAATTTACAAAAAAATAAAAAAACTTGGAAAATTTGAAACAAATGGCATATTAGGCTTGCATTTTGGCATAATTTGAATTAATTGATATTTAATTTCATTTAATTTCTATTATTTTCATTATATCTAATTTAAATTGCAGAAATTCATCTTATTTTAATCATTTGCATTACATTTCTATGCTTAATTTGTCAAAAATTGCTTGAAATTGTGCATATTCATAAAAACCTAGTTTTGCATTAGCTAGGGTTTGTAGTTAAAATCTTGTTTCATATTTTACTACTTTTCAAACACTCATTTAGGACTGATTTCTAATTGTAGTGTTGCATCATATTGTCCTTTTTGCAAAAATTCATGTCTAGGATTTGAAAACCTTGCATTTTCACTAGATTTGGCCTTATCGTCTCTCTAGAATTGCATTATAGGTGTGTTGTGAAGGATGTTGTTGCCTTATTGGATTGATATTGAGCTTATTATTTTATTCCTCTCATAAAATTATTCACAACATATCTTATTTTAGTCAGTTGCATTGAAAAATTGAGAAAAAAGTGAAAAATCAAGCATTTTTAGGTCATATTCATATATAGTTTTGCACTTGTTCCTTGCATTAGAATTGAAAATATTTCAAAGTCTGATTTTGCATACATTTGAATACATATACACATGACTTATAATCACAAAAATAATTCTAGGCTTCCCCCTAGACCTTATTTGAAAAGAATGAGCCCTGAACTTGAAATTACATTAACACCTCATGACAAAATTTTCATAGACAACGAAGGGTCTCTTTACATTATTGTTAAAATAATAGAGATTCTAGTAAATGTACACTTATAGATCCTAATTTCATAAATAATGTGATAATGGAAGAGTTTCTCCTTGCACATAATTTAACACAAGATTCCTATGAACCTTCGAATATAAGGACTAAGACACATAATGTAGCTTTAACGCCTACCTTTGGGAAGATAACTTTATTAGTTATAGATTCTAATAAATCCATGGATCAAGTATTTGAGGTTATCCCTTTATCTAACCTCTTTTGTGTAAAACTAGGACACCCATGGTTGAAATCTATGAAATTTGTCCCTTCAACTATTCATAATTGCATAAAATTCCCTTTACATGGACAAGCGTGTACTATTCAACATAATACATATCAACCTTTGGAAATGGATAACAACTTTACTCTTGATTACTTTTGGCCGTAACCTGATAGAGATCCTGAGCCACGAAGAGATCACTCTTTCCTACAATATAGATGATACAAAGCAAAACTTATATCTAGAGTGGCCAGGCCTCCCATGCAAACAACAAGAGATAAACAACCGGCATTGGAAGAACTTCCTAGAGGACACAATGACATAGGAATAAACCAAGATTATTACAACTATGATGAAATAATTAGCATGATAGAAGTGGATAAGGAAAAGTTTCATAACTCACCTCATCCACGGAGAATGGTATCTATGTTGAGGTTCCTCCCCCATCATCCTTACAAGGATCGGGAGGTATTCATCGAGAAAAAAACAATACATCAAGACAAATGAGATTTGAACATGGTGCTTCCTCCTCTAACATGCAAAAACCTATGGAAAAACATGACAACACTTTTGAAAATATAAGCAAAAAGACAAAAAGATATAGAAAAGAAAGAGAAAGAAGGAGAAGAAGATAATCTTTTGCCCAACAAAATGCACATTAACAAGAAAACATTCCACCTAACATTGAATCAAACCAAGACGAACTTAACAATGAACAATTTGAAGACAAGAACAAAAGTTGGGCTATGGTATCTTACAAACCTCTCTCCTCTAGCATTCAGGATTGGGAAGATGATGACTTACTCGATGATGACTGCTAGTACAATTGTCCCTACAGGTAAGTATTTCTAACTCTTTACCTCTGTGTTGTGTTTCCCCCGTGATGTGTTATGTGTTGTTTAGGCCTCCTTGGATGACCCTTGATACTCTTGTAAGGTCAAGGATACCAGGAGACTGCCTCTGTTGTGACCCTTCTTCTATTTGTATCATCATTCTTCTATATTTACTCCCCTCCATTTTCATTGTTGTGTGTTGTGTCCTAGGGGCATAGCGTTGTAGTTGGTGACCTGGGGGTACCTTCCTATGTGACGACCCTAAGGTACTTGTTTTGCCTCTCTTAATTTATTGTTTACCTTCCTCTAGTGCTTCTATCTAGCTGGCAGATGACAAAAACAAATAAGACTGATAAGGACCAAGTGTCCCTTCAGCGAGCAAGCAAAAATGGGCCTAGTCCATACATGACGATGGGGTTGATATATATTATCTGACACTTGGCTAGTAGAATAACTCCATGTGATATTTTGAGGATGTCTTATCACACTAACAAACCATAACAATACTGCTGCTCCACACACTTTGTTTATCTTGGATCTTGTCTTGCTTATACTCGATTCTGGGATCTCTATGGTATAGCCCCATGGTTATACTCAAGTTTTGAATCTGTAGTATAACGTTGGCTTTTGATATGATTATGTTTATGCATTGTTTTGATCATGTGATGTGGTTATTATATTATGGAAAGATTTCTAACCTCTCTTCTTGCAGGAAATTGTGTGCTTGTGGGAACATTCAGCGATCATAAAGTTCATGTCACTTCTGGGGGCATGGGCTTTGCAAGAGCTCGTGTTCCCTTGTGTGTTCTCTCTCTACCTTAACAAGCTTAATATCGGTACACGATATCAACCACCTTAAGGTGGGGGCATATATAAGGTAAGCTGTCTGAAGATTTTGATATTGATAAAGTGTGTTTGCATACATTGATCTGTGGCGTATACTTCCTTTGCACTGTAAGGCATCTTCATGATGTGGTTGGGGTTGTATAATTTTGGGCACATGCTTCCTTTTCACTATAAGGCATCTTCATGACATGGGTGGGGTTGCATTTTGAAAGCCCTCTGCGAAGGCGGGGATGGTGTATCTTTGGAGTGAGTGCACATCCTTTTTATTTCAAAAGTCCTCTGAGTAGGTGGGGTTGGATCTGAGACTATCCTCCCTTAAGCGTGTCTTTGGTAATTGTTGTGGTGAAGCACAACCGCCAGGTGTGCCTATAATGTGCTTGAGATGGTGGTGAATCTAGAAATAGGCTCCTTCCATCACTTGTTTTCCATGTTTTCTCCATCTTCCATGTGTGTGTATGGCATGTTTGTTCCCAACCATAGTCTAAAGATTGGTGGCGATGAGTCCCTCCTATGCTTTAGGATTTGTATGGCATGTTTTTTTCCCAAGCATAGTCTAAAGATTGGTGGTAATGATTCCCTCCCATGCTTTGGGATTTGTATGGCGTGTTTTTCCTCAAGTGTAGTCTAAAGCCTGGTGGCGATGAGTCCCTCCTACACTCTGAGATTTATATTGCGTGTCTGTTGCCCCATATGTAGTCTAAAGACTGGTGGTGATGAGTCCCTCCTGCATTTTGGGTTGTGTATTTACTTTCCATGTACTTGCATTTGCATTCATATATATGAAAATGAAAAAGAAATAATCACTACATTCACTGTATTCATTGTGTTTTGCGTGTCTTCAATACTATCTTCTCCATGTTTTGTGTGCCTATTACTATCTTCACTGTGATTGGTGTGTCTGTAATGTGTTTTCTCTAATGTCTACCTGAGACTGGGGGCTAGAGATGGTTCCTAAATCTTTGTGTATGCATTATCTCTAAGTGCTTGGTGTGTTTGCTATGTTTTGATCGTACTTTAATGCATGTATGGGCCTTGCGTTTATAAATACATTAAAATGGGGACTAAATGTTATGTTAGAAAATGTCTCCTTGGGATTTTTACCTCTTAAGGTTTAGCTCCTGGGTCCTTTAGAATGCATTATAAGCATCTTGCATGTTAATCTTGAATCCTGATGAGAAAACCCCTAAGTGTTATGGCAAATAGGACCTAGGGGGTGCTATTTAAATAGGTTCTGACCTAGATTGGGAGGGTGGACTTGGGTGCTAGTGCCCTAGTCTTGCCCCATTTTAGGTCAACCCCAAATTTGAATGTCAATTTGGTGACCGTTAATTAGGTCCCATACTGACATCTTAAGTTTTAATTATGAAATTCTTAGCAGGAATGTATGTAGTTAGATATATAAGCATGTTTAGAGTTTCATTTGCAAACTAGAAGATGATTATGAACTTTTTGCTAACTTGTGATTTTTGAGCATTCAAGATATTCATTGTTGTAGAGCAGAATATTGTTATTGTATTTGTGATTGCAAATTTAGCTTCATCTTCTCATGTGTTGAAGAATCTTCATCTATGTGAGAGATACACCTTCGAGGTGACATTTATTTGTGTTTTCAATCATTTATCATTTGGATTTTGCCTCTATCTCATAGGGATACACACTCTTAATCAAACAATGGTGTTTGGAAGACTTGAATGTCTCTCTAGGGCTTGACTGAGGCAAGCCTCTAAACACCACAACCCCCAACCACTCTCCTTGTGATTGTAGGTTATAGGTGTCACATCTTGACAGAGTGGAGTTGCAGGGAATAGTAAGATAGTGTGTAGATTATGGATCCCTGAACAAAAAGATTGCTTGGACACGGCCATTAGTGGCAGTATCCTCCAAAGTTACAAACATAGAAATCATTGTGATAGTGATAATCAACATCTGAAGAGGCTCCAACATCCTGAAAAACATCTAGCCTTGGACTTGGGTGCTAGTGGTAGTGTCCTCCCCATCTCCCAGGATAGAAATGGAAAATACAATGATCATCAGTGTCAGGAGGAGATTAGGATTCTGTAGAGAAAACACCACCTTGGATAGGGGCATTAGTGGTAGTGTCCTTGAGTATTCTGCATCCTGAACTTCAAAAAATGGCTAGTAACTAATCTCTGTCTACTACCTTAGTCTACAAGCATTTGTTACAATTCATCAATTTGCTTACTGTTTTGCATACTTAGGGTTTTAAGGGTATTTAAGTATTAAACTGATACATTAGTTGATAACATCTAAGCTTCCACATCATTCCAAGTGGCAGTTTAACATGTAGGTGAATCCTCTTGCAAAAGTGTGATTCAACTCAGTTGATATGTCCTTGAATGTTTGTAGATAAAGGAGGATTTAACCGTTCTTATCATATTCCCCCCTTTTCAACTTAAACACATGCTACCAAGATATCCATCTAATAAGGTAGTCTTAATGGAGATGGTTAGACAATAGCTTCCTATATTTGAGATGTCTAAGAGAAAAGAAGGAAAACCATATAGGAATTTCCCCATAGAGATCAACTAGTTTATGATGAGATCAATGGATAATACCAAAGCAGCTGAGTGAGACTTGAAAAGTTTGAATTAACAACTATTTCCATTGGCAAGAGATTATGATCCTTACCATAGGATCAAGAAGCGTTTCAACAAGAAGTATAAACACATCATGCATCTAGAGGATTACTGGGCAGATTTTGATGATGAACATGATGTTAGGAAGAGGGAGTATCAAAGATTGACCCTAGATCAAATGAAAACTATGGGACAGCTGGAGGTGCCTCCATAGATTAAGAAGGATGATGATGACATCATAGACCCAGAGTATGAAGAGAAGAAGATATATAATGACACCATCTCCTCCCTTGACTGGACCAAAGGAGGTGAAACTTCTATTGACTGCCTAGGTGATGGCCAAGACCAAGAACTGGGTAAGTAAGAAAATAAATTAATTAAAAGGGAAAGGTGTGGTCATCACCGTTAACAAGAAAAGAAAGATGAAGGAATGAGAAGAGCTTGGCTTTGATGACTTCCTAGTAAAGAAAAGAAAACTACTAGAGACCAGACTAGCACAGGTAAGAACTTCTAAAGCTGTATATCAAATTACTTTAGAGGGAGTGTCCCTGGTGTATCGACCTCCATCACCTCCTCTAGGTACTCCAGTTAGAGCAATTCCCATATCTGCACCACAGGTGCCAGCCATGGAAGAGGAAGGGGATGCAAGTGACGAGGAAGAAGATCAAGTCCCAATTGGGATGGTACTTGAGAAAGGAAAGGATGTGTTGTAAGGGGTTAAGGTCCCTAAATAGAGTAGATACCAAGGTCCTCACATGAGAGGAGCCATATCACCTCCTATAGCTACACCAAAATAACCTGACCCAACTTTAAATGTGGTCAAAGAGCTGCAGCATAATATGCCTACTGAGAATATTATCAAGGTAAAATCTGAAATGGCACAACAGGTTATCAACAAGTCATTAGAAAAAGAAGTGAACAGGCCCTTTCCATTAATTTCAATGGTGGACTTGACTAATGATGATGTAGTCAAGGATGTGACTAATCATCCTATTCAAACTCTACTTCACCATACTGAAGCTATAGTTGGAAGTAAAGATACAGAAGTAAAAGATCAGACTAGTGATAGGGCAGAGCCCCCAAAAGTTGAAGTACAAATGGGACCCCTAAATGTCCTCATTGAGATAGTCACAAGCCCCGAGGTGATTGATTTGACATATCAGCCTAAAGGTGGGGATCATGAAGAGGAGATTGTCATGAATGATCAAGAACAAGAAGAGAACATCGTAATGGATGTTGATGATACAAATAGAGAGGCCCAAACTGAAGGGGCACATTAGGATATAAATGTGAATAAAGATGAACAAAGACATCAAGATATCTTGATGGATAAGCTTGAACAAGAATATGTATCAGGATCGCTCATGGATACAGAAAGTAAAACTCATGAGGGTGATAAAAGGAAACTAATGAAAGAACCTCATTAGAATGATCAGATATAGGGGCCTGAGAATATTCAAATAGAAGTAATGCATAAGGAGATAGCTCAAGATATGCCCAAGGATGATATGGTTCTGGATAAACAATAGATACATCACATCTAGATCAGCCACTACTGGAGTAGGAAAAGATTCATGAAGATAGCAGAGTAGATCAAGGTAAGGACCAACAAATAGGAAATCCTAAGGTCATCTCATCACCACAGGACTAGGATAAAAACCAACAAGAAGATGCATAGATACCTATAGGTAATGATGAAGCAAATAAGAATAAAGAAATTCAAAATACTCAAATTGAGTAGTCAAATCAAGAAGGGTCGAGACCACCTGTATTCCCATGGATGTCTTCAGGAATTGAACATCCATAGAGAGACCAAGCCCTTTGATTTTAAATCATTGTTCACACTGGATCCAACCAAACCAAAGAGGAGGGAAAGGATAGTCTCTACAATAAAAATGGATGCATCTATAGGGAAAATAATAACTACCATTGATTTGGGCCACATCACCAAGGAGAAAGAGATTCAAGGATTAAGGGATCATACTGACACGGTGGAGGCTAGAATAAAGAGGGCAAAGGCCAAGAAGAAGATGTATAAGGAAAAAGTAGCCCAATTACAAGCTTTTCTGAAAGGATTGGTGGTGCCAACTAATAATCAAATCATAGATAATGCATCATTGACATTGGTATCATAAGAAGAGATAGCAGCTCTAGATGTGCAGAAGCATCATGCACAAGTAATGGCTAAATGGTTCACCAAATTTTTAGGTGAGGGTGAACAAGTAATAAAAATTTTATTGTCCAATTGGGACATGCTCAATAATTTGAAGATAAAAGTTGAAAAACTAAAGAAAGGGGTTGACAAGAGGTTGATAAAGAGTGGCAAGCATTTGATCACACTCAAAGAGATGAGGAAAACATACACTAGCACTCTCATGACCAAAAATATCCTGACACTCCAAACATTGCCATTGCTGGATAATTGGTGTGAAGATGTAAAGTTTGAGGTGGATATCTTGAAGAGATGTAATGATAAGGCAACAGATATTAGTGTCAAAGTATATGACCTCTTAGTAGAGAAGATAGAGATTTTGGAAGCCCTTGAGGGCGAAGTGGAAGGAAAGGTAGAAAATCAAGACGAGGATTTTGCTACCAAGGCATTCAAAAATAATTTCAGTCTTGTAGTAGAAGATACTATTCAACATTTTCTAAAGCTACCATTGATAAGGCCATGTAGATGAAGGCCAAAATAGAGAAATAGAAAGAAGAGTTGGATAGTAGAACCAACAGGTGGATAGCTCTACAAGAATAATTAAAGGCACAGGAACATGCAGCCAGGAAGGACAAAGTGTTAGATAGAGCATAAATAGATAAGGCAATTTAGGTATATGAGCTTATCCAAGGCATTGAATGCAGAATAATAGAAGAGCATCGACAGATGAGGAATCAGATCAACATGCAAAATGATGAGGTTAGATTGACTAAGTCAACTATTCAAGAATATTCCTGCATGCTAGTTGTACACCACCAGATTGATTGCCAACTGGCAATCATGTGCCACGTTTATCCTTGACTAGATCATGAGATTTGTTGTAACCGTATCCTCTCCTTGTTCTATAAAAGGAGATGGACTACCATTTGTACATTATTAGGAGCTTAATTGAGACTAAATTATTGAATTTCATGGTTCTTTCTGAAGACCAATTGTATATATGCATACATTTTAAATGTTGAATGATTTAGAGATCTAGATTACCAATTAATCATAAATTTTGAGTAATCTTGTCTGGATGTCATCTTGATATTTCACTGTGATTTGTTGTGTCACTTGGATTGCATGTCAATGGGTGAATATTGTTGTCATCTTGTTCCTTTGAAGATTAGCATCAACTGTGAATAGTTGTGGAATATCTTGGCAAAGCATGGTTTGATTTTATCTCTTTTCATGAAATGTTAACTTGTGCATATGGACAATTGGTCAAAGACTCACTCATCTCATTAAGTTTAGAATTTAAGTTCATCTCTTTTAAATTTCATTAAATCATCATTATCAAATTGCAAAATATTGATACATGATAAGTAGAACATAATAAATATGCAGACATCCATAGATACATGAACATCTTATGCATATTTGAGCAAACCACATGTAAGATTGAAAATATCATGCAAATAATTGAAAGTAATGATAAAGATCATAGAAATATCAGCTTGTAGGCACATTATTAAAGAAAATATTAGTGCATATTCCAATAGATTCAAAAGAACTAATCAAAGTTACATAGATCATCATGAACAATCTTAATTAGAGTGAAGATCAGAGGAATTGATCAAAATTAGAATGAATATGTGCATATTCTGGTTAGAGATTGGAGGATTTTGATGGAGATAGGTTGTCATTGATGTCAAAAAGGTGTTGAGTTGTTTGTTATGAGTTCACTTTTAGTGATAGTGTCTTGTCATTGGTTACAAAAGATGTTGGGTATTGAAAAGATTTTGTATCATGAAGGATGATGATAGTGATGTGCCTTGTTTTTATATGATGATGGAGTTGTCAAAAGGAGTTGCTTATATGGAACATCAGAAGGTCATTAATAAGGAGATCTCAAGTTCTATTGGTATGATGTTTGAGTTAAGACATTGAAAAGTTTGCTTGTTGGTATCATGTTTGGTTTGGGTGTTAATGATGCTATGCTGATCTTTCATATGTTGAGGATGATGGTGTAATCTACATATTGGATGGTGTTCACATTGACTTCACAAGTTGATCATATTCATATGTCTCAAAAGTTGGTATGGCTTAAGTCTCATATGGAGTGATCCTCATTATGTCTGTCAACATCAAGATCTCTATCTCTTGATGTTTCACCTGCATTCAATATTGCTTCATGACTTCTTTGCAACATATTTCAAGTCTCTAAAAGCCCTAAAAATTGATCTAAACCCTAAACAACTCTCATAATAATCCTATATATATGCCTTTATGTTCCTTTGGTGCCCATCATGTTTAAAAGTTGCTTTTGTTATATTTGTTCATCGACCTACTGTTGCAGGTCATGTCACTAAAGATGACCGGTCTAAGGGTTTCTTAATCATATATTCAACTGGCCCTTTTATCTTTTTAAACCGGTCTCCTCTTACATGAAATAAATGCCAAAAGCCATAAAAGGCCATGTTTTAATGTGGATGGGGTTTGAATTTATTAGGAAGTCATAAAAAGTTTTTTTAAAAGACTATTTTTAGTCTTTTCAAAAGGAGATAAAAGTCATTTATGAAATTTCAAATAGGCCTTCCCCTCTCATGCAAAAGTTTGAAATATTAGAATGAAATATATTTTATTAAAGAAGGGCTAATTTTAGTTTCCAAAAAGGCCAATTTTTAAGGGATTTGAAAGCCATGTTTTTAGGGGAGTTATTTCTAATTTAAACTTCCCACTTGAGCATTGTAGAAAAATAAAGTTTTTTTAATTGGAAATGTAACATATTAAATTCTTTTTGAATGGAGATATTTGTTTGAAAGAAAATTTTTTCATAGAAGAAGTTGAAAGATTTTTTTGAGAAGAAATTATCAAATGATGGAAATATCAAGAGTTTTTGAATATCAAGAGTTTTTGTTTATAATCTTATTGTAGGTTCTTTGCAAAAATTGCAAGTTGCAGGTTCTTAGTGAAGAAGATGAAGGGTTTGAAGAAGATTTTTTTTTTAAATAAAAAATATGAAAGAGATTTTGTTTGAGAAGATGAAAGGATCTTCAATTTTTTATGAAGATGAAATTTTGTATTACAGAAAAGAAGAATTTTTGTTTGGAGATAGTTTTTGCATAGATGAGGAAATTCAAGGGACATTGTAGAGAGGAGAAGAAGAAAAATAAATGATATATTGAAGAATTTTTTAATTATGTAAATGAATTTTTATGTTGCAGGTGATTGAATTTCTTTTGCAGAATATGAAAGGTTTTATGCATAGTGAAATTGATTTGGAGGATAGAGATTTTGAAGAGACCATTTTTGTAGATGCAAGAATATCAAGGATTGAAATAATTGTGGAGAGAAGACAAAATATGAAAAGTTATCTTGTATATAATGGTTTTATAGGAACATTGAAGTTGTTGTGTGGATCAGCATACATGGTTGAATATATTTTAAATATCCTCTTGAAGAGAAAATTTAGATGATAAGTTTTGTATGTGATTTGAGTTGATGAGAAATATGGTGATATGAGAGACACATGTGAAAGAAGAAGTGATTTATATTGAAACAGAGAAACCCTTTTAATTCTTTTTTTTTAATCTGATTTTGTATGTATTAGGGGTTGGTGATCCTTGAAGTTGGTGCTTCTAAACATTGTAGCTACTGAGGC
The DNA here is from genome assembly GCA_027924645.1 of Cunninghamia lanceolata. Classification (NCBI taxonomy): domain Eukaryota; kingdom Viridiplantae; phylum Streptophyta; class Pinopsida; order Cupressales; family Cupressaceae; genus Cunninghamia; species Cunninghamia lanceolata. Next base: position 1,100,971 of record BSBN01001018.1, read on the forward strand.
TTGTATGGTCAGTGAAACCTCTTTGTAGCCAGTGAGGCTTGCCTGGTTAGTGAGACCTATATGTAGCCAGTGAGGCATGTTTTTCAGTTAAGCCAGTGAGGCAGTTCATGAGTGGTTTTTCTACCCTAGAGGGTTTTCCACTTGGTAAAAATCTTGTGTCATGCTTCTCATTGATTTCCTCTATGTGTGTGCATATTAATCATTTGATCATGAGTTTTTGTTTACATCTTTTATTATAAGTCTTGCACATATAAACTCAACAAATCATTAATGTCCTCCTCTCTACATGTCTTGTAAGATAAAGTTTGCCAAAAGTTGAAAATTTATACAACACTGATTCACCCCCCCTCTCAGTGTTGTTCTGGATTCCAACAGATTTAACATCATTTGTCAAGATTTATGCATAACAGGTGAAATAGCATGAATATTTACATATCTAGATACAAATTACTTCAAATTTCATGCATAAGGCCCCAAAATGGATTAATAACAATTCACATCAAACTACTAAGATATTATTAGGAGATCATGACGAAGACTTGGAATCATTAATTCATCTTGAATTAATCATATTATTCAAGAAGATAAAAGTTTGTTTTGTTGAATTTTTATCATTGTTAGTATGACTAATAATCGTATCAACAAGATCTTGATGAGTAGACGATGATATTGAGGGGGGGGGGGTGAATTAGTATCTAACAACCTTTTACTTTTCCAAACTCAATTAATTACATCAACTACACATATGCAAGATCTAACAATTAAGTACATAATGAGAACACACGATTTACTTGGAAACCCTTTTGTGGGAAAACCATGACACAATATTGCTTATATATATATCTTCTTTCTTCTTCTTGTAGGATGCAACCTACCAGAGACTCTAATCTCCACTTGATAGAATTATAGGCTCTAACCCCCACACAAACTTAGCTTCAACCCAACAAGAGGCTCCAACCTCTATTTTATAGGATCCAACCTATTGGAGGCTCCAACCCACACACAAATTGAGCTCCAAACCAACAAGAGGCTCCAACCTCTTTTGATAGGCTTCAACATCTTTTGATAGCCTCCAACCTGTTAATCCTTCAATGGATGATATAGTATGCTTCTTCATAAGATCTTCCTCTCACAAATCTGATTATAACTCACAAAATATCCTTCTTCCAAATCTGATCACTATCCACATAATAACCTTATCTCACAAATCTGATCCAATTACAAGTCTGATCTACTCACAAGTCTGATCCAATGACAAATTTGATCCAATCACAAATTTGATCCAATCACAAGTCTAATCCAATTACATGCTTGATCCAATCACAAGTTTGATTCAATCACAAATCTTATCCAATCACCAATAACATTCTTCTCTCCAAATCTAATCACTATCATGCACCAATATTTTTCACAAATCTGATCCAAACTTTGTCAATGTCTTTCTTCAATTTGATCACTAATACATCAATGTTTTCTTCATAAATTTGCTCTTAATTTTCATACACATTCTTCATACAAATCTGCATTTGTCTACACACATGGGCTGCATATATTCTTTAATATGAATCTGATATACCCTTCATTTTCTGCTCCTTTTCTTTTTCTAAATTTGCTTTCAACTCAAAAAATATTCATTATATTGCTTGTCTAAAACTCAACCTTTCAATCTCCTTTTATATCCTCCCAAGAGAGGCTTCCCTTTTGAATGAATGTGTCTTTTTCCAATGAACACAACCCTTCATAAACTCACACCTCTTCCAAACATAAATCATATCCTTCATAAATCTTCTATAAATCATCCACACTTCTCTTTCATAAATATGATCCAATCATGCACAACTTCTTTACATAAAACTGATCATAATCATGACATTCTCTTCTCATAAATTTATGCTCATATCAACATGTACTATCACATACACACTTGCTATCAAAACAAATCAGATTTTCTCTTCATAATTCTTCCCCTCTTCTTTCTTTCAACTCTACTCTAAACTTAGAATATTTCATTGAATTGCTTATCTCAAATGAATCTTTCAACTCCTTTTTATACTTTAAAATGGATATGTCCTTGATGAATAGATATGTCCTTTTGTAATATTTTGTCTTATTCACTTTCATCTTCTTCTCCAATTTGTCCTCTAGTGATTTTGTCTTATTCACTTTCGTCTTCTTCTCCAATTCATCCTCTAGTGATTTTGTCTTCTTCCTTAAACTGATTTGTCTTTATTTGCTAACATAGTTTGTATTCTTGTTGCCTTCATAGAATCACATCATGTATACTAATGATTTCTATTCCTCTCTGCAAAATATAACACTTGAAAATCGTTGTTATCCACAAAGTATTTGCACCATACAAAAACTGATCGCTGCATGTGTATATCAAAGTATGGTTGTTTGGAAATGACTTCAAAAATTTCTTTTATATCATCCTTGTATCTTTCCTTCAAAGGATTCAACCTCATATGGATTTAAATATTTAATTTAAATTCTTCTCTTTAACAAGTTGGCCACCTTGGATGTATAATTAAATTTGAACTCCATTCTATGTCGACCCAAAACACTTATATCTCAAATGTTTAAATCTTTAATTTGAACACGTAATCTCCCAACGGTAACGTGTAACAGATGTATTTTTCTTTGCTCTCCAATGGATAATTCTTATTATATCGGGCCACTCTTGTTTTCCTTAACATCAATGATCCTATTTATGACTCTGTGCCTTTGACATCACTTGTCTATACATCTTAATCCAACAGTCTCCACAATGATCTCTTAGACATCAATCTCACCAACAATCTTGGGCTTTGACATTAGGGATAACAATCTTGTTCATGCACCTTCTTGACATCGTTGACCACATGTGGTGCAATCATGGTAGGAGGGTTCATAGAATGAACAGTCCAGACTGTGCAACAAGAGTAAACACAATGGAAATAACTCAAAGATAAAATTCAATGCAAATTCAGTCATTCAATATATCAAAGAACTTAAGTACAAACTGACTGGCAACATGCAGGCTTACAATTAGGGCTCATAGGCCTGATTCCTCACCTACAAAATATGCACAAGATATAGCTTTGAAGCTCCTTTGTAAAGAATTCAAACTATCCAGCTATGAACTAATGATCAACTATTTTCCTAAGCATCTATTATAAGTATATATATTATCTCTAGATCATAAGATTCCTCCGCATCGGCCAAGGAAGATCACAAACTCCAATGAAGAGCTAGAACGTGTGTACATGGATAGGTTAAACCTAATCATACAGAACTCCTCTGCAAATGAATGGAATAGCATACAGATCTTAGGGAAGGTTGATTATGATCCAAACAACATTAAATTATGTGTCATTTAGCTTCACAAGTCATGGAAGTGCTTTGGGAATCTTCTCCTTTTGCCTGTCTATATGCTCTATTTTGTGAAACTAGGCAAACTTTTGATAGCGATATCTTTCCAGTATCTGATCCAAATGATCTAAATTTTGGATATGATATGTATGAATGTGTCTAGATGCTAAGTCCAATTTTGTAAGGTCTAAAATGAAACTATGACAAAATGCAGACCAATCTACCAAAACTGCTACTGACTGAACTGACTAAACTGAACTAGAAAATGAAAGAGAACACACTAAAATACAAATGTTTTTGGTTGATGCAAGATTGCTCTTGAACCAAGGAGGCTCCTGCATCAAATACTTGGGGTTGTTAAGAAAGTGAGTCCCTCACTTTGTTGAGGCTAAGGAAAAACCAAAATTGTTCACCTCAACCTGGGAAATCCAAGATGAGTCTTCTTCTGGTATGCCTTTCCACTTCACAAGATATTCCTTGTATTGCTTGCCTCTCATGTTGCGTCCAACTCTGTTGTCTAAGATGTCTTCTGTCTGCTCTAGTGCTTGTTGTCGTAACTACTTCTCTAGGTCTTCTTCAATGCCGTCACTGAACTCTACTTCATGATACTGATATAGATCTACAATGTTGAAAACAAGTGATATACTTAATGTCTCTGATAGCTCCACTTCATATGCATTTCCTGAGTATCCTACATGGTCCAAACTTCTTCATCTTCAACTTATTATATATACCAACTGGAAATATTTCTTTTCTTAGATATTCTATTACTTCATCTCTTGTTAAAAATTCTTTATGTCTCCTCTTATCTGCTTTCTCCTTATACTTACTGTTCATCTTCTCCAAATACTTCTTAACCTGATTATGCACTGTCACCATGTGTCCTACAAATTCTTCTACTTCTACACTCCTCTTGTCTTCCATGCTGATGTCTCTCAATTCTTCTACTCCTCTAGGGTTAGTTCCTATCACTATCTCAAATGGTGTTCTTTCGGTACTCCTATTCAATGAATTATTATATCTAACTTTGCCTGTGATAGAATCGAATCCTAATTTTCTGCCTTCTCTCCAACCAAACATCTCAACAAGTTTCCCAAAGTCATATTCACTACCTCTATCTATCCATCAGTCTGTGGATGAAATTCTGAACTGAACTTCAAATCTGTCTTCATCTTCTTCCAAAGTGTCTTCCAAAAATATCTAAGAAATCTTGTATCTCTATCTAAAATTATGCTCTTAGGTAATCCATGCAACCTCACAATCTCCTTGAAAAATAGGTCAGCTACATATATTGTGTCATTTGTCTTCTTACAAGGTATGAAATATGCCATCTTTGAAAATATGTCCACCACTACAAATATTGAATCATGTCATCTCTATGTCTTCAGCAATCCCATTATGAAATCCATGCTTATGTCTTCACAAGGTTTCTCCGGTACTGTCAAAGGTTTATACAATCTAGTATTCTGACTACTTCCTTTTGCAACTTTACAAATAGTACAACTCTACAAAAAATTCCTAACATCCTTATGTATCTGAGGCCAAAAGTAATTTTAACTTACCAAAGCTACTATCTTGTCAATGCCAAAATGTCCTGCCAATCCACCACTGTGCTTCTCTTTGATCAAATTATCTCTCATTGAAGTCCTATATGCATAATTGACTTCCTTTGAACAACATATCCTCTTGAATGAAATAGTCCAACCACTTACTTCTATCTATCACAATAGGTTCCTTACATGCTTTCCGATGTTTTGGAAAATCAAGATCTTCCTCATACATGTTCTTCAATTCCTCAAATCCTAAAACTTCAACTCTCATCTCTGTTAGCAACTTCCTTTTCCTACTCAAGGCATCTATAACTTTGTTTGATTTTCCACTCCTATGCTTCAATACAAAAGTGTAACTCTGCATGAACTCTACCCATCTCATATGTCCCTAATTCAACTTTCCTTGACTGTTCAAATATTGCAAAGCTTGATGATCTGTATACAACACAAACTCCTTAGGCAACAAATAATGTCTCCACTTCTTCAAGTCTTGAATTATGGCATATAACTCTTGATCATAAACTGAATATCTTCTCCTTGCATCATTCAACTTCTCACTGAAATATGCCACAAGTCTACCTTCTTGACTTAACACTGCTCCTATTGTATTTCCACTTGCATCACAACCTACCTGAAATAACTTATTGAAATTTGATAATGCCAACACAGGTTGCTCTGTCACTTTTTGCTTCAACAACTCAAAATTTTTATTTGCTCCTGATGTCCACTTAAAGTCTTTTCTATCATCTCTCATTGTCTTTGTCATAGGGTTACATACTGAACTAAAATTTGTGATGAACTTCTAGTAGAAACTAGCTAATCCATGAAATGATCTAACTTCTCCAATGCTCTCCGGTGTAGGCCATTCAACAATTGCTCTTACTTTCTTAGGGTCCATCTTCAATCCTTCCAAAGAAATCACAAATCCCAAAAATACCAATTCTTCCTTCGTGAAACTACACTTCTTGATGTTTATCAACAATTTCTCTTCTCTCAGTCTCTACAATACTTGTCTTAGGTTCCACAAATGTTCTTCTTTTGTCTTACTGAAAATCAAAATATCATCCAAGTATACAATAACAAACTTACCCAAGAATTTATTCAAGACTTCATTCATCAATCCAAAAGGCATTACCAACCACTCATATAATCCTTTAATTATTTAAAAGCAGTCTTGCATTCATCTCCTTCTCTGATTCTGATCTGATGGTATCCACTCTTCAAGTCTATCTTTGTGAAATATTTTTCTCCACTCAAACAATCCATAATATCATCCATCCTAGGCAAAGGGAATCTATACTTAACTATGATCTTGTTTATTTCTCTAGAGTCAGTACTATTGTGATGTTCACAACACGCCCCATTTTACTCCTTAGCAAAATAGGGACCCCTACTGTGGCTTTGCTTTTTGCTTCTGTTTTGTGGGTCTGTCCTCAGTGGTAAGGGAAAAGAGAGTGAAATTTGCAAACTTTGATAAAATTAGTGAGAAAATGCATTTTGAGTGCCAGTGCATGGTATGGTTGGATTCCTTGTCAAAAATGAGCTAGGGTTGCTTTTTGAATCGTCTTAAAATTTGCCATATTTTTCAAGTTATGCCCATTTTGGTAAAATGCACTATCAGGTTTAAATAATTCAAAGTTTCAAATGTTTCGTTAAATTGTTCCTAAGTGTTTTAGCAACTACACGGAGTGTGCCAAGTGTCACATTCTACATGAGTTTCGCAGCGGTTTCAAAGAGTTTCCAGAGTCACGCAGAAGGCACCACTTGTCACCTTCCGCAATAGCCCCTTTTAAATTTAAAAAAATCTGAAGGTTTCTGAAAGTTTCTAAACAGTTTCAAGTGTATTGCAGAAGATGCCACGTGTCACCTTCCGTGATTGTTTCCTTAAAGTTTCAGGCCGCGCGGAGAGTGACAAGTGTCATTATCCGCAGGACCTTCAAAGTCCCCCGAAAGTTTCCTTAAAAGGTTTCTAACAGTTGCAAGGGCAGTGCGGAGTGTGCCATGTGTCACCCTCCACAGAGCCCCCTTAAAGTTTCTTAATAGCTTCAATGGTTGTGCGGAAGACACCACGTGGTGCCTTTCACAGTAGCCCCTTTATGTTTCAAACAAACAGCGCGGAGCGTGACAAGTGTCACTATCCGTAGGTCCCTCCAAAAGTTTTCGTGGCAGTTTCTAAGTAGTTTCAAAGATTGTGTGGAAGACGCCATATGGCACCTTCCGCAGGAGTTCCTTAAAGTTTCAATAGGTAGCACGGAGTGTGCCACGTGTCACCCTTCGCCGGGCGCCTTAAAAGTTTCTAAAGTGTTTCACAGGTTGCGCGAAAGATGCCACGTGGCACCTTCCGTGAAAGTTTCTATAAGGTTTCCAATGGTTTCAAGAGCCCCGCGGAGTGTGACAAGTGTCACTCTCTGCAGACCCAGCGTAGAGTTTCAAAAAGTTTCCAAGGCCCCGCGGAGTGTGACAAGTGTCACACTTCGAAGTATGCCCCAGCCGAGCCCCAAGTATCTCAGTGGCTATGTGGAAGATGCCACGTGGCGCCTTCTACCAACAGTTTCAAAAGTTTCAAAAAGTGTCTAAGGGTTCCACAGTAGTTTCTAATGGTTTCTTAAAAGTTTCTGAGGAGGGCGCGGAATGTGACATGTGTCACATTCTGCAGTGGTTTCAACAGCCCCTTTAGATTTTAAACGAAGTGTGCGGGTAGCGACACGTGTCTCGCGCGGGAGTCAGAGTTTCAAAAGGTAATCAAGGCGTCCCTAGGGCAGTTTCGCAACAGTTTTTTAGTATCTTGAGAGTCCCGCGGGTGGTGACAAGTGTCACCTTCCACATGAGCAATAGTTTCATAAGCCCCTCGCGTGGAACACGCCGCATGTCACTCTCTGAGGGCACTGTTTCTTTAAAAGGAAAATAAAGGGCCGTTTTTCGGCCAGACACAGGAGGTCGGTAGGGAATCTTCAGGGCCCGCCGATGAGGTTTTTTGGTGCTGATAGGTGGGAAACATTTTGTCATAGGTTTTTTAGGGTTTTTCGACACATTTTGACCCTGCGTATGCATCATTTCTGGTCTGCGATGCTTGACCCGGTGGTTTCTTGACACAGTTTGTGCAGTATGAACGTGTTTTTTGTAGGTTTTGACCTGATAGCCGTGATTTTGGCTTAGCCCCACGTAGATCTAACAGGTGTTTCGAAAGTGGTTGCTTAATAATCAATGGTACTTATTGCTGGTCTGTTTTTGCAGGCTTGTAGCTGGAAGGAGTAGCTAAAACTTGATGGCAGTGACGTCCTGGAAGAAGAATCCAATTTTAGAAGTAAAGAGAAGATAAGGATGAAGTGCAGAAGTCAAGGGACATCAATGAGAAAACCTAAATGCAGATAAAATGTAATGACAAGTAGGTTGCAGAATTTACTTCTGAACTGCTAGGGTTTCAGAAAGGGGCATATTTTCGCCCAGATTTGACACATATTTAGAGATATTTTTGGGAAATTGGTTCTGCACCATTTAATGCTGTAACCTAGGGTTTGAACCAATGCTTAACCATTAGGGTTTTGGGCTGTATTGAGGACAATCAGAAAGTCTATATATTGTGCCTTAATACATTGTAATATTTACACAGGGATTTTTAGGAATACACAACAAGTTAGCTTAGTTTAGATTAGAAGTAGAAGAAGGAGGTCACCTGTTGTTTGCAGTAAGGAGTGCATGGAACATCTGGCTTCCTTATTGTATCTGTAAAGCTTGTAAGTTCTCTGTAGTTTGATCAATGAAACTAAGAGTCATTCCAACATTGTAAATCATGTATGACTATTTGTTTCTAATACAATAGAATGTGGAGTTCTACATCTATCTTCTGAGTGTTCTCCTACTCTTCTTTGTGTTTTGAAATATTTTCTTTGAGAGCTTGCAATTTTAAATGTATGTTTGTGAAAAGGCTCAAAACTTATATTTAGGGTTTTTACTGTGGATTTGATCAAATTGATGTATGATTTATATAGTGCATAACAGAATAAGTAGATCCTTTGGTAGATTTAAATAATGTTTTAGATTAGATCTTTCTAACTTTTCCCAACCCATCTGAAATATTTAGCTAAAAACGTAGAAATTTGAAGGAAATTTGTCTCATATTTGAAGAAGCATGAACAAACAGAGTTAAAAGTAGACAAGTTTTCATAAATATATAAAAAGGAAGGCTGCAATAATTCAAGACAACCATCTAAAGCTTTGCAACACAGTAACACTTTTATGCAAAGGAATGAAAAAGTATTGACATATCTCATGATCTTTTGCATAGTTTGAGTCCAGTAAACCAGAAAGAAACCCTAAACTACGTAAGGCCCCTTGAACATTACAGCTTCACATTGACCAACTGAATTTGACCAACAGGACCATTGTAGACTTGGGATTAAGTGAATATTAAACGATTCCCTCTTATCTTTCAAGTATAGTTTCAGTTCATTTTATGTGAATTTTAACTTATTGTTATGATTGCATCAAAACAATCACCAACAGTTTTCTGGCGCTAGAAGGAGGGCCTGATTTGGTTTAGGGTTAAAATTCTAAGTTTAAATGCTATATTCTGAGATATGTTAGATCTCATAAAATTTCAAAAGCCTAAAGGGGTGAAAAGAAGGTCCCATTGTCAATGGACTCATATAGTGACAGTTTTCAAGTTAACATTCCTTTATTTCAGGGAACTTTAAATAGACAGCTTTATCCTAAAAATTTATATAGCTATGGTTTATTTGGAAGGTGTAGGATACATAGGTCCACAGAGCACAATGAAATTAATTATCTGGCTTTTCTTACAAGGTTAGATTTATATTTAAAAGGACTAATCTCTCTCTCAGATGTGTATAAGGCTGAAAGTTGGCAGGAAAATGAGGAGATTATGGAGCAACAAGAGGATGCAACATCAGCGGTCATTAAATGTTCAAAGAATACAAAGATGGAACCAATGCTAGAAATAAAGGATAGTAGGATCTCTTTGCTAGAATTATGTGATGGTAAGAAAAATAATCTATCTTTTTGTCAAGGTCCAGCTGTGATTAAAGTTAGTGAAAGGTATAAATATCCAAAAAAATGCAGAGAGGAAATCACAGCTCATGTCCCTTTTCTAGATAATAAGCAAAGAGGATTTAATGAAAAAGAAAAGGAAAGTGAGGTTCATCTTGATACATTTGATAAATATATGGAATTACTAAGGAATATTTGTCTAGAGGAAATCTTTGGATCTGACCTGAAAAGTTTTAACGAAAATGATTTGGCAAAGAAATGTAAACAAGCATTGGCAAAATTAAGGTGCACTAAAACTGATGAAGTTCCCACTATAGCAACTAAAGAAGTCATAGAAAAGAAAGTAAATCCTAGTGTTACGACTGACTTCTTTGAATTAAATGATCAAATTCAAGACTGTTGCAGGTTAATGGAATCAGACTCCATACTGGATGATGAATGTGAGTCAGTTGATGACCAATTCTTGAAAATTGAAAATACAAAAGATTTTGGAGTTGCTGTGCATAATCAGACATCACCCCAATATTATTTTGAAAATAAAATAGGGGAGTATTCCTGTCAATCTGGAGATGTTGTTCCACCTTTACTCTCAAGTGATTTAGAAATGATTAATTTCTGTATATCAGGTTATGATGATAAATATACTCACTTCAGTGCTGATGTGCAGGAAACTAATGAGAACATTGAGAGGTGTGCTGAATTTGAGGATAAACTAAACATCCGGAATGAAGGGACAAAGATGGATAAAGATGAAGAAATGATACATCTTGAGTCATTCATCTTTCAATTTGAAAAAGTAAGACCAGACATGGAGCCAAATAATGAAAGTATAAGGTTAAAAGGAGGACCAGTTGTCGATAAACAAACATGTCCAAAAGAGCTAAAAATACATTAGGTTGTCTCTTTCCTTTCCTTAGTAAACCATGATAAATGTTACTTTGATTATGGAAATTTAAGAGCAAGGACATGCATATGGATTAGTCATGGAAATGATGGGCTGCCCCAATTGCTGATAGTTGAGAGCTATTCAGATAAACACAATGAATTTAGAATACAAGAATTTTTTTCAGAATTTAAAGATAAATTTGCTAAGTTAAGAACCATAACTAATACCCTGTTACTTCTGTACAATCTAAAGAAATATGCAAGTAGGGGTGTTCTTGGATCTTTTCCTGGGTTCTGTTTGCCTTGTAGAGGCTTGTACATAGTTTGGTAGGGTAGTTGTTTTGTTTCCTTTCTTTTCTTTTGCTATTTTCTTCTTTTTGTTGTTTTCTTTTTTTGTTGTTTCCCTTTGTAGGTTAGCTGTATGTATAGTTTTGTTTCTGTTTCTTTCTGTCTTTGTTTTTCTTGTACAGTCTGTTTGGTTAGTTCATTTGTTGTCTCCTCAGCAGTGATCTTTATTTTACTTTAGAGTATTAAGGAGCAAACTAGAAACCATTGAAAATAATATAAATTTAGGATATTCAAGTTAATCATTTGCAATTTACACATAACTTGTTGTGACTGTCATGAATGTACAGAGTTATTTATCTTCTGAAATTTCGTATTCAATAAATGTGATTGAGAATTCGAGGCAAGTTTCTCACAATGACACACCTAAAATCCTTGGGTTTGTTGAACCTACCAGTGTAGATATTAGGTGAAAAATTAGAGGTCACCCTTACTACCATTACAATTCTCAGCTTAATTTCAGTAAGTGTCCACTCCTTGCATCATGAAACTGCAAATTGCTATATCTTGTGAAATCTCTTTCAAAATCAGAAAATATAAATAAAAAATAAAAAATAAATAAACCAAATTATACTGAAAATCTAGATTAAGCCATCTAAGTAACTCTACCGGGGCTATAGACGCTCACTGGCAGTGGGGCTCTACTTAGGAGAATTGTAACGATAACCTTGCCGGGGCTATAGATGCTCGCTGGCAGCAAGGCTCTATCCAGTCGACTATGAGGGAATATCCTCACCTACATAGGCTAATATCAGTCACTGGTTTGTTCAACCGATCTTCAAGATGAGGCTTATTAATCACGTGCACACAACTAAACTGAAAATGAAGATTCATGCACCCTTATTGAATGCCTTAGGTCTCAAGTTGAATAATAATTTACAAGATGGATAGTTGGAAGTTATGCATTTATTTCATCTAGTTTTCTTGGATGCCTTGAATTTATTTGTTTTGTTTGGTGGCTAGTTGTTGTGATGTTCACAACATGCCCCATTTTACTCCTTAGCAAAATAGGGACCCCTGCTGTGGCTTTGCTTTTTGCTTCTGTTTTGTGGGTCTGTCCTTGGTGGTAAGGGAAAAGAGAGTGAAATTTGCAAACTTTGATAAAATTAGTGAGAAAATGTATTTTGAGTGCCAGTGCATGGTATGGTTGGATTCCTTGTCAAAAATGAGCTAGGGTTGCTTTTTGAACTGTCTTAAAATTTGCCATATTTTTCAAGTTATGCCCATTTTGGTAAAATGTACTATCAGGTTTAAATAATTCAAAGTTTCAAATGTTTCGTTAAATTGTTCCTAAGTGTTTCAGCAGCTACACGGAGCGTGCCAAGTGTCACATTCTGCATGAGTTTCGCAGTGGTTTCAAAGAGTTTCCAGAGTCACGCAGAAGGCACCACTTGTCACCTTCCGCAATAGCCCCTTTTAAATTTAAAAAAATCTGAAGGTTTCTGAAAGTTTCTAAACAGTTTCAAGTGTATCACGGAAGATGCTACGTGTCACCTTCCACGATTGTTTCCTTAAAATTTCAGGCCGCGCGGAGAGTGACAAGTGTCATTATCCGCAGGACCTTCAAAGTCCCTCGAAAGTTTCCTTAAAAGGTTTCTAATAGTTGCAAGGGCAGTGCGGAGTGTGCCATGTGTCACCCTCCGCAAAGTCCCCTTAAAGTTTCTTAATAGCTTCAATGGTTGTGCGGAAGACACCACGTGGTGCCTTCCATAGTAGCCCCTTTATGTTTCAAACAAACAGCGCGGAGCGTGACAAGTGTCACTATCCGCAGGTCCCTCCAAAAGTTTCTACGATAGTTTCTAAGTAGTTTCAAAGATTGTGCGGAAGATGCCACGTGGCGCCTTCCGCAGGAGTTCCTTAAAGTTTCAACAGGTAGCGTGGAGCGTGCCATGTGTCACCCTTCGTTGAGCCCCTTAAAAGTTTCTAAAGTGTTTCACAGGTTGCGTAGAAGACGCCACGTGGCGCCTTCCGTGAAAGTTTCTATAAGGTTTCCAACAGTTTCAAGAGCCCCGCGGAGTGTGACAAGTGTCACACTTTGAAGTATGTCCCAGCCGAGCCCCAAGTATCTCAGCGGCTACGTAGAAGACGCCACGTGGCACCTTCTACCAACAGTTTCAAAAGTTTCAAAAAGTGTCTAAGGGTTCCGCAGTAGTTTCTAATGGTTTCTTAAAAGTTTTTGAGGAGGGCGCGGAACGTGACACGTGTCACACTCCGCGATGGTTTCAATGGCCCCTTTAGATTTTAAACGCAGCGCGCGGGTAGCGACATGTGTCTCGCGCGAGAGTCAGAGTTTCAAAAGGTAATCAAGGCGTCCCTGGGGCAGTTTCACAACAGTTTTTTAGTATCTTGAGAGTCCTATGGGTGGTGACAAGTGTCACCTTTTGCATGAGCAATAGTTTCATAAGCCCCTCGCGCGGAACGCGCAACGTGTCACTCTCTGAGGGCACCGTTTCTTTAAAAGGAAAATAAAGGGCCATTTTTCAGCCAGACACAGGAGGTTGGTAGGGAATCTTCAAGGCCCGTCGATGAGGTTTTTTGGCATCGATAGGTGGGAAACATTTTGTGATAGGTTTTTTTAGGGTTTTTCGACACATTTTGACCCTGCGTATGCATCATTTCTGGTCTGCGATGGTTGACCCGGTGGTTTCTTGACACAGTTTGCACAGTATGAACACATTTTTTGTAGGTTTTGACCCGATAGCCGCAATTTTGGCTTAGCCCCACATAGATCTAACAGGTGTTTTGAAAGTGGTTGCTTAATAATCAATGGTACTTATTGCTGGTCTATTTTTGCAGGCTTGCAGCTGGAAGGAGTAGCTGAAACTTGATGGCAGTGATGTCCTGGAAGGAGAATCTAATTTCAGAAGTAAAGAGAAGATAAGGATGAAGTGCAAAAGTCAAGGGACATCAATGAGAAGACCCAAATGCAGATAAAACGTAATGACAAGTAGGTTGCAGAATTTACTTCTGAACTACTAGGGTTTCAGAAAGGGGCATATTTTCACCCAGATTTGACACATATTTAGAGATAATTTTGAGAAATTGGTTCTGCACCATTTAATGCTATAACCTAGGGTTTGAACCAATGCTTAACCATTAGGGTTTTAGGCTGTATTGAGGACAATCAAAAAGTCTATATATTGTGCCTTAATACATTATAATATTTACACAAGGATTTTTAGGAATACACAACAAGTTAGATTAGTTTAGATTAAAAGTAGAAGAAGGAGGTCGCCTGTTGTCTACAGTAAGGAGTGCGTGGAACATCTGGCTTCCTTATTGTATCTGTAAAGCTTGTAAGTTCTCTGTAGTTTGATCAATGAAACTAAGAGTTATTCCAACATTGTAAATCATGTATGACTGTTTGTTTCTAATACAATAGAATCTAGAGTTCTGCATCTATCTTCTGAGTGTTCTCCTACTCTTCTTTGTGTTTTAAAATATTTTCTTTGAGAGCTTGCAATTTTAAATGTATGTTTGTGAAAAGGCTCAGAACTTACATTTAAGGTTTTTACTGTGGATTTGATCAAATTGCTGTATGATTTATATAGTGCATAACAAAACAATTAGATCCTTTGGTAGATTTAAATAATGTTTAGATTAGATCTTTCTAACTTTTCCCAACCCATCTAAAACATTTAGCTGAAAACGTAGAAATTTGAAGGAAATTTGTCTCATATTTGAAGAAGCATGAACAAACAGAGTTAAAAGTAGACAAGTTTTCATAAATATATAAAGAGGAAGGCTGCAATAATTCAAGACAACCATCTAAAGCTTTGCAACATAGTAACACTTTTATGCAAAGGAATGAAAAAGTATTGACATATCTCATGATCTTTTTGCATAGTTTGAGTCTAGTAAACCACAAAGAAACCCTAAACTACGTAAGGCCCCTTGAACATTACAGCTTCACATTGACCAACTGAATTTGACCAACAGGACCATTGTAGACTTGGGATTAAGTGAATCTTAAATGATTCCCTCTTATCTTTCAAGTATAGTTTCAGTTCATTATATGTGAATTTTAACTTATTGTTATGATTGCATCAAAACAATCACCAACAAGTACAAATTCTCCATTCTCCATCCTTCTTCAGTGCTAGCACTAATAGTACTACACAAGGGCTCAAACTTTCTCTAATCAAACCTTTCCTCAACAATTCTTGTATCTATCTATTCAATTCTTCATTCTCTACCGGTGTCATTCTATGTGCTACTTTGTTAGGCAAACTAGCTCTAGGTATAAGATCCATGTGATGACTGATACTTCTGATAGGTAGCAATCCTTAAGGTATATTATCTAATATGATGTCTTCATACTTTGTCAGCAACTTAGTTATCTCCTCCATTTGTGATTCTTCAGTCTTTGTCTTCAAGGTTTCAGGCTTCTTAGGAATCAAAGCATAACACATATTCTCATGTCTCAAACCATCCAAAAATTTCCTTCTATCTACAAAATAGATTTTATAATTCCCACATACTTCACTCTTTGGATCATATTCCAAAGTAATCAAAGTAATTCTCTTTCCATTCGATGTTATAGTGTATGTATTCTTTCTCCCATCATGTATATCTTTCCTATCATACTACCATGTTCTACTCAACAATATATGACATACATCCACAGGCATAATATCACACAATGCTTCATCATGATAAGATCCAATATGAAATTTCACCAAACATTGTTCACTTACCAGTACCTTATGATCATCCTGAATCCATACTATCTGATATGGCTTAGGGTCTTTCAATCTTTCCAACTTCAACTTAGTCATCATCTCCTCTTAAACTAAATTATCTAAACTACCACTATCAATTACAACTTTACAACATTTACCTCCTAATTTGCATCTTGTTCAGAACAAACTTTTCTTCTTTGGTGGTTCCTCATTTGTCTATGCTTGAAATAGTGCTCTCCTCATGACAAGTGATTCTCCTTTCTCAAGTTTACCAACTAAACTAGGTGATCCAATAGGTTCTTCTTCCACATAAGTTGCTCTTCCACTGTTCTCTGTCTTCTTGCTTGTACTTCCTTGATTACATTCAAATGCTTTATGTCCTTCACCCCCATAATTAAAATAGGTTCCCTTAAATGTTCTCCTTTCAAGTCCTCTTCCTTCTCTTCTATATCCTTCATTCCTGTATGGACTAGGGTTTCCTCTATGGTAGAAAGTTCTATCATCTCTCTAGTACAAATTGTTATCTTTGTCCTCCTTCCTAAATGTGATTTCTTATTTGTTCTATTCCACATATGATCTTTCTCCTCCAAAAAAATGTTCTGCCTCTTTGAAATTTACCTCCTCTACCTCTTTGTCTTTTCTCATGCTTCTTGTTTAACTTCTCTTCAACTTTCAGGGAAAATTGATATGCTTCTTCCAGGGATGTCATTCTCACTAAAATCAGTTCCTCTTGAATGTTCAATCTTAGTCCATTGATGTATCTTGCTACTTTCTTCTTGCTTACTTCAATATGTCCTATCCTTATGATCATCTTATGAAATTCTTCAGTATACTCCTTCACAGATTTCTGCTTTTGTCTAAAGTTTTGCAATCTCTTCAACAGTTCCAAATCATAGTTAGAAGGTATATACTGATTCTTCAACTTTGTAACTATTCTATCCCACTTTGTAATCTTTTATTTTCCTCTCCTATTTCTATCCAACTAAATTTATTTCACAACATGTCCTTTCAACTTTGTCTTTGCAAATTTCACTTTCTCTGGATCTTCAACTTCTTCATATTCAAAGTATTCTTCTAGGTTATTCATCCAATCAATCAGTTCTTCAGGATTCAAATTGCTAGTGTGATTCAGTATATCAACTCTAGGTCTTTTCCCAATCTTTGAAATAGCTCACAACATCTTTACTTGATTTGATTCTTCTTCTTCATCTCCTAGGGTTAATTCATTTTGATCAGCGGATTTAAATTCTTCATCATCATCACTTTCAACATTAGGTCGAGGTGTAAGTCCTCTTCTCCAATCTTCTTTAACAACATCCAAGCAAACTCACATTGTTTTCATCATCTCCATCATCTCATCCATTTGTCTGGCCATAGTACCAACAATAGGTATTCTCCTCGACGACATTTCTTCCTAGGATCAAGTGTAACTGCCTCAAATTCAGTGATTGGACTACAAGTTGACAACTACCTCATAATCATTGATCAGTTGAAAACACAAGTACTCTACCTTAGATTCAGTGATCTCTGCACAACAAGATCTTACAAAATTCCTTCACCAACTTCGCTCAATTTTCTCCCAAGGATTCTAACTTCTTTCTAATACCACTTGGTACAGTCATGGTAGGAGGGTTCATAGAATGAAAATTCCAAAGAGTGCAACAAGAGTAAACACAACAGAAACAACTCAAAGATAAAATACAATGTAGATTCAGTCATTCAATATATCATAGAATCAAAGTATAAACTGGTCAGCAACATGTGAGCTTACAATTAGGGCTCACAGAACTGATTCCTTGCCTACAGAATATGCACAAGATATAGCTTTGAAGATCCTTCACAAAGAATTCAAACTATCAAGCTATGAACTAATGATCAAATACTTTTCTAAGCATCTATTACAAGTATATATATCATCTCCAGATCATAAGATTCCTCCGCGTCGGCCAAGGAAGATCACAAACTCCAATGAAGAGTTGTAACATGTGTACATGGATAGGTCATACCTAATCATATAGAACTCCTCCACAAATGAATGGAATAGTGTACGGATCTCAGGGAAGGTCAGCCATGATCTAAACAACATTGAATGATGTGTCATTTAGCTCCACAAGTCACAAAAGTGCTTCAGGAATCTTCTCCTTCTACCTATCTATATGCTCTATTATGTGAAACTAGGTGAACTTCTGATAGCAATATCTTTCCAGTATCTGATCCAAATGATCTAAATTTTGGATATAATGTGCATAAATGTGTCTAGATCTATGCTAAGTTCAACTCTGCAAGGTGTGAAATGAAACTATGGCAGAATGCGGACCAATCTATTGAAAATGCTACTGACTGAACTGAATTAGAAAATGAAAGAGAACAAACTGAAATGCAAATGTTTTTGGTTGATGCAAGATTTCTCTTGAACCAGGGATGCTCCTGCATCAACATGTGTATGCACCTTTGACATCAATGACAAATATTCCAATAGATCTAAACAACACTAGATCCCAAACTAGAAAATCTAATTCCCTTGGCCCTAGGGCTCAAATCAACAATAGATTTGGGGAGTCCTTTCTTTCTACATTGGACCACATTCTAGGAAAACTCCAAGTCCAAATCCTTAGAGTGAGGCAAGAGGAGGGGATCCTCACTAGACTCCACAATTAAAGAACCCTCGCACAAAGAGGTCAAACTAGAAGTAGGTAGAGTCAAAGATATGATTAGAACTGACCAAGTAGAAATCTGACCTCGAATAAGAGCCAAAGAAACAACTAGAGACAACAAAGAAGGAGACCTAACATGATCAGAATAAACAACCACCCTATTCACCATAGTCTCTACAGGGGGACCGGGTAAGATGGACAAGGTTTCCTAGGAAGGATCGTCCTCCTGGGAGGAACCACCCTCCTGGGAAGGCTTGCCCTCCTAGGAGGAACCATCCTCCAAGGAAGCACTAATAATCAAATGACCAATGAGTACATTATTCCACCAAGTTTCTGCACCCTTGCAGCAAGAGTGAGGACAACCAGAGGCCAAGTGACCAATAGAGAAACATCTTTTACACCTAAAAGGGAGACCCTCATAGTCTAATTGCTACATCCAAGGCCTTCCGCTTACCATCAAAACTACATCTCCATGAAGGGGTTTAGAGAAGTCAATATCCACTTTAATATGTGAGAAACCGTTGTATGCCTTATATATGAGGTCGTAGAGTCTTCCTTTAAGAAGAAACCAATAGCATTGTCAATGGCCTCATAGAAAAAATCCTCCCAAAACTAAAGATGGAGATTCAGGAGTTGAACCCATATTGGTTTGATATTGAGTGACTCAGTGAGTGTATTGAAGGAATGAGCTCAAGGTTTGATGGAGAGTGAAAGTTCCCCCCACATCAAAAACCTACCATCCAATAGTAAGTCCCACTCCTCTGAGGCTAAAGCTTGATCTATCCTTACACAAAGGGTTTCTAGGATTCCATGACCCAATTATACAGATCAAGAAGAGAGGGCCATAAACCATTGAATCTGTAGATCACTTTGTGCTTAAGATGAAACTCCTTATTTTTTGAAACTTTTGGGCCACACACCACCACTATAGATGAACGGGCACAAGGAAATGGCTTGTAATGAGTGTGCTTGAGCTATTTACAACATCAATAGATGACTTTTGAGGGTGGCTTGGGGCGTAGGGATGAGCACCGCTAATCCCCTGAGTTGAATAGTTTCCTCTAGGATTGTTAAGTAATAGTTATGGGAAGGGTATTTATTTTATATAAAGCATTGTTTTGGTTTTGTAATCAATTTGTAATAAACTAAAAGGGCATAAATAAAGTGTTGTCATTTGGTTTTATCATTTTCATTACATGTGGATGTGTGTGAGTAAGTATAGGTTGATTTTAATTAATCCCTGTAAGCTTAACTGCACCAAATAGCATTAGAGTGAGGTTAGGGAGGTTACAAGTGTCTTAAAGCTCTATAGGATTTGTTTTAGGTGTGCAAGAAGAAGTCTTGCAATTGTAGAGGGCTATGAGAGACCTAGTTTGATTTTTTAGAAAATTTGAAAGTGGTAATTTCCTATTTTTTCATAAGTGTGTGGGTAGAAAATGTTGGGTATTAAGGTGTCTCAACCTTTGCAATTTCCTAATGTTGTATTTATTTATTTTTGCCTACTATTGTAATTTTCTATGTAAATTTTGTCTTCATATGAGGAGGTAGGTGTCCCATGTTGACTTGGCATAGCTTTGCCATGTGTTGGCACCTTGTGGTCATGTCTCATTAGTTAGGACAGATTCTATGACATGTAAGAGATGAAATGATAGTTTTGACAAGTTGTTAGTATGTGGTGATTGATCATGCTACAGGGCTGTGGGTACATGTAGCAAGGTAAATTGTGGTTTTCCCTTTTCAAGGAACTGATTAGAAGGCATAATCTGGTAGCAAACAGATGAGGAAAGTAAAGGTTGTACTTTTTTTATTTCTTTCTTGGCTTTTCTTTCTTCACAGATCTCTTCATTAATCTGTGTTAAGAATTGAACTAACTGTGGATACGTTAGCTCTTTCATTTCTATATTTTTTGTGACCAGATTTTCAAGAACTTTCTTGTGATAGAATTCTCCTATCATAGTACCAAAACTTTTCAGAAAAGTAGTGAACATGAATTCATGATTCTGCTCACGGCCTGACAAATAGAAATTTTCATATTGGATATCACAATATTGTTTAAATATTTGAGGTCTTTACATTTACCTTTGATAAACTTATTGTAGGCCAACTTTTCTCTGGTGTCTATTTTACCAACAAACAGATGGGTTAACTAAGCACAGACTTGATCTGTACCTCTATCTAACAACATTTCTCTGTAAGCATCATCTAGCCTGTCCCAGACATGTCGTGCAACACCGGTCATTGCATTAAGAGCCTGCTTTATCACCTACTTTTCATTAGCATCAGCATTAGTGGATATATAATTTGTTATCCAAGCTCGCATTGCATCTATTCCTCTTGTATTTTCAATATCTTCAAAATGATCAAAATTAACAAGGGGTGGTGTATCAGCTTTCAGAGTTTGAATATTTTTGAAGGGATCAATGGGATTAGATCCATTAGGATTAGAACTAGAACCACGAGCCATTTGGAACTTTCCTTTGGCTTGTTCCTCTGGAGTGGTTTCTCTTAGATTCCCTGTAGAGGGATCATAAACCTTTTCAATTACAGGCTGCCTAACTTTAGTGGTTAACTTAGGTCCTTCATACTGAGCCTGTAAATATCCCTTTGCACTGGAAGGGAAATTCTTTGTCCTTACAGTCTATTGTTGACGAACTGTATGGGTCACGGACTGAATAGTCCTGGACTCTTCTTGGAGAGCAGACTGTATGCTAGAGGATTCCGTTCTGATGGAATCACTCATGAGAAGTTGTGATTGTGCAATTGAATGAACTTCTTCAGAGATTTCAGTGAGTCTCTGATCATTATGCCTTACATGGATATTTGTAGTATTCAACTGAGAACCAAGCACATCACAATCTAATTTTACTTCACTTCTGACCTTTTGCAGAAGTTCTCTCTGTTGATCTAAAGATTGCTGCTGAGCAACCCACCAGGTTTCAGCTTGACTTTTGAACTCATTATACTGGGCTTTGAGTTCCTGAAGATCTTTGTTAACAGAGTTCATCCATTGATCAGTGAGATGCTTTTCCAAGTGTTCAAGAGTGGAGATAAGAGAATGGAAATTCTCTTGAGCACTGAGGTGTGCTTTATCAGCCTTGACTGCTTCGATCTGGTGCTAGATCTTTCTATCCTCAGCAAGGAGCATGGATTTACCCCCCCAAAATAATTAATAGGGGAGTGTAGGGGGCAAAGCCCCTCCTACAGGGCCCGAGGGTAGAGCTCATAGTAGGGGTTTGGGGGAAACGTTCCCAACAGGGGTTGCTAGGGGTAGCGCCCCTGAAGCAAAAAATGCTCTATATTTAATAAAGGCATCGATCAGTTAGTTTGTTATTGGCCGACATGGAAAAACTAACATTAGATAAGCACCAAAGAGAATTGATAAATAAGTGGCTAGAGAACGTGAAAGGTCATGGGATGTGAATGAGAATCAACATTGTGTACTCCTAAAAGAGCTTGAATTGCAAGTGTGTTGTAATCATCTTTTGATTTGATAATACATTGTGCAGGTTTTGGAGTGTGGGGTTTTTCACCCAAGAGGGTTTTCCCCACGTATATCTTGTGTTGTGAGTTTTGTATTTGCATTTTGGGTGTTGTTATTACCTTTCTATTAATGTGCACCTTAATCTATAACTTAAAAGTTAAAATTTGCATAAATCTTTCCTTAGTAGATCAATGTAGGAAGCATTTTCACATACCTTGCTTCCTTTCAGTTGGTATCAGAGCATGATCACCTTTGGTTCTAGTTGTTTAGTAGAGGATTTTTTGAGTTGATCTTCATTTGAGTGGAAGCTTGTGTAGAGGATTTTAAAATCTTTGTTGCAGGAAAGAGATGGCGAGCACATCTAGGAGATTTAATATAGAGAAGCTTAACGGAGGAAACTTTGAGTTGTGGAAAATCAAGATGGAGGACTTATTGGTGGATAGAGATCTATAGCTCATAGTATCTAGAACCATGCCATCATGCATGAAAAAGAAGATTGGGATCTAATGGATTGGAAGGCTACTTGGGTCTGATAAGACTTTGTTTGGCTGATTCGATGCTCTTGAATACCATGAAGAGAAGACTGCAAAAGATCTTTGGAAGAAACTTGGAAATGTTTATCAGGCTAAATCCTTGGTGAACAAGTTATTCATATGAAAGAAATTGTATTCTCTAAGGATGGAAGATGGAGGATTTGTTGCTGATCACCTGAATACTTTCAATATGCTTGTTGCCCAGTTGACCTCTGTTGGTGTGAAGATAGAGGAGGAGAATCGATGTATGACATTACTGTGTTCCTTAAACATTCATGGGACCACCTTGTTATGGCCATTGGGAGTACCACTACCACCTTCAAGATGGATGAAATGGTTTCTTCATTGTTGTTTGAAGAGATGCGGAGAAAATATTTCAAGTTGGCTAAGGAGGCTCTTGTGGTTCATGGTAGATCTAAAGATAAAGGGAAGAAAACGGATAAGAAGAAAGAAGAAAAATGATAAGAAGAAAGAAGAAAAAGGAAGATCAAAGTCTCTTGTAAAGTCCAAGGCTCTGTGTTGGAACTGTGGCAAACCTAGTCACTTCCGCAAGGAGTGCAAGGAGGAGAAGAAGAAAAAGAACTATGATTTAGATTCTGAAAAGTCCTCTCAGGATGATGGAGAAGCATTTGTAATTTCCTTGGAAACACATGCATTTAAGGATGTATGGCTTATTGACTCTGGTGCATCTTTTCACATGACCTCTCATTGGGGTTGGTTTTCAACAGATGAAGAATATGATGGTGGGAAGGTGTAGTTGGGTGATGAATCTCACCTGAAGATTGTTGGCCATGGAAGAGTCTTGATTCGATTACCTGATGGATGAGTGAAGGGGATCAATGGTGTTCTACATATCCCTGGTTTGGCATAGAACCTATTATCTATAAAGTAAGTTGAATGATGTCGGTGTGTAGGTTGTTTTCTTGAATGGAGGATGCAAGATGACTAGAGGAGCTATGGTGCTAGCTAAGGGTGTTTAGATTGGCACTCTATTTTAGCTTGATGCATGCACAATATAGTGAAATAGTGCCTCTATTTCAAAGAAGAGAACTTCAGATTCTTCATCCTCACCATTGGAACCAACAACGAAGAGGATTTTTGCATCTAATTTCGATGGTCATGGTTTCTGGGTACCTAAGGTTGCTCATTCTATGGAGATAAAAATTCCAACTGAGAAGACAATACTATGGCACCAAAGGCTTGGTCACATTGGTGAAAAGGGCTTGAGGACCCTAAAAAATAAAAACCTCGTTAAGGGTATGAATGATTGTAATCTTGAGTTCAATTTTTGCAAACAATGCACCTATGGTAAACAAAACAATGTTTAGTTTTATTCCAGTTCTCACAAATCTTCTGAAGTGTTGGACTTGATTCATTTTGATGTGTTTGGTCCAGTTAATGTTCCTTCAATTTCAAAATTTGTTTACTTTGTTTCATTTATTAGTGATTACAGTAGAAGGACATGGGTGTATTTCCTTAGAAGCAAATATGAAGTCTTTAGTAGATTCAAAGAGTTCAAAGCTCTTGTAGAGAATCAGAAGGATAGAAAGATTAAGTGTTTGAGGACTGATAATGGTGGTGAGTTTTGTTTAGTAGATTTCAACAAGTTCTGTAAAGAACATGTGATTGAGAGACACAAGACAACTCTATATACCCCTCAACATAATGGAGTTGTAGAGAGGATGAACATAATGTTAATGGAGAGGGCAATGAGTATGCTAAATGGAGCTGGCCTTAAACAAAAGTTCTAGTTTGAAGTTATTTCTACCACTTGTTGGTTAACTGGTCTCCTACATCGACACTTGTTGATAAGACACCTATGGAGGTGTGTTTTGGTAAAAAGCCTTCATTGAGACACATTCAAGTATTTGGTTGTGAGGCATATGCACATGTGCCTAAGGAGAAAAGTTCAAATTTGGATAACAAGGATGTGAAATGTATCTTCATTGGTTATGGCATCGGTGTAAAAGGGTACAAGCTTTGGGATCTAGTGGCTGAGAGAGTTCTATATAGTAGAAGTATGATCTTCAGAGAGCTCAATCCTTCTTCTATTGTTCTACAACCAGAGAAAGAATAAGATAAAGAGGATGTGGTTTAGCTTCCTTCCACACCTGAGATAGTTGAACCGAAGACATCTATTAGACCTGATAATGAGAAGATCTCTAGTAGCTTTGAAAGTTTAGAAGAAGATGAAGAACCTCAACCTCAATCTTTGAGGAGGTCCATGCAGATAAGGCATCAACTTGATAGGTTTGGTTATTCATTGCATGATTCCAATTGTATTTTTGCTTTGATTTAAAAAATGGATGAGCCTAGGACCATAAGCAAGGCTATAGGTATGAGTGATGCAAATTCCTGGAAAGAGTCCATGGAAGAAGAGATGACTTCCTTGGAGAAAAATGATACTTAGGATCTAGTGCCCTTGCCTGATGGATGTAAACTTATTGGATGCAAATGGGTCTTCAAGAAAAAATTTGGTTCAAATGGTAGTGTTGAGAAGTTTAAGGCAAGGTTGGTTGCAAAGGGTTATTCCCAGGTTGAGGGAATAGATTATGGTGAGATTTTCTCTCCCATTGCAAAGCTGACATCTATTAGATTCTTGTTATCACTTGATGCAACATATGATTTAGAAATTGAATAGGTGGATGTGAAGATAAATTTCCTTCATGGTGACTTGGAGGAAGAAATCTATATGTCACAACCAGAGAACTACGTGGTAAAACATAAAGAAAATCTAGTTTGCAAGTTTAAAAAGTCTTTGTATGGTTTGAAGAAATCTCCTAGAATGTGGTACCAGAAATTTGATGGCTTTGTGTTGAGTTTAAGATTTTTGAGATCAAAATCAGGTCATTATGTTTACTTTAAGATGGATAATGATCACATTCTCATTATTGCATTATATGTTGATGATATGTTGTTCATTGGGAATGGTAAGAATTTGATTTTTGATTTGAAGTCTCAGCCGTCAGCAAAATTTGAGATGAAAAATTTAGGGGTAGACAGATACATCTTGGGAATGGAAATTAGAAGAGATAGATCTAATAGAAAACTGTGGTTAGGCTAGAGTAAGTATGTGAACACCGTGTTGGAAAGATTCAACATAGCAGCTTGTAGACTATTGACTATTCCTGTTATGATGGGGGCAAAGTTATCTGTTGCAGATTGTCCAAAGTGTCCTTCTAAGATGGAGGATGTGAGCATAATTCTTTATGCTAGTGCAGTTGGCAAATTGATGTATGCTATGGTCTGTACAAGACCAGACATTACCCAAGTAGTAGGAGTCCCTAGTCATTTATGGCTAATCCTAGAAGGGTACATTGGGATTTAGTGAAAAGATTGTTCGGACATTTGTGGGGTACTTTTGAGTATTCCTTATGTTATCATGATTATCCTATAGGACCTCAACATTCACTTTGTATTCAAGGATTTGTAGATTCAGATTGGGCACATGACATTGATAGAAGGAGATCCACCAGTGCTTATGTTTTCACTATGTTCGGTGGTGCTATTAGTTAGATGCATAAGAGACAACCTATGGTCACTTTGTCCACTACTGAAGTAGAGTACAAGGCATTAACTCATGCTTGTAAAGAAGCCATTTGGCTTAAGAGATTGTGTTATGATGTTGGGTTTGATGCAGGGGAGATTGTCATGTCACCCTATTAAGGCATTGTTTAAATTAAAGATTTAAACATCAAGATAAAGACAGAAAAATTGCCTCCGTCAAATATGATGTTTGTCGTCATCGATTTGAATGATAATCATGTATATGATAATATTTAATAAACATATATAGTATTATTAATATGTAATAATATTAAATAATATTATTATAATATAATATGTTTATTGTATTATCAATTTAAACATTATTATGATAATATAATAATACTATTAATTATAATATATATAATTCATAGTATATAAATATATATAACATAATTGAAGTAATTATAAATATATATGTATTATCTTAATACATATATAATAACAATATGATAATAAGAATATATAATAAATAATAAATATCTCATATATACTTTATCTTTATCTCCTAACAAATAAAGATTAAGCAAATTGTAAGGTAGCGAATACCTTTAAGGATAATCGTTGCTTTTAAGTGGTGACCATTGGGTTTCTTATGGCCCTTCAAATATTTTAAATAGGGATCGATTCACCATTCTAGGGGATCGATGAAGGATATGGGGACATTCATGCATAAAATACAATTCAGCAGCATTATCGATCAAAGGAATTGGAGCGATGAAGATAATTTAGATATTCAGCAACAACATTGATAAAAAAGAACTCTAAAGAAATAACAATAAACAGATCAGAATTTGGGTAGAAACAAGAAGTAAGATAGTAGAACACATAAAAGAAATACACAGAAATCACCAAAAGGAAAATTAAGATATATAACAGCAGGTCAAATCTACCACCAATCAGGTAAGTATTAAATTAAGTATATATAGATTTTGGTTAATAAGGTATGTTTCTTACCTCAAGTAATAATGCCTTATAATCATAAATCTAAAGAATCCATCTAGTTGATCATAATGGTATACAATGCTTATAACTGAAATAGAGTGAGATTATTTATATAGAATAGAATGAATATGTATGTTATCATAGAATGAGAATGTTATACATGATCGGATGAGAATGTTTATAAACCTAATGGCATGAAAATACTCATAACTGTAATAGAATAATAATGTTTATAATATGACAACCTAAGAATGTTTATGACATAAGAACGTTTATAATCATGTTAGAATGATGAATGTTATTCCTATAAGGAAGAATATTGTATGTTGCCAATTAATTTGAATGGCAATCAACGAGATAGTAAAGTTAACTCTAATAAGTGTAATTCATAATCATGGAGTACCCAGGATGAGAAAGAGCCTTATCATTAATCCACCTACCACCATATAAATACGAGATGGGGAATTTGGGAAAGCAGTTAGAAATTTGCACCTAGGTAAACCTTGAGCTGGTGAAGTATCGTAGTATGTAAGTGATGAAGCCCCTCTGAGCCAAGGGTAAGCCTTGGACCTATGGTAGCATAGATATGTTATTTATGTCCTAACGGTGGGTAAAACTTGAGCTGGTGAGAAATCACCCCTTCGAGCCAAGTGGAAAACACTCGTCTGAAGCTTGTGAGAGATCACCCCTTTGAGACAAGAAGAAAACCTTTGACTCAAGTTGGTGATACCATCACCCCTCTACGACAAAGGAGAAAATCCCTTGGACCCATGGCTGCAAGTCTTGGATACTAGCACCCTAACAATCCCTCTCAAATAGGTGAGTGGTCTGATTAACATGTAGGCTCGAGTATATCTCTCCTAAGGTAAATCATGAAACATGTATAGTAGTTATAATGAAAGGTATAATGCATATAGATTATGATTATAAGGCTTGCTTTAATATATCTTTGTGGTTAATATAATTAGATAAGAAGGATTGATTACTAATGTTCTCTTTTACAAGTTGAAATTGTGTGCAAGGTTGAGAAGATTTTTAGCTTGCTAGAAGGGGACATTACAAAGATTACCATTTGTTGTGATAGTTAGAGTGCCATATGTTTGGCAAAGAATCCTACTTTCCATGTGATGACTAAGGATATTGATGTCCAGTACCATTTTATTCATGACATGGTAGAGGATGGGAAGGTCAACTTGGAGAAAATTTGCACTTTGATGAATGTTGCAAATTCCTTGACAAAACCTGTAAGCACTGAGAAGTTCAGATGGTGTTCAAAGTCTATGGGCCTCTCGACCCCTAACAGTTAAATCATGTCTTTCTATTGGCTCTTGAAAGGTCTTTTGCAAGTGGGAGAATGTTGGGAATTAAGGTGTGTCAACCTTTGCAAGTTCCCAATGTTGTATTTATTTATTTTTGCCCACTATTGTAATTTTCTATGTAAATTCTATCTTCATATGAGGAGGTAGGTGTCCCATGTTGAGTTGGCATAACTTTGCCATGTGTCGGCACCTTGTGGTCATGTGTCATGAGTTATGATAGATTCTATGACATGTAAGACCTAAAATGACAAGTGTGACAAGTTGTCAGTAAATGGTGACTGATCATGCTGTAGGGCTGCATGTACATGCAGCAAAGTAAATTTTGGTGACTTTGTCAACCATGGTTTCCCCCCAAAATAATTAATGGGGGAGTGCAGGAGGGCAGAGCCCATCTTGCTAGGCCCGAGGGGCTTATCCCCCTAGCAAAGGCCCAGGGGCGGAGCCCATGGTAGGGGTCTTGGGGAAACACCCCTAGCATGGGTTGCTAGGGGTAGCACCCCTAAAGAAATAATTGCCTTATATTTAATAAAGGTGTCAAGAATAAGTTTGTTATTCACTGACATGGAAAAATTGACATTTGATAACTGCCAAAGAGGCTTGATAAATAAGCGGTTGGAGAATGTGAAAGGTCATGGGATGTGAATGAGAATCAACATTGTGTACTCTTGAAAGAGATTGCATTGCAAGTGCGTTGTAATCATCTTTTGATTTGATAATACATTGTGCAGGTTTTGGAGTGTGGGGTTTTTCATCCAAAAGGGTTTTCCCCACATATATCTTGTGTTGTGCATTTTGTATTTGCATTTTGGATGTTGTTATTACCTTTTGTTTTGGGTGAAAATGGTGGAGGGTTAATGTTTTCTTTAGTTTGAATCCTCCTTTCCACAAAACATTCCAAGGGATTTTCAACCGAGTGCCTAGCCTATCAAGATGAGAGTCAGCTATCAGATTTGAGTTGCCACTTGGTTTTCTGTAGGGAAATTCAGATGTGATCACACAAGTTTGCCAATTAATGCCATTATGCCCTTAAAACCGTAATTTAAGGAAAACAATAATCAAATCTGTGAATTACAACAAATGATATATGAAATAGACAGAGGGCAGAGAACCTTAACTCACTATTTTTTGCAAACAAAAAATGAAAAAATCTGGGACAATAGTGATGGCGCCCTAGTCCAGTGTGCCACTTTTTCCGCACAACCCTGATCTCCTTCTGGCACTGATCTCTACTACACTTTCTATTTCCTGTGGTCCAAAAATAGAGGACAAGGTTGATGGCGCCCTTGTCCCAAAAAGTTGAACAGTGTCCGCTTCTTTTTAGATCAGGAATCTTCAATGTTTGCCTTCCTACTCTACAACTCCACTTTCTCTAGATCTGACACCTATAACCTGCAATCACAAGGAGTGTGGGAGGGGGTTGTGGTGTTTAGAGGATTGCCTCAGTCAAGCCCTAGAGATACATTCAAGTCTTCCAAACATTATTGTCAGAGAGAGTGCCTGCTCTTGGGAGGTACTGGCAAAAACCAAATGATAATGATTGATAAAGCACAACAACTGATACCTTGATGATGAAGCTCTCATGGAAGGAAGAAGCTCTTCAATGCCATGAGGAGAAGATGTAATACAAACTACAAAAAAACATAATAACAATGCTATGCTCTGCAACACAATAATAATCACAAGGATGCCAATAGCTCACAATCATAAAACTTGCCAATGATCTTCTAGTTTGCAAATGATAACCTAAACATGCTTATATATGCAACTATTAATATTCCTGCCAAAATTTTTGTATTTGAAACTTATGATGTCAGCCTGGAGACCAAATAAAGGTCACAAAACTGACATTTCAAATTAGGGCAGACCCAAAATAGGGCTAGACTAGGGCGCTAGCACCCTTGTCCACCCCCTATCTTTGCCCAAGATTCATTAAATTACAGCCCCCTAGGTCCTATTTGCAACAAGACCCATGGGTTTTCTCATCAAGAGTTTGATTTAACATGCAAAATGCTTTAAATGCAAATCTAAAGACCTGGGAGCTAAACCTTTAGGCAAAAGCCCCCAAGGGTACATTTTTTTGACATAACATTTAGCCCCCACTTTAATGTATGCATTAAAGTAGGTCAACAAGCACAACAAACACGCCAATCACAAGAAGACATGCCAAACACATTGAAGACATGCCAAACACATTGAAGACAACGACAGGCACACAAAACACGAAGAAGGTAGTTACAGTCACACAAAAGACAGAGAATACAGTATTGAAGACATGTAGAGCATAGAGAATACAATGAATGTAGTGATTATTTTCTTTTTGATTTTTCCATATGAAATGCATAATGCAAGTACAAGGAAAGTAAACAAACAAATCCCAAAAGAGTGTAGAGGAGCTCATCACCATTGGTCTTGCACTTTTTGAGAACAAACATGCCAAACAAAATCCCAAGGTGTAGAGGAGCTATTCACCACTAGTCTTACACCTTGAGAACAAACACGCCAAACAAATCACAAAGTGTAGAGGAGCGCATTGCCACCGGTCTTGCACTTTGAGAATAAGCATGCCATACACACACACACTGAAGACATTGAGAAAACACGACAGATAAGCGATGGAGTGTTCCTATTTCTAGGCTCATCACCATCTCAAGCACATTATAGGCACACATCGATGATTGGGATTCACCACAACACACAACAATGAAATCAGAGGAGAGACAATATAGAAGAATGATAATACAAATAAAAGGTCACAATGAAGGCGGTCTCCTAGTATCCTTGACCTTACAAGAGAATCAAGGGTCATCCTAGGAGGCCTAAACAACACATATGTCATGTCCCGATATTAAGGTATTGTTTAAATTAAAGATTTAAACATTATAATAAAGGCAGAGAAAATCCTTTCATAAAATATGGTGTTTGTCATCTTGGATAATAATGGTATTTAATAAACATTATATATAATAATATTAAACATTATTATATAAGTGTATTTTATAATTAAAGTATAATATATTTAATATTTATATATGATAAATATAAATGTAATATATAATAAATAACATATAAATTTGATATAAATATTTATATTGTTAAATATAAACATACTATAAATATATATAACTAATATGAATAATCATAATAGGGTCGATCCCTTCATAAGAGCGCTTAACTATCTAATGCACTAATATAAATATAAATATAGTCTGCCTTATGAAGGATCGATGGAATGGCAAGTCAGCAGCGGTGATTAATAAGAGGCGTTGACTTATCAAATAAAATAAACTTTTTATTAAATTTGTAGTGGGACGGAACCCTCAAAAGGTATGATTTGCATTATATTTATAAGGAAAGAAATTTATGTTATATAAGCAATGAATTGTTAAAAGAGGTGATGTCATAAATAATCCAAACTCATAACAAAAAGGAAGATCAATCCCTCAAGGGACGTAACTATTCAGGCATTAGAAAGATTATAAGGACAGCGATGCATGGTCTCAAAAAGGGACAGGGGAAGAAGAGAATAACAAGACATCCTCATCAAAAAAGCATCTCATCGATCTCTACAATAGAAAATATACCATCGCTTTCATCATCAATCATCAGGGCAGCGCTAAGCATAGAATCATAATTGGAACATAAAACAATCATAGATCATCAACCAAGATACTCAGGTCAAGCAATCAGAAAATGAAAATAAAAAAAGACATTTTCATCATCTAATCAAACAAGAACATATTGGTCAACATGAGTAAATAACGATCCCTGTCTAGACGATCAAGCATATCTTAGAATACAATCGATCAAGTATCATTCTACTCACACTCATTACTTATAAGAGTAGGATGAACATCATATATCAGACAATACGATTGGAATATCTAGAGCATTCAAGGACAGTAGATAAGAGGATCAACTACTAAGGTATGGACTTCCAACTTATACTATGATTCATATTTCAAACTAAGCGGAAATAGGATTATAATAAACTGGTTTATATTAATATTAGTGGAATCATGAGATCATCTTATAGGACACAATAAATGAAGTATAATGATCAATGCAATCATAAACATAGAATTGAATTAGATCATATTATTGTTACAACTGTTAATATATGAATGAACATGCTCATAAAATAAGAGTTGTAATATAAATATGATATGGAAAGAATAATGTAGAATGCATCAAATATAAATAGTAATGCTGTCATATGTAAATACAGAATAAATGTTATGATTAAAGAACAATGATATATAATAAGAGGTTATCATAAGGATAGAATCAATTAGTAAGATCCTTATAGAAATTGCTATCATAGAATAAATGAATATATGGAATTTAATTGAAATATATGATGAGGATCTTATGGATTGAAGGCTCATAACTATGAATTGAGACAAAAGAATGTATATAGCCAATAACAAGATAATCTAAAATCATTATAAGTGCAATGCATAGTCATGGAATACCCGGGATGAGAAAGTAGGCCTCATCATTAATCCACCTACACACCATAGACGTTGAGACCGATGGTTAGGGTAGGCAATTGGCCTAGTGGTGGGTAATGCTCGAGCTGGTGAGATATCACCCCTTTTAGCTAAGTAAATAGGCCTTTGTCTCAAGATGGAGAAAACATCACCCCTCTGAGACAAGTGGAGAGGCCCTTGTCTCAAGCTGGTGAGATACCACCCCTCCGAGACAAGTGGAGAGGCCCTTGTCTCAAGCTGGTGAAAACATCACCCCTCCGAGACAATTGGATAGGCCTTTGACTCAAGCTGGTGAAGTCCTTCACCCCTCTGATTCAAAGGAGAGAAACATTGGACTCATGGCAATATTGCACCCTAACAACCCTCTCTTGTTGGGTGAGTGCTTTGATTAACGTGTAGGCCCAAGTATGTCTCTCTTGAGGTAAATCATGAAACATATATAGTGGATATAGAGAAAGGTATCATGTATATAGATTATGATTATAATGTTTGATTTAATAAATATTGTGGTTAATGTAATTAGATAAGAAGGATTGAATTCTAATGTAATCTTTTACAAGTTGAAATTGGTTGCAAGGTTGCAAATTTTTTGGCTTGCTAGAAGGGGATATTACAACATAGCACATCACAGGGGAAACACATCATGAGAGATAAAGGGTTAGAGATGCTTACCTGTAGAGAGGTACATGCTAGAGGTCATCGATAATCAGATTATCTCCCGATCCTTTTAAGGATAACGGAGGAGGGACCTCACCATAAATACCATCTCTTCATGGATGAGGTAATACTTTAGTACTTTCCTTATCCACTTCTATAGTAGCAATTATATCATCAAAGTCTAGATAGTCATCTTGATAGTAGTCATAATAAGCTTGTTGTTCTGTGAGATATCTTTCCACATTCATCAATGTTTCCTCTTGGCCAAGGGGAACATTGGGATGAGGGAAAGGTAAAGTGTTGTTGATAAGTATAGATGTTTTATCATCATCATCATCATCATCATCATCATCATGAGTTTTAGTTATTGATTTTGATCCATTAAGAGACTTTTCATACTCTTCATTCTCACTGTGGTATGTTAAGTCTTCTACTACCCAAGGGTATGTATTCATGAGAGATGTGTAGTTGTCCAGAGCATATCGAGGCATAAGATTAGTTTGTAAAATGTGTGCTAAACATCCAATTACATTAATATCATCTTTTCCTTTTATCAATTCTCTTATATTATGAATAACATGTATAGCTTCTTCTGCTATCTATTCATTTTCCACAAATGTTTGAAATTTGGCTAGCTCTTTATCAATTTTGTATATTTTCTCATAAGTTACATATGTTATCACATCAATAGGATCCTCAACATCATGACATATTTTTTCTTCTATTGTAGTTTTAGGAGGCATGATGTCTTGCAAAAGTTGGGTCTCTCCTGTTGTAGGGAAAGTGTCATTGATTGCATCATTTTGTACTAGCATATCCTCATAGGAAGAATCATTTTTGAAAGAATGACCAGAGGACAAGTTTATGTCATCATCACATGAAGTAGGTATTGAATGCATGGGAGAAGTGCTATTGCCATCATCTTTTACATTTCTACTCATGGAGAAGAACTCAGTTAGGCTTTCTAATATCATAGGATGCTCACTCATGAGGATTAGAAATTGGTCAAAATCAAGATCTTTGACAAATGTATGAAAAGATACCATAGAAAAATGACATGAAGGTTCCATGTGTGAGGTTTCAAAGGAGTGTAAAATCATATTTTCAAGATCTTCCAAAACTTATGCAAAAGAGCAAATGCAAAAGTGATATCGAATATGCTCTAAAATGCTTTATTTTTCAACTTTTCTCAGTGAGAACAAGTGAACAGAGAGGTGTTGTAAATATTTTCAAGAAGTATAGAAAATTATATGCCTAAAAATAGTCCACTAATGCAAGAATAACTTCCACAACATGCTTTTGAAGCAACTCTAGAAAGTCGATAAGCCAAAACCTAGTGATAATATGCAAATTTTCACCAAATCTTCATGCAAACAAATGAAAGAAGAGGTGTTGTGAATATTTTCATGAGGGATAGAAAATGATATGCCTAATAAAATTTCACTAATGCAAGAATACCCTTCACAACACTCTTTTGAAGCAACTCTAGAGAATCGATAAGTCCAAACCTAGTTAAAATAGGCCAAAATATGCGGTTTTTCACCAAATTTCAATGCCAAAAGAGTAGGGCAGTGGGGTGTTGTAAGGAAAATGATGATGGAAAGAAACTTATAATAGTACTAATAGCCACCTAGTGCCAAAAAATCTGTTACAACACATGTCTAGTGCCTCTCTAGACCAAACCCTAGTGCAAAGATAGTAAAAATATGCTAATTTTCCCAAAATTTGGATGGAAAGGCTCAAAATAAAGGGTGTTGTAAGGAGATTGAGAAGGGGAATAAAATTATAAGGCTAATAATAGCCAATTAGTGCAATAAAATCCATTACAACATAATTGGAGTGCAAATCTAGCAAGACGATAGGCTCAAATCTAGTGAAAAATGCAAGTTTTTCAAACCCTAGACATGAAATTTCACAAGGAGGATACTATAATGCAACACTACCATCAGAGATCAGACCTAATGAGTGTTTTTATAAGATAGTAAAATCTGAGACAAGATTTTGACTACAACCCTAGTTCATGTAAAACTAGGTTTTCATGAAAAATGCAAAATTTCAAGCAAATTTTGACAAATTAAGCATGCACATGCAATGCAAATGAATTGTAAATGATAAATTTATGTATTTTGGATCAGATATAATGTAAATGACATAAATTAATTTAAATCAGATGCCAATTAATTCAAATTTCACAAAAATGCAAGCTTAATATGCCAATTTTTGCAAATTTTCCAAATTTTTTCAATTTTTTTGTAATTTTTCAAATGCAATATTGAAAATAATGAATTGAATGATGATGAATTTAAGATCTGATGAAAAAATCATAGGTTTAATTAAATGTAATTGAATGAATGCAAACTATGTCAAAAATCAAACCCTAGAATGCAATTTGTTTTTTCAAATTTTCCAAATATATCAATTTTTTTGTAAATTTTCCAATGCAATAGAATGAAGAATACAAATTTGTCAAACAACAATTAGAAAGGTGCCAAAAAGTTCCAAACATGGGTTCACCAAAATGTTTTGGGTGAAAATGGTGGAGGGTTAATGTTTTCTTTAGTTTGAATCCTCCTTTCCACAAAACATTCCAAGGGATTTTCAACTGAGTGCCTCGCCTATCAAGAGGAGAGTCAACTATTAGATTTGAGTTGCCACTTGGTTTTCTATAGGAAAATTCAGATGTGATCACATAAGTTTGCCAATTAATGCCTTTATGCCCTTAAAACCCTAATTTAAGCAAAATAGTAATCAAATCTATGAATTACGACAAATACTACAAGAAATAGACAGAGGGCAGAGAACCTTAACTCACTATTTTTTGCACACAGAAAACAGAAAAATCTGGGACAACAGTGATGGTGCCCTAGTCTAGTGTGCCACTTTTTTCATACACTCCCAATATCCTTTCGACACTAATCTTTCCTACACTTTCTATTTCCCGTGATTCAAAAATGGAGGACAAGGTTGATGGTGCCCTTGTCTCGAAAAGTTGAACATTGTCTGCTTCTTTTTAGATCCAGAATCTTCAATATCTACCTTCCTGCTCTGCAACTCCACTTTCTCCAGATCCAACACCTGTAACCTACAATCACAAGGAGTGTGGGAGGGGGTTGTGGTTTTTAGAGGCTTGCCTCAGTCAAGCCTCGGAGAGACATTCAAGTCTTCCGAACACTGTTGTCAGAGAGAGTGTGTGCCCTTGGGAGGTAGAGGCAAAAACCAAATGATAATTGTTGATAAAGCACAACAAATGATACCTTGATGATGAAGCTCTCATGGAAGGAAGAAGCTCTTCAATGCCATGAGGAGAAGATGTAATCCAACCTGCAAACAAACACAATAACAATGCTATGCTCTGCAACACAATGATAATCACAAGTATGCCAGTAGCTCACAATCATAAAACTTGCCAATGATCTTCTAGTTTGCAAATGATAACCTAAACATGCTTATATATGCAACTATTAAGATTCTCACCAAGAATTTCATATTTGAAACTTATGATGTCGGTCTGGAGACCAAATAATGGTCACAAAATTGACATTTCAAATTAGGGTAGACCCAAAATAGTGTTGGACTAGGGCATTGGCACCCTTGTCCACCCACTGTCTTTACTCAAGATTCATTAAATTGTAGTCCCCTAGGTCCTATTTGCTGCAAGACCCATGGGTTTTCTCATCGGGAATCTGATTTAACATACAAAATGCTCTAAATGCAAATCTAAAGACCTAGGAGCTAAACCTTTAGGAAAAAGCCCCCAAGGGTGCATTTTTATTACTTAACACCTTTCTGTTAATGTGATGCATCTTAATCTATAACTGTAAAAGTTAAAATTTGCATAAAACTTTCCTTAGTAGATTAGTGTAGGAAGCGTTTCCACATACCTTGCTTCCTTTTAGAAAATCAATGAGGTTTTTATCATAAGTGATTTATTTTGAAAGTTCCATTAATATTTAAAATATGCCCCCAAGAAGGAGAGTTATTGTAGTGAATAGGATGGAGGAACTAATTGAATAACTTTGAATTAGGCTTAGAAATGATACTCACTTTAGATTTTGATTGAAGAACAAATCTAGAACATGATGGAGAAGATGTCAGTGATGAAGAAACTATAATAAAAGAAGGAGAAAGAGAAAATGAGTAACTAAAGGATGAATAAGAAGTGTTTCCTAAGAGCTCTTATGAAGATTAGCAAAGGGACTAAGATGGTAGTTTCAAACTTCTCCAATGTCTTGAATCTAGAGGAACTAATTGATTGGATCAATGATTTAGAAGATTATTTTGAATATGAAAATGTTTATGACCCTAATAGGGTAAAGATGACACAAACCAAAATTGAGGAACATACAACCCTTTGGTGGAGAGAATTGCAAAGAGAAAGAGTATTACAAGGTGGAACGAGAATCACTTGATGGAATTTGATGGTAGAAAGGTTAAAAGAAAAAATTCTTCCTAAAGATTATAAGTTGGAGTTATTGAAAAGGTATTAGAATCTAAAACAAAAGGGAATGAGTGTGAAAGACAAAACAAACAAACTATACAACGTGGTAATCCAATCACAACACCATGATATGGATAGAGAAAAGGTGGCTAGATATGTAAATGGGTTGAGGTTTAATGTTCAAGATGAAATGAGGGATAAGAATTAGTATGGTGGAGGAGGCATATCAATTTTCTTTAAAAGAAGAAGAGAAGATATCTCGAAGGTGATAGGACTTTGATAAATTTTTCCTAGCTCCTTACTTTTTGTGGAGATAAGGTGCCATTAACCTTTTAAATCCAAATATTGTATTTATTCCATTTATTATATGTAATTTGTAATTATCCATGAGGAGATGTATTAGTTTCACTGACAGGGGTAATTTGTAGTAACCAGAGATAATTACGAATTGAATTTTACTATTGGCAAATGTAAAAACTCAAAGTAAATGAGGGTAGGCATTTTCTCTTGAGGAATCTACTATATTTGGTATGTATGACAACTGTCATAATGTTTGGTAAGTGAATCTATGACAGCTGCAAGTTGTCATAAGATTTTGTGATTCTATGATGTATATGATGGATATGTTTGTATATTTTCTATATTTAGTCCAAGGTTACTATCTTGGAAAGATACTCTTTTCTGGAATCTATGATGGTTATGATGTCTCATAAGATGTTGTAAGAGGCAAAATTTAGTCTTGGGCACCAAACCTTTGCATGGCTATTTTTGGACAAGTGGAAGGTGCTTGTAAGATGGCATTTAATGTTTGCATGTTGGGAAATCTCATGAGAGACAAGGTGAATGCCTAGGATGAGTTGGAAAATATTTCTATAAGTATTTTCCATGTATTTGTTGTTGCAATATAGATTCTAAGTACTCAGGTGCTGCCGAAATGCTGTCAAATTGAAGACTGAAGGAGAGATTGGTGGTGTTGTTGTATTGTAATTCATTTTCAGATTAATACAAACATTGGGCCTCTTTCTTGTGTGGAGTTTTTTTACCAGAAAGGGTTTCTCCACATTAAACATTATGTCATGTGTTTAATTTTTTGATTTTACATTTTTGTGAAGCATAGTTTTGTTTCTGTGTTACAATCTCCATTAATAACACACAGTTAAAGATTGCAGAAATTTATATTGAATCAGATTTCCATTGAAGTAGTGTTTCTTTCATTTCTAACATTTGGTATCATAGCCTGGCCAGCTTTGACTCTTCGGTGGTAGTGTGGAACCTATAGCTGCAGTGGAAGATTTGGTTGTGTTTGTTTTGTAGATCTTGTGTTGTTATTATGGCTGCATCCACTATTGCATCAACCTCTTGAATGGACATTGAGAAGTTCAACGGAATGGGGTATGAGTTGTGGAAGCTAAAAATGGAAGATTTGTTGGAAGAAAGAAACCAATGGTTGGCTATTCAAAAAGAGAAGAAACTCGATGATGTCTCTCCGGATGAGTGGGCTAAACTAGATAAGAAGGCACGAGGAACCATCCGTTTATGTCTTTGTTGATGAATCAGCTTGCTTCAATAGATGTGGAAGTTGATGAGGAAGATAAATGTATCTTGCTTCTTTGTTCTTTACTTGAATCATGGGGAAAAGTCATTTTGGCTCACTACTAACCTCACAGATCCGAAGTTGGATGCTCTTGTTGTAGTTTTACTGTCACAAGAATTGAGGAAGAAGAGTTTAGATAGTTTAGGTGATGCTCTCAGTATCAGCGAAAGGTCTAAGAAAAGGGGACCTAAAGGAGATCAGAAAGGGGCTAAGGACAAGTCCAAGGGCCGGTCTAAGACTCTTAGTAAAAAGAATAGAGTTAAGTGTTGGAATTGTGGTAAAAGGGGACATGTGAAGGAGTGTAGAAACCCCAAGAAACAATAGGAGAGTGCTTTGGATAAGTCCTCGAATGCAAGTGAATATGTTTTACTTTTTGCATGTAATGTTTCTAATGATCACTAGTTGGTTGACTTAGGATGCTTGTTTCATATGACCTTGCATAAGGAATGGTTCTCCATATATGAATAATATGATGGAGGTAATATCTACCTTGGTGACAACTCTTCATATCTGATTGTTGGGAAAGGAAAGGTATTGTTGTGTTTCAGTGATGGGAGGATTAAAACCCTCCTTGGTGTTTTGCATGGATTAGCTAGAAATCTGATTTCAATTTTGAAGTTGAATGATTTGGGAATGCATGTGACATTTGACAAGCATGGCTACAGATTTATGAGAGGGAACTTGGTGGTAGCAAAATGGAAGAGATTTGGAAACTTGTTTAAGCTTGAAGCCACTATAGTTTGTAATGCCTCTTATGTTTTTGAGGCTTCTGAAAACAATTGTATGTTGTGGCACCGCAGATTGGGCCACACAAGTAATAATGTACTGAAAACTATTAAGAGTAAAGAATTGTTGGATGGTTTCTCTTATTTTGATGAGCACTTTGATTTCTCTGAGCATTGTGTGTTTGGGAAACAAAATAGAAAATCATTTCCTTCAGGAAGCAATAGAGCAAAAGAGAAATTAGAAATTATTCATACCATTGTGTTTGGACTTGTGGATAATGATTCTATTGGAAAATTTTGTTATTTTGTTACCTTCATTGATGATGTATCCATATTTACATGGATTTATTTTTTGAATCATAAATCTAAAGTTTTCACTAAGTTTAAGGATTTTAAAGTCTTAGTTGAAAACCAATCGGGATTGAAGATAAAAATATTAAGATCTGACAATGGAGGTGAATATTGCTCTAAGGAATTTGATGACTTTTGCAAGCATGCAGGTATTATTAGACAAAAGACAACTTCGTATACACCACAGTAGAATGGTGTTGTAGAAAGGATGAATCGAACAATCATGGAAAGAGCCAAAAGTATGCTGAGTGATGCATAGTTAGATAAATGCTTTTGGGAAGAGGCTGTGTGTACTTCTTGCTACTTGATTAACAGATCTCCTTATAAGGCTCTTGATTTGACACCTTATTAACTGTGGATAGGTAAGAAACCTTCTGTTTCACATTTAAGGGTTTTTGGCTGTGAGGCTTTTGTTCATGTGCCTAAGGAAAAGTGATCTAAGTTGGATCTAAAAGCTAAAAAGTGTACATTCATTGGCTATGATGATAATGTCAAAGGTTATAAGCTTTGGAATCCACTAACCCACAAGATTATCTTTTCTAGAGATGTTATTTTCAGGGAACTTAGAGCTATTTCTAAACCTAAGCAGCCAAAAGAAAAAGAAGAAAAGGTAAAGAAGGTGCACTTTGATTTAGAGCAGCAAGATGCACCTTAGGAAGAACAAAATGATGGATTGGGGGGTGAAGAAGAAGAAGAAGATTCGAGTAGTTCTGAAGAAGATGAGTCTGTTGTTACAAAAGAAGTTGGTGCAGATAATCATGCAGAAGAATGAGTAGAGTCTCTTATTCCACCCTTGAGGAGATCCACAAGACAATGGAATCCAGTTGACAGGTATAGCCCACTAGATTTCCTTTTTGTATATGCTTTATTGAGTACTAATGATGAACCTAGATCCTACAGGGAATCTATTTCTGTAGATGATAGTGAGTCTTGGTAGTTAGCCATGAAGGAGGAGATGATGGCTTTAAACTCTTGTAACACCTAGGATCTTGTTCATTTGCCCAAAGAAAGAAAGGCCATAGGTTGTAAGTGGGTCTTCAAGAAGAAGTTTGGAGCAGATGGGTCATTAGAGAAGTACAAGGCTAGATTGGTAGCCAAGGGCTACTCCCAAAGAGGGGGAATTGATTTTGGTGAGATATTCTCTCCTGTTGCTAAATTGACTTCTATTAGATTTCTCTTATCCATTGTTAAAGCTTATGATTGGGAGATTTAGCAAATGGATGTTAAGGCTACGTTCTTGCATGGAGATCTTGAAAAAGAAATTTATGTGCAACAACCTACATGTTTTGAGGTAAAAGGAAAAGAACATTGGGTTTGCAGGTTAAAGAGGTCACTTTATGGTCTGAAACAATCCCCTAGAATGTGATATCAAAAGTTTGACTCATTTGTTTTGAAATTGGGTTTTGTTAGAAGTGAGGAGGATCACTGTGTTTACATTTATTGTGTTGATGATTCTATACTAGTTATTGCTTTGTATGTTGATGACATGTTTTTCAGCAATACTAAGGGTATGATCAGTGAGCTTAAAGCCCAAATTTTAGGTGCATTTGAGATGAAGGATCTTGGTGCTGCAAGGTATATTTTGGGAATGGAGATTAGGAGGGACAGAGTTTATTGAAATCTTTGGTTGTCAGAAAGTATGTGAATACTATTTTGCAGAGGTTTAGTTTGTAGGACTGTAACCCAGTTAGAGTTCCTTTACCCATTGGTACTAAACTTTCATTAGATATGTGTCCAAAGACTGAGGATGATTTTGAGGATATATCTAATGTTCCATATGCTAGTGTTGTAGGGAGTTTGATGTATGCAATGGTTTGCACTAGACCAGATGTTGCTCAAGCAGTGGGAGTTTTGAGCAGATTTATGTCTAACCCTGGTAGACATCATTAGAATTATGCGAAGATGGTGTTTAAATAGCTTGCAGGTACTCCTGACCATTGTTTGGTTTATTCTGGTACTGATAGTGTTGATAAATCTTTGGACATACAGGGTTTTGTTGATGTAGATTGGGCAGGGGACTTGGATAGTGAAGGTCCACTAGTGGCTATGTGTTTACTCTATTTGGAGGTGCAGTGAGTTGGATGAGTAAGAGGCAGCCCACAGTTGCTTTGGCCACCACAGAAGCAGAGTATATGGATGCAATTCATGTCTCTAAGGAGGTAGTTTGGTTGAGAAGACTGTGTACAGGTATTGGATTTGATTGCAGGATCATTCAGATTAGTTGTGATAGCCAGAGTGCTATCTGTTTGGCCAAGAATCCCATGTATCATGCTTAGACTAAGCATGTTGATGTTCAGTATCACTTTGTTTGAGAGTTGGTTACAAATAAAGAGTTTGTGCTAAAGAAAATAGACACTCAGGAGAATGTTGCAGATTCATTGACCAAGCTTGTGAGCACAGAGAAGTTTGTATGGTGTAGAGAGGCCATGGGCCTTGTTTCTAGTGCCTGATTATTTTCATTTGATTTCCTATGGGTTGATTTACAATGTATAATGTCAAGTGGGAGAATGTTGGGATAAGGTGCCATTAACCTTGTAAATCCCAATATTGTATTTATTCCATTTATTATATGTGATTTGTAATTATCCATGAGGAGATGTACTAGTTTCACTAGCAGGGGTAATTTTGGAGTAACCAAAGGTAATTACAGAGTGACTTTTACTGTTGGCAAATGTAAAAACTCAAAGTAAATAAGGGTGGACATTTTCCCTTGAGGAATCTACTATATTTGGCATGTATGATAATGGTCATAATGTTTGGTAAGTGAATCTATGATAGCTACAAGTTGTCATAAGATTTTGTGATTCTATGACGCATATGATGGATATGTTAGTTGTATATTTGCTATATTTAGCCCAAGGTTCCTATCTTGGAAATATACTCTTTTGTGGAATCTATGATGATTATGACACATCATAAGATGCTGTAAGAGGCTAGATTTAGTCTTGGGTACCAAACCTTTGTATGGCTATTTTTTGACAAGTGGAAGGTGCTTGCAAGATGGCATTTAATGTTTGCATGTTGGGGAATCTCATGAGAGAGGAGGTGAATTTCTAGGATGAGTTGGAAAATATTTCTATAAGTATTTTCCATGTATTTGTTATTGTAATACAGATTTTAAGTACTCAGGTGCTGTCGGAATGTTGTTAGATTGAAGACTGAAGGATAGATTGGTGGTGTTGTATTATAAATCATTTTCAAATTAATACAAACACTGGGCATCTTTCCTGCGTGGAGTTTTTTACCTGAAAGGGTTTTCTCCACGTTAAACATTGTGTCATGTGTTTAATTTTCCAATTTTGCATTTCTATGAAGCATAGTTTTGTTTTTGTGTTACAATCTCCGTTAATAACACATAGTTAAAGATTGCAAAAATTTATATTGAATCAGATTTCCATTGAAGTAGTGTTTCTTTCATTTCTAACATTTGGTATCATAGCCTGGCCAGCTTTGACTCTTGGGTGGTAGTGTGGAAACTATAGCTGCAGTGGGAGATTTGGTTGTGTTTGTTTTGTAGATCTTGTGTTGTTATTATGGTTGCATCAACCTCTCGAATGGACATTGAGAAGTTCAATGGAATGAGGTATGAGTTGTGGAAGCTAAAAATGGAGGATTTGTTGGAAGAAAGAAACCAATGGTTGGCTGTTCAAAAAGAGAAGAAACCCGATGATGTCTCTCCAAATGAGTGGGCCAAACTAGATAAGAAGGCATGGGGAACCATCCGTTTGTGTCTTACAGATTCTATGCTGCTAAATGTCGCAAAGGAAGAGACTACACACAAGTTGTGGATACGGTTCGATGAGATCTACCAGGCCAAGAGTATGGTAAATAAACTCTATTTAAAAAGGAAGTTGTTTTCCTTGAAAATGAAAGAGGGTGAGTTAGTTGCAGAGCATTTAAATTCTTTTGATTTGTTGATGAGTTAGCTTGCTTCAGTAGATGTGGAA
The DNA here is from genome assembly GCA_027924645.1 of Cunninghamia lanceolata. Classification (NCBI taxonomy): domain Eukaryota; kingdom Viridiplantae; phylum Streptophyta; class Pinopsida; order Cupressales; family Cupressaceae; genus Cunninghamia; species Cunninghamia lanceolata. The sequence continues at coordinate 1,145,471 of BSBN01001018.1, forward strand.
GTTGATGAGGAAGATAAATGTATCTTGCTTCTTTGTTCTTTACTTGAATCATGGGGAAAAGTCATTTTGGCTCACTACTAACCTCACAGATCTGAAGTTGGATGCTCTTGTTGTAGTTTTACTAGCATAGGAATTGAGGAAGAAGAGTTAGGATAGTTCAGGTGATGCTCTCAGTATCAGGGGAAGGTCTAAGGAAAGGGGACCTAAAGGAGATTAGAAAGGGGCTAAGGGCAAGTCCAAGGTCCAGTTAAAGACTCCTAATAAAAATAACATAGTTAAGTGTTGGAATTACGGTAAAAGGGGACATGTGAAGGAGTGCAGAACCCCAAGAAACAGTGGGAGAGTGCTTCAGACAAGTCCTTAAATGCAGGTGAAGATGTTTTACTTTCTACATGTAATGTTGTTTCTAATGATCACTAGTTGGTTGACTCAGGGTGCTCATTTCATATGACCCCACATAAGGAATGGTTCTCCACATATAAAGAATATGATGGAGGTAATATCTACCTTGGCAACAACTCTTCATATCTGATTGCCAGGAAAGGAAAGGTATTGTTGTGTTTCAATGATGGGAGGATTAAAATTCTCCCTGGTGTTTTGCATGTTCCTGGATTAGCTAGAAATTTGATTTCAATTTTGAAGTTGAATGATGATGGTGACTAATTATCATTGATGTCAAAAAGGTCACTTCATGTTAAGTCACAAGGAACATACAGAGAAAGCTTGCATATGTCAGATGGTCATAGTGTTGGTGCTCAAGGTTCTCATTTCATATCAAAAAGCTTAAGTTTCTCATTTTGTGTCAAGAATTATGAATCATCTGTTCATGAAGTGATGTTCAGAGTTGGTATAACATAAACACATCTCATGTTTATTCAAGGTCAAAGGTTGATATCATGGTTCATGCTTTAAAGGTTCACATAATTTCTAAAGAGTGAAAAACATCACAGAAGATAGGTTGTATTTCAAGATTGTTGGAATAATTCATCTTGTTTAGGTTGTATTATAATATTGATCCTCAGTAATATGAGAAGCAAGGTGTGCAAAAGAGCTTGATATTTTGCATTCATAGGAATTCATGAGATGGTTGATCAGATGTTATATAAGGTGGTTGGTATGTTTGGTGGTTTAATGTTTTGAGTTGTAATGATGCATTCCATATGTCCTTCTTCTATATAGAATTCCTTATCCTTTTCATTTGCTTACTCTGTAATAGGGTGTCTATGTGATTGAGGGCTTTTTGGTTATATCTTCATTATCTGTGCTTTCAAACACCTTAAACCCTAGAAACTAAGTTATAAACCTTAGAGCTTTCTCTAAGTCAAAGAAGACATAAAGCCCTCATTTGATCGTATTACTTTATTTCTATTTTTGTATTGACCTATTGTCATAGGTCATGCCACTTAAGTCTACCTTGTAAAGGGTTTGTTAAACATTCATCCACCGGCCCCTCCACCTTGTATAACCTGCTTCACTGGTTGCCTTATAAGACGTATGAGTGATAAATTTAAATCAACGGTCTTATTTAAATGTTCAATCATCCTCACTGGGAGCACCATGTCTTTATGACAATTAATGTGGTTTCAAAATATTAGAAACTCTATTCTATCAGCCTATTTCTATATGACAATTAAAAAAAAAGGGTGAAGTTTTATATGAAAAGGCCCATCATAAGTTTTTTAAAAAAAACTCTTCTTCCTCTCATGGATAATGTGGGCTTTTTAAAAAAGTTTTTTTTAAGTCTTTTTAATCTCCTTTAAATAAGATAGTTTTAGAGTTTTTAAAAAGCTCTAATTTTAAAAAAAGATTTCAAATCTTTTTTGATGAGATTTAGAGTTTCAAAAGCTCTATTTTTAAAAAAGATTTTAAAGCATGTTTTTTTTTGACAATTTTTTTTGGTGGCAGATTTTGTGGATATTGTTAAGAGATTTATTTCTATTCTTGTGGAGAGATTTTTTGAAGTGAAGATTATTTTTTTGGAAGCAAATTTTTTTCTTCATGCAAGTGATTATTTTTGAAAAGAGGAGAATATGAAGAGTAGTGAAGAGTGAAATTTTGCAAGTGCATTGTGATTTTTTATTGAAGATATTTTTGAGATGAATTTTGCAGAGAGAAGAATTTCAAAAAGAATGATCATAGATGATCTTGCAGGTTAACAATGATGCAGAGAAGAAAATATATTTGCATATGTTTTTATTCTTCCAGGTTGAAGAATATCTTATGATGGGAATGGAAATGAATTTTCTTCAAAGGAATATGAAGAGACTTCTTTCATATGATCAAAGAGATTTTATTTTCTCCTACAAGGGAAGATTAAAAATATTGTTGTTAAAGACATTCAATTTAATGAAGATGAAGATTTGTAGAAGATGAAATTGAATAGGTGGAACATATTTTTGAAAAGAAGAAAATGAAAGTGAAATTGAAAAAGTAGAGAAGAGTTGAATGTGAAAGGTTATATGATATTTAATGACATTACAGATGCTTTGATCATATGGTTTTGTGTGCAGATGAACATAAAATGAGGAAGATAATTTGATACAGTTGTAATGAATGTGAACCAATATGAAGATAACTTGTATAACACAGATTGAATAAAATCAAGTATGAAGATAATATGCAATTGAATGTGCAGAGATAATCTAAATTAGGTGAATTGATTGAGCATCAAATGTAGGTTGAAAACATACACATGGAGAAATTACAAATGGAATTTGTATTATGCAGAGATGGGATAATGAATTGAATGGAAATAGAGTAACCCTTTAATTTTGCTTATCTTTTCTAATGGTCATTATGTTTGCCAGTGAGGGACAGTATGCCAGTGAGGCTATTAAAAGTCAGAGAGACTTTGCCAGTGAGGCATAGTATGCCAATGAGGCTTGTAGGTCTGTGAGACCTTTCAGTTGTTAGTGAGACACAATTTTCAGCCAGTGAGGCCTTGCAAAGAAGTTTTTAAAAGTTAAGCCAGTGAGGCAGTTTGAGTGGTTTTTCTACCCTAGGAGGGTTTTCCACTCGGTAATTCTTCTTGTGTTGATGTCTTGTATAATTTCTTGTGTTGATGACTTGCATAATTTCATGTGTCCTATATAATTGAAGATTTGGTGAATGTGTTTTTGATAATTGATTCAATTCAGACAAATCTTATTGACAATTTTTAAAAAGAAGATAAAAATTGGTTTGTGTGTATCAACACTGATTCACCCCCCCTCTCAGTGTTGATTGTACTCCTACAATTGGTATCAGAGCCTAGGTTCCCTTTAGAAGCTTAATCAGCTTGGGTAGGTTCTGTGAGTCGAGTACCATGGGTAAGTGCAAAAGAAATAGAGAAAAGAAAAATGTCAAGCCTCTTGTTGATCAAAATGTTCAATTAGTTGATAAAAATGTTTCACAAGTTGAATCAGTGCAAGAGTTTTCTAGAGTTTCTATGTTTGATGGTTTAGATTTTTCAGTGTGGTATGTTAGAATGCAAGTATATTTATCCTCTCTAGGATATGGTGTTTTGATGTCAGTTGAGAATGGGTATTGTGTTACTGCGAATGACAAAGAAGCTCTTGAATGTAATCATATTGCAAAGAAGGCCATATTATCTGCTCTATCTAATGATGTTTCTTGTAAAGTTGAACAGTGTGAAACAACTTAGGACATGTGGAAGAAATTGATAAGAATCTATCAAGATGATGGTGTAGAAGAGGACAATTTAGAGTCTAAAGAAAGTGACCATGAAAGAAGACAATCACATGAAGAAGTTGAGACTCAATCAAATTTAGGAGAATATTATCATTAGGAGTATGATGAACAAGAATATGAAATTGACATAGAAGGAGAGCTCATATGTGCTCTGAGTGAACTCAAGAGATATAAAAAGGAGTACCAGAGATTAATGTGGCAGCTACAACAAGAAAAAGACTTCAAAAACAAAGCTCTTACAGACCTTGAAGATGCTAGAAACTTGATTATAGACTTGAGAAATCAAGCAAGTGAATCAGACAAATTGATTGTCAGTTTGATGACAAAAGTTGAGGAAGTTAAGAGGATATCTAAAGTTACAAAGTTTGAGTTGGAAGATAGTCTCTTTAAGAAAAGATCTTGAGGATGTTAAGAAGCAGTTGGAAAATAATTTGAAATTTGGAGAGAGCACAAGTAAGTTATATGAAATGTTGGGTAAACAAAAACTACATGGAGACACTACTGGACTTGGTTATGAAAAGAGTCAATCCTCTAATGTTATAGAGATTCCTAGAAGAAAAATTGATCAGCCTGCTGCTCCTGAAAGAAAAGTGAACAATCAAAGAAGAAGAATTGCTCCTATAAGACAAGCATACATGTACAGGTATAACTATTCATTTAATGGTTATTGTTATACCTATAATCATTTTGGACATAAAGCAATTGATTGTAGAAGGAATACTAACCTTGTTTGTTACAAGTGTAATAATGCTGGTCACATTAAAATAAATTACAAAATGAATAGAAGGTATGATCCTGCTTGGAAGCATAACATAAATACTCAAGGGATGTTAAGGAGGTATTATCAATCATTTGATTATGATTATAGTATAATTTGTTATAATTGCAATTCTCCTGGTCACAAAGCATATAGTTACAAAAGGTTTGAAATAATTGCACTATCTAATTAAGGTTTGGAAGTAGAATCATAGTCAAGATAAGTCAAATACTAAATTTGTGCATCTTGCACAAGTCATTTCATCTGTTGCATAACATAGCATGAAGTAAGGGGGAGGTGTCAAATGCTCTATCAATTAACCCCAAGAAGTTTCAAGAAGGAGATCATTTGATATGATGATCTGGTCATGTCTATCATTCTTGCCATTCTTATGAAATAGTTGATGATGATGTTGCTAACTAAGTTGATTTTTAGTGTATTTCAGTGATATAGGTGATCATTGGCTCATTATACTTTCAAGATATTGAAAAGGTTTTTTAGGAGTTCAATGCACAAATTGTTAGACAAATGATCCTGATCATGTTGTTGATTACAAAGGTTGAATTTTCATGGTATTGCAATCCAAAATGTTCTTGAAATTTGTTGATGCAAGAAGAACTTGTTAATGCAGTTGGTTTGTTGGTATGCAAAATTGATGGGCTGATTTGGATTTTAGAGTCAAGTGGCATTACAATATATATTAGATTTGACATTGTGTTGCAAAAGTGTCATATGCAGGATCAGCCTGGTATAGTCTTCATTCTTTTTATCATGTATTGGAGCTTTCGGGTGGATTGGAGATAGTACCAAAAGAAGATGGTCAACTGGATGTCAAGTCATGCTCATATAGAAGTCTAACATGTTTCTTTGATGGTTTTCATCATTAATATGTTTCAGGGAGGTATGTACAAATTGTGTGGTTCTAGTTTTGAAGTGGTATCAGGTATGTGCTTCAAGCTATAACATCTAGAGATACTTATGAAATTGATGGTGGTGCCTTGTTTTTCTTCAATTTCATCAGTTAATCAGAGGCAAGTAAGAGTCTTAAATCAGTTATGGAAGATGATAATGGTAATGTTCAAGTACTAGTTGAGATTGTGTGTACTATATTTCTTTTCTGCATGATTGAGTTGTCACTATCATGGAAGATTTGAAAATATCTTATCAAAAGTGGTCATCTTGTGTTGGGAATTGTGTGATGAGGAGTCTTCATGATTTATGATTTCTTTTCATAGTGTTCAAGAAGTTGGTATTTGGTTGTAGAGATAGTCATCTTCATCCTCATATTGGTATTGTGTCAAGAAGTGATAGTTACTCTTGTTAGTGATTGGCAGTGATATTTATGAGCAATGATTTGTTTGTGTACTTCAACATAGAGGGAGCAAATAGTTTTGTGTCTTTGTCATCATATGTCAAAAAGGGGGAGAAAGAGAAATTGCATCATGAAGTTTTGCCATCAATGACAAAGGGGGAGATTGATGGTGACTGGTTGTCATTGATGTCAAAAAGGTCACTTCAATGTTAAGTCACAAGGAACATACAGAGAAATTTTGCAGATGTCAGATGGTCATAGTGTTGGTGCTTAAGGTTCTCATTACATATCAAAAAGCTTAAGTTTCTCATTTCATGTCAGGAATTATGAATCATCTGTTCATGAAGTGATGTTCAGAGTTGGTATAGCATAAACTCATCTCATGTTTATTCAAGGTCAAAGGTTGATATCATGGTTCATGCTTTAAAGGTTCACATAATTTCCAAAGAGTGAAAAAAATCACAAAAGATAGGTTGTATTTCAAGATTGTTGCAATAATTCATCTTGTTTAGGTTGTATTATCATATTGATCCTCAGTAATATGAGAAGCAAGGTGTGCAAAAGAGCTTGATATATTGCATTCACAGGAATTCATGAGGTGGTTGATCAGATGTTATATAAGGTGGTTGGTATGTTTGGTGGTTTAATGTTTTGAGTTGTAATGATGCATTCCATATGTCCTTCCTCTATATAGAATTCCTTATCCTTTTCATTTGCTTACTCTATAATAGGGTGTCTATGTGATTAAGGGCTTTTTGGTTATATCTTCATTATCTATGCTTTCAAAAACCTTAAACCCTAGAAACTAAGTTATAAACCTTAAAGCTTTCTCTAAGTTGAAGAAGACATAAAGCCCTCATTTGATTGTATTACATTATTTCTATTTTTGTATTGACCTATTGTCATAGGTCATGCCACTTAAGTCTACCTTGTAAAGGGTTTGTTAAACATTCATCCACCAGCTCCTCCACCTTGTATAACCTGCTTCACCGGTTGCCTCATAAGAAGTATGAGTGATAAATTTAAATCAACGGTCTTATTTAAATGTTCAATCATCCTCGCTGGGAGCACCATGTCTTTATGACAATTAATGTGGTTTCAAAATATTAGAAACTTTATTCTATCGGCCTATGTCTATATGACAATTAAAAAAAAAGATGATGTTTTATATGCAAAGGCCCATCATAAGTTTTTTTTAAAAAACACTTCTTCCTCTCACGAATAATGTGGGCTTTTTAAAAAAGTTTCTTTTAAGTCTTTTTAATCTCCTTTAAATAAGATATTTTTAGAGTTTTTAAAAATCTCTAATTTTTAAAAAAGTTTTCAAAGCTTTTTGAGGATATTTTAGAGTTTCAAAAGCTCTATTTTTTAAAAAAATTTTAAAGTATGTTTTTTTTTGAGAATTCTTTTTGGTGGCAGATTTTGTGGACATCGTTAAGAGATTTATTTCTATTCTTGTGGAGAGATTTTTTGAAGTGAAGATTATTTTTTTGGAAGAAATTTTTTTTCTTCATGCAAGTGATTGTTTTTGACAAGAGGAGAATATGAAGAGTAGTGAAGAGTGAAATTTTGCAAGTACATTGTGATTTTTTATTGAAGATATTTTTGAGATGAATTTTGCAGAGAGAAGAATTTCAAAAAGAATGATCATAGATGATCTTGCAGGATAACAATGATGCAGAGAGGAAAATATATTTGCATATGTTTTTATTCTTCCAGGTTGAAGAATATCTTATGATGGGAATGGAAATGAATTTTCTTCAAAGGAATATGAAGAGACTTCTTTCATATGATCATAGAGATTTTATTTTCTCCTACAAGGGAAGATTAAAAATATTATTGTTGAAGACATTCAATTTAATGAAGATGAAATTAAATAGGTGGAACATATTTTTGAAAAGAAGAAAATGAAAGTGAAATTGAAAAAGTAGAGAAGAGTTGAATGTGAAAGGTTATATGATATTTAATGACATTACATATGCTTTGATCATATGGTTTTGTGTGCAGATGAACATAAAATGAGGAAGATAATTTGATACAGTTGTAATGAATGTGAACCAATATGAAGATAACTTGTATAACACAGATTGAATAAAATCAAGTATGAAGATAATATGCAATTGAATGTGTAGAGATAATCTAAATCAAGTGAATTGATTGAGCATCAAATGTAGGTTGAAAACATACACATGGAGAAATTATAAATGGAGTTTGTATTATGCAAAGATGGGATAATGAATTGAATGGAAACAGAGTAACCCTCTAATTTTGCTTATCTTTTCTAATGGTCATTGTGTTTGCCAGTGAGGCACAGTATGCTAGTGAGGCTTGTAGGTCTGTGAGACCTTTCAGTTGTCCGTGAGACACAATTTTCAGCCAGTGAGGCCTTGTAAAGAAGTTTTTAAAAGTTAAGCCAGTGAGGCAGTTTGAGTGGTTTTTCTACCCTAGGAGGGTTTTCCACTCGGTAATTCTTCTTGTGTTGATGTCTTGTATAATTTCTTGTGTTGATAACTTGCATAATTTCATGTGTCCTATATAATTGAAGATTTGGTGAATGTGTTTTTGATAATTGATTCAATTCAGACAAATCTTATTGACAATTTTTAAAAAGAAGATAAAAATTGGTTTGTGTGTATCAACACTGATTCCAATCCCATCTTAGTGTTGATTGTACTCCTACAAATGATTTGGGAATGCATGTGACATTTGACTAGCATAGGTGCAGATTGGTGAGAGGGAACTTGGTGGTAGCGAAATGGAAGAGATTTAGAAACTTGTTTAAGCTTGAAGCCACTACAGTTTGTAATGCCTCTTATGTTTCTAAGGCTTTTAAAAACACTTGTATGTTGTGGCACTGCAGATTGGGCCACACAAGTAATAATGTACTAAAAACTATTAAGAATAAAGAATTATTAGATGGTTTCTCTTATTTTGATGAGCTAGCTTATGACGCCCCTTGAGTTTCATTCGATTTCAGGCCATGTGAAGATTATCCTGCAATATGCGAAGAATTTGATCTTGGGTTCAGAGAACCGTGTTGACTGCCTGAACTAGTGAACAACTGGGGTTGTATGGAAGGAGCACTGGTGGTGCCTGACCATAGACTGCTTCATATGGAGTCATTTTAGATGCAGTGTGGTAGGAGATATTGTACCACCATTCAGTGAGCAGAAGCCACTTTGCCCCATGATGCTGTTGTTCTAAAGTGAAGCAATGAAGATAAGTTTCCAAACATTTGTTGACAATTTCAGTCTGACCATCTGTTTGTGGGTGGTACCCTGAACTCATCTTTAGTTTAGTGCCAGTGTGTCGAAATAGTTCTGTCCAAAAATGACTGGTGAAAGTTGCATCATGATCTGAGACAATGGAAGAAGGGATGCCATGAAGATGAAAGATTTGGTCCATGAAAATTTGTGCGATCGAGGAGGCAGTATAGGGATGGATGAGGGCACAAAAATGACTATGTTTGGAGAGGCGATCAACCACAACCAAGATCACTATCTTCCCACCAAATTTAGGGAGCCCCTCAATGAAATCCATAGAAATATCTGTCCAAATCCGTGTAGGGATGGGTAAGGGTTCGAGCAATCCAGGAAGGAGTGTCGTTTCACCCTTGTTGTGTTGGCAGGTATCACATTCAGCCACCATCTATTGAATTTCCCTTTTCACTCCCTTCCAATAGAAGTTACGCCATGCCCGCTCATAAGTATTGAGGAACCCAGAGTGCCCTATTGATGGAGAAGCATGGAGTTCATAGAAGACAGCTTGGTGAAGATCTGTGACCTGGGGAAGCACCAAACAACCCTTGTATCTCAGAGAAGCACCATCCCAAGAGTAATGCAGTACAACAAAAGGGTTATTGGCCAATTGTTGGATGATTTGAGATAATGAAGAGTCATTCATAGCCCTACTGAACAGATTCCAACCAATTTGGAACAGGCATAGAAATAGCTGAAAGAGAAGCTTGATCATCAAATGTGCGAGAAAGAGCATTCACCACAATATTGTCCTTACCCTTCTTATATGTGATCTCATAGTCATAACCCATGAGTTTGCTAACCCATTTCTATTGTTCTGGGAAGGAGACCTATTGTTTGAGGAAATATTTTAGACTCTGGTGATCAGTCTTGACACAGAAATGATTCCCTAGTAGGTATGGCTGCCACTTTTGCACTGCATCCAAAATAGCCATCATTTCCTTCTCATATGTAGAGAGTACTAAATGCTTACCAGAAAGGGCTTTCTGGTGAACGCAATGGGATGTTCATCTTGAAGGAGAATAGCACCAAGTCCATTTCCGCAAGCATCACTCTAAATAGTGAATGCCTTGGAAAAATCTGGCATAGCTAGAACAGGTGTAGTACACATAGCTTGTTTCAGTTTTTCAAATGCACACTCAGCAGCATGTGTCCATGTAAAAGCATCCTTTTTCAACATAGCTATTAATGGAGCTGTAATCTTCCCGTAATCCTTGACAAACTTGTGACAGTAGCCAGTTAGTCCTAGAAAACCATGGAGGCTTTTGAGTGTCTGAGGATGCGGCCAATTTTTCATGGCATCTATTTTGGCAGGATCCACTCGAACCCCTTGGGTTGAAACAATATGCCCGAGACACTCCACTTCCTCCTGTCCAAACACACATTTAGACTGTTTTGCACATAGATGATGATCACAGAGAAGTTGTAGAACAAGATCCAGATGTTGGAGATGCTCAGCCCATGTTTTACTATAGACGAGGATATCATCAAAGAAGACTAGAATGAATTTCTGCAAGTATGGCTGAAATATTTTATTCATCAATGCCTGGAATGTGGAAGGAGCATTAGTGAGGCCAAAGGGCATGACTAAAAACTCATAGTGGCCATCATGCGTGCGGAAAGATGTTTTAGGCATATCATCCTCATGAACCCAAATTTGGTGATACCCAGAATGAAGATCCAACTTGGAGAAAAAATGAGCACTATGAAGCTCATCAACAACAGGAATTAGAAACTTATCCTTGTTTGTGATGTGATTAAGTGCTCGGAAGCCAATGCACAGGTGCCATGACCCATCTTTTTTTTGGACAAGAAGAACTGGTGAAGAAAAAGAACTGGTACTAGGGTGAATAATACCTTGCTTCAGTAAGTCCCGAATGAGCATCTCAATCTGTATCTTTTGGTGAAATGGGTAGTGGTAGGGCTTGATGTTGGGAGGAATGCTTCCAGGAAGGAGCTGAATATGATGGTCCTCTGGTCATGAAGGTGGTAATCCCACTGGTTCAGCAAAGACACATGCATATCTATCCAAAATTTGTTGTACATCAGAAGGAGTAGTGGAGACCACTGATGGTTGTATTTGAATGGAATGGAGCTGAGAAATGACACCATGTGAATTCTTCTTGAGGAGCTTTTCCATGTGATGTGAACTGATGATGCTAAGAGACCTTGGTTGTAAGCCTTTCAATGTGTGTTTTTGCCCACTGTCTGAAAATTGCATCCAAAGTTCAGCAAAATCCCATAAGATGGATCCAAGTGTGCATAACCATTGAGTGCCCAAAACCACATCACATCCACCTAAGGGCAAGGTAAACATGTCAGAGCACAGGTTATAATCTCCAATAGAGATACACACATTGTGACACTTCCCTTTGCAAGGTAATGTGCCCCATTGGCAATGATGACTTCAAATCTGGAGCAAGGATAGACAAAACAATTAGCCTGTTTGGCGATTCGAGGGTCAATGAAGTTATGAGTGCTACTAGAATCAATGAGAATTGTAATAGGGAGCTTCTTGAAGTAACCCTTGACCTGCATGGTTTGTGGGGTGGTGACTACTGCTAAAGCATGAAGAGAGATCTCTGGGTGGTCTTCCTGAGAAGCAGGGTCAGCAAGCGGCTGCTGAGTATCAACCTAATCATCCATTATATCATGAGCATCTGTAAAAAATTTAGTTTCAAGTGGAGAATCCACATCTAAGAGATAGAGCTTTTTCTCAACACATCTATGTCCCTGAGTGAATTTCTCATCACAATTATAACAAAGCCCTTTTTCTCTATGTGCCCGCATCTCTGTTTTAGTTAATTGCTTTATAGGAGTTGTTCTAGGAGATGGCATTATTTGAGGTCATTGGGAAGCTATATTTCTAAATGGAACAAAATTGGATTACGAGCGCTATTGAGCTTGTTAGATTTAGGATAGACAACTGAGAGGGGGGGAGTGAATCAGTTGTCCAAAACTTTCTTCCAATTAAACACTTAAATCCACTTTATAATTCAATAGCATAATAATAAATCAATCATGGAAATACAATGCATTAAATCAAGAGAAGAAACACATTAACACATGAGACACCAAGATTTTGACGTGAAAAACCCGGTTAAGGGAAAAACCATGGGGTGACTAACCCAAGATTGTATTCTCTATTAGAAGAATAGAAAGAACAAAATGGCACATGCCAATTAGGGCTCATTGCCTGACCACACTGCTCACAAGAGGCTCACTCCCTACAGGAGACACACTGTTTACAAAATAATAAGTATTACATACTTGAACTAAAGAATAGCATCTTCACCATGCTTGAGTCAGGTCCATTTAATCCCAATACTTCTGCTCTACCTTTCACACTTCTCCTCTCTACCACACTCTCATCTCCACAAGATACACTTTGGAATGACTTTACAATTCCTTATTTATATAAGACATCGACTTAGGAATGATCATCTAAGTTGGCAAACATTACAGAGAAATACATAAATACAACATGACTAATTACAAAAAGACTTTACGCGGATCAACACACTGTCGGCCACACAGATCTGAGACTTCAATCTTCATTTAGGAACACGTCAATCTTCATTTAAGAACACGCCAATCTTCACATAACATCTTCAAGATCATCCATAGGATGTGTAACTCATCCGGTCGACCAGACTTAGGAAGAACATCATCATCTAGAAGTTATTCTTCAATTGCAAACTCAAACTCCAATGAGGATCACCAACACGAACTGGACATGATCCAAAGACCTCCACAAGCTTGCCTGAATCACCAAGAACATCCACACTACATCTACTTACTAAAATCCTTATCTCCTTCATCCAGAACCTCAAGAACACAGTCTGTCATCTCGGTCATAATGGAATAGATGCTTGCAGACCTCTAGACCATGACCCAATTGAGTTGTCAATTCACATTGACTTCCTAAACACTTCACCAAATCTACAGAACAAGATATTGCATTTCCAGATCTCACCGGATCTATCTATATCACTCTGTTGCCTTTGAACACCTGCGAAAACTGGTTTTACTTGAGCAGCCATAACTTCTTCAGATCTTCATGCAGACCTCTGAAATCTTTACCGGATCATCTTAAGACACATATCTACAAACCCTTTGAAGCACATCCTCTGATCTTCATCTTAGCTAGGATCTTTAGCTCACTATCTTCACTGTTCTTCGCTATTCCTGATTAGGACTACTTTTCTCAATATCCTCAGCACACAGCTCATCCAATCCTTATCATCAATGCAACAGGAGTATGTTGACATCAATGACAACATCGGTTAGTCCCATACTTGCAAGAATCTCCCCCTTTGTCATTGATGGCAACATATGATGTGAAAAACTGTTTTAACCATCAAGACAAGAACTTTTCTTTCTAACACAACTCCCCCTATCAGCAACAACCATTCACATGTCTTCTCTCCCCCTTTGAGATCAATGGCAAAGGGCACATACTTGCAACTCCAACACTTCAGAATCATACCAGTTGTTCCCCTGAGTAGCAGCTCCCCATCATCAATCCAGACCACAAGATATGACTGTGATATCCACCGGATTGATGCACATCAGTGCACCTTAGTTCATCACTGGAGGGGTAATAACCCCTAACTTCTCCTTGAGATACTCAAAAGAGTCCTTAGGTAGAGGTTTAGTAAAGATATCTGTAACCTGATCCTTGGAAGGCACAAACTCCAATTTGATTCATTCTTGTTCACTTGCTCTCTCAAAAAGTGAAACTTGATGGATATATGTTTGGTCTTTGAATGCAACACCAGATTCTTTGAAATATTTATTGCACTTGAATTATCATAGAAGATTGTGATAGGTTCCTCATACTCCACTCTGATGTTTCTTAGCATTTTCTTCATCCACAAAACTTGAGTGCAACTACCTGCTGCTGCAATATATTCTGCTTATGTAGTGGACATAGATATTGCCTCTTGTTTCTTTCTCAGCCAAGAAACCAATCTTTTTCCCAAAAAGAATGCTCCACCACTGGTACTCTTCCGGTCATCCACATCTCCTGACCAATCTGCATCTGTATATGGATGAAGAGAGAAATTATGATCTCTAGGATACCACAAACCATACTCAACTATCCCTTTTAGATACCTAAAAATCCTCTTGATTGCCATGACATGAGATTCTCTAGGATCAGCTTGGAATCTAGCAACAAGACCAACAACATTCATAATATCAAGTCTAGTTTGAGTGAGATACAACAATCCTCCAATCATTGACCTGTACTTTTTCTGATCATCCTTAGGAGAGTCATCATCTTTTCTCAATTTACATCCAGTTGCCATGGGAGTACTCATTGGTTTTGATTCTTCCATCCCAAATTTCTTCAACAATTCTTTCACATATTTGGTCTGAGAAATGAAGATTCCTTTCTTAGTTTGAATGATTTGCAGACCCAAGAAGAAATTCATTTCCCCAAGCATGGACATCTCAAATTCACTTTTCATTTGATTTGCAAAAGTTTTGCACATACTATCTCTTCCTCCAAAAATGATATCATCAACAAATTCTTCAACAATCAAGATAGTTTCACGATCAATTTTGAAGTACAAATTATTACTATCAACAGTACCTTTGTTGAAACCAATCTTCAAAAGATGCTTATCTAATCTTTCATACCAGGCTCTTGGGGCTTGCTTGAGTCCATACAGTGCTTTCTTCAACTTGCAAACCATATCACCATGATCAGACAATTGAAATCCATCTGGTTGCTTAATGTATACTTCTTCTTCCAAGTCACCATTCAGGAAGGCAGATTTGACATCCATCTGATATACTTTGAAATCCTTGAAGGTAGCAAAAGCAAGAAATAATTTGACTGCTTCAATTCTTGCCACTAGAGCAAAAGTTTCTTCAAAATCAACTCCTTCTATTTAAGAGTAACCCTTGCAGACCAATCTGGCTTTATTTCTGATTACTTCACCAACTTCATTCAGTTTGTTCTGGAAGACCCATTTGGTTCCAATCACATTCTTGTTTTTAGGTCTGGGAACAAGATCCCAAGTGTGATTTTTCTCAATTTGCATCAGCTCTTTCTCCATTGCTTTAGTCCAATTTTCATCAGTGTAAGCTTCATTCACTGTCTTAGGTTCAATTTTTGAAATCAGACAATACTCTTGTGAATTTTGAGCAATCCTTCTTCTTGTTTGTACACCTTTGCTTTTATCACCTATGATCTGATCTTTAGAGTGATTCAGTCTTACATACCTGGGAACTTTGGGAGTTTTTTGCACTTCTGATTCTTGAACAGGCTCATTCAAACTTGTCTCTTCTTCTTGATTTACCGGATCGGTTTGAATCTAAATTTTAGAAGGGGCTTGGACTCCTTGGATCAAAACATCATTCTAATCATCTTCATCATATTCATAAAACCATGAGGGTTTTTCAATACCTTCATCAACCTTCACATTTGTACTTTCTATAATCTTTCTCAATCTTTTGTTGTAACACCGGTATGCTTTGCTTTGAGTAGAATAACCCAAGAATATTCCTTCATCACTTCTAGCATCAAATTTGCCTAGATCTTGATCTCTTTTAATGCAACATTTGCTACCAAAGACTCTAAAATACTTCATAGTAGGAGTGATGCCAAACCAGAATTCATAAAGAGTCTTACTAGTATTGCTTCTAATTTGAACTCGATTAAGAGTGTAGACTGCAGTGCTCACAGCTTCTCTCCAGTAGATCTGAGGAACATTTTCTTCCATCATCATGGTTCTAGATGCTTCTTGGATGGTCCGGTTCTTTCTTTCCACTACTCCATTCTGCTGTGGAGTCCTAGGAGCAGACAATTGTCTTCTTATTCCATGCTTCTCATAGAATTCTATGAACTCACCGGATGTGAATTCTCCACCTCTATCAGACCTTAGACATTTTATGTTCAATCCGGTTTCATTCTCCACCATAGCCTTGGATATTTTGAATTTCTCAAGAGCCTCTGATTTCTCCTTCAGAAAAGTTACCCACATCATCCGAAAGTAGTCATCAATTAATAGGATGAAGTATCTATCACCTTGAACATTCTTGATTCTTGCCAGACCACATAGGTCAGTATGAACTAAGTCCAGTAATCTAGTAGAAGACTGTTCCTTACTTTTGAATGTGACTCCGCTCAGCTTACCCAACTGACATTCTTTGCACAAGCTATTAGTAGGTTTCACAAGTCTTGGAAGATCTCTTACAACCTGAGTGTTGCTTATCTTTTGATATTATAAAAATTCACATGACACATTCTCCTATGCCACAACCAACTCTGATCAACTTGAACAAATAAGCAACTTTTACCAGTACCAACCAAGTGGAAGATATTACCTTTAGTTTGAGTACCAGATGCAATCTCTATTCTAGAACCTTCAAAGATCTTGCATTTTCCATTTTTGAATCAGAGATAATAGCCTTTGTCCACCAACTATCCAACACTGAGAAGATTGTGCTTCAATCCTTCAACATACAGTACATTACTAGTTTTGTTCTTTCCATCAAAAGAAATAGTTCCTCTACCTCTGATTCTGCCAACAGAATTATCACCAAATTTTACCACTCCTCCTTCATACCTTTCCAAATCTATGAACTTATTTTTGTCACCTGTCATATGGTGAGAGCATCCACTATCAATGACCCAATCATCCTTTTCTTCAACTTGGATAGCCAGAGCTTTTTCTACAATTTTATGATTAGTAGATTCAGAGGGCATTGGATCTTCTTCCTTGATGGCAATAAACACCCAGTCACTTCCGGATTTGTTTCCTATTTCTGATTCATCATCTATTACTCCTTCATTATCATCATCTTCATGAACATAGTAACAATTCTTCTGGAACCTTGATCTCTTAGGGTTTGGCCTTGAAAATCTTTTCGGACACCTTGAGGCAAAATGACCAATCTTATTGCAGTTAAAACACTTAAAAGGCAATTTCCTTTCATACTTACCAGATCCTCTTGGTAGTCTTTTTGCAATAAGTGCTTCAAGTTGAGCAGCTTCTGCTTCTTCTTCTTCCAGGTCCTTTCTTGCTTTTTCATACCATGATAGTTTCCTTGAAGAGTTCTCCCCCATATCAAACCTTTGTTTTCCTTTCACAGAGGCACTAGCTTTGAATGCAGATTCAGTCTTGGGAGGGGCATCTCCAAACTCGGTCAATTCAAATGCAACCAATTTACCAACCAATTGATCTCTTGTGACACCTGAATGGGCTCTGAATTCTTCAATGGCATTAACCTTGTATTTGTAAGAATTAGGAAGAGATCTGAGAACTTTGCCAACAATCTCATCTTCATCCAAGACTCCACCAGCACATCTAATGCCACACACAAGCTCATTTACTCTGGGCATAAATGTAGTGATATTTTCATCTTCTCTCATCTTCAGGTTTTCAAATTTTCCTTTTAAACTATGTAGCTTGGCACATTTCACATACTTGTCTCCTTCATGCAGAAGTTCCAATTTTTGCCAAATCTCATATGCAGTTTTTAGATCAACAACATTTGTCAGTTCTAAATTAGATAAGGCACTTAGAAGAGCTTCTTTAGTTCACAGATTGTCTTCAGCATCTCTAATTTCATTAACAGATCTCAGACCATTCTATGGAGGAGTATACTTCTTTGAAGCCATGGTCCAATACTGCATTCCCATATATTGTAAGTGACATTCCATGCGACTTTTCCAAAGAGTGAAATTGGTTCCATCAAACTTCAGGCTATCCTTCTTGTAGGATGACATCCTAGATCTCCTCAAGTAGTTAAGCTCTTTTAGAGGAACTTAGCTCTGATACCAATTGTTAGATTCGGGACAGACAACTAAGGGGGGGTGAATCAGTTATCCAAAACTTTCTTCCAATTAAACACTTAAATCCACTTTGTAATTCAGCATTATAATAATAAATCAATCATGGCAATACAATGCATTAAATCAAGAGTAGAAACATATTAACACATGAGACACCAAGATTTTGACATGGAAAACCTGGTTAAGGGAAAAACCACGGGGTGACTAACCCAAGATTGTATTCTCTGTTAGAAGAATAGAAAGAACAAAATGGCACATGCCAATTAGGGCTCACTGCCCAAGCACATTGCTCACAAGAGGCCCACTGCCTACAGGAGACACACTGTCTACAAAATAATAAGTATTACATACTTGAACTAAAGAATAGCATCTTCACCATGCTTGAGTCAGTTCCATTTAAGCCTAATACTTCTGCTCTACCTTGCACACTTCTCTCTACCACACTCTCATCTCCACAAGATACACTTTGGAATGACTTTACAATTCCTTATTTACACAAGACATCAACTTAGGAATGATCATCTAAGTTGACAAACATTATAGAGAAAATACATAAATACAACATGACTAATTACAAAAAGACTTCACGCGGATCAACACACTGTCGGCCACATAGATCTGAGACTTCAATCTTCACATAACATCTTCAAGATCATCTGCAGGATGTGTAACTCATCCGGTCGGCCAGACTTAGGAAGAATATCATCATCTAGAAGTTATTCTTCAATTGTGAGCTCAAACTCCAATGTAGACCACCAACATGAACTGGACATGATCCAAAGACCTACACAAGCTTGCCTGAATCACCAAGAACATCCACACTACATCTGCTTACTGAAATCCTTATTTCCTTCATCTAGAACCTCAAGAACACAGTCTGTCATCACTGTCATAATGGAATAGATGCTTGTGAACCTCTAGACCATGAACCAATTGAGTTGTCAATTTACATTGACTTCCTACACACTTCACCAAATCTGCAGAATAAGATATTGCATTTCCGGATCTCACCGGACCTATCTGTATGACTCTGTCACCTCTGAACACCTACCAGAACTGGTTTTACTTGAGCAGCCACAACTTCTTTAGATCTTCATGCGGACCTCTGAAATCTTTATCGGATCATCTTAAGACACATATCTACAAACCCTTTGAAGTGCATCCTCTGATCTTCATCTTAGCTAGGATCTTTAGCTCACTGTCTTCACTGTTTTTCTCTATTCTTGATTAGGACTACTTTTCTCAATATCCTCAGCACATAGCTCATCCAATCCTTATCATCAATGTAACAAGAGTATGTTGACATCAATGACAACACCAGTTAGTCCCATACTTGCAACAGAGCTGTGATCTTATCCTCCACCAACTTAGCCAACCCTAAGGCTTCCATCATTGTGCTTGGACGAAACATTTTAACCTCAGAGCGAATTGTATCCTTTAGACCACTGACAAAATAACTCCTAAAGAAATCATTAGACAATCCCTCTATGTGATTGGCCATTTTTTCAAACTCTGTTTGATATTCTTTCACAGTGCATGTTTGGCGTACTTTAGTGAGTGCTCCTGTGAAGTCATCAAAAGCACTAGGGCCAAATCATTGCAAAATGAGTTTGCAAAAATCTATCCATTTTGGCTCTTCATGAGCCTTGATGTACCAACAAAACCATTGCAGGGCTTCATGTTCCAAATGAAAGGATGCAAGGTGGACTTTATTTACCTAAAAAGTATTATGCAGATTGAAATATTGTTCATCCTGGTATATCCATCTAGTTGGATCATCACCATTGAAGTGAGGAAAATCAAGCTTTGGCCCATGAAAATTGTTGGAAGAAGAGAACCCAGTGTTTGTAGAAGAGTTTGGCTATCGTCTATTATTCATGGCTGAATGCTGAAGATAGAGGCCGAGGATTTTTTCATCCAGATCTTGGAGTTTGGTCTTGAGAGCTGCAAGTTCCTCCATGTTTTTCACTCCTGCGCGGGTGACAACCATAACTAGGATTTTTTTTTTGGGAATGGGTAGAAAAGAGAAAACATAAACTTTTTTAGTAAGGGAAAATTTGGATTTGGGAAAAACTCTAATGGGTAATTGGGGTTTGACTAGGTTTTGGACACTTTCTAAGGGACAGGGAAGTAGAAAATGGGGATTTCAGAAGCGGGGTGAATGAATGGGAAAATTTGTCCAAGAGGGACAAAGGAGAAGAAATAGGAAATGAACACTGTGGCAAAATTTGAAGGCTATTGGGTGAGAATCGAAGAAGTTATGGAAAACCCTAAAAATAGACAAATATGGGATTTCTGGCTTCGATAAGTGGAATTTGGGATAGGGACCTCAAGGAATGAAATATGCAGAATGGAATTTTAGGGGATCTAGTGGAGTTTGAGGGAAAACAACGCTAAAGAAAGGAAGATATGGTGAAAAAATAAAAGAAAATTTCTTTTTTTGGGAAATGATCTGCAACGGGATCTGAAACAGCTCTAGACAGATTCAATCTGTGATTTTTCAGTTGTCAATAGATCTGGGCCCTAGGTATTTTTAGCTTCCTAAAGTTTTAGGGGATTCACTTGGCTACCAATGCTATCTAATAGCTTGCGTATTGGGGCAGTACCCCTCACTCCACGGCTTAGGTAAAACTGATAACCGCTTTGCCACAAACGATAGCTCTTGGTTTACCTCACAGATGGGAACCAGTTAATCTAATAGGGGCTATTGTCCTTTTCACTGGTAGGTCCTCTCAATGGGCTAGCTACTTCGGGGTTCCTGTGGTACTCCTCATAATGAGTTTTAGGGCTATGCCCAGGCACTTCCCACAGTTAAGCAGATAGGGATTATTCCCTAATCTGAACCTGCAATTGAAATGAGCAATACAAATGCAAAAAAAAAAGAACTACTGTAATAATCGCAATGCCTAGAGGCCACTGCGAAAAACAATTTGGTAGAAATTCCACCCAGGGAGCCCAAGAAAGCGCTCTGATACCAGATGAGAGGAACCTCCTACAACAATATAATGAAAAATGCTTGAATAACAGAAATAGATATGAATAGCAAAAACACAGAAGGAATTTATTGATCATAGGCCACTTTGAGGGGGAAACCTCCTTTGAGAAAGCTCAATACAATAAATTCGTGGATGCCTTCATTGGCCTCAACACGTACTTATATACTAAGTCTAATCTAAACAACTATTACTTCCCATGAATGTGGGATAATACAACATACTCACGGGATGACTTACAAAGCATATGCATCCAACAGTAATATACTAACAAAGTAAAGAGAAGGGTTAACATGGGTTCTTAACAGTAATTTAGATTTCCTTCATGTGTGTTTCAATGGTTTGCAGTGTTAGGATAGTCGCATGTGAAACTTATTGAACATAATTAAACTGCATCACACCACCTCAAATGAAATCAAACTCAATCCAAATTTCATGAATATGACTATCCTTAAATTGAATAAATTAGTTATGGCATGACAATCCTTTATGAGCACTTGGTCTTGATCTTCTTCAAACTTTCACCTTTTGTCTATATTGAAAAATCTCTAAAATAATCCTCTTAGAACCTTACAATAAAGTTAGGATTGTTATGACTGTTATGATTGCCCTCATAGCTTTGATAGTCTTATTTACATCTTAATATGACAATCATGTGTCCATGCGATGAACTTGTCTAGGACATCTTTTTGCAACACCCATCCTCACCTTCATTCTCATTGCAAAGATCAACAACACTCCTGAGCAAGGCATTTGTACCTATTCATGATTATCCTACTTGTGTTGGTTATGACAGTAGATTGTCTCCTTCTTCATAGTGGCCTTTATGGAAATTTAGCTTATGCACATGATTATCTACTTGAGTTTAGCATTGCCATATTAATGAGCCTTGACTTCAATAATTGTCTCTTGATATCCCTTCTTCACCCTCTACACTAATCCAAAGCATAATTTTGTCACTACTATTCACAACATATTTCATGAGACTATCTTCCTTTTTGCCATTGTTGTGACAATTAAAGCATGACTAGAGAGTAGTGGAATGACATCTCTTCTTAATTAAGATAGTCTTCTTCCTTATTTCACAAGCTTATAGGATCTCATGAGTCACTTGACCCATACTTCACTAGAATAATCTTGAGGCATGGAGAGATTTTGATGCAGAGTAGGGTGGATGATCACAAACTAACTCAACAACTCAAACTTTTCAAACTTAAAACCCTAATTTCATGGGTTTCTCTCACAATTCCCCAATTCCCCTAGTAGGACAACAAACAAGGTTCTTCCCACATTAATTTCAAAATAGACCCAATACCCCAAAACTGATCACCATTCCAAATACCCATTAAGCTGTTTGAAAATATATCCAATTTGCAAATATGGTTGTTTTGAAACAAACCCTTCAAATTTGGACTTTTACACTGCTAATTTGGCCTAAATAGGCTTAAACAACAAGGCAACAATATGAGTTTCAATCCCAAAGCTTCAACTCTTCATTCTAGAGCTTCTAACATGACATATGCGGTCTGTACACACAAATTTCAACCATTGACACAATCTACCAAAGATTATTCTACAAACCCTATCTCTTATACATCTTCTATACCTAAAACATGTGGTTTTATAGCTTAGGGAATCAACAAACTAGCACTTAACACCCTCCCCCTACTCCTGCAACATCAACAACACAAAACACTACCCATCTACTTCCATTCCATCGGTTCTCAGACCATTTCACCGGTGGAATGGCTCAAAACTTCACTGGTGTATTTAAACATTACACATCAAAACCAACTGCTTACAACTACTTTTCAAATCCCTTGACCGTTCAAATTCCTTCAAATGCAAAAATTGCAAAGTTGCTTTGACAACTTTTGCAACTTTTTGCAACATAGAGCAACTTTTACAAATTTTACCCAATTGAATCCATCATGACTCCAAACCACTTACAAATAATAAAAATGGTCTTAAAGACCTTATTACACACAAAATGACTTAAACACAAAACACCAAAATACTTAACACTTTTCAACTTTTCCACATTAAGACCTATGGTCCTCTGGACCAGATTTATTCATAGATAGGGTATTGACAATTTGCTAAACAATTTCAAAATGTTGGTTAGGACAGTCCCAAGCATGAAATTTTGATAGGTTGCCTTTTCACAATCAAATTTGAGATTGAGTTAAAAATTCCCGTCACCCCCATCACAAAATCCTCTCATCCCCATAAAAATATCCCCTTCCTATCACTATCCTTACACATACATAACTTAGGTCACTAAGGTAGGTCTAAGTTTAGAAGAAAATGTAGATTGGATTGTCTTTTGACTGACAATGTTGGTGCATAGTTATCATGTGAATAGTTATCATGTGCTTCACAACTCATTAGCAACCTTGCCAATCCATTAGAGTATGGATGGTTATGAAGATGTCCATTTTCAACTATTATGGAAGAGATATGCTGATGTAGAGTAGGGTATCAAAGATCAAACTCAATCAATCCTTGGCTAAAGTCTTAACACCTCAAACAAAGTGTTTTTCTTCACAATCTTCCACTATGCCTTGTAGGACAGCAAAATGGGTATTTTTGATATAATTTGAAGGAAACAACTCAAACCGATGAACTAAAAACTATTTTGAATACCTATTATCCTCTTACACAACATGCTTCAAATGCATATGGGGGTGTTTTGTAACACAAGGGTCAAAATAGGACTGTTATACTATAATTTAGGCCTAATTAGGCTAGTTTAGATGGGTCACCACAGGGTTTTCTAATCCCAGACTTCAAATCTTCAAATCAACTCCTCAGACACATCAAAGATGGTCTTCTCAAACATTTCCAACCATTACAAATCCTTTCCCAAGAGCTTTTCTACCAAACCTAACTCCTATGCATCTTATTTGCCCAAAATCATGAGTTTCCAGCCTAGGGCATCAACAAATCTTCACCAATCTTCATTCCCTTGCTCCTGCAACTTCAAGAACACAAAACACAACATGTCTACCCTCATTCCACTAGGTTTAAGGTTTATTCAATAGTGGAATGAGGAGAAATCCATTATTTCTTGTCAACACTCACCCTAGTGAGGGTTTCAAGTGGTTTGGAGAAAAAATGAGGAGATCATGGCCACAATACCATCAAGATATTGTGAATTTCAACAACAAATTTCCATCTATCCAAACCCTACCATCATACACACTCAAGAAGGCTTCAGTTTCATGCAATAGAAAGGTGCTAGGAGTGACATTTTGCATTCCATAGCTCATGGGGCTGAACGAACTGTGCCAACACGTCAGGGTGGGCAGGTAAATGCTAGGGGAGGTCTCATTTCATGTGCCAAGTGCCCCAATCATTCGGGACAGCAGGCTATCAACAAAGTCTCTTAAGATCCCTAAGATGAAAAAACTGCCAAACTTTGACAGAGCAGTTCTCAAAATTTGTGGCCACTGAGAACATTTCGTTTGGACCTATAGGTGCATGTGAAGTTCATCCACAATAACCTCTCTCAATTTTGGTCAACTCTAGTCCATTTGACCGTGCTGAAATTAAATGCATTCTTGCAAAATGCTTTAGTTTCATGCAGTAGAAAGATGCTAGGAGTGACATTTTACATTCCATAGCTTGTGGGGCCAAATGGACTGCGCCAACATGTTAGGGTGGGTGAGTAAATGCTAGGGGAGGTCTCATTTTATGTGCCAAGTGCCCCAATCATTTAGGGCAGCAGGGTATCGGCAAAGTCCCTTAAGATCCCTAAGATGAAAAACCTGCCAAACTTTGATGAAGTGGTTCTCAGAATTCATCATAGCTATGAATATTTCATTTTGACCTATAGCTGCATGTGGGATCTGTCTACAATAACCTCTCTCAGTTTCTTTCAAGTCTTGTCTATTTGACCGTGCCGAAATCAAATACATTCTTGCAAAATGCTTCAATTTCATGTAGTGGAAAGGTTGCTAGGTGCCATATTTTTTTTCCTTCTCATCATGGGGCTGAACTGACTATGCCAACATGTCGAGGTGGGTGAGTAAATGGTAGGGAAGGTCTCATTTCGGGTTGTAAGCTATCGATAAAGCAGAAAGTTTCTAACATTGAAATTTTGCATTCCATAGGTCTTGGGGGTGAAACGACTATGCCAACACATCTGGGTGGGTGGGTTAATAGTAGGGAAGGTCTCATTTCATGTGCCAAGCATCCCAGTCATTCTGGCCTGCAAGCTACCGACACCTAGCACCTTTCGTGTTTGTCGGTAGCTTGCAGACTGAAATGACTGAGACACTTTGTGCACAAAACAAGACCTCCCCTAGCATTTACTTGCCCACCCGGATGTGTTGGCATAGTTTCTTCAGCCCCACAATGAATAGAACAAAAAATATGGCACATAGCAACCTTTCCACTGCATGGAACTAAAGCATTTTGTAACAATGCGTTTGATTCTGACATGGTCAAACAGACAAGAGTTGAACGAAACTGAGAGAGGTTATTGTAGATGAACCCCACATACACATGTAGGTCCAAATGAAACATTTCCAGCTACCATGAATTTTGAGAATTGCTCTGTCAAAGTTTGGTAGTTTTTTCATCTTAAGGATCTTAAGGGACTTTGCCAGTAGCTTGCTGCCCCGAATGATTGGGGCACTTGGCACACAAAATGAGATCTCCACTAGAATTTAACCACCCATCCCGACATCTTGGTGTAGTTTGTTTGGCCCCACGAGCTATGGAATGCAAAATGTCACTCCTAGCACCTTTCTACTGCATGAAACTGAAGCCTTCTTGAGTGTGTATGATGGTAGGGTTTGGACAGATGGAAATTTGTTGTTAAAATTCACATCTTGATGGTATTGTGGCCATGATTTCCTCATATGACATGAAAAGAGCTATTCCATAACCTTTCTATCCCATAAACTTGATTATTATGATTAGAAGCATGGAAACAAACCCTACAAGAAATAAAGCAATGATTAGATCTCAATATGATCATGATATACCCAAGCATCTGTATTAGTCTAAATCATAAAATCTCTTCAAATAAAGATTGATCTGAGGGTTTGGTGAGTTTCCATTGGCACCCAAACCCTAGGTCTTCATTAGAAATCCTTGAATGCTAATTATTGCCATTATGCTTCTTTCTTATTAATTCTTACTAATCATGGTGAGTTGGTAAAATCTTGTTATATGTCATTGGAGAGGGATCCTTGGAGTTGGAACAGTTTTTTGGGACCTTGTTGAATGTGTCTGAGGTGTTGGAACAAGAATTGGGAAACCTTGAAGCCTTAAAGCCATTTGGTGTTATGCCTAGAGGCCTAATTAGGCCTAATTTGCAAAAGAACAGTCAATTTTTGGAGGGTTTCGTACAAAGTGACCACCCCTGAAATCTTAGTATGCTGTGTAAAGTCTAAATGGGTATCTAAATCTGTGTTTATATTCTAGATATCAGGCATAAGTTGAAAATTATGAAAGAAAATGTCATTTTGTTGTACTACTAGGCCTAGGGTCAGTCAAATAAGGAAATCTTAGAAGCTTGTTGTTCCTAAGTTCTTGTGAAGTATCATTGCATTCCATTTTTTGTCTCCATCATGTGTAAGACCCTGTTGGTGTAGGTTATGGTGTTTGAGGTGTTAATGACCCATAAGACCTTAGAGCCTAGTATGCACCTAAGGGTGGCTATGAGAATAGAAACTACAAATTTTGTTTTTGGATGTTGAAATCATTGTGTTCTACCCTATCTCTACATCAGATATGCACAAAATGGTTTTGTTGATATGTCTTTAGAAACTTTCAAGAAAAAGAAATCAGTGGGTGTAAAGCCAAATTCCACAGTGCATCCTCTCTACCTGTACCAAAGTGGGATCTTGATGCAGAGGAAGGACCTTCTTTAGGACAACAACACAAAATGACAAAGTGTTCTTACACCATCTTCATTTATGATCCTAGGTGTACCTCTATAGGACCGTAACATTGAACTCTTTTTAGACTCTTTTTGATTATTGGAAGCAACTATTGAAGGTTAATTTCTACACCCATCTTGCTTTAATAATGACCTCACACATGTGGCTAGTATGGATATTCATATAATGACCTCACACACATGGATAGTATGGATATAAAGCTAATTACATTTGTTTTGGGTGTTTGTAATCCTATTCCTTTATTTATTTTTCTAAGATGGGCGAGGATTTCTAATTTTAGGTTTGGTTTTTCCTTTTGGCACATGATTTTCTAATTTTTCCCTATTTATTACTCATGATAAACTTATTACCTTTCTGATTTTATTGCTACAAGTTGTCTAGGAGGGCTAGTCTCAAGATTGGAGGAGAAAAAATTAATAAACTTGAGGGGAATCTATGTTTTTTTTCCTTTATATGAGGATCAAGAGTAAGAAATTGATTACTTGTGGAGAAAGAAAGATTCAGCATTGTCATCTACATTTCAAGCACTGTCGAAACCCACCCATTGAATACTAGTTGTTACACTATCTGCAAAGAAACCCTCTTTAACCCAATATCCTGATACAATTTTCCAATTACCTAGCTCTAAGTCATTGCAAGTTAAGGGAATAGTATTAGCCATCCACCTTGGGTTACCTTTTATATAATTCCTACTTCAAGTGCAATCACATAAGATGGATGTTATGGGTGGCCATGGTTGTCATGAGACTGAGTACAATGACTTGGATCCAAGAGGATGATTCAAGATCATTAATATCATAGTATTTTGAGAGGGGATCAAAGATATCATCATATATTTTATCTAGGTTCATAGGTTATGGAGAATTAGGAGATATTGTGGTGGAATAAACATACAATTTCATCAAAGGACTTATGGCACCTTACCAATATAGGACTACTAAATAGGGACAACATTGGAACAACTTTTGTGCTTTGATTTACCATTAAAACCATGCATAGAATTATTCTAACAAACTTTCCAAAAGACTATCCTATGATTTTTGGGGAGTATAGATATGTAATCAAGGTCTCTAAAGGATTGCCCCCATGTGTCTAGCTCACAAAACTTCATCACAATACTATCTAGCTGACCCCAACCTGCTTGTGAGTAGCATTAATGACTATCTTAGATCATTTAGTCTAGAGTATTATTGCAAGAAAGGTTTTGAGTACTCCTTAGACTTTCATCTAGTAATCACTGAGGGTATCAAGACCTAAGAAGTTCACAAAGCCATCCTATAAACAAATTACAAGAAGAGGAATAGTCATGAGGCTCTAAAAAGGTTACTTTAGGGGTTTTCATTGTAAGCAAGAGGTGAAAAGTTTGTAAAGTGGCTCAATGCTTGTGGGGACTATTATGCTGATATGAATTATTGATGGACTATCTTTAATGCAAGGTACAATCATAAAGGATTGCCCTAATGTAAGATCTTTGTCATGTTAATATAGGGGAATGTCACCCTTTGATCCACAAGCCATGAGGGATGGTGAGTGAGTGTGGCTTAATAGGTTTCATTCAAGGTGAGAAAAATCCAAGCTAGACACCTTGGATATTAAATCTTTCCTACTCATCCCAATTGCTATAAGACTACAAGAACATTCAAATCATACACCAAAGAAAGCACTAAAATCCAATTGCCAACATGCTAGTGAATAGGCATTGAATGTGACCACATAAAGAAAAATCATACTATTCTTCAACAAATACCATCTCCTTGGTCCAAAAATTCAAAAGACCTAGAGAGCACATCTCAATGCACATTTAGATGAATAGACACACTTCCAACTTTATTGAGCCAAGTGAAAAAAGAAAATTAATTCCTCGAAAGAAAGCCAGTCATATAATAATAAAGTTTCATAGATCCTTCCCAAGTAATTGCTGAAGGACTCAATTTAATGGTGCCATTACAAATGCTAAGAGAGAAGGAAAGGCAAAGACAAAACATGTTTGGGTAGGTAATAAGTAACATCTTTGTCAATATCAAGCAACACTATGACGTTGTAACATGGCACTATTTGAATCAAGTTAAGCATGATTGTCTACAATACAAGCTATGCCTTTATGAAAAAAGGTTAAAATCTTTCATTGACTGCTATTTAAAATGCATACAAGTCACATGCATACCAACTATCAACCTAGTCCATATTGTCTTATTTCTCACAACAGCCCACTCCCGTCACTTAAAACTAATTCCACTAATTATGAACTTTGAAATATGACTTTTGACATTGTGTACATGACTAAATATTTTAGGGCAATTTTTCTAAAACTAATTTGGACCCCATTTTTAACTACCTTGAAGGAAAGAAAAATGTAAAACCCACCCATCTGGTGAAATCTCATGAAACTTGGTGGAATAGATAGGGTAAGGGTATTTTAGGTGTCTATAATGTTGCAGGAGCAGGGGAGAGTGATAAATGCAAG
Source organism: Cunninghamia lanceolata (assembly GCA_027924645.1). Lineage (NCBI taxonomy): Eukaryota > Viridiplantae > Streptophyta > Pinopsida > Cupressales > Cupressaceae > Cunninghamia > Cunninghamia lanceolata. Next base: position 1,174,668 of record BSBN01001018.1, read on the forward strand.
TTTGGTTGATGCCCTAGGCTGAAAATCTCATGTTTTTGGGTATAGAATGTGCAAATGAGCTAGGGCTTGTAGAAAAGCTCTTGGGAAAAGGTTTGTAATGGTTGGAATTGTTTGGGCAGACCATCTTTGACATGTATGAGGTGTTGGTGTGAAGAGTTGAAGTCTGGGATTAGAAAACCCTGTGGTGACCCATCTAAACTAGCCTAATTAGGCCTAAATTGCAACGTAATAGTCCTATTTTGACCCTTGTGTTACAAAAAAGCCCCATCTGTGTTTGAAGTATGTTGTGTAAGAGGATAATGGGTATCTAAAATAGTTTTTAGTTTATGGGTTGGAGTTGTTTCCTCCAAATTATGTCAAAAATATCCCTTTTGCTATCCTATAAGGCATAGTGGAAGATTGTGAAGAAAATCAATTTGTTTGAGTTGTTAAGACTTTAGCCAAGAATTGATTGAGTGATTTTGATCTTTGATACCCTACTCTACATCAATTTCTTCTTTCACAATATAGTTTGACATAATTTCCATTTCTTAGACAAAAGTTTAATTGGTATGTTATTGTCATCGATGCTATGGTTAACAAAGACCCTTTTCCTAGTGATGCTATGTCTTGTAACACCCTGCCCCACCCCTACACCCTCATCCCAACCAAAAAAAATGAACCACCCTTCACTATGGAGTTATCTTGCATCAAAGCATAAAGGATATAGGAATTTTGTAAAATTTCGTAGTTGTAAGTACCATGCAAGACATGTATGCAAAGTGTGGAAGCATATACAACAAACGTTCAAACTGTTTGGCATGATGCCTTAAAGAAATGTTGTCTAATGGAATGCAATGATTGCAAGATATGTAAGAAATGGATTTGTTGAAAATACTTTAGAAAATTTTGAACAAGTAAAAGCAATTGGCACGTGTAAAGACAAATTCCACAACTTTACCAACATCCTCCCCATTTGTACACCAAAATAGAATGTTTGGCACATCATATAGACATCCATCAAAGCATAAAGGATATAGGAAATTTGTCATATGATGTAATTACCACTGCCCTTGTAGACATGTATGCAAAGTGTGGAAGCATAGACAAGGAACGTGAATTGTTTAGCATGATGCCCCAAAGAAATGTCACCTCATGAAGGCACATGAACTGTATGGATAGTGTGGAGGCATAGACAAGGCACATGAACTATTTGAAATGATGCCTCAAAGAAATGTATAGTCCCACATAATGCAATGATTGCAAGATATGCACAAAATAGATTATTTGAAAATTATTTATAAACTTTCAAGCAAATGCAATTGGCATGTGTAAAACCAAATTCCTGTAACGATAATTGATCATCATATTAAATATTTAATATACGCTGCCTAGTTTATATACAAAGCCATATAGGCATGTCCAAACAAAGCCATACATGCATGTATTCAAAAATATCTATTGGTAGTTCATACAAAAGTATGTATACAAAGCCATCTAGGCATACAAAAAATGTCCCAAAAACTAGTTTCCTATGGACTTTTATAAAATAATCGGCAGCCCTTGCTTGACCGTGAAGATGTAGAGCCAATCACTGACTCATCCTCTCTCTGTCGTCGAGTAGACCTCTTCAACAGAAGTTGATCCAGCTCCACCTGTTAATACAATCAAACAATATATGCACATTAATATAGAAAATGTATGAAATATACATCACATATGTAATTGATCACTTACTGCCACCTGATGATCACTCTCCATCATTTTGTCTCTCTCTACATCTGTACTTGGATGGACTGGAGTTGTGACCTCCTGTGAGAAGCATCAAGAAGCAAAATTGACTAAACATAAATATCATTTATGTACATCAAATGACATGAGATAAAACAAGAAATACAAAATTATGACATTTTCATGTTATTGGCTCATACCTCGGTCAAAGGATTTGAAGACATCATGGCTGTAGCAATGCCTATCTATGCTGACTCATGAAGATGAGGAGTCTCCACTGTATTCAACATCTAAAAATCAAGTTCAAGATTATTCAAACAAAATAAATACATAACATTATTTTAAAAATACATAATGATTAGAAATGGTTAAATTTACCTCTGTAAAAGTAGTGGTTTGGCATCCAGGGGACCAAGGAAACCATGGAGGTGCCGGTGACTATTGAAATCATCAAATTGTCACAAAATAATATTACCATTGACATATCTACAATAATTACAATTATGTGATAAATTACATACCTACTGACTTGACCTCCTCTCATAACCTACCAATGGACGGCTAACGGAGATAGGATGAAGACTCTGACCCTAGAATTTCATTGCACAGACAATTACATACATTATTTTTGACTTATAATATAGATAATCATATAAAATTAATTACAAATTTCAAATAACAATATACTAAATCTGTAACAAATTACCTGAGAGTCAATACCAAATGTATGTTGTAAGTGATTGTCACTGAGAACAAGTTCATCCAATATGTCTTGCCCCTGTGTCGTAGCATCCTGCCTCTGCATTGCAACATCTTGCCAAGAGTCTTGCCGTGCCTCTTGTGTCCCATAATCACATAGGTTCCCACATGAACTGCACAAATGTGGGGACACATGACGCCTACTACTCTCACCCTCATTAGCCTGGGTAAGATCATCAGCATGCTGTGATAGAGTTTGGGTCAGAGTAGTCAATGAATGTAATGTCTCCACCTCAACACTCTCCTTCAAAGCCAAAGGGAGTGACCTATGTTTTAGCCTCGCTTGGGGTACAGGCACATGATTTTCATCTCGCTGAGCCCTAGGTCTATCTTGGGCAGAGCCACCACCTCTACCCTAGAACTCACGAATGTGAAAATAATTTAGAATCTTGTTGAGGACAAACTCGCAATGGAGTTTCCTCAAGAAATATTGGGGTACCTCATCATTGTTGCATGGGCACTCATCAAAGACCATGTACCATCTATCCCAAAAGTTTTGGGATATTTCTTCATTCCTACACCAATGTATATGAAACTGTTTGCAACTTTCTTCTAATCTTTGGCTGGTTTTGGGATTAATAAAGTGTGCACATAATTGAGATTTTATTATTTTTCCATTCTTGACTTGTTCATATGACAACTTGTTGGCATAATATTGCCAACACCTCTCCCTTTAGTCTTGGAATTTGGTGATTTGTTTTGTCACCGAATCCGTGTGGGAAACAATCTCCTCTAGTGATTTTGCAAGCGCCCTCCTACAATCAGTGGTTCCACTTGGATTGTTTAGGGTTTGAATAATAGTTTGAAGATGTTTCTTGTTTTCTTCTATTATCTGTAGGTAGTGTTCTTGACTATCCCTTACATTAAAAGGAGGTGAAGGTGGGTTTTGAGGGTTTGGAGGGTTTTGGGGGTTGTTTTCACCCTCCTCAACTAGATTTAGGTTTTCTCTTTCCCCAATAACTGTAAATGCGATATAAAAACAAATCAGACATTGTAAAACTCAAAAAATGTTCTAAAACTAACAAAATCAGTCAAACCCTACCTTCTTCCTGTGCTGGAGCCTCCAAATATCTCTTAAACTTGATTGGATAGCCTTTTTTTCAATGCGATCATGCTTTCACCTGAGTTTTTTTTTATGGTAAGCTTGCAATGGTCGCGGCTATGAGTGAGGAGAAATGAGTTTTTTTTCTTTACTTTTGGACATGGTGGTGACTTTTTGGTCCCCCATCTCTTTGCATTTACCTGATTGTAGGATCATTCAGATTGGTTGTGATAGCCAGAGTGCTATCTGTTTGGCCAAGAATCTCATGTATCATGCTCGGACTAAGCATGTTGATGTTTCATATCACTTTGTTAAAGAGTTGGTTGCAAATAGAGAGATTGAATTGAAGAAGATAGACACTCAAGAGAATGTTGTAGATTCATTGACCAAGCCTATGAGCACAGAGAAGTGCATATAGTGCAGAGAGGCCATGGGCTTTGTTTCTAGTGCCTGATTATTTTCATTTGATTTTCTATGGGTTGATTTACAATGTATAATGTCAAGTGGGAGAATCTTGGGATAAGGTGCCATTAACCTTGTAAATCCCAATATTGTATTTATTCCATTTATTATATGTAATTTGTAATTATCCATGAGGAGATGTACTAGTTTCATTGGAAGGGGTAATTTTGGAGTAACCGGAGGTAATTACAGAGTGACTTTTACTATTGGCAAATGTAAAAAATCAAAGTAGATGAGGATAGGCATTTTCCCTTGAGGATTCTACTACATTTGGCATGTTTGACAATGGTCATAATGTTTGGTAAGTGAATCTATGATAGCTGCAAGTTGTCATAAGATTTTGTGATTCTATGACGCATATGACAGATATGTTAGTTGTATATCTGCTATATTTTGCCCAAGGTTCCTATCTTGGAAAGATACTCTTGTGGAATCTATGACAGTTATGACATGTCATAAGATGCTGTAAGAGGCCAGATTTAGTCTTGGACACCAAACCTTTGCATGGCTATTTTTTGACAAGTGGAAGGTGCTTGTAAGATGACATTTAATGTTTACATGTTGGGGAATATCATGAGAGAGAAGGTGAATGCCTAGGATGAGTTGGAAAATATTTCTATAAGTATTTGCCATATATTTATTGTTGCAATACAGATTTTAAGTACTTAGGTGCTACCGGAATGCTGTAGATTGAAGACTGAAGGAGAGATTCGTGGTGTTGTTGTATTGTAAATCATTTTTAGATTAATACAAACATTGGGCCTCTTTCCTGTGTGGAGTTTTTTACTCAAAAGGGTTTTCTCCATATTAAACATTGTGTCATGTGTTCAATTTTCTAATTTTGCATTTTTGTGAAGCATAGTTTTGTTTCTGTGTTACAATCTCCATTAATAACACTTTTGCCTTTCATTTCTGTGAAGCATAATAACACATTGTAAAATGGTAGAATGATGGAAGGATGACAGTGGCAGGATCTTTTTTGGGCCTTGCAGGAAGTATAGGGTGGGCCCTCAATGTGATTACATGGTAGGTTCATGTGCATTATGCCATTCTACTGATCCTGAGTGGTGGACCCATAAAGTTCTTGCGGAACCATGGGAGGGCGCCATGTGTCTTTTCAAGCTACTAAAGGGGTAGGCGTCACTACTGTGATATGTGGTAGGATTTTAATGGTGTGTGGGGTGTTTTGAAAGAAAGTTTATCTTGTGACATGTGACACAATCTAGGTGGTTTCCACCATTCCATGGATGTTCATCTACAACCTGACCTTACAACTGCGGAAGCACAAAAAACCACCAAATGGGCTTTGTTGACTTTTCTTCTCAACAACATGGCTGATGTGGTAGTCTAGGTGGCTTGTTCTTATTGGTGCGTGCCTCCTTTTCCACAAATGACAGGGATTTTCATCTCATTGAATATATCTATGCCATTAATTCAAGTGATCTACTTTTGCAATCAACGACCCATTTTCAAAATTAGGCATCAAAGTGGTGGTGCGTAGTAAACAAGGAACCAGTGGAGTGATGATTTTTTCAAGCATGTGTTGAGCTTTCCTTGCCACCATTGTACAAGGTGATAAGCTTGAATGGAGATCAGCAAGATACATGATTAACCCCTAGGGATTTGTATCCCGGCTTGATGGGATTTTCTACTTGACATCGTGGCATAACTTGAATAGTATGTGTTGTTTAAAATGGATAAATTGCTATGATCGAAGAACCTAATTTGGTGTCCTCATTATGGAAATGGGCATATGTTGGTGCTCTGGGTTCTAGGAGGTTGATGTGATGATGAAATGCTACCTCCTTTTCCTTTTTTGGCAAAGTTGGTAGAATATTGAAGGATTTCCATTTAAGACCAACATGCCGTGGTACTGGTTGAACTGAAATGAGAAAGAATTGACAGAGTGTGGCTATTTAGATATAGGAGCCTCTGCAATTTTTGCTCTAAATAGCTATCCTTGTTGCTATTGCATGCATCTTTCTTTCTGTGTAGGTATAATGGGCACTCCTCTATTTAGTATGCTATATTTTCCACCCGGTTCTTTAAGAAGCTCTTCTCTATTTTCATGGTTAGTACTATGTTCTTATAGAATTAAGGAATTAGAGATGTTTTTTCTATAGAATGTGGGGAATTGGAAAGATTTAGAGGGCGAAGTGGCAAGCATCAAACTCTTGTCATACCCTAGTTTTCCCATTGTTTCATTCTACTAAGGGGTAGGCTTCCCTATTTGTTGAATCCTATAACTTCACATTATTGTGAGTTTCCATATTGGGATAGGGTGAAGAGAGGCCTTATTGTTCCCTCTTCCCCTCCCTCAGGATAGTGGCACTCAATAGATCAACAATTGCAATTGAAGGAGTGTTGTGCACCAGGATGGAACAACAGATGAGGGAATGAGGGAGCTAAGTTGACAAGAACAGTCAAGTTTTTTATTTAACTTAGACATATGACTGCTGCTGCTTCCTCTTTAGTTGGAATATTGGCACTGTCAGAGTTAGTTATATGTGGCTTCCTCGAGCTTCTTGAGAGTTGAGGTGGTTGGAAACCTCCTCTTGAAAGATGAGGAGTCACATCCTTGTGCCTTGAATGAGGCATAATGAGGAGGACCTTGGTCTTTGGGGGTTCCTTATTCATTTGTTCCTTGCAGGTATTCTTATACCTTCATGTGTGGCTGGAGAGGCAAAGTAAGGGATTCTTGTTTTATGAACAAGTATCTAGGTCTGAAGGGTGGTTGAGATGAAAGAGCATCTAGAAAATTGCCATCAGTTAGAATTATTGCTGGCCTCCACGCCGAGAATGAGAAAGAAATACATGACAAAAATAGTTATTCCTATCTACTGAGGAAGATGATTTGTTGCAAAGGCATGCCTGATTGGTTAGGAGTGGTTGCACATACATCTTTTTGTTGAAAAGATTGCCAAATGTAAATGTGACACTTGTCATAGGGCCTAAAGCTTGTTTTTTCCCTTGTTTCTATAAAAGGGAATTCAAGGCATTTTGCTAAGTGTTGGCTTAAGTGCATACTTTTTAGATGGGGTCTAAAGTATGGTGATTAATCAATGATCTTGGATAATTTTTGTATCACAGTACACATAATTATAGAGTAGGTTTTTTCCTATTTTAGGTGTTACTTGAGAATATATTTTGATGTACTTGCAAATTTTGTATGACACTACCAGTTCATAAGCTTGAATATATCATCAAATTTCAAGACGATATTGTCTCCTACAATTGTATTCTTTATTTTATTTATGAATAGAAACTGATCAAGGATCATTTTATTCATCTTCACAATCTTTCCTGTGTAAGAATGTTCTTCTTATAGCTTTTACTCAAAGAGTGAATTTAATTCTTGAAGGGAATATTGAAAGTTATGAATGTCTACAGGGATTCCTAAGTAGATTTGGTTTTGGATTATCTGAAGTGTGATAGTGTAACACATTATTGCAGTGTTTACATGAGCTAAGAATATACTAATGTATTTGGTTTCATTTATATCTGTTTTGACTCTGTAGCCCGAGCTCTAGGCACTGATCTCTTAGAACTATTATCATGATACAACTCCTTGGTCATTCATATTGAATATCAAAATGAAGTTCCATTTCTATCTTAAGTTATGAATGTAATGTTTTTCCCATGTTCTCCTACAAGAGGCTTGTGTTAAAGCCTGAGAATCTAGCCCATTATTTCAACATATCAGTAATTCTTTAGGCATTTTAAAGAGAACATATTTGTTAGGAATAATATTTGAGATAAATAGTATCAAATATTAACTAAATACCAATTTTAAAAGGGTACACCCACCTAGGTTTTGTAGAGCCTAAAGTGCAGAGGAAAAGGATACAATCTATTGCAAGCATGTGCTAATCGGTGTTGTCATTGATGTCAACATGTTTGTGTTGTCATTGGTATCAATTGTGCTCTTGTTTTGTTGCATACTTATGATGAGTTAGTTACTTGTATTTCTTTGTATAAGTACTAAAGATGATGAGAATATGTTCCTGATATTCAGTCTCCAAGTGCTTTTGAGAAAAAATGATTTATACTGAAGATAGAGTTGTGAAGAAGTATTCTAGCTTACAAGATACTATTTGAGTTTTTGCTCCGCATTTCTTCTGTACTGAAGACTAGAGGATGGAATTTGGATATGTTTTATAGAAGTAGTTGGAGATGTTAAATCTAGAGTTTGGTGCTCTAGAAGACTATGGTGTGAAATTTGTGTTCACCAGTTTGAAGACTGTGCCTGACAACATTTGTAGTGTGACAGGGAGAAAGTATTTTGCTCCACATTTCTCTGTAGTTTGGTTTTTGGTCTTGTGGTTTTGGACATATGTTTATAAGGTCCTTAGCTATCTTCATTCCAAAGGATTTGTGATTTGGTGCTCTAGAAAGCAAGGTATTGTTTAGCAGAGTTCGATCGTGTTTATTTTGAGTAGTCTGTGATCTGTCTTCAAGTGAGATCTATTGCGGATGGATTTGTGGGCTCCCAGGTGATTTTATGTTGTTCAAGGATTGTGCTTGTTTTCAAGATTTAGTTAAGTTCTTGGAAGCATGTGCCTAAGTGTTCTTGGTGTTTACACAAGTGTGTCTGACTTGGGTGTTAACACTGATTGCGGATGTGTTTCGTGTATTGTGGAAGCATGTTGAAGCGTGTGAAGATGTGTTTAGGTTTGAGCTAAGCCATGAAGTGGTCATCCTTCATTCATTTTCTTTGCAAGATTGTTTAGGTCTAGACCTAATTTGAATTGACCTTGAAGATTGTTTCAAGGGTTGTAGAGTTTGTTGCCAACCTTGGTGAATGTTTTAAGGTTGATGATGATATAAATAAGTGTAATGAATTCATGTGTAGTGATTGTGTGAGAAAAGATGTGAATATGAAAGTGTGTGTGTTGTAAGTTAGTGAAGGTGATATGTATTGTGCTTCATTGGAACTAAACTTAGGCATGTTGTAGATGCTATCATATCAGTTCATGGCAATGAGCCACCTCTTGGCAGTGAGCATCCTTCTTTAGATAGTGAGCCTCTTGTTATTTGATATTGTTACTACATTATATTGTGAGATAAAAATCATTGTGGTTTTTCCCTTTTAGGGTTTTCCATGTAAAAATTTGGTGTTCATGCTTAGTGAATGGTGTTGATGTGTTTGAGTTTTAATTCTGCAATTCATGTTTCTTCATAATAGATTAAGGGGTTAAAGTAAGTAAATGTGAATTTGATTTTGTTTAAGAGAAGTTAAAGTATTTGATACAACCAATTCACCCCCCTTCTCAATTGTCTTGTGCCTCTAACAATTGGTATCAGAGCAAGGGTTCCTTGGAATAAAGCCTAACAACTTAAGGTAGATCTAGGATGGTGCATAAGAATGACATTCCTTAGTTTGATGGAACTGCCTATGCCTTCTAGAAGGTATGAATGCAAAGATCTCTTGTTTCTCTTCGTTACAATGTGTGGAGAATGGTTAAAGATGAATACACTATGCTTGATGATGATCCAGAGACTGCAATGGAGATTAGAGCTTATGAGACTAATGGTAAGGCCATAAATGCTCTACTAAATGCTTTATCCAAAACTAAAATGGTGAAAGTTTTGGATCTAAAAACTGCTCATGAGATCTGGAATAAATTGAAGAATATCTATGAAGGAGATGAATTTGTCAAGAAAGCCAAGATGTAGAATTTGAAGACCAGATATGAAACTATGCGAATGTCTGAAGATGAAAACATAACAAGCTACCTATAGAAGATTGATGAAGTTGTCAATGGGATTAAAGGTCTCAATGGGACTTTGGATGATGAAGAAGTTGTGGATAAGATACTTAGAACACTTCTTAAATCTTATAGTCATAAAGTGTTTGCTATTGAAGAATTGCAAGATTTAGGCAAGCTTTCAAAAGATCAATTGCTCGGTAAATTGACTGCTTTTGAGATGAGAGAATTTGGTACCACTAGTGGCCCTATGAAAACTGAAACTTCTTTTAAAGCCAAATTAGAAAAGTCTATTAGATCAGATAAGTATGTTGTGGAATCAAATGAGGAAGATGTTGATGAGATTGAGGTAAACTTTGTGAGTAGAATGAAGAATGGAACTAGAAAGTTCAGAGGTAAGTTACCTTTCAAATGTTTTAGTTGTGGTAAGATTGGTCATTATGCTTCAAGATGTCTTGAAAGAGCTTTGAAGATCAGGAACAAAGAAGGTAAAGGTAAGATGATAAGGAAAAGATACTATGTTAGAGATGATGAAGGTGTAACTGATGATGAATCTGATCCTAAAGATGATAAGGCTAGTGAATGCTTGTTTATTGCTATAAAAGAAGAACCTGTTTCTGCTAACCTTGCAAGCTGTGTGAAGGAAGTCTGGAAGAAGAAGAGATGTCTGCACTTCATGCTAGAAAAGAAAAGGAGGAATGGATCATTGATAGTGGATGTTCAAATCACATGACAAGAGATAAGAGTAAGTTTGTCAAATTGGAAAAGTATGATGGAGGACTTGTTAGATTTGGTGATGATGCAGCTGGTAAGATTTATGGAAAAGGGTCAATTACTTTTGATGGCAATCATAATACATATAATGTTCTTTATGTCAAAGCTTAAAGTATAATCTTCTAAGTGTCAGACAAATGTGTAACAAAGGATACAATCTGATGTTTAAAGACAATGGATGTGAGATAAGAAAAAGCTTCGAAACCATAATTGTTGCTGGTAAGAAGACTCATAGTAATGTTTATCATTTGAAAAGTACTGACAATTATAGTTTGTTGGCTTAGACAAATGAAAGATGGTTATGGCATAGGAGAATGTGTCATATTAACTTTGATAATTATGTGAGAATAAGCTCAATTCAAGTTGTAAGAGACCTACCTAAGATTGTGAATCCTACCAATGCTATGTGCAAAGAATATTAGTTTGGGAAGTTAACAAGAACTACTTTCAAAAGAAAAGAATAATTCTCTATCGGTTTGCTGGAGTTGGTGCATACAGACTTGTGTGGCCCTACAAGAACAAGAAGTCTACAAGGTGACATGTATTTCATGCTACTTATTGATGATCATTCAAGAATGACTTGGGTTACTTTTCTTAAAGAAAAATTAGAAGCTCTGGACAAGTTCAAGACATTTAAAGCTATAGTTGAGAATGAACTAGATCTGAGAATCAAGTGTTTGAGATTTGATAGAGGTGGTGAGTTTACTTCAAATGAATTCAACACTTTTTATGAAGAACATGGAATAAAGAGACAATTATCTACTCCCTAGACTCCTCAGCAAAATGGAGTAGTTGAACAGAAGAACATAAGAGTTCAAGAAGCTACTAGAACAATGATCAAAGAAGCAGACCTATTGGAAGTATATTGGAAAGAAGTAATCCACACTATTTTCTACATTTAGAACAGAGTGCAAGTCAAAACAAATAGAACAAAGACACCTTATGAACTGTGGTATGGAAAACCTCCTACTGTTAAATATTTCAAAGTTTTTGGAAGCAAATGTTATACCAGAAGAGATGAAGAGTTAGGAAAGTTTGATGCCAGATGTGATGAAGTCATATTCCTTGGGTACGCTACTAAAAGAAAAGCCTACCAGTGTTACAACAAGAGATTGAGAAAGATCATTGAGAGTACAAATCTAAAGGTAGATGAAGATATTTAGAAAATCTCAGGGCTAAAAGGATATGAGTCAGATGAATCTATTGATACAAAGGAAGTTGAAGAAAAAGACAAGGAAGTTTAGATTGAAGTACAATCTACTCCAGAAGAAGAAGCTCAAGTTGAAGAACAAGAAGCTTTGGAAAGAATTCCTAAAACCCCTAGGTATGTGCAAATAAATCATTCTGAAGAACAAATCATTGGTGACAAGAGGAAAGGTGTGTTGACAAGAAGCAAAGCAGTAGAAGAACAAGTAAATTTTTGTTTACTTTCAAAGGTTGAACCTAAAATAGTAGATGAAGCATGCAATGATGAACATTGGGTTAAGGCAATGGAAGAAGAACTGATGCAAATTTCAAAGAACAAAACTTGGGAAATTGTCCCTAGGCCTACAGATAAGAATGTGATTGGAACAAAATGGGTACTTTGGAACAAGTTGAATGAAGATGGAGAAGTTGTGAGAAACAAGGCAAGACATGTGTGTAAGGGCTACTCACAAGTAGAAGGAATAGACTATGATGAGACCTTTTCTCCAGTGGAAAGACTGGAAGCTATTAGGCTATTTTTGGCATTTGCAGCACATAGAGATTTCAAGGTATACCAAATGGATGTGAAGTTTGCTTTTTTGAATGGGGAGTTACAAGAATAAGGTTACATAGTGCAACCAAATGGATTCTAGCTATCAGACAAACTAGGTATGGTATGCAAGTTGAAGAAGGCATTGTATGGATTGAAGCAAGCTCCCAGAGCTTGGTATGAAAGACTAGATAAGTACTTGTTGCAACAAGGATTCAATAAAGGGTCTACATATAGTAATATGTACAACAAGATAAGTAGAGATCAAATCCTGATTGTTGAAGTCTATGTGGATGATATTATATTTGGTGGAAATGAAGCGAGGTGTAAGAATTTTGTAGATGAGATGTAAAAGGAGTTTGGGATGTATATGTGTGGTGAGATGAACTTCTTCCTTGGACTACAAATCAATCAGACTGATAAAGGCATTTTCATTTCTCAATCAAAGTATGTCAAGGAATTGTTGAACAAGTTTGGAATGGAAGACTCTAAACTAGTGTGTACTCCTATGGTCATTGGTTGTAAGTTGAGCAAGAATGATGAATCTCCTAAGGTTGATTAGAGAAAGTACAGATCAATGATTGGAGGACTACTTTATCTAACTGCTACGAGACTAGATATCATGCATGCAGCCTATCTTGTGGCTAGATTTCAATTAGATCCTAGAGAATCACATGTTATGCAGTGAAAATTAGGATCTTTAAGTATTTGAAGGGCACTCTGGATCATGGCTTGTGGTATCCTAAGAACAATGATTTTACCTTAAGAAGTGCTTATATAGATGCAGATTGGGTCAGTTGTGTGGATGACAGAAGAAGCACAAGTGGTGGTGCATTCTTTCTTGGAGTTAGGTTGGTGTCCTCGCAAAGCAAGAAACAAGATTTAGTATCCTTGTCTACTACAGAGGTAGAATACATTGCTGCAACATCATGCTACACTCAGGTGTTGTGGATGAAACAAACCTTGAAGGATATTAAAATGGAGTATGATGAGCCAATTCCTATTCTTTGTGATAATACAAGTGCCATAAATATTTCAAAGAATCTAGTGATGCATTCAAGGACAAAGCATATTTCAATTATCACTTTCTAAGAGAGAAGGTTGCAGAGAATGAAGTGAAGCTTGAGTATGTGCCTACAAAGGATCAAGTTGTTGATATATTCACAAAGGCTCTTTCAAAGGATACATTTGTGTATCTTTGGGAGAAGTTAGGGGTTATCACCCCTCCTTCCTTGAACTAAATGCATAAGGAGATGCATCGGTCCAGTGTGCTTTAATGTACATTCCTTTTTGGACTAATGTTGGAGACTACCTCTCGAGGGAGAAGGTTGTGGATTTTTGATGAATGTTGTAGTCAGGGGGAGTAAAGAGTTGTTCTAGTTTAATGTGTGTTCAAAACAATAGTGAGTAGTGCAAGTATGTGCAGTGAAAAGAGATGTCTTGCCCTTTTCCATTGATGTCAAAGGGGGAGAGAGATCATGTGAAAAACTTAGGGGAGAAAGAGTTCAGATGTGTAAAGAGAAAGGGGGAGAATGTGATTAGTAAAGAATCTTGTCTTGATGGTTTTTCACATCATATGTTGCCATCAATGACAAAGGGGGAGATTGTTGCAAGTATGTGCTAATCGATGTTGTCATTGATGTCAACATGTATGTGTTGTCATTGGTGTCAACTGTGTTCTTGTTTTGTTGCTTACTTATGATGAGTTAGTTACTTGTATTTCTTTGTATAAGTGCTGAAGATGATGAGAATATGTTTCTAATATTGAGTCTCCAAGTGCTTTTGAGAAAATTTGCTTTATACTGAAGACAGAGTTGTGAAGAAGTATTTTGGCTTATAGGATACTGTCTGAATTTTTGTTCTGCATTTCTTCTGTACTAAAGACCGAAGGATAGAATTTGGATATATTTTATAGAACTAGTTGGAGATGTTAAATCCAGAGTTTGGTTCTCTGGAACACTCTGGTGTGAAAGTTGTGTTCACTAGTTTGAAGACTATGCCTGACAACATTTGTAGTGTGATAGGGAGAAAGTATTTTGCTCCGTATTTCTCCATAGTTTGGTTTTTGGTCTTGTATTTTTGGACATATGTTTATAAGGTCCTTAGCTATCTTCATGCCAAAGGATTTGTGATTTGGTGCTCCAAAAGGCAAGGTATTTTTTAGCAGAGTTCGACAGTGTTTATTGTGAGCAGTCTGTGATCTGTCTTCAAGTGATATTTGTTGTCTTCAAGTGAGATCTGTTGCAAATGGATTTGTTGGCTCTCAAGTGATTTTATGTTGTTCAAGGATTGTTCTTGGTCCGCAAGCTTTAGTTGAGTTCTTGGAAGCATGTGTCTAAGTGTTCTTGGTGTTTAACATAAGTGTGGCCAACTTGGGTGTTAACACTGATTGCAGATGTGTTTTGTGGATTGTGGAAGCATGTTGAAGCATGTGAAGATGTGTTTAGGTTTGAGCTAAGCCATGAAGTGGTCATCCTTCATTCATTTTCTCTGCAAGATTGTTTAGGTCTAGACCTAATTTGAATTATGTATGTTTTCCAACCTTGAAGATTTTTTCAAGGGTTGTAGAGTGTGTTTTCAACCTTGGTGAATGTTTCAAGGTTGATGATGATATAAATAAGTGTAATAAATTTGTGTGTAGTGATTATGTGAGCAAAGATGGGAATATGAAAGTGTGTGTGTTGTAAAGCAACGAAGGTGATATGTATTATGCTTCATTGGAACCGAACTTAGGCATGTTGTAGATGCTATCATATCAGTTCATGGCAGTGAGCCACCCCTCCTAGTAGCGAGCCACCCCTTGGCAGTGAGTCACCTCTTGGTAGTGAGCTTGTATGTAGTGAGCATCCTTCTTTGGATAGTGAGTCCTTAAGGGAAGTGAGCCCTAGGTAATAAGCCCTAAGGTAGTGAGCCTTTTGTTATTCGATATTGTTACTACATTATATTGTGAGCTAACACTCATCGTGGTTTTTCCCTTTTAGCATTTTCCACATAAAAATCTGGTGTTCATGAGTGAATGGTGTTGATGTGTTTGAGTTTTAATTATGCATTTCATGTTTAATCTTCATAACAGATTAAGGGGTTAAAGTAAGTAAATGTGAATGTGATTTTATTTAAGAGAAGTTAAAGTTTTTGATACAACTGATTCACCTCCCTCTCAATTGTCTTGTGCCTCTAACACAATCCACTTTTCCAGTTTGTTGGTCAATCCCTCAAGGGAAATCAATTATTAGAACTGGCTATTCTTTAGATTGCCCTTTTGAGATTAGGTTGGGAATTTAAAACAACCAACAGATTGGTGACTCTACTGTGGTCAATCAAATGCATATCTATTTGGAAAGAGTCAAATAATTTGAATACTGGAAAACCTAGTTTTTGAAGAAATTATTGTAGCATGTCTAGATATTTTGTGAAAATAATGGTGCTCTGTTGGTGGAATGGACTTAGAAAAGTATTTGAACTTTGAGAAGCTTTCAGTTGCTTGAATATTTTTTCCTCTTTGAAGAGGTGGTAACTCTGCTTGCTTTTGAACCGATTGATCAAAGGGAAAACCAGTTGTGCATGAGAAGAAGTTGTGTGTGGCTCTGTTATTGGAGAAAACCGAGAATAAACGTAATCTTTAAAGATCTTTGTGTGTTTTATGTTCATTACTCTATGATGACAGTAGCGACTCTATGAGAAAGAACCTAATAAAAGTGTGAAGAATATTTCAAAACTCATAAGTTTCGAGTCATGAAGAGAATTTGCAGCATTTGTAACACACTTCTAGGTATTTTACATGTTCATGTCATTATGAAGGCTAGTTCTTTGTTTAAAGGTTTTTTATGGAAGGCCTTGAGAATAATCTGGTTCCTTATTAAGTGAAGATTAAGCACTATGAGAAAGGAAAAAGGTAGTGATAGGCTTGCATACTTCTATATTACTAATTTGTAGCATGTATTATGAAATGAAGTACGCATATTTGAGAAGAAACTCATTTAGAAGATCCTAGGCAAGCTGAGGTCAAAATTTTGCACTATAAAAGGCTTAAGATCATGTTGAAAAGGGAATTGAGTTTGTCATGTGTAATTGCAAAGCTATTATGACAAGGCTTGTGAGGGCATATGAAATTGTGTCATCAACTTATGCATCCCTGTGTGGATCCAAATGTAACAATGCACAGTGTGCAGCCTCACTGGTGTTATCAAAGACGCTTTTCCATGGAGAGATATAGAGCTATAAATTTCAAAAATATATTTGGTTTTCCAAATCATATACCACATGAAATCTGAGATCAAATACCAAAGTTCAGTAGTAACAATTCCAAATCAGCGACTAGGCATTTGCAAGATTTTTATGATTTAATGGGAGATTATGATGTTGATGTAGAGGATGTGCTCATGAAATTATTTGTTCAGTCCCTAAAAGAAGATGTTAGAGATTGGTTTGCAGATCTGTCCACCCATTACATTTTTTCATGGTAGGATTTTAGAACAATTTTCATGAAGCAGTTTGGTGAAAGGGTTGATGTTGGCCTATTGATTAGTAAGCTAATTCATATTGAAAAATATGAAGAGGAATTAGTTCCAAATTTCAATCTTAGATTTGCAAAAGTGATAAGGGACAACCTTGAAAATACCAAACCAAATGATGTTATGTGTCTAGTTATATATTTAGGTGCATTTAATGAAGAAGTCAGTTATCTATTAAGAAACATAAATCCCACCACTGTTTGGTAGGCATATTATATGGCTATGGATATTGAGAATAACTTGAAACAAATGAGGGTGAGAAGGTATGGATTTGCAACTGTGGTCTTTGCTATAAATAATAGATATGGATCAAATGATGCTATTGTCTGTCAAGATTTCAAGAGCTTGAATCTTTCAGTTGAGTTTTCATTTGATCACTTGAGAAACAATGATCTGATTGCCACATATGAACCCAAAGATAAAACTCAACATTTGAGTAATGAAGTTATGAATGATGCTTGCAACATTTTGAGACCAAGCGTGATGGAAGTAGGGACTCATATGAGACAACTTTCTATTCTTATCCTCCTAGTCAAGAAAAGGGGAGGTGTTCAAGTTCCCAACTTGATAAAGTAGATAGAGGAATAAATGATGTTCAAACATATGGGGAGAGTATAATGATGCTAAATGGAGGGTTAGATCATGTCCCTTCAGTGGATAGATCTGTTTATTTTGTCAATTATATAAATGATGACATTGATTTTCATTCTAGTGATTAGGACCACTCTTTTGAAGTAAAAATGGAGTCTCCTATTGGTTTGAATAATTGTGAAGCAACAAACCAACCTGTAGACAAGCAAACTTCATGTCCTGATGAGTCATCTAGTCATTAACATGAGTATGAAATAGAATCATTAGTTACTGATGATATAGATAGTGATCTAGTCAATTGTCTGTGTGTTCTTCTCAGGATTATGATTATTTTGAGTTTATTGAAGATGTGAGCCATCAAGATACTGAAGAAGAAGTGTTTGGGACAAAAATGAAGATAAGGCACAATCCTCTTTATGATGAGCCTCTGGAATTACTAGAATTGAGATTTAGTAATCCTTATTGGTGTAAAGATAATCAAATCTTTACAGAGAACCCTGAAGATGCAAGATTTGAAGGGTCTGAAGAAGATTCCTTAAAGTCTGACAAATGTAGGGGAAATGTTGAAAATACTCAACCTTGCAAAATTGATGGCTTCATCTTGAAGAGGAACCTTGTTATATCTAAGGTTGAGATCCATTGTCAGGCATTGGAGCATATAATAGAATTAGTGATTTATCAAGATTAGATAAGCATAAATCAGTGTCAATTCAGTTTGAGGGGATGCTTTGGGTAAGTAGTTTTTACATGAAAGGAAAAACTTAGATGATCCTTCAATTGATACATTTCAATATTTTGCCTTTGATCAGTGTGATTCATCAGGTATGAAGCTAGAATATGACCTCAAGCCAATAAAACAGTACATTGAGGAAGTTCAAGAGGGCATTGCTTATGAATGTTTCAAGTTTGATATAATCATAGTAGATGAAGACAATAATATGAGTGCAAATCACCCAGTGGATTATGAAATTTTTTACTTTCCAAATTAGTTTGATAAGCTGGATAGCGTTTGGGAAAGTGATCATGCAAATTTTTATAGTTGGCTTGATATGATGGATCCATATGTTACCCTTATGGTTTGTGAAGAAATTTTTGAATCAGTATTTGGCTATTGAATTCAGAGAGGCACAAGACAATGTGACAATGATAGGTTCAAGAGTTTTGTGAGAGGAATGAGCATCCACGTTGGTAACCAGAGGAATTGTAATGTTACTTCTAATTTTGGCCTAATGCAAACATTACAAAACAAAATCTTTGATAGAGGCAGATCTCATTTTCCCTTTTTAGGTAGCTTTAGGCCATCTTGCAATTTTTAAGGGTTGTGTTTGGTGGGGTTTTGTGGTCTACTTCTCCAAAGATTCCTGGGATCTTTCTTTATTCTGGTAGAACAGACTTCCCCAACTAGAGCCACTGATAAGACTCTGATAAATTTTTCTTGGCTCCTTACTTTTGCCCTATTTTATGCATCAATTTGAGAATCCTTTGCTAGGGTTTAGTGTTGAAAATATTGAGAAATCTTGTATTTAGGTCTAAAATCCTAAACTTTAGGGGTTTATGCAAGCTTCAAAATACTTTTTTTCTAATTCTGAGTTGACCACTTGTTGCCCTTTCAAATCCTTTAAGTTACAACTTTGAGTCTAGGGCATCATTCTTTTACCGACCCCTTCCTTTTGCACCACCACTTATTGGTCACACACGAAATTTATTCATTGTATGCCTAAGTCTTATTCTGGACCCCCTTTAGTAAAAATTTGGGCGCATATACCTGAGGAACCATTCGACAGTTGGCATGTTTTAACTGGTTTCCGCCATTCCACAATGATTATAATATTGAGAAAAAGAACAATGGCAGAATGACAAAAGGATGACAAGTGGTAGGCTCTTTTTTTGGGCCTCGCTAGAAGTATAGGGTGGGCCCCTAATGTGCATACATGGCAGGTTCCTGTGCATTCCACCATTCTACTGATCCTGAGTGGTGGGCTTGTAAAGCACTTGTAGAACCACGATAGGGCACCATATGTCCTTTTCAAGCTGCTAAAGGGGTATACATCACTACTGTGATATGTGGCAGGATTTTAATGGTGCATGAGGTGTTTTGAAAGAAATTTTATCCTATGACACATAGCACAATCTGGGCGGTTTCTACCATTCCGCAGATCTTCATCTGTGACCTGATCTTACAACTGCGGAATCATAGAAAACCACAAAATGGGCTTTGTTGACTTTTCTTCTCAATAGTGTGGTTGAGGTGGTAGTCTAGGTGGCTTGTTCTTATTGGTTCATGCCTTCTTTTCCATAGATGACAGGGATTTTCATCTCGTTGAACATCTCTATGTCATTAATTCAGGTGATCTATTTTTGCAATCAACGACCCATTTTACAAATTAGGCAATGAAGTGGTGGTGCGTAGTAAATGATGAACCAGTGCAGTGATGATTTTTCAAGCATGTACTAATATTTCCTCAATGCCATTATACAAGGTGAGAAGATTGAATGGAGATCAATGGGATACACGATCAACCCCTAGGGATTTGTATGTTGGCTTGATGGGATTTTCTGCTTGACGTCATGGCAGAATTTGAACAGGATGTGTTGTTTAAAATGGATAAATTACAGTGACCAAGGAACCTAACTTGGTGTCCTCACTATGGAAATGTGCATATGCTAGTGCTCTGGGTTCTAGGAGGTTGAAGTGATGATGAAATGCCATGCCATTTTCCTTTTCTGGCAGAGTTGGTAGAATATTGAAGGATTTTCATTTAAGACCAACATGCCATAGTACTGGTTGAATTGAAATGAGTAGGAATTGACAAAGTGTGACTATTTTAATATGGGATCCTTTGTAATTTTTGCTATAAATAGCTATCCTTGTTTCTATTGCATGCATCTTTCTTTCTGTGCGGGTATAATGGGTACTCCTCTGTTTAGTATGCTATATTTTCTACCTAGTTCTTTAGGAAGCTCTTCTCTATTTTCATGGTTAGTAGTATGTTCCTATAGAATTAAGGAATTAGAGATGTTTTTTCTATAGAATGGGAGAACTAGAAAGATTTAAAGGGTGAAGTGGCAAGTATCAAACCCCTGTCATACCCTGGTTTTCCCATGGTTTCATTTTTTTGAGGGGTTGCGTTCCCTATTTGTTGACTCTTATAACTTCACATTATTGTGAGTTTCTAGATTAGGATAGGGTGAAGAGAGGCCTTATTGTTCCCTCTTCCCCTCCCTCAAGATAGTGGCACTCAACAGATCAACAGCTACAATTGAAGGATTGTTGTCCATCAGGAATGAACAAAAAATGAGGGAGCTAAGTTTACAAGAACAGTTAGTTTTTTGTTTAACTTAGACATATGACTATTGTTGCTTCCTCTTTAGCTAGAATTTTGGCACTGCCAGAGTTAGCTGTATGTGGCTTCCTTAGACTTCTTGAGAGTTGAGGTGGTTGGAAACCTCCTCTTCAAAGATGAGGAGTCACATCCATGTGCTTAGAATGGGGCATAATGAGGGGGACCTTGGTCTTTGAGGGTTCCTTTTTCATTTGTTCTTTGCAGGTATTCTTATGCCTTCATGCGTGGGTGGAGAGGTGAAGCAAGGGATGCTTGTTTTATGAAAAAGTATCTAGGTCTGAAGAGTCATTGAGATGAAAGAGCATCTAGCAAACCACCATTAGTTAGATTCATTTCTAGCCTCCACACTAAGAATGAGAAAGAAATACAAGACAAAGACAATTATTCCTATCCACTGAGGAAGATGTTTGTTGAAAAGACATGCTTGATTGGTTAGGAACAGTTGTCAAATGTAAATGTGTAACTTGTCATAAGGCCTAAAGCGGTTGTACATGAATCAAGGATCATTTTATTCATCTTCATGGTCTTTCCTGTGTAAGAATGTTCTTCTTATAGCTTTTACTCAAAGAGTGAATTTAATGCTTTAAGGGAATATTGAATGTTATGAATGTCTGTAGGGATTCCTACGTAGAGTTGGTTTTGGATTATTTGAAGTGTCATAGTGCAATACATTATTGCAGTGTTTGCATGAGATGGGAATATACTGTTGTATTTGGTTTCATTTATATTTGTTTTGACTCTGTAGCTCGGGATCTAGGCACCGATCTCTTAGAACTATTGTCTTGATACAACTCCTTGGTCATTCATATTGAATATCAAAATGAAGTTCCATTTCTATCTTAATTTATGAATGTAATGTTTTTCCCATGTTCTCCTGCAAGAGAATTGAGTTAAAGCTTGAGAATCTAGCCCATTATTTTAGCATATTAGTAATTCTTTAGGTATTTTAAAGAGAACATATCTATTAGGAACAATATTTGAGATAAATAGTATCACATCTTAAATAAATATTGGTTTTAAAAGGGTACACCTACCTAGGTTTTGTAGAGCCTAAAGTGCAAAGAAAAATGATTCAATCCACTTTTCCTCTTCGTTGGCCAATCCCTAAAGGAAAATCAATTATTAGAACTGGCTATTCTTTAGATTACCCTTTTGAGATCAGGTTGGGAATTTAAAACAACCAACACAAAATATAAAAATAATTCAAGAGGGAGAAGAAGGTCCTATGTTAGAAAAGAACAAGCATTTAGTAGCAAAGGAAAATAGACATATGAAGAAGAAACAAGTACTTCACACAATAATGGTTCAAGTCAAGTCACAAGAGGAAGAAAGCTTCCAACAATAGGAAGGGGGTAGTAGTGGTAGAAGCTATTGATAACTAAGAGGGGGGTGAATCAGTTATCTTAATTAATTTAACTTTCTGTTCTTCTTTGATAACTAGTGCAACATTAAAACAAATAAGCATCCATAACCATGAAAGTAGAAACAAAATCAATACACATAACACAATGATTTTGACGTGGAAAACCCTGTTAAGGGAAAAACCACAGGGTGACTAACCCAAGATTGTATTCTCTATTAAAAGAATAGAGGTACAAAATGGCACTTGCCAATTAGGGCTCACTGCCTACAAGATATAAGGAAAGTAACAAGATACTTGAACTGATGAGAAGCATCCACATATGCTGAGGTTTAGTTCCGGTTAGGCTCAATACACTCATCTACTATACTTCATTCTTCCTCTTCTTTGGTGCTGCTGTCCTGTCACATACCAGACCTGTATTACTACCTTCACACTACTCTCTTCTTTTCTTCGCACTTCCCAATACACCACACACCTTCATACCGAAATCAATCGGGTATATATATCCGCATCAATGATTTCAATCATCTTTCTAGTCGGCATCTGGAGAACTCAAGATATTTACAAACTCTAGTCTGTTCGTATCAAAGAGATGCTTATAGAAGTCATCAATCATGTCAGTCAACCATGAATGATCCCTCAAGAAACCTGATCTCCATCAATTCCCCATCCGGATTAAGGTCTGATGCTCTACCGGTCAGTTCTTCCTTAGTCTACTCTGCCCAACACTTAGGTGTTCATATCTTTTCACTCTTTCATCACCGGAGGCTCAATCCTTGGAATGTATTAGTCATGATACTCCTCTTGACTTTCCCAAGTACGCACTTTACTAAGATACTTCCTTTGAGAGATCCGGACCTGATTGTCAGACCTTGCTATATGCTCTGTTCTTGCTTATCAGACCAAAATACTCTTCAATCTGACTTCTGGTAAAGACACACCATGTCCTGCGGATGTGTGGGATGGACTTTGTTGCCATCAATGACAACACTCATGAAGCCACACAGTGTCTCTTTCCAACAGTTTGCCCCTTTGGCATTGATGGCAACACTTAGTGAAAAATGACTAAGTGTCACACTACACTCCCCCTTGGCTGATGCTCTGTTCCAATGTACATTTTTCTGAAGCTCCCCCTTAGCTAGATTCCACATTTTTCACTGCTCCTCACTCCCCCTTTGACATCAATGGCAAAGGGTAGAATCTGCACAATCAATCTATACATATCCACATAAGTATATATATAGGTTATACTTACATATACTTAAGTATATCTGCAAAAGTATTTTTCAACTGTACAACTTCTGTCACCCAACTCTGCTTCATCCTATCCAAAATTGAGATGTGACCACTCAATAGGAATGCAAAATCTTCTGCCCTCTTTAGATCTGTCAAATCACTGGTCTAGGCTGTGGTCTAAGCATCAGTTAGGGCCTCATGCATGGCCTCTAACTTAGGGATAATTATCCCTCTAAGTTCACGCATCCTACTTCTTATATTCTTCCTTTCTTTTTCAAGTTTCTTTAGTTCATTTAGAATGGCAATGGTCTGTCATTCTTGGTTTATTATGGATGTGGTAAGAGGATCAAAATTCTGAGATATACTTGAAAGTTTTCCCTCTTGTTCTTTCACTTTCTTCTCAATATCCATTGTCACTTTAGACTAGGATAAACAAAATTTATATATATCTTCACCATCTTTAAGAGCATTTTCTAATCTCTTTATCCCAATATCAATATTTCTCCTATCATTTGTTATTAGCCCTTATACCTCGAAGAATCTCCTTACCAAAAACTCCTTCCGGACCTTTTCTTCTGCTGACTTCTCTAAGGAATCAAAATGTGTGCTAACAGTATTAACAAGAGATTTGAGATTACCGAATGAAGAGGCTGAAGGATCCTTTTGGAAGGATGGCATGATTTTCTCTAGCACACTGGATGCAATCTCTATTAGCTCACAATCTTCCATGTGAGACTTCAGAAGCTTTTCTTTTGCTTTGTTTTGAGCAGAAGATGCTACCTTCATTGTCTGGATCGGAGAGAGGGAATCAAAATTGAATGGTCCTTGAAGTAGCTCCGGTTCATCTAATTCCATCATTTCTTTTGTCAGGAAGTCTTTGACTACTTCTGCTGTGTCTCTTGCTAGAGACAGAGTTTTCTTCCCTTCTGCAGCCTCAACACTATCACTTGTGGTCTTCTCTGTTTGACCTTCTTCTCTTTCCTTTACTTCTTCTTGATTGATTTTCTCTTCTTTTCTTTCTTCTCCTTTAGTTCTGGAGTTAGCAGGGGGATCTAGAAGAGAGATGTTTACTTCTTCAGGGACTTCCTCTTCTGGAGTAGAGGAATCCAAGTCCTAAGTCCTTTCCTCACCTATATCTTTTGGCTCTTCTCCATTTTTCACAGTAGATTCTCCTTCGTCATCCTTGGCAGAGGGTTCATCACCTAAGTCCTCTATAACAGGAATATTGAATCTTTTATAGGCATTCCTGAGGATCTCTTCAATCTCTTTTGCCACTTTGTCAGTTTCTCCAAGCATAAGCTAATTCATTCTAGCTTTGCTCTGGAACTCATCCTTGCAATCTTTGAAGATCATATTCATTTGTTTTGAAGTGATTGAAGGATAGAGCTGAATAGCTATCTATTCCCAGATCTCAAGATCCTTTGCCTTAGCATTGTTCTTCCTTATTTCTAGTTCCTTTTCTAGACTTTTAGGAATTAGAGATATGATTTCAATAAATGCCTTATTATAGATATTCAGATACCTGACTGTAGCTTCTTGCAAGATCTTCTAGTCAACTTCATTATATTCATCATAGAACTTAGTCATTGGTTTTAGATTCCCATCCACAGTGACTGATTTGATGATATCATCAATGCAGAGAGTAGGTTTTTCAACAAATTCTTCTATCTTTTCTTGCTTGCTTTGGCTAGTAGAGGATTCACTAGATGTTTTCTTCCTTTTCTTCATTTTCTTTACTTCCTCATCTATTTCTGCCTCTTCATCATCCTTGAGACTTATATAGGACCTTGTTGCCTTTTTCTTTGTTCTTTTCTCTCCCTTTCCAGATGTCTGGGCTTTCAGTTTTGATGCCTTTTGGCTCTTAGAGGTGGCAGGTGTAGAGCTCTTGGAGGATCTAGTCCAGGAAGGGGCTTGCATCGGATCACTTTCCTTTTCTGCATCTTGTTTCTCTTTCTCTTCCCTTTCCATCTTTTCTCTGTTGGCATCAACTGCCTCCTTTGATATTCCATGTCTCTTGGCAAATTCTTCCACTTCTCTTCTCACTTTTCTCTTGATTTTAGGCTATCTTAGTTCAACATGAATTTTCACACTCAATTCTTGAAAGGTTCCAAACCTTTCTGCCTTAGGATCCTTGGGTTGACTTAGCATGTGTTGAACATGTAGCTCTACAATTTTCTCATCTACTTCATACCCCATTGGCATGATCCAAATTGTCCTTGGCTCCACTGCCTCCATTAGGCATTGATTAGTGTCTACCATAAAGCACACTGTATCCTTATATTTCTCAACTAATGATTGGGGGATTCTTTCTCTGGCCTGCATCAAGCTCTGGAAGGTCTTGAAGTAACCCCACAGTGCTGTATTTTGTACCTTGGCATCACCAAGCCCATACAAATAATCCCTGATTTGTATGGCAACAGGTCTGTCATTTTGCCATATCCAGCCACTAGTTCCGGGTAGCACATTCATGTAAAAGAAAAATAGACAGAGTATCAACCCACCGTATTTGAAAGAATTCTTCTTGTCCTTCTTTATCTTCTGCAGATTCTCCAAAAGTTGGTTTAGAAGGAGCTCACAAAGATCATAGTCAGCATTCTTTCTTAACATTTCATAAGTAGTGTAAATTGCTGTTTCGGATACAAAATTCTCTCTACTTGAGTGATGTATCTTGTAGCCAATTATCATGGCGGCAAACTTGATATCTGGATCTGTGATATCCTCAATTGTCATTGCTCTTTTATCAAATTTAGATCCAGTAGCCTCACTCACAGTTTGGCTTTTGACTGATTTGAGAGTAGGTAATCCACTGGATGAGTGCAATCCAGTCACCACCCTAATGGCATCCTATGTGATCTTAAATGGCCTCATCAACCATATGAAGTTGTCATGCACTCTACTCAGAATATACCGGACCCATTCATCTTCTACAAAATAGGGGAAATGAATGCACTGTCCAAAATGCTTGTCCCTGATGGCTTTGTATTGAGGTTTGAGTTCAAACAATTCATCTATTAGCTACTTGTGATATATGTCCATTAGCTTGGATTCCCTGAATTCTTCAATATTCACATGAATGTATGCCCTAACATCTTCAACATGCAAAACCCCATATGGAATGCTAGAAAATGCACCTAGGGGATCAACTTATAGGGATTTATAGGGATGTTTTCTGAATTTTGGGCGCAGCCTATCAGTGATCTTCACAATATTTGGAGTAGCCATCTTTCAAAGATTCAGAGAGAGGATTCAAGAGCGAAAAATACCTTTTGCGCTTCTAGGGTTCATGATATGAGCCGGATCGGATTGCTGGAAGAATCGACTTCTGTGGTTGATCTTTGAGAGGATTGAGACAATTTGTTGCAGAGCTCCTTTTCTCTTTTTCTCGAATGCAAATGTACAAATGATGAACAAAAGAACCTTTTATTTCTGCGCAAACCCTAATTCCATTTTGTAATAAATGCACAACTTAAGTTATTCCAGTTGCTTTGTTCTCCTTGTCTTGAGAGATATTTTCGGATCACTGAGATGCCCTTGGAGTTATTCTTTGTGAATATTGGCAATCTATCTACCTTTCTCCAATCATTCCATTTATCCGTAGATCAAGATACCTCAAATTTGAATCATGCTGGAGCTAACTGTGAAAGTCCTGTTCTTACCAGATGACTATTAAATCAGATCATTCTTGGAAGATTAACCTCTTCTAAATTTCTTGTGGATCTTCCATATCTTTACCAAGGCTTCTTTAGATGTTTCTCTGAGAACCCTTTAATCCGCAACTTTCCTTGTGCCAATTTCAGGCACCAATTATTTGGTTGGGGAAATTTATTTTCCTTCTTGACTCCCCTTGAGTCAGAGCTCATCAAATTTAGTTTCCGGAAGGAATATCAGCACCAGATTCTGGTGCGGATCCATCCCCAACATTTTCTATACTTCTCTTTACCCAAATCTTGTTCATCTCCCTTTGAATTTCATCCGCATTCACTTCTCCTTTTCCTTTGTCTTGATTTTGATTTTGATGCACTGGACCCCTTTTATCCTGATTATTACTTCTGCAGAATTTGACAATATGACCGGATCTATTGCAATTGTAGCAAACAACATTTCTTTGCATATTTGACTAATATCCTCTTGATCTACACTGATTAGCCATATGTCCCATTCTATTGCATGCAAAGCATCTACCATTGAATGAATTGTTCATTTGCATATTTCTACACTCATGAGATTTGTGACCATACCTTTTGCAATTAAAACACTATCTAGAGAAGGATGAATTAGTCTGATTCATTCTTCTTCTACGCTGATTTGCTTTATGACCAAAGTTATTGCAATTGTGGTAGTATCCATTGAAGGATGGATATCTTTGAGCATTTGGTTGCCTTACCGGAGGTCTTCTAGGCCTGTTCCTTGGATTTCCTGATCCAGAGTTCTTCTAACCGGATCCGAAGCTTTCACCTTTCTCATACCCCAAGCCTTGCTTGTCATCTACCTTTTTTTGACTTTCAAGAAGAACTTCAAGTTGAGCAGAGCTTATCTTGAATTTCTCTTTGTATTCATTTGCTATTTGAAGATCAATTTGTAGAGTGTCAATCTGATTCTCAAGTTGTTCTTCATTATCTCTAGCTTCTTCAAGATCAGATTCCAAATGCCTGATTATTCTATCCATTTTGTGGCAGTCTTCTGACTTCTCCTTGAGAGATTGTTTTAGATTATCTTTAGTCTTTCTTTTCTCTTCAATCTCTTGGGTGAATTTCATAACGCCTGATTCCATTTCATGTCTTACCATAATGACCTCTTTAGGTAGCTTCTCACATAATTTGTTCTTCTCATTCAGATCATCATTTGTATCATTGGCTTCACTTTGACTTGCTAATTTCTGAAGAAGTTCCTTTCTCTTTTTCATAGAGATACTTAATTTCTCCTTTAGTTCATTTATGAAATCATCAGCTTGTTTGAGTCTTTCTCTCAAGTTATTGACTTCAGAGTGAGATTGCTCAAGATCATAAAGGGCAGACTAAAGTTGTTCCCTCATACCATACGTATCCATTGGAATTCTCAGATCTACCTCAAGCTGTTAGGCTCTCTTTGGAGGAACTTGGCTTTGATACCAATTATTGATAACTGAGAGGGGGGTGAATCAATTATCTTAATTAATTTAACTTTCTATTCTTCTTTGATAACTAGTGTCGCATTAAAATAAATAAGCATCCATTACCATGAAAGCGGAAACAAAATCAATACACATAACACAATGATTTTGACGTGGAAAACCCTGTTAAGGGAAAAACCACGGGGTGACTAACCCAAGATTGTATTCTCTGTTAAAAGAATAGAGGTACAAAATGGCACTTGCCAATTAGGGCTCACTGCCTGAGCACACTACTCACAAGAGGCTCACTGCCTACAAGATATAAGGAAAGTAACAAGATACTTGAACTGATGAGAAGCATCCACATATGCTGAGGTTTAGTTCTGGTTAGGCTCAATACACTGATCTACTGCACTTCATTCTTCCTCTTCTTTGGTGCTGTTGTCCTGTCACATACCGGACCTGTATTACTGCCTTCACACTACTTTCTACTTTTATTTGCACTTCCCAATACACCACACACACCTTCATACCGAAATCAATCAAGTATATATATCCGCATCAATGATTTCAATCATCTTTCTAGTCGGCATCCAGAGAACTCAAGATATTTATAAACTCTGGTCTGTTGACTGAATCCATGCTTACTAAGCAATGCGTATCAAAGAGATGCTTATAGAAGTCATCAATCATGTTGGTCAACCATGAATGATCCCTCAAGAAACTTGATCTCCATCAATTCCCCATCTGGATTAAGGTCTGATGCTCTGTCGGTCAGTTCTTCCTCAGTCTACTCTGTCCAACACTTAGGTGTTCATATCTTTTCACTCTTTCATCACTAGAGGCTCAATCCTTGGAATGTCTAAGTCATGATACTCCTCTTGACTTCCCCAAGTCTGTACTTTGCTGAGATACTTCCTCTGAGAGATCCAGACCTGATTGTCAGACCTTACTGTATGCTATGTTATTACTTACCAGACCAAAATACTCTTCAATTTGACTTTTGGTAAAGACACACCATGCCCTATGGATGTGTGGGATGGACTTTGTTGCCATCAATGACAACACTCATGAAGCCACACAGTGTCTCTTGCCAAAAGAAACTTCATTGGAATTTGTTATAAGTGTGTAGAAGTTGGGCATAAGGCATTTGAATGTCCTCAAACACAACTTGACAACAATAGGAAAGATGTGGCTAAAAACCATGTAACTCAAGAAAATGAAGAAAATGTTGCATCACCTAGAAACACAAAGGAATCAGAACAAGGAGAATCTCTTATATTGAAAAGTGTTGATGAAACTAACCATGGATGGGAATGACCAATTGCAAAGGAAGAGTCTTTTCTAAACTGTATGTAAATCAAGAGGTAAGTGTTGCAAAGTTATAGATGATAGTGGTAGTACATATAACTTATTTTCTAGTGAAATGGTAGATAAGTTGGGATTAAAAAGAAAATAGCATCCCAACCCTTACCATGTTTTGTGGGTTACATAAGGGACATCAATTGGTAGTTAATGAACAATGTGTAGTGAGTATACAAATTGGTTCTTACCAGGATGAGATTTTATGTGATGTTTTGGATATTAATAAGCTGCAAACATGGGTGTAGATCCTGATAACAAAACCCAAATGGCAGAAAAATAAGCCCAAGGCCATGAACAACATAGAAACAACTGAATAGAAACAATAGTTCATAACAATATAAAAAAGAAACCAAGTCCAGAGAGCAGAACATAAGAAAAAACTAATTAAATAGATCTTTCCAATCATCTTTAAGAAACTTGATCAACACCTCCTTGTTCTCATTCTTCACATCACTACCAACGATGTGATCTTCCTGTAGAGTAGAAAAAGTAGTGGCCGCCCTATGGATGACCTTCAAGCAAACATTTTCCAACACCTTGATTTTACTTTCCATAGCTAAGATCCGGGACTTAACCTCATCAAGCTCCTGAACAAGCTTCCTGTTAGAATCATCCTCTCTGGCACTCTCCACCTCCTTGTCAGGAGTCTCTAGAATCTCAACATCATCTTGTTTAGTATCATAAAATGAATTTTTCATAGAGTCAAAGTGGCTCGCTCCTTCTTGGTCATGCATAGGGGTAGTCTTAACTTCCTTAATTTCCATCTCATTCTCAGGGTCATCATGATCAAAAGCAGAGGAAAAATCAACAATTTTTAAAACATGGGGCTTCCCCCCTACCATCCTAGTTGACCTGTGAATACCAAGTCTTCTCACTGGGTCATCCCACAATAATGGGTTACACTTTTTGGCCAAACTTGACATTGAAATCAACATTTTGAACTAAATCTTCACTTTCTGACACCTACAGTTGCTAAACCATTAGGAATTTGAAGATGATGCAAACTAGTGATTTGTGAGATTTTGTCTGTAGATTCTAAATATATTTTTTTTAAAAAAATTGGAGTTAAATTGTAATTTTTTTGCGTCTCCTTTGATAACTAGTTTTTAATAGTAAACAACATTTTTTTAAAGTGATGTGTATTCTGTCGCACATAACTTTTTTTCTACAAAGGATAAAATTTTGATTCTTTTGAATTTAGATTGGTAACACCATTATCTAGAGGATGCATTTGGTTTCATAATGTTTTGTTGAGTATTTTTTAATTAAGTTTTGAAGTCAAACCAATTATAATTTAGACATAGGCGTATTCTGTCCAACATAACTTTTTTTGTATGTATCAGAATTCATTTTTTTTTTGTTGGAACAAGGACATCAATACTTAGAGGACATGTATTTTGTATAATTTTTTTTTCTCTATTTTCCTATTTTTTCGTATGTGTGAAACAAAGACCTTGATGTTCATTGAAAAACCTACATTCACAAGAAATAAAAAATAAATATAATAATCAAATTAAATATATTTAAAGTTATAGTTTTTGGGAAGCTTATAATAAGGACTACATACAAAACATAAATTTTAAATGAATTCATTTGATCCCCCAAAAGGTAAATCAAAAGTGGTTTTTTATTAGCATTTTGATAGGTGTAGAGGAGACTCCATTATAGGTATGGTTTAAAACTAGTGGGGTTCTATCTAAGGGGGTTTGATCAAACCTTCTTCAATTAAAATCCTTTAAATGGAACCTTTCAAGGCTTAAATCATTATATTTTCTAAAAATATGTGATTTCAGCAAAAATCAGGATGTCCCAGAAAGTGTAACCCATTATTGTGGCAGTACCTTACTATATTCTCCTTACCCACATCCTTCTCCTTGACATCATCCTCCTCTTTCTATTGTTGGGGATTGTCCAAGCCTTTCTTAGGCTCCAATTCCACATTCCTCATACCCACTTCACCTTTTTTATTTTTCTTCTTCCCTCTTTTATAAGAACTGGGGTGGATTTGCAAGCCTTTACGTTTCTTACCTTCAGAGGGTGAAGGGTAATTTCCCAGCCCACAAAGATCTTCAGCAGCTTCTTTACAGGTTTGGCCTTGGGACCCATCCACACCCCTAGAATCAGAGATCACAGGGGACCGTCTAGATTGATGGGCCCTAGGGGAAGGGGTGTCCTTCATCTTGAGGGGACTAGAT
Organism: Cunninghamia lanceolata; assembly: GCA_027924645.1. Lineage (NCBI taxonomy): Eukaryota > Viridiplantae > Streptophyta > Pinopsida > Cupressales > Cupressaceae > Cunninghamia > Cunninghamia lanceolata. The sequence goes on from BSBN01001018.1 coordinate 1,206,552, forward strand.
TCAAGAATAGTAGGAGAGTTAGGGGGGCTCAACAAGGTTATTAGGGTCAACAACATCAAGAGATGGGACTTTATTTTTGGTAGGGCTGCCAAACTTGACACTGAGCGGGATATTGTCATCTGAATCTTCATTAACATTATCTTCAACAAAACTAGCCTTAAGGGGTTTAATAGGGCAAACAACCAAATGAAAGTGGTATAGGTAGAATATTAGACCCTAGTGCAAGGGAACAACCACCACAGTCAGATTACCCTCCCGGGTTTTCCTAGTCAGCCTAACAAAAGACTCAAGGCTAGAAAGCAAATAGAAGGGGAAATTCACTAGAATTTTATGTTTGAAATGATTTAACAATGTGAAATGGTAATGGGAGAAATATCTATAGCGACCTTGAAGAGTAAAACATTTCATAATATAAGGTAACAAACTCGGTCCCAAGGGTTTAGCAGGGTCTCATGCTTAAAGCCACCCTGTAGTCTGACTTGCTTCTCACCTTCTTAGAAGAAATGCTTTAGCCCCTCTAGGGCTTGGACCTTTGTTTTCTTATTCAACCTTTTACCCTGGCATTATAGGCCCGTGGATTTGGCTATGGACTCTTCAAAAACCACAAACTGCACTCTACCAACACACACCCTCCTGTCCTCATCCCACAACATAGTAAATTGGACAGACAAGCTCTCATCAAAACCATTCAAGCACTCTAGGAATAGAGTAACCCCACCTTCAGAGGCAATGCTCCAAACTTGAGAGTCTTCCTTAATTCCACACAAGATGTCGGCTCTGTTCGAACCTTGTCGCCTCCCATCTTTCTGTTCTTACCAAACCAGCAATGAGAAATGCAGATACAAAACTTAGTGAGATACATGACCGTACCTTCAAACAATCTAGAAATGAATTGATACTCATAATAGTTAATGCAAGCCATGCAAATCAAACTCCTAGAAATGTCCTTCAAATTCCCAATTGCATTTGAGACATAATTTCCATCATAATACGACTCATGCGAGCTTGCCCCATCTAGAACGGCCAACAAAGTATGAAAAGACCCAGGAAGCCAACAAGGCAGCAGCTCACGGGGGTCATTGAGTTGGCAATAATCCACCTGAAACTCTATGGTCCAACTCATTTTGAGAAAGTGAATTGTCTTGACCATAACATCATCCTTCAAAAGCCACCCCAAGTAATGAAGGTATGACTTAAAGGCACAAACACGAGCAAAAAGCTATGTGGTTTTAGCCATGAGAAATTAGGAGGATGCCTCCTTTTGAATGCTATTTCTAATATTTGAGGGAAGATTAGAAATATTTCTCCAACATATGAAAGGGTAGAGATTGATCCCAAGGTTAGCCATGAGGTCCGCAATTTGATTGCCTTCCCTATAGATATGGACAACTTCAATACCTTCAAAGCTTAAAAGAAAGGTCTTAATATCTTGAATAATGTCTTCAATCTGCCAACCGACCTTGACTTTGTCTTTAATAGCTTCAATGATAAGCTTAGAATCACCTTCAACCATAAGGTGATTGATACCAATGACGAGCAATTTTGAGGCCCTAGAGGAGGGCCATGGCCTTAGCAACATTATTAGTGTTCTCATCAAGCCCCCCTACAAAGGCCACCAAGAGAGCACCCTTGTCAGACTTTAGAGTACCAACTATACTAGCCAACCTAGGGTTACTTTTAGCAGCATCATCGAAGTTGAGCTTGGATCAACCAGCCGGGGGGACCATTTAGTTTTAGCACGAGCTCTTCACCTAGTGTCATCCACCTTGTATATATTGGCCAAAATGCTCCACTGATTAATGATACTAGCTTCAAAACTAGTGGGAGGGAGTTCAGCCACTCTCAAAGTTCTATTAGAGAGGTTTTCCTCTAGGAGTTTGGCTATCATACAAAAAACCTCCTTAGGATCTTTAAATTTTTCCCTAAATAGCCTGTTATTCCTTTCTTTCTAGAGGCCCCATGTTAGGGTGGGAGGGATCTGGGCCCAGATTTATTTACAAACATGGTGGATGAATGGAGAGTACTAGGACCTTAAGAAAGCAGGGAGGTCACCATCCAAACACCACAGGATTCCTAGATTATGCATAGCCAGACTCTAGACCTCCTAGGAAAAATCACAGTGTAGAAGGAGATGAGATACAATTTCTTCATCCTTTAAGCAGAGAGCACACTTGTTGGGTATTTGGAATCCTCTTAGCTGAAGGTTATCTATGGTTAGGATTTTATTTTGCACCACCAACCACCAAAAGTGGTTGATTTTGGGTATAAGATTGTGGTTCCAAACCTTCCTCCATAGGTTATCCTCATTTTGAGGCATAAAGCGGTTATAGGCTAATTTAATAGTAAAAATCCCAGTCCTATCCCTGGTCCACAACATTTTATCCTTCTAAGGGAAAATGGGAATTATGCAATCTCTAATAGAAAGTTGAACCTCATCCACCTTCTAAATTAGGTCAACTTGGCCCTGACAGTAGTCTGACAACTGTTTCCACCTGCCTCTATTAGGGAGGATATAATCACAAGGCAATCTACCAAGGAGAGAAATAGCTTATGGATGCCTATCACATCTTGTTACAAAGGCCTTAGTAGTTTAATAGGGAGGCTTTGTATTTTAGAAGAAAGAACATGTACACTATTGTGAAAGGTGGAAGGACATTTACTTTAAGTTCATTAAATGAAAAAAGAAGAAATAGACACTAGGCCTATGATGTCTTTGAGCATAGGAAAAACTACTATTGAAAGTAACAAAAGAAGTTGGGGGTGATTCAAAAGAAGTGGGTAAATTGAGGAGTTCAAATAATATAGAAGGAAGTGGAGCTAAGTGTAAGTAGAAATTTCCCAAGGAAGTGAAAGAATTGACTTAAGAGAGGACACTAATAATCACTAATGATGTGTTGATTTCAAGAATAAAGTTCAAAAAAAATTTCATGTTGGGGAGTTGGTATTTTCTCATGTATGGAAGGAAAGGTTCCTAAATGGAATTCATGATGAGTTAAAATAGAAGGTACTAGGACTGTGTTGAGTCTTGAAGAAACTTGTAGCAGTTTATGAGATAAAGCTTTTGAAATAAGTAGATGTTTCACCAGTTTTTAATATGATAGACTTGAATCCTTATTATTCAGGTCAAGAAAGTGTAGAATTTAATCAAGGTTTAGATGTACAAATGGATAAGTGGATGTAAGATTTGCTTGAGAAGAATCCAAAAGGAAAAGAAGGTAGTCCCAAATTTCTCAAAATATTCATGAGTCTCAAACTCATGGAACATTTCACTTACTAGTGTGTCTGATGTGGGAGCATCTAGGTTTACATGCAATCCTACATCACCCAAAAATAATTGTTGTGTTTGTTTTCATTTTTCTACCTTTTTGTTGTGTTTTGTCTTGTTGTTGTTCATGACAACTTGTAGTTTTAAGAGAGCTTTAGGAAGTTTTTATATTCTTATGTCTTATAAAGATCATTGTAGTAGTGTTAAGAGTTGTCAATGTGTTATTTTAGATGAAAGATCAAGATACTACATGTTTATCTCTTGTTTATAGGATTGTTACAAAAATGATATAGGACTTGTATGTGTAAATACTATAAAATTTCATTGAGCTTTAGGAGCTATGAGAGAAACATATAAATTGCATTAGGAACAAGTAGTTAGCTATAGAAAGACATCTTTATGCTGAGTTATATGTTGACTAGATGTTTGTGTCATTACTTTATGTAGTATTATAGGTCGTGATTTTATGCCTAATATCAATGCTTCTTTTCCCTTTTGGATTTTGTTTTCCCAAATATCATCTTTTCCTTACTACCCTTAACCTTGGTAATGTGAGAAACAAAAAGTATGGCCTTCAAGTTTTGTTTTCATCAATATGGCCTTTATGTAGTAAATTATTTCATGATAAATACTAATTTTTTTTCCTCACTCATGACATTAATTTGTGGTCATATGATTAGCAAAAATCCGTCATTCTACTTTGGCTATGACCTTTCTCTCTATTCTTGGTTTGTAACTTACATTGTAGCTTTGATAAAAAAAATTCATTTAATGTTTTGTGGCATTCCCTTTTGGCCATGTGGTATTTTCTCTAATCCTTCTTGGCCATTGATATATTTTAATGTCTCTAAACAAAACAACCAAAAAAAAGATATAAACAAAAAAGAAGTCTCAGAGAAAACACCACACGTTCAAAAGGGAATGCCACAAAATATTCAATGAATGATATCTAATCAAAGCTACAATGTAAATCACAAACCAACAATAGAGAGAAAGGTTGTAGCTAGAGTAGAAAGATGATTTTTTTCCAATCATATGATCATAGATTAATGCCAAAAGTAAGGTAAAAAATTAGCAAATTGTAAAATAATTTACTACATGAAGGCCATATTGATGAAAATAAAACTTGATGCCCAATTTTGATTTGTCTTACACTACCAAGCTTAGTAATAATTAGACATATCCATTTTTAGAAAGATGACAACCAGGAAAACAAAAATCCAAAAGGGAAAACCAATGTTGAGATTAGACATAAAATCACAACCTTCAATACTACATAAAGCAATGACATGTAGGACATCCAATCAACATAAAACATAACACAAAGATGTATTCTTGTATCTAACTACATTTTTTCTTGATGTAGCTTATATGTTGATCTCATAGCTCTTGAATCTTAATGAAATTTTGTAGTTTTTACACATATAGATCTTGAAGCATTTTAATAACAGTCTCTAAGCAAGTGATAAACTTGTAGCATCCTGATCCTTGGTCTAAAATAACACATTGACAACTCTTAACACTACTACAATGATCTTCAAAGAAAACAAGACCCTACAAAATTCTTGAAACTCTTTTAAAATAGCAAGTTGTCATGAACAATGGGAAGGAAAAAACAACAAAAAGGTGAAAAACTGAAAACAAACTCAATTATTTTTGGGTGATGTGGTTCTATGAACCTAGATGCTCCTACATCAAATTTCCACTGCAAGAGTTATTTGAGAAAATTTAGGTAGCTATAAGGTTATTATTTAATTACTTTTTAAAAACATTTTTAATGGCTCTACTAGCCCATTCTGCACCACTAGATCTTCCAAGTCAAGTTGCAATCTAACAAACAACACACCTCAAACATTTGTAGAGGGATGTCAATTTAAAAATGCACTGTTGTCCAAGTAGAAGTTGATGTGGAGAAGCGAACCACCACAAGTTAGAATACCTTTCAAACCATTAGATTTCCTCCTAAATCCAATGGCTTGCAAGTGTTGTCATTGATAGTAATGTTCTTTTAAAACATTGTACCATTCTATAGAACAATTATTACATGGCAATGGACCTACAAGGAAAGTAATTTATTCAAAATCATTTTAAAGAGGAAACCTTTATTAAGAGGTCGGCACTGACACAAATAGTAGGATAACATATTTTCAAAAGTAGAAAAAGAAAAAGTTTGCCATGATAGCGCCTAATAAACCATGAGTTTATTAATCAAAATCATTTGCATAATGTGGAGATCACTACTTGAGATTTTTTAATCAAATAAGCTTATTAATGGCAAGTGAAACCTTCTTCTTCATAAATGGAAAACTTTATTAAAAGGGGGGCCATAAAATGTAAATTAGAAATCTTGCAAAGGTAGTGTTGGCCTTCACCAAAAAATGTAAGATTTATACTTTCAAGTTTAAGGTTGTATTTGGATGGTGAGAATATGGAGTAGTTGTATGATATTGTAAAAATCAAGTATTATGGTGTGCAACTTTTCATGAAGTAGTGCTACAAAATTGGTTCTAGAGTATCTTATCTTTGGAGTAGCTCTACAAGATTAACTCCAGATTTCCTACTTCAAAATTAGCTCTAGAGTTGCCTAACAAAATTAGCTCCAAATTTCTATCTTTGGAGTTACTACACATAATTGGCTCCAAATTATCTTAGCTTTAGAATAGTTCCACCAAACTTGGCTCTAGAGTTTAATCTCTAGAGTTACTATTTCAAAGTCTACTATGGATTTCTAGCTCCAGAGTTCCTATCTAGAATTGGCTTCCAAGTTTTAGCTCTTGAGTTACTTTTTTTAGTCTAGGTCCCAAATGTTCTAGAATTTATCTCTAAATATGTCTCTAGAATATTTGATAGGTCATTTTTGATACCTTTTGTAACATGATAGACATTGGTGGGCCCCACTTATAAAGAAATATAAGTCATAGGATACAAAAAAATAGAAAACTAATTTTAAAAAGTTTAAATCATATATAAGAAAGATGAGATGGGGGTTGGGCCCACCCAAAATAACTGCCACTTATTCTACTAAGAACTTCTATAAAGGATTGATGCCACATCATGTGTTATCTTTTAAACCTTTTAAAAGAGGGAAGGAGGGGGCTTATGTGGTATCTTAGGGGACCCACTTAAATGTGGCACCACACATAAAATATAATTTATTCCTTAGACTTCATAAAGAATATAAATTAGAGAAACTATGTTTTCTAATGGTTTTTCTTTAAAAAACATAATATCATAATATCTATTGTTTGTTGTTGTGATTAATTTTTTGTAAAAACAATGGTGAGAAGTTGAATGTGTAAAGAGTTAGGTCTTGAAATTGGTAGCCTTTTATTACTTGTTGATACTACATATCTGCAATTGGTAACAGATCTGATTGTGGCGATTTGGTTAGGTATATTCCAAGGTAATCTCCACTAGTGATATTTTCTAGTTTTATTTTGATCATGATTGTAGCAAAGTTGGATGTGGCTTGGGTACAAAGCATATTAATGAAATTGGTAACTTCCAATTTTGCAAGTGCTAATGAAATGTGGCATCAAATCTAATTTTGGTATTAGATGCAAAGATTAATATCCCTCTAATTAAATGTCATAAATTCTTAATTTGAGAGGTTGTAAAACCTTTTTGAAGCTTTTCTTAAGGAATTCTTTCTATGCGGCACAAGAAATATATGGGTATGTGCAGGATCATGATGGGCCAAACTATACCTCTAAGTGGCAATGAAAATACAAAAAATCAGACTTTATCAAGTTCATGTGAAATTTTGAATGGATTATCTATACAATTTGAAAAAGATGTAAGAATGAAATTTGTAGAGAATTGAATCTAGTTTATAGGCTACTATTTTTTTTAAAACAAAAACTAAATTTACTTAGTGAAAATTGAATATTTCAATGAACAGCTATTAAATTTTTCAGAAAAAAATAAAAAGTGGGTGTCTGTCCAGCCAACCTAACTATGAGTAAAAATATATATATATATATATATTTGAAACTTTTAAAATAAGTAGAGGACTCATGTCCGGATGTGATGCATATTTATTTGAAATTTTTTTTAATAAAATAATTAGTTATGATTTTTTTACTGTGACTTTTTTAAAAAAATAAAAAGTAGTTTTCCAGCCAACCTAACTCGATAAAAAAAATCAAAATTCAATTTTTTTTTAACCTATAGCCAGAAAAGCATAGAGTGTGACACAGGTTTCGGATCTCAAAAAGGTGAAATGGTTTGAAAGTTATGGATGTTTTTCAATCAGTGTGTCCATCAAGATTTCAGAGACATGGTATATTGAAAATTATTAATAATTATTTAATAAAATGATAACCAAATAAATCTTATATTTTTAGAAAGCTAACAATTTTTTCTATAAACCCTTTTCGTTTTATCAATTTTGCATAAAAAAAAGTCGTCAGCACGAAGGGTGAAGTTTGAAAAAGAGACTGAAACATTAAAACACGTTACAATCCATAAAAAGTCAACAATCAAAACGAATATCCATCTTGCTATGTACCAAAGCAAGACGGATATCCGTTTTGCTTCGGTGAAAGCAACTAGAAATGGATATCCGTTTTCAGAACGGATATCTGTTTTGTTGATCTATCAAAAATTTTTTGCCATTGGTTTTGGATGAAGAGAAGCAACATATTTTGTACCATTGGTATTGTTTCACCAAAGATACAATCCATGGGTATATCGTTTATGTATGCGTGGACATTTCATGTATATCTTGCTATTGTTTATCATGGTTGTAAATCGTGAATGTACATGTCAAAGGATACAAAGGTTGACCGGCCATATTGGAAAAATTGGGAAAAGATACGTTAGTTGACCGGTGATAACAAGTCATGTTATGTATAGGCTAAATCAAAGACATCGGACTGACAATAGTTATCAGAGAGACAAAGTTCCATTGAGCTGACAACATTGATCTCACAGATCAAGTCATATCGGGGTGACAATCATTAAGTGTCACCGATGGGTTATTTATCGGCACATCGGAAGAACAGTTGAGAACTACACCAATGAGAGGGAGTCACACCGACAGAAGGAACATTAGAAAGAGATGGACTCTCAGAGGCGAGAAGAAAAGTGTCACCGATAGAGGTGGTTTGGCTGATGGTGTAGTTCGGTGGTTATTCTTTCAGTGTGAGATATGATATCAAAAATTGAAGAGAATGTCTGACCGATGTAGAAGTCTTACCGATGACTAATGGACGGTAAACACATCGAGGAGAGTTATAACATCGGAATGCAAGTAAAGAGTCTCACCGAGGGTATTGGTCTTACCGATAGACAAGGGTGGTGAATCTCACATCGGAGTAAGTGTGTATATATCTTGCAATCATCTTATTCCATGAGACCACATTTCTTTGAGGCATTTTTTCAAATAGTTCATGTGTCTTGTCTATGCTTCCACACTTTCCATACATGTCTACCAGAGCATTTCCAACTAGAATATCTACAAAAATCCCACTTCCATTATGCTTTGATGAATGTCCATACCCTATTCCAAAGCTCCCATTTTGGTAGAGGTAGAGAGGATGCTAACAAAGGTTGTAGAATCTAGCTTTACACTTGCCAATTGCATTTGCTTGAAAATTTCTAAAGCCTTTTCAAGAAACCCGTTTATGCATATCCTATAATAATAGTAGTCGAGGAGACCACATTTCTCTAACTAGACTTCTACCAATTCAGAAAATGTGTGCTTCTGGACTAGTGTTTGGTACAAGAAACATACCAATAGAGTGGTTGATGCAAAGGAAATTCCATAGTTCACCCTAAATGGCGCTGTCGGCCTGTATCAGCCAAACCCTTTCGACGTTCCCCCGAAAAAACCCCTATCTGTTACCAATTTGATAGGGAGCGCGCAGGGGAAACATAAATGTCTTGCCGATAGTAAAGAAAGAGTGTATTTCGGTCTCATTTGGACCTTGGGAAGGATATTTTAAAAGCTATTTGAGCAATTGGTGGGTTAATGGGTATTTTAAACCTTGTTTGTAAGCTTTTGATGTGTTGCTCTGCATCACTTGTCTACAACATACAAAGTTTACCTTTCTCACCCATACCTTCAGTATATAAAGGACATTAATAGGGAATTTGTAATTTCCACTCAGTTAGTGCAATCTAGGAGAGGATAGATTGTCTAAAGTTGTGATCTATTTCCATTTACACTTGCCATAACTACAAATGCTTAGTGTTTATTCTCAACCTTGGTATATGAATAAAATGTGACCTATTGTTCTAATAGGCCTATAGGGACAAAGAGGTGATAAAGCTTTTAATTTTAAACATGACATGGTTTTGATAACTTCTCATATTGGTAAGATCCTGGATGACAATCCTTTGATGCACCTAATTATAATAGGTGTTATGATAGTCCTTGGTATCTTTTCATTTCTTTCTTGAATGGCCTACAAATAAGACATAAGACATATTAGATCCTTCATAAATAAGAATTCTCATACATTACATTTAAACTTAGACTCCCTAAACATCCATCAATCCATCCATTAATATCAAAATGCCATGAATATCCTATGATCAACCATTCTAATACCTAGGATAGTCATATATTGCAATTTTGCTTCTCTATACTAAAATAGCCCAAGGAATATCTAACCTCGAATTTGTATTTTAACAATCTAATGTCTTTACGAATAACATTGAGTCTTCTTTTGGGACAACATTTTTGCCTTTAGAAGCTCCTCATTTGATGATAGCCTAAAATCAAATAATGGCTTATATCCAGAGCTTTATTAAGTTGATACCTAGGTGGATTAGTGTGTAAACATTGAAATTAGATGGTAATTCACAAGTTTATTGAATAATACAATGAATCCCTAGTATAGAATCCAAATGTACATAATAAACTGGATATCTATTTTGTAGTAGGCATATGGACGTTGCAAGTGTCCGTTGCAACGAATTGGGTTTTCCAAAACGGATATCTATTTTTTCCAAAACGGATATCCATTTCCAAAACGGATATCCGTTTTGGAAAAGCAAAAAAAAAGACAAAAGGAATATTTCTGGGCCCGACTTCCGCAACCAGAGACCCTCTGCTGTCGAAATACTCATGATTTCTGGCTATGACAGTGAAAGGAATCTTTTTATGCACTTTTGGAGACACAATTTTCTTGTTACAATTGTAAGGGTGATATTTTTGTTCCCCTAATGGGGAGCAACAGTCGTCGTAAAGCAAAAAGGAGGAGGAAAGTTACATTGGAGGAAATTGAAGCAATTAGGAAAAAAGATAGGGAAAGGAAGAGGATTGGAAGGGTGGGTTTGGCGGATGCTCATCAAGGTGAATCTTCTTCTTTACCATCTAATGACATGCAAATTGAAGATGTTAATTTTGATTATAATGAAATGTTAGATAAGAATGAAATTCACCATGATATTGCAAATGAAAATATTGAAAAATGTTATGAAACACCTATTCATAATAGCAATACCATGGACAAAGAAGAAGAAGAAAAACAAAGACGTGCACTTGAAGAAAGTGGATATGAACATCATGATATTGAAATTGCACTCCATAATCCATTTGTTGATAAAATTGATGAGGTTGAAGACATGGATGAAACAAGAACAATCAATGTATCTCCAAATTTCATAAGAAGAGAGGACATTTGTCAAGAAGAGAATAACCGTGATGAAATTGGAAAACACGCAAAAACCCCAAAATGGTTACTTGAAATTGATGAGAACATAATGGAAAAACTTGAAGGCAAGAGGTCATCACAAACGGTTCGGTTGTGGGCTACAAAACTCTTCAATGAATACTTTAAGAAGAAAACATTAACCGAACAATGCCAACTTTTTGTGCAATTATTAAAGATGTACAAAATGAGACCTTTACTAAAGAAATTAAAGATTCGGTTAAACAAAGTGTCCAATCGGAATAAAATTATTGTAAGAAGCCTTTTCAATGCACTCAATTCTATTGGAAAGACTAGCAAGGAGAAAGATAAAAGAGCTACCCGTAGAGTAATAACAACCTCAATAGTAAGCAAACAATTAAGAAATGCTCGATTAATGAGGCAAACTTGTGTTGACTTAAGATTGAATCGTAAAACATTGTCAAAAGCACTAGCATTAAGATCAAGGCTAGATAGTCCTGTTGCCAATGATACTTGGGCTTTCAGTGGTAGGCTTCCACGAGTTGACAAGAAGCTAATTGATAGCACAAAGGAAGAAATTGAACGATTTTGGCACACTAACTCTAGGGTATCACCGAATGCAAAAGATGTTGTAAAGTTAAGAATTGGTGATAAAGACCGCACACCACATCCTAAACATTACTTGGAATGTAGCCAAACAACATTGTACAAACAATATTGTGAAACTCACCCAGGTATGACAATCTCACAAAGAGCATTTGAATCTCTTAAGCCATTTTATTGTGTTCCTCTTAAAGTTCGTAATACATGTTGTTGCAAATACCATGTAGAATTTTCTATGTACCATGAATTATTATGCAATATTCGTTCTACTTTGCACACTAACGAAATGTTACAGGAGTGTGGTGCAATTCAACTACCAAAGTCATCTAGGGACTTATTGGATTTATTTCTATGTATTAGAGATGATGGTTTCATGTTCTACAAGAATGATTGTTTAAATGAAAAGTGTTTACAATGTGGTGGGTTATCAAAGTCTGTATCATGTTTTCATGAGGGCAACGAGCATGATTTTGGAAAGAGAATGGTTGAGAAAAAGAGATATGAGACAATGAAATACAATTTGAAAAGTGGAGGTGAAGGTTCTAGATGTGAGTTGATTGTAAGAGAGGTAAGTATTGCTGATTGTATTGATGATTTTAAGAAAAATCTTTTCTACAAGTATGTCAGACATAGCCACAGGTCTCGATGGTTAGATCAACAGTTCAGGATGTGTAAAGACTCTTTCCCGATTGGAACTATTGTCTCTGTAGTTGATTTTGCAGAAAACTATACATTGCAACCCCAAAATGAAGTTCAATCCCAGTACTACAATTCTATTCAGATTGCTATTTTTGTTCACATCACATACAGACATGCCCCCAAGAGTACAGAAGAGAATAGGAAGATTGTCAGAGAATACCATTTTTACATGAGTGATGATCGATCTCATTCAGCAGAGTTTGTGCAATATTGTTTTCAACAATTTTATGGGTTCTTGCAAGAAAAAGATATTAGAATAGATCAACATCTCATTTGGTCAGATAATTGCACTGGTCAATTCAAGAATGCTCGTAATTTCTATTGGTTGAGAAAAATGCATGTAGAGAAGGGTATACCTCATATTTGGAATTTTTTTGAAGCCGGGCACAGAAAAGGTGAACATGATGGAGTAGGTGCATGCGTGAAGAGAGCTCTTTTTAAAGAACAACTAAAGATTAGAGGTGGTGCTACATTCAGTGATGCAGATTCCATTGTTAAGTGGTGTAACTATGCATTGTCATGAGGAGTGGCTCTTGATTCTGAAGTGCATAGGTTCTTTTGGTTGGTTGATGATGGGATAGTGATAGAGAAATTGGAATGTTAGAGAATCAGTGAATCATCAAAGATGCATTCATTTCAAAGCTCAAATGCAAGTACATGGACTATTTGGACATGAGAATTAGCTTGTTTTTGTTAGAGTTGTATTAAATGTAATTAGAACAATTGTGAGTCAAGTGAGTGGGTAGATGCATGGATTCCACAATATTTAGTCCCTTTATATGAAGGTCAATCATCTTCCGTCAATGACATGGAGAGCTCATTTGACTATGAACATCTTTCAGACCTTGTACAGCCAGGTCATGTTTATGCAGTTGTTGCACCGCATGGAAATGAAGAGAGGTCAGACTATTGGTTGGCACGATGTGTACAGGGAAAACAAAAGCTAACACAACCTATGACAGATGATGATGGGTTCACATATCCTACAGGATCAGTTGTTATTGTTGGGACTTGGTTACGAACATATATGGTTAAAAAGAATGGCATCCTGGCCTTTGAAGACTTTGAGAAGCATAAAACCATATTGATGTATTCTCACCTAGTTGTAGCAACAAATGTCAAGTTACTAAAGCATTGTGGAAGACCAAAATCAAAAGAACTATGGACAATTAGTAATGCTGATCATGAAGCAATATTGGATACTTTGAAGGTAAGAGATGACCCCTCAGGTACGCTTGACTAGCATTTAAACTTCCAGATGGACAGGTATGACATTTTTTATCTTAACTTGTTCTTGTTTTTTCTATTTTTTAGAATTGTTTTATTAAAAATCTTGTTACTTTAATAACTGTAATGCATGCTTTTGACTATACAGGACAGCGAATAAAGTTATTTTAGATGGCATCGTAGATTATTTTGCATGGCATCATAAATTATTTTGTATGGCATCGTAGGTTATTTTGACTATACTCAAGGTATGATTTTTAGTTCTCATTTGTATTTCTTAATACTGCACATTTGTACCTTTTTCTACATAAGGCATTCCATGAGGTGACATGTATTTGATGTCTTTTGCCAAATAGTTCATGTGCCTTGTCTATGCTTTCACATATTACATACATGTGTCACATGGCAATTGCAACTACAACATTTGACAAAATTCTCATTTCTTTGAGGTATTCCACCAAACAGTTCATGTGCCTTGCCTATGCTTCCTTACTTTGCATTCTTATAAAAGTCCTATAACAGTCATAATTAATCTTCATACTAATCTTGATAGTAATCTTGCCATCATTGTATTCCATGAGATGACAGTCCTATACATGTCTACTAGGATAGTTTTAACTACAACAGTCCTACAACAGTCCTAAAATAGTACTAGAACAGTCCTATAATAAGCGCATCATTTAATGTACATATTTATGATATTCATGTTTACTTTTAAATCTGCTTGTTCATGCTTCTCACAGGACGTCACCTCCCCTACCCATCTAGCTCTATAGAAGAAGAGAGACAACAAATGATCAAAAGGGATCACCAATTGGTGGTAAGTGATTGATTACTTATGTCATGTTATATATTTTGAATATTAAATTCTATATTAATGTGCACGTTGTTTGATTGTATTAATAGGTGGAAATTCAAAAATCTCTATCGAGGAGGTCTAGTCGATGAGCTATGGAAGATGAGTCATTGACTGGTTCACCATCTTCATGGCCTAGCAAGAGCCATAGATTATTTGATAGCAATCCATAGGAGATTTGATTTTGGGACATTTTGTTACATATGTGTATTTGGCTTTGTAAACATACTTTTGTATGTTATCGATGTATATCATTGTATATACCCATATGGTTTTATTTGTACATGCCTACATGGCTTGATATATACACTATACATTATTTTCATGACATTATGTGCATATATGTATATATAAGATCCTAATTTGGCACAAGTAGGGAGAATGCTTGCACAGGTTATGGAATTTGGTTTTAAACGTTCCGATTGTATTTGCTTCAAAGTTTCTAAAGCCTTTTCAAAAAATCCATTTTGTGCATATCTTGCAATCATTGCATTCCATGAGATAGCATCTCTTTGAGGTGTCATGCCAAACTATTCACATGCCTTGTCTATGCTTCCACACTTTGGATTTACACCCACCAATTGCATTTTCTTAACATTTCCTTTCAATCTTTATCAAAAATTCTATTTTGTGCACATATTGCAATCATTGCATTCCTTCATTTACAACACATGATTAAATAAGAAGATGCATATTTACAACACTTAAGACCTTCATGAAATGATACATTGGTTTCTTGATATTCAATCATGCATTGGAGATCTTCAAAGTGTTAAATATGTTTGAAGTGATGAACAAACTTGTTATTTTGATGTATTTCAACTCCAAACTTCTGCCTAGAAATGAAGGCACTAATCCTTTATCAAACTAATCTAAAAGTGCGCCTTGGTACTTAGGGCACTAGATTATGATTGATCAACCTAAAATGTGCGCCTAAGCCTAGATAGTGAATAGGAAGGATAAAATGCATCATTAAAGGAGTTTATAGTTATTGAAGGCATCAAATGATGACTTGGGCGCACATCTACCTCTCTACACCATATGTGACTAGTGCCAATTATTGAATAAACAACCTAGAATGAGTGCCTTACTATTTGAGGTGTTAGTTCATGTTTCTAGAACACCAAAAGTGCGCCTTGATGTTGAGGCGCTAGCTCTTGCTCAAGCAACCTTGAAAGTGCGCTTTCACAAGGAGGTTAAAATGTATTATCAAAGGATTAAGTTGAATCAAGGAATCATCATTGAAGACAAGTAAAACATGACTATGAATGAGGCACACTTTTCATCATCTTAACCTCACAATTGTGCCTTCCATTGGAAGCTCATATTGTGCCTAAAGGAATAGTACTGAGATATCATCCATGTCAATGATTGAGAATGTGTCAACTGGAACAATATTTTTTGTTCTACTCATCGTGGGGTCAAACGGACTGCGCCAATGCGTCAGGGTGGGCGGTTAAATGCTAGTGGAGGTCTCGTTTTGTGCGCCAAGCATCCCAGTCATTCCGGGCAAGAGGCTACCGACAAAGTCCCTTAAGATCCCTGAGACCAAAAAACTGCCAAACTTTGACTGGGCAGTTCTCAGAATTCGTGAAAGTTGGGAATGTTCTGTTTGGACCTACAGGTGCACGTGACATCCTTCCACAATAACCTCTCTCATTTTTGGTCAACTCCATTCCGTTTGACCGTGTTGAAATCAAACGCATTGGCGCAAAATGCTTCAATTTAATGCAGTGGAAAGGTGCTAGGTGCGACATTTTTCATTCCATAGCTTGTGCGGTCGAACGGACTATACCAACGCGTCAGGGTGGGCGGGTAAATACTAGTGGAGGTCTCATTTCATGCGCCAAGCATCCCAGTCATTCTGGGCAAGAGGCTATCGGCAAAGTCCCTTAAGATCCCTGAGACCAAAAAACTGCCAAACTTTGACTGGGCAGTTCTCAGAATTTGTGAAAGTTGGGAATGTTCTATTTGGACCTACAGGTGCACGTGACATCCTTCCACAATAACCTCTCTCATTTTTGGTCAACTCCATTCCGTTTGACCGTGTTGAAATCAAACGTATTGGCACAAAATGCTTCAATTTGATGCAGTGGAAACGTGCTAGGTGCGACATTTTTCATTCCATAGATCGTGCAATTGAACGGACTACGCCAACGCATCAGGGTGGGCAGGTAAATGCTAGGGGAGGTCTCATTTCGTGCGCCAAGCGTCCCAGTCATTCTAGGCAAGAGGCTACAGGCAAAGTCCCTTAAGATCCCTGAGACCAAAAAACTGCCAAACTTTGACCGGGTAGTTCTCAGAATTCGTGACAGTTGGGAATGCTCTATTTGGACCTACAGGTGCATGTGACATCCTTCCACAATAACCTCTCTCATTTTTGGTCAACTCCATTCCGTTTGACCGTGTTGAAATCAAACGCATTGGCGCAAAATGCTTCAATTTAATGCAGTGGAAAGGTGCTAGGTGCGATATTTTTCATTCCATAGCTCCTGCGGTCGAACGGACTGCGCCAACGTGTCGGGTGGGTGGGTAAATGCTAGTGGAGGTCTCATTTCATGCGCCAACCGTCCCAGTCATTCCGGGCAAGAGGCTACCGGCAAAGTCCCTTAAGATCCCTGAGACCAAAAAACTGCCAAACTTTGACTGGGTAGTTCTTGAAATTCATAAAAGTTGGGAATGTTTTGTTTGGACCTACAGGTGTACATGACATCCTTCCACAATAACCTCTCTCATTTTTGGTCAACTCCATTTCATTTGACCGTGTTGAAATCAAACGTATTGGCGCAAAATGCTTCAATTTGATGCAGTGAAAAGTTGCTAGGATTGAAATTTTGTATTCCACAGGTCTTGGGGCTGAACAGTTTGCTCCAACATGTCGGAGTGGGTGAGTAAATGCTAGGGGAGGTCTTATTTTGTGTGCAAAGCATCCTAGTCGTTCCGAGCTGTAAGCTACCGTCAAAGTCAAAAGTTGCTAGGATTAAAATTTTACATTCCATAGGTCCTGGGGCCGAACAGTTTGCACCAACGCGTCGAGGTGGGTGGGTAAATGCTAGTGGAGGTCTTGTTTCATGCACCAAGCATCCCAGTCATTCTGAGCTGTAACCTACCGGCAAAGTCAAAAGTTGCTAGGATTGAAATTTTGCATTCCACAGGTCCTAGGGCCGAACAGTTTGCGCCAACGAGAGAGGTTATTGTGGAAGGATGTCACGTGCACCTGTAGGTCCAAACAGAACATTGCCAACTTTCACAAATTCTGAGAACTGCCCGGTCAAAGTTTGGCAATTTTTTGGTCTCAGGGATCTTAAGGGACTTTGCCCGTAGCCTCTTGCCCCGAATGACTGGGACGCTTGGCACATGAAACGAGACCTCCACTAGTATTTACCTGCCCACCCCGACGCGTTGGCACAGTCCGTTCGACCGCACGAGCTATGGAATGAACAATGTTGCACCTAGCACCTTTCCACTACATCAAATTGAAGCATTTTGCGCCAATGCGTTTGATTTTAACATGGTCAAACAGAATGGAGTTGACCAAAAATGAGAGAGGTTATTGTGGAAGGATGTCACGTGCACCTGTAGGTCCAAACAAAACATTCCCAACTTTCACGAATTCTGAGAACTACCTGGTCAAAGTTTGGCAATTTTTTGGTCTCAGGGATCTTAAGGGACTTTGCCCGTAGCCTCTTGCCCAGAATAACTGGGACGCTTGGCGCATGAAACAAGACCTCCACTAGCATTTACCCGCCCACCCCGACGCGTTGGGGTAGTCCGTTCGACTGCACGAGCTATGGAATGAAAAATGTTGCACCTAGCACCTTTCCACTGCATCGAATTGAAGCATTTTGCACCAATGCGTTTGATTTCAACACGGTCAAACGAAATGGAGTTGACCAAAAATGAGAGAGGTTATTATGGAAGGATGTCATGTGCACCTGTAGGTCCAAACAAAACATTCCCAACTTTCACGAATTGTGAGAACTGCCCAGTCAAAGTTTGGCAGTTTTTTGGTCTTAGGGATCTTAAGGGACTTTGCCGGTAGCCTCTTGCCTGGAATGACTGGGATGCTTGGCACATGAAACAAGACCTCCACTAGAATTTACCCGCCCACCCCGACGCGTTGGCGCAGTCTGTTCGACCGCACGAGCTATGGAATGAAAAATGTCGCACCTAGCACCTTTCCACTGCATCAAATTGAAGCATTTTGCGCTAATGCGTTTGATTTCAACACAGTCAAATGGAATGGAGTTGACCAAAAATGAGAGAGGTTATTGTGAAAGGATGTCACGTGCACCTGTAGGTCCAAACACAACATTCCCAACTTTCACGAATTCTGAGAACTACCTGATCAAAGTTTCACAGTTTTTTGGTCTCAGGGATCTGCAAAATATTTTTCATCCCGGGCTCCATGCTCCAATTTTTAAAAACAAAAACTACCGAACTTGACCGTTTGCCTTGATTTAGACTTTGCCACTCGATGAAGAAAGATGGGGCCGGTGGTGACAATGTATAATAACCCTTTGGCCGGTCAACATAAGTGAAATGACCTTAAATCTTAGAAATTGAACAACCTTTCTTTAACCAAAACTTGAAGAGTGAGTAACTAGTGACAATCAAGGTAGGAGAATACAGATTTGACAATAGCTCAAAACATCCTCAACTGTGAAACAATATAGTGTGTGGCATGTATAGTCTTATGCACCTTTAAAGGAGAAAATTGTATGCATAAGGATATGTTTACTAAGCAAGTTCTATGAAGATGGATAAGGGAATGATAGAAGACAGCACTGAGAGATGACAAACTACAAGAAAAACACCAAGGTGATCAATAATCTCAAATACATGAATCTTGTATATGAATACACATGAAATGCATGAAAGCCCATGACCAATTTCACTGCCTCTTGTAAATCATATCATCTGTTTCACTAAGATCAAATATGATTATGCCACAACATGATGTCAAATGAACTCCATCACCTGTATCAACAATACCACTGATAAACAACTCATCACATGAGAGATATACACTAAACAAGCCAACTCAACTGACAACACTTATTCTGTCCATATGATCAACTGACAATTCCTAATGTATGAAGGCACCAATTCAAACTCAAAACCATATTGATATCAAATATTCATCCTAAAGATATCCTGAAACACTCTGCATCCCTGAAACATTCTCGAAACTCTCTTGAGAACATATTATCAATATGAACACACTAAAGTAACTCCAAACCATCAATACCTTTTTGACATCAATGACAACCTGACTCCATCAGGTTTATGCATATTTATACATGATTTGAGGGAAACCAATAGTCTCCAACTGACTCTTGAGTACTTGACTATTCATCTTCCATACTTTTGCATTTTTTTTACATTTTTCATATGACAACTTTGACATATTTACAAAATTTGACAAGATGAAGACTAAATACATGATGAAATGGTTTATCATGACCTTATTTGATTAGGGCATATATAAGGAATTTTTTCATATTGATTCTATTGATCTAAAACCATTCTCTTGATCTAAAACCATTCTTAATGCTAAACATATCATCAATGGACTAAAGAACTATCATCATAATGTATGGCATCATGGGAAGTATCATGACTTGCACATAAGGAATTTAAATTATATTGTATATCAAGGTGTATATACATTAAAATCTAGTCCATAATGGTAGACATATACAAAAATTTGGCAAATATGCCAACTCAAAATATTTTTTACAAAATGTGGCATATGCCATGTCTCAAAATCTATATACAATCTACATGCCAAATAGCTACATCAAATACTACAAGTCCACTTGACCCTCAATCTGTGATGGATCCTGAAAAAGTGTCCTCTTTGTACCAAAATGTCTAGTAATTGATGGAGGTGAAGTTTCCTGCATTAACAAGTCAAAACACAAATTTGATTAATCTCTTCAATGGTAAATAAAAATAAGTTAAAGTTAGTAAATAGATTCTTATCTACTACAATTAAGAACTTTCATTTATTAACATGCATCTAAATCACTACAATCAACTATAAGACTGCTAGATAAACTATCAATTATTTAGAAAAATTCAATTCAATTACCTCGACTCTATGTTGTTGTTCAGACAATTGTTCTGCAAATGATTTTCTCTTAAGACGATCAGGTGTCCTAGTGAAGCATGATGGCAAAGGTGGCACATCACTCACATTCTCAACAGACTACATAAAAGCAAAGTAACATTGAAATAAATTAATATATAATTATTAAACAAAATAGGAAATGCATACATTTAAAATAGGAAATGCACTACACAAAAACTTATCTACTAGAAAACAAGCACATACCACCATCGAGGCCTCCTGCATCAATTAAAAAGGACAAGAATGTAAGACTCTAAATGACTATAATCAAATATTTAAGTTTTCTAAATTATCAATTAAAGTACAATTCAATCAAATTACCTCCACCCTTTGTTGGCATTGAGAAAGCCGTTCTGCAAATGATAGTCCCTTGGGTCGATCAGGAGTTCGAGAAAAGACTATTGGCAAAGATGCCACATCATTCACATTTTTGATTGGCTATAAAATAAAATTAACATCAAGATATAAATTAATATATAATTACTCACAAAGAAATAAATGCATAAAAAAAAGTTAATGTGTACAACAATTTATACTGGCAAGTCCAAGCCAAATTGGATGGCAGACAAAGTTGCATGATGAACTTTTGTCAACTCCTCCTCTGTCATCAACTGTTATCCCACTTAGATACATTAGTACTAATAAAGTTGTTTATATATTCAAATGGAATAGACCATAAAATTTAACTTTAAATTTTACCTGCACAAAAGATTGCTCATGCATTTCTCCTTCTTTAATGTTTACTGATCCGGTAGCTTCTACTCTTGTCCCTGACCCCTCAGCTTGAGTTCTGGACTCCATTGCCTCATCTTGTGAATGGAGATCATACTCTGATGTGTTCAACGGTGGCTCACTACTCTCCATAATAGGACCCAAGCATAAATGATTGCAAGAAATGCAATGATGGGGCACACATATATGTCTGGATGATGACGGTCTAGTGGTACCAGGTGATCCAATATCATCACCTTCATCATGTGCTTGTGCAAACTGAGATGTCTGTATGATCAAATGCTCGGTCAAAGAGTGTATGACACTAAGGCCCTATTGTGTTGCACTTGCAACAACGTCTGGGTGCTGCATTGGGGGTGGAGAAGGGATAGCAGGAGGGGGAATATAGGGACCTTGTACTTGTCTAATTGCCCTAGGTCTATCTTGAGGCATTCCTCTGCCCACTCCTTGAAACTCTCTAAAATCAAAATAATTAACATGTTGACCCATGACGAACTCTGCATAGAGTTTACGGAGGAAATACAAAGGCACATCTAAATTGTTGTTGGGTGGTTTATCAAAAACCATCCACCAATGATCCCAAAAGTTTTGACTAATGCCCTCATGAATACACCATTTGATTGAAAATTTGGGCTTACGGACATCAACATGCAATCCGGTTTTAGGATTGACAAAGTGTTGGGCCAACATAGTTTTTGTAATCTCTAAATCTTTGACTTCCTCATATGACAAACCGTCAGCATATTTGGCCTTCTTGGCTTCTCTCCATTGTCGAAATGATTTGTGTTGGGTGGACAAGGTTTGAATATGATTAATGATTCCCTCTAAATTCGATGTCATTATAGACAATCGAGGGTGGCGGCGATACATTTCTATGATCCTACTTATATGATCAATATTTCTTTGAATATTCTCTTCTACTATTGGAGGGGGAGGGTTTGGTGGTGGAGGGTTTGGGTTTTCATTTTGTGCATCCATTTTACCTAATTAAATTATAAAACATACCCACTTAGCATAAAAACCAAAAAAATTGCTTGAAAATATAAAACAAACCAAAAAAATACATGAAATCTTACCTCTTTGGATCAGATATCTATTCCTCAGCGCTGATATCCATTTTTTTGAAGATGAGACAGCGTTTTTGCAATCCACGGGTTTGCAAAAATGTAGTCTTTTTTGCTTTTTATGATTTCCAAAATGGATATCTGTTTTCTTTTTCCTTATTGTATTTCATTTTTTTTATTTTATTATTTTAGCATTGCTATAAAATAAAAGTATTTAGGCATTTTAGCTATAAAATACTATCAAAATTTATATAGGATTATGATGATAAATATATTTGATTTTTATATGATTTACTTATACTAAGGTATCTCATAGTATTCTAAAGGCACTTTTGAATACATACAGGAGAGAGGTAGATGTGGGTTAGGGGTTAGGGATTAGGGCCATTATTTAGGGTTTATAGATTTAGAGAGAGAGAGAGACTACTTTTGACATGCAACCGTAAACCCTAAATAATGCCCCTAAACCCTAAACCTAAGTAACCCTAAATAATTCTTCGAAATACTAAACCCTAACCCCTAAACCATAAACCCTAAATAATTCCCCTAAGCCCTAAACCCTAAACTTGAGAAAGGGAGTCCTAGTTTTCTTGTTTCCATTTGCTTCGTCGATAAGGGAGAGGGAAAGATAGAGGGGAGAGATAGGATATATAGGAATGATAGGGGAATGACTGGGATGCATGATTAAACCTAACCCCTAACCCCTAACCCCTATTTCCTAACTCCTAAACCCTAAACTTGAGAAAACATAAACCCCTAAATCCTAAACACTAAACCCAAGAAACCCTAAACCTCTATCGAGCTCTATCTCCCTATCTCACTATCTCCCCATCACTATCATTCCTCTACCTCTTAATCTCTCTCCCTATGCTTTAGCCATGTCCCTCACTCTATATCTCCCTATTGGTCCTCTCTCTCTAAACACTAAACCCTAAACCTCTAAACCTTAACCCCTAAACCCTAAACATGAGCAACCCTAAACTCTATCTCCTATCTCTCCCTTATCTCCCTATCTCTATCATCCTTCTACCTCTCAATCCTTCTCCCTATTTCTCTAGACATATCGCTCACTCTCTATCTCCCTATCTCTCCCCTTTGTCACCTCTATCTCTCCCTATCTGTCTCCTCTCTCTTTCTATCTAAACCCTAAATCCAAAACCCTAAATCTCTAAACCTAACCCCTAACCCCTAAACAATAAATCCTAAACCCTAAATTATAATGCCCCTAAACCCTAACCCCTAACCCCTAAACCTGAGAAACCCTAAACCCCAAACCCCTAAACCCTAAACCCAAGTAACCATAAACCACTATCTCCCTATCTCTCCCCTATCTCCCTATCACCTTTGTCCCTCTACCTCTCAATCTCTCTCACTCACTCTCTATCTCCTTATCTCTCCCCTTTGTCACCTCTATCTCTCCCTATCTGTCTCCTCTCTCTTTCTATCTAGCTATCTCTGAAACTGAGAAACCCTAAACCCAGGTACACCCTAAATCCAATCAACTCTAAACCTATATCTCCCTATCTCTCCCCTATCTCCCTATCTCTATCATCCCTCTACCTCTCTTGATCTCTCTCCCTATGTCCCTGGCCATGTGCCTCACTCTCTATCTCCTTATCTCTCTCCTCCATCTCCTCTCTCTATCTCCCTATAATTCCTCTCTCTATAAACCCTAAATCCAAAACCCTAAACCTCTAAACCTAACCCCTAACCCCTAAACAATTTAAATCCTAAACCCTAAATAATGCCCCTAAACCCTAACCCCTGACCCCTAAACCTGAGAAACCCTAAACCCCTAAACCTTAAACCCCAAACCCCTAAACCCTAAACCCAAGTAACCCTAAACCACTATTTGCCTATCTCTCCCCTATCTCCCTACCACCTGTGTCCCTCTACCTCTCAATCTCTCTCCCTATGTCTCTAGCCATGTCCCTCACTCTCTATCTCCCTATTCCTCCCCTCAGACTCCTCTATATCTCCCTATCATTCCTCTCTCTCTATAAACCCTAAATCCAAAACCCTAAACCTCTAAACCTAACCCCTAACCCCTAAACAATAAATCCTAAACCCTAAATTATAATGCCCCTAAACCCTAACCCCTAACCCCTAAACCTGAGAAACCCTAAACCCTAAACCCAAGTAACCATAAACCACTATCTCCCTATCTCTCCCCTATCTCCCTATCACCTTTGTCCCTCTACCTCTCAATCTCTCTCTCTCACTCTCTATCTCCTTATCTCTCCCCTTTGTCACCTCTATCTCTCCCTATCTGTCTCCTCTCTCTTTCTATCTAGCTATCTCCAAAACTGAGAAACCCTAAACCCAGGTACACCCTAAATCTAATCAACTCTAAACCTATATCTCCCTATCTCTCCCCTATCTCCCTATCTCTATCATCCGTCTACCTCTCTTGATCTCTCTCCCTATGTCCCTAGCCATGTGCCTCACTCTCTATCTCCTTATCTCTCTCCTTGGTCTCCTCTCTCTATCTCCCTATCATTCCTCTCACTCTATAAACCCTAAATCCAAAACACTAAACCTCTAAACCTAACCCCTAAACAATTTAAATCCTAAACCCTAAATAATGCCCCTAACCCCTAACCCCTAACCCCTAAACCTGAGAAACCCTAATCCCCTAAACCGTAAACCCCAAACCCCTAAACCCTAAACCCAAGTAACCATAAACCACTATCTCCCTATCTCTCCCCTATCTCCCTATCACCTTTGTCCCTCTACCTCTCAATCTCTCTCTCTATGTCTCTTGCCATGTCCCTCACTCTTTATCTCCCTATCTCTCCCCTCGGACTCCTCTATATCTCCCTATTGGTCTGATGCAGAGCACACAGTGGAAGCTCTCAAAACACGGTAAAATACCCATCAAAACCCATAGTTCAAATAGATTAAAGCTTAATCAGCTTTAAGAAACCTTCTCAAAGTCCCAAATAACATCAAATCATATACATTCTTCCTATCGGCAAGATAAACACTATCGACCAACTCAAAAATTCTTATACTGATGCTCCGATCACTCCACTTTTGATGAGCCTTTAAACCTTTCGTTGTGACATATATCCATCAGCCCAACTTTAAACTAGTCTTCTGATCTCCCATACCACCCATTTCTCACTCCACAACCTGTATTAACACATGATTAAACCTAACCCCTAACCCCTAACCCTTATTTCCTAACCCCTAAACCCTAAACTTGAGAAACCATAAACCCCTAAATCCTAAACACTAAACCCAAGAAACCCTAAACCTCCATCTCTCTATCTCCCTATCTCACTATCTCCCCATCACTATCATTCCTCTACCTCTCAATCTCTCTCCCTATGCTTTGGCCATGTCCCTCACTCTATATCTCCCTAATTGTCTTGTCTCTCTAAACACTAAACCCTAAACCTCTAAACCTTAACCCCTAAACCATAAACCCTAAACCCTAAATAATGCCCCTAAACCTTTACCCCGAACCCCTAAACCCTAAACCCTAAACGCGAGCAACCTTAAACCCTATCTCCTATCTCTCCCTTATCTCCCTATCTCTATCATCAAGCTCTACCTCTCAATCCTTCTCCCTATTTCTTTGGACATCTCGCTCACTCTCTATCTTCTTATCTCTCCCCTTTGTCACCTCCATCTCTCCCTATCTGTCTCCTCTCTCTTTCTATCTAGCTATCTACAAAACTAAGAAACCCTAAACCCAGGTACACCCTAAATCCAATCAACTCTAAACCTATATCTCCCTATCTCTCCCCTATCTCCCTATCTCTATCATCCCTCTACCTCTCTTGATCTCTCTCCCTATGTCCCTGGCCATGTGCCTCACTCTCTATCTCCTTATCTCTCTCCTCGATCTCCTCTCTCTATCTCCCTATCATTCCTCTCTCTCTATAAACCCTAAATCCAAAGCCCTACACCTCTAAACGTAACCCCTAACCCCTAAACAATTTAAATCCTAAACCCTAAATAATGCCCCTAACCCCTAACCCCTAACCCCTAAACCTGAGAAACCCTAAACCCCTAAACCCTAAACCCAAGTAACCCTAAACCACTATCTCCCTATCTCTCCCCTATTTCCCTACCACCTTTGTCCCTCTACCTCTCAATCTCTCTCCCTATGTCTCTTGCCATGTCCCTCACTCTTTTTCTCCCTATCTCTCCCCTCAGACTCCTCTATATCTCCCTATCATTCCTCTCCCTCTATAAACCCTAAATCCAAAACCCTAAACCTCTAAACCTAACCCCTAACCCCTAAACAATAAATCCTAAACTCTAAATTATAATGCCCCTAAACCCTAACCCCTAAACGTGAGAAACCCTAAACCCCAAACCCCTAAACCCTAAACCCAAGTAACCACAAACCACTATCTCCCTATCTCTCCCCTATCTCCCTATCACCTTTGTCCCTCTACCTCTTAATCTGTCTCGCTGTCTCTTGCCATGTCCCTCACTCTTTATCTCCCTATCTCTCCCCTTAGACTCCTCTATATCTCCCTATTGGTCCTTTATCTCTCTCCAAACCCTAAACCCTAGACCTCTAAACCTTAACCCCTAACCCCAAGACCCTAAATAATGCCCCTAAACCCAAGCAACCCTAAACCTCTATCTCCCTATCTCTAACATCCCTCTACCTCTCAATCTCTCTCTCTCTCTCTCTATGTCTTTGGACATGTCTCTCACTCTCTATCTCCCTATCTCTCCCCTTTGTCTCCTCTATCTCTCCCAAACTCTTTTAGTCCCCTCTTTCTATCTCTCTTTAAACTGTAAACCCTAAACCCCTAAATGTGAGCAACCCTAAACCTCTAAACCCTAAATAATTGCCCTAACCAACCTCTAAACCACTTCTCTATATAGGTGCAACTAATACCACTTTTTCATTGTTCAACTTGATGTTCATCTTGTTGGTTCTATGTCATATAATGTTCCACATCGAGCTCTTTATCTCAGTCATCCGGTTGTTCTTTATCTTGCTCTTTATTCTCATCAACTGGATGTTCCTCTGTTTCCTGATCTTTTCCAAGATCCAAATACACTTCCTGTTGTTCTTCTTGATGCTGGTCATAAGGATGTGTCACTTCACCTTGTTGCTTTTTAAAATAACCAAGAAGAGGCAACAAGAGGCAACAAATTGTTACTTTTCTTAGGCAAATTTAAGTTTTCTAATTACTATTGAAATCTTTTTAAAATAATGTAAAGAACATGCGAAGCTTCAAGGAATCTTTTTATGGCACCTGTGCTAGCTTTTGTCCTCAAGGATCCAACATTTTGGTATCCTCCTTTGTAGAAATTAGAACATCCTCTTGATGACAACGGGAAGAATAAGGATGCCTTGAGAACTTGGAGATTTTATGGAGAGTGTAAGAACCTTCAAATCCTTAAAATTGAAATGGAAAAGGCTCACAAAGTTAGGACTGTAAAAGTATAATAATTATTGTGGGGGTTGTAATGAAAATATGGCTTAACTCTTTTGAGGTGACTCACTATCCATGATGTGTTGGGATCAATGGAAAATGGAATAAGAGATATGAACAAGAATTTGACATAAATGGAAGAAATGGATAGTCTCCCCTAAAAATGATGGCGAGAGATGTATTAATAGTAGAAGAAGCAACATGAATGGTGGGGTTGGTTGGGAGTGGACTAAAGAATTGATTGAGATATTATAGAAGACTAATTGGGAGTGGACTAAAAAATTTGATTGAGAGATTATAGAAGACTTATTAAGAGTGGACTAAAGAATTGATTGAGAGTCAAGAGGATAGGAGAATTAGTTAGGGGAAGTAATGGTTCAATCAGGGGTGGAGAGAACTCTCAATCACAAGAATAAATGATGCCAAAATGGATGGAACTAAAAGAAATCATGCATTCCAAAAGATGACAAGGTTGCCCCTTTCATATGATACAGTCTTTCTAAAATTTAGATTGTATTTTATAGCTAAAATGCCTAAATAGTAAAATGCTAAAAATGCTAAAATAATAAAATAAAAAACAATGAAAACAATAGAGAAAAAGATAACGGATATCCGTTCTAAAAATGGATATCCGATCTGAAAATGGATATCCGTTCTGAAAACGGATATCCGTTCTGAAAACGGATATCCGTTCTGAAAACGGATATCCGTCTTGGTTTGGTACCAAACCAAAAACAAACCAAAACAGATATCTGTTTCAAAGTCAAACTTTGCCAAGTCACGAATTTCGCTAAGTAAAAACACGATTTTTTTCCTATTGCCACTGTTTGGCCCGCGATGATCCTGCACATACCCATATCTATTCATTCATGGATTATGAAATAATTTTTTTATTTTAGTAGTTATAATTTGTTAAATCCTTTAGTCCTATATGTTCTTATCTCTTGACTAGTATTTTGACTCTTTCACCTATTGGAATAAGCATTAGTCTCTGTTTCAATTTTTCAATCACACCATTACTTAATAGTTAAAAGCATTCATTTCACATAATTTTAGGATAGTTTTTTGTTCAACTCTAACAACTTTTTTTTTTCTCAAATATTGTATTTTAGCAAGGCATAAAATTAATTTATCATTGTATTGTTGTTCATTATTATTATCCACCTACAAATGTGCATGAGGATAGCTCATAGTTTGCACTAAGTTACAAGGGGAAAAGCCTACACATACTAAGTTATTTGCACACTATTATCTCTTCTTAATAGAAGGTTCTAATATAAGCTTGCAAGGATACTTAGTGACACCTTTAGGAGTCTTTTACTTGCATTAGGAAATTATGAATGAGTTAGGACTAAAAATTTCTAAGTCCTATGGAAAATGTTTTGTTATGGATTCAAGGAAAGTGTATGTTATAGGTATTGTAACCATAGTTTAGGTCTAGTTAATTCCTTGTCCTAACAAATCTATTCACATGAATGTTATTGTTATTAATTGTCCTGCAAAATGGGGCATGTTGTTGTCACAAAAGTGGGTTTCTTACATTACAGATAGTATGCAAGTGGATCTATCATATGCCTTTATTCCCTTGCATGGGCAAGAGGCTAAGTTGTTTAGAGAAAAGAGGATGTTACACATTATAGCATATTATAAGAAGGAAACTAATGATGTGCTTTATATAGATGAGGGTGTTGAAATTTTATGGGATATTGTGATGACAGTACAAGTAGCTTGGTTCATCCTTCTTCATACCCTTGTGCAATTTTCCCAAAGTCAAATGGTTTGAGGACCATGTTCTTTGATGTAGCTTGTTTTAGAGAGGGTCTAGAGTTGGTGTTGTTTTGGTATCTTCTAATGGAATAAATTTTAATTTTTCATTTAAACTAAATTTCTTATGCACACATAATATTACTAAATATGAGGCTCTAATTTTAGGACTAAAATTTGCATTGAATCATGGCATTAAAAGTGATTAATTGTGTATAAAGATTTGGAGCTCATAGTTTCATAGGTAAGAGGGGAATATGCAACCAAAGATAAAACATTGAAAAGGTATATGAATGCAGCTTGGGACACAACTGAGCAGCTTGAGGCTTTTGGCATTCATTTGGTTTATTTGATTAGAAAATATTATAGTTGATACTTTCATTGTTTTCTCATCTAAATTTGACTTGGAGCTGGTATCTTCTCACTATACTTAGAACATAGAGGTTCTCATGAGACCCATGATTCCTAATTATATTTATAATTGACAGGTTTTTAATGATGAACAACACTTGTGTAGCTTTCTCATTTGAACGAATGTGTTTGATAAGAAAATGATTGATTGGGAACCTATGCTTGAGCACCATGGTAACAAAGAAACTTTTTTTGGGGTAGAATTGATACAACTAAAGATATAAACCATTCCTAAGGGGCTAGTTACTTTAGAAAGGACCTAAATGATGGGTTAATTGTTATAAAGAAAGAAAGAAACTAGTCTAAGGGGTAGATGTAGGTGTAAACATTGGCACACATACATCACCTAGGATGATATACATTAGTAAAGGACTGATATGCATTACTATGAAGGTTTAGGCATTGTTTTGCATGGTCCCATGATGAACTTAAGTCTTACAGGGAACACCTCTTTAAACATACTTTTCCTTTGCAACCTCCAGCGAATCCTTTTTGACAAAAGCAAAGGCCTATAATCCTACATTGGTTGATTAAGCTTTAGAAATCTATACTTTTATAAGACAATTGTTGGTTCCTTTTCTATATTACAAACTGTATCCCCCCTACTCATGGCATATTTTTGTAGTAGATTGTAGGGATCAAGAGAGAAGGAATGCTTAAAAGATAGAAGATATTCTTCATCCAAATGATGATAAGGAGGAGAATAATGGGAGGCACAAGCAGGTAGTGTAGAGAAAAAACAAGAGTGGGAGACAAAATATAGCCATCTTCATTTTCATCTATATTGAATTGATCAACAACTACAAGTGAAATATAAAGCTTTTCAAGCCATGTACAATGTTCAGAAGTCACAACAAAGTTTACCTTGGTTAGAAAGTTAATGATTTTTTTGCATGCAAAAGAAAAGTGGAGAAAATGGGGGAAAATTTAGCATGAAAGTGGGAAAGGGTGAAGATTAAAGTAGGGGAGAGGAGACAATAGTCATTAGGGATAGCTTTGCGACCATGTAGTGGATGCATGGAATATCATCTAGGATCTCTATTTATTTAGAAATGTGATATGGACTCTTATCTATCTACAACTAAGGTTTGGAGGTGTGACTAATAATGGAACTCACCACATTAGCATGTCTAGTGAGAAGTGTCCTTAAAATGAAAATTTCAAGGTTTGACCAAAACTTTAAAAAGGAATCCCTAGCAGTTAAACAAAAATATCATTTGTTGTTAGAACAACATCATGTTCTTATTTGAAACCTTATTGATCTCAATACCTTTTGGTAACTATGAATCTTTCTATCTCTAACCTTTATATCCAACACAAATGATCCAATAGTTGAACACAAAATACAATTTATTGTTATAAAAACAACATATTCTTATTTAAAATATAAATTATATTCAATTTTGATTGATCATACAACTTTTTTACAACCTTTTACATTTCATGGCAAAGTATAAGGTATTATTGTACTCACCTTTTAAATTTGTCATAGGACAAACATAGAATATGAAGTATTCCAATGCATGTAAATTGACACCCTAGTAGTTGTACACATAAGAATGGTATTTGTCCACATAAAAACAATACTTCCAATATTCCAATGCTGCGCAAAATTCTTCCTACTTATTAATTGATGAGCTAAAGGGGCTGTATAATGAATGGTTCATAAGGCACAACACTTGCTGAAGGTTTTGCAAATGGGGTAGTAAGCTAAGTGGGTTTGATCTTGGGGGAAACTCCATGGTTAAGCGCGCTTGAGTTGGAGTAGTACTGGGATGGGTGACCTCCCAGGAAGTCTTGATGCTTCACCCCTGTGTGCATCACCTAGATGCAATGAGTGCTAAGTGGACCATTCATTAACATGAGAGATGGGTTCATGTGAACCACTACTCATGAAATATGGGTCATGTGTTTGACTCAAAAACTACGCAGTTAAACCCTAAAATAAAATATCACAGCAATACTTGTTTAGATGAGCACCTTATTTGATAAATTTTTTTTACAACCTTTTACATTTTATGAAAAAATATAAGGTATTATTGTACTCACCTTTTACATTTGTCATAGGACAAACATATAATATGAAGTATTCCAATGCATGTACATTGTCAAGTTAGTAGTTGTACACACATAAGAATAGTATTTGTCCACATAACAACAATACTTGTTTAGTTGAGCACCTTATTTTATAAATGACACACTTGTAGTGGATAATTATGATATTATATATAAAGAAAAATAAAATATATTACACTTGTTAATAAATGTATTTGTGATTTTTTATATGACATTCATAAGTTCTCATGTGTTCATGTAAGGGTCTGGTTGGGACAGTAAAAATTTAACTTTTTTACTGTATTTTCACTTCACCATATTTGAGCAAAATCATAAAACATCCCAAAACCATAGCAAAAATTTGATACATCCCACAAGATGTCCAAGGCTAAGCAATGAAAAACTAATTAAAATTCAACATATCGGCAAGACTTTATGTTGCTTATACCAATACATAAGAAATCAATGAAAATGACTATCGGTGTGAGAGTAAAGATCGGAAAGAGATTTGTAAGAGTTGCCAATAGGAGAAGTAATACTGATGGCCTTTTATTGGTGAGAGAACCAAGCAGTCACACCGATCGGTATGACTAGTAATCATCGGGTGATACTTTAAAAGCTACCCCGACGGTATATACCATACCGATGAAATATATCGGCAAGAGTCTAACCGAATATTTTACGGGGACAAAGGCAACAATAACCATCGGCAAGAAATAAACATCGGGATGAAAAGTAAATACGTCTCTGACACTCCAGTCTCTTGGCGAAATAATAAAAAGGCACTTTCGGTGTGAGTCACATCGATATACATATCCATCGGCGTAACTTAACATATTGGAATGAAGCAATAATGTCTTGCCGACTCACAAGTCACAGCAATGAAAGGGTGTCGGTGACACTTTGATAGATTCTCTCTGATAAGGAATGTAAAGTAGCCATCGGGGAGATAATTGTGATCGGGTGATCTGAAAAGAATTACCCCGACGGTATATCTCACTCCGATGGAAATAAAGTCTCACCCATTGATAAGAAGTTTTAAACATATTGGTGAGATATTAAGATAGTCATTCTGAATTAGAGTATGGAAGATTATCGGGAAGATGACGAAGGTCGGGGAAACATAAATATATTATCCTGATGGTATTGATCTCCCTGATAACCAATTGTTGTCACACATGTCGGTGAGACCCTCACCGATAGTCGTATCGGTAGGACTCACTATATTGGAGGGAAATCAAAAACACACAATGATGAAAGAAGTCATACCGATGGTCACGCCCACTTAAGATATGACTCAACATAGCATTAAGAATACAATTGAGGGGTCATGCCGATTGATTGTTCGTGCCATGAGGAGATATTAAGGTTGCCCAGACATTTTGAAAATCATGCCGATCATAGGAGTTATGGCGATGTGACATTTCACAGCGATGAACGACATTGAATTGATCAGATAATTAAATGCAAACGGCGATGAAATCTTTTAAGATCATTATAATTACAATTGACAGAGTTGTCTAAAAAGAGAATATAGAGGAATTCTTGAAGTGCAAGTAGAAGATTTCAATCATAGCCACAGAACAACAGGTACTTACATACGAACCATTGTGTATAGCCTATGTTTGAATTTTCTGCCAAAATTTGAATATGGATACTCCGGGAAAGGGAAAGGTACAAAATCACAAGGGGAAACTAGTAAATCTAAGAAACAAAAAACTGATCAAACCCCTGAAGAAAAAATAAAAGATAGAAAACTCAATCAGGACTTAATTGATCAATTGCCTGGGTCAACTCCCAAGGCCAGAAGATCTGCTCAACTTAGGGTAGAAGTTGAAAAATTAGAAGATAAATGTAAGCACCTAGGAGATATCTAGACCCTAATCAGAGGATATGAGCTTTTTAGATTCCATTATACTAGAAGGATCAGGAATGCTCCTGTGTCAAACCCATGGCACTTGAATTTAGGAAAATTGGTCATGCCTAATGTATTCCTGAATGTCAAACTCCTCCAACTACTTGCCCAACAATATAGCCCAAGCTTGAAAGCTATATGCAACCCACAAGGGGAGCCAATTGTACATTTGTCAAAGAATACCATTTGTGAAGTGTTTAATCTAGATGATTTGTGCATTGTCCCTATTATTTATGAAGACCTGGAGAGGGAATATTGGAGAATGGACACAACCTACAATGGATGGAGGTTGCCCATTCATAGGCCTAGAATTGAAGGAGAAGTGATGCCTCTAACTGAAAATGGTGGTCCTTCTTTTCATGTAGCTATATTTGAACCATATATACAGCACACTTATTATTCTGTGGGCCAAGTCCTTGGTTCAGAGGTCCCTGATTTCATGACCATCCCTTTAATGGTTATAGCTACCGACATTCAATGTCATAATGCCAGGCAGTTTGACTATGCTGCCTATATTGCTAATAAAATAGATTCTGGCTTGTCTTCAATAAAAAATAGTTCCCCAGCATGTTCTTTTGAGCATTACTCACTGCTTATGCACATGGTGTTGTATTTCGGCCAGGAAGTAGGGTTATGGCCAAGTGAACTTAAAGTTGTTGCTACAGATAAGAGGGGGGGAAAATTGCCAGTACAAATGTGGACTTGAATATGGGACAGTAGATATGCCCATGCTAGTTATGCCTAATTTGAAGAACACTGTGTAAAAGTACTTTACAGATATTTTAGCCACCCTTGTGAATATTCAATCTTAATGGAGATAAAAAGGTTCATTAGGCTGAGAGATTTTGGTGGCCCCCCTACTGTCACTCATAATTGGGGAGACTGGTATTGTTTTGAAGATGCTACCATGATCAGAATATATGGTTTTGAAGACACTCCATTCATATTGTCCAAAACTACCCTTGAAAGAATTGCTTATTTAGAGATAATTAGGTAGATGCACTGCTCGAATGTAATGCATTTGAGCTCACATGATAAACAATCCTTTATGCCCAACACTTTATGTTTTGGAGATTTTACTGTGGTGTCAAAAGAGGGTTATAATCTCATTATGGATAAGTTGATGCATTATAATATGAGGAGTGCTGAGGCAAGGAAAGGGTTTGACCCTGAAGGTTTTATTGACTCTGCATGAAGAAAACAAAATCTCAGTGGATACATGCATATACCTTATTCACATGATGATGTTATTAGAAATTCAGAAGAGGTTGAGGTGGAGTTGGTGATAGAAAAGTATAAAAGGGATCTAAGTGAGAAGAAAAAGCAGCTAGCAGAGATTGAGGTTGTATCCTCTGAAATTGAAGGACAGGTGGAGCAAGAAGAGCCACAGGACAAAATAGTAGAAATGTCCAAAAGGAAAATGCTACAATATCAGCCTCCTGTTGTAATCCATGATGAGGAGGGGTCTGCTGATGAGGATCCACATCAGATAGCCTATGATTCTTTCATTTCTGATGATAAATTTATTCACTCAAAAGAATTTAAGTCATTTTTGTACAAATGCAAAGGAAAAGAAATTAGAGAATCAGTGGATGATGTCTCTGCTGATAATGAAAAACAATTATTAGATATGCTGAAAGTAATAGTAGAGAAAGAGATGTAGGATATGACTCCTAGCATGGGTAGACAATTGCTTAAAGATGTAGGAGTTATGATTTTTCCTGGTCTTGACTTGAATTTTGCTTTGGTTTTTGACAGTTTTCTAAATAGTGCAGATGATAAGTATAAACTCACTCCAGAGGGAGTTAATGAAGTATATATGGGTACAAGATACAACAATGATGAAAATTCATTGATGATATGGGCACTATATCCTCCCCATAAGAAAATAACCATCATAGATACTGAAAAGACTTTCAGCCATGCCATGACTTTAAAAGCAGGGGAAATTGACCCTCTGATTATAGCAGACATTGGCATCAATGTTAGGAAATTAAACAAAGCACAAGCTCAAGTGTTGATCAAGGAAAGGGATGCGTATAAATTGAGTTGTGAAAGACTAACAAAAGAAAATGACTACTTGAAGGATGCAGTTAAGAGTACTTTTGGGCAATCAACAAAGAGATTGACTCAGGGAGAAAGCTCACAAGGCACTCAAGCATTATCCCCAGATTAGGCATTGCAAATTTGGATAGATACACTTGTCACTGTGCTACAGAGCAGACATGCAAACATGATACAGTAGTTCAGTCTATTTTGGGATAATTACTCTCATAATTACAAGGCAATTAAAGAACATGAAAGGCTCGAACAGAGAATGCAGGAGAAGTTGAATGAGATACAAAGTAAAGATGCTTCTGACAATTCAGGTATCTCCAATACTAAAGCATTGACTGAGCAACATTAGAAATACTACGATCAACTAAAAAATGATGCTAAGGAAGGTGCTGAAGCTTCTAATGCAGGAGTGCCCGCCTTATTTAAGATTGATGGAGAACTAAAAAGCAAAGAAGAGTGGAATGTTGATTGTCAAACTATATTACACGAGGCTATGGGAGCTCTTAAAGACAGGAATTCTGCATCTGGAGAAGCTTGCAAACACCTAGAGAAGATGGTCACAATTGAAATGATTACGATAAGTGCCATTGAGCTTACTGATTCCCATCAAGATCAAGAGTACTTGGACCATCTGGCTAAAATTTACTTATGGCTGAATAGAGCCTAATCAGAGTTATGTAATGGTTGTTAATCTTGTCAAATTCCCAAAAGGACTTATTGAAGAGTTATGTCTCTTCATAGAAATACCTATATAAGTTCGAACAATTGGTGCTGAAAGATCATTAGCAGTAGAATAGATATACATATATATAATTTACAATGTTTCAGGAAGACTATGTTGCATGTTTTATTTGAAATAGAAGATTGAAGTTCTCTGATTCAGTGGTTCTATCTTGGTATCAATTGTTTGTTATAGTTACTCAATTCTGTGGTTCTATCTTGGTATCAATTGTTTCTTATAGTTACTCAATTCTGTGGTTGTCTCCAGGTCTATATTTCCTTGTTATTCAAATTAATATATCAAGCATATATTTAATTTGTCAATACACATTCGCTGTATCTGTGTGATTGAGTAAATTGGTTTCCATTTGAGGAATTAAAATCCTTTTGATTAGTCACGGTAGCCTGGAAGTATTAAGTTTGGATTACTAAGTAGAGCCATATAATTAGGATTGCCAGTCTGTCTCTAACATAATATTATCTATTATTCTTGCTTATTCGTTTCAATTGGTTCCTTCAAGTAAGGATTAAAATACCTTCTGGTGAATTATAAGATATCTGATTATATTGGTTGGATTATCAAGAAGAGTTTGTTAGTCATTTCCTTACACGTTTATACAATCTATAAACTAAAGTTGTGCCAAACAATTAGAATTAGTACCCATTATAAGCCACTAATCTTGGTCCTTCATTAGACTCTGTTACCCAACAAAGCATTGGTCTTATTTAAATTCATCATTTAAAATCCTTTTTACCTTGATATTACTTATACAATTTCTACCAATCCATTCATTAGACATTAGATATAATCAGATAGCAAGCTTTTCGTCTATCCTACACCCTTTTCCATTGTGGATAGATTTAATTAGTCAATACATTTTCATTTAGTCTACTTTAATTCCCAAGGTTCACCCACCTAGGTATAGCAGGACCTGAAGTGTAGGAAATCACTAAACCTTGAAGGTTGATTTCGTCAAGTTAGTTCAAAAACGTTGCAAATCTAAGCATAGAGCAGGGCATCCTCTTAGGATCAGTAACCTGCATTTTTGAGACCTAACAAATTGGCAACTCTACTGGGGAACCTAAATAAAAGACTTTACAAACTAATCATTCCTTTTATAGAGTCATTTTAGAAACTTTGATTTGGTAACTCTGCTAGAAACAAGAACCCCTAAAGATAAAACACAAACTTTTCCTATTTACTAAATAGGTGGCGACTCTAATGACAGTTATAACAAAGAAATTAATATCAAATGGATGGTAGGAGATCTAAGATGGAAGGCAAGAAATTGTAGTCATCTCCGCCACTTAGAAACATTTCCAAAAGAAATGGAACTTCAAATTATTCTCACCAAGATAATAATCTGGATACCCAAGAGAATAATGCAGAGAAAAATATTTCAATTCACAACAAGTTCACACCTCTACATAATTCAAATGAGAATCTCGGTGGAGAAACTGATGATATTTTGGCAAGATACAAACTGGATCCTGAAGAACAGCATGAGTATGAAGCACAGGTCATGAGGGATATTGATTGAAACCAAGATGAACATGATTTCAAGATATCATTACATCAAGGAGAAGAGATAGGATATGGATTCTCAAATCAAGGAATGAATGACAATACAAAAAATCAGGAAATAAATAACAATTCAGAGAATCTGGGAAGTATGAGTGAAAAACAGCAGGAGGTGCTCTGGCTCTGGGAAGAACTTGAAAGGTTCAAGATACAGGAAAATGAAAGGTTGTCACAGCAAAAAAATTAACAGATGAAAAGTAAAGCTGAAACAGTTCCCCCAAAATATGTACCTCCATATAAGGGAAACAATTCCAGAATTCCACAGCAAAACGCGGGTGGAATTTCAAATTCACATGCATCTAGAAATCATCAAAATACCATACCCTGAAAACCTAGGCCACCTCCCATACATAATGCATCTCAACATATGGCAAATACTTACCCACCCCCTGGCCAACAATATTATAGACCGCAAAATCCCTACATGAATCCTCACATGAACCAATAGCAGCAATATGCCTATCATCAGCCACCAGGTGGATATAATTACTATCCCAATCCACCACACATGAACTTTCCACCTCAAAACCTTGCAAATATATGTAGTTAATTTGATTTAACTAGATATCAGTTGTATCCATATCCTATGGATAGTACTTGGAGAAATATGGTTCCCAAGTTTACTAGAAACAATGCAATATCAGCGGAAGATCATATTAGAAGTTTCAATGCTTTCGTGCATGATATTGGTATGGACTGGGAAGATATTAGAATGAGGTTATTCATGATGTCCCTCACTGAAGATGCCAAAGATTGGTTTAACAGCCTGCCTGATGCCTCAATCAGTTCAATAACTGATTTCCATAACCAGTTTAAGGACCAGTATGGTAAGCAATATGCCCCTGAGTTTGCATTACATGAATTGATAAGTATATAGAAGTATCCAAATGAATCAGTATATGATTTCAACCTAAAATTTTCCAAGTTGCATAATAAGGCACCACATGGAGCCAAGCTATCTGATCCAGCGGCATTGAGTATTTATATGAAAGCATTTGACCCAAAAACAGGGTACGAGCTTAGAAATCGGTGTCCTGCAACCCTGGTAGAAGCACAGAAAGTGGCCCTAACCATTGAAAATAATAGGAAGGCTGCAGGAATGGTTAGTAAGAGAGACAACCATAGAAATCCTCAAAACTCAAATGTTCAACAAACTAAACCAGAGGGTCAACATAGGCATGAAAGGCCTAGGTTGCGCGATATGCCCTACAATACAAATTGGAAGGATGGGAGACCCATTGACAATAGCAGAAAGCAACAGTATGGTAAGGATACTCCTGATCCCCTGAAAAGAAACATGGCACATATGGTAGAAAATAAACCTTGGTGTTTGGTGTGTAATTTACCACATTTACCTGAATACTGTGAGGTAGCTAAATCAGTACAACGAGAGGAAATGTTATACAATTATAATAGAGACAACCACACCATAAACATGATGCGGGATACACCATGTGTGGTGACTGAAGACTACTCTTCTTCAGAGGTGGAAGGATACGAGTATGATGTAGGAAACCAGAGGCATCATATCAACATGGGAGAACAAGAAGTGTTCTTAGATCAGGAAGATGGTTATGAGCAACCTATTTGTTATAACAATTAACCATATGGTCAATGGAGAAAGCCTACTAAAGATGAAAGAGAAGCCCTTACAGTAGCTGCAATAGCTCAAGCCAGAAACACTTACAACTTAAGGAATAGAACAACGAATGTTGAACAAGGAACTCCTGAGAGTGTGTTTATAAAAGATCAGCATAACAAAAAGAACAATACAAAATCATCATCTAAAGAACTAGAAAAGAGTGGTAAAGGTAAAGTGAAAGAAAATTTACAAAATCAAAAAAAGGATAATACAAAAATAGTAAAGAATGACCAGACTATGGCCCATTCTTTTGACATTGCTCATGCAATGTCTCAGGTAAAAATATCAGTTCCACTCCTAGAGATGATGAAGATAGATAAATATAGGAGCACAGTTGCTAAGTTGATTTTTGATACACCAAGTCAAAAGCATGAAGGACATGAAAATACAACAAACAATGTTCATCAACAAACATTCCAAATGCCTGAGGTATACCTTGGTGATACACTGACAAAAAATCCCTCATAGGTAGACCCATTCTACACTACACTATTAATCAAGAATAGGATAGTCAGGAATTACATGATTGATTCAGGTGCTGCCATGAACATTATGCCTATAGCAGTAATGAAAGAATTGGGAATGTGGGTTGATACTACATTTGGCTAGTGTTATGCAATGGATAACAGATCTATCCCAGTGGTTGGTATTATGAGGGATGTGGAGATAAAGCTTGTCTCACACCCTGAAGCAACTTATAACATTGATATTACTGTGGTTGACATCCCACCGTATTATGGAATGCTCCTATCAAGGCAATGGGCTACAATGGTAGGATGGAATGTTCAGTTGGACTTATCATTTGCCACCATACCAGTGGGAGGCAAAGAAATTAAGCTATACAGAGAGCCGAGGTATGACAATATTATAGAAAGATTGGATTGGCATCAAATAAATTTCTTTTGTGATATAGATTTAGGAGTCTTCAAAGTTGGAGAAAATACACCAGAATTGCGTAACACTGATCCAATACACACTAAATCTATGAAAGAAGAAAATGATGTGTGGAAGATGTATTTTGATGGTGCATGTAGCAAAATAGGAAATGGGGCTGGAGTAGTTTTCATTTCACCAGGAGGTAAAACTTTCAAATACTCTTTTCTATTGACATTTGAATGCACAAATAATGTAGCTGAGTATGAAGCTTTGCTCATTGGTTTGAACATAGCCACTAAGCATAAAATAAAAAAGTTAGCCATCTATGGTGATTTTGAATTGGTCATTTCCCAAGTAAGAGAAAAATACCTATCAAAAAACAAAAGGCTGAGAC
Organism: Cunninghamia lanceolata; assembly: GCA_027924645.1. Classification (NCBI taxonomy): domain Eukaryota; kingdom Viridiplantae; phylum Streptophyta; class Pinopsida; order Cupressales; family Cupressaceae; genus Cunninghamia; species Cunninghamia lanceolata. The sequence continues at coordinate 1,247,584 of BSBN01001018.1, forward strand.
AGTACAGAAATGCAGTTTGGGATAATATTGAATTGTTTGATGCTTTTTCAATCAACTGGGTTGATAGGTCTAAAAATATTATGGCAGATTTTTTAGCAAATATCGCATTGAAGAGGGATGATGTCACATTAGGAGGAATTACAGAGGTTGAATTCAAAACTAGACCTACCATCCCAGATAATATACATAATTGGCAAGTGTTTGATAATGATGCTGATATAATCAATTTCTTACATTGTGCTAATTATTATGAAAATCAAGAGATTGATTTCATTGCATTTGTAGAAGAACATGATGGGAAGGAAACCCTTTTTGGTCAAGAGATAGTCCAGTTGAAAATGAATAAGATACCTAAAGGCCTTATAGCATTAGAAAAGGCATTTGATAGGCATGACAGATATAAAAAGAAAGACACACCAGTGATACCTAATGACCTTGAAGAAATTAATTTGGGGACACAAGTAGCCCCAAGGAATGTGTATATTGGAAGAAATCTTAACCCAAAAATTAGGAGCAGAATCATCAACTTACTCAGAAAGTTCAGACATGTATTTGCTTGGTCATATGATGATTTAAAGGCATATAGAGAGGATCTATTTCAACATGAGATACCACTAAAACTAGATGCTAAACCATTCAGGCAAAAACAAAGGCCAATCAATCCTACATTAGCTCCTAAAATGCTAGATGAACTTACAAAGTTAAGGGATGGAGCTATAATTAAACCCATTAGACATTCCTCTTGGGTTTCAAATTTAGTACCTGTCAGGAAAAAGAATGGTGATATTAGACTATGTGTGGATTTCAGAAACTTGAATAAATCTTCTCTCAAGGATAATTATCCTCTCCCCAATATGGAAGCAATACTACAAAAGGTTATTGGATGTGAATTGTTGTCAATGATGGATGGCTTCTCAGGTTACAATCAGGTAAAAGTCAAGGAGTCAGAACAATTTAAGACTGCATTCACTACTCTGTGGGGAACATATGTATATTTGAGAATGCCATTCAAACTAACTAATGCTGGAGCAACATTCCAAAGAGCAATGGATGTGGCTTTTGCTAAGTTAATCAATAAGATTATGATAGTATATCAGGATGACTTGACAACATATTCCAAAAGGGCTGAGGATCATTGCACACACTTAGAGCAAATATTTATCAAAGCCCTAGAATATGGGATATCATTGAACCCTAAGAAGTGCCATTTTGTAGTAACAGAAGGAAAATTGCTTGGCCATATAGTCTTGAAGGAAGGAGTAAAAATAGACCCTGAAAGAGTAAAGGCAATTGATCAAGTGCCTATTCCAAAAAATGTAAAAGCTATACAATCATTTTTTGGTCAGATTAATTTTGTCAGGAGATTTATACCAAATTTTGCAGAAATTGTTTGCCCTATATCAAAGATGCTGAAGAAGAACTCAGAAGTGAAATGGACAATAGAAACAGAAGAAGCATTTGCCAATATTAAGAGGGAAATCAAGCAAGCCCTAGTCTTAGTGTCCCCTGACTTCAGTAAATCATTCCAATTGTTTTCATTTGCCTCCTATCATACAGTTGCAACAGTGCTATTGCAGAAAAACAATGATGGATATGAAAAGCACATCTCATTTTTTAGCAAATCCCTTCAGAATGCAGAGTTAAAGTATGACATTATTGAAAAATAGGCATATGCATTGGTAAAAGCAGTAAAAACCTTTAGACCATATTTGGTGGGAGCCAAAATTATAGCATATGTACCTAATGCTACAGTCAAGGATGTATTGGTCTAGACCAAAGTCACTGGTAGCAGATGTAGGTGGATAAATAGGATTCAGGAATTCAATATTGAAATCTAGATCACTAAATTAGTGAGAGGAGAGGGTCTTGCCAAATTAATGGCTGAGAGTAATCTTGTAGCTTCTCAGATATGTACTGCTGATGCAAGTACCGGTATTGAGCATACTCCATGGTATGCTGATGTAATATATTATCTAAAATATATGAAGTGTCTTGAAAGGTATGATGATAACAAAAGGAGGACACTCAAACTGCAAGCTTCAAAATATGTACTCATTAATGAGCATCTTTACTGGAAAAATAGAGATGGGATTTTACTATTATGCTTGGATGAATATCAATCAAAACATATTATGAAGGAGTTACATGAGGGCATGTGTGGAGGCCATTTCTCAGCAAGGACTATAGCCCACAAGATCCTGAGGGCCGGATACTATTGGCCTCAAGTTTTTAATGATTCATACCATTACACTAGGAAGTGTGAAGCATGCCAAAAATTCTTAGGAAAGTTAAAATATCAGGGAGCACTACCCTTAAAACCCATGCAAGTTGAGGCTCCATTTTGTCAGTGGGGTATTGATTTCATAGGTGAAATTTCAGAGAAATCAAGTGGGGGGCACAGATGGATCTTAGTAGCAACTGATCACTTTACAAAATGGGTGGAAGCAATCCCAACTAAACAGGCAACAAGTAAGGTTGTGATTAACTTTCTAATGGAAAATATCATATTCAGATTTGGCACCCCAGTGAGATTAATTACAGATAATGGGATGTGTTTTAGATCAGATGAATTCAAAGGATTTTGTAGTACGCATGGCATCACTGTCTCCTATGTAGGCCCCTATCATCCACAGCAAATGGACAAGCAGAATCAAGTAACAAAAGCCTCCTAAAAATCATAAAAAGAATGTTGGATAGAAATAAAAAGGCTTGGGATTCAAAACTAAGAATGGCAGTGTGGGCTGATAGGATTACTGTAAAGAGAGCATTTGGGAGATCTCCATTTGAGCTGGTATATGGAACACAAGCAAGATTACCATTGGAAAATCTTATACCAGTATATAAATTCATTCTCCAGGAAGACTTGAACATTCTTGAACCAATGGAGGAGAGGTTGGAACATCTGGCAGAACTTGATGAAACAAGAAGAACAGCTCAAAGGTAGAATGTTAAGCTACAATCACAAGTAAAATATCTCTTTGACAAAAAGACCAAAGATAGAAAGTTTGAAATAAATGATCTAGTATTAATGTGGAATGCAAGGTGTCAAGACAAAGGGAAGCATGGAAAGTTTGAAGCCCTATGGTTAGGTCCTTTTGTTATCACTAGCAAAGGAGGTGATGACTCTTATTACTTGCAGAATATGTCTGGAGAAGAGCAGGAATTGCCTGTACATGGCCAATACTTGAAGTAGTTCTTTTCATGAACATGTACAAGGAGGATTGAGCATTACCAGTGCATGGACAACCCTCAAACAATTCTCAAAAATATTTTATTCCATGTACAGTAGTTTAGGAATCATTCCCGTTCCCCATCATTTGTCACTCCCCTTTTTCCATTTTTCATAAAATCATCACCCCAAATGAATAAAAACATGTGGTCTACTTCCCCAGGAGATCTGAATTCTTGTTATACTCACAAGGAGTATACATCCCAGACAGAGCCACTGTTGGGACAGTAAAAATTTAACTTTTTTACTTTATTTTCACTTCACCATATTTGAGCAAAATCATAAAACATCCCAAAACCATAGCAAAAATTTGATACATCCCATAAGATGTCCATGGCTAAGCAATGCAAAACTAATTAAAATTCAACATATCGGCAAGACTTTGTGTTGCTTATACCGATACATAAGAAATCAATGAAAATGACTATCGGCGTGAGAGTAAAGATTGGAAAGAGATTTGTAAGAGTTGCCGATAGGAGAAGTAATACCGATGGCCTTTTATCGGTGAGAGAACCAAGTAGTCACACCGATCGGTATGACTAGTAATCATCAGGTGATCCTTTAAAAGCTACCCCGATGGTATATATCATACCGATGAAATATATTGGCAAGAGTCTCACTGAATATTTTACAGGGACAATGGCAACAATAACCATCGGCAAGAAATACACATCGGGATGAAAAGTAAATACGTCTCCGACACTCCAGTCTCTTGGCGAAATAATAAAAAGGCACTTTCGCTGTGAGTCACATCGATATACATATCCATCGGTGTAACTTAACATATTAGAATGAAGCAATAATATCTTGCCGACTCACAAGTCACAACGATGAAAGGGTGTCGGTGACACTTTGATAGATTCTCTCCGATAAGGAATGTAAAGTAGCCATCAGGGAGATAATTGTGATCGGGTGATCTGAAAAGAATTACCCTGATGGTATATCTCACTCTAATGGAAATAAAGTCACACCCATTGATAAGAAGTTTTAAACATATCGGTGAGATATTAAGATAGTCATTCCGAATTAGAGTATGGAAGATTATCGGGAAGACGACGAAGCTCAGGGAAACATAAATATATTATCTTGATGGTATTGATCTCCCCAATAACCAATTGTTGTCACACATGTCGGTGAGACCCTCACCAATAGTCGTATCAGTAGGACTCACTATATCAGAGGGAAATAAAAAACACACGGTGATGAAAGAAGTCATACTGATGGTCGCGTGCACTTAAGATATGACTCAACATAGCATCAGGAATACAATTGAGGGGTCACGCCGATTGATTGTTCGTGCCATGAGGAGATATTAAGGTCACCCATACATTTTGAAAATCATGCCGATGACAGGAGTTATGGTGATGTGACATTTCACAGTGATGAACGACATTGAATTGATCAGATAATTAAATGCAAACGATGATGAAATCTTTTAAGATCATTATAATTACAATTGACAGAGTTGTCTAAAAAGAGAATACAGAGGAATTCTTGAAGAGCAAGCAGAGGATTTCAATCACAGCCACAGAACAACAGGTACTTACATACGAACCATTGTGTATAGCCTGTGTTTGAATTTTCTACCAAAATTTGAATATGGATACTCCGGGAAAGGGAAAAGGTAGAAAATCACAAGGGGAAACTAGTAAATCTAAGAAACAAAAAACTGATCAAACCCTTGAAGAAAAAATAAAAGACAGAAAACTCAATCAGGACTTAATTGATCAATTGCCTGGGTCAACTCCCAAGGCTAGAAGATCTGCTCAACTTAGGGCCAAAGTTGAAAAATTAGAAGATAAATGTAAGTGCCTGGGAGATATCTCGACCCCAATCAGAGGATATGAGCTTTTTAGATTCCATTATAATAGAAGGATCAGGAATGCTCCTGTGTCAAACCCATGGCACTTGAATTTAGGAAAATTGGTCGTGCCTAATGTATTCTTGAATGTTGAACTCCTCCAACTACTTGCCCAACAATATAGCCCAAGCCTGAAAGCTATATGCAACCCACAAGGGGAGCCAATTGTACATTTGTCAAAGAATACCATTTGTGAAGTGTTTAATCTAGATGATTTGTGCACTGTCCCTATTGTTTATGAAGACCTGGAGAGGGAATATTGGAGAATGGACACAACCTACAATGGATGGAGGTTGCCCATTAATAGGCCCAGAATTGAAGGAGAAGTGATGCCTCTAACTGAAAATGATGGTCCTCCTTTTCATGTAGCTATATTTGAACCATATATATAGCACACTTATTATTCTGTGGGCCAAGTCCTTGGTTCAGAGGTCCCTGATTTCATGACCATCCCTTTAATGGTTATAGCTACTGACATTCAATGTCATAATGCCAGGCAGTTTGACTATGCTACCTATATTGCTAATAAAATAGATTCTGGCTTGTCTGCAATAAAAAATAGTTCCCCAGCATGCCCTTTTGAGCATTACTCACTGCTTATGCACATGGTGTTGTATTTCAGCCAGGAAGTAGGGTTATGGCCAAGTGAACTTAAAGTTGTTGCTGCAGATAAGAGGGGGGAAAAATTGCCAGTACAAATGTGGACTAGAATATGGGACAGTAGATATGCCCATGCTAGTTATGCCCAATTTGAAGAACACTGTGTAAAAGTACAGTATAGATATTTTAGCCACCTTGTCAATATTCAATCTCAATGGAGATAAAAAGGTTCATCAAGCTGAGAGATTTTGGTGGCCCCCCTACTGTCACTCATAATTGGGGAGACTGGTATTGTTTTGAAGATGCTACCATGATCAGCATATATGGTTTTGAAGACACTCCATTCATATTGCCCAAAACTGTCCCTGATAGAATTGCTTATTTAGAGATAATTAGGCAGATGCACTACTCAAATGTAATGCATTTGAGCTCACATGATAAACAATCCTTTAAGCCCAGCACTTTATGTTTTGGAGATTTTACTGTGGTGTCAAAAGAGGGTTATAATCTCATTATGGATAAGTTGATGCATTATAATATGAGGAGTGCTGAGGCAAGGAAAGGGTTTGACCCTGAAGGTTTTATTGACTCTGCATGAAGAAAACAAAATCTCAGTGGATACATGCATATACCTTATTCACATGATGATGTTATTAGAAATTTAGAAGAGGCTGAGGTGGAGTTAGTGATAGAAAAGTATAAAAGGGATCTAAGTGAGAAGAAAAAGTAGCTAGCATAGATTGAGGTTGTATCCTCTAAAATTGAAGGATAGGTGGAGCAAGAAGAGCCACAGGACAAAACAGTAGAAATGTCCAAAAGGAAAATGCTACAATATCATCCTCCTATTGTAATCCATGATGAGGAGGGGTCTGCTGATGAGGATCCACGGTAGATAGCCTATGATTCTTTCATTTCTGATGATAAATTTATTCACTCAAAAGAATTTAAGTCATTTTTGTACAAATGCAAAGGAAAAAAAATTAGAGAATCAGTGGATGATGTCTCTGCTGATAATGAAAAACAATTATTAGATATGCTAAATGTAATAGTAGAGAAAGAGATGAAGTATATGACTCCTAGCATGGGTAGACAATTGCTTAAAGATGTAGGAGTTATGATTTTTCCTGGTCTTGACTTGAATTTTGCTTTGGTTTTTGACAGTTTTCTAAATAGTGCAGATGATAAGTATAAACTCACTCCAGAGGGAGTTAATGAAGTATATATGGGTACAAGATACAACAATGATGAAAATTCATTGATGATATGGGCGCTATATCCTCCCCATAAGAAAATAACCATCATAGATACTGAAAAGACTTTCAGCCATGCCATGACTTTAAAAGCAGGGGAAATTGACCCTCTGATTATAGCAGACATTGGCATCAATGTTACGAAATTAAACAAAGCACAAGCTCAAGTGTTGATCAAGGAAAGGGATGCGTATAAATTGAGTTGTGAAAGACTAACAAAAGAAAATGACTACTTGAAGGATGTAGTTAAGAGTACTTTTGGGCAATCAACAAAGAGATTGACTCAGGGAGAAAGCTCACAAGGCACTCAAGCATTATCCCCAGATTAGGCATTGCAAATTTGGATAGATACACTTGTCACTGTGCTATAGAGCAGACATGCAAACATGATACAGTAGTTCAGTCTATTTTGGGATAATTACTCTCATAATTACAAGGCAATTAAAGAACATGAAAGGCTCGAACAGAGAATGCAGGAGAAGTTGAATGAGATACAAAGTAAAGATGCTTCTGACAATGCAGGTATCTCCAATACTAAAGCATTGACTGAGCAACATTAGAAATACTACGATCAACTAAAAAATGATGCTAAGGAAGGTGCTGAAGCTTCTAATGCAGGAGTGCCACCTTATTTAAGAGTGATGGAGAACTAAAAAGAAAAGAAGAGTGGAATGTTGATTGTCAAACTATATTACACGAGGCTATGGGAGCTCTTAAAGACAGGAATTCTGCATCTGGAGAAGCTTGCAAACACCTAGAGAAGATGGTCACAATTGAAATGATTACGATAAGTGCCATTGAGCTTACTGATTCCCATCAAGATCAAGAGTACTTGGACCATCTGGCTAAAATTTACTTATGGCTGAATAGAGCCTAATCAGAGTTATGTAATGGTTGTTAATCTTGTCAAATTCCCAAAAGGACTTATTGAAGAGTTATGTCTCTTCATAGAAATACCTATACAAGTTCGAACAATTGGTGCTGAAAGATCATTGGCAGTAGAATAGATATACATATATATAATTTACAATGTTTCAGGAAGACTATGTTGCATTTTTTATTTGAAATAGAAGATTGAAGTTCTCTGATTCAGTGGTTCTATCTTGGTATCAATTGTTTGTTATAGTTACTCAATTCTGTGGTTCTATCTTGGTATCAATTGTTTCTTATAGTTACTCAATTCTGTGGTTGTCTCCAGTTCTATATTTCCTTGTTATTCAAATTAATATATCAAGCATATATTTAATTTGTCAATACACATTCGCTGTATCTGTGTGATTGAGTAAATTGGTTTTCATTTGAGGAATTAAAATCCTTCTGATCAATCACGGTAGCCTGGAAGTATTAAGTTTGGATTACTAAGTAGAGCCATATAATTAGGATTGCAATGCTATCTCCAACATAATATTATCTGTTATTCTTGCTTATTCATTTCAATTGGTTCCTTCAAGTAAGGATTAAAATACCTTCTGGGGAATTATAAGATATCTGATTAGATTGGTTGGATTATCAAGAAGAGTTTGTCAGTCATTTCCTTGCACGTTTATACAAGATATAAACTAAAGTTGTGCCAAACAATTAGAATTAGTACCCATTATAAGCCACTAGTCTTGGTCCTTCATTAGACTCTGTTACCCAACAAAGCACTGGTCTTATTTAAATTCATCATTTAAAATCCTTTTTACCTTGATATTACTTATACAATTTCTACCAATTCATTCATTAGACATTAGATATAATCAGATAGCAAGATTTTCATTTATCCTACACACTTTGCCATTGTGGATAGATTTAATTAGTCAATACATTTACATTTAGTCTGCTTTAATTCCCAAGGTTCACCCACCTAGGTGTAGCAGGACCTGAAGTGTAGGAAATCACTAAACCTTGAAGGTTGATTTCGTCAAGTTAGTTTAAAAACATTGCAAATCTAAGCATAGAGCCTGGCATCCTCTTAGGATCAACAACCTACATTTTTGAGACCTAACAGGTCCATATTGATTAACATTTGGTCATTTTTTATTTACATGTGGAATAATTATTGACAATATATATAGTATAAATATGTTATTCAGCATAACATGAAATTGAGTTATCTACTATTTGTCATTACTGGAATCCTATTGTTGATTCCAATAATGACAAATAGTTGAGGTTCCAATAATGACCCCACTCAAGTAATCTCTAGTAATGACAAATAGTTGAGATTCCTATAACTACAAATAGTTGAGTAAGATCCTATTAATGATATAGTACTTGTGATCGTATTGTTGATAAATATGGTATCCAGTATAACATGAAATTTAATTATTTGACTATTTGGGGTCATTATTGGAATCAACAATAAAGGATAATACCAGTAATGACAAATAGTTACACTCAGTTTCATATTATGCCAAAAAAATTAGCTAGGGATTGTGTTTTGTTATGCACCAAATAATTAGCAACACTATCTTTTCTGTTTATTGTTATGCCTCGATTAATTCGCCGAATAATATATGACGATATATTTTACACTTGTGATTTTTTTGTGATCCAAACACACTTTCTTATGTGAATACTATTTGTCTTTTCTCACAGAATTTATCATTTCTTGGGATGGTCCACAGAAACTTCAAGAACCATGATCATCAAGTTTAATGCAGAATATGACATCAACTAGGCAGCCATGACATTTGAGGCTCTTCAGGGAATTCTCTTTTACTTTCCATACAATTATGAGCTCATACTGCAAATTAATTGGTAGAATAAATGTGGGGTCCGATCATAAAAGATTTCCTGTACATGACAGGGTCTTAGAATCTAAACACGTATTATTACCTTTCAGGAACCATTCAATATGTTAGAAAATTCTTTATCTCCATTATCTGTTCACTTCAAGAACATAAAATTTTTGCATTCCACATAAACTGGAAAATTTTTGATCTCTGTTATCTGTTCACTTCGAGAATAGAAAATTTTTGCATTCCACGTAAATTGGAAAATTCTTGATCTCTGTTATCTGTTCAATTCAAGAACATAATTTTTTTGCATTCTATGTAAACTAGAAAATTCTTATGCCTGAACAATTTGTAGTAACGTGCATGTCCTCTTAGCCTGCTTACTCATCTGTTGATAATGTGTATGTTGCTAATGTTTAAACATCAATAAACGAAAGGTGATGTGGCTTACCGAGAAGCTAAATTTAAAATGCCTAAAATGAATTGAAGAGGTTAATCATGCTTTTATTTTAAGTTTTATTTGTGTTGAAGGATTGTAGTTTAATTGGTTGAGCACAATCAACCACTAACTAGAAAAATCCCTGGGCTAGATCCCTTTGTCCCAGAAAAACTTGAAAACTTAGGAGGGGCAAAAATACAAAGGAAACCCCCTAGACTTGGATTATTTTTTATGATGTCAACATATGAATGGTATGCGGGGAGGCCAAAGAACAACGCTAGGGAAAAATTTAATAAAGATATAACCCATTGAAGGCTTCTCTTATCAAATATCAATGATGGACTATACATGACAACTACAACAGGAGGGGCACCAAACTGGGTCCCAACATTGGCTCTAGTTGGGGATGTGTGCCTCTTGCAGGTATAATGAGGATCCATGTATCTCTAGGAGGTAGACCAAAAAGAAAAAAACATGAGGGGAGCTAGGGAAAGCAAACACAAGACAAACATATGAATAAGGGAAAAACACATGCAACCAATAGCATGAAGGCACAAAGAATAATGAAAGGATGATTGTAGTCAAAACTATAAGCACTTGTAGGTTAGAACCTGTAAAGAAGATCCATGGAGCAAGTCCATGGACAAATTAGTGTACATTTATTACCTCTGTCAAAGACAAGATGAGTGAAGGAGCTAATCTCCCATCAAACCAACACCATTTTAATCACCTAGTTACAACAGATAATGACTGCCCCTTACATGTGCCAATCTGTACCTAATTCCCATGAAGCAAAGGCTATCTCCACCATGAACATCACTACAAGGTAACCATAAGTGATATGTGCAGCATCCCAAACAACATCATGCATGTTCTTAGTAGTAGAGGGTGAAACACTAAAAATTAGGTCAACACTAAAGCATGTGGATGAAGACAAACATCCCTCATCAACTACAACATTGTCATACCTACTTATCTCCAAGTGTGAATCAAAGAAAAAATAAAATGCCTCCAATTCACATGAAAAAGAAAAGTATACCTGATTGCAACCCTACTCAATACAAGGAAGGAAATCATCTTGCATTCCATGATAAAATTCCTCAAGCTTAAGTATTCCATCAAGTTGGGCTGCAACATGTTGAAATTCAAGCATACACATGCCTTTTTGCTCATTTACATCCATGTCCTACACAGAGGAATTATCCTCTACTACAACACCAGCACCTTCAAGAGTAGGTGAACACCCAACATTGAAGTGGAAAGATTTATATTCATTTGCATTTCCACCAAAAACTTGCTCGCTCGTATAACTTTCATATGTACTGATACAACTTTCAACAACTGAATCATAAGCATGATTCAACTCAAAATTCACACCATCAACACAACTAACATTACCATGAGATACCTCAAGTAAAGAACCAAGTTCTTCCAATTGTCCCACTATTTCATGTCTATTCTAGGAATCTATTGTGTCATATTCACTATTACAAATTGACTAATGACACACTTCTTCTTCCTCATTCATTCTTTTATCATTTATTTTTGGGCTATTTGAAGCACAATCTACATGGGGAAGACAACAAACCTTGCACCAAAGAAATAGGCTCTCATATGTGTCCACATGATCACTTTCTCTACACTCATCTAGATCAAGTTCTTCATACTGAAAAATCATTACTTGCACTAAAATATATCTCAAATTGGTTATCATCAAGTATAATCACATCCATATCATCCTCATGCAAATAAACATTAACCACTTCATTGTCATCTATTGGAACAAAGGAGGGCAACATATCAAATAAGAAACTAGTTTCTTTCTCACTCCAAATGTTACTTACATGTGCACACACAACATAATCAACTTCACAAAATGATTCACTTGACTGCTCATTCATGCACACATCTTCCTCATTATCCACCAAGTGTTAGGTGTGAAATCATTTGGAACATTGGAAAGTGCACTTGTAAACTTGTGATTGAAGTCCATGCTAGACTCTCTCTCTTGTCTTCTGATTTTTTCTAACTCTCAAACAAAATTAGTAGGGTCTAAGACCCTTTGCAAATTCTTCCTAAAATGCAGCCACAAATTCTTTCCAAGAAGCCAACCTGGACTACCCTGGAAAATTTTGAATCCATTAGTTTGTCTTTCCACTTAAGGACCTAGCAAAAAATCTCATCCACATGTCTTCATTTTCAAATTAAAATTCTTCCATAAATTCTAAAAAATCATCAACATGTGTGTCCCCTTCCCAAATATTATACCCATAAAAAATAGACATGTTTGATTGTAGATCTTGGTTTCCATGCTCTACATTTTGCAGTCAACCCAAGAAAGGTCCATCTGTTTATAAATTGTGTCTATGGGAATGATAGGCGACTGAGCAACTTGATTTTTAGGGGTAGTAGGGAAAGCATGGGACTGCACCCTAAACTCTAGCAACTTGACATGATTTTCAATTTCTTTTTCTTGCTGCAACATGGACTCTAGTAGCTGATTTCATTTTTTAGTGTCATACTACTACCTAGCAAGTTCATTATGACTTTGCATGGGTGCATATAAGTTTGGGCTTGTAAAAGATCCAAAGCAATGACTTGAATAAGCATTACTAGAATAGTTATAGGCATCAATTTCAATATAGTTTCTACGATTTGAGACATAAGGAGATGCATATGAAGGAGAATCCCTAGAGTAATCATATATAAACCTAGAATCCATGAATAAAACATTCTACAATGTAGGGTAGAAATTCAAGGCATTACAAGTTGTGTTCCTTTACCTAGAAAGAAATGATATCTCAAAATATAGGAAGAAATAACCATGTGCACCTTTAACATTCAACTCCTACACACTTGAAATGGGGTCTTGAATCACCAACAACAAATACATTCCAACAACGACAAACTTCCTTTTTTTTTTCTGATAGCATAGTCGCCACCTCTTCGAAAGAGATCCTTGAAGCAAACTAATATTCAAGGCCACAAACTAACTCAAGGTTTATCTCACCACTAGAGTCTTCAATTGATTGTAACCTAGCACTAATTTCATCCTTGATAATGGCATCATTCTGTTGAGTCCCAAAACTGCAAGTCCAAAATCCTAGAGCATGCTCATACCTTCAAGGCTAGGGGATGTCATAAAAAAGGTAGAACATGAGCTCATCCATAAATTGAGAATGGTTAAGGCTAATTGACGAGAGTGAGTATACTCTCCTACACTTTAGGCTTAGTTAGACCTAGGAGGGTATTCCTAGAGGTATTAGATGAAGCACAAACAAACAATAATAACCTTACCCAATGTACACTTAACCACTATATTTGTCACTAGGCCAAGACAAAATGGCTACACAAAACCTCTAAATAAGCTAATAATAAACCCTGCGCATGTGTGCCTAAAGATGACAACATTATGATATCCTCATGAGATGAATTCACTTGATGTTATATACATAATGGTAAGGTGTAGACATGCGTGACATGATTCACATATGATTTGAACACTTCATGGTCACTTAAGATTATTGCCTAGTTATAGAAACAAATCATGAATGACATGTGAAACCCTAAACTACTTCTATAGCTAATAGGACAGAGGGTTTGATATTTGAAAGGTGTTTGGTCCTTCACCAATGTGGATTAATGCCTACCCCATTGGGCAATAGAATCATAGAATGTAGGAAGGAAGGAGATACATCCAACAACCATTAACATAGTAGGAAATGTATTCACACACAAATCTAAAATACATTTCATAAAATGAACATATTTAATAATCCATAACACAACTACGATAATCTATTTGCAACAAAGAAGAGACCAATACAAATGTTTTGCACTGGATTAAATGTTGTCACACATACATTTGACCTCAATTATAATTGTGCTAGCAAATGTTGCAAATGAAAATATACAACTATGATTACATATTCCCTTGAATAACTACAAAATACCATGGACTCATACCATTACATGAAATATGAGTTGAAGATCTTTCTTGTGAGTTGCAAAATGGATTCCACTCCCATACAGATTAGATGGGCTTTATTTGATGCCCTAGAACCACCATGAGTAAATGCAAATCCAAAAATTGGTTCAGCAACCAACCCTTTAATGAGATGAAAACTTATATTCATAGCATGAAAATCCATGCCCTAAGTCATTTGAGAATTTTCCCACTCGAAATGAGTTGTTGCAAAAGATAAATTGAGCATTCATGGTGATCTTAGGATTTTTTGGCATGTTTCATCATGTTTCAATATGTTACAATGCCTTTCACTAGGATTTCAAGTTTTCAAAGGACATGTGGATACTTGGACTTTAGAATGGGGCAAGTTGACCATCAAGATTTGAGAGGGACCAAGGATGCAGGAATAGGGGATACAACGAAGACCAAGATCCAGGGTCCAAGAAGGATCGAAGGTCATGATTTTATTCCTAATCTTAACATTGGTTTTCCCTTTTAGATTTGTGTTTGTCTAGATATAATCTTTCTAAAAAGTATTTGTCTTATTATTCCTACCCTTGGTAGTAGAAGAAAAATCATAATTAGGCATGAAGTTTTATTTTCATCAATATGACCTTCATGCAATAAATTATTTTGTGATTTGTTGATTTTTTCCCTCACTCATGTCATTAATTTACAGTCGTATGATTGGAAAAATCCATCATTCTACTCTAGTTGTATCTTTTCTCTCTATTTTTGGTTTGTGATCTGTGTTGTACCTTTGACTAGAAATCATTCGTTGAATGTTTTGTGGTGATCCCTTTTGACTGCATGGCATTTTCTCCAAGCCTTCTTTGTTGTTTATATATTTCTTTGGTTGTTCTTCTTAGTTGCGATTTGTGTGGGTTTTACTCTACCTATTTTTAACTATTTAGATTCATCATAATGTACTATTATTTATTGTTTTGGACAACATGTGTTGGTGATGAGAAGGACTGATGGGATCTAAAAAAGAGAGGAATATTAATTGTTGTTTGGTTGTTGCAATGGTAGTGGAAAGAAGTTTTATGTATTAAAATTATAAAGATAGATAAAACAAAGGGGGTTAACAAAAAGGACAAAATAGAGGAGAATAAAGGAGGTAGTAAGAATTAAAATAAAAAATAGTGGGTAGAGGAATGAGAGGATTTGTCTGCTTTCTACATGAATAAGAACAAAATAAAATAAAATAAGGAAGATCAATCTGATATTGTTCTTTGAAAGGGGTGTTCCTACAAAAAACCCATAGTGTTGTCATTACAATACAACATGGATGTCTGTGGCCCATCATCATCATCATATTCATCCTCATCATCATCATATTTGACTTTACTGTCAGCATCATCATCATATTTCACCTGCCGACCGATATCCGGTTGCAGACAAGCCTTCGCAGTTTCGCCTGTCAACAGCATCACCTTACTCGATCATCGACAGCATCATCATATTCGACCAGCGCGAACATCCTCCTGACGTCCACTGTTCACTTCAGCGACAACCTCCATCTTCACTACCTTCAACATCATGATATTCGACACCACCTTCGTCAGCAGGATATCAAATATCCGGTTGCTCCAAATATCCTGATGACGACCACTTCAGCACCTTCCCTTCGATGCTCCGATAGCCGACGACACAAGCATCAACATCATGATATTCAACATCATGATAATCAACAGGATAATGAACATCCGGTTCCTTCCATTTATCCTGATGATGACAAAACCTTAACTCCTCGCACCGTTCACTTGATGCTGACGTCACCCGATATCCTGATGACGTAGATCCTGATGACGATGACGTCACCCGCAGCTTCTCAATATCCTGCTGCTCTGAAATGTCCTGATGACGTATATCAAGATGATGATGACGTCATATCCTGCTGTTGGCCAAACTTAGCTTTTTCGGCCCGCGATCAACCCGATCTTCAACCTGATGCCGATACGCTCCTCCTCGGCCCTCCTGATGATGATCACCCCGACGCACTTGCACTTCATGCAATCGAAAACATCATGCTCTCCTCCACTTATCCGGATGACGATGTCCGAACTAACTGCAGGATATTCACCAAGATATCCTGATGTTGCCGTTTGACGAACTTTCAGCCTTAGCGAAATTTCACTTCGCCGATCCTCCAGGGATGACCCGATCCACTCTCAGGGTGATCTTCCAAACTCTATCTTATCAGCTTGACCTAGCACATGCCCATGCTAGGGTCTTCAACACCTTTCAGTCGCGATCCTGCACACCTGCATGCAAACAGAAAACAACCTACAATCTAACCTACTGTACATGACCATTCCACCGATCAGACGAATCAACCGGTGGAATGGATCAGCATGTCCATGGCACCACCAGATCTGCAAATCGATTAGACAATGGAATCCAACCAGAGAAAGAACACAAACAGGATCTCTTTATTGACTTCAAAGATGCAATTACAAATGATCAGTCTCTCTCTGCAATCTGACTTCTCAATGCGATACAATGCTATGATCGATGATATCTATCTGTATCTCCAATATCGACCGATCTCATGCTTAAATAGATTTCCCTACGAGTACTACTGACCTGACTCCAAGCGGCTGGGAACTCTCCAGGTGGCTGGGAGATCCAACCGATCATACATCACAATAGCTGTACTAACAAACTTCCTAAAAATAGCAAAAGCATGGTCAGCATGATCTTATCATGATCAGCATGACCTTATTACATGCATATGGTCTTAACAGACCTTCTTGGAAACATAAACAAGACCTAAAACAACTAACTGCCTTATCAAGACCAGCTGTTAGGTAGGTGCCTCTGCACCATACTCCCCAACAGAAAAGAACTCATGTCCCATGAGTTTAGTATGTGGAAGACTTCCACCTTTACACTTTGCCTTGTCAGTCTTCCGACCTGTTCCAGCTTTGGCTGCTGCTGTCTCTTGGCTGCTCCAAGACTTCTGAACTGTAACTTGCTTTCTTGCAAGTAAATCCTCATGCCTGTCAATGTAGGCCTTTCTCAGGTTGTCTCTGTGTTTGACCAGGACCTCTGTCTGAACTGCCTCTTGAACTTCTGACATGTTCAACTCTAGCTTCCTGTCAACTGTTATAGGACAAGCAATAGTCCCAACTATGACAACATCCCTGTCATTCTCCTCAACTGGTTGCTGTATGCAAACCTGTTTCTGAACCTGCTGCTGACCTCTGTCAGTCACAACTGAAACTTTCTTCAGCTTGTTGTCCTGAACAACTCCTGTCCCTGCAGTATCCTGAACTGCCTTTATGCCTGCTCCTATAGGCATCTGCACATACTCCTTCTTGCCTATTAAAATGACTTGGGCTGCCTGCTGTACTGCAGCTTTTGCCTGCAATGGCATCAACTTAATAGTCTTCCCATCTTTCTTGATGGTGTAGGTATTAGCATACCCATCATACAGTACCCTCCTATCAAATTGCCATGGTCTACCCAACAGTAGGTGACAACATTCCATGGGCAATATGTCACACAAAATTCTATCATGATATGCTCCAATCTGAAAATCCACATAGGCCTGTTCAGAGACAAAAAGTGATTGACTATCACTCACCCAAGATGCCTTGTAAGGGTGTGGATGTGGAATCCTTTCCAAATTCAGTTTATCCACCATTTCCTGAGATACCATGTTGTCTGTTGAACCAGTATCAATGACAACCTTACATACTTTACCTTTGCTCTTGCATGTGGTCCTGAAAAGAGCTCTTCTTTGCATCAGATCCTTTGATGCCTGCAAACTAATTCTCCTTAGCATCAGTGATTCTCCACTCTCTGGGTATGCATCTTCACAAGGGTTTTGGACACTTTGCTCTACTGTCTCTTCTTGCACAAGTTGTACTCTCTTGTCATTAGTTCTATCATTTCTGGATGATGAACCTTTGTTTTCTGGACATTTGAAGGATGGATGACCAAACTCTCCACAGGTGTAACATTTTCCTGAAAATGAAGTAGAACCTCTACCACCTCCAAATCTTCCTCTATTACCTTTCCATCCACCCCTGAAATCAGACTGTCCCTGTCCTTTACCAGTGTCTTCTTGACCCTCATTGGTTTGCTTTTGTGTAGGGGCTGCTCCTCTTCCCCTCATACTGTTTCCTCTTCCTCTCATGGACTTATCATGTCCTCTATTCATCTTTTCTTCAATCCTGATTGCCATTTGATAACAATCCTCCACATTCTTAGGGTTAGCTAAAACTAACTCATCCTGTATGTTAAACCTCAAACCAGCCAAGTACCTAGCCACCTTTTCTACCTCATTCTCATGATGACCAGATCTCATACTCAACTTATAAAACTCTTCTGTATATGCCTTCACATCCCTTTCTTTCTGCTTTAAAAATTGCAGCTTCTTAAACATCTGGATTTCATAATCCCTTGGCAAGAATTTACCTTTTATCCTTGCTACCATTTTATCCCATGAAGTGATCTTAGACTTTCCTTGTTTCCTTCTCTCAGACTGTACATAGTCCCACCAAACCAAAGCATGACCTCCTAACTTGGTCTTTGCAATCTTTACCTTCTGATCCTCAGCAACATCTTCACATTCAAAGTGATTATCCAGTGCAGCAATCCAATCCAGCAACTCATCTTCATTCAAGCTTCCAGTATACTTGGTAACATCAACCTTTACCTTAGGTTTTTCACTCTGTACTGCCTTTAACAGTTTTACAAATTTCTGGTCTTCAGCATCCAGATCTTCAGCTACCTCTTCATACTCTTCAACAGTATCTTCATCTTCTTCAGACTCACTGTCTTCCACTTCCCTCTTTTTGTTCTTTTCCAGGGCTGTAAGCCTGGCTTGAAGTGCTTCAGCAAGCTCCTTCATCTTCCTCATCTCTCTGGCATGTTTCTCCTTCATCTCCTGCAATTCCCTTGCAGTCCCACTACCTTTAGGAGGCATTTTGTCAACCTCTCAATCAACACACAACACACAATTCAACTCTACCTCTGCCCTTTCGGCGACAGAATCAACACACAACAGCCCAGATGTTTTGCTGAGCTCTGATACCACTATGATGCAGAGGCATCCACACTATAACCTTACAATACAGCATGGATGTCTGCGGCCCATCATCATCATCATATTCATCCTCATCATCATCATATTTGACTTTACTGTCAGCATCATCATCATATTTCACCTGCCGACCGATATCCTCCTGCAGACAAGCCTTCGCAGTTTCGCCTGTCAACAGCATCACCTTACTCGATCATCGACAGCATCATCATATTCGACCAGCGCGAACATCCTCCTGACGTC
This sequence comes from Cunninghamia lanceolata, assembly GCA_027924645.1. Lineage (NCBI taxonomy): Eukaryota > Viridiplantae > Streptophyta > Pinopsida > Cupressales > Cupressaceae > Cunninghamia > Cunninghamia lanceolata. The sequence goes on from BSBN01001018.1 coordinate 1,266,949, forward strand.
CACTGTTCACTTCAGCGACAACCTCCATCTTCACTACCTTCAACATCATGATATTCGACACCACCTTCGTCAGCAGGATATCAAATATCCGGTTGCTCCAAATATCCTGATGACGACCACTTCAGCACCTTCCCTTCGATGCTCCGATAGCCGACGACACAAGCATCAGCATCATGATATTCAACATCATGATAATCAACAGGATAATGAACATCCGGTTCCTTCCATTTATCCTGATGATGACAAAACCTTAACTCCTCGCACCGTTCACTTGATGCTGACGTCACCCGATATCCTGATGACGTAGATCCTGATGACGATGACGTCACCCGCAGCTTCTCAATATCCTGCTGCTCCGAAATGTCCTGATGACGTATATCAAGATGATGATGACGTCATATCCTGCTGTTGGCCAAACTTAGCTTTTTCGGCCCGCGATCAACCCGATCTTCAACCTGATGCCGATACGCTCCTCCTCGGCCCTCCTGATGATGATCACCCCGACGCACTTGCACTTCATACAATCAAAAATATCATGCTCTCCTCCACTTATCCGGATGACGATGTCTGAACTAACTGCAGGATATTCACCAAGATATCCTGATGTTGCCGTTTGACGAACTTTCAGCCTTAGCGAAATTTCACTTCGCCGATCCTCCAGGGATGACCCGATCCACTCTCAGGGTGATCTTCCAAACTCTATCTTATCAGCTTGACCTAGCACATGCCCATGCTAGGGTCTTCAACACCTTTCAGTCGCGATCCTGCACACCTGCATGCAAACAGAAAACAACCTACAATCTAACCTACTGTACATGACCATTCCACCGATCAGACGAATCAACCGGTGGAATGGATCAGCATGTCCATGGCACCACCAGATCTGCAAATCGATTAGACAATGGAATCCAACCAGAGAAAGAACACAAACAGGATCTCTTTATTGACTTCAAAGATGCAATTACAAATGATCAGTCTCTCTCTGTAATCTGACTTCTCAATGCGATACAATGCTATGATCGATGATATCTATCTGTATCTCCAATATCGACCGATCTCATGCTTAAATAGATTTCCCTACGAGTACTACTGACCTGACTCCAAGCGGCTGGGAACTCTCCAGGCGGCTGGGAGATCCAACCGATCATACATCACAACAGCTGTACTAACAAACTTCCTAAAAATAGCAAAAGCATGGTCAACATGATCTTATCACGATCAGCATGACCTTATTACATGCATATGGTCTTAACAGACCTTCTTGGAAACATAAACAAGACCTAAAACAACTAACTGCCTTATCAAGACCAGCTGTTAGGTAGGTGCCTCTGCACCATACTCCCCAACAGAAAAGAACTCATGTCCCATGAGTTTAGTATGTGGAAGACTTCCACCTTTACACTTTGCCTTGTCAGTCTTCCGACCTGTTCCAGCTTTGGCTGCTGCTGTCTCTTGGCTGCTCCAAGACTTCTGAACTGTAACTTGCTTTCTTGCAAGTAAATCCTCATGCCTGTCAATGTAGGCCTTTCTCAGGTTGTCTCTGTGTTTGACCAGGACCTCTGTCTGAACTGCCTCTTGAACTTCTGACATGTTCAACTCTAGCTTCCTGTCAACTGTTATAGGACAAGCAATAGTCCCAACTATGACAACATCCCTGTCATTCTCCTCAACTGGTTGCTGTATGCAAACCTGTTTCTGAACCTGCTGCTGACCTCTGTCAGTCACAACTGAAACTTTCTTCAGCTTGTTGTCCTGAACAACTCCTGTCCCTGCAGTATCCTGAACTGCCTTTATGCCTGCTCCTATAGGCATCTGCACATACTCCTTCTTGCCTATTAAAATGACTTGGGCTGCCTGCTGTACTGCAGCTTTTGCCTGCAATGGCATCAACTTAATAGTCTTCCCATCTTTCTTGATGGTGTAGGTATTAGCATACCCATCATACAGTACCCTCCTATCAAATTGCCATGGTCTACCCAACAGTAGGTGACAACATTCCATGGGCAATATGTCACACAAAATTCTATCATGATATGCTCCAATCTGAAAATCCACATAGGCCTGTTCAGAGACAAAAAGTGATTGACTATCACTCACCCAAGATGCCTTGTAAGGGTGTGGATGTGGAATCCTTTCCAAATTCAGTTTATCCACCATTTCCTGAGATACCATGTTGTCTGTTGAACCAGTATCAATGACAACCTTACATACTTTACCTTTGCTCTTGCATGTGGTCCTGAAAAGAGCTCTTCTTTGCATCAGATCCTTTGATGCCTGCAAACTAATTCTCCTTAGCATCAGTGATTCTCCACTCTCTGGGTATGCATCTTCACAAGGGTTTTGGACACTTTGCTCTACTGTCTCTTCTTGCACAAGTTGTACTCTCTTGTCATTAGTTCTATCATTTCTGGATGATGAACCTTTGTTTTCTGGACATTTGAAGGATGGATGACCAAACTCTCCACAGGTGTAACATTTTCCTGAAAATGAAGTAGAACCTCTACCACCTCCAAATCTTCCTCTATTACCTTTCCATCCACCCCTGAAATCAGACTGTCCCTGTCCTTTACCAGTGTCTTCTTGACCCTCATTGGTTTGCTTTTGTGTAGGGGCTGCTCCTCTTCCCCTCATACTGTTTCCTCTTCCTCTCATGGACTTATCATGTCCTCTATTCATCTTTTCTTCAATCCTGATTGCCATTTGATAACAATCCTCCACATTCTTAGGGTTAGCTAAAACTAACTCATCCTGTATGTTAAACCTCAAACCAGCCAAGTACCTAGCCACCTTTTCTACCTCATTCTCATGATGACCAGATCTCATACTCAACTTATAAAACTCTTCTGTATATGCCTTCACATCCCTTTCTTTCTGCTTTAAAAATTGCAGCTTCTTAAACATCTGGATTTCATAATCCCTTGGCAAGAATTTACCTTTTATCCTTGCTACCATTTTATCCCATGAAGTGATCTTAGACTTTCCTTGTTTCCTTCTCTCAGACTGTACATAGTCCCACCAAACCAAAGCATGACCTCCTAACTTGGTCTTTGCAATCTTTACCTTCTGATCCTCAGCAACATCTTCACATTCAAAGTGATTATCCAGTGCAGCAATCCAATCCAGCAACTCATCTTCATTCAAGCTTCCAGTATACTTGGTAACATCAACCTTTACCTTAGGTTTTTCACTCTGTACTGCCTTTAACAGTTTTACAAATTTCTGGTCTTCAGCATCCAGATCTTCAGCTACCTCTTCATACTCTTCAACAGTATCTTCATCTTCTTCAGACTCACTGTCTTCCACTTCCCTCTTTTTGTTCTTTTCCAGGGCTGTAAGCCTGGCTTGAAGTGCTTCAGCAAGCTCCTTCATCTTCCTCATCTCTCTGGCATGTTTCTCCTTCATCTCTTGCAATTCCCTTGCAGTCCCACTACCTTTAGGAGGCATTTTGTCAACCTCTCAATCAACACACAACACACAATTCAACTCTACCTCTGCCCTTTCGGCGACAGAATCAACACACAACAGCCCAGATGTTTTGCTGAGCTCTGATACCACTATGATGCAGAGGCATCCACACTATAACCTTACAATACAGCATGGATGTCTGCGGCCCATCATCATCATCATATTCATCCTCATCATCATCATATTTGACTTTACTGTCAGCATCATCATCATATTTCACCTGCCGACCGATATCCTCCTGCAGACAAGCCTTCGCAGTTTCGCCTGTCAACAGCATCACCTTACTCGATCATCGACAGCATCATCATATTCGACCAGCGCGAACATCCTCCTGACGTCCACTGTTCACTTCAGCGACAACCTCCATCTTCACTACCTTCAACATCATGATATTCGACACCACCTTCGTCAGCAGGATATCAAATATCCGGTTGCTCCAAATATCCTGATGACGACCACTTCAGCACCTTCCCTTCGATGCTCCGATAGCCGACGACACAAGCATCAGCATCATGATATTCAACATCATGATAATCAACAGGATAATGAACATCCGGTTCCTTCCATTTATCCTGATGATGACAAAACCTTAACTCCTCGCACCGTTCACTTGATGCTGACGTCACCCGATATCCTGATGACGTAGATCCTGATGACGATGACGTCACCCGCAGCTTCTCAATATCCTGCTGCTCCGAAATGTCCTGATGACGTATATCAAGATGATGATGACGTCATATCCTGCTGTTGGCCAAACTTAGCTTTTTCGGCCCGCGATCAACCCGATCTTCAACCTGATGCCGATACGCTCCTCCTCGGCCCTCCTGATGATGATCACCCCGACGCACTTGCACTTCATACAATCAAAAATATCATGCTCTCCTCCACTTATCCGGATGACGATGTCCGAACTAACTGCAGGATATTCACCAAGATATCCTGATGTTGCCGTTTGACGAACTTTCAGCCTTAGCGAAATTTCACTTCGCCGATCCTCCAGGGATGACCCGATCCACTCTCAGGGTGATCTTCCAAACTCTATCTTATCAGCTTGACCTAGCACATGCCCATGCTAGGGTCTTCAACACCTTTCAGTCGCGATCCTGCACACCTGCATGCAAACAGAAAACAACCTACAATCTAACCTACTGTACATGACCATTCCACCGATCAGACGAATCAACCGGTGGAATGGATCAGCATGTCCATGGCACCACCAGATCTGCAAATCGATTAGACAATGGAATCCAACCAGAGAAAGAACACAAACAGGATCTCTTTATTGACTTCAAAGATGCAATTACAAATGATCAGTCTCTCTCTGCAATCTGACTTCTCAATGCGATACAATGCTATGATCGATGATATCTATCTGTATCTCCAATATCGACCGATCTCATGCTTAAATAGATTTCCCTACGAGTACTACTGACCCGACTCCAAGCGGCTGGGAACTCTCCAGGCGGCTGGGAGATCCAACCGATCATACATCACAACAGCTGTACTAACAAACTTCCTAAAAATAGCAAAAGCATGGTCAACATGATCTTATCACGATCAGCATGACCTTATTACATGCATATGGTCTTAACAGACCTTCTTGGAAACATAAACAAGACCTAAAACAACTAACTGCCTTATCAAGACCAGCTGTTAGGTAGGTGCCTCTGCACCATACTCCCCAACAGAAAAGAACTCATGTCCCATGAGTTTAGTATGTGGAAGACTTCCACCTTTACACTTTGCCTTGTCAGTCTTCCGACCTGTTCCAGCTTTGGCTGCTGCTGTCTCTTGGCTGCTCCAAGACTTCTGAACTGTAACTTGCTTTCTTGCAAGTAAATCCTCATGCCTGTCAATGTAGGCCTTTCTCAGGTTGTCTCTGTGTTTGACCAGGACCTCTGTCTGAACTGCCTCTTGAACTTCTGACATGTTCAACTCTAGCTTCCTGTCAACTGTTATAGGACAAGCAATAGTCCCAACTATGATAACATCCCTGTCATTCTCCTCAACTGGTTGCTGTATGCAAACCTGTTTCTGAACCTGCTGCTGACCTCTGTCAGTCACAACTGAAACTTTCTTCAGCTTGTTGTCCTGAACAACTCCTGTCCCTGCAGTATCCTGAACTGCCTTTATGCCTGCTCCTATAGGCATCTGCACATACTCCTTCTTGCCTATTAAAATGACTTGGGCTGCCTGCTGTACTGTAGCTTTTGCCTGCAATGGCATCAACTTAATAGTCTTCCCATCTTTCTTGATGGTGTAGGTATTAGCATACCCATCATACAGTACCCTCCTATCAAATTGCCATGGTCTACCCAACAGTAGGTGACAACATTCCATGGGCAATATGTCACACAAAATTCTATCATGATATGCTCCAATCTGAAAATCCACATAGGCCTGTTCAGAGACAAAAAGTGATTGACTATCACTCACCCAAGATGCCTTGTAAGGGTGTGGATGTGGAATCCTTTCCAAATTCAGTTTATCCACCATTTCCTGAGATACCATGTTGTCTGTTGAACCAGTATCAATGACAACCTTACATACTTTACCTTTGCTCTTGCATGTGGTCCTGAAAAGAGCTCTTCTTTGCATCAGATCCTTTGATGCCTGCAAACTAATTCTCCTTAGCATCAGTGATTCTCCACTCTCTGGGTATGCATCTTCACAAGGGTTTTGGACACTTTGCTCTACTGTCTCTTCTTGCACAAGTTGTACTCTCTTGTCATTAGTTCTATCTTTTCTGGATGATGAACCTTTGTTTTCTGGACATTTGAAGGATGGATGACCAAACTCTCCACAGGTGTAACATTTTCCTGAAAATGAAGTAGAACCTCTACCACCTCCAAATCTTCCTCTATTACCTTTCCATCCACCCCTGAAATCAGACTGTCCCTGTCCTTTACCAGTGTCTTCTTGACCCTCATTGGTTTGCTTTTGTGTAGGGGCTGCTCCTCTTCCCCTCATACTGTTTCCTCTTCCTCTCATGGACTTATCATGTCCTCTATTCATCTTTTCTTCAATCCTGATTGCCATTTGATAACAATCCTCCACATTCTTAGGGTTAGCTAAAACTAACTCATCCTGTATGTTAAACCTCAAACCAGCCAAGTACCTAGCCACCTTTTCTACCTCATTCTCATGATGACCAGATCTCATACTCAACTTATAAAACTCTTCTGTATATGCCTTCACATCCCTTTCTTTCTGCTTTAAAAATTGCAGCTTCTTAAACATCTGGATTTCATAATCCCTTGGCAAGAATTTACCTTTTATCCTTGCTACCATTTTATCCCATGAAGTGATCTTAGACTTTCCTTGTTTCCTTCTCTCAGACTGTACATAGTCCCACCAAACCAAAGCATGACCTCCTAACTTGGTCTTTGCAATCTTTACCTTCTGATCCTCAGCAACATCTTCACATTCAAAGTGATTATCCAGTGCAGCAATCCAATCCAGCAACTCATCTTCATTCAAGCTTCCAGTATACTTGGTAACATCAACCTTTACCTTAGGTTTTTCACTCTGTACTGCCTTTAACAGTTTTACAAATTTCTGGTCTTCAGCATCCAGATCTTCAGCTACCTCTTCATACTCTTCAACAGTATCTTCATCTTCTTCAGACTCACTGTCTTCCACTTCCCTCTTTTTGTTCTTTTCCAGGGCTGTAAGCCTGGCTTGAAGTGCTTCAGCAAGCTCCTTCATCTTCCTCATCTCTCTGGCATGTTTCTCCTTCATCTCCTGCAATTCCCTTGCAGTCCCACTACCTTTAGGAGGCATTTTGTCAACCTCTCAATCAACACACAACACACAATTCAACTCTACCTCTGCCCTTTCGGCGACAGAATCAACACACAACAGCCCAGATGTTTTGCTGAGCTCTGATACCACTATGATGCAGAGGCATCCACACTATAACCTTACAATACAGCATGGATGTCTGCGGCCCATCATCATCATCATATTCATCCTCATCATCATCATATTTGACTTTACTGTCAGCATCATCATCATATTTCACCTGCCGACCGATATCCTCCTGCAGACAAGCCTTCGCAGTTTCGCCTGTCAACAGCATCACCTTACTCGATCATCGACAGCATCATCATATTTGACCAGCGCGAACATCCTCCTGACGTCCACTGTTCACTTCAGCGACAACCTCCATCTTCACTACCTTCAACATCATGATATTCGACACCACCTTCGTCAGCAGGATATCAAATATCCGGTTGCTCCAAATATCCTGATGACGACCACTTCAGCACCTTCCCTTCGATGCTCCGATAGCCGACGACACAAGCATCAGCATCATGATATTCAACATCATGATAATCAACAGGATAATGAACATCCGGTTCCTTCCATTTATCCTGATGATGACAAAACCTTAACTCCTCGCACCGTTCACTTGATGCTGACGTCACCCGATATCCTGATGACGTAGATCCTGATGACGATGACGTCACCCGCAGCTTCTCAATATCCTGTTGCTCTGAAATGTCCTGATGACGTATATCAAGATGATGATGACGTCATATCCTGCTGTTGGCCAAACTTAGCTTTTTCGGCCCGCGATCAACCCGATCTTCAACCTGATGCCGATACGCTCCTCCTCGGCCCTCCTGATGATGATCACCCCGACGCACTTGCACTTCATGCAATCGAAAACATCATGCTCTCCTCCACTTATCCGGATGACGATGTCTGAACTAACTGCAGGATATTCACCAAGATATCCTGATGTTGCCGTTTGACGAACTTTCAGCCTTAGCGAAATTTCACTTCGCCGATCCTCCAGGGATGACCCGATCCACTCTCAGGGTGATCTTCCAAACTCTATCTTATCAGCTTGACCTAGCACATGCCCATGCTAGGGTCTTCAACACCTTTCAGTCGCGATCCTGCACACCTGCATGCAAACAGAAAACAACCTACAATCTAACCTACTGTACATGACCATTCCACCGATCAGACGAATCAACCGGTGGAATGGATCAGCATGTCCATGGCACCACCAGATCTGCAAATCGATTAGACAATGGAATCCAACCAGAGAAAGAACACAAACAGGATCTCTTTATTGACTTCAAAGATGCAATTACAAATGATCAGTCTCTCTCTGCAATCTGACTTCTCAATGCGATACAATGCTATGATCGATGATATCTATCTGTATCTCCAATATCGACCGATCTCATGCTTAAATAGATTTCCCTACGAGTACTACTGACCCGACTCCAAGCGGCTGGGAACTCTCCAGGCGGCTGGGAGATCCAACCGATCATACATCACAACAGCTGTACTAACAAACTTCCTAAAAATAGCAAAAGCATGGTCAGCATGATCTTATCATGATCAACATGACCTTATTACATGCATATGGTCTTAACAGACCTTCTTGGAAACATAAACAAGACCTAAAACAACTAACTGCCTTATCAAGACCAGCTGTTCGGTAGGTGCCTCTGCACCAAATGAGAGGACTTGTCTGCTTTCTACATGAATAAGAACAAAATAAAATAAAATAAGGAAGATCAATCTGATATTGTTCTTTGAAAGGGGTGTTCCTACAAAAAACCCATAGTGTTGTCAAGTGATAGTTATGGGAAGGGTATTTAGTTTATATAGAGCATGGTTTTTGTTTTGTAATCAAGTTGTAGTAAACTACAAGGGCATAAGTAAAGTGTTGTCATTTGGTTTCATCATTTCCATTGCATGTGGATGTGTGTTAGTAAGTATAGGCTACTAATTAAGGTTGATTTTAATTAATCCCCCTAAGCTTAACTGTACTGGATGGTGTCAAAGAAAGGGTTATAGAGGTTACAAGTGTCTTAAAGATCTATAGGATTTTTTTAAGTGTACAAGAAAAAATATTGCAATTACAGAGGGCTATGAGAGACCTAGTTTGATCTTTTAGAAAATTTGAATGGTGAGTTCCTATTTTTTCCATAGTAGTGTGTGGGTAGAAAAATAATGAGTTTTATAACATACAAGATTTGTTTTGAAATTTCCATTAATATTTAAAATATGCCCCCAAGAAGGAGAGTTCTTGTAGTGAATAGGATGGAGGAAATGATTGAACAACTTTGAATTGGGCTTAGAAACGAGATAGACACTTTAGCTCTTGATCAAAGAAGAAATCCAAAAAATGATGGAGAAGATGTTATTGATGAAGAAACTATAATAAAAGAAGGGGAAGAGAAAATGAACAACCCATGGATGAAGGAGAAGAGTATTTCCTAAGAGTTCTTATGAAGATTAGGAAAGCAACTAAGATGGAAGATCCAAAATTTTCTAGTGTCTTGAACCTAAAGAACTAATTGATTGGATTAGGGAGTTAGAAGATTATTTTGAATACGAAAATGTTTTTGACACTTGTATGGTAAAGATGGCACAAACCAAACTTGAGGGATATACAACCCTTTGGTGGAGAGAATTGCAAAGAGAAAGAGTATTACAAGGTGGAATGCGAACCACCTAATGGAATATGATGGTAGCAAGGCTAAAATAAAAATTTCTTCCTAGAGATTATGAGTTGGAGTTATTGAAAATAATTTAGAATCAGAAACAAAATGGAATGAGTGTGAAGGATTACATAAAAGAATTATACAAAGTGGTTTAATCAGATCACAACACCATGAGATGGATAGAGAAAAGGTGGATAGATATGTAAATGGGTTGAGGATAGATCCTCTTTCACCATTTGCCTTCATACTAATCGAAGAAGCATTTAGTAGAATGATTAAGGTAGAAAATGAGAAGCATAAGTGGAAAGGAATTCAAATTCCTTTTGTTATTCAACTGATAACACATTCCCTCTTTGCAGATGACAGAATGTTGTTTGGTAAATCCACCAAAAATGAAGTTGATACCATTCAGAAAGTTATTCAGTCATATTTCTCCATATTTGGATAGTTTGTAAATGCATTTAAGTCTAAATATTCTTCTTTAACACACATGCACAATTTCAATAAAGAATAATTACTTGAATTCTTAGCTTTCAATCAAAATCACTCCCAAGTAAATATTTAGGTATACCCCTCTTCATAGGCTCCCATAAAAAGGAAATGTGGCAGCATATTTTAACCTCAATCAATAACAAGATATCTGTGCTTGGAAAGGTATATGGTTAACACTGGTGGGTAGAATTACAATGGTTAGGGTTGCACTCTCAACCATCCCATCATATATGATGTCAGTTCTTTAAATTCCAAAAGAAGTTCTATCATAGGTAGAAAAATGTACTAGATCTCTATGGAAGGGTAGTGTGAGAAGAGGTAGATTCATCTTATTTCATAGGGGAAAATTTGTCAACCAAAGATTTATGGTGAGGCTGGGATCAATGACCTCACAAAACAAAACCTTGCTTTGGGAGCAAAGTTATCCTGGAAGATGTATTCCAATCCAACTGCAAAATTGGTTTGCTTGGTGCAAGATATATATTTGGATAACCATGATAGAGATAGAATTTTCACTGTTGCTAACCCCCCAAATAGATCTCCAATGTGGAAATTTATTCTTCAAGGTAGAGAAGTAATTGTGCCCCAATTATCTAGAATAGTTTGTAATGGAGAAAAATACTCTTCTGGGAGGACTCATGGAATGGTTTCCAAGATTTATCTCTACAAGGTGATTTAAATGAAGTGAGAATTTATCTCAAATAGGCCTAGAGTTCCACCATTAACTAATACTAGGTCAATTATCATGATTGGAAAAGAGCATGGAAGAATTTTGATAATTGTAATTTTCTTGACAATAAAAAAATCTTGACAAAAATCTTATCAAATAGACCTATTTATGATTCTCTAAATGAGGATGAAATCACATGGATGGGCTCCAAAATTGGCTCTTATATAGTTAATCAAGGATATAACTTATGTTCAAATCTAAATGCCAGGTCCTGGCCCTTCAAACTTTGCTGGAGTGAAGCATGTCTTCCTAAAGTAGGAGCATTTTCTTGGTTAGCATTGCATAACAAAATCTTCACGAGGAAAAGGCTTAAGAAAATAGGAGTATCTAATACTTTTAGTTGTGTTTTATGTGGAGAAATGGAAGAAGATATAGATCATAAGCTTCTTCATTTTCCTTTCAGTAGTAAATGTTGGTAGTGGCTTTGTAGGAAATTACAGTGGTATTGCCCAAGCCCTCATTATTTATTGTGACACTTCTACAGTTGGCCATCACTACATAAGGATTCCATTTTTGCATGCATTTGGGATATTATCCCTTCTCTTCTCATATGGAGCATCTAGTTAGAACATAATTATAGGATCTCTAGGAAGTCATTCCTCTAGATAAATCATAATATTATGAAAATTGAAACCTTAATTTCTGAAATGGTTATAGTCATAGTCAATAGGAAACCTATGCTAGGAGATCAGTTTACAAATTTGGATACGGTGGTATTAAAGCACTGGCCCTTAATCCATCTACCAAATTTGAGTGGTTTACTGAATTCAGAGACAAGGAAAATTGATAGAACAAAAATCCAGTGGTCCCCCCTCTCCCTTGTTTCTTCAAGATGAATTTTTATGGTCCGTCAAGGGATAATCTAGGTCCATCGGGTGCAAGTTGTGTGATCAGAGACACAAATGGCAATCTAATTGTAGACACATTGATAAGGTTACCCAATAGAACCAACAATGAAGAAGACGTCTCAACATTACTACATGGTTTACAATTGGCAAACTAAAATCACATATTAAATTTACACATTGAAGGAGATTCAATGATCGCGATAAATTTTTTGAAAGGAAAGGAAATTCATAACTAGAAAATCAAATATTTTTTCCAACCAATCTAGAACTTACTTGATCATTTTGATCAATTTCCAATCACACTACTTTCATGAGGCAAATAAGGTGACTGATCTTCTTGCCAATGTAGCAATTGACACACATGTCACCACTACTTGCTTTGAATCAGCATGGCACTTCCATCCCTATGCAACATCATTCATTTGGATGCATCATTGTGTAAGGTTCCTCATTAAATTTTAATTTTCTTTTTGAGATGGAGATCTACCCATTATTAGCTAATGGAACTTCATACTGATTGGAAAGAGTAAATAATCCTTGATCACCACTTTGCATGGGTGAGTTAGATATCATTTCTCCATGACACTCCTCTTGGATGGTGTGTCATATTCATCTATCACAGTACTCTCATGCCATCTCTTCACATTTATGAACATATTTGTTATATCTTCATTCTCATTGTTGCTTTGCATAGGGATGAATTGGATTCCATGTGTATATTTATTACATTGCCTGTATTAAATCCCTCATCTTTGTTGGCACCTATCATTCCATCTACCATTTTGAGATGATATGAGAAATTGCTATTCCATTCCATGAAACTTGTTAGTAAAAATTGTCAGATTCTCATTCAACCTTAGAAATGGGATCCCATGGAAGTAGGGGCATAGGATTCTACTAAATTGGCTTGTGTCTTTGATTTTCAATGTCCATATGTGGAATTTGCTATATGTTGTGTTGTTAGTGATGTCTTATTGTAGGAACAACCAAGGGTGTTGCTATACTCTAAGGTCATGTCTATATTTCTCTCAAACATTATGAATCTCATCGAGGATACAAATTTTGTGGAGGCATTGGATTTATCATACATTCAAGAGTTCTTGGTAAATGCAGATAAATTGAAGCCATCCATAGAAAGTTACGACATGTTTGCAGGTGAGGAGCCATTGGGGGTTTATTCTCTATAGAACTCCTTCACAATTCTCCTGTGACAACATGTGTTTTCAATACTCCACATAAAAGCCTGCATAATGGTTGTGTTAATGGCCTTGGTTCTATGCTAGAGATGCATCATTTTCAACTTCCAAATGGATTTGGTGTTAAAAAAATAGAGATGTTTAATGCTATTCAGTTCTTATGTTTACATGCTCTTGATCTGGTCCCTTGGCCCTAGGTCGCCAATCCTCCTATTTTTCCACCCCCATGCCTTCGCCAAATGTCAATTCCTTAGATTCTTAGGACTCAGATGAATGGTTAATTGTCCTATGGTGTTCTTTTTTATTTTTTTGGTTTCTACTATGAGTTTTGTAGCTCTCCTCTAGGGTTGTTGGCCACTATAGATCAACTTTGTAATGATGGATCTACCTTCATAGGTTTTTTATTTTGTATTTCTAGATTTCAAGGATGTATGCCCTTGGAATTTCATGGCCCTTTATGATTTAAATTTTGTCTAATATTTTAATATATTGTTTACGTGTTTACAACCTTTTTTCAAAAAAAATTCAAGATGAAATGAGGGAAGATAATTAGTACAATAGAGGAGGCATATCAATTTACTTTAAAAGAAGAAAATATATCTAGAAGGTAGAAAAATAAGTCAAGAGGGAGATGAAGGTCCTATGTTGGAAAAGAACAAGCATATAGCAAAAAATAAAAACAAACATATGAAGAAGAAACATGTACTTCACATAATAATGGTTCAAGTTAAGGCATAGGAGGAAGAGAGCATCTAGCAAGAGGACGAGTTAGTAGTAGTAGAGGCTTAACTAGAATTTGTTACAAGTGTGGACAAGTTGAGCATAGGGCATTTTAATTTTCTCAAACACAACATGACAATAGTAGGAAAGGTGTGGCTAAAAATCACATTGCTCAAGAAAATGAAGAAAGTGTCGCATCACCTAGAAACGCAGAGGAATTACAACAAGGAGAAGATGTTATATTGAAAAGAGTGTTTATGAAACCAACCATGGATGATAATGATCCATTGCAAAGTAAGAGTCTTTTCTAAACTGTACATGTAAATCAAGAGGTAAGTGTTGTATAGTTATAGATGATAGTATTAGTACAAATAACTTAGTTTCTAGTGAAATGGTAGAGAAGTTGGGATTAAAAATAAAATAGCATCCCAACCCTTATCAGGTTTCATGGTTATAGAAGGGACATCAATTGGTAGTTAATGAACATTGTGTAGTGATTTTACAAATTGGTTCTTAGTAGAATGAGATTCTATGTGATGTTATGCCTATGGGTGCCTATCACATCTTTTTAGGAAGGACCTGGTAGTTTAATAGGGAGGCTTTATATGGCAAAAAAAAGAACATATACACTATTGTGAAAGGTGGAAGGACATTTACCTTAAGTTTATTAAAAGAAAAAAAAGAAATGGACAATAGTCCTACAATGTTTTTGAGCATAGGAAGAAAAGACTATTGAAAGTAACAAAAGAAGTGGATAAATTGAGGATTTCACATAATATAGAAGGAAGTGGAGCTAAGTGTAAGTAGAAATTTACCAAGGAAGTGAAAGAAGACTCAAGAGAGGACATTAATAATCACTAATGACGTGTTGATTTTAAGAATAAAGTTCAAAAAATTTATGTTGGGGAGTTGGTATTTTCTCATGTATGGAAGGAAATGTTCCTAAAGGGAATTAATGATGAGTTAAAATGGAAGGTACTAGGACCGTGTTGAGTCTTGAAGAAATTTTAGTAGGGGTTTATGAGATAGAGCTTTTGAAAGGAATATACATTTCACCAATTTTTAATATGATAGACTTGTACCCTTATTATGAAGGAAAAGAAAGTGCAGAATTTAATGGAGGTTTATATGTAAAGATGGATAAGTGGATGCAATATTTTCCTAAGAAGAAGCTGAAAGGAAAAGAAGATAAGGAATACAAAGAAATCATTTGGATTAAAAGAAAAGAAGAGATTTTAATTCCAAATTTCTCAAAACATTCATGAGTCTCAAACTCATGGAAAATTTCACTTGCTAGTGTGTTTGATGCGAGAGCATCTAGGTTCACAAGAAATTCTACACCACCCAAAAATAATTATTGAGTTTATTTTCATTTTTCTACATTTTGTTGTGTTTTGTCTTCTGGTTGTTCATGACAACTTGCAATTTTAAGAGAGATTTAGGAAGTTTTTATATTCTTATGTGCTATGAAGATAATTGTAGTAGTGTTAAGAGTTGTCAATGTGTTATTTTAGATGAAAGATTAAGCTACTACATGTTGATCTCTTGTTTATAGGACTAGTACAAAATGATATAAGATTTGTATGTGTAAAAATTATAAAATTTCATTGAGCTTTAGGAGCTATGAGAGAAATATATAAGTTGCATTAGGAACAAGTAGTTAGCTATAGGAATACATCTTTGTGATGAGTTGTATGCTAACTAGATATCTATGTGTAATTGCTTTATGTAGTATTGAAGGTTGTGATTTTATGCCTAATCTCAACGTTGGTTCTCCCTTTTAGATTTTGTTTCCCTAGCTGTCATCTTTCTAAAAAGGGTTTTGCCTTATTATTCCTAGCCTGTAGCAGCCTGAAATTTGGTTAAAAATAATACATTGACAACTCTTAACACTACTACAGTGATCTTCAAAGAAAATAACAACCTAAAAACTTCTTGAAACTCTCTTAAAATAGCAAGTTGTCATGAACAAAAAGATGGAAAAACACAACAAAAGGGTGAAAAACTAAAAACAAACTCAACAATTACTTTTGGGTGATGTAGTCCCTGATTGCCTATGAACTCAGATGTTCCTGCATTAAATTTCCACTACAAGAGTTATTTGAGAAAATTTGGGCAGCTATAAAGTTATTAATAAGTAATTTTTAAAAAACATTTTTAATGTCTCTAATAGCCCCTTTTGCATTGCTAGATCTTCCAAGTCAAGCTACAATCCAACAAATGACATGCCTCAAGCATTTCTAAAGGGATGCAAATTTAAAAAACGCACTATTTTCCAAGTAGAAGTTGATGCGGAGGAAGTGGCCTACCACATGTTAGAATACCTTCCAAACCATTAGATTTCCTTCTAAATCCAATGGCCTACAACTGTTGTCAAGGTTGACAGTAATGTTTTTTTAAAACATTGCCCCATTCTATAGAACAACTATGACATGGAAATGGGACCACAAGGAAAGTAATTAATATATCATGAGTCTGTTAATCAAAATCATTTGCATAATGTGGAGCTCACTACTTGAGATTTTTTTAATCAAATAAGCTTATTAATGGTAAGTGACACCTTCTTCTTCATAAAGTGGACACCTTTATTAAGAGGGGGCCATAAAATGTAATGTAGAAAGCTTGTGGAGGTAGTGTTGGCCTTCACTCAAAAATGTAGGATTTATACTTTAAAGTTTGTTTTAACATTGTATTTGGATGGTGAGAATATGGAATAGTTGTATGATATCGTAAAAGTCAAGTGTTATGGTGTGCAACTTTTCATGAAGGAGCGATACAAAATTGGCTCTGGAGTATCTTCGCTCTGAGAGTAGCTCTACAAATTTAGCTCCAAAGTACCTACTTCAAAATTTGCTCCAAATTTCTATATATGGAGTTGATACACATAACTAGCTCCAAAGTATCTTAGCTCTATAGTAGCTCCACCAAAATTGGCTCTATAGTTCAAGCTCTGGAGTTATTATTTCAAAGTCTACTTTGGATTTCTTGCTTCAGAGTTCCTATATAGAATTGGCTCCCGAGTTACTTTTCCTAGCTTGCGTCCCAAATGTTTTAAAATTCAGCTCTTAAATATGGCTCTAGAATATTTGACAAGTCACTTTTTGATACTTTTTGTAACATGGTAGAGATTGGTGGACCCCACTTATAAAAAACATAAGTCATGGGTATAAAACATAAAATAGAAAAATAATTTTAAAATTTTAAATCTTATGTTTTCATATATATATATATATATATAGAGAGAGAGAGAGAGAGAGAGAGAGAGAGAGAGAGAGAGAGAGAGAGAGAGAGAGAGAGAGAGAGAGAGAGAGAGAGAGAGAGAGAGAGATGAGAGAGAGAGAGAGAGAGAGAGAGAGAGAAGAGAGAGAGAGAGAGAGAGAGAGAGAGAGAGAGAGAGAGAGAGAGAGAGAGAGAGAGAGAGAGAGAGAGAGAGAGAGAGAGAGAGAGAGAGAGAGAGAGAGAGAGAGGAGAGAGAGAGAGAGAGAGAGAGAGAGAGAGAGAGAGAGAGAGAGGAGAGAGAGAGAGAGAGAGAGAGAGAGAGAGAGAGAGAGAGAGAGAGAGAGAGAGAGAGAGAGAGAGAGAGAGAGAGAGAGAGAGGTGCCACTTATTCTACTAAGAACTTCTATAAAGGAGTGGCACTGAATCATGTGTTATCTTTTAAACATTTTAAAAGCAGGAAGCAGGGGAGCTTATGTGGGGTCTTAGGGGGGCACTTAAATGTGGAACCACACATAAAATACATTTTACTCTTAGTCTTCATAAATAATATAAATTGAG